>OX458969.1:1282201-3782201 GCA_949774945.1 Hoplodrina ambigua | reverse complement strand
GGCCAGACATTAGATATTACACTACACTATAATGCATAATACTGTTTTCTATCGAACAATAGGTACAATTTACAATCTATTTTAAAGTTCTTGATGTGTTTATTGTGCAAATAAATTGATTTTGAATCACAAATTATTGTTTTTATTTACCTCGCTATGTAGCACCTGATCTAGAAGTGTTTAAGAATAATTTAAAACTCAAGATTTCCCTAATACAAAAGACTTACCCCTTTCCAAAACTGGCGGGTTGTAATACTCCCACGGGGAGAACTATACTCCCCAGCCTGCCCAATTGGGGTCTACAAGCGTGGAAGTCATACACTCAAACTCGAAGTTAGTGAACTCTATCATAAACCAGAAACCATTAAAGAAAATTAAAAGTTAATTATGTTCGCAATACTGATTTATTAACTTTACGAAACCTCGTAATAAATCTAGAAAACTTTTCAAAATCGCTTACTCCCCGGTTCGATTCTCGGGTTGGACAAAAGCGCATACAATTTTTTTTCTCTTAAATCAAAATTTATATATACTATGAAATAACTCATTAATTATAAAATTAGTCTAAATAATCATCCATTTCTCGAAGTCATGATGCGAGCAGAAAAGAACTTGCTGATAATCTTTCCGTTCAAGCGCTTAAGTTTTCAAAACAAACCCGAATCATAGACAAAATCTAGAACAAATGAATGAAAGAACGAATTAATGACAACCAAACCAATAAATCGTTCACTTTCAATCAACACAATCATTGTGGACGTACGTGAACTTGTTTCTCATTGACATGAATATCTAATGACGTCACATTGTTATATCGATCCAAAAATCAATACACAAGTACTTTTAATAGAACATCGAGTAATACTTTTAACTTGCTTGAAAAGGTTGTATGTTTTACTTGAGTTTCAAGGATTTGTGTGAGTAACTAGATTTGGTTTTTGAAAAATAATAGTACATATTAGGGACTAAGGAAACTTGTAGGAAAGGAGTTCTTGGAATTTTGGCGGGAAAGTTTCGGTGGCCTCGGGCGCGGCGTAGGGCGGCGGTTACGCCCCCGCGGCCAATGTCGCGGGCGGGCGGTGGGTGGGCGCGTCTCTTCCGCGTTCTTATGAATTTTTTACGCGGGAATCAAGGGAAACATTACAAGGGGGAATTTCGCTCTTCGATAAGCTATGATTAACTTGAAAAGGGTTCCGGGAAATATATTTTAATTCATCCTTTTTTATAAACGGATAAGTTTGCTTTTTGGTAGGTTTCTGATTGAGTATTGAATGGTATTTGTTTGTTCGGTGATTTTTACGAAATTCGAGGAAAAGAATGTTTTGCCGCTGGTAGCTTAAAAGTTCTTTTGTTTCACTTTTGAAGCTTAACTTTGGTTTTATTGGCTTTCTTGGTAATCGCAATATACTCGGATGAGTTCCGAGTATAATTAACTTTTTTATGATAATACATACTTGGGTCTTCTTTCAAATTGTTAATTTATGCACAGTGCGATAAGTAGTCTCCTTCTAAGTAGAAGTTAAGTCTGAGTGTTTAGTTACATAAAACATTGTTTTACAATACTGCCACATTTTTGGACACGAGACGACAACGATGTAGACGAGATTTTTAATGCCTTTTTTATAATTATACCTTCATAATTATATTATTTTATAAATGAGTTTAAAAGTTAAAAATAATGTCAATTCAAAATAAATTAAAAAAAAAAAAATGTTAATAACGTAACAGTTATACTTGCATGAGTCGTTTTATACAGATCTAGTTCTAGATTTATAATACCTAGTATTTATTTATTTGGTGTAGACCGATTTGATATTCAAAATAAAACAATTATTTTAATACAAAACTTACATTTTATGTAAGAGTATAAAAAAAATATATATATATATTAAGCTCCACTTTGCCCTCATTTTATTTTACTTCATTCATGGGATGTTGGTAATATCACGATTTTCCTCAATTTGAAGCAAATACTCATCGATGTTCAAAACTAGCACTGTGATTAATGGGCCCGTACATTGAACCAGCGTCGAGTGGGTGGGGAGTGTCGCCCACTCGTGTTTTTGCGCCTTCTCTCCTATTACTTACGGCCGTACTTTGAGGAAATTACCCAAATATGATGTGATGGTGATGTGCTAATTACTGAAATGCAGCATACCTCGTGAGAGCTAGGGCGTGTCTGGTTGCGGGGCGGGTGGCGCGGGCGGTCCGGTACGCCCACCGTCATTTCCGCTTCCGTATGCCCATAAACCCTACTGTTCCTTGACTAGAGTTAAAAAGGCCACCCATGAGGTGTGGAGTCCCTGTTAAGTATAGAACCAGTGATCTAAGACAAGGTATTGAAGTTACGGCTTACGCAATAGCGGATGTCGTGCACTGTGTCGACCCTTGTTCGATCTCAGAAAAGCTATATTTATAAAGCCGGTACTAGTAGGTAGCTAATCAATTTGAGGTCTGTCTGTATTGTATTGAGTCTTTATTTGGTAAGAATTAATTAATGATCTTTATGAAGGTTGCTCTTTAGTTAAGAGAGTACAGCCACGTAAGTCATCAAGGTAAAATATTCGTACGATGTTGAATAAAAATAAACATGTTTTGGTACTTTCTGTGACAGACCACAATTAACGGAAGCTGCTATAATAGATAATACGAAGGCTTAGTAATGAGTCGAATTTTATTTTCGTTGATACGTCGTGATGGCCCAGTGGTTAAGGCGCCCGGCTCTCACTAACAAGTTTATGTGGGCAAGTACTGATGTGACTTTTTCAATTCATATGTACTTTCTCAGTTAATATTGGACATCACTGACATCGGTGAAGAAAAACATCATGAGGAAACCTGTTCTATAGTTAATATAAGTCTCAAATCACCGATGTGCCTTGAGCAAGTGTAGTGATCAATACTCATGCCTTCTCTGTATGAGAAGAGAGTTTTACCCTGCAGTGGAATATTATTAGGTTGGTATTATTATTCTATTAATCGGATTTTTTACTGGGTGTAAGTTAAATATGGATGATATGGTGTTGTTTATTGTGATAAATAATTGTCAACATGGTAATTAATACCTATTAGGCTCAACACCGGGGATTTATTATCTTATGGTTACCGACAGTGATGCTTCCAGTTTATGTCATGTGATCTAAAAGTTCAGAGAAAGGGATACATGACGAGTTACAGTATCTTCTTATCGCATGAGAAGCATAGTGGTTTTGGGATTCATTACATAACATCACGCCTGTAATCGCCGAAGGGTAAGGCAAAGGTGTCCCCATTAATACACCCACATTTTGCCGGTTATATTTAAGTCTCGTCTAATAAGGGGCGAGCCTATTGCCATCAACCGGGCACAAATCCAGACTCCGAGACGTCTACTGAGAAATTCCTGATGGAAAAACTGAATAACACTTTGCCCGACCTGGGAATCGAACCCAAGACCTCATGCTCAGCAGTCGCGCTTTGCGAACAATAGACCAACAAGGCAGCCTAAGAAGTCATCAATTACTTATATTCATCGTTAAGTCTAGCGGACGTAGCGGTCGTTGTGAGACTAACCTTTAGCAGTTGACGCGTATGAGTCGATATCATATTAGGAGATTATTCTTATCAAAATAATATCTTTTTCGCATTTCATGATAAATTTATTTACAAGTAGAAAGAAACTGCAGCGATTGTCCGAATATTTTTGAAAGAGAAAAACTCGCCGTAACTTGGTGAGATATTCTTTGGGAGTAGTAGTAGTTCATATAAAGCTTAGTCTACTAGGTATCTGGAGTCCCAATATAAGTTGGTTTTTGGGAATTCACACGGTTGGTGCTTTCTAACCTGACTCATAAGTACTCATCATGAATACATCACCTGCAAGTTAGCTCAGCCAGTCAACTTTTTCATTAGGTCCTCTGTCATGTTGTGCATTGCAATATTTCGTTTATAGGGTCTCAGACTTTAGATATAGAGTCACTTCAAAGTCCCTCTAAGTTAAATTTCGTTACTAAAACTTTTGTATATGTATATTATATGCATCTGCAATAAAATCTCCACCTCCATATTATATGCATTTGCCCATAGACATGGGCGTAGTCAGGATTTGGAAGGAGGGGGGAGGAGCAAAACATATAATCATCCTGAATACAAAACAAACATCTTGTAAAAGTAAAAACAAGAAACTGTTCGGACATGAAGCTGGCACGCATATGCATTCAGCATAAAATCGTTGAAGATCCAAAAGGTTATAAGGTCAATCGCTTATGAAAGATTTCAATGGGCTGACGAGGAAGCATGATATCAAATATACACTTGGTCGGCCTGCATAATATGATTATTAACAATGAACTGTTTTGTTACAATGATTGAAATGTCGATCTACTGTTCTAGACTTTGTTTTACGATCAGAATAGAAAACAATTACTGTCAAGTAGTAGCTAGGGTTCATTCAAATGATTAGAGTGGCCAGGAGTATCCCTAAAATCAAATAATAATAGCAGTACTGACCGACAAAGGAAGCACTGCGGGGCATAGGCGTTACCATGGAGGACCGAGGGGCACTAACTTCCCCTAACGGATGGACCAGTAACGTAATTCAACGTATTGTTCTCCGAAATAAATTACTTTCTTTGTTAGCCCTCTCTACATATAGATGTAGAGAGCATAGGATAGCCCATGCTATATTCATTTTCACAGATATGTATACACATTTATATGGATACGAAAGTTACTATTCACTTGATCAGAATGTATGGAATAGTAGTTTTATTTTTCGGATTTGTGCCCGGTTGATGGCAATAGGCTCGCCCCCTATTACATGGGACTTAAACATAACTGGTGTTATGTTTGTGTACTACTGGGTACAGCTCTGCTTAACTCTCCGGAGATTACAGGCGTGATGTTATGTGTGGTTTTTTTTTCATATGCCAGGGTAGGCCCTAAAGTGAAAGTTATTTTATTTTCATGAGTACTAAACACTCCTAGGTTGATGGGTCAGATAAATAGAGATCGCGTGGGTCTTATCTGGGTCTGTATCGATATCCGCCAGTATGATGTGACGTCGTACTAATCGAGATTGAAACAGCGATCCAGAGATTAGATAAATCTCTATGTAAAGGAAACCCAAACTTTGGTTACTTAACAAAACTTAGCTAAGGAAATTAGGCAATTTCTCTCAGTAAGGTAAAATTTATCATGCAAGTGATTTCAATACGAGCCATACAA
Organism: Hoplodrina ambigua; assembly: GCA_949774945.1. Lineage (NCBI taxonomy): Eukaryota > Metazoa > Arthropoda > Insecta > Lepidoptera > Noctuidae > Hoplodrina > Hoplodrina ambigua. The sequence continues at coordinate 3,776,996 of OX458969.1, read as the reverse complement.
GCTCTCGTAACCGGAGAGGAAGCTATTAATCTTGATTGCTATCTTTCGGATTAAGTTACGTGCGCTTAAACTTGTTTTAATTTACGTTTTATCATGACGCAAATGTGGTGCAGGTATATAATGGCATGAGCTTTATCTGTTTGCGACTTTTTTAGTTAGATACCTAGAATATTGACTATGAGTGAAAATGAGATCACGATGAATATTTTTGGGACTTTATGGATTTTTCATAGAAGCGTGGAAGTGTACTGTACCTATAATCGTTTAAGCTTTTATTATCCTATTTCTCAAAAACGTAGTAGCCTTGACTCAGAGTCGAAATACTCGCATTACTAATTATCCGTTTTGTAGCATATTTGCCCGAACCGAACAATGAACGCCGATGATTTCATCAACACAATTCATCGACTAATTAAAATCGTTATACGCAAACAGCATCACGTCACTCCGCTACCGCATGCCGCGCCACGCCGACGAGGTACACCCATAATAGATTTTAGTACATTCAAAAACGGCGTATGGGCACATACAAGCCAAACATATTTTAATCCTTATTGCGTTTACGGAAGGCACAAAATGCAACGCCTGCCTAATAGAAAACTGCGTCCTTGCGTATGCATGTTTGACGTCTATTTGTATAGAAGTTTAAGCTTTAAGCAATATAGTTTTAGGTCCGAAATGGTCCGTTAGTTATGCGAAATAATTAAGCTGGGGACACACGCTCTCTTGGGGCGGCTGCTCATTCGTGCATAATGGACTCGGGCAAAGCGACGCGACTGACGCTTGACAAAACGTGGTCCGACTTTCACTCTCACTCCAAACCAGTCTAAACCTAGAAATAATGGGGTCGCTATATCTGCACGCGTAGAAATTCGGAAATGCAATTAGTCATCTTCTAATGGAGTGGGTACTTTATTAATGCTAATGCTATTTTATTAATGTTGGTTGGAATATTGTCGATTACTGACACAAAACATTTTGTCAAAAGTATAAAAATCCAAGGTGGAAATTCAACTTTAATAGAAGTAATTTATCCGGCTTTTTTCCTCCCTGACATGAATGGACACGTAATATTAGATACGTGGGTTCTAAATTTAAAATTTTAAACAAATTGCACAGATTATACTGTGCCTTACTAGGAAAATGTCTCCAAGGGATTAAATATCGGTATATTGAGTTGATAATAAAGAATGCAAGTAGATCCAGATAATCGATGTTAAACAATTTAGATCACATTTCGAGTAATGCGTAAGTATGTAGTACTAGTTGCCAAGTGCCTTTTCACATTATATCGTAAGAAATTAAATTCCTCCAATAACCATACAATGGGTGAACTCGATCCAACACTGATAAGAGTTTCTCAGACACGAGTGTGTTGTAATCTAGTATACGGTAAGGAGTCAAGTGAACAAAGAATCGTAAGTGCAACGGCGTATGCTTATCGTTTGTTTACAGGCCACGTCTTGTTAGACGATGCGGCTGGCGCGCCGACCGACACGACATGTGTGCATTTTTTGCCCGCCCAAGGAGGCCGCGGGCGCGAGGTTATACACCCATTATTACGTCCTTCCTACTTTCAATTATTATTATCGGGCGGCGGCGCCGCACCCGCGACGGGGAGGAGGAGAGAGGCGCAGCTGCTGCCTACCAATAATCAAGACCTGTCTCGGTTAGAGTGAGATGGAGATAACCGCGGATAACTTGAAAAATAAACTTATTTAGAGCCCTATACAAGTATCAGTTGACCGGGATCGAAAAACAACTACTTGATGAATTATAAGACCCCTTAGGCAACTTCCTAATCCTCAAGAGGCTGAGGTATTTGATAAAAATGTGTATAAACGTTAAAAATCCGAACGCGATAGGAGGCGGATCTCCGAAAACTGCCGAGCGCGTTCGGCGCGACTTGCCTGCCAGTTCGCTCGCCGCAGTTTGGCGGCCGGTCGTGAGGATGGTGCTTTCTGTGCGTGAACAAAGGGAAATAATTGTCAGCAAGTGTAAAGTAGATGATGTCGTCTGAGCCCACAAAAGTGAAGGTGGAATACATAAACGAGGACAAAACTAGCAAGGTAAAGAGTGCAAAGTGAAAGGATGCAGTGTTATTGTGTAACAGATCGGACGCCAGCGGGCAGCGGTCTCGTGTCGGTCGGTGCAGGGGGAGGGCGGGGCGAGTGCGGCCCCGGCCGTGTGGGGCCCGCCAGGCCACACGCAGGAGGTTGTGACCGTGTTGCTAGCAACTCCCTTGCCGAAATAGCATCAGCGTCCTCCTCCGGTTCCTCGTACAATTAATTCACACCCATTTCGAATACAATTTGAAATATCGGTCGATACTCCTTACAAAAAAGCAATCATCACCAAAAGCCAATAATACATTGAAATTTCGGAATATTTATAGGTAGCCATTTTAAATTACACTATCAAAAAGTTGTTTCATGCGAAAATCGTAAAGGTAACTTCTGTACCTACTTACCATAGACCTAAAATTAACATGTTCGATATGTTACTGTGATAGCCCACTTAGCAGCTGCATAAAAATCAGTCACGCGATTTGAGGTGGGTGGATCAAAGGGCGGCGGCGACCTTGCATGCGACGACTCCCGGCACTTGTTAGGAAAAGGCGTGTCGACTCACAACTATTACGATGTATAAACTTTGTGAACTGTAGCAATGTCAAACTTTAGACGCCACACTCGCGAAACTTACTTTTTCGGACACATACAAGCTGAAAAGAAGAAAAACCAGTCCGTGCAATAAAGTTTCAAAAACAGAACCATAGAAATAACCAAAATAACATTGAAGGGAACGAATATTTTGTCTATAACTAATCAATCATTCTTTTTGCTTTTCTATAATTTTACGTCAGACAGATAAAAATGAATGAATGAGTTGTCAAAAATACAATATGAAAGGAAAAAAAAATAAACTGATTTATTAATTTTATTTAATTCAATAATTTAGGAATGCTAACATCACATTTATATATGGTGAGCATTATAATCGTAGGTAAGTAGTTCGTTAGTACAAAAAGAAGATAGGTACATCGATTCAATTTAACATCAAAAAATATTATCAAAAGGGGTTCGGTTGGCATCGGTGCTTCCTTTGCGCGTAATAAAAGGCCCCGGGGCGACGCCACTGACATTTTCCCCCTTATTATTCCGTCCCCGATTGCTTTGTGCGCAACGCGAGTCGCGTCCGACCTTCGATAATAACAACGCATAAAAACAGCTATACATCAACCATGGAGGGGCACTGATCGTCAGAAAACTGAAATTTCTCATCGTTAATTTTGTATCAAAACATTTTGTGCCAGTATCTAAACATTAGTCATGTTTCAGTTTCTTTGATATACCTAAATCATAAAAGCTTAAATTGGTAATGAGGATATAATACCAGAGATATTACAGTAAAAATTTGTCATAAAATCAATAGGTAGGTGCCAACTTTTCAATGTCATCAGAAAAGTACCATAATACTGTAAAGCATGAAAACCATCCCCTTCCTCAAGATGATCTGATCAAAGCTCTGCACAGGAGCTTTATTATGCAAACAAAATCATGTCAAAAATAAAATCTTGTATCCAAAATAATGAACCATCTAGTTATCTTGATTTACAAAATCCCAAAAATAATTTTCCTGAAACACAACAACTGATAAATAATTGGGTATTGTTGTACCAATTTTCCTAATGCTGTGGTATTATTTAAATTAATTAATAAGTGTAATTTGAACTTACTACTTAATCTGAACTTATGTTTATACTTGTGTTTTTTTGCTACATAAAAATGGTGTTCTAGATCCATTGAATTTGTATGCTAAAGCCATTAAATTTGTGTGGTTGTCAGTTGGTTTTATGCTAATTAATCGTCATGTGACAAGGCAATGTCAATTATGTAAAACATACTTTATACCTGGCAACAATTCTAAGTAGAGATATTGATCCATCTTCATCATCATCTGCCTAGCCTTTTTCCAACTATGTTGGGGTCGGCTTCCAGTCTAACCGAATGCAGCTGAATACCATTATTTTACCAGATAGATATTGATCCATCTTACTATATTTAAATTAGGAAAGGGAAGTTTATTTTAAAATAGCCCAGTAGCTATGTAACTGGCTGGTCCAGTATTCATCCTCCTTTATAGTCATTATTATTATTATGAAAGCTATTGTGTAATAACAAATGAAAATGTGAAATAAAAAAAAAGCAGAAGATCTTTTGCATAGTCCAATAAATTAACATAATCATTGCATTATTATAAATAAAAGAGAAAGGAATTATTGCAAATGTTGGCAGAGGTTTACCTTTATACCTCTTCATTGCAGCTGAAGCTCAACCAGTCCTTAGACGAACTACCTAATGCTAAAACCTCCAAATATATACTAGCAAAATTCTGGAGAATCAACAGCTACGACTAAGGTCTCTACATACCTTGACTACAGTTAACATTTGTGATTCAGTTATTATTATTCTAATCTAAATGAAAGAAAGAAAGAAAATCGCGTTTATTGGGTAGCGTTTATTCATTGTTGTTATATATTATATAATATTATAGTATGTATGGATATTAAGACACTGTATATTCTTACTATACTACAGTTTGTTTTCTTACACAAATAAATAAATAGCAATAGCTCTTTAATAAATAATTGGGGATTTCTAGCTAGAAGTTAAAACCTTGCTAAGAATATTGTTTGTATAGAGTATGCAAAAGAGATATTATTCAGGCTAGGTACAATCAATATTCGCATATTAGCTTAGCAGATGGATCATCCATTCAGCGACTGGGTCTAAAGTAAAATGGCATGCAATTGGAGAGAATTTAACTAAAGATAAGATGTGAAGTATTAAACTCATAACTGTCTTATTACAGAATGAGTTCTCACTTATACCGTTGAGCCAGTTATTATTATATTTTGAACTTTATTCTGACAATGGTAAAGTTTATAATATAAAATTGATTTGGTTCTGCAGTCAGCTTTTGAATTAAGAAATCTAAAACCTAAAATAAAACTGAAATTATATGCTTCAATAAAATCATTTGAATTTGTAAATTGAAATTAACTATATTGTATTGACAGGAAGGCAACGGGACGCAGTCGCCGTTAGCGCTACTGGCGGCGACGTGCAGCCGGCTCGGCGCCGCCACCATGGGTCCTGAGCAGCAGCAGCAGGACAACAAGGACCAACAACAACACTTTAGTTAGTACTATCACTCTCCCGGCGACTTCTTTCGCAATTTTTTTCTTACGGATCTTTCTATAATAAAATATAGTGTGTAGCACTCAGAGATAAGATATTTTCTTGATCATAAAAAATCTAAAAAAATCATTTTACAGTCTCATCTCTAGCACTTACTGCACTGGTTTGGAAAACCACATACAAAAATAAAGTCTAAATTCAAATTGTCTATCTCCATAAAAATAAACTTTATTTCTAACTCCAGGTCCACAGCAACAACAGCAGGCGCAACAGCAACAAGCGCAGCAACAGCAAGTGCAACAGCAGCAAGCGCAACAGCAACAACAAGCGCAACAACAGGCGCAACAACAAGCGCAACTGATACAGCAGCAAGTACAAGGCGATGCTGCGACTATAGCGGCGATACAGCAACAGTATTTGCAACAGCAGCAGCAACAGCCGCAGCTTAGAGTTATTAGTTCTGCTGTGGTGCAGCAGTTGAGAGCACAAGGGTTATCGGTGAGTTTTTAATTACTTACAAAGAATAATGGAGAAAACTAGTCTACTAGTACCCAAACTTAAACATCGCAAAATGTATGGTTAAACCCAAACTGGTGTTACATTACTACCCATTTATTAAAGGGGGTAGTTGTTAAAGTTAGTAAACTATGATCTCATTACAAACAATGTCTTAAATGTTACTAAGGTTTTATGGTACACTTGACCTACCACACTGAGGAAGTAGCTGCAAAAGTTAGCAAATAATAATTGGAGTAGTTAGAAAAAATCTCTATAGCTGTTGTTGTTGTTGACGGGCCTGTTGGTCTAGTGGTTAGTGGCCCTGACTGCTAAGCCGGAGGTCGTGGGTTCGATTCCCACCCAAGACAACCTTTGTGTGATGAGCATGATTGTTGGTTCTGTGTCTGGGTGTGATTTATCTATAATATGTATGTATTTATAAATTATATAAGTATGTATATCAGTTGTCTGGTTACCATAACACAAGCTCTGCTTAGCTTGGGATCAGATAGCCGTGTGGCTGTTGTCCCAAGATATTTATTTATTTATATAATATTTTTCAAGTAAATGTGCCAACTGCACTGCACAGGCGGTGATGACCACTTAACAGCAGGTGGACTGTCAGCATGTTTGCCATTTTAATGACCTAAATGAATAAACCAAGGTATTATTTTTATTGTTTTCAGGGCAATGAGCTATCAGCAGCAATAGTGAATGCAGCAAACTCTGTACCAAATGGAATTCAAGTACAACAACCACAGGTAATTTTTGTTTTTTTTTCTCTAATTTACACAGTGCATTCTATGAAGAACTGTTTATGCTATCTCTTTCCTTCTGAATATAACGAGTGGAAAGAACACTTTTACCATGAATTCAGTTCATGATTTTAGACCCCCCAGTGGTGAAACTTTACATTGGCAAAGCATAGCGAACATATTTTGCCAGAATACTATCTGTAACCATACCTATGTTTTACAAAATAAATTATTGATAGAAGAATAAATATGGACGGCGTATGTAAGAGAATAAAAAAAATAACTTCTTTTTCAGGTGATATCGATGCAACAACTTCAGTCGTTGCTAGGAGGCGGTGTGGTGTCGGGAGAGGGTGCAACATACCAGAACACGCCGCAGCAACTGTTACAAATACATCCCCAGTTGTTACAAGTACGTATTTTATTTTTTTATAAAGTTGATGAGCTGAACCCTCCAATTTTAAAGGAGTCTAGAAAAAAATTAAAGTAATTTATTTTAAATGCGGAACATCATATTTTATAAATTCAGTCCAATAATATATAGCTTTCTGCCTAGACTGCAGACAGTCGTGAATACTAACTGTCAAGTTACTGAATAGAATTAAAAGTCGAGGTATATGTGGATATTCATTACTGACATTATAGATAATAAAAGTCTGTAACCGCCAATCTGCCTTAAGCAGGCGTGGAGATTAATGCTCTTGCCCTCTCTGTATGCGAAGAGGTCTGCCCTGCAGTGCGACAAAAATAGGCTGGTATTATTATATGAATACTCTGTGGCAGCAACAACAAGGCGTGTATGGTGGGTGCCTGGTGGGCGGCGTGGGGGGCGTGGCGCCCATGCAGGCTGTCACCGTGGACGGACAGGACGCGCTCTTCATACCTGCGCAGCATGCACAGGTAACTTACATGTCCTTCTAAGTTGTACAAAAATAACCGGCAAAGTGCGAATCGAACTCGTACCATCGTACATATATTTAAGTGTACATAAACAAACCTTACTTGTTTGGGGACCTCCTTTAATTTTCATCTCTACTGTTTCACTCTACTAGTACTTATTACAGTTCAAAATATATGACCCCGTGACAGCCGGACGGACAGCTCCCTTTGTCCCTATGAGCACGGAATACAAAAATAAAGATTTTGACTAAATTATCAAAGGTTCTCTTTCATCCAGAGATCGGTCGATATGAAAGTAGAATGGATGCATTAATGTTTAAAGAAAATATCACCAATTGTCTTGTGTTTACTTTACCCTCCCCTCCCCTTCTCTCAGTACCTACGTTTGTAATAGTTATTAGTTAAATAATATACTTTCTGCAATATCTTTTCTGTTCTCTATTTCATCAGAGAGGAATCATTCCATGTCTAGGGAAATGGACACTTTCACTTGTGTATTTAAAACCCATTTTCTCTTTTCCAGAATTTCTCAGGCATGGGCCAAGTGAGCCTTGTCAACGGTCAGCTGGTAAGGACACCTGTCCTGCCTGCTGGCTTCCTACAGAACGTCATGCATTTACCTACCGGTATGTACTTAGCATTAAATAAATCTATAAAAAACTCTTTATTAAAGCTTAATATTGCGGGAAATGATATGAGTACAATATTTTGAAAACTTAATACAGTTAATTTACAAAGCTGGATAAATAATACAAAATGATAATATATCATTGAATAAATATTTATTTCCTGCAATAATCTGCATATGACGAGAGGATAACAATCGCTTATTTAGGATTTTGTTAAACTGTTAGGTTTGTAGGTACAAAGTACAGTCAGGGACAAAAATATCGGGATAAACTGTTCAAAATTTCCAGACCAACTGAAAAAAATAAAACTTGAATCTGAATAGGATAGCATTTTTGTCACCCTTTGTATCAGTGAGATATAGGTGGGATTCTGTAGTTGTTCAGATCATTTTGACCAGTTCGTTGGCCCCGATATTTTAGTCAGTGACTCTACTATAAGTTTTTCATAAGCTTTGGTATCACTAAACCTCACAGTCAGCTTCGGGATTGCTTTGGGATTAACTTTCCATTCAACGGCTTTGCTTTCAAACTAAAATATTAAATTTTTTCTCTCTTCACCGAAATTCCGACTAAAAACATGTTTTTTATATATTTTTGATGAGGCTGGTAGTCACTTCTGTAGAACTGACACGAAATAGAAAAAAAAAGTATTTGAAAATGGAAAATGTAATCAATGCATGTGCCTCAATTATACTTTATATTAGTTGATGTTAAATTAGAAAAAAAAATAGATATTTTATTTAAAATGAAATTACTATGATTTTGGCTGTCTTATTATTATATATTTTAGTATCAGACCATTCGGTAGATTACTCAATCCTGTAAAACATTGACAAACAATGTTGGCTACTGACTTTGTGCAAGACATCACAACTAGTCACTACCATCGCATGTCCTTTGCTTCTAACGTACTACTGTCATACTAATCTGTGTTTTTCCGCCCCCCCCCCTCCCCCCACCGCTAACAGAACAACAGGCGACCGTCACAATCCCGGGCACTAACCTAACCATTCCCATAAGCGCTTTGACCGGGAACCAACCGATGATCACGATTCCCGGCACGAATATATCGTTGCCGGGACTTCAGGGAAATCAGGCGATTAGCATCCCGACAAGTCAGGCGATATCCATCCCGTGTAGCTCAGCGGGCGTCACCTCTGTGGACAAGCAAGGCAACGGGAAAGACGCGAAGGAGCCCGACAGCCCCACCGGACAAGGTTGGTGCCTCGGTCACGTGTGGAGACCGTTTTCAATTGAGATGTCTTTGTGTATGTTACGGATAAAAGGATAAGTATAGCTACAACAACGTAAATTGTCATCTAAACCTGAAATTAATCCGAATATTAAGGCGGTCTCTTCTTTGTAGATTGAGCCTTTATCACCACTTTTCTGTAAGTTCCGGTTATGTAGATCATTTCATACTAATTCCGTTCCATTTTTACGTATATATCTTGTCTATATCCTAAGAGAGAGTCTTGTGTTTATCAAGATTTTATAAACGAAAACCTTTTTAAACAATTTTATAATCTATAATTCCCTTTAGGAAATTGTCATAAACAACTGTTTGGGTATGTACCTAACCAACTGATTAAATGTTGATGTTTATGGGCCTAAGTGTTTTAGGTCTTTGGTTAATTACAACTGCGTGCCAAATTAGGAGGTAACTGCAGAGCTTTTATCCGTAACATACATTCATTATTGGAGTCAGGTAAGTCTCCTCTTGATTGCTAAAAAATAAAGTAACACTTTGAAATAGAATCTTGTCTTAAACCGCGGCTATAAAATTCTCTCCATACATTATCATCCTAATATTTCTCCCAAGCTTACATTATCTTGCAATTACATTGAATTTGCTTTTTGTGTATAATTTCTCATGCACTGTCGCTGTCATTAGATCACATATTAACATTATGTATAAAACATGTAATGCATTGTGTGTATATTAAGATTAGTGGCACAGGTATCTACCCTTAATCTTAAGGGTTAATTTTTCAATCGTCAGATAACTCTTATCGGAGGTATAAACATGGCGGTTTGACAGCTTTTGTATAGAAAATATCTCAAACTGTCATATTTATTCTTTGGATAAAAGTTATTTGACTATTAAAAATCTGCCCAAAACTAAATAATTATTAGGACGCTATACAGAATGTTTTGTGAAGTGATGCTAAACATAAAATATACAAAAACCTTTTTACCCGACTGCGCGACACGAGAGGGTAATGTTTTTATCAGTCTGTGTATGTATGTTTGGTCCTTTGTGGAGACCAAAAGCGTGCGTCAATTTCGATGATTCTTATTTTTCTTTAAATTATTTTAATACAATTTATCTTAAATACATGCTTTAGTATATCTGCATTACACGTCTACAGACATGGCTCTGCAAAATCACCTGTATGACGTGTCTTTTAAACCACAGTAAACGTAATATTATAACATGTATATACTGAGATGAATAATTTTCTGCAAGCAGCGAACATTTCGCGGCAAAATCGTATTCCGTAATCGTAGCAAATTATTGGATTTAATGCTAGATATCCTAGGGTGAACGCATATTTGACAGAAGATGCACTGCGGACATCGCCGGTTGTGAAACGCCCCACAACGAAGCCGAAAGTTAAATGTTTTACCCATCATTGGGATGATATTTTTTTCGCGATCGTACTTGGGATACTTGTAGTTACGGAGAGATATATATTTTTATTTTTTTTGTTTAAAACAAGTAAACTTGAAATAATCGTTACGGCTTCTGTGTTCTTGCACGAGCCCAAAAGCTCAATGTGTTGCGTATATACGTTCATTTAAAAATTAAAAAGTTGTTTTTCAGTAATCATTTTTGCATAAACTTACTTAGTTATGCAGTATGCGTAGTTATGTGTCTTTTTATATGTATACCATAGATAATAAAACATTTAAACATCTTCTGTCAGTTGTGCGTTCACGGTGTCCACCCTTACAACCTAGACCTAGGGTTTTCTATAGATAATCAAGCATTAGCGGCACACTTTGTATTGCACAAATAATTAGAAAGCTTTTTATTACAAGTTGGGCACAGTTCGTTTATTTAAAAGCTTAGAAAACACGTTATTTAAAGTAGTAGACAATATAAAAAAGTTAAGTTCAGATTTGAAAAGTACCCTATTTGTAGATTTATAAGTCATTTATGTCCACGACAACGTCTACATGATTTTTTCAAGGAATTCCTAATTTTTTGATAATAAAATACAGCCTAAGCAATAAAGATAACGTAGCTTTTTATAAGCGAAAGAATTTTCTTAAATGGAACAGGGTTTCCGGAGATTAGAGTTTAAACATAAAAAAAAACAAACTAACACGAAAACAAGGGTACTGTGGTCAAAATAATCAAACTAGTCTGTAACTAGTACCACTGCAATCTCAGATTAAAAACCCAGCAAAGTAATTGCACAAAGAATCCTGCGTCAATGTGTGCGTGAGCTTATGTATTGGTCCTTCTGTAAAACACCACATCGTCCTAGGTGACTGACAAAAGCGACGCGACGAGATACGAGGTTTGGGTTGAAATACAAAATTGCGCATACGCACTGCAGAAATATTTGTAAGTAAAAGTTAGTAACGACGGACGAACTTAAAGCTTGTTTGTGTGTTTTTGTGCGATGCGACGTGGCATCGCAGATTTGTGATTCGGCCCTTATGTATTAAAATGTCGAAATTTCACAAAGAAACGGAAATCGTGCACAAAAAGCTAAGTCCTGGGGGCAGTGAAAAAATTATGGTTATTATTATTTAATTTTTTGAATACAACCGTTGATTGCATCGTGTCCCAACGTCGCTTTTGTCTTTCACCTAGAACGGCCATCTTTGCAGCAATCATTTTTAACCTAATCTATCTGCGTAGGCGGCGGCGGTGGCATCGCAGTCCGCGGAGGAGTGGGCGGTATGGGCATGGTGCCCGTGCAGGTGCCGGTCAGCGTGGCCAACGGGCACACGGTGTACCAGACGGTACATCTGCCTGTGCATGCGCCGCAACACTTGCAGATTATCCCCCAGTTGCAGCAGGTACTTGAAGAGTTTTGCTGATACGGTCTTAACTTCATCAATATAACATTACAAACATAATAACGCCATATTTAATAATGGGGGTAGGCAGAAACTACAGAACGCCACCTGCTACGATCCTTACATACTCCTTTCGCCTCATCTACGTTCATACATCTCGTCATACAAGCACGCCGGTTACGAGTACTCCGCACCTGACCTTTCTGAAGGACCTTGGGAAAAAGGTGTGAGTTTATGAATGTATGTATTAAATAATGGCAAATCATACTAGGGTGTGTGGGGTCGTAAGACCTTACTGCTGCCCACACGATAAAGAAAGAAAGAAGATACGCTGGCGGATCCGTGCAGTTATTTTGAGTAATGACCCAAATAGTTACTGTTAATACATACATAAACTCACGCCTTTTTCCCATGGAGGTAGGCAGAAACCACAGAACGCCACCTGCTACGATCCTTACATACTCCTTTACTGTTAATATAATTAATAATTAATTAAAAATAAATATCACCTCTTTTGCGTAACCCTTTACTGTAGCAGTCGCCAAGACAGCCCACGTGGTACTTATTTTGCGGTCAATGTTATACTGACGAAGCCTTATTTCTTGTACAGATGCAAGCACAACCACAAATGGCGAGTGTGCTCACACCATCGGGGCAGATCCAGCAGATACAGATAGCGTCTCTAGCTAATGTACAGGTAAATTATATGCTTTGTAATTATTTTAATTACCTACTTTTACGCGTTATTAACATAAGCTCGTGCATAATCATGAGCTAGGTTTATCGTGAGAGAACCTGGATTTAAACAGCCAATTACCGTCCCACTTGAACCATGTCAGAGGCCCTTGAGGCGGTTTAGAAACTCTCACATTAGAGTCTGTTTGGTCGTAAGACCTTACTGCCCACACGATAAAAAAGAGGATCTAGGTTTACACAAAAATGCAAAATTGGGTAGTGAACACCGGCACATAAATTATCTTAATTTTTGTGACCTATCAAAACGTGATTCCCTATAGTTCTTACTATTTATTGACTTCAAATGGATTTGTGCTCATAAAGACGCGGTACGTAAGTCGCTGAACCCCTGCAATTTTTATTATGGGGTCGTTTTTACAATGCAATTTTTGAAACAAGATGTTTTTATTATGAGTACAAGGATCCAAACTAAAGAAGGCAATAAAATAAAGTAGATATAGGAGAGACAAGCAGAGGGGCAATACAGGTAGAGAATGCTCCTGGAACTGCATCGTATAACGCACAAGAAGCACTAAAAGTAATCCGTACAAACCCGTACCCGTTTCTTTTGTAGTTTGTTTGTTTTGTTTGTGTAGAAGAGCACGTATCTGCTCGTTTGCACTGGGTTTTAAATACCCAACTTAACAGCATACGAGCGCAACTCCGAGCGCCTAATGTGTACTCGCTCTTACGGACGAGCTAGGGCACACGTTCATAACCTTTAAAACAGATATGTGGCCGTATTCGGCTTGGATATACATATAGAGTAGTACTGTAGAAATAAGTAAGGGGTTTTAGAAAATGTGAAGGCCTTAATGTATTAAGGCATCATATTACAACTGGAAAAGCAGCCGACAACTTCCTAGGTTGACTTGCTTGCCAAATGACATACCAAAATAAAAATCGGTTTGGTATAGCTTCATCTTTGTCACTCACAACGCTTGTGTGATCGTCCCTTCTTAAAACACGATACGCTTCATGTCATCCTAGTACTGTCTACTATGAAGAAGGTTCACTGTATCTCACATATTTTCATAATATAAGCTGTTAAGTGCTGTAAATATAAGCTGGGTCTTGGTTTGGTAGCAGGGTGGCGGGGCGCAGGGCGGAGGTGCTGGTCAGTCGCCCACCACCATCACGCTGCAGGTGAGGTTTCGTTGAGCTTACTTGACGGCTTAATTTTACTCCAAAAGGGATGGTATTTTCTGGAACAGGTCGAATATTTCATCCGTGGTTAAGGCCTAAGCGTACAGACGGCGAGAAGCGACTTTGTTTTTATATTCTGTAGATTAAATAAATAAATTGTTTTATGCAGCTAATCTAACTACATTGAAATATATTTTTTAATCGGTTTAGTAAAACTTTATGTCTCGATTTTTGCCATCAGCCACCCTTTTGGAGTATACCTGGTGAAATAGCAATTTTGCTTGTTTATAATTTTTAATTTAGCTTTTTATTTTGTTGTTATCATTTTATATTAATACATTAAGTTCATATATTCGGTTATAATTATTCTATGTTTATTTATTAATCTTTTAGTTTCATGTAAATATTGATGACTGTGTTTAAAAAATTATATGGTGGTGTATTCAGTGCCGGGATAAAATCATCACCCTCATTCTGCTTTTGCCACAGTCAGGTAAAAAAAAGCATAAAATGCTAATAATATGATCACAAACACTGTGAAAGCTGAGTGAATAATAAAAAGAGATTTGAAAAGCTTTATAGTTCAATAATCAACACCAACAAGTTTGGAAGTGTACAAAAAAAGTGTTGGATTCTTTCACAAAACAATGATATTTTTGTCTCATCTTTCTTGCCTGGTGGGAGCGAGACGGGTTATACCGCTACCTGAAAAGAGGGCACACTTCGTTTTTATCAATGAAAATTTTTCCCGCGTTTTGTCACAGCGCTTAGTTCACTTTCTCAGTACCTACAGTTACAATGGAGTATAGCTCATTGTTGTTAAGATTAGGTACTTGTGTTTTTTTTTTGTAGACTATTGACTAGTTTTTTTTTGTGGAAAGGATTCAGTTAGAATATAATAAAAGAGGTGTCATTTACCTGTACAAATTAAGAGAGAGCGTCAGATTAGTGAGTATTTTTTTAAACAGTTTAGTTGAAATAACTTTCGCCTGTAAAACTACTCTATTACCTGCTATTATTCAAATTATTGGTCCTGAACATATGTATACCAAACACTAAAACCATAATTATATTTAATGTACAACTTTAAAAATCCAATATTTATATTTATCATGCTGCTTGGATACGGATAAAGGCGGTATCGAACCCTATGCAAACGGATCAACAGCAGCAACCTTCGCAGACTATCATAACAAGCACCGGCCAGCAAGTCACTGTCATTCCCGCATCGGGCAATGTAAGCGACTCCGTCGCGAACTTAATACAGGTATAGAGATCGGCAATGTTCGGCCTCCGCACGAATATTCCCGAAGCCCAACCGTTATTGTTGTTCGTCATGAGTTTAGATTCCGAACGAGTTTATTGCCGTCGCTTCTGTGAGACTGCGCGATATTTGTGGGTTATAATGTCGACTGTGTTTTTGTGAGGTTAAATAAATATTATTATACTACAGGTTTGTACTCAATCAAGGGTTATTTCTTTGTTAATTTTAATTAATATTGTTAACTCTAAAAATAGATTTGTATGCTGTCAATTAAGGCGGATCCAGTGTGTTGATTGTTATGAATGTCGTTTCCTTCATTTCATAATAGAGACTTTACCCTGGTGACAGATTGCCTCAACATTATGACGTAATTCATAATATTTTTAAAATGTAAACATCTTATAGGTTAAGTTATTAGGTTATGTTGGCATTCATGAATATTTTATGATGAAAACATAACCTCTTTGTTCCTTGGTGTCTTGAAACTCGTTCAATGTGTATTTTGTGGGTTAGTTGGCTACGTGGCTGTATTGTGGTGTGTTTTGCAGGTTCCAACATTAGGTGTTGGTGGTTTGGGTGGTGCTGTTCAGTTGGTTCCCGCTTTAGGGTTACCAGGAGTGCAACTAGCTCAACTGCAGCAAACACAACCTCAGTCTGCACAGCCACTTATTGGTAAGATATTTATTAGAATCAAACATTTATAAAAATGTTTACCCAACTATGAGGCAAAAACAAACAGATATTTTTGCATATTACTAGTTGAGATACTCTTTATTATTTGTGGTTGGGTTTCTTAATTTTGTAATCTTTAATCTCTTATTTTTAAGTGAGTATTGTGTATTAGGTTTGTGATGAATCTTGTGATGTTATTCTGAATAATATTTATTATTATTACTCAAGAACTAGGCAGCAATAGTTATGTTTTTCTATTAATAAATAAGGAAGTGCAAATTAACAACATTGAATAATAGCAAGAGGTGCTAAAAGGAATGTAATTAGTACATACTGTACATTTTTTTTTGTTCTTTTGCATTGCACGGGGTCTTCTTAGTACACTTTTGAAATAAAACTAATAAATGGAAATATTTTGGGTAAATTAACGAGCTAAGTACTCTGCCCATTGTCACTTACCTAAGTTTCTCAATTTTGAGAACTATATCAGTTACGTTAGTTCTTCGGCAGATCTCCTCATTTCTAGTTCGATCTTCCAGAGAGACCTCGAGCATAGCACTCTCCACTGCTCAGTGAGCGACATTATCAAAGCTTGACCTAACATGTTTTAATCGTTTATCCAGGCCAACAAATCCAGCAAGACCCTAACGAGCCAGGCAAGTGGCAAGTGGTCAGCGTGAGTACGTCGAGCGGTAACGGCAGCGCGGCCAGCACGCCGCAGCCTGCCGAGTGCGAGGCCGCCAAGCTGCGCCCCACCAGCCCCTCGGGCAAGCGGCTCATGAAGCGAGTCGCTTGCACCTGCCCCAACTGCGACCAGGGCGAGAAGTACGTACTGACCTTTATAATGACAACGAATATTTTAATGGGTATACTTAGGTCAGCCAACAACGAGTTTAGACCTTATTTCGTGAAAATTAAAGAAGTTTTTCCAAAAAGAAGACACAGCTTTGTCAGTCTTTTTACATCTGTAAAAACCGCTCTGCGATGGGAATGTTCTGACGACTCAGAATTAGATTCAAGTTTGAATATAAAAATAAAATAACTGTTCCGCACAAAGTACACTTCATAACGACAAGTTCTAGTCATGACGAAGCGAGAACAAGCAGGCAAGTGATTAATTAGTTTAGCCCTTATTTGGTGTAAATTAAAGATGGTTTTTGCAAAAAGAGGACCTAGCTTGCCTGTCTTTTAACACCTCTAACTGACACTGCTCTTTTACTGAGAAAGATTACTGCAACAAAAGGTATCACCGGTGAGGAAGGACGGACGTCTGATAATTTATATTTAAGGCAGATACTGGTAGGAACGTAAATACGTTAGTCTTACCTTATCTATTCCTGGTCGGATTGCCATCCCGTCGGACTGAGAATGATGGGAGAGGGAGTGTATACGCAAACATTTGAGCAATATATCTCCTGAGTACTTAGGTAGTCTCCATTAAGATTCTCTGACGTGACCGAAATTCGGTCTGGGGAAGTGTGACGTATTCATATCTTCTGGTGTCACTAATATTCTTGCCAAGAGGTATCATATAACCTTTTTACTGGGTTGTGTAGGTCAGATAGGCAGTCGCTCCATGTAAAATACTGGTATGCATCCGGCTAGACTGGAAGCCGACCCCAACATAGTTGGGAAAAGGCTGGGCAGATGATGGTATCACGGATATTCTTGCGAAGGTGAGGAGTGCTACGGGCAATACATTTCTTTATGGGGAAGACTCCATGTTTATTCAATTCGAAACAAGATCATCAACTCTGAAATCCTTATTCTTACTCTATACTATGTCATAGATTTGAAATGATTAGAGGTTTTATCTAATCAGATCCAATCTGAATCCTCATGTGTATTGAATCTTCTTGTTATTGATGCAAAGGCGAATTTTGCTTGACACGGCAATTGTATTTCTTTCTTCCCTTTTTTTTTTACTTGTGACTTTACTTTTTTACTTAAAACGGGTGTAAAACGATACTCTACAAAGCCGAAAGTTACATGTTCTTTCTATCATTGCGATCATTTTTTCTGGTTCATGACCATATGTTTTAAATGTTACAACTAACTAAAATACCCCCACTGCCCCTGTATGTTGTTGCAAGTACAACGTTTTACGTGCGTTACATTGCGCGCTAGAATAAACAGTAATTTTTGACACAAAAAACAAAAATATTTCTAGAAAAATATTTTTTGCTCAATGTTACTTAGTTCGATGGGCTGTATGAGTAGTAACGGCTATGTAATGTGTTTGTTTACACCCCCTATTCACATCACACATTCATTTTGTAGTTACCTCAATAATAGTGGGGAGCGGTGAATGTTTATGAAAGAAAGAAAGAAAGAAAACCTGTTTATTCACGCGAAAATGACGAACATAATTTAAAAAAAATGTACCTACACAAAATGTAGGCAGAGGTAGAACACCGCGGTGGTTTTAGCCGGTAAGAGACCGGCCTTAACCCCCAGAAAAAATCAATGATCAATTCCCAACGCGCAAAAAAAGGGGTCGGTCTTAAGACCTCTTAAAAACATATTAATGAGTAAAGCCGTAGTAAAAAACAAAAGTATCCACACTCAAAAAGTAAAAAAAAAATAGTCTCATGACACTAACAAGACATTTCCATTGCAGCCGCCTGGTGGATCGCAAGAAACAGCACGTATGTCATATAGCGGGCTGCAACAAGGTGTACGGGAAGACATCGCACCTCCGAGCTCACCTCAGGTGGCACTCGGGTGAAAGACCCTTCCTTTGCAACTGGTTGTTCTGTGGCAAGAGGTAACCATAACCCTTCATTACACTATCTTTTTTTCTATGCACCTTTTTTTTCCTTTGGACATTTTTTTTTGTCATCTGGTGTAGAAGCTTGGGGTTTAGTATTGTAGTTGCTTAAAGTAGGTGTCTTGTATAAAGAAGGTATTGCCCGTAGTGATAATAATGTAATTAAAGGTAGCTTTACCATCCGTTATGACCCGTCGGCCACGTATATCTCTAAGCCTTTAGAGCACTACAAGAAATATGATTCGAGCAAAGCGGAGAGGAATCGCAGAGCGGAGCGGAGACATGAGAAGTTCAAACAATGTTATTAGTAGATTTCTGCACGCAGCAGCGGATCCTGGGGGCAGGCTACTTCCGCCCTACTCAGGGCGGAAGGAGTCATTTGATGATTTTTAGAACCAAAAAAAAAGGGGGGCAGGCTAAGTGGCTTAATCCCCAAAGCATCTGATTTTTCTGTGACAAATTTTAAAGTGAACTTTTGACTACTAGTTGTTTTACCCCAGTGGGGTCAAGCCCCTCCTAAAGAACAATTAACAGTCTCCTCTCAGTTCTGCTCGTCTCCGCCTCATAGGTGTTACATCTTTAGCACTTCACAATACGGGCCCGAGTCAGGTGTCGGTTTGTCGCTTTGCAAATAGTTCGGTAGTGATAGACGGCTTTAGCAAACCCTTTTGAAGATTTTCGCTTTCTGATACCCGTCAAAATTATTTAATCACTTAGCCTATTAGTCTTTGTAGATTTATATTCAATAGGTATGCTAATACATAGACCTAACTTACTATTTTAGAATCTAGTACTGTTCTGGGGCCCTACCGCCATCCCTTTAAAACAGTACCGTTCATTTTAATATTAATTTGTAATTTCTGTTGTTGGATTTTAAACTCTCGTCGCTGAGCCGAGCGTTGAAAATCCAACAGTGCGCAAAGCAAACTACTATTAAAATAATGCTGTTTGTAGTAAGACCTAGTCTCTCAGTTGGTCCAGTTTCGCAGTATCATAACCTCAAATTTATTTATCTCCAGGTTCACACGGTCGGACGAGCTACAGCGTCACCGGCGGACGCACACCGGTGAGAAAAGGTTCGAGTGTCCGGAATGTCGGAAGCGGTTCATGAGATCAGACCATCTCGCTAAACACGTCCGAATTCATACCAAGAATCGAATTACGGTGAGTCAGATATCCATCAGAACTTCCGTGCTTTAGAAATTGAAATTGTTAGTGTATTTAAATAATTGATTTACAAAAATATTTAGAAATTAGGGCATTAAAAACTATAGGTAAATAATATTAGGATTCTACCTGGACTTAGAAAGCACATAACAAGTCCCGGCTCATCATCTCATTTGTAGATCTTTGACAGTCGTTACGGATTGTCTGGAGCCCAAAAGTATGAACCAGTCTTACCAGGGGGTATCGATTATATCGTGTTACTCAGTACCTCGGTTGTGGAGGTCAGGCAGTTGTTTCATGAAAACGTTGCACATTTGTTCTAACAGTCCTCGATCAATCTTTCGACTAGAAAATGGTGAAGAGTTGGCTTTTTGTGGTAATATTTTGTAACGGACAAAATTCTTAGCATTATTTTGAATTAGCTTTTGCCTGCGACTTCATCCGCATGAATGTCAGTGACATCTATCTATCTACACCATCACTTCTCAACTTTTGGTTGTCAAAGTCAAATCATATATTTCAATTAGGCCAATATAAGGCACTTTTGAACGTCATACACAATAAAAAAGGATTGAATCTAGTTGCCCCTTCCAAAAGGTAGTTTTGTATGGAGAAGAATGGGCAAGAAACTCCATACATACTCTTTTAAAATCACAATCTTTTAAATTCCAGGAGGTAGCAACATCAACCCAATCAATGTACTCGGACTCCGGCGATGACAGCTGCGACGAGAAGATGATGCTCACAATAGAAACTGTCCACAACGAAGGTGACGGCGAGGACAAGATGGTCCTCCGCCCCAGCCCCAAGATGGAGCCCGACCACATCGACAGCTAGGACACGAGCAGCGACGAATAGAACCGTCGCTGTACCCTCATATATGTCACCAACCCCTATTGGATGATATAAAGACTCAAGTGAGACAAAACTTTACAGAAAACTACACCTTATCCCGTTACATGGAGGGTGGTTTTCTAGTGCGTGTGTGTATAGTAGCCTTCTGTAGTAAGTCGCAATCCCTATGGGACCGCGGGAAGGTGTGTCGGTAGTGTTTTTTGTACAATTGGCAAAGCAAAGTGTGTCGTTTTGTCTAGCTTTAGGGTTGGAAATAATCGGTATGAAGACATCGATATTTTGACGGTGTATCCCTTATTAGGTAGTAGCCAAAACCAATTACTTGGCATAGTTTTTTTTAATCTGTCAATACGCGACCCACTGTCGCGAAACTCCGAAGGGTTAGGCGGAGGTGTACCTCTTTGTACACCCACATTTCGCTAATAATGTTTCAGTCCCATGTTATTGGGGGCGAGTTTATTGTCATCAACCGTGCACAAACCCAGACTCAGAGGCTGCTACTGAGGAATTCCTGACGGAAAAACCCAATAACCCTCACGCCTCGTTATCATTTGAAAAGTTGTGTCTCGAATTGTTGGTTTATGGTATCTACTATCCAAATTATAATAGTTTTAAAGACTCGTATCACTGAAAAATGATAACCATAACACTCACTGCCTGTCGATGCCTTATCCGCGATAAATTTTGATACTTTAATGTTGCAATAAAAGACACAATGTAAACGCTTTTTAAAAACATTACTTAAGTTATAAGAAAAATCTGGTTGTAATGAATATTGATACTAAGTTCTAAATTAATGGTTTAGGTTGTGTAAATAACATTTGGGCGAAAACGAGATTATGTATTTAAACTTGTTAGCAATATAAACATTATTCAAATGTTTGGTGTTATGTTTTTTTTTTAAATTATGAATTGTTGGACGATATTTATTGTGCATTATTCTTTGGAACCGCCTATACGAAACACTGCGTGATTAAGCCCTTGGGCTCAAAAGATTTTTTCTCGAAATTGTTCCGATTCGTACTTTGAAAATAAATTGGCAATTTACAGAATACGGAGACTTGTAATTCTGAAGAACGAACGTTTAAATGTCTGAAATTGCAAAGTGTGAATCGGACAAATCCATCAAATAAAGTTTATAGTTTTGAGTGTTTATTTGTAGAGAAACTATTGCTGTCTCTATACAAATTGTGTTCTAATTTTAGTCTAAGCTATAAATTTTCTGCCATTTTTTTTCGAACCTTATTCCTATTAAAACAAGATTTTTATTACAAAATTGACAGCTTAGATTCGGTCCTAAAGTTTGTTTTTGTATTAAGAACTTAAAGTTAGTAGGGATAAAGTTTGAAATATAAATACTGGCTCAAAGGTTCAAGCTTGAACTATTTTCGAAATGAGATGGTTTATGTGTAGATTGTGAAAGTACTCCGTAAGTTAAATGAATGAAATAATTCAATATTCATTAATGGAATCAAATTTTTTCTTCGCATAATTATAAATTGCACATAAGAGTAGATTTCTTTTTTCAAATAAACATTGCAATTATAGCTTAAGAACAATTTTATATACTTACATATTCACAGACATTAGTACTTATAAGATTAACAATACTTATTTAAATGATCTTGTAGATTTTTGTGCTTAGAATTTTTTTGAAGTATCAATAGATGAAACAGCAACATTTTAGGCAATTTTTTTTTGTCAAAAAAGGTTTGAAATTTTCAGGCAATCATTATTTTCTTAAAATATTGTCTTGATGTATTGTGAAAAAAGAGAAAAAAATTAATGGTGTCATATAATAATATGTGGAATTGTGGAACTAAATTTATAGAAATTGGTCTGTGATCAAAATTTGTACAGTTGGTGTAATTATTGTTAATTTTGCTGTTTCGTTGAACGCGATGTACTTATTTTGTAAATTGTAAATATTATTTAAGAGAAGCTAAAACTTAAAAATAATTAAGTGTCGATGTCTTGTTAGGTATAAGACGTATTTTTGTATATACTCTACAAAGGATTAACGCCATAACATAGATTTTTAAAAATCATTCCAGAGGGGATCATATTCATTTATCTAAGATGGCATTATATAGTTATATGTTGCTTATAACTGTCTTATAAATTGGGTTAATCCAATTGGCCACGTTAGGCTATCCACTGTCAATAAACAAGCATATGCGCCTGCGCATTATCGTCATTTTACTGTCGCAAACAAGCAATAGAAATAAAACATCGATTTAGAGATTTATTAAAGTAGCTACCACGGATTTGTTATAGTAATACATGTCTTCAATACTCCAGTTATTATAGCATTTGACAAAAAGCTGCCAAATAACGATAGTTTTGAGATTATATTGCCGAAATAATTACATTTTGATCGTTTTTTTAAGGGTTCCGTACCTCAAAAGGGAAAAACGGAAACCTATTTTTAATGTAAACGGCAATTATTTTACATTACTTTGTATTTATCATGAAATAACTTATTATGATAACATTGAAATAATAATAACGTTATATTTTTGTTTCTTGTTGTAATAAATGGAGTACTTATAGAGAATTTAATTAATACAGTCTGAAACTAGATTTTCTTACACCCGGTTTCTAAAGATTTCATTCAAGTACCTGAATAGGTTTTCTAATATCAAATCTTATTAAAGCTATTGTGATTGGTTGGCGGAAATATCGATATCAGCCAATCACATCACATGAGATTCGTATAGCCTTTTCAACAACAACCAATCACATCACATGAGATTCGTATAGCCTTTTAACCAGGGGTAAGAGATGCATTTCAAATACACCGCTGTATTATATGCCTATGTCGTTAGAAGGGATCGGTAATCGAATACATATTTACCTAAACTTCATTTTCGCGCTAAAGTATGAAAACATTTTTAAGAAATAATCGATTTGAATAAAAACAAAAACCCGAGATTCCGAGATCGCATAACACAAATGCATATTTACTTTTAGTTATTTCTTGCAGTCAAAGGATTGACGTGTTATTTTGTAACTTAGAGCATTTCAAAATAGTTAACACAACATTAATATACCTACATACATACATTTTTACAGTCAATACTCTATTTGGTCAATTCCCGGCAATCTCATAATCAAGAAGTTTTTCGATACAAAAGTCAATTCCATACTAAGCCAACACTTGAAGTTTAGGTATCCGATCCCTGGTCATTAGTAATCATTCTAGTAATAACACTGCTACAATATTCAAGTATATATAAAACAAAACGTAGTTGATCAGTAGATGTTTGTTTGAGTTTATACCTAGAAGCAATGCATTACCAAAAACTAGAGCCCGCATGCGATATTTTGTCATTATATTTGGTATCTGTGAACTGTGGCTTAGGTTTAGTCGTGATGGCTCAGTGGTTAAGGCGCCCGCCTCCCATGCATGAGGTTGTGGGGTCAAATCCGGGCAAGTACCAATGTGAATTTTTAATTTCATATGTACTTTCTAAAGTTTATCTTGGACATCACTGGCATCGGTGAAGGAAAACATCGTGAGGAAACCTGGACTTACTGTTCCACTCAAACCATGTCAGAGGCCCTTGAGGCTTTACTACCCACACGATAAAGAAAGACGCTTTAGGTTTCGTTTGTGAATACTTTTAACCCGTTGACTGCGGGCGAATGTTTGCTACATAATGCCCGATGTGCGGTACACAGTTTTTTAGCAAAAATACAACAGATGTGTTTTCCTGCAGACAACGGGTTAATAGAAAAATTACTTGAATTACATTCTCGAGCTTATAGCCTTTAAGTGAACTAACCCACAGATAGAAGTCTAATTATCTGAACGAATAAAAGCGAAAGGCCACTCATTCGAAAACTGCTTGATCTATGAAGTTGAGATGTCAGGTATGTAGTGCGACAGGGCCGGATTAAGGGAGTCTCACCAACGAAATTGCGGGCAAAACTAATTATTATAGTTAGAAGAGCAAATTCTTTAAAAATAATTGATCCTTTTTTTTATTACACAAATCGCATGTGGGCTTAATAAAACTCATGAACCCAGGTAAATGATAATCATAATATTTTGACTTCAATGGAGGTTTGTACTTACGCACAAAAAACATGGCGTCGATGCTGGGTCCAATGTCATTGCTTATCACTTTGTAAATATAGAGTAAATTATTCTCCCTTCTCTGTATTTTGTAAGATGTATATAATTTTTTCAACACACTTGTTCTTTATTATCTATTCTGTTCGATTGTATACAAACTACATAAATTTTGTGAATAATTGAACTGTGTATGTTTATAATTAATATTATATTTCACCAAATTATTTATTTTTGTTTTAATTAACATTTATTTGTGTTATAAAAAAGAATGTTTGAGGCACCAATATTTTCACCTCTTTGGTTCCTACAGGACGCTTGTAAAGGCCGCTTGTTGACACCTTGAACATATTGTGTGAATGTGATTTTATGTGATTAAAAAAAATGAAATATTATTTTCATTGCAATGAATCTTTAGTAATATTTTTTCTCACAAGTGTGTTGAAAAATGCCGTATGTACTATTATTGTTGAACTGGTTAAATAAAATATTTTTTACATAACTCGAGATGTTTTTATTTTTGTATTTATTTGCGATGAAATAGTGGTATAGAATCCAAATAAAAATATTGGTATAACAACTAACATAACATCACGCCTGTATTCCCCGTAGGGTTAGGCAGAGGTTTACCCATTAGTGCACCCACATTTCGCCAATATTGGTATAATTTATCTTATACCTCAGTCATTGTGGGTTGGTTTGATAAATACCAGAACGAATTTGCGAGCAGCAGCAAATTTAGGAAATTATCAGTTTGGTTTCAAACAAACCAAATAGAGGGCAGTATAGAATAATAACAGCCATCCTTGAACTAGATATATTCAGTTTAATCCGGTCTTAATCTTGAAAAATGCGACTTGCATACGAGGTTATGAGGGATACCTAATAGCGGAAAGTGCAAAAAGAATGAACGCTAAAAATACCTTTGAAACATACTCACTTAAACAAAACCTAAGTAGGTACGCATGGATGAAAAAGAAATGCAAGAATCCTGCGAACTCTACAATCGTAGGCATTAGACAGCTTGATGCGCTGCGGCGGCGCGGCGCCGGCGCAGGATGTCACAAAACATCGCGGTTACCGTCAATCGCTTGTCCCGAACATCCGTTGAAAAACTAACCCTGTTCAAATTAAAGCGTCTTGGCTACGATAAATCGCGTCGGTCAGGTCGTCGGCCGCCATTTTCCGTGTCGCTACGCGTTTAATAGCCACCATTAGCTCGTCCGTGAAATCGTGATGTCGACCGCTGCCCACAAAGCTTAATGCTCCATTTTTCCTCTTTTTCGTTGGACAGTTGTTTAGACAGCAGCATATCCGTTGGTGTGTATCCGGTTACACGATTGGTACTTCTTGTTGAGCGATCGGTTTTGTAACATTGGTTGTCGAATGCCTAAGGAGTGAATTTATCTACAGCAATCGAACAATGCGTTGGTCGTAGTGAGAAGCTCTCGAAAGTTCTTAGTAGGCAGGCAGATGCTTGGGTTCGAGAAGTAGGTAATTATGTACCCATAGTTGGGCTTTTTTTTTTTTTTTTTTTTTTTTTTTTTCGTGGGGAAATCCTCATGGACTGCCTCCACCTCGGGGAAGGCGAAGGGGTGTGTCGGACTCTTACCGACTAAAACCCCACGGTGTTCCTCCAATTACCTTTTGCCGGGGCACGGGGGCGCTCAGAGCATTCTTCCGCACCCCGGCAGGCATCGACCCGCCACCGCCACAAGACGGGTCCCGTCACCCCGTGCGGCCGTCACTCACCGGCCGCACTGACTCCAGCACAGCGCGCGGGGAACACCACGCGCGCCTTACTCTCGGGCCTGTTTCTGTTCGGGCCACGGACTGCCCCCAAGTCCGCTGCCCGCAGGCCCCATGTCATGGTGGCCGGAGATCGTTCTGCGCCCTCCGGCGCCTGGTGCGTCTAATGCGGGTGGGATGGGAGGAGGAAGCCTCCCTCTCCCGTTCCGCCGCCTCTTTTGCGGTCATCACCTCCTCGCAGAAGGAGGCGACGGCGTCCCAAGCACTCTCGCTTCCGACAATGGACAGAACCACCTCCGGGAGCGAGAGGCTACCCGCAGTTGTCGCTGCAACGAGATCACGGCGCTGCGTTGCCCAAGCTGGGCACTCCTCCAGCGTATGCTGCGCCGTGTCCTCGGGGCAGCTCTGACAGTGATGGCACCTAGGCACCGTCTCCCGGCCTATGCGACACAGGTACTTCCCGAAGCATCCGTGTCCAGAAAGCACCTGCGTCATCCGGAAGGTGAGGGCACCATGACGCCTCTCCAGCCATTCCTTCAACACGGGACTTACCGCCGCTATAGCGGCGTGCCCTGCACTGGGTCGCGCAAGTCGATCCTCCCATTTTGCCACCAGGATCTGGCGGAGCTCTGCCCTATGTGCCTCATACTCCCGAGGCACTGGAGGGCGATTGCTCCGCTCAAGCACCTCCTTGCGCCACCGATATTGTGACGCAAGGAGTTTAGCGTCAAGATCCCAGGGCGATAATCCGGCAAGGAGGGTAGCCGCCTCGTAGGAGATCGTACGGTATCCCCTAATCACTCTGACGGCCATCGCCCGCTGCGGCCTTCGCAGTACAGCGATATTTTTGGCCGTCAGAATGTCCGCCCACACTGGCGCCCCGTACAGGGCCATGGACCGTACGATCCCCACGTAGAGCTTCCGGCAGGTAGAGTTAGGCCCTCCGAGATTGGGCAACAGCCGCGCTAGAGCAGCCGCAGTGCCCATCAATTTGGGGGCCAACTGCCGGAAGTGCGGCCCAAAATCCCATCGGCTATCGAGGACAAGTCCTAGATACTTCATCGTGGGCTCGATGCCGATGCGAACCCCTCCCACTACAATGTTTGAGCCCGGAGGAGGCCCTTTCCGGGGCCTATGAAAACACAGGGCCTCCGATTTGTGCAAGGCCACCTCCAAGCCCAGACGCCGGATCCTTCCAACGACCTGCGCGACCCCAGCCGTCGCCAGTATGGTCGCCTGCCGGTGTGACCTTCCACGCGCCGTCACCAACGTGTCGTCAGCGTAACAGATGACGCCGACGCCGTGGAGAAGTACACCACGCAGGACCCAGTCGTAGCCGATGTTCCACAGAAGCGGCCCCAGAACCGATCCCTGTGGAACACCGCACGACATCTCTCGCCTACCCCATCCTTCCTGACCCGGGTAGATAACTGCCCTCTCCGACAGGTAGGCCCCGATTATACGGCAGAGGTAGGGGGGCACCTTATGGTACAAAAGTGCCTCCCTAATGCAACTCCAGGGCAAGGTGTTGAAGGCGTTGGCGATGTCCAGAGACACCGCCAAGACGACCTCACCCTGGGATACTGCTTCCTCCGTCAGGACCCCTAAGCGCATGATCGCGTCCACCGTGGAGCGCCCCCGGCGGAAACCAAACTGGCCGTCCGCCAAATCCGGCCCCACGTCTCTCAGGTGTCGGACGAGGCGGTCTGCAATTATTCTTTCGAACAACTTGCCCACCTCGTCCAACAACACGATGGGGCGGTATGCGGACGGCGAGTCCGCAGGGCGCCCCTCCTTCTTGAGCAGAACCAGCTTACCGGTTTTCCATCGGTTTGGAAACTGGCCTCGCTCTAAACACGCGCTCAGGAGTCCCACTAATCGGGGCCATAGAGCTCCCATGGCCAGGACCCATGCACGGCCAGGTATGCCGTCGGGTCCCGGCGCGGTATTTTTGGCCTGGAGCCTTTCGACCGCCGCTCTCAGCTCTACCCGGGTCACTTCGGGCACGTTGTCGTCGTCTTCCGCGTTAGGCACTTCGTGAGGCGGAACCATCGGCGGTGGCGTATGTTCCGCGCGGGAAGGGAACAGAGCGCTCACCACCTCTTCCAGTAGTTGCGGCCGGAGACTCCGGGACAATGGGGGGGCCCACGAGCGTACTTTGCCCCGTACCATAAGGTATGGGCGCCCCCACGGATCTCGGTCCAGAGTCGCTAGTAGCTCTGCGCGGGCGTCTGCCTTGGCCCGCTGGATAGCTGTCTGCAGGGCGGTCTTCGCCGCTCTGTACCCCTCATATAGCTCCGCCTCAGTGACCGCCGCATCAGGTGAGCGGCGGCGCCGCCGTCGGTACCTGGTGTATAGGCGTCGCGTCGCCACACAGGCGTACCGCAGCTGTGCGATGTTCTGCGACCACCAGTACACCTGGCGCCTGGATGTAAGCGGTTGTGGAGGTCAGGCAGTTGTTTCATGAAAACGTTGCACATTTGTTCTAACAGTCCTCGATCAATCTTTCGACTAGAAAATGGTGAAGAGTTGGCTTTTTGTGGTAATATTTTGTAACGGACAAAATTCTTAGCATTATTTTGAATTAGCTTTTGCCTGCGACTTCATCCGCATGAATGTCAGTGACATCTATCTATCTACACCATCACTTCTCAACTTTTGGTTGTCAAAGTCAAATCATATATTTCAATTAGGCCAATATAAGGCACTTTTGAACGTCATACACAATAAAAAAGGATTGAATCTAGTTGCCCCTTCCAAAAGGTAGTTTTGTATGGAGAAGAATGGGCAAGAAACTCCATACATACTCTTTTAAAATCACAATCTTTTAAATTCCAGGAGGTAGCAACATCAACCCAATCAATGTACTCGGACTCCGGCGATGACAGCTGCGACGAGAAGATGATGCTCACAATAGAAACTGTCCACAACGAAGGTGACGGCGAGGACAAGATGGTCCTCCGCCCCAGCCCCAAGATGGAGCCCGACCACATCGACAGCTAGGACACGAGCAGCGACGAATAGAACCGTCGCTGTACCCTCATATATGTCACCAACCCCTATTGGATGATATAAAGACTCAAGTGAGACAAAACTTTACAGAAAACTACACCTTATCCCGTTACATGGAGGGTGGTTTTCTAGTGCGTGTGTGTATAGTAGCCTTCTGTAGTAAGTCGCAATCCCTATGGGACCGCGGGAAGGTGTGTCGGTAGTGTTTTTTGTACAATTGGCAAAGCAAAGTGTGTCGTTTTGTCTAGCTTTAGGGTTGGAAATAATCGGTATGAAGACATCGATATTTTGACGGTGTATCCCTTATTAGGTAGTAGCCAAAACCAATTACTTGGCATAGTTTTTTTTAATCTGTCAATACGCGACCCACTGTCGCGAAACTCCGAAGGGTTAGGCGGAGGTGTACCTCTTTGTACACCCACATTTCGCTAATAATGTTTCAGTCCCATGTTATTGGGGGCGAGTTTATTGTCATCAACCGTGCACAAACCCAGACTCAGAGGCTGCTACTGAGGAATTCCTGACGGAAAAACCCAATAACCCTCACGCCTCGTTATCATTTGAAAAGTTGTGTCTCGAATTGTTGGTTTATGGTATCTACTATCCAAATTATAATAGTTTTAAAGACTCGTATCACTGAAAAATGATAACCATAACACTCACTGCCTGTCGATGCCTTATCCGCGATAAATTTTGATACTTTAATGTTGCAATAAAAGACACAATGTAAACGCTTTTTAAAAACATTACTTAAGTTATAAGAAAAATCTGGTTGTAATGAATATTGATACTAAGTTCTAAATTAATGGTTTAGGTTGTGTAAATAACATTTGGGCGAAAACGAGATTATGTATTTAAACTTGTTAGCAATATAAACATTATTCAAATGTTTGGTGTTATGTTTTTTTTTTAAATTATGAATTGTTGGACGATATTTATTGTGCATTATTCTTTGGAACCGCCTATACGAAACACTGCGTGATTAAGCCCTTGGGCTCAAAAGATTTTTTCTCGAAATTGTTCCGATTCATACTTTGAAAATAAATTGGCAATTTACAGAATACGGAGACTTGTAATTCTGAAGAACGAACGTTTAAATGTCTGAAATTGCAAAGTGTGAATCGGACAAATCCATCAAATAAAGTTTATAGTTTTGAGTGTTTATTTGTAGAGAAACTATTGCTGTCTCTATACAAATTGTGTTCTAATTTTAGTCTAAGCTATAAATTTTCTGCCATTTTTTTTCGAACCTTATTCCTATTAAAACAAGATTTTTATTACAAAATTGACAGCTTAGATTCGGTCCTAAAGTTTGTTTTTGTATTAAGAACTTAAAGTTAGTAGGGATAAAGTTTGAAATATAAATACTGGCTCAAAGGTTCAAGCTTGAACTATTTTCGAAATGAGATGGTTTATGTGTAGATTGTGAAAGTACTCCGTAAGTTAAATGAATGAAATAATTCAATATTCATTAATGGAATCAAATTTTTTCTTCGCATAATTATAAATTGCACATAAGAGTAGATTTCTTTTTTCAAATAAACATTGCAATTATAGCTTAAGAACAATTTTATATACTTACATATTCACAGACATTAGTACTTATAAGATTAACAATACTTATTTAAATGATCTTGTAGATTTTTGTGCTTAGAATTTTTTTGAAGTATCAATAGATGAAACAGCAACATTTTAGGCAATTTTTTTTTGTCAAAAAAGGTTTGAAATTTTCAGGCAATCATTATTTTCTTAAAATATTGTCTTGATGTATTGTGAAAAAAGAGAAAAAAATTAATGGTGTCATATAATAATATGTGGAATTGTGGAACTAAATTTATAGAAATTGGTCTGTGATCAAAATTTGTACAGTTGGTGTAATTATTGTTAATTTTGCTGTTTCGTTGAACGCGATGTACTTATTTTGTAAATTGTAAATATTATTTAAGAGAAGCTAAAACTTAAAAATAATTAAGTGTCGATGTCTTGTTAGGTATAAGACGTATTTTTGTATATACTCTACAAAGGATTAACGCCATAACATAGATTTTTAAAAATCATTCCAGAGGGGATCATATTCATTTATCTAAGATGGCATTATATAGTTATATGTT
Organism: Hoplodrina ambigua; assembly: GCA_949774945.1. Taxonomy (NCBI): domain Eukaryota; kingdom Metazoa; phylum Arthropoda; class Insecta; order Lepidoptera; family Noctuidae; genus Hoplodrina; species Hoplodrina ambigua. The sequence goes on along the minus strand of OX458969.1, from coordinate 3,745,416 downwards.
GCTTATAACTGTCTTATAAATTGGGTTAATCCAATTGGCCACGTTAGGCTATCCACTGTCAATAAACAAGCATATGCGCCTGCGCATTATCGTCATTTTACTGTCGCAAACAAGCAATAGAAATAAAACATCGATTTAGAGATTTATTAAAGTAGCTACCACGGATTTGTTATAGTAATACATGTCTTCAATACTCCAGTTATTATAGCATTTGACAAAAAGCTGCCAAATAACGATAGTTTTGAGATTATATTGCCGAAATAATTACATTTTGATCGTTTTTTTAAGGGTTCCGTACCTCAAAAGGGAAAAACGGAAACCTATTTTTAATGTAAACGGCAATTATTTTACATTACTTTGTATTTATCATGAAATAACTTATTATGATAACATTGAAATAATAATAACGTTATATTTTTGTTTCTTGTTGTAATAAATGGAGTACTTATAGAGAATTTAATTAATACAGTCTGAAACTAGATTTTCTTACACCCGGTTTCTAAAGATTTCATTCAAGTACCTGAATAGGTTTTCTAATATCAAATCTTATTAAAGCTATTGTGATTGGTTGGCGGAAATATCGATATCAGCCAATCACATCACATGAGATTCGTATAGCCTTTTCAACAACAACCAATCACATCACATGAGATTCGTATAGCCTTTTAACCAGGGGTAAGAGATGCATTTCAAATACACCGCTGTATTATATGCCTATGTCGTTAGAAGGGATCGGTAATCGAATACATATTTACCTAAACTTCATTTTCGCGCTAAAGTATGAAAACATTTTTAAGAAATAATCGATTTGAATAAAAACAAAAACCCGAGATTCCGAGATCGCATAACACAAATGCATATTTACTTTTAGTTATTTCTTGCAGTCAAAGGATTGACGTGTTATTTTGTAACTTAGAGCATTTCAAAATAGTTAACACAACATTAATATACCTACATACATACATTTTTACAGTCAATACTCTATTTGGTCAATTCCCGGCAATCTCATAATCAAGAAGTTTTTCGATACAAAAGTCAATTCCATACTAAGCCAACACTTGAAGTTTAGGTATCCGATCCCTGGTCATTAGTAATCATTCTAGTAATAACACTGCTACAATATTCAAGTATATATAAAACAAAACGTAGTTGATCAGTAGATGTTTGTTTGAGTTTATACCTAGAAGCAATGCATTACCAAAAACTAGAGCCCGCATGCGATATTTTGTCATTATATTTGGTATCTGTGAACTGTGGCTTAGGTTTAGTCGTGATGGCTCAGTGGTTAAGGCGCCCGCCTCCCATGCATGAGGTTGTGGGGTCAAATCCGGGCAAGTACCAATGTGAATTTTTAATTTCATATGTACTTTCTAAAGTTTATCTTGGACATCACTGGCATCGGTGAAGGAAAACATCGTGAGGAAACCTGGACTTACTGTTCCACTCAAACCATGTCAGAGGCCCTTGAGGCTTTACTACCCACACGATAAAGAAAGACGCTTTAGGTTTCGTTTGTGAATACTTTTAACCCGTTGACTGCGGGCGAATGTTTGCTACATAATGCCCGATGTGCGGTACACAGTTTTTTAGCAAAAATACAACAGATGTGTTTTCCTGCAGACAACGGGTTAATAGAAAAATTACTTGAATTACATTCTCGAGCTTATAGCCTTTAAGTGAACTAACCCACAGATAGAAGTCTAATTATCTGAACGAATAAAAGCGAAAGGCCACTCATTCGAAAACTGCTTGATCTATGAAGTTGAGATGTCAGGTATGTAGTGCGACAGGGCCGGATTAAGGGAGTCTCACCAACGAAATTGCGGGCAAAACTAATTATTATAGTTAGAAGAGCAAATTCTTTAAAAATAATTGATCCTTTTTTTTATTACACAAATCGCATGTGGGCTTAATAAAACTCATGAACCCAGGTAAATGATAATCATAATATTTTGACTTCAATGGAGGTTTGTACTTACGCACAAAAAACATGGCGTCGATGCTGGGTCCAATGTCATTGCTTATCACTTTGTAAATATAGAGTAAATTATTCTCCCTTCTCTGTATTTTGTAAGATGTATATAATTTTTTCAACACACTTGTTCTTTATTATCTATTCTGTTCGATTGTATACAAACTACATAAATTTTGTGAATAATTGAACTGTGTATGTTTATAATTAATATTATATTTCACCAAATTATTTATTTTTGTTTTAATTAACATTTATTTGTGTTATAAAAAAGAATGTTTGAGGCACCAATATTTTCACCTCTTTGGTTCCTACAGGACGCTTGTAAAGGCCGCTTGTTGACACCTTGAACATATTGTGTGAATGTGATTTTATGTGATTAAAAAAAATGAAATATTATTTTCATTGCAATGAATCTTTAGTAATATTTTTTCTCACAAGTGTGTTGAAAAATGCCGTATGTACTATTATTGTTGAACTGGTTAAATAAAATATTTTTTACATAACTCGAGATGTTTTTATTTTTGTATTTATTTGCGATGAAATAGTGGTATAGAATCCAAATAAAAATATTGGTATAACAACTAACATAACATCACGCCTGTATTCCCCGTAGGGTTAGGCAGAGGTTTACCCATTAGTGCACCCACATTTCGCCAATATTGGTATAATTTATCTTATACCTCAGTCATTGTGGGTTGGTTTGATAAATACCAGAACGAATTTGCGAGCAGCAGCAAATTTAGGAAATTATCAGTTTGGTTTCAAACAAACCAAATAGAGGGCAGTATAGAATCATAACAGCCATCCTTGAACTAGATATATTCAGTTTAATCCGGTCTTAATCTTGAAAAATGCGACTTGCATACGAGGTTATGAGGGATACCTAATAGCGGAAAGTGCAAAAAGAATGAACGCTAAAAATACCTTTGAAACATACTCACTTAAACAAAACCTAAGTAGGTACGCATGGATGAAAAAGAAATGCAAGAATCCTGCGAACTCTACAATCGTAGGCATTAGACAGCTTGATGCGCTGCGGCGGCGCGGCGCCGGCGCAGGATGTCACAAAACATCGCGGTTACCGTCAATCGCTTGTCCCGAACATCCGTTGAAAAACTAACCCTGTTCAAATTAAAGCGTCTTGGCTACGATAAATCGCGTCGGTCAGGTCGTCGGCCGCCATTTTCCGTGTCGCTACGCGTTTAATAGCCACCATTAGCTCGTCCGTGAAATCGTGATGTCGACCGCTGCCCACAAAGCTTAATGCTCCATTTTTCCTCTTTTTCGTTGGACAGTTGTTTAGACAGCAGCATATCCGTTGGTGTGTATCCGGTTACACGATTGGTACTTCTTGTTGAGCGATCGGTTTTGTAACATTGGTTGTCGAATGCCTAAGGAGTGAATTTATCTACAGCAATCGAACAATGCGTTGGTCGTAGTGAGAAGCTCTCGAAAGTTCTTAGTAGGCAGGCAGATGCTTGGGTTCGAGAAGTAGGTAATTATGTACCCATAGTTGGGCTGACATGACTTAAATTGTCCACGCCGGACATATATTCCTAAAATCCCAGACATTTGGGTAAAATTAAGATACTTTCCCGGATGCACGGATCCGAGAAAATATATTTTTCCTATAAAAATTAAATCGGTTTTTACATTTTCCCTATTTTTATTTTGCAATAAGTCGGTTAAACTCGGAATCTTTCTGAAAATCTCGTTCGTACGACCCTTGGACGCCCTCTAAACTAGGACAAATTCAGGGAATCCCGGATGCATAGCAATTAGCGACCCTATCCATAGGCCAAGGTAGTACCTACGCTGTCTTGCAATTAAACGTATAGGTAATCGCAAAACCTAAAGTGCCATAGTAAACTTATTGATTATAATTTCTCTCCTTGCAACTTAGTAACTTCACTCCTACCTTTATCTCATTACAGTCTCGTGGAAAGATGCTTATTTGATAAATTGAACAGTATGGTGCCAAGATTTACCGTTGATAGTGAATGTAAAAGCCGCGGTGCAAGAAAGCAAGACAAAGCTACGCGGTCCGCTGCCTCGCCACGCCAACTGGCCAAGCTTCTAATGAAAGATGCGATAAATTTTAATTATATCTAGCTGACTAATTACCGAGGCTTGTAGACGATGCGTTGTGGTAAAAATGTTATTATGCACAGTTCGCCATAAGTCATTGACTAGTTATGCACAATTTCATCGGATATTATGCATAGCTGCCATCGTTTCATGGTCGCCGGATACACTGGTTGTTAGCTGTTGCGCTGGTAATAGGCGAAACATTGAATTATTCGTAATCGTATGCTAATTTGTGTAGTCTTTAATCACCTTTACGTGTTTGGAATCTGGTTTGCAGGTTTTAGTAATGAAAGTCTTAATCAGAGAAGATTGCTTGTTGAAATGCAATTACGTGTCAAAACCTATTTGAGATTTTTTCATTTCTTATTTGAGCATTTTTAATTTGTGTGCGATTGATATCAAAACATGGTAGCAACTTTCTAAGATGTTAATTGCAGTAACAAAACAACGTATAACAAATTATAATTTGATGCTTCGCGTCCCAAATACGGTGATTTACTCGAAGCAAATAATCCGTTATTCCGACCACCAGTTGGCTGGCTGTGAGATTACTTCCTAAACCTAAGGCGCACTTTATTTAGTCGGGGATCGTTCAACTTGGTAATTTTATTATGATGTCATTCGCGGTAATGGGCGACTCGAGCGAGCACTCCCGGTTAGCACGCCATGTCTCTGCTAAAACTTCGTAGAATAACAGAAATATTCATTCGTTTCATGCAATAGACAATATTTAGGTAGGTACTACGATAACATATAGTAAGTAAGTATGTATTTGCACTGTTTACATAATGTTTTCTAAAAGGAATGTTTTAAAAGGCAAAAGGTTTGGTCTAGTGATAGCAAAAGCGCGACTGCTGAGTACGAGGTCTTGGGTTCGATTCCCAGGGCGGGCAAAGTGTTATAGAGTTTTTCCGTTAGGTATTTGTCAGTAGCAGCTTCGGAGTCAGAATTTGTGACCGGTTGATGGCAATAGGTTCGCCCCCTATTACATGGGACTTAGATATAACTGGCAAAATGTGGGTGTACTAATTAATGGGTTCATGTTTTCCTTACCCTTCGGGTATGTTATGTATATCGCAGATACGTACAATTAGTGAAAATTTTTGGAGTATTGATTTGATCTTTTTCTGCAAATCCATGAGTATTTACGTCAAAGAAGTCGGTTAGAAACTGTAACAGTACAGTAAAGAACTGCATCTTCGGGGAACGACCCTTAAAGATAACTAAAGGTCCATCGATACATTTCGGATTGCTTGCCTATTACATGTTACTCGAGGATCACATATCGATACTGGAAATATGAAATAACGTAAGGAAAATTTACTCACATCTCATTTTCGACCAAATGTCCGTTACGTTATTTCATATTTCCAGTATCGATATCCAAACAAAAATGTAGAAAACATTTAGGACTATTATTTTAATATTTTCCATTGAACTTTGCTGTTTAACATAACAGCGTATGGCTGACCTCTACTCGCAGCATTAGGTATGCTAAGCAGTCTGGAAGCAGCCGAGTTCTATTTGTATTGTTTTAATGCTGGGATTCTAATCGGACTTGCTCTGTATTTGTAGATATTAGCGTAAGCTTATTGTTGAGCTCAGTTCCGATTAAGACGAGGACCAATTGAAAGTGCGCTGAATACCTGGACATACGGTCTACTAATTTGAGAGATATCGAAGAGTGCGCTGCATATTTTTTTTAATTTGTAAGTTATTTATTAAATATAATACCACATGTTCAATGCTGGTATTCATTCGGTTGGACTGGAAGCCGATCCCGACATACCTACCTAGTTGGGAAAAGGCTAGGCAGATTGATTTTTTGACACGTCATCATTTCTAATATCCTTGTTTAGGTTTACAACCAAGGATTTAAAAATTTTAGTGGATTAAGGCTAGAATACAATACAAATAGAACCAATCTATTACAGACATGCACCAGATTTGCTTAACGCAGTTTCTATTTCGAAAAAAATGTAATATGTCGAAGTTTTAAAATGCATGCAATATTTTTATTACAAAACAGGAGTCTCGTTTGTGACAATAAAGGAGCCTCGTTCTAATTTTCTCATAAAATAAATTAGCTCGACGAAATTTTGTAGATCGGACTAGGGCACTCTAACTCTAGGCGTGTAGTTAGTCAGTTTTCCATTCTATCGATTTTGAGGTATGTATCTTTTGCAAAATTTATACTGACTAACCCCAAGCGTAGATTTCCTAGCCGCAATATATAAAGCATCTGATTTCTTCTATGGGTACTACATTATTATAGAATGACTAAATTAAAGAAGTTTATTACACGCTTCAAAATAACTATAGAGTTGCAACGTTGTTTTTCTGTTGACTTCCAAAAAATCGATCTTCTTCAATGATCAACAAGAAGGTCTAACTACTACTACAAATAGCATCAGCGCACTGTCCGGTGATCATTGAAAAAGCCATGCTTCCCAACGGTCTTGACATTACAGCTGACCCCAACTATTTACCCTTACGTAAGCCCTTTAACTTGTCATAAAGGTCAGCAGAGCGTCTAGAGGCACTTCCCAGGCAGGTGCGGGGCGGTCCACCTGCGCAGTGTCATGCACCCCGCACGGTGGCTGCGCGCGCGCGCTCGCTCGCGCGTGGCAGGTCGACGCTCCTGCGACGACGACGGTCCTTGCAGCCTATTGTTATTAATTTTAATTACGAAGATCCTTGTTTTATTGTCTTTTTGTTCACGAAGGATGTTGTTTCGGTTTTGATTGGTATTTTAAGATGGTTAACGCTGTGGGTGTCCAGATATTGTTATTTTATTATGTGTTATCTTGATTTTGTTGTCACATCCTTGCGGATATCCAATATCCTGCTAAACATTTGTACATTGTTCACGAATTACAACGACTGTTGTTTGTGTGGTTATTATCTGTCCATTGAACGAGTGCACATAACATCACGCCCGTAATCCTCGATGGGTTAGGCAGGATCTTTGACAGTCGTTACGGGTCGTCAGAAGCCCGAAAGTCTGACAAGCAGTCTTACCAAGGGGTATCGTATTACCCAGTTGCTGGGTTGTGGAGGTCAGATAGACAGTCGCTCCATGTAAAATACTGGTATTCATACATATAGCTACATCCGATTAGACTGGAAGCCGACCCCAACATAGTTGGGAAAAGGCTAAACAGATGATGATGTAAGTAGGCATCCTACCACTATTCTACTACTATTTTTAATATGGAAAATATCTTGACTTTTAAATGCACAATCCTTTGCTTGATGGTTTGTTGTTCATCACCCTGCGGGATACTTCCTTCCAACTAAATCATAGACGGTTCTTCTATCCAGGTATAGAGACACACATATATATGTTTGATGTGATGTCCAGATTATATAGGAAATATTATATTGAAGTAGCTAAAATTTAGTCTTAAATTTCTTATCATTAAGTTGATACGAGTAAAATTTAGAAAGAGTTCAGAAGAAATTAAAGAACTTTGTAAAGTTATAGTATGTAATTACAATAATTAGATATTTAAAAAACAAAATAACCTATAACAAATAAAAAAAAAAACTAAAACAAAATGGCAGCAAAAATTTCCTCCGCATCACCGTCAACTGGAAATGTGCCTAAAAGACTGACAGCATTATCACGTTTGGATGGCAATGCTCAATACAGTTAGAGATTTAATTTATTTATTTATCGTTCATAGGTACAGGCATTTAACCTAATGCAAAGGTGTACGTAGGAGTTACATACATTTTAAAATAATTAAAGGAACCATATTTCAATAAAAAAAAGTAAAACTTAAAAAAAAAAACATAAGATGGTTACGAAATTGACATTTCGAAAGTTCCGGATGTTGTAATAACATAAAAATAGTTCTTATAACTTAATTACGACCAAGAGTAACCTCTTGGTCGTAATTAAGTTATAAGAACTACTTTAGATACTCTTGACCAACAAAGAAGGTATAAGTTTTGATCCGTTAAACAGTAGCATCATAAAGGTTACTACTAATTACTGTTACGCGAGGGTGCATAATGCGCCTGCGCACGCCTAACCGTGACGCTTCGCGCAACACCAGCGCCCTCCAGGTTGTTGGCATTTACTTATAACTACACAAATATCATAACTTTTTTTACATTCTACCTAAGGCCTATCTGCATGTTCTAGTTGATTAAGTAGATATTCTTGGACCATAGACCATTATCAATATTGTAAAGAGGTAAAGTAAAAAGTTTGTTTGTTTGTAAGATTTAATCTCTGGAACTGCTGGATCAATTACAAAAATATTTTATTGATTGAAAACTACACTATTGCCAAGGGCACATAATGTGTTTTTTGGTATGTATTGACTTCCACGCGGACGAAGTCGCGGTCGGAAGCTAGTGATATTATAAAGATGTAAAATTTGTTTATTTATAAGAGGTAATCTCTGGAAATACTTGTCCGATTTCCTAAATTATTTCACTGATGCTAGCTACACTATTACCATTTTACTAAGTGTCGCATGATATGTTTTATGGTATAGGTACTTAACTTCCACTCAGACGGAAATGCAAGCAAAAGCTGTACTATCTAAAAGCTGTATATAGCTGTAAATCTCTACTAATATTAGTGAAGAGGTAAATTTTGTTATTTTGTTTGTAAGAGGTAATCTCTGAAAGTACTTGTCCAATAACAATAAATCTTTCACTGATAGTTAGCTACAGTAGGGCCGAGGGCTATAGGCTCTGTTTTATTGTATACTTGACTTTCACACAAACGAAGTCGCGGACAGAAGCTAGTGTTCAATAAAGTGACAGTTATGTTAATGACGTCAGCTAACGCAGGTATGTTCAGCTGCAAGTCGTACAAGTCGGAACTTAGGAAGGCAATGGCTTGTGGAAATAAGTAAAGAGTGCGCTGTCAACCTGTCACCTGGCACATTATATGCGTATTTTGCAGTTGAGCAGTGTTTAATTAAGCGTTCTTAATTTACTGCAACGCTAGCTTTTTCTCGCGTAAATTTCGGTTATCGCGGACGCAGACGAAGTTGCAGGATAAACATTAGCTTATGTCCCTTATTGAGGTTCAAACCCCGTACTAAATTTCATCAAAATCAGTTCAGTGGTTTAGGCGTAAAAGCATAACAGATTGATAGTTAGGTGGAAGTAGGAATCATTTCACTAGTATCGGTACCTACAGGCTGACTTTTCATTTACACTCAGGAGCGTCGTAGGAGCGTCGTCAGCTTGTTAAGTACTGTGACGAAAAAAGTAAAAAATTTAAATTATTTTTCAGTGAGAATGACCGACGTCCGACGACGTTGCAACTAATGACATCATGGAAAAGTAGAAACGGTTATATTTTATATACCTCAAGTAGCATTCAACTGTGTGTAGCCACCTCTTGCATCAGCTTGCTTCAAGTAATTTAAACAATCGCAAGGAAAAATTCTTCATACAGCTACACATTCATGTTTTAATTACAATCCGGTTTTAACGTATCCTTAATCCACTAAAATGAATAATAATGTATCATAAACTCGGCGTGTGATGGCAAGAGCGTGGCTTGCGCAGGAGTTGCTGGGCGCTCGCCCATGACGAGCCGCGGTCATCAACCGCTCAGACACTTCACGAACGAAAATTTTATAAAGAATAGCTTCTGTTGGTATTTGTCTTGTAAAAAAAACTAGGAAAAAGTCGTTACACTGAGAAGTAAGACATTTGGGCGTTGTTTGGGGATAATTTTGGTGTTACAGTCAATTGAATCGACGCTTTAGGCTTCGTACTGAAACGATAATGTGACGGTTTCCTACTCAGAAAAAAATGTCTTAGGTATAATGTAATAGGTACACCTTTTTAATCTAAATATATAAAAGACAATGGTCGTACACTCACTTATCACGAAATATCGAAAACCGCTTGCCATACAAAGATGAAATTTGACAGGGAGGCAGATTATAGTTAATAGACGTTTGCCAAGAACAGATTGTCCAAAATTTACCACCGGGGGTCCGATATTTACACGGACGAAGTAGCGGGCAAAAGCTAGTCTAAGATATACATAACATGGACTAGCTTGAGATTAAAAAGCCGTTGAAATAATAGTATACGTATCAAATGAATTGTGAGACGTTTAGGCATTGTTGTAAGATAATTATAGTGAAGAAAAAATAGACATCATGTAAGATATCGCATCTTAAAGGCAATTTGCGTTTGTTCAAATTAAATAGCTTCTTTGAACGCTGTACGCTATTACAGACGCAAAGTAAAATGGTGGCTTAGAAAACTATTTAATGTAAGAAAGAATTAAACTTGACGTTATTTAAAGAAAAGTTTTAAAACTTTATTATAGTGTAACGGAATTTTTATTGGAGAAAGAAATTTCTTGATTACTTTTTGAAATAGAAAAATATAGCATTAATTCTTTTTATATTTCTAATATAAAATACGTTGACTAAAAAAGAATTGATTTTGGAATTGGGTAATTAACATGTGGTGTGTTTAAATTGTACCTACTTTTGCATAAATTCTGGTAAAATAAGGCTGTTTCTAATTAATTTTTTAAGTCACCACATTTTATACCCATATTTACAAAAGTAAATATCTTATCTTAGGCAAGTAAACTTCAAAAATAAAAAGGTAAACGTGGTCGAAACGGGAGCACATTACGATGCAATTATTGTCCAAATTGCGCCACTAACATCAAAGCCCTTTGTCGAAAGAAGTGTTACTAACCATTGGGATTACCGACAAATTTCTATGCGTTTAGCTGTCGCTTGATGGAGGCAATTTATTTGTGGCCGTCAGAGTGCAGACGAACCAACATTAACTGCCCTTACTACAACAAAATCTCAACTCTTAACACCAAACTTTAGGGCTCACAATCCAATAAATTTAACCATTTCGAAACGCAAATAAAATATGTTACTGAAGCAATTTTGCCGACACGAGTTTTCGTGATTTCGTAAGCGGTGGCTTTTATTCGTTTTGACTTTTTCTTCAGATTGTCAAAAAAACTGTCGTCGAGGTCTTCGCCCGATCCGTGGTGCGTAACGGGCCGCTACCCGGAGCCCCGGCCGAGGCTGTCGGACGAGATTATCTTTGGAAAATTAAAATTATGAAGCATGTAAACGAGACGGTTGATGCTTGCTATGTTCTGGCACATTCTTTACTTCGTAACATTTTTGTATTTAATCATTTTAGGAATGGTTTCCTGAAATACTTTCGTGTCCAAGTATGTATTTTATGAACTTTATTAAAAACTTAACTGGCAAATATCTAGGTACCTACCAGGTGGATTGTTTTTAAGATAATTATGTCCGAACACTTTGTGTGTGCGTAAGACAACCCAAGTATTGAATAGCATTCAAAATATAATACACAAACACAACGATAATAGGGGCTTCCAAATTGAACTTTGAAAAAGCAATTCCAAAAATAAATTGAAATGAATGCTTCTGGGTCGATTCCAAATATTTAATTTTCTGGGCTAATGGTATTGTTACTTGGTATTTGGTCTTATAGCCGGTGTCGTTGGCTGCGGGTGAGTTGATACGAAAGCTATGGATTGACATGCACCGATAACAACGATTTCTTTTCCTTTAATTGTTTGTGATTAATCAAAGAGTGTGACGAACCTTATAGTGTTGACGATAAACGTTGCTAAAGATGTATTTTTATTCGAAATTTCACTTAGAATCATTTCGAATTAGGTTTGTTTTTGCCATGAAGCCTAGTACAGCAATGTTTAATCGAAATGACCCGTTGGTCTCGTGGACGCTGACAATTGCTGATCGTGCATCCTGGGTTTAATTCCTAGGTCAGACAAATTTTTAATGGCTTTTTCCATTAGGAATTCCTCAGTACCTAGCGGTTTGGCGTTGGGAAGTTGGCAGTGTTACACCTACGTGCCTCGGAAAGTGGTCCTGCGCCTGATCCCTCTTCGGTTGATTCAGATTGCCGTCTCATCGGACTATGCGAGTAAGGGAAGACAGTTCTTCTGTGTTTCCGCAGACACTTGTGCACTGTAATATTATATCTCCCGCGTCTATGGCAGAGATTAGCTGCAATAATGAAAATTCGGTCAGGAGGAAAATTATTATTATTTTCTCCACTTCTGAATCTATCTCCTCGTCTTCTACACCCAGTTACTGCTAGAAGAGTCGTTCCTCCTAATCTGAGTGTGTCCTTACCAGCATTCAGCAGTTCTACGGCTAACATGACCAGCCCACTGCCACCCCAGCTTCCTTATTCCATCGGGTCTAAGTTGACCACTCCAGTTCTCAGATCACCTCGTTAATCTCAGTGGCTCACTGAAACCATACGAGTTTCCATTAAATTATATACATTGTTAGTAATTAACAGTCTTAGTAATTAACATAGTAAGCCTTCATTGTAAACCACGCAGTTTTATCAAGATCAATTTGTTAAGTTTGAGAAAGTAGAGTAGCGGTTGTAAAAGAAAATGTACTGTGTTTTGTTATATCTAGTCATATTATAGTAGGTACCTGTGGTTCGTCACGGTTTTCTCATACATTTAATGTTAAAGCGTAACTTTACTATGATTATAAACATTCATTTTGGAGTACCGTCGGTGAAAAAAGGCGTACTCAAAGTCAAATTCAAATGATTTATTTCAATTAGATCATGCACACTTCTTCATTGACAAGTGACAATGAATGTCGTTGTTTTTGTGTCTGTTACCAGTGGCGTAGTTAGCATGGGTGGCATGGGGTATTTATTTTTCACTGTCGGGTGTCACCTCCGGGCTGGTCGCACCCGGGGTGGACCGCCCTCTACGCTCCCCTCTAGCTACGCCACTGTCTGTTATTTTTATAAAACATCTAAATTAATATTTTTTTTCGATATATTCAGCATTTTATGCAATAGTTTCAAGATTCGGAACCTATTTAAGAACTTGGTCGGTTTCGGATTTCTATTTAATGACGTGGTCAAGATTATTAGGACTTACAAAACTAAAAGGTTTAGCGACTTTCGTTACTGACTGTATCAAGGTAATTATTGCATGTTCTACTTTTCTGTATCTCTTTTATTACTTAGATTTAGCTCAGTTTTTCTTGACTTTTTTCTTAGAAGACAGTAAATACATACCTACTAATATAAAAGCGAAAGTAACTCTGTCTGGTACGCTTTTAAGACTAAACCATTGAATCGATTTTGATAAAATTTAGTACGGGGTAAGTTTTTACCATAAGTACCTAAGGACATAGGCTAATTTTTATGCCGCGACTTTGTCTGCAACCGACATCAACGCGGACGAAGTCGGGCTCAAAAGTGAGTTAACTTATAAAAGTAATCTCAACAGTGAAGTATCACATTGAAAGTTCGGGGACCGATTTTCTACGCAGGTGTCAACCGATTGTGTGTAGCCAGTGGTGTGAAACGACAGAAACAATTGACGAACTGTAATCACGATAATCACTTGGCGTAGCGACGCGGACGGGGCCCTTTTCACACTTTTCCATTGGGTAATTGACATCATCAACCAATCATTTCAAGACCTAGCTTCTTTAAAGGTTTGTACACTAGTCTATAAGTATATTGCATGTATCTCATATCTTTGTATTAGAGTATTCAATTGTTGGTGAGCCAAAAAAAAAAAATTAAAAAAAAAAACTCTTTATGTTAGCCCTGAAAACCCCTGCTAGGGTTGCGGAATTTGTTTGAAAGAGTTACCGCGGCTCTTGAACGCAAAGAGCACTAGAAGGAACACGGATGTGTTTTAGTCAGTAAAAGTCTGACACTCCCTTCGGTCGGATAGAGTTATTTGATGATATCCCATTTAAAAAAAAAGCTCTGAGAACCCGATTAATGTTCAATTTACTGTAAAATTACATTTTTTATTATTATAACATTACGCCTGTAATCTCCGAAGGGTTAGGCACATTTGTACCCATTAGTACACCCACATTTTGCATTTCGCAGTTATGTTTAAGTTCCATGTAATTGGGGTCGAGCCTATTGCCACCTACGGGGCACAAATCCTGACTCCGAGGCTGCTACTGAGAAGTTCCTGGCAATCGAATGGTACGGCTCCAACACAGCTAATAATTTGCCCTTCAAGTTTGGGCTTTACATAACATCACGCCTGTAATCCCCGAAGGGTTAGGCAGAGGTGTACCCATTAGCACACCCACATTTCGCCAGTTATGTTTTTAGTCCCATGTAATAGGAGGCGAGCCTATTGCCATCAACCGGGCACAAATCCAGACTCCGAGGCTGCTACTGAGAAATTCCTGATGGAAAAACCCAATAAAACTTTGCCCGACCTGGGAATCGAACCCAAGACCTCATGCACAGCAGTCGCACTTGCGACCACTAGACCAACGAAGCAGTCATGGTCTTTGGGCCTTACATTTTTTTTTTAAAAGGAATGTCCGAAATAATTATGATACCTACCTATTTTTTTTTCTATTTGGCCGTCGCCTTACCCCTACTAGGACAAAATTATACAGGTTAGTTGGCATCTAATTGATTTCTTTTGAATTTCGTCCCAAATCGAATTGCTAGAATCGATTGATCTTTTAACCTCCATTCGTTTGTTTCGTCATTTCTTGGTAAATGTGAATCATGGGTCATTCACGATTCATTTAATAGGATAAGCAATATTAACTGTTCATAAGTAGTATGCCTATTTATAATAAGGAAAAAGAGTTGATATAATATAATATATGCATAATATGTAGATATTTCTAAGCAGTACTATATAACATCCCATCCATTTGCTGTGCCCTACAGGGTCCATAATGATCTCAATTATATAAGTTACCACCTAAGAAAACATGGAAAAGTAATAAAGATATTGAGTATATATGATATCTGAAGAGTTCTTTGTTTGTTTGTTTGTTTAAACGCGCTAATCTCTAGAAGTACCAGTCGGATTGGAATATTTTTTTTGTATATGATAGCCAGATTCTTAATAGTAAGGCGTTGTATAACATAACGCTATTACCCACCGGTGTGGGGCAGTAACC
Source organism: Hoplodrina ambigua (assembly GCA_949774945.1). Taxonomy (NCBI): domain Eukaryota; kingdom Metazoa; phylum Arthropoda; class Insecta; order Lepidoptera; family Noctuidae; genus Hoplodrina; species Hoplodrina ambigua. The sequence goes on along the minus strand of OX458969.1, from coordinate 3,730,392 downwards.
AAAGACGTAACTGAACGCGGAGTTTACCTAGCTAGTAAATTACGGCTAGTCATCATATTATTATTATACTAGTGTATGTAACTGGCAGATGTAGGCTGTACCCTTTAGAAGTCTGATACAAGTCGTTACGTAAGGGCTCGTACACATAAACCCGATACGACGTCGCATCGTGTTTATGTGTACGAGCCCTTACGTAACGACTTGTATCGGACTTCTAAAGGGTACAGCCTACATCAGCCTACACGGCATAAACTTAGAAATATGTACAGTCAACAAAAGAGATCCATCGGTTTCTAAGGAAACTTCAACTATATCTGACGACCCTGCTTACCTATCTACTTTGTTCTTTCTGAGTTTATGTCGCGTCTTAGCACGTTACGACGTCATACCGTGTTTATGTGTACGAGCCCTAACATGTCACTCTCCTCATTGGGTCCTTTAAAACCACCCAGAAACGTAGCCATGAATTTAATTCCATTAATTATTCAAAAATACATCCTGTTTCGTATAAATTCTCCCGTGTACCTGCTGCACATAAATTAAAGCCGAATAGCGGCGTGTACGCCGAGCCCATTAGTACTCGAGTAGCATTTAAGCAATCCGCGGGGCGTGAAGCTGTATCGCAGATCATAACCAGGGTTGCCTGACTAAAAAACGTTGCGACCTGTTTATTTAATAATTAGAATTTATTTCTTTTTATACTAGAGGTTGCCTGTGACTTCGTCTGCCTAGACTTTAGAATTAAGCTAAAGTCATCTACGTGGAAATAAATAAAAGATAAAAATTAGCTGTTATGTTTCTCCTTTTCGTAGAAAAAATCGTCGAAAAAGCCACAGAAATAAAAACAGACTTATTTTGTAGTCTCTTTTAATTTTGCTTTTTTAATAACCGACGAAAAACCAAAGCATCTTGTGCTAAAACCAAGGTAAAACTTTGCTTCACGAAGTCCTTCTCATTGTGTATTGATTCATTGATCTCAGTACAAAATGAGGAATAGAGCGAAAGTTCATAAGATATAAATTGGAACTAGTACCGATTGCGCAGGATTCGATCAATTGTTATTTAGCAATGCTATATATAATTATGTGCTACCAAGGGTTCAAACAATGAATGCAGAGGGCATGTAAATATCATTTGGATTACAACAACTGAGACTTAGTGATTGGTCGTTTTCGTATAAAAATATTAAAAACTTTATAGTAGATACTGAAAACTTTTTTAATGTCTGAGATTCTAATAGAACTTTCGCATAACTTCCGATAAAATTCTTAACAAATAAATTTATGTAAATTTTGTTCCGCTTCTAAATATACTTATTTAAAAATGGAACAGAATATGTTTATCAGAATAAAGCAACTAATATATTATATCAGAATGGTGTCTATTCAGAGAAACAGGCTAGTAGGCTAATTTTATAAATTATTAGCTTTTGCCCTCGACTTCCTCCGCGTAAATGTCGGTTATCGCGGTCGCAGACGGAGTCGCTGAAAAACAGTAGCTTTCCTTTTGATCAAACTCACTTCGTACCAAAATTCATCAAAATCGGTTCAGTAGTTTAGTCGTGAAACCGTAACAGACAGATAGCCAGAGAGACAGACAGAGTTACTTTCGCATTTATAATATTAGTAACGATAGATCGCATAGTTTTTTATTTTATATATCGCACAAGCTGTGCCGCAAGTAAATTAAAAAAAAAAAAACATTTTTGTTTAAGCACATTTGTAACAGATTTACATTCAGAAAAAATATCTGGCGTAATTTTATCATTGAATACAGCGATGACCTTTTCAGTGAACAAAAATAATAGTTTAAATAGTTGTTCACTACATCAAGTACATAGTTACTATTCAGAGGGAGAATATTATTATGTAGACACGCAAGTTTATTTCTAACGATTCTATTTATTAAGTTAAACAACCAGTTTTAGGCTGTTTCTTGTGCAGTGAGGAGTTTTCCTAGAATATATGGGGAGTCTTAATATGTAATTTTGTAGACCATTTAAAACTGGATTATTTGCATTAACGTTATAACTAGTACATAGTTAGGAATGCCTTCTAGAAATAAACGTACAGCCTATTTTTTTACTAATATTGTAAGAAGGTAAAATTGTTTGTTTGTTTACACACATACATAAACTCACATCTTTTTCCCATGGAGGTAGGCAGAAAGCACAGAACGCCGCGTGCTACGATCCTTACATACTCCTTTCGCCTCATCTAATTTCATAGTACATCTCGTCATACAAGCACGCCGGTTACGAGTACTGCGCACCTGACCTTTCTGAAGAACCTCACCAATAAGGTCAGGGTAGATCTTCCTAGGGCGACCCCTCCCTGTGTTGCTGTTTGTAAGAGGTAAACTCAAGAAACTTAGCGTTGTTGCTTCAAATGTTATATTAGTGGGTACCTAAATACGATTTGTATTAAAGCTGTGATTTAGTTTTATAGAGCCTTCTATGAACATTTGTACCTAAGCGTTGCTTCATAAAATGGACGGTACGATTTGTGTTCCGGTTATGCTCATCAGAGTGGTTCTCAAACCTTTTGCCTACTCATCTTTAAATATACGCAAAGAATAGGAAAAGAGACATATAAAAAAAAATGTGTACCTAATGCTTTTTTACATACTTGACCAAAATCAGTGGAAATGTTGAGAAAACGCAGGCTTATAAAAAAATAATACTTGTAATGCAGAACATTAGAAATTCATGCGCAATACAAAGCAAAATCTGAACCTATTATTTGAGCAACTATGCATTGAGCACCAAAGGTGTGGTGAACCTTTTTGAATAGGTACCCTTGATTTTCCGACACCCTAGTACTTTTTTTTGTTAATCGTTTGTTGTAATATCTATGATATTAGATATAAGACTTTTTATGACATGCACCACGTTAAAATTTGGTGCTCCATGCATAGGTGCTCAAACGGGAATACTTCCAAAGTCAGTGCTGCAAATAAGTTCTCAACTCACATCTCTAACCATGATATAAATAAGGTGCAAATTTGCATAAGTAATCATGTTTTCCCTCCATTAAGGAAAACAAAAAGCAAGGGATTTTCTTTTAATTTCCTAAATACACATATTTCATCCATCTTCGAAATTCCTAATCAAAACACTTTGAGAGCCTCTCTCTGTGTTACAGTAATGAACGCGTGCGCATACGAAGCCGAACGGAGCCGAAGGGGCCCGAGCGTGACGGGCGCCCATCCACTCATCTAGCGAGATAATACGCTGATTACATCTAAATTACGAAAACGCACTTACAGCGACCAACTTTGTTTCGACTATCGAATGAATAAGAATCGGAAGAGCATTAATTCTACGATTCTAAGCAATGTTTAAGATTTTATAAGTCAAGGGCACTTTACCAAAGTCAAAGTCAAAATATTTATTTCAATTAGACCCTAGACAGACACTTTTGAATTGTCAAGGAAGTTCTCGAAGAGAAGTTAGAAACTCGAAGTTCTCGAAGTTGTCAAAACCGAGGTTGGCCTCTACGGAGAAGATATCAACATCGATAGTGCGCTCTATACAATATTTTTACACTTTATATAAACATTTAAATCTACACTAATATTATAAAGAGGAAAAATTTGTATTTCTGTTTGTTTGTAATGGATAAACTCAAAAACTACTGGACCGATTTTAAAAATTCTTCCACCATTAGAAAGCTTCATTATCTGCGAGTAACATAGGCTATATTTTATTTTATTTTTGCACGGACAAAGTCGCCGGCTAAATCTAGTTTCAAATGAAAAGATAACCATAAGAATTAAAGTAATCTCAAGAAACTGGTGAAACTGCGACGTTGGATGGCAATGCTTAGCCTCTGATCAAGGTAAAAACCAGCCTTTGGGTTACGGGAAGTGTCTACCAACCATTTAAACAAATCCTTAAAAAGACAATAATTCATAAATTAATGTTCTTTCGACCAAATGTCAGTCACGGTATGCCAATCTCAATGGCTGGCGTCTAAATACGCAGGAGAAACTAAAGTGCCGAGTGTGTGCGCAAACGCAGGTGCAAAACGAAGTAATAACATGGCAGTCAACAGTGTATTGGTGTTGTTACACTTTAGCATCAGTCAATGTCCGTTATGGAGAAATTACTGTTAATGAAGATTTACGCTCTATATGCACTGTTACAGTAGTGAACAACGTCACTTTATACATATGTTTTATTAATAAAATATAGTACCTGGCTAAGTAATTCAGCAGAATCAAGAAAATGAGTAAAAGAGTAATGAGTATTATTTGACGTGTTAGCTTTAATAATTTGTTTTTTCATAAATACGCATACAATTAAAATGATGAAAATGATGCAAACATCATCAATAAGAAAAAACGCTTACCTACGTTTAGAGGAATCTACTTGGTATAAGAAATAAGGTATCTAATGCAACTTAGCTCAGACGCAGAACATAGTACCTTTTTCCAAAAAACAAAGGTGTAACAATATAATAAAACCTGGTTTTCGTAAAAAAAAAACTTAAATGTTCCCGTAACCAGAAGGTTCCTAGGTATAACCCTTATCACAATGATGTAAAGAATATGTCATTTTGGACTTGGTTTATTTTCTTTTAACATTTAAAGAAATTCGAGTTTGTCACAGTTTTCTCCTTTATAGCTATACTTTTTTGTCAATATTCCATATTAAAAGCATTATTTTGTAAACTGGTAATATCTTGTGTTAAGGTTTTAGTTGTGTTAACAGACTATCTGTAGTGACTATAGTTTATTATCATGTCATCAATTGAAACATTCTCAATGATCATGCGCACATCTTTATAATTCCCGACAATCTTGTAACACTTCGACGTTCCTTCCAATATCACGCGTAGATCTATCATCCATCATCACATTTTAAGCTTTCAACACATTACCGATCGCATTTCCCGCCACATACCATATGTAATGGCGATGGCGACCGCCGCTAGATCACTGCGCCGGCGCATTCCGCGCGCCACATTACGCGGGAAGCGGTCAATCTGTCATCACCCTCGATATGGATCGATCATAGCCACATTGTTGCGAGGCTCACTAATAAAGAGGCTTCGTTGGCTTGTTACTATGCTGGAGGTATGGCACTGTGTTCCGCATTTTTGTCTTGTAAAGACACCGCTTCCGCTTTCTTGAAAAGATTTGATTTGAGTTAATTATCTTTTCCGACTGGCTGAAGAGATGGCTGGAAAGAAAGTTTGGTACTAAAAGTGGTCCTTTTTATATAAAGTTTGATACTCGAAAATGCTTATTTACATAATATGCCATACGGTAGTTTTACATATTTTCCTTGTTTTTCAGAATTTGCATTACAGATAACATTGACATTACGTTATTATGTGGAGTAAAAGTTTAGTGAATTTTAATTTTGTTGAACAGAAAAATGTAGTAGGTAAAACCGTTCGGTGTTTTACATGTCGATACTGGAAATATGAAATAACGTAAGGGACATTTGGTCGAAAATCTCATTTCTCCAGTATCGGTGTCATTTGATTCAGATTTTTTATCCTTTTGTAGCGTGGGTGCATTATAAACATATTAACTAACATGCACAAACAAGCAGACCTGTAGGCTATACAAATTTTTGTGTTTTACGGTAATCGAACCCGCCACACAAAGTGCAGCAAGCAATCGCTCAACCACTAACGCCGACCGTGTCGTCCAATATAGATATATCCAAGCAGTTAATATAACAGGATACACGGCCATCATCTAATCCTATTTGTGTCAATCCAGTAAAACATAATAGGTATCGCAACACAATGATATAAAAAGTTATTCTAAATATTTCTAAATTAACATCGTATCATCTCGATTCGCGTCGAATCGATCTGTGTCCGACTATTCGATTCTCAATCGATTCGTTGAGGAGTCGAGTCGGCCAAGTCATCTGTAGTTCAATGAACTATCTGAATACCTAGCTCCTAACTTTTTTTGCTGTCAACATTTTGTGGTAACACGAAAGTTTCGATTAAGTCAATATTTTTATGTGATATTATAGGGTCAATACGTGTAATCACGTTGTAAGTATGTAATGTGTTTTTAGATTGTGCTTCGGAGGAAAAAATCTGTTTGCTTTTCGTCATGTAGGTACCTACTTAAGAAGGTAGCTATGTGTGCGTAACGAATGAGTGGTTATTTTTGATAGATCATCAGTTTATTTTTATTAGAATGTCAGCTTGTTACTTGTCTACTTAAAGTTCGGTTTGGATATATATTCCAGCATTTTAGAATCTTTAGGAATATTTCTAAAAAAAGAAAAAAAAAATCTTACGTCTTTTTTTTGTACTTTTCGGGAGAAAGGTTTTCCCCATAGCTTTCCACTTTACCTGTGTACTGTCTTCTCTTGCCAATCACACATAAAAGTCATCACGCCAGCGGTTCCTAGGAATCCCTCGGCAACGACAACCGACTTCCGACACCCACTGCGTGAAGATTCTGACCCATCTTTTCTTATGCGATTTTTATTCATGGCCCGCCCAAACCCACATAAACCTTGCTCATTCCAAGGCAAATTAGAGGTATTTTTGACAGTTTAAGACTGAGATTCGAATGCGAATGGTTTTAAAAATATGTGCCCCTCTGTTTATAAAAACTCATTAAACTTTTAATTAATTATCTTTTCTGCTTGTCTATCTTGACATTCAAAGAAGAAGGTCTACGAAGCACACTTTGCACATTATGCATAGGATATGTTCGTAACTTCGGTCTCCGAATAAGTTAACACGTTGCGTGCAACCTAAGGGTTACTGTAACCATTTATTTCAACGTGATAATGTTAATATGATAAGATTGTACGTTTGGTTAAAACTACGCGGTTAATGAGGCGAATGCTAAAGAACAGTACAGACAGAGTAGCATCGCGTTTTTCAATAATAGATAATGAACGAAAATTCAACAGAAATAAAGTTTATAATTGCGCAATAGCGTTAAAAATATTAAATGCCGTGTCACATCATCTCAAATAATTTTAAACTTTATTTGTGGTAATTTTTAGTTCATTATCAATAAATAAATTAATGTTGTTTGATGATATTGTGGGCCGGTTTGCGTCTTAACGTCTACGTCTACATTATAATACATTAACATAGGTATTTAGGGCTACCATCTATTCGAAATTCTCAGGATTTGTTCCAACTTAAAGAGCATTTGAGAGTTATCCAGAAGCGGTTTTGAAAAAGCGGTTGAAACCTGAACTCTGTTTGTGCCAGGGAAAATCCAGATTAATTGTACGGTAAACACAAACAGAAAGACAAAGAAAGGAAGAAATAAAATAAAAATGTTAGCGATTTTTTTATGACAATTTTTTTTTAAGTTACGACCCGGAATGAATCCTAATTTTAATCCCAATGTCCGCGATTTGTAATGTTTTTGTACGGTGTCAGAAATTTAGGTTATGGTAGCCCTAAATAGGTATGACGCTATACTTACTTAATGTTAAAGTTCTCAGAGAAAAGTAATGAATTACAATTTGATCGTAAAAAACTAAAACGACTTATTTATCTTAATCGCTGATAAATTAAAAACCTTTCTTATCTCATCATAAAGCAATTATTTTAATTCAAATTTGCGGTGGCTGTAAATAGCAGTCACACAAATAAAATTGATCGAATAATCTTTTGAATGTAGATCGTTTGGCGGTTTTAACGGAATCCATCATCGTCGCGTAACTGTATGCGCCGCACCGGTCGCCATTTTGTTTAACATTTTTTGGGAAATTTAAATGGTGTACATTTTTCCGAATTGCGTATAATTTTGTTCTTTATTTTTAAATTTAATTGGTTATGTGAAGTTTCACGTTGAATTTACCTTCAAGATGGATTTTTATGACGTAGCTACTAGTGTATGTTTGCATACCAAGAAATCATTTTTATGTAATTGCTAATATATGTTTTGAATGAAAATGTACCATACTAACAGTACTAAGACACTGCGGCACCTTTTTTTTCTATTAGGACCAGCCATTGATATTCTTTCAAGAAATAGCCATTTTATACGTTCTTCAGTTTCAAATTAAATCACCATAAAAATAAAATTGATAGAAAACGCGTGTGAACATCCTGTCGCCTAATAAGAAACGTTTCAATATCACTGTAATATCGTTTTGATATCGTTCGCTACGATTGGGTTCGAGATTGACTCACGCGCAGCCGTGGGACTCTCCGCGTAATTTGCCGCCGCACGCTTGAAAGTTTGTGAGAACTTCTAAGTAGACCTGTGTCCTGTAATAGATTTGGCTTGAGAAAGTGTTCTACTGAAGTGAGCCGAAGCGTTTATTCAGTATAGCACTCTCCCTGCAGCTTCGTTAACGTGATTATCCTTGCGAATCCCTAACTTTTTTGAAAATATAACATAGATTATGTCATCGGAATAGTGTAGCTTCCCAACAGTTAAAGAATTTATCAAATCGGTTCAGTAGTTCCGGAGCCTATTCTATGCAAACAAACAAATAAAACAACCAAATCTTTCCTCTTTATATTCATTTTAGTATAGAATAGCTTTTGCCCGCGACTTCCGCGATTACCGACATTAAAGCAGATGAGTTCGCTTGTATGTGAAGTAGCGGATTAAAAAATAACCTATTTCAATATTAAGCTAGATTTCGGTTTTGCCGAGATAAGATTCAGTAATTTTGCCTTGACGAAGAAACAAACAGACTGACTAACTTTCGCACTAATAATATTACTAACTTTTGCCCGCGGCTTTGTCGGAAATGTCGGTTATCGCGGACGCAGACGAAGTCGCGGAAAATAAAGTAGCCTATATCCTTTCTTGGAGTGCAAACTCTATCAAAATCAAAATTTCTATCAAAATTTCATTAAAATCGGTTCGCTGGTTTAGTCGGACAGACAGAGTTACATTCGCATTTATAATATTTGTATAAGTATTGAGGTGATGTTTTTCTATCACTACACGATTTTTTAAACGCTTCTTATTAAATGTATTAGAATACAGTGGTATTATAATAAGAGGAAGTGGATAATTTAGTATTTAACAAGTGAACAGCTAAGCGAGACGCTACTGCTTGCATTGTATTGTTTAATAGCGTGAGCAACAGTAGATGGCGTGGATTAGACTTCGCATTCCATCAGCAATTGGCTAAGGTACAACAGATAGGGTTGTACAAAGATTTATAGAATTTTGTAGGAGCAATAACTTAACAATTGGTCAAATCAAAATCAAATCACTTTTATTTGTTAACACAGGTACAGAAATACAGATCTTATAATTAATAAAACCGAGCGCTATGTTACGCCATTAGTAGGCTTACAAATATGGTGAGCATCTAGCTCAAGATAACAGTTTAAAGTTTCTAAAATAAAATATTCGAAGACATGCAAAAATATGGTAAAATATGGACAAACCAAGGACCAAGGGACAGTAAACGCAGCAAGGGGAAACAGAAAAGAAGATGGGAGGATGACCTAAACAAACGGCGGGCCCGAATTGGAGGAGAGCGGCTCGTGACAGAACCCAGTGGAAAGAGCTAGAGGATGCCTTTAACAGGATGCCGTGGCCCCAGAACGCAAAGGGCAACAGAATGAACAGGGTGGTTTTTTTTTAGACGATGAATTTTCCAAAAGTCGCCCTGAATTGAGTGACGTATTATAACAACATAATAGAGCAACAGAAGCAACACAAAATAAAGGGCAAATTATTATTATTAACATAACATCACGTCTGAAATCCCCGAAGGGTTAGGCAGAGGTGTACCCATTAGTACACCCACATTTCGCCAGTTATGTTTTTAGTCCCATGTAATAAGGTGCGAGCCTATTGCCATCAACCGGGCACAAATCCAAACTCCGAGGCTGCTACTGAGAAATTCCTTATTAGAACTTCCTTAGGACCAGAGTTGTAATTTCTTCTTTTCGTTAAGTTTTATCTTCTCTGGTTATTATTTCCACATCTTTTTCTAAATTCTACCTTCGCCAGCCCTACAGATGTCCGGCGTTGCGTAAGTGACATTCCTGTGATGGTGTTTTTTGGTGGGCACGGACGCTGAGCGGAACGGATCACTGGTATTCCCATCTGGAGCAAAGTCGACGTGATAAAGAAACTAATGAACTATTCTCCGGTGGAATCTGGAGCTGCGATCTTCCGGTGTCGGGAGTTGATCATGTTTTGTTTTCATCAATGAAGTCTTGTAGCTACATACATAATTATGTTTTGGGAGTATGCACTTATGCATTTATATAGTTCCGTTTTGTGTGTGATTAAAGTTGTTTTTGACAAAAGGATGTGGTTTATGAAAACATTTTTATCTTTCTACTAAAAGATAAAATACTAGGATTTTCAAACACTGTAATTTTACAAAATTACAACTATTTTTTTAAAGGATTGTTTTGTGGCCCTATAAGGTTTGTCCTTTCTTCTTTCTTTTTCTTATTCATACTTTGCCATTTTATTATTAGCCACAAGTTCTGTATTTAAGTTTATTTTTATTAATAAACAACTTACTTTCTTAATTATTAAATTATTTAGTCAAACTAACTTTAGTTACCAAATGTGCTACATCCTGTAACAACAGTTTAATGCTGGTACGTCATAAGCTTGGGCTTAGAATAGGTATATTTTATTTAAATTGATCAGCTTTAAATGTACAAAATCCGATATTTCTAAAAAACCGGTAGAAAATTCGTTGTTTTACCAGAATCGACCCGCAATTTAAAACACCAAAATGATGGAACCATTATAGTTTACGTTACGTTTGTTATTCGAATTATGTTTCAAAAAAATCAAAAGGATGAAGTATTTTCCTAAAATACTTTGAATCTAAGCTAACAATCCTAAACACGATTCCGGCGAGATCTAAGTAAATGTCTCCCGTGCCTCAGCGGATCGGTGCAGCCGTGGGAACGTCCCCGCGACCGCTTTCTGGCAATTAATCCCGAACCTTCGTACCAGTTTAGTTTTATTTCGATGCTGACACTTCGGACTATAGGGCTGACAACTTGTTAAAATATTCCCTTGATTTTATTTCATCAGCTTTAGCCCGCAACTTTGAAACGCGGGTTTTATTTACAGACACTTTTTTTTTAAAACTACAATTGCGTACGCTTCTCGCTGATAAAGTAGCTTTTCATAGGTGAAAGAATTTTTTGAAATCTGTTTAGTGGTTTTTGAGTTTATCTATTACAAACAAAAATATAAATATTTTCTCTTTATAGTATTACTTTAGATATATGAATATATTATATTTTCTGTAGTTTCGGTTTTGTTTTTCTTAAGCAGAGATGTACCTATTAGTATACCCACATTTAGCCGGTTATGTTTATGTCCCATGTCTAACCTTAACTCTTTGGGGATTACACGCGTGATGTAATGTTTTTTTCTTTTTGTAAAGGAATTATTTTTTTCTTAACCACAGCCCTATCTCCAAACGGTGTGACTTTTGCGCTAAAAACACCTTCGTTGACATAACGACGTGTGACACATAGCTCATTACTCGGAAAAAGTATAATTATCGTGCGATATTACATCTGTTGGGCCGGATGGGATCAAGGTATCACGGTGGCCATGCGGCCCTTTGACGTTATATACAGGGTGTTAAAAGGCAGATTACATAGCTGTTAACTATGCATACTGCTCATGAAACTAAGTAAGCATTGAGCAAACATTTTTGCTGGGAAAAAAACTTTTATTTTTGGTGTGATAAATCACTACCTATTTATGGTAACGTGCTGCGCAAGAAATTGTAGGTATTTACGGATCTTTGCAAAAGTATAGGGATCGCGAGGGTTTTTTAGATTTAGTTAGAGCATTTAAGAGATGTCTTTGTTAAAACAGGTTGGAATGTTGTCTAGTAAAATTTTAGTTTTGATGTCATTTCGTACATAAGATAGATTTTAACATAACATAACATCCCGCCTGTAATCCCCGAAGGGTTAGGCAGAGGTGTATCCATTAGTACACCCACATTTCGCCAGTTATGTTTTTAGTCCCATGTAATAGGGGGCGAGCCTATTGCCATCAACCGGGCACAAATCTAGACTCCGAGGCTGCTACTGAGAGTTTCCTGATGGAAAAACCCAATAACACTTTGCCCGACCTGGGAATCGAACCCAAGACCTCATGCACAGCAGTCGCGCTTGCGACCACTAGACTAACGAGGCAGTCGGGAGGTTGAGGCAGATTTTATATAATATTAACCTATCACAATGGCAAGGATTATACTTACTATACCACAACGGCACAACGGCACCGCCTAATTTGGGGACCACTGTTTTACCAAAAATGCGGACCGCCAAATGTTACTGATTTATAATTATTATGTTAACCTAGTTATAAGGTAACCATTGTAACAACAGTAAATAAAATTATTATTTTGAATATATTATTACTTTGACCTTCAATATCTCTGAAACAGGTTTAGGTTCCCAAGTATAGTCCAGTACAAAAATATAATCTCAATGATGGGAACGACATAATTATATTTGGCTTCATTAAGTGTCTTTAAACACCCTGTGGTGTTATGATATTTTTAATGGCTTGAAATTGTGTCTTTTTTTAATTTTGAACTGGTTTGTTTTAATTTTCATTTGCATGTTTCTATAAGCTGATTTTGTTGTCCTTCGACGTTGGTAGTTTTAAGATTTTTAAGAAAAAAGGAGGGTTTTGATTTAAACTGTTTAGGTATGAATGTTTGTCCATATGTGTGGACAGAATCGTCGACACTATTTTTGTATTGTATTAACAAAGGAGGTATCGTTGGAAGTGTTATGATGTTCCGCTGATTTAGGCTAAATGACGTCATAGAAAAATATACCAACACAAAAATGTACCAATTTAGTCTTAACTTTTTTTCTTTTGTGTGTGTACTGAGGGGTACACCTCTGCCTTACCCTTCGGGGATTACAGGTGTGAAGTTATGTCGTCACTTTTGATGAGCGCTTTTAACATAGTCGGGTTTTAGTTTTTTAACTTATTTTTTTTATATTATAATTCCGTATCACCAAGTGAAAAGTTGAGATCTCAACTGAAATGCGTACTACGTACGTGAAAGTTTCTCGCTTTACATTGTGATCGCGATTGATACAAAGAGAAAAGATAAATATTGTCGCTTTGTTGTTTTTATAACATATTCATGCTAACACATTGAAAGCAAGTGACACATAATTATAACATCGAATTTTGAACAAGCCTGCCACACTATCCTCAACCACTGTAACTCCTGAAAGCCAGAATCGACAGTAGAAAAGCGCCGAGGCAATGAAGATCGACTAGCCCCGGAGAAACGATTCAACTATATAAACATTATTTTCGAGTCCCCTAAACTCTTTTCAAGCAGCAAAAAAACAGTGATCTAATGTTTTTTCTGTGAGAAACAATTATAGACAAGATTTCTAGAGAATGATAAGAAGCGACAGCACCCATGTCTATAGATTAAATATTAACTATATTTTAAATGGTTGATTAGTTAATCTGGAATATCCAATAGACAGCGAGCATAATGAATTGATGAAGGCTTCTTCGTTCTCTCTATAATGAAAGACTATTGATCAGCTGTACTTTTCGGTAAAATACTCCTTTGGTGAATTTGTGTGAAGTGTATCTACGTTTTTAGGTTATTATTTAATTTTATAGCTAAATGTTTATAACAGCAAAGTTCCGATAGCGCAACGGCCCGGCCGATATAAAAATTCAGTTAGCTGACAGCACGCCGTCTGCAAGCCGTCACCTTATCCATATTGCCATTAAAAAAAAATATTTTAATGCGCACAATTTAAAGCCGAATCTTGAATGGCAAATTGTCATGCTGTTTTAATAAGCGATAATATTTTTTTCTAACGAGATTCTAACAAGTAGAACTTTCACAGTACCCAGTGACTGTTACAGATCCAACATCAAAGTTTTCAGTCCACAGTAAGTGCATCGACCGCACGATTTTATCTTTGACGCTACATTTTGGCACGGATTGAAAATTTTAATCAGTTCTGCAACTCGTGACGCCAAGCCGTTTTTGTTCTGGTTACTTTAGTGGCACTTGTGATTTTTTTATTTGGTACTAATTGAAGAAAGTACCTACTCAAATTCGGGTCAGTCTTGAGTAATTTAAGTATTTAAGTTGTAAATGTATTTTGTGGTTATCGATTACATTAATTGCACATTAAGTTTCGTGGTCTTTATAATCGAAAAGGCATATTCTTATCATTTGAAACATTAATGGTCTATTTTGCTCAGTTGTTTTCAATAATAATAATCTTATCTGCTAGATAAAATAATCGTAGTTATTGGATAGAAATACGAGACTTTGATCTTTGTGGAATCTAGGGGTATTCCAAACAAGCACATTCCGAAGGAGTCATGAGAAATAATAACAAAATTACTGTATTTTATTCAAAACGATATAGCTATAGTCACTTTCAAATTCCAAATTATACGAGAAAAAAAAGGCTGAACTTTTTTGAAGGGCTCTCAACACATTCAATGTTACAAGAAGAATAAGCCATAAGAAAGCTATAGCGTTTATCTGATCTAATCTGCTAACGTAATCTGAAAGAATATTAAATCAAGTTGATAAAAACGTAAATTTTAATAGTGCGATGATCAAATCCTAGGCCATGGCACGCTGAGACAGGCCTCAGGGGTTTAATTGTATGCCTTGTTTAAGTGAACACATGAAAAAAACTTGTTTTAAAGAATAAATAATGAAGCTAGTAGTGTACACCAGTATGGAAGGCGTGTACGTCCCCGGGAGCCTCAGCGTAAGTGTGGGAAGGGGACACCGTGGTGGTTTATAATCAGTAAGAGTCTGACAGACCCTTCCGCCCTCAGACATTTATGAGGATTTTTCACACCGAAACAAAAAAAATTGAAGAAATTTGTCTGTGACGCAAACACAACAAACTTCCCAACAAGACAAGAACCAACGACTAAGTTAAACTAGATATATTAAGTTTTACCACATTTTAAAAGAACAGTGATTCACTTTTACCTCCAATTCAGTTGGTTTTGGTTCGGATCCCGTGAGTTCTTTATGGTTAGGACGACGAAGTTGCAGCCAGGTCGTGGGGTCAAAAGCCGGCGCGATGTCGTCAATTTACTTAGAAATGTGAGATTCTCTCTTTAAACATGGAGGATGGGAACTGTTTAAAATGTATCAGTGATGGAGATTTGATGTTTTTTAAAGAGGTGTAAAGAGATTAACTGGCGACGTTGGAACCAGAGTGATGTAAGTGACATTTTTTTTTCCAATAATGAGTTTATTACAGAATGGCATACAAAATCATCACTCATATTCATATTCATATTCATTTATTGCATACCATAATATGTATAAAAAGTTGTTACATAATGCATAACGCTAAAGTACAAGTATGGATCCTGTTAGGACAGAGCAAATTCACAATTAAAAAAAAATATATAATATTCATGTGAATTTATAAAAATAACGACGATACATGATTGTTAAAATTATTGAGATCATAAAGTTAGTATTAAAATTATTAATGTAATAATTTTGTCTTAAAATATTTGAGGAGGTTTATGGTTTATTCTTCCATGCCACACTGATCTACGTGCACTTTAATGCTTTCTTCTTGAGGAATCATAACATTTCACTATAGAATTAGCGCGATTTGCAAAGGCAATTTCTTTCTCGTGATTTTTTCACCCGGGGTAAGAGAGTTTACGCCTTAGTATTAATAGGGGGCGACTAAAGCCCCCTATATCATGGCATTTCTATCCGTAGGCAATTTCATAAAAATATAGACTTGAAAGTTATTTTTATAGTTTGAAGTTTAGTTAGTATGAATTATGTGTTTCTTTAAAGAAACAGATTTTAGCGGATTTAAAATTTTGAACTATCTTTCTTGCGCGGATCTAATCTATTTTTTTTAATCCCGTTAGTAGGTACCTAGGGCGTAAACGGTCTTAAAATACATAAATAAAAAAGGCTTTTATTTTGACATTACAAACAGGCACTTTAATTTTTTTTTGTATGGATCAACTAAAAAATCATTGCCTACTCTTTTGAGAAATTAGGTTCATCGCCAAATAATTTGTCGATCCAACCATTATAATTCAGTCCAAATATTTCTGCTACAGAAGCACTTACATAAAACCAGTCCTATAACAATACATTTGGTAATAACAATATGAAGGTGGTTACAAAATGTACCCAATTGTACACGTTGCATCACTGCGAGTTCATTCACACGTCGGCGCGGGCGCACTTGTTAGAAACTGTCCGATTCGCGCCGATTCGGCACATTGCGCCCGATTGTTTCACGAAGTGCGATGTGTCACGATATGTGCCCCCACTGTGATTGGTAAAACTGTTTTTAGGATTAGAGATTCTTTATTCATTTTGATTTTAGCGTCATAGGAGTCATAATAACTCTCTAAATTTTGGTCACTGAGGCTAATCGGAATGAAGACTAGTCAAGTATCTACATCATCATCAGCCTTCCAGCGGCCAGTCGACTTCCAGTCTAACCGGATGCAGCTGAATACCAGTATTTTACATGGAGCGACTGCCTATCTGAACTCCACAACCCAACAACTGGGTAATAGAATACTCCGTGGTAAGACTGGTTGTCAGACTTTGGAACTTCTGATAACCCGTAACGACTATCAAATATCCACTTATGACAGCCAGGACCAACAGATTGACGTGCTTTCCGAGAGAACTTAGAAAGCACATATAAATTTTAAAAAGCCACATTGGTGGAGACTTGTCAAGTAGGTATGCAGAAGAATCATACAGTGCACAAGCGTGTACGCAAATATCCGGGATAGCAATCGCCCGAGCATCGAACCCTTCATGTGAGAGTCCGACTCGCACTTGACCTGTTTTTAAATTTGTCTTTGTGGTTTATAAAATGTTTTTCCAGGTCGACAGCACGGTTCCGGCGACGGAAGTACAGGCTGAGCGATTGGATTCCTGCGTCTCTCTGGTTTGATTTCGGGACAAATATTTGTATAGATACCTTACAAGTAGTTGTTCCGGGTCTGTTTGTGATGCTGAGTTGATATATTTGTAAACACACCCACGACACAGGAAGAGAAGTTCAAAGTGTGGGACAATGTTTACAAAAAATAAATAAGAAAAAACTGCGTTTGAGTATTACGTCTTATGTTGATCTGGATTTACCTACGCGACGTTCCTGAAATATGCGTTTTACAAATCACCTCAGATAAGCCAATATCATAAGCCTATTCTTGTTTATGTGTGTAAGTAATAATATATTTCTCTATGTTTATCTTGGACATCACTGACATCGATCGGTGAAGGAAAACATTGCGAGGAAAACTAAGCGCATAGGTAATACTAGATTATGCCCGCTACTTCGTCTGCGTAAATGTCGGTTATTGGCAATCTAATCTTGTTTCTCCATTACAAACTTGTGTACCCCCTTTTCTCCTCTAAGGGGTAGAATTTAGAAAAATTTCTTTTCGAACGCCTGCTTCATATAAAGAACACGCCCTCCAAGTTTCAGGTCTCTACGATCAGCGGTTTAGGCTGTGCGTTGATCCGTCAGTCAGTCAGTCAGTCATTCTGGACAAAACATTTTATATGTACCTATAGATTAGTCTGAAATCGCAAATTTATCTTGAGCAAATGTGGTTATCAATGCTCATGCCTTCTCTGTGTGAGAAGAGGCCTTTGTCCTGCAGTGGGATAGTAATAGGCTGGAATCATTTTAACTTCAGACAAAGATTATCCTCTTATTTCGAAGCTGTAGGGAAAGTTAGGGTTCAATAACAAAGTACGTTAATTTTCCACGTTAAATTGGAAATTTAGTGTCAGCACATCCCACGCGAGTCTGAGTTAGTGAGGGAAACGGGTTCAAGTGTTTGTGGGTGTTAGTTTATCATATGGCTTTACTTAATACTACCTACCATGTTTTGAGTAAACTTTCAACATTTCATGGTTGCCCTGCGTTCATGTGGCTTTAGCTTTTGCCCGCGACTTAGTCCGCATAAATGTCAGAGTAAAAAGTAGCCCAAGTCCTTCCTTCAGTGATCAGTGGTTTAGTCGTGAAAGAGTAACAGACAGGCAAAGTTACTTTCGTATTTATAATATTAATAGGGATTTGGAAATCAATCAGGAATTTCTCAGTAGCAGCCTCGGAGTCTGGATTTGTGCCCGGTTGATGGCAATACGCTCGCCCCCTATTACATGGGACTAAAAACATAACTGGCGAAATGTGGGTGTACTAGGGTACACCTCTGCCTAACCCTTCGGGGATTACAGGCGTGATGTTATGATGTTATCTCACTAACTCTAACATAATTAATTCGAATTTTTGATGTTGGTAGGTACTCACCCAGAAAATCTTAGAACGATTTCATTTATACTTCCTTTAATTAGCGCCGAATAATATTAATTACTTGTGCCGTTAATGATGTGAACTTTGTGGTTTACGGCGATCATAAAAGCTTAGTTTTTGTTTGGAATTTGGTATTATGGACTATAGAATTAAATAGAAGGGAAAGGTACAAAAATAGTTTTATCATAGAAAAGTATAATCGAAGGTTTTTGACTTGCTATGTAGTATGTATTTATAAGTGAACATTGGATCGATGAAAACCGAATGGCACTTGGCATTATCCATTTTAAATACTGCTCAATTAGCAAAAAGTTGTACAGTATTTGAATTATACAAATAATGGACATATAAAGGTATTGGAGCAGTTAACAGTTTTATAGTCAATTCAATTCATTCAATGCATTAGTTTTTTTTTTTACTAGTTGGGTGTGTTTTTTATGAGATCTGCCACTTAAAGTATATTTTGCGGAAGTGTCCCTTCACGCCACTTCATTCGCACATGTATCTTTTCATGCGAGTGCATTTGCGCAAATGTCTTTCGCGAAAATGTCTTTCGCGCACGTATCCGGCAACCGCCTTTGGGAGTTTTATAATACCTAATGGTCAAAGGTTTGTCATTAGCTGCCACGCTAGATAACATAATCTCTGTCTAGCACCCAGTCGGGGAATAAGTCTTGATAGTATGTTCCTTTCCTTAGTAAACAGTTAGAACAGAAAACGCAACAAGTTTTAAAGCAATGTTATATAGGCATACAATACGCTCAAAGCAATACGTGGCAATTAAAGTAATTCCAGCGTAAGTCAAAAGATAATTAATTTTAAAACACAATAATACCTTAGAATTAACGTGAAGTAAACTATTTTTTCCAGACAAAGCTTCGAACATAAACAAAGATTCCAGATGAAAGGAAGTAAGCTTAGAAATAATGCATAATAGGTACTGTAATTACATAAGTCGGGCTATTTGTCCGTTGCTATTTTTATATTTCCTGAGTCTATTCTTAGGACTTGGATACATTATTCATCTTTATCGTGTGGGCAGTAAGGTCTTACGGCCCCACACACCCTAGTGTCAGAGTTTCTAAACCGCCTCTGACTTTGTTTGAGTGGGACAGTGAGTCCAGGTTTCCTCTTGACATTTTCCTTCACCGATGTCAATGATGTCCAAGATAAACTTTAGAAAGTACACACATACATACATTATTGAAATACTGCTACCGGTTCTAACTACGATGAAAGAACAGCTGGCTTTGTATCCCGGAGAAACTTACAGTTCCCGTGCAATAATACACTAACTTTAACACGGACGAAGTCTCGGGCGGAAGCTAGTCGTTTATAACAAGCGTTAGTAATACAGAACAACACAGGCAAGATAATTAATAAAGTTTCCGAAGCAGGTTGTGCACAGAATGATGAAACAAGAGATAAGCTTCCTAATTGACCATCCTCTCCACAAAATGCCGTCCTGCTAGGTAATAGTAGTTATTAGTAGCTTATTTACTATTGTGAGTAGAGCTCTGGCTAATTTTACATGTAACGCTCATTAATGCAGGTCAATGTTATCAATATTGAGTCACAATAATTTATTGATTCGATTCCCAGGTCGGGCAAAGTGTTATTGGGTTTTTCCATCAGGAATTTCTCAGTAGCAGCCTCGGAGTCTGGTTTTGTACCCGGTTGATGGCAATAGGTTCGCCCCCTATTACACGGGACTTAAACATAACTGGCGAAATGTGCGTCTACTACTGGGTACACCTCTGCCTGTTCGGGAATTACAGGTGTGATGTTATGTTATGTAATTTATTGATAAAACATGGTATTAACATGAAAACAAAACAAAGAACATGCTGTACACACAATTTCTTGCGTGAAGCCCTCTTCTCCTGGCTTAAGGAGAAAACAAAAACATAATAAAAAAATCACAAAATAAAAAATAACTTTAGCTTGGAAGTCGGCGGCTTTGGTTTTGTTTCTTGTTATGTAGGTATTGCCACCGACTTCCAAGCTAAAGTTATTTTTTATTTTGTGATTTTTGAAGGCGGTGATATTTTTTTGTAAAAAAGCTTTTTATTTTTCACTTTTTAGTGCTTGTGTGTTAATATTTGAAATCCTTACATAAAGCCCTTTCAAACAATACCACACACGATATATTTAATTTTGGAAAGTGGTAGGAGGGGGGTTGACGTACCCCCTCCCCACTTCCTTTAGTCAGTCATCGACTACACGTATAAACAAAGCAATTTTTCTTGTTACGGCGGTTCTGCTGTGATTTTACAAGGAGTTCCGTTCCATATCTCCAAAGTTCATCATCAGATCATGACAATATTCCTATGGGACCTATTCGGGACTATAATCTTTCAAACAAAAAAAGAATCATCCAAATCGATTCATAATTGGCGGAGTAATCGTTGAACAAACACACAAAAAAAAAAAAAAAACATACGCGTCGAATTGAGAACCTCCTCCTTTTTGAAGTCGGTTGAAAATCGAATTTAATGTTCCGCTGCACGAGAGGAAACAGAGCATATATCTCAATGAGTCTCCGAGAGTCTTCGTAAACAAAAATGCACATTAAGGTAACATTCCCGTAAATACACAAGTTAATGTTCGGTGCTACTCCGTTACCAATCGTTAGTGAAACTGCCAAAGAATAACTACTGACAGAGCCGTCTTTTACCTATTGTAGGCCTTAGGCATACATTTCAGGCAATTTTGAATTGTCAAAGAGTCGGTCAAAGTTGAAGATAGTTTTTCCAGCACGGAAATACGCCGGTAGGCCTCTATGAAGTAGAACGAGCAATAAACTCCACAGACACTCTTTTCAATTAAGTTTTTCATGCTTTTGTACGAAACAGTTGTTTTTAACAAGTTATTCGTCGATGTGTGTGTGTTAACTCAGGAAAAAAATAAAACAAAAATAACACATCAATTGAAAAGACTAGAAGGTTCATTTATTAAAATACCATCTATGTGGCCACAAAAAATGCTAATTCCTAGTTACGGATTGGACAATGGCTGCCATAGATCACCGGCCATAGAGCTGCGGCCATTTTATTTATGTAATTAAACATGTGCAAGCGCCGTGAAGCTCAGATCGTTCACCGGAGCTACGATTACAATAAAAAAATTATAGAGTCTGCGCAACTTGGTTTTCATTCAAAGTTTAATCCCTAATTTGACTACGTTTAGGCAGCTGCGTTATCTGTTATACTATTATTTCAATCAAACCATTTACAGGCACATTTGAATTGCCAGTTAGTCAGAATGTTGAAGTTCCTGAATGTTTAAGTTGACATAACATAACATCACGCCTGTAATCCCCGAAGGGTTAGGCAGAGGTGTACCCATTAGTACACTCACATTTCGCCAGTTATGTTTAAGTCCCGTGTAATAGGGGGCGAGCCTATTGCCATCCACCGGGCACAAATCCAGACTCCGAGGCTGCTACTGAGAAATTCCTGATGGAAAAACCCAATAACACTTTGCCCGACCTGGGCATTGAACCCAAGACCTCATGCTCAGCAGTCGCGCTTGCGACCACTAGACCAACGAGGCAGTCGAGGATTTTTGTTTGTTTGTAATGGATAAACACAAAAACAACTGGACCAATTTTAAAAATTCTTTCACCCTTAGAAAGCTACATTATCTACGAGTAACATAGACTATATTTTATTTTATTTTAGCGCGGACGAAGTCGCGGGCAAAAGCTAGTGTATCATATATGTAAGTATGTATTTATCCCCTATTATAACTATACCTAATAGTATTATTATTGTAAAATAAGAAAACCAACAAAATGTAAGTGTGAATAATAGTGATTGAACGTAAAATGGAACACATTTTCCTGCATACGATTGAATCATTATTATAGTTTATGCGTCCGACTTACTGCGCCAGCGTCCTGTCCTGCGCGTGCACATATCGCATAAAAGAGGTTGCATGCTTGAAAGAAAACGTTTGTAATGAAGTCGAACAATATATATTTTGTTCAGGTTTTAATGTGAGTGTAATTATTAGTTTTAGAAATTGTCGCTTGGGAGAAAATTATTGTTTTCATTTCGGGTCAATTATAATAATACCTAATATAGTTTGCATTAATTGATATATACTGTACTTATAGATTGCCTCGGACTTTGCCTGGACTGCCTCGTTGGTCTAGTGGTCGCAAGCGCGACTGCTGTGCATGAGGTCTTGGGTTCGATTCCCAGGTCGGGCAAAGTGTTATTGGGTTTTTCCATCAGGAATTTCTCAGTAGCAGCCTCGGAGTCTGGATTTGTGCCCGGTTGATGGCAATAGGCTCGCCCCCTATTACATGGGACTAAAAACATAACTGGCGAAATGTGGGTGTACTAATGGGTACACCTCTGCCTAACCCTTCGGGGATTACAGGCGTGATGTTATGTATGTTTATAGATTTAATAAATAAGGTAACGTATAAAAAACAACTAAAACTAAATGATGTCAGAAATTGCTGCGATAAGTAGATGGCTCTTTACGCCTATTGGCTAGCTTTACTGGTTTGGTATGAAGGCACATAAAATTTTTTGTTTTACTGTTTTGGTCTTTTGTAACATTTCGTTGCGGAATTCAAGACAGTTGAATCTTTTCTACTGTACTCGTGTCACTATTATTCGGCTTTCAAGGTACACGAAGTTGGAAAAAACATTATTTGGCATTTGTTTTTGCTCTTAACTTGTAACAAAGACCAGTATCTCTTTATATGGTGTCTCATAAAACTAAAAGGTGATTTATTTTGTAGCACATGGATACTTTGATGCTATTGACTCTTAGCTCATAATGTAGTTAATTTCCGCCTCGACATTAATACCCCAATAAAGACCTTAAACGGTGTTTTATGGCAGAATGATGAGAGCTGTGAATAAGTTGATCTGCGAGGTTTGATGAAAGACCGTTGCAAAATGAGTAAATCAATGTGGGCAAAAAGTCGAAAGGAAGTAGACTTCCTTTCGTCTATTTTGTTGTTACGGGCTGAGAAATTCGTACAAAATAAAATTATATATTTTTCTTTCTTAAAGCAGATAAAGCAAGGTTGTTAGCTAGTCTGACTACAGCTATCTAGGGTGTATCATTATTTAAGTGACAATTATGATGACAGGTACTTTTAATGCTTCCCGGCCACTGACTCGTGTCTAGTTAAGTTTAGTTACCCTAATTACGAAAAATGCTGCCGCCTCGAGGCACAAAATGGTCGCCGAATAGTCCGCATTTCTTACGAATATGAACAATATTTCAATCGATAATTGACACTCAAAATGGCGGAACTGTCACTATCTGACAGGTATTCTCGTCATTTATTTAGAAGTTATTGGCATTTCCAATTTTAAGGACGTCAGCCGGTGATTATTTATTGATGTTAGATGTTAATTGTGTCGTAATGGCCCAGTGGTTAAGGCGATCGTCTCTCATGCATGAGGCTAGGTTCGATACTGGGCACGTCAATGTGATTTTTTAGTTCAAATGCATGTATCTACTTTCTATGTTTAAACATTAATAAAATCGGCGAAGGAAAACATTGTGAGAAAACCTTACTTATAAGTCTGAAATCACCAATCCGTCTTAAGCAAGATTAGTGATTACTGGTGATTAATGATCCTGCCTTCTGTATATAAGAGCCCTTTGTCCTGCAGTAGGAAAATAATAAGCTGGCATTATTAATAACATTATTAAATATAAAATGAATTTCCATGAGGTTGACTGACGACGACAGATCGCGGAAAACGACTGGATCCGGGCAGCGCAGGACTGGTCATTGTGGCCTTCTTTAGGGGACGCCTATGTCCAGCAGCGGACGTCGTTCGGCTGATATGATGATGCTGATGATAATGATAATGAAATGTCACCGAGGCGGCGTTCAGTGTGATTGAAAGCCGACCATTTTTTTTTGTAGGTCGTAAAAATTATCAAATGACTCCTTCTGCCCTGGGTGGGGCGGAAGGTACTGTCAGACTTTTACTGACTAAAAACCACCCTGTTCCTTCTGTCGCCCTTTACGTTCCGGGGCCACGGTATCCTGTTAAGACGCACACACAACCCCGGCAGGCATTGGCCCCGTTGAGGGCCCCGTCCCTGTGCTGACAGCTCTTTGAGGCGCGCGCGAACAGAACGCGCCGTCGACTCGGGCTTGGTCCTTGATGGGACGGCGAGCTACCCATTACTCGTCATCCGCAAGCCCGCGCTTAAGGCGATCAACACACGGCACCGCGCACCGCCGCGGAGAGCGGTGGCGGTATAGCGGATTGTACCGCTCGACCGCTCGTTCGGGCGGTGTACGTGTGTTAGGCATCAACGGATTTCAAAGAGGCCAATGCGATATGAGATCCGCTTCACCGCCAGCCGTGGCGGTGCGCGGTGCCTTGTGTTAATCGCACAAAGTAGTTATAGAGGCTGTGATGTAGGTAATCTAGAGCCATAATCTAAGTCGCAGAGCACTGCTTTCATGTTGTATAAGTACCACATTCATAATTACACTAATAAGGCAATTATAATAAGGCTATTAGTGCATCCAGCGGATGCCAGAAATATGGTTCCGTAACTTGGGTTTACAATTACTATAGCTCTGTCTTCGGCCTTCTAATGTTGTGGTCCAGGATCCTGGAGTCATTAGACCTACGTCATTAAATTATACCTATATAGTTGAGAAGGTATGCGTACTAGCTAGTTTTGATGGTAAGCCATTTTTTAGTTATCAAGTACAAAAGAAAAGTTCTTCTTGAAATGTTTGGCTGAAGTTACACGAAAAGTGTCTGACAATAACAAATAATGTCATGTAAAACAATATAAAAATCAACTCTTGAACGTAAGTGGGTATGGTACTTTTTGTACCCAATACCTGAGAAAAATAAACCATAATTGAAACTTGCAAGGACGCTTATGTTCTTAACTACATATTCCTCTGTAAATTCGCAAAATTTCAGCCATGTTTAAATGACATAGGTTTGGCGACTCCTGGATCTTAGTCCATTGGATAATAAAATAATTTGCTAATAGGAAGTTGATAATGTCTAGTGATTTTCTTTTGTTTTCTACAACTGTATCCTGATTGATATTGCCACTCTATTGTAGATTTCCTGTTCGTATCACAAGAAAAGTTAAGTTAAGTTTAGATTATACGTCAATATCAGAATATTTATTTCTGTTAAATCATTTACACTTTTGAATTACATATATTTTAGGATCTGTCAAAATGCGATTCCTTCATAGATTTTCTGTGACAATTTGTTGATTTCAAAGTAACTTAAAATATTATTATACTATTGATTGAAAATGAGAAGAGATTGTAGGCCCAAAATAAAAAGTTCTTTTTTAAAGTTGCTCCTAATTGTCTAGGATTTAGTAGGTTAGTTAGAAAGTTGGAGTGAGTGGCCCGTTCCAAACCTCGGTAAGTGTTTTTGGAGAACAACACGTAAGAAACTGTACTGACACTCTTTAGAAAACGGTTTTCAAACCAACAAACAAACAAAGGTAGGAATTTCGTACAGGATCAAAACCAGCTGTTTTGGCTGGCCTATTTACTTCGAATGAAAATAAAACCTTATTGTCCTTTAAACTAACCGTTTTGCGCGAAGGCTCCACGTTGCGTCCGGCGCGTGCTCGGGACAGCTGCGCGCGCAGATGTGCCCACGCAAGCGCCGCCCGCGCATCCCACCCGTAGGGCCGTCGCCAATAGGCACACGGACTTATTGATATAATAAAGCCTTATGACATTAGAATAATAATTTGCAGAAGTTCTACTTCTGGAAACAGTAGGTACTACCAGAAGCAGTACAAGAGCTTAGGAATAGGAGAGAGGCGGCAGTAACCGTACAATACCTACGTGCCACGAAAGTTGAGACTTGACGCACCACACAAACTTCATTATTTCGTAATAAATATTATAATATTGTTAAAAATTTGAATCTAAATGTCATCGAAATATCCTTAAATAGATACACAAATTATGGATAGCTATTCCGTACATCCATACGGTCTGCGCCAGCTCCTCATTACTAACGCTTGTCAAGTCTCATCTTTACGAAGAAACGTTTAAAAATGTTTATTACTTTTCCAGTAGTTGTGTGTGTTTAAACCTGGGGGACGATTCAACTAACGTTTAGGAACGATTGCAATCTAATCTGTCCGTCTATAATGCCTCTAATTTGTCCTGACATTGATTGTCGCTGAGATGAGTTTGTTACTACATTTTGAAGGTTATTAACTAGTAGAATTGATCTTCTGATTAAGTTATAAAACACCTATAATTAAGTCATACTGCAGTAGTGTTAAGTTGCACAATAATCGGGATAAAGTTTTCCATATAAACAAATTAGTTACATCATTGATGAATGAGCACGATTACATCAATTTTCTTTGCGCAATCTGAACCTTCTGTGTAACTCAATTAACGCCAAAAAAGGGATCAGGATTATTGATATCACAAAGCCGTATGTTCTACTAAATGTAAGAGTTTAGGAGTAATTTATATCACCTACCTTCTTTGTCAACTTTGTCAATGATATATAAAGATTATGTTAGATTTGACTGCCTCGTTGGTCTAGTGGTCACAAAGCGCGACTGCTGAGCACGAGGTCTTGGGTTCGATTCCCAGGTCGGGCAAAGTGTTATTGGGTTTTCCCATCAGGAATTTCTCAGTAGCAGCCTCGGAGTCTGGATTTGTGCCCGGTTGATGGCAATAGGCTCGCCCCCTATTACATGGGACTTAAAAATAACTGGCGAAATGTGGGTGTACTAATGGGTACACCTCTGCCTAGCCCTTCGGGGATAACAGGCGTGATGTTATATATATATATGTTAGATTATTTTTTGATTTCTGAGGCTTACGAATAATCTGTACTAATAAATAAAGCTGAAGAGTATTTTAAACACGCTATTTTCTGGAACTACCAGTTGGTTTGAAAAAATGATTTTGTACATACACGTTTACATTTAGGTCGATTGGGATCATTTATTTCAAAAGTAACAATAAAAAAAAAAACCGTTCACTACACTTTGACGAGTTAGACGAACATAAATGTACTGAACAGCAGATTTTTTTTATTGATATTTTTTGAAAAAAATGGTCCCGATCGTTTCGAGTTTGATGATCAAGTTTATGGCTTTCGGTTCCAGAATGATCTAAAAGTAACCGTGTATATGATAGCTAGATTCAATAGTACCTACATATAAGCTATATAATATGACACGGGAATATTTTGTATACAGGGTCAGGGTAATGCACCTTGCATAAACGACTATATTATTTATTTGACGGGCCTGTTGGTCTAGTGGTTAGCGGCCCTGACTGCTAAGCCGGAGGTCGTGGGTTCGATTCCCACCCAGGACAAACTTTTTGTGATGAGCATGATTGTTAGTTAGTTCTGTGTCTGGGTGTGATTTATCTATAATATGTATGTATTTATAAATTATATAAGTATGTATATCAGTTGTCTGGTTACCATAACACAAGCTCTGCTTAGCTTGGGATCAGATAGCGATGTGAGTTGTCCCAAGATATTTATTTATTTATTATTTATTTATTTATTATAATATGTACAAAGTATTGATGTACTAGAAATACCTCTCGCTATACTATACGAGACATCATGTACACGATTTATTGATATCTCAAAATAAGTAATTTTTCTGTTAAGAAACTCAACAAAATTACTACCTAACGCGTTAGATACGTATTTAACCTCGAGTGTTTATGCGTAGAGTCACAAACCTACATAATAATCCTGTTTTATACATATTTTACATCTGCTGTAAGTAAAACCTTGTTTTATTGTCCTACCATTGCACGTTGGCATTCCGTCGCAGGCGCAGCTCGGGAGGCAGATGTGTGATTCTGGAACACTCGCTCGGTGCCCCACCTCTTGGTTATTGCGCGCAAGGTGTTACCTACAATGTGACGTCAGGGTCCGTTGAGCATAAATTAGAAATGAATAATGTTGACATTCCGATCCTTTCCAACCGAAACACTGAAAGTGTGGTTTGAGAACTGTAATTACTAATACTACTGCCTCGTTGGTCTAGTGGTCGCAAGCGCGACTGCGGTGCATGAGGTCTTGGGTTCGATTCCCAGGTCGGGCAAAATGTGATTGGGTTTTTCCATCAGGAATTTCTCTGTAGCAGCCTCGGAGTCTGGATTTGTGCCCGGTTGATAGCAATAGGCTCGCCCCATATTACATGGGACTTAAAACATACTGGCAAAATGTGGGTATACTAATTTGTATAGGTACAGAGGTAGGGGAAGGGTAATCTAAACGGTAATAGGGATAGGTGTATAGGATTACAGGTGTGATATGTTAAAACTACTACAGTAGAGCCAAAGTGACAGTGTCGCACACAATTTTCTAAATGATATGATGTTGATGACGCACGGAACGATTTCTCAACGTGTGACATTTGATTGTGTACTCCAGCGTTATTTCCCACGGAAGAGACGCGACACGGCGACGGCGCTTTATCATTATCACTTTACATTTTGCCTATGTTTGTACAATGTGGATACATTTATGTGTAACACTTGTTTGGTACTGTAAGCGATTTCCAATGCTATAGCTGTTTGCTCTAAGATCTTAATCTTTTGATTTCTTGAAACGCTTGAAGCTTATATCGATATTCAGTACTTCTGCAGTTGATTTCTTTGTAATAGCATACATACATAAACTCACGCCTTTTCCCATGGGGTTAGGCAGAAAACCACAGAACTCCACTTGCTACGATCCTTACATACCTTTCGCTTCATCCAAGTTCAGACATCTAAGCAACATATCTTGTAATAGTATACTTGGAGATTTTTTAAATAATATTATTTGAATAATGTAGGATAAGAGGAAAGTGTGACTTCTGACTTGGTTAAACGTCCGCATGCTTTCTGGATTTAACTTACCAACATATATCTTGAACTCTTTTTCTACTTTATATTATTAAGAGGACCAGATCGCGGCTTCGGGCGTGCAAAAGTAATTGTTTCTATTCAGGACATTTTACATTTATTCATTTTCTTTTACATTTATTTTTATATTTATTATCCTGTCTTTTTTGACATAATGACTTTTGTTGACCTTCGTTTCTGTCAAGATGTCTTTTGTTGGAAATAGAAAAATAATGCTTTCAATGCTTCTACTAGATGTTGCTAAGTTATGTAATTTTCCATAATTATCTTGAATTTCTCACACTAATTGAGTACTGTTGATTCATTTATCAATAAACATCGGAAAAAAACTTGATGAATGAAGGCATTTCTAATATTTTCCGTTATTATTTGCGGTGACACATAGACGGCGTCAGTGATTCATTTTGTTATCATTGTAGTGTGAATGTGCAAGTATGTATGCATGTCTGTTTATACGCAACACAGTGAAAATTGCTGTATAGTTTTTGATTTGGAAGAATTTGTTTTTGAGTCTTATGGTTTTACTAGCATATGCCCGTGACGTCGTCCGCGTGACCCTGACCGGTTATCGTGGATGCAGACGAAGTTGCGGGTTAAAAAGTAGTTTATGTTTATGTAAGCTTAGTCTGTAGACTAAGCTTAAACTTAAAAAAAGGACATAATTTGGTACACCAAATTTCATCAAAATCGGTCCAGTATTTTAGCCGTAAAAGCGAAAGAAATAAACAATCTCACTATCGTATTTATGATATTAGTTAGGATCATTGCTGAGCTGCTAGGGCACTTCAGACTTGAAGAATTATAGGCACCAAGGAAAGAAGAATGTCATGTCATGTTATAATGAGTCACTATTATTATTTAGGTACATGGTACGTAGAATTCGATATGCAAAAAGCGTGCATCACAAAATCAAGTGACTAAAATGTCAAATCTTCTTCCAATGCTACGAAACCAAACGATTGTAGACCCACGTACAGTTATTTTAAAGTCCAAATACATGGTTTTTATCTAAACCCCTCAACCAGTTCCGTAGTAAATCGATAGTTATCAAAGCCTATGCAGCAAATAGTACTGACAGTGTTCCGCGTATGATCTAATGTATCTTGCGACAACTGGAGCAATAAATGCACATTTATATCATTTCCATCAATGACGCCAACTATTATTTATTGATGACAAATCTGAAGTTCTTCAAAAGGAAATTGGAAGTTCTATAAATTGTGACCAATGAGAGCAGCGCATTCAATTAGGTTGGTCGTTTCTAAGCTGTGTCATTGGGTATTGTATGAGTATACTAGCTTCTGTCCGCGTTAAGGTTGATTTCTCCATACAAACTTTGGACCCTTATTTCATCTCCTTAGGGGGTGAAATTTGGGAAATCCTTTCTTATCGAATGCCTAAGTCATACAAAGAACACACCCTCCAAGTTTCTGGTCTCTACGATCAGCAGTTTAGGCTGTGCGTTGATCCGTCAGTACAGATACGTGACGTGCTAAGTAATTTAATCGTAGATAACATATTCGAATGTCCACACTAGAATATGATGATGCTAAAAATAAGCCTTAAGAAGCACGTCATGCAAAAAAGTTATTAGAAAAAACCAATCGTACGCACTCATTGAATTCCAGTAATGTAAGTTTGTACTTGCGTAAATTTTATTTTCCCTCACAACCTCATCTGAATCCCTCGTCCCTAGGGTTGCCAACTCAAGAAAGGACCAAACTGGGAGAATAAAAAAACGAGTATGGGGGGGAGAGGGAGTTGAAAGAAAATCTCAATCATTTATTAGAGCAGCATCTAATATTTGACTGTATTATACCGCAAAATCTTAAAGCCTTCAAGACCTTAATGAGGCCAATGACAGAGCTGTACAAGTTGCTCAATATTGGTCAGACAAAATTTGAGTCAGTCGACACGAGAAGAAGAAGACCGCAAAACCGACATCTTCGAAAACTCAGCTCATTGCAAAGTAGCCACGTGCGAGCGACGAATGCGTAGAATTTTAGAAAAATCGGAGATACTATTACACCTCGGGAGGTCGGAAGGTTAACCATTATTACCGGAGTCTTCTGGAAATTCCGGAGGGATGGCAACCCTACCCTCCCGGAGGCTGCGTGTAGTTTTTGTGCAAGTCCGGACGGGCCCACATCCTGCCCCCGGTTCATTGATATCGCGACGGTGGACAACGCCGGTATTGTAGCGCCCAGTGAAAAACTAGCCGACTCGGATATGCGGATATTGTACGGAGGAGGAAATTGGATCTGAATGAGATGTACGGTAGTGTCGTGGAGAAGTACTGGCGACGATATTAATTAATACTAAGCATTATGAGTGCAAAGATAGAGTCTACTATTGCATCACACAGTAAATATTATTTTCAAACAATGTATACATTTTTGTAAAATAAACTAATTTATTTGCAACAATTTAACTATTTATTTAAAAGAGACTTAATTAATATATACATTATTTACAAGCTTAATTATGAAAATAAAATAAAAAACAACCAGAAAAAAAAAGAGAAACTAAAATTAAATGGCATCAAAAAATTCACCCGCATCGCTGTCTACTAGAAATGTAAATATTTATGTAAAATAAATATTTATTATACTTATACTTACTTATGTATATATGTATATTACTTATAGACTTCGTAATGAAAAATTATTTTGAATTCAGTACATGATTACACACCTAGACACCCAGGCGTTACCATTTATTGTCGTTTATTAAAAAAGAAACAGCTATTACATACATTTTGACCGCGATGCACATATGTATGGAGCAGCAGATCGTTTTTTAAGTTACGATGAATTTAACCGCTCCGGCTATAGAATGATACTCTGAACCCATGGTAAAAGTTTTCCTTATGATGTCTATTCCATCCCGTATTAAACTTGAAGGTGAATAAGGAATTTTGTGGAATATAGTAACACTGTATACATAATACAGGTTGTGTTACTCGATAAAAAAATATAGACGAAGTGAGAATTAATATAAAGTATTATGGTAGAGTATCTCAGTGTCGCTAGACCATAGTCATTTTAGTATGGCTGAGATTGTGAGTAAGATAAAGGGAATATGTTCTTGTAAATGTACGCGTAATATACTTATTACGCGCAAAGGGCTCAGCATTGAATCTACTAATCTAGATACAATGCTGAACCCTTTTTCCGGAACTTTAATCACGTTCAAGGTTGGTTTATGCATCTTTATGCATCTGGTGACTCTAGGATTGCAGACTATTATATTAACAGTTGAAGAACTTGAACTGAATGAGCTTAACCTCAAAAAACTACACTGCACAAATTACGGATTAATTAAATATTTCCACACTGAAATAACTAAATGAAATATCTTCTGTTTTCTTAAGCATTTGTACTCAAATAAAAGTGCGTAAAATTCAGCGTGTAGACGCCTTTATCAGCAGGTGCCGTGACGTGTTGCGCTATCGTCGCTTGCGCACCTCATGCGGTGTTTATCGTTCCCCTGAACACGACTAAGTGAATTTGATGTAAGTCCTTCCACTACTTGTAACTACGAGTTATATTCTACCTGATAACCTCCAGCTGTGACATAATATACCTTTGAACGTTTTGTTTGTTCTTCTTGTTGTTTGTATGTTTGGTGGTTCTCCGTGGAATTAAATGTGCAGTAAATAGTAGGAATATACGAGGTGTGAAACCACGCTAACCGGTGATGCATTTCATGGTACATTCTTTGGTGGTTCGTGTTTAACTGTCATCCTCATTATAGTCTTAAGAATACTTGGTCTCATCTATACTCCAATCATTATAACATTAGACAAATATAACATGAAACGCCTGTAATCCCCGAAGGGTTAGGCAGAGGTGTATCCATTAGTGCACCCACATTTCGCCACATTCACACAACACCCATACAAGTTTACGTGTAATTTTTTCATAATTTTTTAACTATACCCATTTATAGCTTATTTATAACATTGGGCAAACACCAGCCAAACAACGATAGCAATTAGGTTATATTTTTGAAATAACTGCATTTTTGTGGCAATAGTTCACATTGCTTTGTATTTATCGTGAAATAACGAAGCTAATTACATGCTGATATTGAAATAACGATAGCGTTACAACTATATTTGTCTTGTCTGTTTTTTGACTGTCTCCTATTCCAAACTATACTCTATCTCCGTGCCAAATTTCATCCAGATCCGTTAAGCCGTTTTGGCGTAATTGAGTAACAAACATCCATCCATCGAAACTTTTACAGTTATAATAGTAAGTAAGATTTATTACTTGAAGACGGTTTTCTTCGAATTCTTGTGCTAACATGAGACTCGGTATTCTCGTTGATACTACCATATCATCTCTTGATAACGATCAAGAATCAGTTTCATACAAATGTTTGTCTGTCTGCTTGTCATAATAATAATTGATATACAGAGCATAGGGATATTAAGGGAATATTCTCAGGGTATCGTTCTTTACAATACGCACGTAATGCAGCGGGTTTGGGGTTACAGCTGTTTGTTGTTATTCAATAGCGACTCGCTTCGGTGTCATCGACAGTATGCCCATATTACTTCTAGTTTCTGCTCGTAATTACATCTGCGCAGACTTCTGAATTTAAGTCAAAGTTCGAAATCCTCTTATTAGATCACAAAAACGGGATAAAAATGTTATGTTATGTCAAGCTAGTTTAATATTTAGCTGATTTAAAGTCAATGTCAAATTCAATTCATTTATTTCAATTAGATTATTAGACCATTAAAAGGCTCTTTTCAACGTCATTTACAAGAGAAAATAAAAATATATAATCTTTTATGGAATCTAGTTGCACGTTCCAAAAGGGAGCTCCGTATGGAGAAGAATGGGCAAGAATCTCCATACATACTCCATTCCTTGAAAGAAACATCGATCCATCTTGCCGTCCATCCATTTATTCATACTCACAAACTTTTTAGGTTTATAAAATAGTAGTAGGGTTATTTTTCTTATTTTATACAAATGCACATACTTTAAAAAATTGAAAGAAGATGATTGCAAAAGCGTCACTTCTCTCGGCTTTTATTTTAAGTAAAGAAATGTTAGCCTACTTTGGTTCTCGAGTTTAAATAAAAATATCAAAAAAGTTCAAGTCGATTAGCGCTAAGTAGGACTTGTGTCGTAATTATGGGACAAAATCGTTGAGGTCACATACCTACACTCACGCAGTGTCAACGCAAAAAACGAAAGATGATGAGAATTTAATGGCTACGTACTAACATTTGGATCACAAGGGATTAATGGAAATTTGATTTACAGTTACTGCTTAAAGCAGTTTAAGGTGAACGTGCAGAATACACTTCAACCTAATGCAACGATTATTGACGGATGACATTGTTCAACATTAATGCGGACAAAATCACGAAAAGATTTGATAATAGCACCATCGGATAGTCCGTTATCATATCAGCTACAGATACAACGATAAGAATGAATAACGGGCGGTGTCCACGCGGCGGCCGTTTACAAATAACACAGGAACCAATTTGTAAATAAATTTAACGTAACCAAATCACTGTTATGAACAAAATGGACGACGAAACCGGCCTCGGATGTCCACCCGGTGTTAAAGCATTGTTTGTGTTTACAAGTACTTCGGCAATTAGTTGAGCAATCATTTTTTCCGATTGTGCAAATTCAGCAGGTGACCGAGCGTCGACGACGGCGTCGCCTCATGTGTCAACAATTTCTTTGTGTTGCACTTCACCGTTTACTGTATTTGCATTTGTAACGTCATCGTTAAATTAAGTCACTTCAGTAAGTAAAACAACGGCCGAGTGCTAGTCGATCGCAGCATCGATCCATCGTAAATCATCTGTTTGATCGACGGGGGCTGGGTTTTTGACCCATGAGTCAGGTGTTGCGAGTAAACAGTCGCAAGGGCTGGCCGGCCGGGGGCTCGCCGACCCTCTTCGATATATGGAGCGGACCAGTGGCGCGAACATTCGCGGCACGTCCTTTGTTGGCCGTTTTGTTTTGGAGTACCATCCGGTTCCTGGTGGTGGGGCGGAGGGGGACAGGTGAGCGCAGGTAGCGCGCGCGGCGGCAGTCAGTCCACCTCGGCGCGTCGGGCTGCGCGAGCGCCTTGCCCGTTCATAAATACTATCAAATATGGAAATGGCCAGTCATTCCGCGACAGGTGCGCGCCCGCGGCATTCGTGCACGTGTGCTGTTAGTGAGTGCGCCGGCGCTGCCAGCGCACCACCGCAGCACCGCACCACTGCTTCATGAGCTACGGTAAGTTTTCCAAACTATCTCCGTGAAAAATCCACGCGTTCTTTGAAACTGGCTGCCGCTTTTTGTAGTTTCTATAATAGCAGCGTCGGCTGCTCACGCGCATCTGCCGTTCCGTTTCGGTGCAGCTGTTGGCCGGTGAATGGTAGGTATGATATTTTTTATTCGACGACGGTGTCGTGACGTTTTGTTGAATGAGCTCGCCCTTTCAGCGACGTCTAAGGGCTCTCTTTAACACAATTAGTGTAGTGTAGTAGTCGGGCGCGTTCACACGGTTGCGGCGTTTCGCGTGTTTCTGTTACCTGAGTAAATATTGGTTCGATAACGTCCGCGAGTGCGTGCGTGTACACTACTGTTATCGATTCCACACATGCGTCACTTCGATGGTTATCTTCGGCGGATCTGGGTCATTGTTCTTTTGTATTTCGTGCACTGTTGTTTCATAATGTTGCACTGAACGCCTTCTTTTTCATCTGTAACACTCTGCAATCGTTCAAACTATAGTTTTCTGCCGACCATACCCAGTTGCCAAGCGAGTCAGCAGAAAAACTTATCTTTGTGTCTATTTATTTAAAGTTTTGAATTGTTTCGTCATTGTAATTGCCAACTATGTAGCAAAAAGTAACAAAAACTCGGATACTTGAATGTACCTACGAGTAAAAACCTATTTGTCAAGTGTCGCAACAAAACCGGTAAGAAATACAATTAGGTAAGTAAAAATATTTATTTATACAGAACTAACTAAACAATGCTTATATAATAAAATTTATTCTTGTCGAGACTCATAACCGTTAAAAAAATATAATAAAATATAGATAGTCTTCAAGTGTTGGAGACCATTTAGAAAAATATTTATGGAGAATAGATACAGGTGTTAAAAATCGGTTTTGAATCGTAGCAAATCGATTATATCGTGTACGGGAACGAATCACCAAAATAACCCGAAGTAAATGGGAGGTAACCATGGCAACGGTAGAGTGGGCGGCGATAGGCTCTTATCGATATGTAGATTTTATTAAAGCTTTAAGGAAATTAAATGAAGGCTCAAAATCGATTAAGGAAAGGACTGGTGAGGTTTACTTAAAGTCTCAGTTAGCTAAGCACTACTTAGCGCATGGTTTGGGTAAGCAATATTTCTGTCATTGTCACACAACTGTCTAACTATGAATACAAGATAGCAGTCCATAGCTAAGCTAAAATACGGTCTAAGTGCCGTTTGCTCGACCTATCCGTTATTAAATGCAAAATGTAAACTCTGCATATACTTTTTATGGTTAATCTTCGCAGTACCCGTAATGTTAAATTATAACACTTTTTCTAATATATCATCAATTTCTATATTCTTTTCCATAATAAGTTTATTCTGTAATTGTCCTTTATTCTAAGCATATAGTATTTAATCGTCTAAAAACTTTTCTGCTTCATTATAATGAGCAATCTTTTCATCATAATCTTTCAAGGAAAAGTCGGGTCTTCTGGCTATGTCTTGAACGACGAATTTCTCTTACACTTTCAATGCTTCCAATATCAATAATAGGCCTACTAACAATAGGTATATGTAAACGGAACCATTATGAGAATCAAATCCCCTAATTTGATTCTCATAATGGTTGTGTTCATTTGTAAAGAGAATTGTTTATTGAATTAAGTACCTAGCACGTTATTTTTTAATATTTGCACGACAATTTGTGGCGAAAAGTGTCATTGCACTAACAATTTATGTATAGTCTACCATCTTATGTACTTGCCGCTATAAAGCAAATAAATATTTTGACTTTGACTTTGCAACAAGTACGTTTCCCTATCGCTTTGTATATTGCTTTCAATATTGGCTTTCTATTAATGTAGAGCATTCTAAAATGATTATTTCGGTAAAGAATTTAAGGCGTACGTTAAGAAGTAAAATGTGACAATTAAAAAGAAGAAGTTCACAAAGAAGTAAACAGTTCAGTTAATAGTAATTATCACGATAATTCTTAGAAAATTCCTAATTACTAAAACTAGTGTTTTCTCACGTTTGCCCATAACTTTCCGCTCCGTTACTTGTCTTGTTATTCCAAGACCACACAGCCTCGAAGGTGAAGAAGTAACCTTGAACCTGACAGTTTCCATTGCCTAGGTCAATAACTTCATCCCACCATCAAAATTATACGTTAGGTTGTATATCAAACAGTATTAATGAGGTACTACTTAATTAATTTTATTATGAATGATAAATATCGCCCATAATTTGAATGTGTCTATGTTGGTGTCAAATATTTTTATATGTTCTGATTCTAAATTATGTACTTTGGATTAATATTTATCGTCTGTGTTATTAACATTTAATTTATGAGCTTTAGAAATGTCATAATTGAATTTGGCTTCCTTTTTACATATTACTTAAATATTCGAGTTAATTTAACGTAGGTTTCTAATTCAGATAACAAGTCCAAACCAAGTAAACGGACAAATCGTATTGCAAAGAAATAAAATCGGTAAAAAATCTAGCCAATAGGAAAATGAACAGTTTAATAGAGCCAGCCAATCGGCAGCACGTAAAGTTGCGGCATCCGAGACGAGATTTCTAATCGGCAGGCGTCACGCGCGGGGTCCTCCGCCCGGAACGAATTGTCCGGAGATAAACATCAAGCTATGTTGCCACATCTAATTGGAAGAAAAAATCGCTGAAATCAGATCAAAAATTAAGTACATTGAAGGAAAAGTTATATGCCCGAGTGAGGGTTCAGAAAGGGGAGAATTTGCCCTTAGTAAAACCATATTCAATAGAGGTTTTGTTTGTTTAAATAAACTCGGAAACTACTGTACCAATTTTGAAAATTCTTTCACCAATAGGAAGCTCCGTTATCCCTGACTGCTATAGACTATACTATGCTATATGGTCTATGGCATAGGTACTCGACTTACACAGGGACGAAGCTTGTTTGATATAAACGGACAGCATTTTTCAACAAGATCCTCTGATACCTTGTTATGAGTGTAGTGAAGGTATTATTGGTTTTAATACAAATGGTGAAAATTGTTATTTGGATAGATTTGACTAAGATGAACTAAAAGTAATGACATCCCATCGAGACGCAAAAAGTGTCTAATAAAAACCCCAAATAATTTGTCAATACCTAATGTCACCTCAAGTAGGCATTCATATCGTATAAAAATCACATATAATTAACCACCTTTTCATACTAATATCATGATCTTCACTTGATAGTTTATTTAAAGGCTATGACAACCCGATTGAACACAAAAACGTTTAGTAGTTTGCGACAAAATCGAACTATACCATGACGAAACGCGATGACTTGTCAATATCACCGTTGTGGTCATGATTGAGGGCCTTCTGGAAACTTGTATGGCTATTTATAAAGTACCTATCGATAGCAAAATAGACAGACAGACGATATAGATAGAGATTAGAGAGCTTGAAAAGTTTAATGCTTATAATAATTTGATTGCACGGAAATGTAATGGACATTGCCATAAATAATAATCAGCAGAATACGACAACATTAAACACAATGTAGACAAAGTATAAGTAGATAGTAATGAGACCGGAAATGAACTAATGAGAGACGTGTCTGTCCTCGCTGCTCTCAAGCGTCGCGCTCCGTTC
The DNA here is from genome assembly GCA_949774945.1 of Hoplodrina ambigua. NCBI lineage: Eukaryota > Metazoa > Arthropoda > Insecta > Lepidoptera > Noctuidae > Hoplodrina > Hoplodrina ambigua. Next base: position 3,691,344 of record OX458969.1, on the reverse strand, counting down.
TCATAACCTTTCGACGAGACTAATGTACCTCCCAAGATCACTGTCAGTGCCATAATGCCTTAGCCGCATCAATGATAAATGTAGACAAAAACACCAATTAGAACAATACAATTGAATAAAACTCCATTCGTAAAGTGATCTATCGACTGTTTTTTACCGACACGCATTAAATAGTCATTAGCTTCAGATTTGGAACTATTAATTAATTCAATCTGTGGCAGATTCGCGCCAGAATCTAGTTTCATGTGCTCGCATTGTTGCTGGAAATATGACGAATCTCGACTGTTCGTTGAGAAGCCGGAGCATGAAATTGTGTGCACGAGGCGTATCGGCAATTTGCGTCAGTTTTTTTTATCACAGTCACGACAGGCCGGATTCCTCGTGGAGCGGCCAATCGCCGGCTAGAGACGATGTAATTGGGAGAAACTACTCGGCCACCACAAATGCTTGAGATTCGTTCTCGGCCAGTTGACGGAGACCTCTGAAATATCATCCAAATGCGTCTTTGGCGTCTTAATCCGAGCATCTTGAAGAGGCGTGGAAGTTCAGATGTAGATAGTTGCTCCATAATGACATGCTCGTTGGTCTGTTGCAACACATAGTCTAACTGTTTCGGTCCTTTTGTCTGTCCGATGGTTGTTTGAGCGTTAGCCGATATTTCCTTGACGAATATTGCGTATACCACTTTCGCGGGTAACAATTATATTTTTGATAGAGGCCTATTGAGTTGAGAGTATTGTTGGATTGGGTATGTTTGAAATTCGGTCAGTAGGTACTATAATATCTCATCATTTATAATGACGGCAATTGTGGCTATCGGTTATGAAAGTATCTACTTTGTGAAATGGTGTAAAGGCTTGGCCAGATCGGAGTGGAGAACTTGCGGGCGCGGTCAGATACTTTAGTAATACTTCTGATAGCGGCTGCCCGGGTTGTTGTGGAAGCGTCCATGCAAATACTCCTGCAGTATTTGACCGCGCCCGTATAGTATCCGCTTCTGACGATTTATTTTACAAAAAGCAGAAGAATTTTTTACTTAAAATACAACTGTGTATCTATAGCTAGTTTCTGGGTATTTAAATTAATCTACATCTACACTATAATAATATTATAAAGAAGAAAGATTTCTTATATTTGTATGCTTGCAACGAATCAGCTAAAAAAATACTGGTCCGATTTCAAAAATTCTTTCACCAATAGAAAACATAGGCTACAAAAATTAGGGATCCCTGCTAAAACTTTAATGATAGGTATCAACAATTTGCCTGTAAAATGCATTATTTGGCGTGCGCCGAATGCTATGGGTATCGAGTTTAAAATCTACGCGGACGAAGCAGCGGGAAAAGCCAGTAATAATATTAAGTTATCGGATATAATACAACGTGAAATGTAAACCGTTGCAAAGCTGCAGCGAAATGACTTTGTTTTGGTAGTACAATCGATTAGTAAATATCTTTACTATGAAAATATAAAAATGGCAGATTCACAATTGTGAAAAGCGAAACTCGAAAATGAACGCAATCAAATAGTAGTACCTAGTCAAACGCAGCGGCCGAGACCCGAGCGGCTGATGGCGCGGGCGCCAGAACACTGGGTCGTTAACCCTTGCGCTTATCAACAGCTGATTTTCTGATCTTTAGTTAATTTAATGTAACACAACACCCAAAAAGTTATTCCAATTCTCCCTTCATACTTTTACAGGCTTAAGACTGTCAAAAATACTTTTTATTACCTAGGTACAACTTTACTTACTGAACACGAAAACAAAATAACAAGTTAAACAAAGACAATAAAGTAAGTATTTTAGTCGTATTTAAAAAGTTGGAATCAACTTATTTACAATGATTTTAATCACCTAACCTATTTCTGAATTTTCACTATTCACAAAGTACTTACCTACACTTCGCGGTATCGAAGCAAGTGTTCGAAGTGTAAGCCACTACATTCCACACACAAACGAGCACTTTTAAATAAATTCTTTTAGTTTTAATAATGGGTCTCACTCAAAATTAGAAAAATCGTAATTTCAATCCATTTTTCACTTATTTAACCTACAAGTACAACGTCCGCAAGACAACTGAGCGTCGAGTGCGCGACACTGCGCGGCACGGCGCGGCATTTTTTGATCTGTGGCGGCGAATGAAGAGAGTGTAAGCTACGCGCTCTAGTTTATACCGTATCACAAGGCACGAGAGCTTATTTTTCTCTGAACATTTATGATTTATTGCTTTTTACTTTGTCGGTAGCGCATGAGTTTTGAATGATACCTACGTTAGGACGTAGGTATCATTTCGTTCGCTACGTTGCGTTTGTGTGCGTGACAGTGTAACTGTTGTTACTCACGCTTTCGAGTTTATGAATATTTTTTTTAATATTTTAAAATAAAAATATTTTTATTTTTTAAGTTTAACTCTACGTTCCATTAGTACTACTGAGGGCGAATCGTTCTGCCGCGTTTTTGCAACGGTTTACATTTCAGGGTGTATAGTTGTAATTTTATTTTATAATGAAAAGATGTTGATCAGTTTCCTGTTCAGTTGATTTATCACTGATTTTATCTCAGAGTATTTATGATGAGAAGGAAAACTGCCCAACCACGACCAAGAGGGACCCAGACACAATGTCAATATTTATTAACCGGTGTAAAACATTTATCTGACATTGGACGTGGAAAATATTATAACAAGGTACAGTGTTATTATATTACTTAGCAACTTAGTTACAATGTAATTTTCTATTTTAATTCTTATTTCATTTATTTAAAAAAAGCACATTAATGTCTATTAATACAATTGTAAAATCTAAAATATAAATCTTCCATACTAATATTAATGCGAAAGATAGTCTGTCTGTCTGTTTGTCTGTTAGGCTCATGATAGAACCGTAAAATTTCGTGTGGGGTAAGTTTAAATCCAATGAAAGACTACATTTATTCCGCGACATTGTCTGCGTCCGCGATAAACGACATTTACGCGGCCGAAGACACGGGTATAAGCTAGTAAAAAAATAATTGCAAGATCACAGAAAATAAAAAATGTTTCAGTTAAATAAAAAAAATGTGCGTAAGTACATTAAAAATGATAACAACAATTAATTAATTACGAAAAACGATCTTAGTTTGGCCGTGTTGCACTTTCTAATCACGCTAACAATGAAATGGCCGCTATGCCGCCATATTTTATTTGTAACGTAACAATGTGGAACGCCTGTAGTCGTAAACGTTAGTAATGAAATTAATTAGAAATCCGTCAATCCACTGTTATTTCTTTATAAAACGCTCTTCAGTTATTGCATGACGCACGGTAAATTGGACGATCAATAAAAAAAACTTATTCACGATTATTACAGTTATTTTTCAGCAATAAACGAGTGACAATTTAAAAGGAGAAACTTCATATTGTTGACACTTCCTGATCCTAACTAATATTATAAATGCGAAAGTAAGTTTGTTTGTTTGTTTGTTACCATTTTACGGCTAAGCCACTGAACTGATCTTCCTAAAATTTTGCATATACGTTGCCAGGTATACAGGAACGAACATAGGGTACCTTTAATCCCGAAAAAAAGTACTGTTTTCGAGGGAAATCACAATAACGTTCTTATGATCATAGATGGCGCCACGTGTCGTTTCGAATTGAAATGACAGGACATGGGTAATTTTTTCCGCGACTTCGTCCGTGTCCGCGATAACCGAAATTTACGCGGACAAAGTCGCGGGCAAAAGCTAGTACTATTATAAATCAATAATTAAAGCAATATATTTTCGCGGCAGCAGAAAAATAAAATTCATATTTGGAATCACATCTTAGTAAAAACCTGTTAAAAAAATAAAAAAAACATTTAGTTTTTTAAAACAGCGTTTTGACAGAATGTTTCAAGATCTCAATCGAGTCGCCAAACTTATATTATTTTAGCGCTGCACACTGAAATTAGCAATAGCTAAAAGTGTGTAACCATACCCCTTAAAATGCTTTCAACAACAACGTTTTGAGCCTAATCCCTGTAAAGGCCCAGCATTAAAACTAACATGTACACTTTTTAAAACGGCATACAGTCTCAAAATTTCAACCATGATAAAACACGTAAGTCCTGCGATCTCAATGTAAATAATACGTATTGTTTGTATACCTAGACAAATGAATTACTAACACATTCTTCTGCAGGTCTAATGATAGATTGTACCTAAGATATTGTTCAAACGGATGCGATAAATCTTACAAAACTATGTATTTATTGCTATTGGTTGTTTGATTAAGGTAATTAATATGAATGTTATCATATCGGCCGCTCGCCGTTGGAAGGATAAATCGTTTTATATCCTATCCGTTTGTATCAAGGTTTCTATTTATGTAAAGTAATTTGGAATCATTTCTTTTTTGAAACATTCGAGAGAAATATCTTTTTAGTACAATTTTACACATAATAATTATGTCATCACGCCTGTAATTCCCGAAAGTTTAGGCAGAGGTGTACCCGGTGACTACACCTACATTTCGCCTACTACGTTTAGGTCCGATATAATAGGAGGCAAGCCATCAACCGGGACTCCGAGGCTGCTACTGAGAAATTCCTAATCCAAGACCACATGCTCAGTAGTCGCGCCCAGCGACCACGAGACCAGAGAGACGGTTAAATTTTTATTTTGTACAATGCATTTTTGCAATGATAACGGTTTTTATCTTGATTGATACATAGTTTCAGGAAATGGACACTCCTGTACGATTCCAAGTACAGTTTCAAGGCACAATAATCTGTAGCTTAGACCCGAATGATAGCAATGTTTCTAAGAAATTGACAGTACCTATCTCTTCAATGATTTTGATATCTGATATTCCACGAACGAACTTAAAATCAGTGTAATTTAAGGTCATATTTTATGGGCAATCTACATTCTTTTTTATGTTATCAAATAAACGTATATGTAGACAACATCTAGATAACCGCACCAGAAAAAAGTTTTTATAGAAATTCCCTCATTACTTCTCCGATAGTGCTTTTTCGTAATAATCTCCTTCGGTGAATTAAGTTGAAATGGTTTGAAGTGAGCTGTCAACCCACCTGTTCTAGGGCTTGACACCTAACCTTATCTCAAGCTCGCTTCACCTTAATTCACCGAGGGCGATTTTTACAGAATGGTACTACTATTCTCATAACGTAAACCATGAAGAAACCGCCTTCAATATAACAAAATGACAACAGAAATAGTATAAAGACTAGACAGTGTGGCGACAATTAGTAGCTGAATAGAATAGATAGAATAATAATATATATAAACAAAAAAACCCCAAAAAAACTAATCCTTTAATTAGATAAGATAAATAAAGAAGCTACACATTCATTAGCCCGATCAGAACTAGCAACGATACCACAATAATCTCCAAAAAGGCCCAAAATAATAAATCCATTCGCCATCTTCAAAAGCAACTTCAAAAAGACACAATAAAACCTTGTAATCGCCATAATAAATACCGAATACGTAATTGGTAGTTTTAGTGTTACCAAGAAGCGAAGAAAAGGCCCGAGACGCGCAAACATAGCCTAATAGACTCGTAAAATTTGCCACGGCCCTGTGTTAAGTTGTTTCACTATCGGTGAGTCGGTATGTGTCGCTAGCAACAGTGTTGGCTATGCGGTATGTGGTGCAATTGTTTCCAAGTTTGTAGGTGGCCTTATTAATGGCAAGTTGTATATGGGTAGATGTATGTTGTTCTGGAGATAAGTGGCTTGTAGTTTATAGGGCGTAGGGAATATACTTATGGTCCAAAGAACCATAGTTTCTTGAAGTACGTCATCGGCTAGACGTTTCAACGGTCTTATCTTAAAAGTATTTGGCACTTTTCTACGGAAATGGTCTGGTAATAATGTATGTTAAGTTTTAACAGTATCCTGTAAAACATTTATAAAAAAAGCAAGATACCTTTTATACCTGATGCTAAAAAAAGACATACCTTCTAAATGATATATTTCTGCTAATATTTCGTTAAAATTTCAGCTATGTTAAATTCACGTAGACCTATCGAATCTGGGATTCAGTCCATTAGATTAAATCTACATGTGTGCTGTTAAAGTGACTTATAGTTTTGTAATTGATTGAAGATTGTTGACTAAAGATTCAGCTGTTATAGCTAGGATCAATTCTACTACAAACTTAGATAAAGTTGATTGATCGACGACAAATTCAAGAACAAAATAAACATTCAACGAAAATATTGATCGTCGAAGCAATAACTTCTCATTATCCTCTAAATGTTAAAACGACAAAGGAAACACTATTTCAGCGAATAACCGCAGGCACTAAACCAACATTTATCTCTATTACGTCAAGTTAGTTCAAACAAATTCTCACAGATGTAACTCCAGATACAACAGTCAGCGACAGGTGGAGAGGCGAGTTAGTGACCCGCGGTAGACGCGTAGGACGGACTCACTCGACACCGGCTAATGACGCGACTATCAGATTGTGTTTACTGCCCAGTAAATACAGGGTAGCGGCCACTCTTAATACTGTAAATGTCGAAGCTTTACATGAAAACGTAAATGTTTTACATGTTGACTTGAAAGATTTACATGCGGACATGAACGATTTACGTACTGTCATTGATGGTTTTCATTTAAATGTTGACAGTTTACTTCTTAATGTACAATTAATGTATGTAAAATTTGATATTTAATGCTCACTGTTGACATTAGAGTTTGTTTTAAAAGATTTTATGTTTATAGCATGGCTTAGCCTTTTCTTCTACAACACACATAGGCAAAGCAACACTTTCATTCGTTTTAGTAATCGCAAAACACATAAAACCTCGTTTGCCATAAATATCACGCCAATGCAAGTGTAGGACGGAGCCACTGGCTATTGGCTACTGTATTAGCTTCTCTCTAGAGATTTGACCGTGGGTAGAACTAACTACTGTTGGAACTGTACACTTAATGGGGGTAGAACTGGCTTTATAAGTAATTACGACCTCAGCTATAGTAGGTGGCAATGTGGTTTTCGTCTTAGAATCGGCGGCAGCTTCTGCAGGTGGCTAACTTGAATGTAAAACCGTTATAACACTATTATGCTGAATTGACTTGGCTTTAATTTTCGCATAGCTGTTTTGACTATTACTGCTCAAATTTTTGTATTGTTTGCTTTTTGTTACTTGCAAGATTCACTAAATGTTATTATTTCTCTTTCGTTATTATTGTTTTCGTTAATATTTCCCTTCTAAATATTGTTTTCGTTTTTCGTTTCTGTTTTCCAAATATTACCAATTCCACATTTGGTAAAAGTAGTATAAATTCTATATTATGGGAAAATAATGAAGAATGCTTAGCGGCCTGTCGAGCTGCGGAAGTAGGCTCAAATGAGGGAAACAGGTTGCGAAGGAGTTCTCAAGCGAAAGATTATACATGCCTTATACTTACGTTCTATAGCGATTCGAGTAGTTATAACTAATTTCCTTGCCGCTAGGTTTCTATTTGGTATCTAGTGGCTAAAGTTACAAATATAAAACATGGTACTTGAAAATGTTTGTTACACGAAAACAGGTGAACAGATTTACATGATATTTGGCACGAAGATAGAAAGTATTCTGGATCACAACACGTAGTACTTTTTATTACAGAAATTAGAGAAATTTTCACGTAATTTGAACCAAGGTAACAGCTTTTATTATTCAGTATACTGTTCTTTGACATTAATTTGATAATGCGCATATTTTCCTAACTTTCTTCTTATTTTAAACAGACTCACGTATTATAAAATTAGCCATTAGTCAACTTGACCTCATTCCCATGGCTGTGGCTACAGGAACTATGGCGTGCCATTGTCCATTGAGGCGTGTCGAGGTGCATTCTTTGCCATAAATATTGACAATAATTGTGTATCGATCAAATAATAGTATTATGCGACTTTTGTACGTAATAGGGCTTACTCACGGTAAGGCTCAGATTCCGGGCGAACGGAATAAATTTATAAGGAATGGAGGTCATATCTACAAGCCTCATAAAACGTTGGACGGACAGACTGCAGGACTGAGTTGCTGACCATTGGGTCGCAGTAGGTAGGTAATTGTAGATCGATGTCTTTTAAGCGTAAAAGAGCAACAAAAATGAGTGCATCTATCGAAACGGCTGAAAGGAATTTTAACACATAGAATAACTTTTATTCCTTTTTTGTTTTCCCGTGGGATAATTTAGGAATGTCTACAAAGACGAAGTCGTTTGCTAGAAGCTCTTTCAAGTGGTAAAAATGAAGTTAGTTTGACATTTAATCGCCAAAAGGCATTCGATCATTCACAACACTTCACTGCAAGACAGATAACAGCTTTATTCATTCACAGATCAAAGGAAAAACATTTAATTTTCAATTCAGTACGATGTTCAACATTAATGAAACAATCTCGTCACGTCGTGTCGTTTGATTCAAATAAAGGTATCGTAACTAATACAGTTGCGCCGTTCCGTTTGACATTCACCGATGACATCGTATTAAAAGTTTAACCGACCGATCGGGACCAAGATAGTGATTTATGAACGCACGCGGTCGTTATTCGCGTTTATCGATACTACTCGACTAAACCTAGTAGGCGATTGCTAATCGACTTTTAGTGCTGGCGGTCATTCTATGATGTTTCGAGTAGCTATTTTCAGTGAATTTATTGCGTAAGTTGCTAGTTATATCGATTTCGTTATTTTGTGAATTGCGATTAATATTTATGCTGTATTAAAATAAGTTGGAATATTTTAATAGTGATATGAAAAGACCAGTTTATTACTGTCCCACTGCAGGGCTTTTCCCATTCCCATACAGAGAAGGCACGAGTATTAATCACCACGCTTGTTCAAGGCGGATTGGCGATTTGAGACTTATATTAATTATAAGACTGACTGCCTCGACTCGGACTGCCTCGTTGGTCTAGTGGTCGCAAGCGCGACTGCTGTGCATGAGGTCTTGGGTTCAATTCCCAGGTCGGGCAAAGTGTTATTGGGTTTTTCCATCAGGAATTTCTCAGTAGCAGCCTCGGAGTCTGGATTTGTGCCCGGTTGATGGCAATAGGCTCGCCACCTATTACATGGGACTAAAAACATAACTGGCGAAATGTGGGTGTACTAATCTGTACACCTCTGCCTAACCCTTCGGGGATTACAGGCGTGATGTTATGTATGTATGTATTAATTATAAATTCAGGTTTCCTCACTATGATTTCCTTCACCGATGTCAGTGATGTGTAAGATTAACTTAGAAAGTTAGTACATATGACATCATTTCATGAAATGAAAATGAAAAAAAAAAAAACATATTGTTACTCGAAAATAAGTAGAAAAAATAACCATATCTTCTTGGAAATGTAAAGAATGATTTAAGTAATCTTACGGTCTGTGGAATTGACAGAAATGATTGCCGTGCAGTTATACCTAAGATTTTTTTTCAGACGATTTAAATTATTTCAAAGTATAACTCCCTCGTCTTTATTCCCGTAAGTAAGCAAACCGGGTATACGGCACCACAACGGTTATCGTTGCCGTGTAACCGTTTTAACGGGGCGGGTAACTGCGCGGGCGCATGATGTATGGTGCACGAGCTAATTGTAATTACACGTACATTTGTAACTTGTTTTAACAAGTTTATGGTTAAAAATTAGTGGGAAATAATAAAGTGATCGTTTGGGTGGGACAGTTTAAGATCTCATTGGCTTGAGATATTTATTATACTTACTCAGTACCTGCATTTTAAGTGACTTGTGCATGTTTCACTCATAGGTAAGATTAGTTATGTAATTAAGTCAATAATACCAGCCTATTATTATTCTACTGTAAGGTAAAAGACTGCCTCGTTGGTCTAGTGGTCGCAAGTGCGACTGCTGTGCATGAGGTCTTGGGTTCGATTCCCAGGTCGGGCAAAGTATTATTGGGTTTTTCCATCAGGAATTTCTCAGTAGTAGCCTCGGAGTCTGGATTAGTGACCGGTTGATAGCAATAGGCTCGCCCCCTATTACATGGGGCCAAAAAAACATAACTGGCAAAATGTGGGTTTACTAATGTGGACACCTCTGCCTAACCCTTTGGGGATTACAGGCGTGATGTTATGTTATGTAAGTTAAAAGAGGCTTTTTAGAAATATCGATATACGTAAATGGTATTTTTTTTCAATTATAGACATATGTTGCACACTTCATGTCTGAATGTCTTGTGTGCCTGTAATTGTATGAATGATGGCAACGCATCTACAACGCTTCTGTTCTTGCACATGTCTAAAATGGTGACCACTTATGATCTGAAGGTCAAAACGACTAATTTAAAAGGTTCAAAATATATTTGATGTGTTTTTTTATTTGAATTAAACAATTAATTGATGAACTTTAACTTTACTAATACTAAGTGAATATCCATTCTGAATTCATAATACTGGCAAGTACGCCATGTTATTACCGTTCATAGTGGCACTAATTAAATTCTAAACAGACTTTCGGTGTAGCAGATGTCTACTCAACAAGTACAAGTAAGAAGTGACGTTGTAAAATATACATACTATAATATTATAAATGCGAAAGTGTGTCTGTCTGCCTGTCTGTTACCTCTTCACGCTTAAACCGCTGAACCGATTTAGGTGAAATTTTGTATAGAGATAGTTTAAGACCCGGGGAAGGACATAGAATAGTTTTTATCCCGAAAATCACCCCCTAAGGCGGTGAAAAGGGGGGTGGAAGTTTGTATGCGAGTACGATATAAACAAGTTCCACGCGAATGTAGTCGCGGCCAAAAGCTAGTTATTTAATAAATAACATAACATAACATCACGCCCGTAATCCCCGAAGGGTTGGGCAGAGGTGTACCCATTAAGTAGTACACCCACATTTCGGTAGTTATATTTTTTAGTTCCATGTAATAGGGGGCGAGCCTATTGCCATCATATATTATTTAATAAATCTATCATAAAAAATATATAATGCCTAGTTTAGCCATAAAACTAGTGAGAAGATCTGAGAGTTCTAGCTACTGACGTTTCTTTTGTTAAAATATCACTACGCCATGCTTTTTAATGGTTAACAACACATAACACTTACAAAGACATTTAGCGCTACTTTAGCAATAAACCTATCTTTGTATGTAAGTACTCAACACTATAATGAGTTTGAATTCAGTTTTCTACATCGTGATTCAGCGTACAACCCGACTGGTTTGCGAAGGTAGTTGTGTACGCAGATAGATTTAAACAGCAATGCTCGTTTCCACGTGGTCGGGTTACTGAGCTGGGCGGAAACCAGCCAGCTCTCACGACGTTATACAATACTTCAGTTGATTCGAAACAGGTTCTTTTTAGCTTATATTAAACGTGGTTAGAAGTTAATCGGTTTTTTTTTATATGAATACGTAACTATGTTTCTTTTTATACGATTGAAGGACACAATTATAAAAATCTTTGTTGATTTTCCCTAAGTCTTAGAACTATTTTCATACATAACATCACGCCTGTAATCCCCAAGAGGGTTAGGCAGAGGTGTACCCATTAGTACACCCACAATTCGCCAGTTATGTTTTTAGTCCCATGTAATACGGGGCGAGCCTATTGCCATCAACCGGGCACAAATCCAGACTCCGAGGCTGCTACTGAGAAATTCCTGATGGAAAAACTCAATATCACTTTGCCCGACCTGGGAATCGAACCCAAGACCTCATGCACAGGAGTCGCGCTTGCGACCACTAGACCAACGGGGCAGTCAAAATTATCAACTATTTTCATTCTTATTTTAAAATAATTTGATGCCATACTCTTCATGAGTTTTTTCTGTTAAAGATTTTAGACAACATTACCAACTGACAATACTTACAAAACTTCCTCTAACTTAACGATGTATGTATATACTGTCTTCCTTGTCCGGAGTCTAGCGAGGCTGGTAATCTGTCATACAGGTCTCCTAGTACAGAAACCAGTCTCTCACATAGATTACAACACAGACCATTCGTGTTTGTTATTTTCAGTACATTATCAATAATGTAAAACTCTATGTGAGAGAAGAACAATGAACTTCTTTGTATTTGTATCTATAAGACGTTATTAAGTGTATCTCTGTCTCCACAATACACTTTATAATGACAGAGATAGCATAAGACTTAAAGGCGAATAATAATTGAGTTGCGTTTGACAGACAAACAAATCATTCGGTATGCGAGCAAGTATATTCATCTTTTTACTACTCTGCCCATATTCATACTTCAGAGAACGTTGTAAAACACATAGTTGACTACTCAGCACGTTCACTGTATTGTTGAAAAGAAGTTTTAAGTGAGCTGCCTATGTAATGAATGGTTCATTCAATTCAATTTTCTTTCGAAAATATTGGCCCAGGAATAAATGCTACTACACTTCATTTTAAATGAAGATGGAGAAGACAGGCAAGAAAATCCATTATCTTTATTTCAGGGGGCCAACCACAAGCTCTTAAAACAATATTATTCTAATATTACTTTGCCTTCCACACTGTTGGATTTTCAACGCTCGGATCAGCGCCGAAAGTTGAAAATGCAACAACAGAAATTACAAAGTAATATTAAAATAATATTGTTATAAGAGATGGCGGTAGGCGCCCAGGTACTCTCAACCTAAAATTTTCTTGCCCATTCTTCTCCATATGAAATTACCTTTTGTGAGGGGATACATTTAATTCTTTTTTCTTAATGATGTTTAACAGTGTCTTTTAATGGTCTAATTTTACTAATTTGACTTTGACTTTGACTTTGAGTATTCTTTATTAGTAGATATTTCGCTTTGATAATTTTGGATGACGAGATTTTTAAACATCAGGTTACCACCGGGTGTCCAAAGATGGCCCAATCACTTTCGGGAGGCCAATTGGCTTTTAGGTTTAACCAATAAAATGTGTCCCATTTATAATCTTACCACAATGACACACAAAAGCCTACCTTCTTGTCCTAGGAATAAAGATCATGGTTTATTATCAAGTACGTCATTAAATTCCAGCGTAAATGAAGTCATTTATTAAGATAAATTATGGTGGATATCTTTATTATTAATTAATTTATCAAGTGTATAAAATATGGTAATAGGTAATCACTTCTGCTATAAATGCCAAAGTTTTAATAGACAGATGTTTGTTGCTCAATAACTCCAAAACGGTTGAACGGATCTGGATAAAATTTGCCACAGAGAAAGATTATAGTTTGGAATAGGACATAGGCTAAAATGTACGGTTCTTGCGGGATCATATATGATCTCAGACGCAGGCAAAGTTGCAGGCAGAAGCTAGTGGGTAATAAACATTGACGGTGTGGTCCTTGTACAGAATAGGTTGTAGATCTTCTTTGCGGATGTAGTATGGGGAAAGGTAGCCTTTGGGCTCTTAGACAATAGCTCAGTCGGGCTATTGTTTTTGTTGCTCCTCTAACGGTTCAAGAGCCCAGAGTAGACAGCCCTAAGTTATTTTAGTTTGACTGAAATTTTGAAAATAGATAGAGAATTTGTATTGTTAAAAAGGAATGCGTACTTTCTAGTTTCAATGATAAGTCTTTTTAGGTATCAGGTTAGTCACTAACGGTCAATTGCGATGTGTGTGTTTTTTTATAATAAAATATTATCTTTTGCTCGCGACTTCGTTGGCGTAAATGTCGGTTATCGCTGACGTAGACGAAGTCGTGGAAAAAAAGTAACCTATGTCCTTTCATGGGCTTCAAACTTACTCCGTACCAAATCGGTTTACTTGTTTAGTCGTTAATGGGTAACAGACAGACAAAGTTACTTTCGCATTATAATATTAGTATGAATATTAATGTTTAATAGGATATTTTTATACACCTTTTAATTTATGGCTAGATTCTGTTAGTGGACCATAACTCCTGTCAGACGTTCGGCCGAAACTATTTAATTCATATTCCTAAACTTTAAACTTCTTCGTCTTCGTAACAAGCATCTGAATAATATCTCCAAAATTGTACCCACAAGTAAGTAGATAACTCGTGACGACCACAACGAAATTGTACAGGCACAGAGTGAATCTCAATTATAAAGGAATCATGCGGAGTCATAGTATCCATTGGTAGTACCGTTATGCCAATGACAGGGCGAGACTGGCTGTGTGCAGCCTGCTTTTGAATGTAGAAAAAAAAAGATAGTTGTTTGTTTAATGCTTTTAAGTTTCGAAGTAGGATTTTGTGGTGTGTAACTGGCCAGCATTTCAACAAGTTTTAATACTCTTTTGTAGCTTTAATTTTATTTTGTTTAAGTTTTTAGTTTTAAATGAAATTATATTCTTTCAAGGCCTGACAAGATTGTCTATGGTCGTGGTAAAAAATAGAATAAATTATAGTTTTTATATTTGACAGGAGTTTGACATTTTAGAGCATAGACTAATAAATTATAACAACATAACAACAACAAAAACATAACTGGCGAAATGTGGGTGTACTAACTTCGGGGATTACAGGCGTGATGTTATGTTACTAATAAATTATGCGATGGGCCATAGCTGTACAGATTGTCTGTTTCACAAGTAATAAATTCAAATAGGTTTTAGGGAAGGTATCGCAATCGTGGTTCGCAATTCAGGTATAATCATGATGTGTCAATGGGTGTCAATAGACAAGGGTGATTTTAATACCCCGTCTGTTGCGTTTCCGTAGGGTGAGCAGCCGGTCTCCCTCGGTGAATTAAAGTGAGGTGGGCTGTCATTCAACCCCTTTACTAGGAATTCATAGCTCACGTCATGTCATCTAAATTCACAGAAGGACTGGTATTATTGATTTGATTTAATGCCCATATTTTTATTCTTGCCAATTCTTTTCTCACGCCATGTTTTTATTTTTAGAAAAGTGTCAATTATATTTCGTGAGCGGTCCTAACGGAAGAACGATGTTTACGTGCACGCAAAGGGCGTGGTTGTATAATCTGAATAAAAACTACATAGTTCAGTATTTGGACAATGTCACCATGAATATGACGCAGTTTGCATGTACACAGAGCACATATAATCACTGCAATTTGGCTAACAAAGCTAGACCCACTTTAGCCGGTCACAAAATATTTCCGTGCAATTAAATATTCATTACGCGAACTGCCCGCGGTGGCCACGTTTTGTGTCATTAAGGACGCACTGAATCGGCGTTTTGGACGTTATAAAGTCATCTCGAGAGACCTTCAGGCGTTGAAATGGGAGCAAGAAGCCGTTCTCACCAGTTTTTGTTGATAACTAGCTTATGCCTGCGGCTTCGCCCGTGTAAAAAATAAATTTCCGTAAAGTAAGCTGAGCTATTATCCCAAGGGAACACATTATCGGGATAAAAAGTATCCTATATTATCTATGTGTTAATTTTCATCCAAATCTGTTCAAAGGTTTACGCGTGATTGAGTAACAAACATCCAAATATCTTCACAAAACACACATTTCTAATACTAGTAGGTTTTTCGGACTGGGGTAATCTTTCCGATGCTAGACATTGACAAGTCATCTTAAGCTCACTACACCTAATTATTTCGTAGCGTTTCCATTAAGTATACAATAAAAACGAATATTCGCATTTTGATAGAGAGATTAATATTTTTGCCTGTATATCAAGTAGTTAGTCCGATTATACTTTGTACTTTGACTCGTTGTAACTCTAATCCAGTACATTAATGATAACAATATGTATAATGTTCTCGAGATTTATCAGATAGAGTGCTCATATATTATTGACTTTGACTTCTCAACATAGTATAACAAAGTCGCTTCCCGAGATCTTTAAATTACACAACGGATTTTAATGCCTTTTTTATCAATAGATAGAGTGATTCAAGAGCAAGGTTTATATAGCGACATTGCAACCGTGCGAAGTCGGGGCGGGTCGGTAGTTAAAATAACAAAATGATTTTCTCAAAATTTATCAGATAGAGCTTTCATAAACTACTCGTATTTTGACTTATGTTATGACCTTTAGATCTCCATTGTTAAATCCGAAACAACAAACGCTTTCATTCACCACCTCGTACATTAAATGGCTACTTTCCCACGTCTATCAGTCCTAACCTTATGCTAATCTACCCTCACGATAGATGTTATCCGTATCTCCAATAATTGCCTTAATAAGCGCCGTATAATCATAATCAAAGAAAATTACAGTCGTATTGAAAAGTGATGTTTTTATTGTGGTATTGTGCGGCGATCCAGCTACTATAAGGCGCTTTGCACACGGAGCAACTTAAGTAGAGGCAACTATCAACTCTTTAAAAGTTTATTGTAAAAGTTGCTCTAACGTTTACGGTTGCCGCAACTTTATGGCAATCTGTGAGCAACTTTCACAGCCGAGTTACTGTATGCCGTTGTCGTAGCGACACTGGCATTGCCGGGCACACGGAGAGGGAGGGAGGGTGTGAAATCGCCCGACGCGTTACGATTGACGGTTGAGGAAACCGTCTTTAAAAACAGGTATAATATTTAACAGTTGCTAGTTGCGGCAATTAGCAGTCATCCATTGCACTAACTTAGTCATCGATTGCAGCAACTAAAAACTGTTGACGATTGCCGCAACTGGAAACTCGAGTTGCTATGTGTGTGCAGTCCAGCTAATTGCTAGCTAGTTGCCAGTTGCTGCAATAATTGCTCTGTGTGCAAAGCGCCTAAGTATGGTGGCCAATCAACTTTTGTATATCCGATGACGTTAGTGTTATTGAGTGGTGTACAATAGATTTGTAATTGTTTTTGAATGAGTCGTGTGAATTTTGGTGTGTATCGTATGAAATGAAGCGTACGGTTACGCGGTTCGGTGTGATGCGTCATGTCGCGTCGGTGATGTTCGGTTTGTGTGGGTTTATCAAGTGATTTTGAAGTATTTATAGAAGTTTGTTTAAAGGTCGATTTGATCTTATATCTTATATGAATGAATCCCTATTTACCTTGGTTACGGCATCACGCGGGGACGGCTGAACCAATTTCACTAATTCTTTTTTTGTTGTGTTTGGTATTAAATTGTAAGGAGAAAAATCTTATAAAAAAATATGGGTAGTACGAAGTTCGCTGGATCAGCTAGTCAGTTATAAATATAAGTTTTCTTGCGCAATAATAAAACTTTAACTATTCTACTCATTGCTACCCTAACTTCCAATAAACCAAGTTCCATTAATCACGAAATTAAATGACTAGAGACTAATAAGCTCTGAATTATTATCAAAAACGTCAGTCATAGTTTGAAACAAATGGTTTGAAACGTCAATAAAATTCAAATACATCATAATTATACCTACCTGAGAATTGAACGTGGGAGACAAAGTGAGGTTCGGTAAAAAATTGAACTACTCCGTCGGTGACGCCATCTGCTGACGGATCAACGGAGGCTTCCGGTCAATGACCCGGCCCCACCACTTCCCCTAATTATCCTATCCCCACTACCGCATCTAGCCTTGCTGCGGTTTTAGTTGATTTTCATGAAAAAACTTACCTACGAACATCAAGAGTTTAGTTAACATTTTTAAGTTTTAAGCTTAGTTATTTTTTTACCACGTAAATGAAAAATACGAACGGGGATTAGTGTATATTAGAAATGGATTTAGCGAAACTGGACTTTGTAGAGATATTAATAACTGTTATTCAATTAGATATCGATTGCATAATGAATTTGAAAATGGCAATGGCCGAATAATTTGTCTGCAAATGACCTTGCTGATTCTGGCTTACACGAAACTTCTTAATGTGAAACCGCAATAAAACTGGCAAATAAAAGTACTTAAAATATACGTATACATATAAGTACTTATAAACAAAAAAAGAAAAAAATACTTATCGCAGTCAAAATACACAAGCACATAAAACTAAGTGCAGTTTAAAAGATACAACAACGCGCGCGTCACTTCAATTCATTTCCCATGGCATCTGGCGTGAGAAAGATTTCTATCCTCCGTCGCCATTCATTTTTGTGCAAAAACCTGGCCGTGTTCGGAAGCCGCGGAAAGGTCACACGAGAACTCGCGCCTTTTTAAATAGAAAAAAAAAGAAATGGCGCGAAACTCTCTGGCGTTTCCCGGTTGCCAGTGTATTTTTTTTTATTTTGTTCCTCGGGCCTCGGAAATGCAGTTAGAGGAATTGCATTTGTGTGTTTTGAGATTTTATTGTACGTTTATTAATTTATGGAATGAGATTTTTCGTACAATCTAAATTTTCTTTTACTCGTTATGGGATTAATTTTCAATTTTTTGTTATGTCTACAAGAGGATGTCACAATAATAGAGCATGGTATGGTAGGGTTTTTATTAAAAGCTTTTATTTAACTTCACCTGTATGTATGTAACTTTGTATGTATGTCCTGGAATTTTGCAATCAATATTTATAACGAAAACAATATTGCAAAATAAAGAAAATAAAAGATGAAGATTCACATGCCATTTTCACAAGTCTCTTATTTGGATCATGCATGTTTGATCGTGAACTGACCGACAATTCAAAAGTGCCTGTAATATTACTTGGTCTAATTGAAATAAATGTTGACTTTGACTTTGATCATTAAAACAGAATCAAAACCAATAATAATCTTCAGTATCATACTTCTTATATTACATCGTAAATCTTTAGGAGGAAATCCTATTCGTAATTCACAATATATTGGATCAAGCATAGAATTTATGATCAAAATTCGTAGTTTGAAAACAGTTAGGATATAATACAATGCGTTATCAGTTATAAGGATCGTAGCGTATGCCTCGGGACAAAGCTTTTGAAAGCTCTACCGCGTCGGCGCCGGCGCAGCTTATAGATTTATTGAATGGAAGCGATCGTAATGAACTGCTGATTTGCTAAGTAAAATATGTATTACGTTTTAATGTGGCCATTTGGTTATATTTATTGGCTACTGTTAGGTATCATTATTTACTGGGCACTTATGTATCTACAAATAATTAGTGGCTACTTATGATGCCATTTAACATAAGATAGAGATAGATACATAAACGGCAGCCATTTTATTGAACAAAGGGTTTACTTTCCTTAGATTAAAAATTTTGGTCGCATAATAATCTTGTTGTAGGCTTTTCTAATATTCTAAGCACCAAGAGAAGACTTGACGCCGAATCCCAACAAATGTTGAAATAAAAAATAACACATAACATCACGCCTGTTATTTCTGAAGGGTTATACAGAGGTGTACGCATCAGTACACCCACCTTGCGCCTGTTATGTTTAAGTCCCACATATAATAGCTAACAACCGAGCGCAAATCCAGACTCCGAGGTTGCTATTGAGAAATTCCTAATGAAAAAACCCAATAACACTTTGCCCGACCTGAAAATCGAATCCAAGACCTAGACGAATACCTGAAAGTGGCAGTTAAAAAATAATAGATATTATAACCCCACAATGCAATACCAAGACAGTTGATAATAAAGCTGGCAGCTATCAGATGAGCACAATAGGAGTGAGGTGGCGAGTGCATCACAATAGCGAGCCTACCGTCAGTATGCGCGCGCGCCGATAATGGATCGATAAATAACTATTTTTGAATTATTGACGGTTTTGCGGCTTTGTGTTGTTGGGAAATTTTAGAAAATGTTATTTGATATTATTATGTTACTTTGTTAATATCGTAGAATACCTATGTTATTGGTTGCAAATTTCAAAAGCCAGAATAAGTTTGTCTGTGCATTTTTAAATGGCTAAGTACCAACTTTATGAGACTATCATAAGTTCGTAAATTAACAAATTGTGGTCAAGACTATGACTCATAGTTTCGTGTCTATGTTATTAGAGACTTTCGACAATAACATACACAGATATCTGTAAAACTGCTGGTAGGTACAGTCAAACAAACCATTTGGTTAACAGGCAGCTAACTTGCAAGTACTTTTGAACAATGTTTCGAGTGTGTAATTTTTTTTTTAATAACTTAAATAGGTTACAACATTATTAGACACTACAAGCTTAAAAAGTAAACATAAAATAACAATGAATGGCAAATGTGGCAGAAAGATAATAATTGGTGTCTGTAAACCAAATAGCTTGTTTGACCGTACATAGACAAGATATATTTTTTTTTTAATTCATTTATTTTGTAAACAGAGTATCGATACTAATATTATTACTGCGAAAGTAACTGGGTCTGTTTTTCTGTTAAGCTTTCTCGGCTAAACTACTGAACTGATTTTAATGTAAGTAATTTTCTACGATTGAGTTTGAAACTCAAGAAAGCACACATGCAATTTTTTTTACTTCGCATTAAAATATGTTGTGAGTAAAAGTAAGTAATTTAAAAATTACATTTTTATGCGTCGAAAGAAAGTATCATAAACAAGCTATAAACACATTAATGCTGTACCTATATTTTACACTATTAGTTGGTTAATTAATTCTTATAATTAATAGAAATATTATGCTAGTAGTTAATAGTTTGTTTAAGCACAGACTATGACCATAATTTTTAATTTTTACGACATTACTCTCTCATATAAGAATTCCATTCATGATTGTTCTTTCAATAAATTAAAAAGAAAAAGACTTTGATCTATGGTTCATACAATGTTAAAGTTTTCTCTATTGCTGAAGTAAATTTACACAATCATTTGAGTGGATTTATAAAACAATGAACGTTTTATTTCAATATTTACATAAGGACGCGTGGCGTTCGTACTGCTTACCAACTAGTTATTCTGTGAAGACGTAGTAAAAGGGAAATCAAAATCTATTAGGTTTATCGATGAAATCTATTTAACAGGGATATTTGTCTACCAGTTCCTTAGTAAATAATATTTCCATAGATTTATTCGTGACAAATTCCTAGAAAGTCGAAGGAAAAGCATACAATATCTATAATCTATAATTATAAAGTTAAAAAGTTTATAGTCATCTGTGAAACTGTTGGCCCAATTCTGAAACGTTTCGCTAAATGGAAGCTACGCTGAGAGTTATAGGCAATATAACGCTAGTTATGCATAAAAATGAAAAATAAACTGTACTTGTCATTTATGTAGTTTCACGCGGTAACTAAAATTATGTTTCTCTTGTTTCAGATTTATGGGATTTTATTTTCAACATCGTGACGAAGTGAATACAAATTCAGAATAATTTTGGTAAGTTTGTAACAAGTTTTTCAAGTCCGCGCCGCTTAATGTAGACTGTAGTGCATTCGAAATAGAAACACGTCATCCAAACTCATTACACTGATGCGGGCCCCAAAAACATTTAACTTTTTGTCATCGTGCTGGCCAGCAACAATAAAAATAGTTGTCATACCTACAATTTGAAATGAGAACACAGAATTGCTGGCCATTTGGATTTTAAAATATACCTATTTCAATTGTCAATGTCTGCTGTGTTTTTGACATGGAACATGTCATCAAAACTAAAAAAGTTAAAAAAGAAAATGTGCTCAATATTAATATAATTCTGATGTGTCTATATAAAAATATGGCTAAACAATAAACCGCGTTAAAATAAAAACCATCTGAAAATAAAAGTTTAAAATAATATTTTGACTAACTCAAAAATCCATGCTCTGTTCAACACACCGATTCAAGTTTTTAACCAAAAATGCTCAATAGACGAATAATGCTTCGCCAAGAATGATAATCGAGGGACATGGTAATTGCCGTGACGTGTTTCCGAACGTACCTAGTCGTCACGCAACGATGACTGCCCCTACCACGACACTTTCAAGTTACATTCCGAAACGACTTCGTTCCCTTCTGCGCTGTACATTGAAGAGGTCAGTCGTGTGTTCTAGTGCATTGTGTTAACTTGTGCCGCAATGGATTGAAAAATTGTTTCTTCAGAGTTTTTGTGAACTAAGTGCGGGCTATGGTAGTCTAATCGAAGTCCAAGGTCTTTAGTGTGCTGTTTATGTAGGTAAGTCATTTTGGAAGAGTTTAGAATATTTTATGAAACGAGGTAATTTTATTAGGTACTCTTTCATACACATGAATTAAATGTTATTAAAATATTTAAATAGATATTAAACTTAATAGCGCTATGAATAAACCGTAATATTTAACGTTAAAAATAACTTGATGGTTTAATTTAATTTAATAGTGAAGAGGCAGTAAACGAAGTATTTAAATTAATCTTAATGCTTTACCTAACGAGGTGGGCGGATCTGCAGGTCATTTGGATTAATTCGTGTTAAGTAGGTATAAGCAATGAAAATTTAATGTACTTACAGCGGGATAAGTAAACGTTAGCACGTGGTTTCGCTAAGTAATAGCGCTGTTACTGTCGTACTAGTGACAAACTACGATTGCAAGAAAGAGACGGAAGTATATCCAAGCCAGAATACATGTCAAGAATCGTTTAAAGAGAAAAAAAAAGTGCTTGTAGGGAATTAGGTTACCTACCTACATTTTAGTACCTAGCTACTGTAGAGACCCTGGCTGGTTTAGCCATATACAACCTTATTTGAGTTTTATTCCTATGAGATAAACTCTATACTCAAATAAAAAGACTTGACAGTCCGCCATGAGCGGTGAAAAGACCATTTCAGCTTTTAAAAATACCAGTATAATATTTCGCGGTTCTACCTGCGATATGTTATGTCTTTGATTACTGCTTTGCTCCCGTAGTCCATAGCGTAATGAACGTAGCTTATAATTTTTCTCCATAAACGGTTTATAAAGCTAAAAGTTTTTTCAAATCGGCCCAGTATTTCCAGAGATTTGCGCGTTCTAACAATTAAATTCCTGATGGAAAAACCCAATACACTTTGCCCGACCTGGGAATCGAACCCAAGACCTCATGCTCAGCAGTCGCATAATTATGTTGTGTATTTAATTAAACGAAAAAATATGTTATAATTACGTAAGCACCTAATATTCAGAAATGTTCATAATTTACATTAATAATTACATGCCCAGTGTGCATTTTAATTGCTAACATGTGCTCATAATTAAAATGCACAGTGGGTTCATATTTTTAGCACTGAACGCTGGTCAAAGTTCGATTATTTTATTTTTGTTCACTTAGCAACCATTGTGAAATGTCAGTTGGCATATTTTTTTTAGGTTATTTTAAACAAAAAATATTTCGTAATGGCGGTTTTATAAATTAAAATAATTCATAAGAAAGTATGTAAACCTATTGAGCATTAAAAGGTCCAGTATTACCACAATGTTTAATAAAAAAAAACTTATAAGTATTTATATTTTTATAAATTATATTCTTGAATAATTTTCGCTATTAATACCCATAAATAAATTAATTGTTAAAATAACTAAGTAAACAACACTAAAGACAACCATGTTATGAAAGAGCCATATTTAAATATTTGGTCTTAATTTAAAAATAATATCGAAGAGGTTATTCAACACCAACCTTAAGTTAATAAGGAAAGCTTAAAAGTAAATTCATATCGTCGACCGCACTCGACATTCGATATTTGAATCCCGTTCTCGGATTGGCGCGCGTGAGGTCGATGGCTCATCTATAAATGCCTTTTATCGATATTATTTTAGAAAGGAGACCCTATAGGTATAAATCATAAATGTGGATATTGTTTTAGTCTATTGCCCTCTATAATAATATTATTTAAAGTAATTTCTTGAGAATGTTATTAGAGGCTCCCGTGGAGAGTTAATATTTAATTAAATAACTTAATTTTGACAGTAACAGTTGTTTCGTTTATACGGAGTCCAATTTATTGATTTTTTTTACACTTATGTTCAACATTTTACATTCATTACCGATTATTATTTCTTTTTAACGGTGACCTGCTGTGCCAGCTCTGTATTGGTGTGGAAATATAGCATTTAAATGTAAAAGAAGTAGGTATCGATATCGGCACACTGTATCGATAATATCGCTAATTTACCTTACCGAATCTGGTACGATGTTCGGATTATTAAAATTCTTATTAAAGTGCGAAAACTTTCTGAACGAATACCTTATGAGCTTGTGAAATATTAAATTATTAGGGTCATGAAAGAATTGTGACTTTCTTATTTTATTGACATAAAGAACCAAAAATATTAAATAAAAATACTAACTAAAACAAACAATAACATCAAATAACATTACAATGCTTTCGTTATTTCATGTAGATATTCAAATTCCATTAGTATTAGTCATTTACAATAAACATATATCACACAAATGCAGTCATTTCAACAAGGATATAAATTAAAATCTATACTTATAATACAATAAAGCTGAAGAGATTTTTTTGTTTGTTTGTTTAAACGCACTAATCTAACTAACTGACAGTCAGATTAAAAAAATATTTGTATATTTTAGCCTGGTTCCTAAGGAATAGTATAGGCTATATAACATCATGCTACCATCCACGGGAGCAGAGCAATAACCCAAGACGTCGCAGAGAGCAGCTAGTGCCATAATAAAAAAGACCAAAACAATTGAAGCCTATAAACCATCTGTACCCATTCTAAAACCAATCATTGGATCGTAACCAGTCACACCCATCACACAAATAGGGTGCCTCCATTAATCAATCTTATTACGCTAGTAGTAAAACATTAATATTCAGTTAATAGCGACAGGTACGAGTTTCTGCAAGTTTTTGTCCAGTTTTCCTAGTTTTTCCCCACTGTGTGACATGGCAGCTTGTTATGTGTGTCAATGTGGTGTGGCTAACAGTTAGCTCAACGAGTTGTCGTGTGTTTTCTAGTTATCGGCTCAACGTTAATTGAGTTTATCAATGTAACGTAGAAAGTTTTTAAGACCTTGAACTATTTTGAATTTCGGAATGTGTATTGACAGAAAGTGGGTGAAAATATTATGCTTTTTAGGCTTTGACAGTACCTATGTGGTCTCCGGAACAAGTGCATTAATATGATACCTAATTATTTCGATTCCATATTGTTTATGGGCATTGAGAGTACCTAAGTGGTATCCACAAAAACAGAAAAAAAAATCTTATGACACCTAATTATCTTTTCTTTTTAAAATAAACATAATAAAGCTAAATAGTTTGTTCGTTTGAACGCATCAATACTCGGAACTACTTACAGGTCCGATTTAAAAATTCTTTCGGTAATAGGATTAATAGGAAGCTACGTTATATCTGAGTGTTTATAGGCTATATTTTATTATAAAAATATTTAAAAATCCGCAGCAAAATAGACGCGGACGAAGTTTCAGACAAAGGCTAGTTCTTAAGTGTTTGGACTCCCTTAAAAA
The DNA here is from genome assembly GCA_949774945.1 of Hoplodrina ambigua. Taxonomy (NCBI): domain Eukaryota; kingdom Metazoa; phylum Arthropoda; class Insecta; order Lepidoptera; family Noctuidae; genus Hoplodrina; species Hoplodrina ambigua. Next base: position 3,666,265 of record OX458969.1, on the reverse strand, counting down.
TTAGTTCTTAATCGGTAACTCAAAAAAAAAAATTGGTACCTTGGTTATAATTCGGAAGCTGAACCATTACTCATACTCGTATTAAAATAATTGTTATAGGTAACTATAAAAACGAACCGGTCACAATAATAAATACAAAAAAACTATGCTTAGTTCAATGCCGACTGCGTATTATAATAATAAACATTCAATGGTCAACCTTGAAAGACCCTTTTATGACCTTAACAACCCGCCCTATGGGGTAATATTCACACGTGCATTGAGACATCTTTCATGTTTAGGAGTTAATATTAAACACGACTGCCTCGTTATTGTAGTGGTCGCAAAGCGCTACGCTGAGCATGAGGTCTTAAGTGTTATTGGGTTTTTGTATCAGCAATTTCTCAGTAGCAGCCTCGGAGTCTGGATTTGTGCTCGGTTGATGGCAATAGGCTAGCCCCCTATTACATGGGATATAACGTAACTGAAAAAATGTGGGTGTAATAATAGGTTCACCTCTGCCTTACCCTTCGGGAATTACAGGCGTGATGTTATTAGTATCCAAGGAAGTTAGCATTTTTACTATAAAGGTGTGCGCTAAAGATCAGCTGTAGCATCTAAAATACAGGATGCGCAGATCCGTTATAAAATAATAAAAAAGTAAAAAAAGACACGTTCATTGTGGGCACGTGTGCGACGGGTGGGGGGCGACATGTGCCTGCGCAGGTGCGCGCACACCCGTCCCCCAACTGTTCCCGACTACCGCCCTTTACCTTAAAGGTCGCAGGTAATGCCATTTATTACTACATAGAAGAACTTCATGGAGAATAATTTGTTTGTACTTAGCTCACAAAGGTCATGAGGCACCTTTATAAATGCGAAAGTAACTCTGTCTGTTCTTCTGTCATGCTTTCACGACTAAACCACTAAACCGATTTTGATAACATTGTGTACGGGGAAGGTTTTGAACTCCAAGAAAGGACATAGGCTACTTTTTATTCCACGTCTTTGTTTGCGCCCGCGATAACCGAATTTTACGCGGACGAAGTGGCGGGGCAAATGCTAGTAGTAATATATATCTTAATTCTAGATATACGTTTACAAGAGAAAGCTGCACTTGTAAAGTATCTACTAATAAACAACTGCATGAGTATAAAGTTTACTACTTACCGAAGGCTAAGTTAGTAATAGGGACTGACAGTAAACACGACTGTTTGCTTAGAAAGTATTATTAATAATACGATAAAGTTGAATGAGAACTATTTATTTTCCAGTCATTGATATGCGTTGGATGCATTCCAAACATTTACTCAATAAAGTCAAGTGAACACTGCGGTAAACGGTTTGTGATGTGTATTGTCAATATTGAACGTATGAGATAGTGCGCCGTGACGTCAGAACTGACGGTCATTGTGACGTAAGCGGCATCTTATTAGATGAAGTGATCTAAAAGAGTACCTATTAGTACATTATGATACTAGTGAGTTAATTTTTTCATTACACTCGACTCTGTAGCTGTATTACAATCGAAAATGCAATAATAAATAATCACGCATTTCATACCGCGTTCTTTAACACACTGGAAAAAGAAATAAAATTTTATTAACTTTATATTACTTTTGAAAAATATTATATTTAAAAAATGGTGCGTGCAAAATAAAAAGAAGACAAAATAATACGTTACGATTTAGACAGCTATAAAAGTAATGGACATTTTGTGAAACTAAAAGAAAATACAGAACAAACAAAGCCACCGATATGTACAGATAGAAATCCATTTAATATTCTTGTATAAGTACACGAATAAACACAAAACAAACTCCAGCACTATTTAGGTGATCAAGGAAAACTTGACAAAGTAAATAAAACAAACAATGATATACTTGAAACTGTAAAGAAGGAAAATCATAAGAAATAACTGTTTACATGTTCAGTTACTACTCTTAATAGATCGCATCACGACGTGACAAGAATACTTCACTTGGACCACCTTTAACAGTCGCATGGACAATTAGTAGATTAATAGATTGAGTTAGAAATGGCAGTCTTCGTTATAATTGTTGAATTAACAAGTTTAGAACAATTATTTCCGTTGTACTGCGTACTGTGTAATTCGTTCGTAGTCTAGACTTTATAGTGAAATTGGCATTCTGTGTGTATTAAAGTGAGTAGACGGATTAAAAGACGTTAAAACGAATATCCACCCGAAAGAATTTTGGTCACGACGGCCCATCTCAATGGAGACTACCCAATGACGCAGGAAATATTGTAGTACATGAGTGTGTGCGCAAACACAGGTGCACACCTTCCATCACTCTTATAAACCGATGGACCGACAATCTGACGCGACCAGGGAGAGATTTGGCACAGGATCAATGGTTTTACGTAGGCACGGGGGTGTCATTCCACCAACTTCCAAACTCTGGGATGCTACTGAGAAATTTCTAATGGAAAAACCCCATGGCACTTGATTCCTAACTTGGGAATCGAACTAACCGGAGCAGATATTAATTTTAGCACGTTAGTGTCATGAATAAATTCTTTAAGTGTGAAATTGTTAACGACATTGTGATTAAATGGTCTTTAATTGCCTATTTTATTGCATTTGTAGCCGATTCACTAGAGGTAAGTGAGTGCACAAGTTTTTTAAAAAGTCTTTGAATGTATCGTATTTTTTATGAAAGTCTTTAAGCGAGCAACTAAACTAAATAGTTCTAATTAAACTTTAATTAATTTTAGTGCAATGGAAATAAACAATACTGAAACCATGGGTAATTAAAACAAAACCAACGAATTCCAAAATAATTTAGAGTTATTGAAACAACAATTCATTAATGTGGGAACAGAGTTGGAAATTTAAGGAATGCAGAGAGAATCTCCCACATAAACTCGCATACAATAGTTTTATTGTTATGCAATTATGCAACGCTAGGATATTTGGGCTAAATACCGAGCATTCTGCCCGTTCGTGGATGGAAATGTTTGTACAGTGAATCGACCACAAAGCCGTATTTGCTTTCCAATTCTGTTTGCCGTCCACGATTTGTACTCTTCATAATATAAATGTTTGTTTTAAATACGATTCTTAAATCTAAGACATAAGGTTGTAGTTTCAATGATATGTACACTTTATGGTTTGTTGCTGTTTGTCTAAACTTCACGGAATATTGTTACTAGTTAACACTTTTATCCGTTGAAGCTTTTTAGTGGCCGATGTTTGAATTGGAATTTTGATTGTTGAAAGTATGAAATTCTACATTATTTTACTGACATTTAGCATTGCCTGTATAATCAGTTGCGTCCTTGTATCTCAAAAGCATATTTATATAGAGGATATGTAATACAGTGGGAAGAACAAAAGACTTTTTAACCAACCAAGATCCTTATTCTTGACGTTGCTATTTAAAATTGGATAATCTACATTACCAACGCAGTAGACAAACCGAGATTCGATCTCGATAAACGAGGAAATAAAATAATAGACTGAGGCATGACTAATACCTTTATTTATAGCACATATCTATTACTTCCTCTGTTAGTATACAATACATTCTGAGAAATTCGACTGCCTCATTTTTGACTTCAGAATATTTTTTGCATCATCTTTTATGCATTGGCTACGATTTAGTTCGGTGTCAGATGTCACGAATGAGACTATTTTTGACATTTATTAGATGCCGGAGATGAAATTTTAATTTGTGTTATTTGTGTAATATTTATTGTTAATTTACAACGGATAAACCAATTACAGTAGAGCAATATAACAACGTGAATATAAAGTGGTCCTAATTTATGCTGTGCGCGACAGGGTCCATATGGATCTCTTTTACTTTGTAAATCGTATAATGTAAATGTACATGCACACATTCAAAGGTACATAAGGAATGCAATAAAAATTGAGTATTGAGTACAAATTCAATAAAACATGTCCTTAGACGAAACGTGGTACGTAATAGTATGCAGATGCATACCTATTATGTATTCATCTCGCAGAACTTCAAGCATACTGACAAGATCACCTTCCATTCATCCGCAAACATAATCACAGTCCGGTCTGATGTCCACGAGAGCATTGAGCGCGGTGAGGGTTCGCGGTATGGGAGATCTAGCCTAAGTCACAACAGTTTATAAAATGAATTTAAAGATGAAAATACCGTGTACTACTCTTTTGTATTTTGCGTGAGAAACGATATCAAATAATCCATATTTCGAATGATAGACAGTAGTATATCAATATTTTTTCTTTAATTATTTGCAAATTGATGGTAAAACTAATAAATTTCAACAAATGTTGGTTTCACGTTACATGAGACGTTGTGGGAAAGACTTGACAATGGGGAGAGCTATACCCCGGTGCGATTGAGAAACCGTGGGATACCATGTCATAAAAGAACATTTTATGTCAATAAAATTAAGGATTTTCATTGTTATTCCAGAGAACGAAGTCAAGAGAACTAAGCAAACAGAAATAAGCAATGATTGAAATAATAAAGTACTTATTAAAAACTAAAGAGATATTACCTTTCCTTCTTTGATAGTACAAAGGCGGTGTTCAAATCAAGTTGAAACTAATGAAGATACTCAGATTCTTAATTGAAGGTTTTATAGACTATAATATTCGAGGTTTAATTGAATCAGCTGATTCTTTTTTCATAGTGTTAGGGCCCAAAGTAGTCAAAGTTTTCTAATGATACATAATAATCCCCTTTTCGGGTTTTTTGAATTGTTGTATTAATTAACGCAAATCATTTGGTCTTATTTCAGTGTACAGTATAGACACACAGTGTCCAGTATAGTCTTAGTTAGTTTATAGTCAGTTGAGACTGGTATCGATATACCAGTCTCAACTTCTTTAAGTCCATGATAATATGATGAAATTGTGGCACTGTGCATAGAGCGCTTGCACTGTTTCGAAACAATTTCGAATTCATATTCCCATCGGAGCATCGATTGTTTAAACACGATCAATCGGTGGTACACGTGATGATATTCGGTAATAGCGTATTATTATGTAAATCGACATCGGTCGCGCTGTCGCTACTGGTTTCCACAGCGATTTGCATTTGTAGGTGACACGAAACGCGTAATTGGTTGGTTGTTATGTCTCGAACTTGTTGAACAAAAATAATTTTATGTAATTGGCATGCTCGGGGTTGTACAACCGGTATAGTTTCAGAGCTGGATATAGTTTTTTCATTGTCGTTGGTACAATTATTTTTTTACGATCTTCTGTGTTATTTAATTATTTTTTTTTTGCAAAATCTACCAGTGTGGCTGACACTGATCGGTTCTGTCGCTTCAGTTCTCGAAATTGTAGCTCGGGAAAGATTGTTAGAAAAGGTAAAAAAATTGACACGAATATTGCAATATTTATTCTCGTGTCAAACTTGATGCTGAAATAACTGCAGTCAATAAACTATAGGAATGTGACATTTTCACAAGAATTTCAAAGAACAAAGACAATAACGTTATAAGTCATAGAGTGGACAATGAACTCTATGCGTTTAATGTCCAAAACAAAAGTTAATAAATATTTATAATTGTGTGAACCTTCACTTAGTCACTACAAAATTAATTATCATTTGTAATTATATTTTTAAATAGAATCATTATAGTGAATGAACTTCTGATGGAATTTATTGATGATAGCGTGGGGCGAGGTGAAGAATGATGTGGAGTTATTGCTACGTCATCTAAAGTAATATTCGACTAATTAAATTAGATGTTCGTCATTCTTCTGCTAACAATGCTTCTAAACTAATCTGTGAGGTAGAAGAAAGCTCACAGTCTACTGTTGTAGGCGGTGCGAGTCATGCAAGTAGGTACTGCATAGTCCCATCTTTCGAACCATAAAAAAAATGGTATGCAAGTTTCAAATGACTCCCTGATTAAAACTTCTTATTGTCTTAAATTACTTTAGCTTTGATTAACTTTTTATTCATGATTTACAACAGTGATGTATTCTCAAATGATATTATTTACCTAATTCACGCCAGAATTTAAATCGCCAACGATTTGAGTCTTTAGTCTTCTACCATTAAGGTTCATGAATTTTCTACGCAAGAGAAAATTTCTGTTCCCATACTGATTGGCACCGATTCTGTTGAAGTGTTGATATTTAACTTCAGCCGTTAGAAATGCAGATTCTTGATTAAAATGGCAGAGATTTTCAATTTTGATATTTTTCCTTATTAATTTTATCTTCCGTTTGTGACTTTTGAAGATAATGAGTATAGAGTCAGCTAATATTAATTTTCTTACGTTTATTTATATTTTAACTAATTTCTCTACGGCAGGCATTCGTAAAATTTTACGCAGTACCTCAGTTAGATTGAAAGCATATCGACGCCCCCAAGGAATAAACCTGTATAATACTATTACTGACTTTTTACTGTTATTCCATTTTCGGAATCTATGGGTCGGGATACACCTATGCAATTTTTTTCGTATTTTTTCTGCGGTAATTTCCAACGATTTTCCTTGTAACACTTTTGTTCTTTGGAAATTTTCCATTTTTTATTTATTAGAAAAATAACGTTAAACATTATTACAATTTAAGTTCTGTGGCTACATTTCGGTAAAGTAATGTTACTGTAAAATATTAAAAAAAAAATCTTGGTTAATGCGATTACAGGTTTATTATCGTAAATTTTGTGGTACACATTTTCGCGTATTGGCGGTAACTTGGTCGCGCTCGGCGACCAAGTTACCGCCAAATTTAAAAACACCTCAAAAGTAATTGATACTCCCCCTACTATGGGGGAGTATCAATCTCTCTCTCTCTCTGTAATGAAAAAAAAACGTTCAATAATCCAGTAAAGCAATATTATGCCAATAAGTTTTAAGAAATTTACAAGAATAAATCGGTAAGTAAACATTACTGGAATAATATTGATAAGTCAGGATCGTAAGATATCAATACCCTAAAAAATTTATGAAACCATTTTCGGTAATATGTATTTTGGTGAATAACTTATTCTGTGTATATTTAATAGTTACACTTAATACTTTAAACTTTTCGGGTAAAAATTAGCTTTTCCGTCATATAACAATGTTCTCATAATTACCTTTTGTTGAAGAGATATACGCCAAAAACACTAAATCATTTTTCCTGTAAAATTTGATTTTTGCGATTACCGGTTTATTCCTCGGGGACGTCGATATGTACCTACACCTACTTTATCTACTTCAACTAATATGAAACCAGCAATTCTACCTATATAGCCTAGCCTAATAGACAAATAGCCTTTCTCCTTTCTTACTCCTTCGCTGTTCTTTTTGTTTATTTTTGATGCGAGATTCAAGACAGTTGAATTGTTTCACCGAGCTTGACTCGTCAAGCTTCATTTCTTTGGTGCATTTCTGGCGTTCGCCACTTTTGTTCTATGTTGGGTACAGTGGCAGAATTGTCTCAAAAATAAAATCGCCAATTCATAAAGCCACGGCAAGGAAATAAACAATAAGAACATAATTACTAACATTAATATAAAATACTAATGACCATTATAAGTCACACTTATACAACTGTACATCCTACTTATGAATCCTAAACAGTGAGACAGTCGACCATGAACCTAAGTCGTGTGAACGAACTCATTTAGGAGTCAAAATGCTCTCTCAATCGCGTTTGCGCGCTCGTTCGTCTATGGACGTGACTGCCAGGGCCGCACTCGGACGTGCGAGGTGCATGCCGGATGCAAGCTAAATGATGACTTTGCCGCTTATCCCGTCGGGGGACATTAAGTACGGCATACTTAATGTCCCCCGACGGGATAAGCGACAGGCCCTTATTAAACTGTGTACATTGAAAATCGATATGCAATTTGAATAGATAAGGCTGTGAAAACTAAAAGATTTTACTAAGATTTAATGTCTACTTTAAATGAATTATTTAACGAGTTGATGAGGAAATCTATATGCAAGTAATAGAGATGGGGGTTAGTGTTAGCTTTCTCCAAATACGGTAACTCACATGAAGAGCTTTGCGTCATCGCGTATGAAAGTTTTACTGGAAGCTAGGTAAGACTACACTATCAACACAGCCTTAACAAACAGTAAAGTATCTGGTTGAATCAAATAAACAGCAAAGCAAATACCGTTCCGAACCTGTACTTTCTGTCAAGACATCACTCGAATCGTATCGAAGATTGATGTAAGTAATGCACCTCTTTCCAATTCAAATCCGACCCTGTGCATGCAGTCCTTGCGTGCTAGCCGTAGTATTTTCTCGCCTCGTATCGTATATCTGCGTCGGGCAGTGATCGTACATCTTCCGGCTGGCCTCACGGAGTCGCGGGCTTACTACGGGCGAGACTTGGCACGCACAGGGACTGACCCGAAGAGAGAATGAAGTATCCTCCTGTCTCATAAAACACTACGTACTGTGCTCATTTGAAAAATGATCAAACCACCCAACAAATTCTACGAGGATTTTATGAAAGAAGTCCTGAAGGTCGTTTCTATTAATAAAAAACATTCACAATTTAGTCGCAATCTCTTCTCATCGTACTAGGGAAACAATTCGACTTACATTTATTTAAAACGGTAAAATCTAGTCGCAACTTCAGCGACAATCAATGTCAATATAAGCATTTATGACAGATTGAGTCTGATATTTGATTGCGATCGTATTTAAAAGTTGTAGAATAACACCCTAATTGTATCACTAATTCGCTATACATTGACAGCAACGCGTCGCAGTCGTTATCATTCCTTGTCAAACATTAATTCAACAATAGCGTTAAAAAATTCACATTTCCAATTTAAATGAATGCTATACTATAAGTGTATTGTAATTGTATACTTAATTTTGGTCGCGGGCGCGGATGTGGTCGCAACATCCTGTTTGTTATGTTGATCTCAGGATGCTTGATTCAGTAATATAAATAACAGGCCTCATTTGATGTTGTTGAGATAAATAAATAATTACACTGTGAATGTAAAGTTTTACTGGTAAATTCTCGGACTGGCTGTTAAGTTATAATTCTGTTCAAGCCATAATAAATTAATTATTTTGCTTTAAGGTTCATTATTTTACGTTTTCCTAACTACACGTTAAAAAAAATACGACAGTTTGAGTTTTTTGGTCCTGTTAACGGCTTATTCAGCTGCGTCAAATATTCTCCTCAAATTTTTACAAATATTGCATCAGTGCAATCCACCGGACAAGTCCCTAAGGCTATCTTAAATGGTTACATTCAAATTTCAGAAATTGGAAACGGCGAACGTTCTAATCATTCATCGTTTTCGTACGTTTCCCATAGAGTTGCAACACCGTCCATAAAATATAGACCGCCTCCGAGCAACATCGTGACCGCATTCACACGCTTCGGGAAGATTACCTCCAAGTGGTTTCAAGACTTTCGAGCCAAGTGATTGATTGTCAGAATACGCGCGGAACTACAAATGAACGGATTACGCTTTTGTTTTGCCGTATGTGTTTCGTCTTTGCTAGCAGCTGGCACGATGACGTTTCATTTCTTTTTTATTATGCTAGCTTCTGGCCGTAACTTCGTCCGTGTCGGTTTTTACCCGCGTTAAGTAATATTTTTTGTTATTGTCCCGCTTCCCTCGGTCGTTGCGTGATGTTATTTAACCAATATTATTCCTAATGAATCTGGCTTTTACATAGGTACAAAAATAATCTTAATACAAAAAAAAATGTAGAAATTAGCGTGTTTAAACAAACAAAAAAACTCATGAGCTTATTATTTATGTATAGATTTAAATTATTCCATCACTGCCTACGCCAAGTTGTAAGGAGGTTCAAATCGTATTTGCTGGAATGGGTAATTTGCTATAAGTACCACTTGTTGTTTGTAAGCGGTACTTATAGCATAAGACAGTAACCAGACAAGTTTTTGACTCGTTTAAAATGTCTTAATATAATTCTGGGGTGTGCTAACTTCTTATTACTCCTCTTATTAAGCGGCTAAGCCTAGGTTTATGACTTTTTAGTACAGTCACCAAAGGAGACATGTATGCAGGGTCATCAGATACAGTTGAAGTTTTCTAAGAAACCGATGGATGTGTTCAAATGTAATTTATTTAAAAAGTACATAATAAACAGTTCATTAATTAAGTTAAATTTCATTCGAAGACATCAGTTTCTAAGAAAACTTCAACTGTAACTAGCGACCCAGGATACCTATGTATTTTGTTGACTGTACCTACCTATTACTTCAAATTATGTAGTAAACTGTTTACTTCTATTAAGCCATCAGCCATAATTTTGCACTTACCCTGCAGGGGAGCTGACATCTTGTATAAATCATTTTAAAACAAGATGCGCAACTAAGTATATAACGGTAATAATTGTATTGTTTCACATTTTCTCAACATTAAATTTTTAATCGTTATAATCTGTGCACAGTATAATTGAGGTTTTATGTATGCAGGTTCTTATTCAACACCTACGTACGAGGATTATGTTTTTTTTTTGTTTGTTTGTTTGTCATGCATGGGCGTTGGGTATTCTTTGAGCAAAGGATAGATTAATGAACTTTGCTGACTAAAGCTAAGGACATTAGGCAGACAGGTATATCCAGTTCTGCTCATATAAATACATTTTCAGAAGTAAAATCGTATTTTTTTTTAATAAGACTGTTTTAGAATTTCGAGATAAACTGAAAAATTAAAAAAAGAGTCTTGCCTGTTCATAATTGTAGTTTTATATGAAGAAGAATAGCCGAAAATCTATTGTTACTCTATCCAAAAATATTTTTTTAATGATTACTTGGCATGAGCAAATATCTCCACAGAAAGGTCAAGCCAGATGTGTGGTTTACTTACCAAAAAAAGGTTTCAAGTCTGTATAGTCTCTCTTCAAGGCAAAGGCATCTCTACTATCTTTCCATTTCTCAAGTGACTAATAACCAATATTTGTCAAAGAAGTCTATCTCATCCCACCTTTTTCTTCTGGGCCTAACGAGGAACCCATTAGGCCAGGAATATGGCCCGTTGGTCGTCTGACATGCGGCAGACATGTTAAGCAATTCCCCTCAAGCAAGCGCAGCAGCTTTCCGAGTGACATCACAAGTTTTTCTGATGCAACAGATCGCTGATTTCATTATCAATTTATTATCCAAGATTGACAGACAGGCATAATTTGCCGAAAAAATACTCCTGTCCAATATCAATCGTCAAGTGATTGATTGCAGTAAAAATTACATAAATTTCTTCGAAGTCAACATGGTGCCGATCAAGATATACACAATTTGTGACATTAAGCTTCCATCAACGTGTTATCGGCTTCAGCAAAATTATATTTAATTAATAAAATAATTGGCGTATGGATGTACCGTAAGCTATTTAAGAGGAATGGAGTGTTGATCTTAGATTGCAAGAACAAGATAGTCGTGTCGATGTTTGTCAGTTTTGTGGCGCGTCCTGTTGCGTGGCTTCGACTCTTCCTAGTCGGATCAGAATCATTTATATTTGATTAATCTTTCACCACTAAATACCAAAGTGAAAATCCATGTGCATATATTTCAAGTCTCTTATTTACTTTAACTGTTAAAAAAAAAAGCCAAGCAATAAATCACTTTTGTATATTACATTCATCTAAACATGTCACAACATTAATTTAAACGTCAGATTATAATTATCAAGAAAACATTAGATTCCATAATTAAAATAACATAAAGAGAACGTTGACAAATTAATCCTAGCACCTAATACATCAACTCAACAACGTCGTTCCATTGGCCGTTTCGTATCCATCACTAACTAATCCACGTATTAAACATGGCGGTTCCACATGTTGGATGGGTTCACGACCTTGATTTGCATTAAAGGTGTGCAGCACGATGCGTGACTACGACCAGTCACGCTGACGCTGACAGGTGTTGTGATAGCACCAATCGTGGAGTAATGAGCCAATGTGTATAACAAGCGTTGGAATTAATTAGAGTACGTAATTCGACAGCGATAATTTTTAGCTTCGATTTTTGCATTTCAATTGTGAACACGTGTTTACTAAGCTTAATTTTAGGGCTCAACCAATTAAAAATCGTGTTTGTAATTAATAAACCTACGATAATTGTACCGCGGCCTTCATTTCTGGTGACAATATACACTTTAGTGTGAACGTAGTAGATATGTAGCAAGTAAAGATTTAAAATTTTAAATCGATGTGACCGTACATATCGATAGTGGAATTTTTTAATGTCGTAAGGGACGAACATGTGTCCCTTACGACTCCTTGTTTTCGCCCATCGATATGTCAAGCAAAATGTGGCAATATAAAGAACAGTGAGCGCAAATTGACGTTTTCATGACAAAGCGAAGCAGAATGTGATCATCATTTGACGTAGTCATTTAATCTTTGTTAGCAGGTATGAAATACCTGAATCCACAAACTGAGATTATAATACTACACTATCCGCTGCATTTATTTGTATGTAATAAAAGAGATATTGCATTTATGACGTCGACTTTCTTTTTCCGTCTATCAGCAATCATTGCAGCGCGAGATCTGATGGATATCGGAGAAAATTTTCAACTAATTTCGTGCACTCAGTGAAAGTCTAATCGAATCCAATCGTTTCGTAATCGGAAAATTTCGAATTGTGCACGTGATTTTGCTCAAACGCCGATTCTAAATGATCGATGTAGAAACGAAAGTTGTTAGAGATGGGAATACAAAGTGCTGTTGTGTTATCGATTTATCGATAAAACTTGTTGAAGTGTCAAGTCAGGCCGCGCTATGCAAATCAGATGACAGCAATTTGACATTTGCTCGACACTGAATAGTGGCTGTGTGTTGATGAATACTGCGAATTTAAATGAGAACATTAATCATTCTGCGTAGGTATTAATTTTAGGGGAAATCCACCACACGGTATCAGCTAATTTAACTAAGTTGGTGCTGCGTGATAACTAACTGTGTAGTTATATTTACATTACTGACTCTTGCCACTTGTAGTACTAAGTTTTAGCATAGATCATTCTGCCAGGATCTCGTACTTTCTCAATGCCTCATACTTATTGCGATATAATTCGGAACTTGCTGATTAAGAATATTTCTTAAATTAGTGCCAAACTTAACATTTAGTGCCAAAACAACATTACAAAGAGGTAAAGTTTCTGAGGTTGTATGAGGTAAGCTCTGGATCTACTGAACCGATTTTTAAAATTCTTTCGCTACTTTATACCTGGATACATATTCTTTTATCAAATAAATTGACGCGAGCGACGTTGCGGGCAAAAGCTAGTCTCAATGCTCAAAAGACTGAATAAAATTGTTCTAAACATTTGTCTTCTTTTGTTTCAGAATTGGAATGAGGGTGTGCCAATTTTATTGGTAAGTCTTTTTCGGAAACTCATCCACCTTCGCAGTACGAAGTAAAATGATTTCTCTTCTCCAAAAGTTTATTTCACATAGGTAAGTAATGAATTCTAACATTAAAATTACTCAAATATAACTGTAGTGTCGCCTGCAAGAGTGTCGTCATTCGGGCGAGTTCACGACCCGCTCATTTTTATGCGCCCGCGCTCCTAAACGTGTACACGTGGGAATGAGCATTACACTAATGTTACCATATTCCTGGAAACTATTGTGTAGGTAGTTGTGATCAAGTAACTGCGGTATAATTTCACACGACAGCGGCGCAGGCGTCTTCCGTAGTTTTTAATTTGCTGTGTGTACTGTAACTCTATCATGGTGATTATTATCATTAAATGTCAATATAAAGTAAAGATTATAAATAACACAGTTCGTGTATGAGTTTACGATTTAAATATTATTATTTATGTGAAGCATTATATGTTTCGCGGGGGATCGGCCTATCGCTTAGCCAGACATCTTAGATTCAGATTCATTGCAGATTACTTAAGGTTCGTGGGTATATAAGCTAAAGAAAGTATCCCTTGTCCTTTCTTGGGGTTCAAACTAACCCCATACCAAATTTCATCAAAATCGGTTCAGTGGTTTAGTCGTGAAAGCGTCACACAAACAGACAGACTGAGTTACTTTTACATTAATAATGTTACTATGGATAAACAGTGTAAAATGAAAAACGCGGTAATTTTTTCCGTAAAATTGTTCAATTTTCATTTCTAGTACAAATTGTTATATTTATCTGTATTGTACAGTTGTTTTATCAGTATACCGTATAATGTAATTTTATCCAACTATGTTACATGTTACCTTAGTACCGTTAGAAACGTTATGCGTGACCATGTGGGTTTTGTTCTGATGTAGAACTAATTAATTGTTATACGATTTGTGTATTTTGTAACTAACTGATGTAATAAACAATAGTACTTGACTTTTGGAGTTGTATGGTTATGAGTCATTAATGTCAGAATCAATAATTGATCGATTTAATTTTAATGATTTTATTGCTCGAGCTCATCATGTTAATGTTTTTTCGTTCGTAAGTGTATATTTTCATAAAATAAGCATACGTATAATCATTATTATTATACGTATAAATCATCTGACCCATAGCACTGAATGGCTAAAGATTTACTTCTATATTTAGATATAAAGTTTATAAGTAAGAGGCAATCTCTGGAAGTCCAGATAGAAAGCTATACTATTACTGGGTGTCATAGGATATATTTTTTGTATGCTTGACATGCACGGAGACGAATTCGTGAGTTGATGTTAGTTAAAAAAAAATCCGTTAGCAAAGCCATCTATCATAAACAAAATCATGGGACACCATTACCATCCGTCAATTCCAATTTCAAATCATAATGACAGTTATTCCGATGTTGCCATAAGCGCGTACTTCCATACGAGTCGTATTCAATTTTTACCGTTTGCAATAAAAGGTCAGGTCAATCAAATAAAAAGTCGTGGGCACACCAATTACTCGCCCACGCGTAAATTTTGTAATTTCGTTGATAATCATACAACCGTGTGAATATTTGTAATGATGAGAGAAGTATGTGAGATTCAATGTACTATTTATATCCTTTTGGAAAAGCCCATAGCGTATAGTGGCCAAGTCTTTTTGCTTAGATCGCATTAGTGTTGCATTTGACCAAGGATTTCAATTTTTGTTTTTTAACAAATATCTGTCTTTTTCCGTTTTAATAGTCACCCTTTCTGCGTTATGGTAAAGGACTTTCCTGACTTTTAACATTTTTAATAAGTGGGAATCTGTACGTTACTTTATCAAGATTATGTTGAGATGATATTTAAGTTTTACGCAGCTAAGCTAAGTTTCTTTGATTATTCGTAGTTTGATTGAATAAATATCGTGAATTAATATCGTAATTGAATAGAATCGAGCTGGGTTCAGCTCGATTCTAAAAAAAAAACGCTAATAGGAACGCTTTCTTATACTATAAAATACATAAGGATCTATCTGTAAGAAAATGAATGAGGACGAAGTAACGTGCCAAAGCTAGTGAATATGAATGTTAACAGTAGATGGTTTAATAAAAAAAAGCTTTTTTACAAAAAAATATGACCGCCTTCAAAAACTACAAAATAAAAAATATCTTTAGCTTGGAAGTCGGTGGCAATACCTACATAACAAGAAACAAAACCAAAACCTAAACTTTCAAGCTAAAGATATTTTTTATTTTTTATTTTTCACTTTTTAGTGCTTGTGTGTTAATGTTTGAAATCCTTACATAAAGCCCTTTCAAACAATACCTCACACGATATATTTAATTTTGGAAAGTGGTAGGAGGGGGGTGGACGTACCCCCTCCCCACTTCCTTCAGTCAGTCATCGACTACACGTATAAACAAAGCAATTTTTCTTGTTACGGCGGTTCTGCTGTGTTTTTTTAAGGAGTTCCGTTCCATATCTCCAAAGTTCATCATCAGATCATGACAATATTCCTATGGGACCTATTCCGAACTATACTCTTTCAAACAAAAAAAGAATCATCCAAATCGATTCATAATTGGCGGAGTAATCGTAGAACAAATATACAAAAAAAAAAAAAAAAAAAAATACGCGTCGAATTGAGAACCTCCTCCTTTTTGAAGTCGGTTGATTAGATGGTAAAACTCTACAGAGATAAGTGTCGATAATCTGTGAAATCTCACCAGCCATTTTGTTTCGACTCAGTGTGCTAAAACCTAATAAAGCTACTTACATGCTGATTTACATCGCCACACCTAATATATGTAGGTATGTAAGCATATTTACTAACTTAAACTAACACTTAAATATTAAGCGGTCTCAACTAAAAGTAATTTGGTGTCAATGCTCTTACAAATAAACACTAACTTATTGAACACATAATTTGTTATATTTGACTGTATTAACCACTTAACTAGTTAAGTGTTCAATTGCCGCCACTAACTTTAGAAGAATATATAAATGTCGTCATATTTTGGGCCATAAGAAATTAAACTCGCGCGGCTGCTGAGCATGAAGTTTTGGGTTAGATTCCGAGGTCGGGGAAAGTGTTATTGGAGTTTTCCCATCATGAATTTCTCAGTGATTTGTGCCCGGTTGATGGCAATAAGCTCGTC
This sequence comes from Hoplodrina ambigua, assembly GCA_949774945.1. Classification (NCBI taxonomy): domain Eukaryota; kingdom Metazoa; phylum Arthropoda; class Insecta; order Lepidoptera; family Noctuidae; genus Hoplodrina; species Hoplodrina ambigua. Next base: position 3,649,840 of record OX458969.1, on the reverse strand, counting down.
CTCTATTACATGTATTGTGTTTTAAACATAACTGGTGAAATGTGGGTGTACTAATGGGTACACCTCTGCCAAGACCAACGGAACAGTTCTGACAAATAATTAAAGAAGACTAAAATAATATTATACTTACGTATGAAATTAAGATTAAACTGTCCTTATTCTTTCTACACAATTTGTTTGAGCTTAATTACTTGTAGACCAAAGGATGACTAGACCACGTTTAATGTGGTGCACGCTGTCGCTGTCGGTACAGTTCTCTTAAGCTCTCATTTCTTCCGCCTTAACCAGCTGACCATACTAACATCTTAGTTGAAACAACATGATAATAAATCATGTTATACACCAGCTTCTTATGGTATTTGCTTACAAAGCTTTCAGTTTATTTAATAAACTTAGTTCTCAAGACTAACAAGGCAATTATAATTTGATTTAGTGCTGAATAGGGTAACAGTTTGATAGACAGTGCGTAGTTACGAGGTTATGTTAGGCAAACAAACTGACACACAACATAACCTGGGAACGAAAGATTGCACAACAGTGAATGGTGTAACTGACACATTAAATTTTAGTTCCAAATTCAAATTTGTCCTTTGATATATATTTTTTTTATTATGTCATTACATATTTTGTAAAATAAAACACATAAATTATTCTGCATGGCCAGTTATCGCGTCATCAGATTTTATTTTACGTTGAATTCTTTATCGACTAACCGTACCTACCATGCTTTATTTTTAGTGATAGTGATGTGACTCAACAGGTAAATCTAGATATCGATAGTCGGTACCGGATTGTCGGGCGTTCGAAATTGGTTGTTCCGTTTGGAAACGAGTCGTCCTGTCGTACCGGTATACCGGTACCGGTCGGCTTGTCGACTTGTCTCCAAGTTCATGGCTTCCGGAGCTGGCTTTCGTTTAGGCACGCCTGGCTTATAAGTGATTATTGCATCCTATCTAGGTTAATGGAAACGGCACATGGCAAATTCTAAAATATAATATTAAAATTATGCTTTACATCATGAATTGCATTGCATTGAGAAATAATCAAATGTAAGGAATTAATATTTTACAGTCTATTAATTATTTTATTAAGTATCTACCGGTATTTGTTATATTGTTCTATAGAAAATAAACAAAGTCCACATAAACGGCAAAGCTTGGTCAGGTCGTAAATCTTTAGAATTGCCTATAAGGTTACCTATTAATTTTCTATTAGACGAGAAAGTAGGTAAAGGAAGTTTCCTGTTTATTTACTCGTTTGTTTGTCGACAATTGTTATTCATGCGAAAGTCATTAAAATTTAACGTTACTGCTACAATCTAACCGTAAATTTCGCACATCACTTTTATGAGTGACTGATTCTATTTTTAAAAAGATGAAAGCAACCGATATCACTTAAAGTTTATTTTAAATTAATTGTGAGTAAAAATAAAATGTGAACGAGGTACATTAATGCTCTGTAGATAATCAGTAATGTGTGTGTTAGTGGTTATTCTCACGCCTCGCTGTTCGGGGCCATTACCATTACGTGCATTCGGCCAAAGTGTTCCCCAAAACGCTAATGTTTCAGTTCATTAGTGCCCCCTCATTTTGCGTGAAGTGCGTTAGTTTTATTGCGGTTTATGTGGCAGCTTTGGTATCTTTGTAAGTAACAGGACCGCGCCAGATGTATTGACGCGAGTTCTCTTTTTGAAAATTCGCTGAGAACTACTTTTTTTATTGCATATGCATCAAAGTAAGCTTGGCATCAAGACTTTATTATTGAAAACTTGAAGTAACGATTGTAATATTCTTATATCTGTCTTATTAATCTGTCAACAACGAAATTTTCTTGAGATTGCGACTAGATTTTAAACGATTTAATTCGTAGAATTAGCCTTCAAGAAGCAAAAAGCAGCAAAATTAAAACAAATACAAAAATATCTAGGTGGGATTTTATCGTGTCGTAGGCCTGACACACACCCACATACGGCACGGTTGGCTTGTCAAACTGTCTACAGACAATTATCTGGTTGCGTCAGAAATATATCGACGCCACGTGAACCTCTGACCTCATGTCGCACCGTGACGTAGGCATGCGCTGGTGACTTTTGTCAGACACCATATTTATTCAAGTCACTAGCTGAGACAGTTGGATAATTAAGAAAACACGTGTTCTTTTTCTTATGTCTATGATATGTTTTAAGACAAAAGAATAATTAAATGATGAAATGACATTGACACTATTTATATTTAAAAAATACCTTTATGTTTGGTTCGAACCTTAAAGTATAACTTTTGATATACACAGTGTAAGGGACATGCTGCAAAAACATTTATTCTGTTCATGATTCTAGACGTTCAACGTATAGTAGAAAAAATCAGCTTTTCCATACTTTTTCCCGTGTAGATTACTGCACTTAATTTGTATAGAACCGCTAATTTGTTTAAAAAAAATCGATGAAAAATTTCATCGCTGGGTATTTAGAAATAAGAACTGAATGCCACAGTGAATGTTTTATCTACGATGTCCCTTATACCATGTACGTTATCTTTTTATAAATGCAACAAAGATGTGAGAACAAAAATTAAATCATAATAACATCATCATGAACCAATACACTTGTCAAGTGTAATTAATTATGACATGCAACCAACGACCAATGACACATTTTGTCGAGTCGATGATGAGTTGATGTCATCAAAATGATTAATATTACGTACCTAGTAGTAGGGTCGCCATAATCTAAGTTGCTGACATCGGTCAAAAACTTCAGAAATCGTGGTCATTTTGGGGGAAAATGATATCTTTTCCCGAACGCTTTTGAGAATAATATTTTTACAATGAACATCATTTACATTTTCATTTCTTTTTTCAATTAATCGTTTATATTTAAATTAATCAGGAATTCCCTTACACAAAATGTAGTCGCTTTTTGTAAACCCTGGATAACCCCCGGACGCCCTCCTAAGTAGGAGAGTGAGGACGGATGGCAGCGTAGGTGTTAATTTTATTAAAGATATCACCAACAAATCATTTAGATAACCGGCTCGATGAATTAATAGAGTTATTTGTTGTTATAAGACTAATAGATCTTCCCCGAGAACTTTTCTTTGGAGGTGCTTGAAGGTTGTTTCTAAAAATCCTTTCTTACTTTACTCATTAGGACACTTAATGTTCAAGATGCCTTCTTAACGACATTTTATTTTTCTATCTATCACCCAACTCTGGTATGTTAGTTGATAGTGGGAAGGTATGATAGCTGCCAATTTATTTATATGTTACTGTCTCCAATTTATTTTATCTAAGCTGTGCGTTACTCTACACTTTATTCCTGGGATTGATTATACAAAAGTTAAAGCAGTACGGATAAGATTATTATGTTTTAATTTCTGTATTTAATGGTATTTAAAGATATTGAGGCTTCAACTGTCAAGTATTGTTGTCAAAATCAAAAGCAAAATAACGTATTATCATCTAAAACGCCTAAAAACAAAACCAACGTGATATAAACTCTAAAATCTTGCCAATAAAATATAAATTAATAAAATGTTTTATTAATGCGGTACAACATCTAAAACGGGTGAAATAATAACTCCAGTGCAGCTTGCTATCTATTCAATTACATTTATTACTAATTACATGTACCCATTTACATGGACGATTTATGAAAACTGATCGCCAGAGTTACGAGGGCGACCTGAACCGGTCGGTGGAAGCGCCATTTTGTAAAAAGGGTTCCGTTGGTAAAAGTAAATACTAACATAGTTACGTTCAAGTACTCAAAAAAAAGGGATTAATTCTGACGTGGAGAGAAATAGAACCGATTTGAAGACATTAAGTCAATAACTAAGGAGTATTTTCTCGATATCATAATTAATATTGCATCATACATCTGTAAAAAGGAAAATGGTTTTTAATAATAGTTACATAGCGTTAATTTTGTCAGTTCACCCTTTATCAAATACTTATAGACTTAAAACTATAAATTAATGACTACATATTAACAAATAAAGAATCATTATCAAACTAACAGTGAAAACTTTCACCTATCAAATAAGGCGTTGGCACTGGCATATGTTTAAAATATCAATAATCATAAATAATTTATTTACAAGTAATAATTCTCACGATAGCAATATTTTATAAACTTGTAAACGTTACCTGTAGAAAGAGGATGAAAAACTTCCTCCGTGCACAACTCGTCTATTTATTTGTTCCGATATCAATAAACTAGCATTATGTTAATTTATGTATACCGTATAAAAACGCTATATTTCTAACCGGTTGTTTACTGTGTATAAATATTTTGGAATGTCGTCAAATTAAGAACACAAGACGTTTCATACTTTATTAAGTGTATTTTTGGAAGCTGGCAGCTAATTTACCTTATTAAGTATTGCAAATAAAAATTTTAGTGTTTATTTATGACTTTATAATAAAAAGAAAAATATAAAAATGTCGTGTTTCGGAAATTTTATCGTTTCTTAATTATATCTTCATTATTTTTATTCTCATTTCTTATGTCAGTAAAGTTCGCTATTGGCTTCCGTATTTACACGAAACGCAAAGGAACCCCAATCCGACTTGTTTCGCGTCCGGGAGGGAAACGAACTCGTTTAACCTGTCGCGTCGCGTCAACCCACTGAGTAATAACCCGCGGACGCCACCTGACAATATCATTTGTATGTACGTCTACAAATATAATACAGTAGTGCTATTCTGTAAAAATTCTCTCTCGATGAACTAGGGTGAAGTGAACATCACGCTCGCTGTTCCCCGAAGGAGATTTTTACAGAATACACCGGTTGGCCTGTTATTGTTTTAACTGACTCTTCACTCTCTAGTAGCAACTCTCCTTGTTGGCTCAGTGCTCCGTACAACCATTCACAATTTTTGCTGTCTTTTTAAGTAAATCCTACATTCATATCCACCTAACGTTCGTTTTCACACATAAAGAGAGATCGTGCATCTACTATGTCTGCTCTTTAATTGATAACCATTGATTTTAAACCATTACAAGTTTTAAGTGGACTTAAGCCTACTTAAGGCTCGATGGTATTTTTCGCTCATGTTTAGCCTTAAAAGTTCGCGTACTTAGACTGAAATTTTAGGCGAAAAAGATCATCTACCTAAAGCCATAAGTACGCCTAGGTATTTGCCTGACGTCTATCGCCCATTTGAGAGACATGCAATTCAATAAAACTTTTATAAAAGGCCGATGATTTCTGACAATGTCTGAAGTTGAAGAATAGTTTATTAGTTGTATGTGTACTGACGCCTGTAATCCCCGTAGAGTTAGGCAGAGGTCTACCAATTAGTACACTCACGTTTTGCCAGTTATGTATAAGTCCCATGTAATAGGGGGCGAACCTATTATTCTAATATTATGCATTGATTAATTTATATTTTCATTAGTTAGTCCCTAACTAGTGAGTTAATCAAATCACCTAATTAACATTTAAAACAAAGAATTTTTCATTAGCATATTTTTGTTGAACATATTTCTGAGCGTATTTAACTGACCATGAACAGCACGTCAGTTGACTTGCCATAAAAAAAAATATTTCTCATGAAGGTAAATTTTATTAAAATGACGCCACGTTCCGCAAATTGCTTGTAATTAAAACGTTCACGTGTTGACGAAGTTGACTGCAGTCCTTGATCTTGATAAAGTGAATAATTTATTTGTCCGAAATTCGCTCGTTCGTAGTACCGGCCCATGTGCTAGTGAGTCATGCGCTCGCGCATCGTCGCTCATGTATTTTCGCCAAACCGGTCGTGTACAAGAGCGACGAAAAACGAACACACCCGATGCGGCAATTAATTCTTTTTTAATTAATTTGATGTAATGACGCAAAAAAGGACCGATCTTGTTAAGTGCCTTGTTTGACTTTTCTTTTTGTTTGACCAAAGTTAATGCTATTAATTACAAATTATACAGTGTGTTAGAGTAAACGAGGGCCGTTATTTAAAGGGAGTGGAAATTAATAACTTTTAACATAAGACCAACCTTTAAATCGCAGAAAAACTCCTCAATTTTGTCGACATAAAATATTATAGATGCGAAAGTAACTCCGTCTGTTTGTTACGTTTTAACGAGTAAACCACTGAACCGATTTTGATGACATTTGGTACCGGGTAAGTTTAAGCCACAGAGAAGGATATAGGCTACTTTTTAGTCCGCGACTTTGTCTGCGTCGGCGAAAACCGACATTTACGTCGACGAAGTATGGAGCAGTACCTAGACATTTTTCATAAGTAACACAACCTTTAAGTCCGTGCCTCGTTTAATACATACTGTATAGTTAATTCGAGCTGTCATTTAACACCTCAATTATGAACTGTCAAATTGACATTGACAGTGAGCGTAATTTCATAAGTGACACTTATTAAAATGTAATAAGGTGACAGAGCGGGTTTGTCAAGATGATCGCTGAGTTTATTGAGTTAATAATACACATGATTACGTTACTTTATTATATAAAGGCAAAAAAAATATGCAACCGTTTATGAAACATCGATATGGCAATAACTTTGTATTATATTTAGTTGGGTAGGTTTTTATGTTTCTTATTGCCTTGTTGTATAGACGTTGTCGCTGTCGTATAAATCATCGCGATTTAATCCTGACTGACAACTATTATGTTGACAATGTCATATTATCCTGTAGGTGTAGGTACTTGTCTAGATTGTCTCTTCGTTGATTGGTTTAATATGTAACCAATTAATGACAATATTCAAATATGTTTGTGTTTGGGCTTTGTTTATATTTGAAAAGAAAAAAATCTGTGGTGTTACCAGTCGGATTGGATTTTATTTTTTATTTTGTACTTATATGATAGCCAGATTCGTGAGGAATAGTATAGGCTATATAACATCACGCCATGACCCACAGGAGCGGGACAGTAACCAAAGACGTAACTTAACGCGGATGAAAAAAATCACGCGGGCAACGTCGCGGCCTGAAGTTAGTTTTACATAAAAAAAGAACAATTTACCTATAATAAAATAAGAATTTATTTGACTTACAAATTAGGCAAAACAACACACTGGAACAACCTCTTAACTCCCAAAAATCGATAAAATTAATCGATACAAGATTAAAACATTCCTACCACTTAAATCACAAGTTCACAACAATGTCAATATCGAATGGATCTAATGAATCCGAATAGATTTATTATGTCATCGGCATAGTGTGGCGGCCGTTGGCACTCGTACTCTATGAATATTCAAACCAGTTTCATACAACCTGTGGAACTCGTCCCGCCGACCTGCGCGCGCGCCTGCCCACTCGGACGGAGTTCCGTCGTGGATGCGATGTGAGAAAACAGATGCGATGTGTAGGGACAAGTGGTACCACAATATTTACTGTTTTTTTTTGGGAGTGTTTGTTTTGTAGTTTTTGACACTTCCGACGTAAATAATCTAGATTTGTAGATGATCGAGATTTATAACTGAGCATCGATCAAGACAAACAAAAGTATAATAAAGATCTATAAATATAACATAACATAGCGTCTGTAATCCCCGATAGGTTAGGCAGAAGTGTATCCATTAGTGCACCCGCAATTCGCCATTTAAGTTCAAGTCCCATGTAATAGAGGGCGAGCCTATTGTCATCAACCGAGCACAAATCCAAACTTCAAGATTACTGCTAAGAAATTCCTGATGGAAAAACCCAATAACACTGCCCGGCCTGGTAATCGAACCCAAGACCTCATGCTCAGCAATCGTGCTTTGCGATCACTAGACCAACGAGTTATCTATAAATATAAATGATCAAGAAGATCGTCAACCAACTCATTCATTTTTTTTTTGTTAGCCTTTTCTGTCTTACACCTGGTCAAAGGCCTCCTTTATATAAAAAAAGAAATTACGCAAGCTTCTGTATCCTTGATGAAGTATTTGATTGAATAATATAATGTGCCAAAACTGTTGTAATCGAATGACATCGGTGAAGGAAAACATCGTGAGGAAACCTGGACTTGTAATTAATATAAGTCTCGTCAATCCGCCTTGAGCAACCGTGGTTATCAATGCTCGTGCCTTCTCTGTATGAGAAAGAAGAGGCCTTTGCCCTACAGTGGGACTGGAATAGTCTGGTATTATATTTGTAAAATCGAATTATTTTTTAAGTAAACTACACTCTTAACATTATTTAGCTTTTGCCCACGACTTCGTCCTTGTGAATAAAGATTATCGCACGTGCAGACGAAGTCTCAGATTAAAAAGTAGCTTATGTCCTTCAAGTGTAGTCTGTGCCAAATTTCATCAAAATCGGTTCAGTAGTTGAGCCGTGAAAGCGTAACAAACAAAGAAATAAACAAACTCACTTTCTCAATTATATTAGTATATCGATTTTTTCCGTTCTGTTTCTCTCTTGCTATAACTTAAAGTTATCATAACTTTAACAACACTTAAACATACAGTAGTGTTAACAGTAAAGTAATTTATTAGAATATCGATCCGTAAAAGTTAAAAAAAAACTTTTATTAGTCTATCTATATCTAAAAGCCCCCATAAACAGACGATTTATCGTTTACTTAACTATAACGAACGGTTATGTTAAAAAGATAATGATTTTATTTGACGTAATTTTATTATTTTATTTTAATTTCAGTTGTTAGTTTTAACGATTATGTGAATGAGCTTCCTTTTACGATAAAATTCTTGACACTTGATAATCAGTTAAGTGAGGCTAGGATCTTGATTGTTTTTTTTTTTTAACATTTGATTGGTATTAAAGATTTTATTCATCGCAGTAAAACATTAGTCTAAAGATGCTCAAATTAAAACAAAATAAATACGCACATGGCAATAAAAGAAAACATTGATTTGATTTTAAATAGTTAAGATTTATTTGTTTCTGCATGTGAACGGAGAAAATCCTACCTAGCTGAAGGATTACACATCAAATCTACATCAAATTGCCTATTACCTAGTGAGTGATTTCCTAGGGAAATAACAGCCAAAATATCAACATGTATACTAAGTTATTGCGACTTAGGCGCAGCGCAAACGTGGATATTTAAGTGTCTTGTATTTGACACAAGCAACTAGGCTGTCACCTAGCAGTGAGTTTTTTTTTTTAATATACTCGTAGTACAAAATTAACTCCTCCATATCCAGACGAGTCACTGTAGTTTCCTGCAGCTTCCACTTGAAACACACTGATTGTCGTCTACAAAGGTGTTCCGTGTTGGCACCTTTCATTTAAAAGTTTACATACAAGCAATAACTAAGTTTTCATACAAATTAAAAGAGTAGTTGCACACATTAGTTTCGTATGTCATTACACAGGGTACTAAAGACATGCTCTTGAAATCATCTTAAAAAGTAGCAACCAGTAACTGTGTCCGCAACAGCACCAACGCAACGGAAGTATTCAGTAGTAGCAACCGACAACTGTGTCCCGGGGGCTTAGACAAAGTAACATCGCATCGTCGATTGACCACGTGACTTAACGCGGCTTATGTCAATCCCATACATTTTAGTCTTTCATGTGGTCATCGCTTCGTCGATTGACCACGTGACTTAACGCGGCTTAGGTATGTCAATCCCATACATTTTAGTCTTTCATGTGGTCATCGCTTCGTCGATTGACCACGTGACTTGGCTTATGTCAATCCCATACATTTTAGTCTTTCATGTATTATACTCTTTTTATACTCTTTTGTAAAACGTGGTGTTTTCTAACTTCGTTATCGTTTTGAAATTGTTACTTTGTCCAAACCCCTCCGTGTCGGTAACAAAAAGTATCTACGTTTGTGCAGCACCTAAATAGCCAATAATAACTTACACATTATGCAGAGGAGCGGAGACCTTTTCAGATAGTCATTTCAAAACTAGATATTCACATTCGAATTTACCAAAATACCTTTTTGAATTTAGTTCACTTCGAAATAGCACGGAATATTGTCGATGGCGACTCGACTCCCACGGCATAGACATGGAATTGCTGGGGAGTCACGAACACGTCTAAATAGACCTTAAGGCCTAGTTTATGTTTAGTTTCATTAGGTAAGGAATACACTATTGGGATGAGCTGGGAGGTAAGAGTTTTAGCTTTTTGGTACATCTGAACCTCAAAATAAACTGACATAATTTGCTTCATTTTTATGTAACCTTATGCTCACTGGATATGATTGTTTCGTTAGTTTAGTATTGGTATATCCGATCGCCAGTACAATCGACACATTAAGCATTATGATTTAATAATTGACATTCTAAATCTATTCTATACAAATAAAATGAACGTTTGTATGTTTGTTCTATAAGCGTTCCTAAACCATTGATTAGATTGTGAAGAAACTTCTGTGGGTTGAGCACAATAACGGAAGTTCGTGGCCCAAAAAAAAAAATAGATTGATCTGATGTGCCAAAGCTGTAGTAATCGATTGTATAACATCAACAACCAAAAAATACCACATATTAAAATCGTATCAAATTTTAAAGTATATTATAATAGTTTAGTAGTTATTACTTATTGTTGTGTTCATGGCCCCCAAAAAAAAAGAAAAAACCGAAAACAGGTTATGCCCTTGCTTTTCAAAATTCTCCTAGCCCTAATTCCGTTAATGTAACCTAAGCTTAACCACAAACGGCCATGAAGCCATGTGTTAAGAAAGCTCACTCCGTAACCACACCATGTACGGCAAATTGAATACATTATAATCTCCTTAGTACCCCTAGTTCCAAAGTTGTTTTACTTATATCTAGGCACTACTGAAAATTCCTTAACTTATACCTAAGTTTGCACGATTTTGTAGTGCTTTGAAGTGTGTATATTATGCAAAGTTAAATGGAACTTGCTTTTTGTTTAAGAGTTAGAATTGGATGGAATATTTTGCTGTATTTTTATGATAGAAGGTCTGATGACTTTTTAATTTGAATTAGCCGTTTATACATTAGGAATTTCTCAGTAGCAGCCAGGAGTTAGGAAGTCGGCGGTGTAATACTCCCGTGCTGAGGAAAGTTGGTCTTGCACCTGACCTCTCCCTGGTCGTGTCAGATTGCCATCCCATCAGAGGGAAGAGAAAGTGCTTCTGTGTTTGCTCACATATTTGTGCACTTATAATATCTCCGACAAACATGACTGGCGAAATGTGGGTGTACCCATTAGGTACAGGTGTACCTAATGGGTACACCCCCGAAGGGTTAGGCAGAGGTCTGCCTAACCCTTCGGGGATTACAGGCGTGATATTATGATGATGATTATAATATCTGCAGCTGCGTCGATAGCTAGTCTCAGCTGAGACTTCTAACCTTTTCCCTTTTTTTATTCCTAGGTCTTCCCACCTGCTCTAGTCAAAGGCTACCTCTTATCCTGATCATTTAATCATGGCTTCTTCTTACAGAGTGTTGAATCAATAATACTCAATCATACTCCAAACAAGAAAATCGATTTAATGAAAAGCTTCGATTAATTTCAACTCGATACTTTATGAGTCGCCTTGCTTTAATTAAAGTTGTCTTATTTTTGCTCCTCATGATTTATGTGAGCCTGGTACTTTCAGGTTGTGGTTTCAATTAAATTAATGCAATGAGAAATTGGATTTTGAACTGGAATAGGTGAGTAGGTATGTCAGAAACTTAGGTATGTATATTTTCTGAGAAATTGTTTATAAACTATGATGTATTTTCTAAATAGATAGATAGAAACTAAGCATTTTTAGTTTACTTCAAATATATTTACTATAAATTTTTCAATTATGTTGAGGTCGAAGTGACTGCCTATCTGACCTCCACAACCTAGTAACTAGGTAATACGACACCCCTTAGTAAGGTTGGTTGTCAGATTTTCGGGCTTTTGACGTCCCGTAACCACTGTCAAAGATCCACGTATGACAGCCGGGATCAACGGCTTAACATGCTTCCCGAAGTACGGCAATAAACAAATGGATGTTCCGAGAAATATTTTTCAATCAATGCTCATAACTATTAGCCGCGGGACATGTACTAACATAAAGCTGAATTATGAATGACCAGCTCCTTAGTTCCTGGTGTTTAACGATTTGCTCCTGGAGCCCTAGTATCCGCTTAAGGGCAGAGCACCGACTGTGGGTCTCATTAGCGTTTAACGATGATTTGTGTGTTTCATAATTTATACTTCTGCTATAGTTTATGTTAAGTTTATACCTGGAAAGGGTTTGATTTGTACTGAAATAAACTATAGGCAGTTAGAAATTACGAAAAAAAGAAATATATTTTTTATGTTTTACTAACTTCTGCCGGCGACTTCGTGCGCGTCAAAGTTGATTTCTCCAAACAAACTTAATACCTCCGTTTTATCCCCTTAGGGGGTGAGTTTTGGAAAATCCTTTTTTAGCGGACGTCTACTAACTATAAATGACCTTGCTAAACTTTATCTTTATACATTAAGCGGTTTTTGATATTTCGTGATCAGTGAGTGACTTTTCGCTTTTAATAAAATAACATTCAACATTAGTAACACACGACAGCTTTAAAAAGTCAATAAACTATCCAGGCACAACCGCCGCGTTTCATTTTTTGTCACAATCGCTTGCGCTGGCGCAGCGTAGGCCGGGAGCTGGACGCCCGCAGGGTCCGCTCGAATTAATTAGTTCCAACTGCACACGGTAGCGTTTGGGACGCCCACCCATCCTGTTGCGCCCTCTGACGGCATGACGCTTACCTACAGCTGCCCGGACGGTGAGAAAATTGGGTCTCCTTATTTTTTAGACCGGTTTTTAATGCTACTGGTTAAGACAGTAGGTAATTTAAAAGATAGTATAGAGAGAATTATTTCATAGATAACGGAACGGAAAACAGCTATTTTTGAAATGTTTGGAATTATTTTTGCTAACTTTCGACTATAATTTATGTAAAAAAGTTGTGTTGGAACATAATTTCTTACTTATGTGTGTACTAAGTGATTGATGTAAGCAAGGTTATTTTGAAAACAGTACAAAATTAATAAGGCAAAAGTATCAAAGAACGCATCATCGAGGACAGAGCGAACTTGCATAAGAGGTCATGAACAAAGGGAAACAAACAAAAGACAGAAGAAAAAGAACGGTAATTGGTCCTAATGGGTTTAAATGAGATTCAATCTTAATATTTTTCGAGATATAATTTCGAAAATAATTTTGCAAATTAAAATGCAATCGTCCTGCTAAAATCAGATCTCTTTTAATAAAATTAAGGAGAAAATTACAAGAAACTTATAGTATATTTTCGGTATTTTCCACGTTTGAGTGTTTTATAGTGCATTGCAAGATAGACTTTCTGCACAATCTATGACATGCCGTACGCATGTGTGCTAGGCTCCCTCCCGCGGCGCGTGCGCACAATTTCGCCTCAAGTTTATTACCAAACACTGCGAATAATTTAACAGACATATCAGGAAACGGGGTGGTTTACAATGCAAATATTTTAGCGTCGTGACAACCGCTGTCGCGAGCGGTTAAATCCGTAATGAGATAAATCTATTGTTGGGTTATATACATTTGCCGGTATTAGGAGACACCATGCAATTTATGTTGTTGTTGTTGATGATTGTCGCACTTGTGTGCATCTATGGTTGTTGAAATTACTTTTGACTTGAAGATTTATAGCGTGCGTTTCAATATTTACTGCTTATTCAATGATTAAACCCCGTTTATTAAAGCTCAACACGTTATTCTGATTTGAGTTCTAAAAAATATAGCAACAGTTCTGTTTCCTCCCAAGCTTTGGTGTCAACTTGGACTTCCTATAGATGTAACTTACTTTTTATCGTCAGTATTATGAATGAGTCACACAATGAATGATATGATATACATAGATACATAAGCCGATTTATCTGATACACTGAGATTTATCGCCGTCCGCTTAACGATAAGATAAAGCGTTTATTTATTGCCATAGATCTATTTATAACGATCGGAGACAACTCGCTACGGACAATGCAAATTCGCACTTAGTTATTGCTATTCAATTCGCTGCCAATTTTCTTTTCCCAGCGCTTGTTAGTCCCAGAACAATTTTGCATCTCACCAGTCTACGTTTGCGGTTGTATTTCGTCTTACACTCGGTTGCACTGTAACTTAAACGTGTTGGTGTGTGTTAGGGACTCGGGGTTGCGGTTCGTGAGTCTATCCTAGTAAGCGGAGCATTAAATCTCAGCATGACTGTTACTCGCACAGCATATCGAGTGTACTCTGTAGAGCGACTAATCCGCTGGGAAATGCAGCCACGATTCCCATGGAATCGATTTAAATTGCTTTAATCGATATCGTTTGTTTTAATTGATGAAGATATACATTTGTTGATGATGAGTAAACGATGGTTAATTATGCTAATTAGTATTGTAAAAGGAAATACTTGATCACACTAGTAGGCGAGCTTAGCTAATATCGTGAGATATAATCAATTTGCTTACTAAGGCATGTTTGCTTTGAGGTTATCGAAGATATTTCTATGAAATCAACGTGTGTCGTTAAGCGAACCATCTTTAGTCATAGGAAATTTAATCTAATCAAAGTTTTATTTAGAATCTGGATTAAAACGCTCTCCATATTTGTTTATTAATAATTTCTCCTTCGTGTTGCGCCGCCATTTCTTAACTTATTAAGTTTTAATTTGTATGTGGCCGCTCGCGGGTGGAACATGGTTTATTTGCATTTCTTCGTTAGATAGATCTCCTCAGATGTTGTCAGCGGAAATAGAGGCGTATTATTAAATAAATATAGTGAGGAGAGAAGCCCAATTACAGGCCACAGAGATGCATCGTCAGATACCGCGGCGCTGCTTGCACTGATTTATTTAATTCCGACCAGATTTTATTGATAAGTTACCTGAGCAAAGTGCACTGACGTGGTCAATATTCAGTAGTCGTACAAACTATAGACAAGGTAACTTGCCTTGTTGTTATCTTTTCATTAATTAATCCAATAATTTAAAGCAATAGATTTGTAACTAAAGATTTGATTGTTTTACACTGATAAAGACAGTCTGTCATTTGATTACTTGAAAAACATAAATTCAATTTCTTACTACATTGTCGTTGTCACGTTTGGCTTATAGTGGTTTAAACTTTACCATTACACAGGGGCGGACTGTGAGTTTTTGGGGGCTTGGGTACTACGTTGTTGGGGCCTAGTTAATTAAAACATGCCATTTTGGTAAAAAGTTGTTTGTTATACTTAGTGATGTTGTCCTAACAATACAAGAGAGTTTAGTTTGTCATTACAGTTAAGGCTATAAAATGAACGAGGGATAAAATGAACTTATTTTTTTTTAAATTTTAGTTTTTACTTTAATGGGTGCTGGGGTATTTTTTATTAGGGGCCTCAGGCTGCAGCTTAAAAGCTTACCTATATATTATAGATCCGTCTCTGCGTTTCCCTCCGTTTTAGTGAAGAACTAAGATCAAATACGTCATTAACTCATGTTAATATCTGTTAATCAATATCAGAATGTATACCAGCAAGAAGGAACCAAATACATAAATCTTTATGAGTAATATTCTTCCAAGTGTTGATATCTTGATTCAATTTAGATCCAACATGAGTCTGCTGATATAAAACTTTCAGTTCGCGTGCTGGTATTTTAAGTATCGACGATTTCATCTATCGGCTTTTGCTGAGAAAACACCTGTCTTTATTTTTATGTGCATCGTTTATCTAATGTATATTGCTTTTATGTTTTATTAAACGTTTTGTCGGGTTCTTTAGTGGTATGTGATTTATAAGTTGTGCTTAAAAGATTTGCTAACGTAATCATGTTTCTTGTGTCCTTTATGAGATATATGCTAACTCGCATGTTGCAGAATCTTTTTGTAATTTATTATTTTTTATGATCTTGATTCTAAAGAACTTAACTTTTACCAGTATTTTACATTTCCAATTCTTGCCAGTCTTTTTTTAACCGACTTCGAAAGAGGTTCTTAATTCGGTCGTAATTTTTTTATGTTCTTTACCTCAGAACTCCGTCATTCATCAACCAATATGAAAAAAACTTTTTTATTTGAAATGATATACATATCTACTTCCAGATATTTCATCAAAATCGGTTCAGTAGTTCGGTTTTTAGATCAAAATAATTTCTTGATAAATTATTAAACCTACTTTTCAAAATCAAATCAAAGTAATTTCAACAACTTCTTAACTTGATAGAAAACTAGTCAAAAATCGAATCTAAATTACATAAAAATAAAACGGCGCAACTATTTCTAATCGATGAATCCATCACTCGTTTCCTTTCTAATTGCTATACTGAATTACACAAGTAAAACAGATGTGTAGTAGCTTACTGTATGTAACCTGCAGCGACACTTGTACCATTCATTAATTTTAATTGCAACCTGCGCGCGCGCCGGATAAACATCTCTTAGGGTTTGTACACGTTGGATGGACGCGGCACAACTTAGTAATGTGTTTTTACTGTTAAGGGATGTACTTGTATGTTATGTAAATATGGATAACTTTGTTTGTTCACTTAGTTATGTTACAGTGTGTCTTACTAAAATGGTAAACGATAAGGATTAGATAGCAGAATTGTTGACAGTCGTTACGGGACGTCAGAAGCCCGAAAGTCTGACAACTAGTCTTACCAAGGGGTAACGTGCGGGGGCTTTGTGATCGATGTGTATTGCAGCAGTAAAATTTGAATTTGGTGGAACATGACGCTAATCCGAGGCCTGCGTAGGGGCGCGTTCCTAGAACTCTTAGAAGTTTACCAATACACAAATTATTGATTGACTTTGAATATCCCTTAGTAACACTGATTGTGAGACTTTCAGACTTTTGACGACCCGTAACGACTGTCAAATATTGACGTATTGACAGCAGCGAGCAACGGTTTAACGTGCTTTCCGAGGACGGAGGAGTCTTGGTGTGTAAAGATGGTCACCCATCCGCGGACCAAACCCGGTTAGTGTGGCTTAACCTGATCGACCCGTGCGTCTGTTATTACTTAGCCACGAGCTCCTTTGTTATACAATCAAAAAAATATATGAAAATTTCTTGCTTAAGTCTGCATGAGTCCTATACACAACCGCAGAAGCACATGCTACCGCGCACAATGCACTCGGCGATCGTAAATAAAACTATTAACGAGGTTTTATTGAGAACTATCAATAACTACGAACTAGTAGCCGTCTGTGATTGTTTGTAGAATTATTGTATTGGTTTTTCACAGCTTTCCAGATTGTTTTACTTGATAAAAAGGTGCCGGTTATGGCTCAAGAATAAAGTACGGGAAAGTTAGTTGCTAACATGAGATTATATTACAAAATGTCAAACATAATGGGGCTTGTTAGCAAGTAACTTGAAATGATAACATTGGCTGGCGTAAGCGAAATAATTCATTCAAATAGTAGCAGACTAATATTATAAAGCTGAAAAGATTTTTTGTTTATTTGTATCTCGCGTTAATCTCTAGAAATACCAGTCGTATTGGAAAAAAAACGATTATATATGATAGCCAAATTCATAGTATAGGCTATATAATAACACGCTACGACAGGCAGGAGCGGACCAATGACCAAAGTCATAACTAAACACAGGTGAGTCCGCGGGGTATAGATAGTAGGATCTAAAGAGGTTGTATTTCATCACGTATCGCGGCATCAACTATGTTGAATGCCAAATTGGGATCGCACAAAACACTAAAGTTGTTAAACTAAATGATTTGCTGTTTTTTATACAGATGTATGATCTACAGTACAAGATTGTTAAGATAAAATCAGAAACTGATAATACTACTAACAGTTCTATAGTTAAACCGCTTATTCGAGTCCTCGTAAGGGTACAGCAGCGCAGGGGTAAGATGAGAACTGGGAACGAGAGGGATGCAGGCGGCGGGCGCTCGTAGCGTAATACACAAGAGGCGAAATGTACATTGGACAATTCTAAAGAAACGTGATATCGCGATGGTTTTTGATGAACAGTGTCAGCAGGCAAGGCCTCAATTAAGCGATTTAGCTATAACATAATATCTTATATTGAATTAGACTTCAAAATTGAACACCCGTTTTATTAGCAAATGTCTGAATTGAAAGGTGTAATCAAAACAAAATGAAGAAGCCATTGAGATTAATGATGAGATATGAACTAAGAGGTTTTTAATGATGTTTTGATTTGAGATAATGAGTTATTTAGTTTACTATCTCAATCTGTGAACTCGTTTTGTGTGTGGAAAAAGCGTATGAAGTATAAGTTTATGGTTGTATAAATAATGTATCTGAGATTTAGCAATTGGATCCCATGTCAAAATTTCTCGTATAGTTCAAAATTTATTGTAATAATTTTGGATATCTAACTCTGATAAATTTAAAATTATTGAAAGTATTTTTTTTGGGATCTACACTTAACTGTTATTGGCGAATTGAATTTGTTTAGGTAATTTATAATCATTGTGTTGTATAATTGTGGGTTGGGTCATTTGGGACAGAAGTAACATAAACAAAACAATTATTTTTTGTTTTGTTTTGTTAGTCCCAGGATCCCAGGAATTACGTTTACCATTTACTACTATCAAGTTATTTTTTTGTAAGTAGCTTTAATTTGATGAGACGCCCAACTATGTCTGTTACAAAAAAAATAAAAAAACATATCAAAGGAAGTTCTACGAAGAAGGAAGACAAAGGAATCCAAGAAGATACGAAGATAGAAGACAGAAGAATTGAAGAGAAGAACTCGCACCATGCACAGGCAATGGCACTGGAAGAATTCACGGGTTAATTTTAATAGTCCCGTGGTCTCTTAGTGGCATCACTGGTGCTGGGCGATACTACTGTATACCCATTAAAAGAGAAGAAAGAAGTAATTAAGAAGAGACAGAAAAGAGATGGTTTTGATAGATGTTGTCGTAACTTTATTCGACTTTGCTGTAACTATAGATATTTGTCTAATATTCTATTAAATCGATTTAATAGAACATTAGACAAATATCGTTTTAACGCTACCGCTATTTCTATGTTATGTTATGTTTGTTGTTGTTTCAAGCTTCATTTAATTTCACGGTAAATACAAAGCAATGTAAGCTATTGGCAGTCTACCATATTTTAAAAAACACTAAAATGCTGGTATTTCGACAATATAACATAATAACTGTCGTTATATGGCCGCTTTTGTAAAAACAGTACCATTTTTTAATATATCTGTGTAATTTCAGTTGTTGATTTTTCAACTCAGATGATGTTTCTGTATGACATATGTAGCAGCAGATATGACTGCTCAGATTTGGTTAATAAATTAAGTTATGTTGTACCTAGAACTGTTATGAGGCGCGAGGTGCGCGCTTGTCCACTATTCGCCATCCCATCTTGCCGCACTAATGCTGGAGTTCGCGCACCTCTACGACGTATGGCAGATAATTATAACTCAAATTTCTCGGATATAGATCTATTTACTTTATCATCCAACAAATTTCGAAATACTGTAATTCAAAAATTAACAAAATAAATTTACTATATAACTGTAACCAAAGAATAATATTAAAAAAAACAATCACTCGCATGCCTAGTTAGTTCTTGTATAAAAAATGGAATAGGCAACATGTGGATAACGTTGTGAGTTACGCATACACTGTATACTTTAGATACTAAGGATTGTTAATTAAGAAACTTTGTGTAACTGTTTGTTTTTCCAAAGAAAATAAATAAATAAATAAACTCTCGGCACTAAGCCGAGCGTTGATAATTCATTAGTGCGCAAGGCAAAGTAATATTGAAATAATACTGGCAAAGTAATGTTTTAAGAAATGGGGGCAGGCTCCCAGGAGACTTGTTACAAGAACTAGTTTCTTTTTTTCCCTGCGATTAAAAAATCACCACTGGTCTAGAATCGTGTACTAAATCCATGCAGTCACCGCGGCCGTCTCCACCTTACTTCCAATCATTGCGGTTTGCTCAGATTTCTTCAATTTATCTTTACCACAGAGCTATAGCTTAGCTCACGTCTGAATGTAGAAAGCGTTATGAAGCTACTTTTTACGCTATACTTAAGTACAGCTATTGTGCCTATTCTGCTGTAAAACTAGAGCGGGGTTTTATACTTTCCAGTTTTGTTTTATGATTCTTTGTTGTATTATGTACTCCTTCTGCTTATTTTAAAGAGATACCTACTTAAAAATAAATAAATTGAAGTGTCTGAATTTAATGTCAAAATAACAGCATTTTACAAAACAAATACGAATGTTTACGAGGTAGTAGCACAAAAAACCTTTTTTTATTTTTTTTTGTCTGTTTGTTCCGGCTTATCTCTGAAACTGCTGAACCGATTATAACGGGGCCTTTACTGACGGATAGCTGATGTTATTTATATTAATGACATTTAATTCTGATTGTTTTCTTTATTCTCTTTATTTAATAGGTTGGTTTTTAATTACAATCAAATAATTTTTTAATGAACTCAATAAGAAATGTTTTCTTTATAAAGAAAATCGATTTTTTAATCTTATTCTGGACAAGGTTCTATGTTACTGCAGTATGTATAGTCTTTAAAAATAAGTTCAAAAAACAAAAAGGTTGAAGATTTTGAGTCACCCGGTACCGTAACGATTTCACTTTAAGTATATTTTTTTGACATTTACAAAAGCTTAACGACACTTGAAAAAGTCACTCGATTTTTTCGCTGACTCGATTACTTTTTGTGTGTCAGAGAAATCGATACCTAAAAAGATCTTTCTTAAGATCAAGAACGATTCAATGATACGGTTGGTTTTTAACCGACGTTACACTTTGCTTTTGTTAACTGAGATTAACTAGAACGTTCTGTTTTTTTGTTCTTTTAACTATTGTAGGCACCCAACTTCTTTTATGTGCAAAATTTCTGGTAGCTTCAGTTTTATACTCTATTAGAGAGTTCATGGATATGTGATTTCGTAAGCTTTCCATCTCTTCTCTACATAGCCTAAAACAAAGTCGCTTCCCGCCGTCTGCACGCTTAATCTTTTAGGGTGGGCGCAAACGTTCGGTTTCCGAATCAGGAAGCGTGTTTATACATGTAAAAAAAATGTATGTATGTGTAATTTATAAATGTGTGTGTATGTACTATACACTGCCTGATCCGGAATCCTAATTCGGAAACCGGACGTTTGCGCGCAGCCTTATTCTGCGCAATGGATTTTAATGCAGTTTTCATCAATAGATGAATGATTCAAGAGGAAGGTACATACGTATAGTTAGTATCAATATTGCACCTGTACGACGCCAGGGCGGGTTTGTACCCGTACTGTGGTTTTGTACCCGCGCAACTGCATGACCACTTTAATCAAATTCTCGCGCAGATGACCCCAGCTACGAGTATATCCTACAAATATTATAATCCTACTTAATAATACATACATATTATTAACGCGAAAGTTTGTGGGTGAATGTATGGATGTTTGTTCCTCTTTCACGCCAGAACGGCTGAACGGATCTGAATAAAATTTGGCACAGAGTTAGATTATAGTCTGAAATAGCACATAGGCTACCTTTTAACCCGGCAAAATGTAGGTATGGTTTCCGTTGCAAAATTATATCATTAATTTTGACGCGGGCGAAGTCGCTGGCAGAAGCTAAGTAACTAATTAAATAAGACTTGAACGTTTTAATGTTTATCTTTCACGTTTTCGAATGAAAGGGAACACGCCATTAATTTTCTTCTTTTCGCTAAAACAGTACCTACCTAGGTATCTATTAATTTTTACGATCATGGTGTCATTTTATTATTTATTGATTTTAATGCGCAACGTACACAAGATATTTTACACGCTAGGCTCAAAACATGTGAGTGCATGACCCTGTAAGGGCGCAGCAAGATAACTTTAAACCAATAGGCCTAACCTTAGGTCTTTTATTAGTTTCACATGTGTGAAAATCTTGAAAGTCGAAATTAACAGACTTTTTGTCGTATCGATTTAAAGTTAGTTTAGTTTATTGTTATTTGTATGTAAAACCTATGACTGTACAATAATAATTATTAAATGGCGCTCCTCGCTTCCTCTTGTGATAGTCCGACAGGACGGCAAACCGGAGAGAGATCATTCGCCGGACCAACGGCTTAACGTGCTTTCCGGGGCTTGCGGGTGTCACATCACCGCCTTTCAAATTCGCTATCGATCCCAAGATCTTAAGCTCAAAAGTCGCGTTTGCGATCACGAGACTCCAAGTTAATACCTACTATAATTTGGTACCATCGAACTGATCTGATGATGGACCCCGAAAGTAGGCACTGGAACGTGCCCGTCCATAACGGGATACGTATCCTAGTCTTGTTAGGGCTTGTTAGAATTGTCTTGATTTATGTACTTGGTTTTCAAGGTCTGATAATGGAACAGGAAGATAGCCACTGGAACTCTATAACGGAACAACGTATTCGAGTCGTGTTTGGGCTTTTTAGAATTGTAAGCAAACCTCGGAATCACCAAAATATAACATAACAGAATCACGCCTGTAATCCCCGACGGGTTAGGCAGGGGTGTACTCATCAGTACAACCACATTTCGCTAGTTTTGTTTAAGACCCATTGCAATCAATCGGGCACAAATCCAGACTTCGAGGCTGCCACTGAGAAATTCCTGATATAAAAACTCAATTATACTTTGCCCGGACTGAGAATTGAACTCAAAACCTTATGCTCAG
Source organism: Hoplodrina ambigua (assembly GCA_949774945.1). Lineage (NCBI taxonomy): Eukaryota > Metazoa > Arthropoda > Insecta > Lepidoptera > Noctuidae > Hoplodrina > Hoplodrina ambigua. Next base: position 3,627,282 of record OX458969.1, on the reverse strand, counting down.
CAGCTGCGCTTTGCAACCACTAGACCAACGAGGCAGTTGACAAAAGTAGCAATGTAAAAATATAAAATTAATTATTCAAATAGTTTTTCCACAATACTTTAGTCAGTTTGAAAACGCGCACGTACATTATTTCCCGACTTATTCATGCATTTCTAAAGCCTTTAACTCCACCATTGATAAAACAAAACACAAAAGCTATTAGTTAACCCTTATTAAGTACAATCACCGACAACAGTAAGGACAATTGACGTATCGCCCGACACGTAGAAAGTCGTAAGCGGTAGTGCCTACTAGAGGTGGGCCGTACTATCGACTTTCGCGTAGGTACGCCCCTATCGATCAGCGTTTTATCGATCGTCGAGACACGTGTTAACAAGTAGGCCTGCACTTGGGACGTTTGATAAGACGTTATTTATTGTCCTCGTCGTACAGCTTAGACAATGTTGTTTATTAAAAGATAGCTAACTTTGGTCGAGTCAAAGATCGTGTTCGACTGTTTGTTTTCCATGTATATTGTTGATTTTAGGACTTGGACTTGAGGATTTGAATTGAGAATAAGATTTATGTCTAATATATTTTTCAATTTTGGAATGCAGAGGACTATCAAAGGCCATTAACTTTATGACTAATTTTCTACAGATTACTTTATGATTAGAAGACTCCATGATTTAAGTAAGTTTCAAGTTTCTACATGATATAAGAGACATTGACGTGCAACTTGTTAGGTATCATGGATTCAGTGAATGTCATCTGTGCCGACGCCGACGCTGCCGCATTGTAAAAGACCCAGATCATATTTCTCCGTTATCATCGCAATTTCTGGTAACTGGGAATTTGAACAAAAAAGAAAATGTTTTTTTTTTATGTATTTAAAAACTTTATTATGCATAATATTGATATGTAATGCAAAAAACTTAAAAAAAGTTTTTCAATTTACTATAAATAATTGAAAATTGATAATATTTCAAAAAATATCACGTGACTATAAAAGCGCTACGTGCAACTGTGCTATGGTGCGCAATAACATCACACGCGCTCGTGTTTATTCGGGAGCTGTCGGCGTCGGTACTGAATTCAAAAGTAATTTTTCATTTTGCAATAACTTTTGAACTTTAGCAAAAATAATAAATATAAATAGTTTTGTTATAAAACTTATATATTTTATGATCTTTCCATATATCACAAATATTTTTTTTTTTAAAAACCCAATTGTCTTGTCTTGAAATGTTGTCGTAAACCTCGTTGTTGTCCGTAAGATTTTCGAAAATCAATCAGCGTGCGACGTGATCGTGAATGCGTTTGAGTCTTTCGACGTATCTCTCTAAATCAATTTATTTAACAAAAATCTCGGACGGTAATAATTGCATGATTCTAGACACCCCAGCTATAAAATTTATCGTCAATCATAAATGTCACTTATTGACGAAAATTTTTATGTTCTTTCCATTCTTAATTTTGATTGGTTCATCTGAAAATAACTTGTCGTACGTCCTCTTAAGCATTCCATGAGTTTCTACGTTTAATCGTTCTCGGGTCAAGCACTACGTCTATGGAATGCGGAAAGGCGTGAAAGACTTAGTCTTCTTTTAAAAATATGGGCAAGATTCTATATTTCTCTCGTTAAACGCTTGCTTTTGTATACTAACTACATAACGACACGCCTGTAATCCCCGAAGGGTTAGGCAGATGTATACCCATTAGTACACTTACATTTCGCCAGTTATATTTAAGTCCCATGTAATAGGGGGCGAGTTTATTGCCATCAACCGGGCACAAACCCAGACTCCGAAACTGCAACTGAGAAATTACACTTTGGGTGACCCTGGAATCTAAACCAAGACCTCGTGTTCCTCAGTCGCAAGTAGAATAATGAAAATAAAATTAGAAAATGAAAACGATGAATGAAGATGGAACAAACAGCTTGTATACCATGTACAGGTGTGCTAATAACCTATTACAATCTCGTCTACCATCGCATTCCTACTTCCCAATATGCTGATGTTACGCGAAGGTGGTATTCAACCGCCTGGGGCCTCACCCTGTAAGGTACAAGAACATTACCTACCATATCAATCGAGCAGTGCAATTTTCTCTCCAAAATAAGACCAGTTTCCTTTCTGTCGAGTAATCCCTCAGGTCCGCAATTGGTCCTCTCGTGGGAGTTACTTAATATAGAACACAATGAAGTGGTCGGATGTTAGGACCAAAGTTAATAGGTACCGGAACCACGTTCGATGCTTCTCTCACTTTTTTACGCAACTGTACTACTATAATGACGTTAAAGGGATATTTTGCGACCGTTTTTTTTTTTGCTTGCTTTTCGATAACAGTTTTGTGTTTAAGATTACCTACTTAAACTAAGAGCAATCGTTGGACGATACTTGATTAATGGCCGATTTTTCAAACGTCAAAAAACACTTAACGGGAAATCAATAATGCAGCAATTATAGCAGTTTGACAACATTGTGAAAAATAAAAATACATGTCAGACTGTAATTTTTATCCTTCAGATGAAAGTTATACATGACTATTTGAAAAAGTTGCTTCATTACAAGTTTTAGACATTTGTATCACATTTTTCAACTAAACAAATCACTAAATCATTAGTTAACTATTCTTTTCAATCAATCAAAGTATCTTGTCACGTATCTACAAAATATATTTTTTAACGAATTGCATGTAATGCATTTGATTATTAAGTTGTATTGTATAAATTTTTCGGTTTCTAACCGGGTTACTACTGAACCACGAAACCGTTAGGCAGAATATTAGTCTAATTTACTTAAATATTATGTACCCAGGTATGTAACTGTAACTACATATTGAGTGGGTGGTCTTAGTACAAGGCGTGTGGTCTTTATACAAACCAACCTTGGAAGGTTGGTAGAAGAATCCTCTATTTGTGAGATGGAAAGCTTCCAAATAACGATAATCTATAATCTAAAAATGAATCGCTGAATGTGTTGCTAAGCGCAAAACTCGAGAACTGCTGGACCGATTTAGTTGATTCTTTTTTTGTTGTGTTCGTAATTTTTCAGACAAGGTTCTTATAAAAGAACTTTTTAAGGAAATCTACCGGAATAGTTAGAATTTGCACCCGGGCGAAGCCGGGACGGGTCGCTAGTACTATCTTAAATAACGTGTTATCCTACTTAATATAATAAATGTGAATGTTTGTAAAAATGTTTCGATGTTTATTTCTCAATCACGCGTAAACCGGTGAACTTTGGATGAAAATTGGCACATAGACCATTTCTTGGATTAACACATAGTATAATTTTTACCCCGGTTATGTGTTTCCTCACTACTAATAATTGTAACTATATTTTGTGATATTTTTTATATAATATAAATGGCAAATGCGGCGGCGGCGTTTATCTCTTCACCACCTCTGGTTGACTGTTAGAGAATGCCTAAGGCATTAAGTCCGCCTTTGTACATTTGTTGCATAAAGTTTAAATAAATTAATAAATAATTGACGTTTAATATTTATTTTGAAATAACGAAGCTTATTAGGTAAGTACATATTAACACTGAAATAATAACAGCGCGATAATGGTACTTATGTGTAAAATTTTATAGAAATATATCTACGTGGTCTGCGCACGAAAATTTCTACTGCTCATCACTCATAAAAGGTATAACATTGTTATCGAAGATCATTATTTCATTCACTCCCAGTTTGTCGCTTATGTGGTCTTGATACTCTTGAATAATCGCCAAATTAGACCAGCTTAGCAAAGACTGAAATCCTCAAGGCGATTGACAGCTAGTACTTATTGCTACCTAAAACAAATAGATAAGCCGCACCTCCTACAGAGCAACACGCACTAATTACACTATCAGCAGCACGGAGGTAGACACTAGTGCATGACGTCACTTCCGCAGGCACCCGCGGGCTCTTATCTGCACAATTAGCATTTCCCGCCAGCCTTCCTGCTTGAAACACTGAATAACTGCAGATTGTAATGTATTGCTATGTCTTAGGACTGTATACTTGATGCGTTTGCGCATGGCAGTAGCGGTTATCGCCTTTTTGCATCTACATATATACAAGGTGTAATTGCAATAAAAAAAAAAAAAACTATACCTACAGTGTTTATCGTCATTTCATCTAAGAACCTGTATTTGAACCGTTAGATAACTCTTAACGGAGAAACGTTTTTAGACCATTTCATCACTTAGGTGTCGCCTAGTATTAAAAAATCAGCTGTTTCATACATTACGATTGTGTAGTGTAGCATTTTTGTAGGGAACAGCAGATTTTTTTTCTATGATTGCAGGGTTGGTCCCATAGTACAAGTTGTTCATAATGATGAGTACAATGACCCCTTTTGAGGTTTCGGGTAAATTTTCAATGACCCTGTATAATACTTATAAGAACTGTCCACAATACACAAGGAATAAACATTAGTTAAAATGACACCAGAACAATATGCGTGTCCTGGCATTTTAATATTAGAAGACACACGGAATGCTTTCTGTCAAAAAAAAATCGAGTCAAAACATTAATAAATTTCATGTATATTTTTATGTCGTCTGTTACAGGAATTATAAATTATAGATTTTCTTTATTTTATCTTACAAAACAAAGAATACATGTACGAGAGTCACTTCATTTCACCTGAGACTAATTTCGTAAATAATTTACTAGATCAAGTTCATGAAGCGAGTTTAAGATAAATCTGTGACTGTCACCCTTCCAATCAGTGTTTTACTAGTCGATAAAAGATGGCGCCACTGCTAAGCAAAATCACACAAACACTAACTGGACGCAGAACGCAAAAAAGATCCAACCCTCAAAATTTCGTAGAATGATATTTTCGTTTAGTAAAATGACTCAGAGATATGGCATTAACACAAGGTACCACATATGTTTATGATTATGTTTGCGATGTCTTTAGTATGTGTTACCTATTTAGGGATTGATTGTGTGTTGGATCCTTTTTGCATAACTACATCCAAATAAGCGACACATTTTATAGCTTATTTTTACACATCGCTGGAGTTATCACAATGCACAATCGCTTAGTCAGCTGGTTGTTCTATGACACAATAAAGTTTTTTCGCGTTCTTAACGATCCAGTCGTAAAAGTATCCGGTGTCGGTGTAAACTACTAAACTCCTGCTGATCGAAGGCATCTTGAAGGAGACAAGCCCAATCTGGATATAGCCTCGCACCACCAGGGCGCTGCCGGAGTCACCACTAGAATAACAAGAAAGAAAATCTGTGTATTAAAAAGTGAACAGAAAACGCATCGAGGAGTCAAGCCTTATTAAGACGATGCGAGAAATATCATGCGATTTGTCGTACATTGCGGGACCGCGACGCTGTCGCACTGAAAATGTACCACAACTTGCACGATATTTCTCGTAGCTTCTAAATCAGCTTTATGTTTTGGCATAGGTAACTTTTTACGGCTGTATGATTAAAGATTATAAATAGATGTTACTGAGTAGTACTTTGGCTAAGCAGTATCCCTGGCACATCCCAGTCCGTCACAGTGAGGGAAAGGGAGTGCACCTGTAAGCACACACTAGTGCAAATAACATATCCTGTAAACCTGTCTTAAATGAAAATGGTGCCGATTCTCTTGGTCACAAACTAAACTAAAATTAGACTACTTCCATCTTTTTCTGTCCAATAAAACAAGAAAGAGACTAATGTAAATAAGAGCTGTCAAATTTAGTCAATCTGACACATCCATACAATTATAGTTGACATCTTAAAACGTATGGATTAAAAATACGGTGAAGTTCACGGCAAAACTAATTTGACATCGCTAACTTAGTTCTTTAATGTCACTGTCCTATCCTTTCGCTATATGTTAGTAAGAGATGTCAATTCTCTAAATTTTTTATAGTTTGTGAATAACAGAATCGGCACCATTGTCTGTCATGGCCGAACTTCGGTTTCGACCATATTATTACTAAACCTGTCACTGTCACGCTATTGTCAAAGTCTTGTGCAAGATAAAGACAGCAACTAATCTAAGACGTACTATTTAATTTTTATTAATGTCAGCCTAAGTTTAATTGGCTGAACTTTTTTGAGGTAACACCTAATTATAAATCATACCTATTGCATGGGTTTATTAATTTAAAATGCTGGTTTTTTTTTATTTGATAACAAACTACAAATAAGAATTACACTACAAACAAACACCGCAAGGGCGTCGCGCGTTGACCGATGACCTTTTATCGCCTCTTCGAGCTTCTAGCAAAAACGTGCACCTGCTATAAACTCCTTTTATTTTCACAGCAGCTCTAGGTGTGGCTTGAGTCATCCGGAAATTACATCCTCAGCATCTTCGTCTCTCACAAAGATTGGCTTTATCTTAAATCTGGGTCAAAGTCAAAACCAAAATAAAATGATTTATTTCAGTTAGACCATAAAAAGGCAGTTTTGAATTTCATTATTAGAATTGAATTCAATAGAACTGGTTTTAGATGAAGCCAATATCAGTAGAGACATTGCTAATATTTTCGGCTTCGGAAGTTACTTAATGTTCTTGCTTCAATGTAATCTTTACCACTGTAAAAGAGTCTTAAGTGCCATGTATTTAAGAATGAATATTTCACATGACTATTCGTCGCCACTTGTAGATGCAGTTATCGAGTCATCGTTAAGGCATTTTCACTGAAAAATCTAAAGAAATTAACTGATTTTTTCTAATCGAATTATTTATTTGCTATCTCAAGCAAAATTTAATAACAATTAATAATTTAATTGAGATTAACAATAAGCATAAGATAAAAGGCCACAATAAAAACTTACGTATCTTTTAAAATTTTAGAATAATAAAAGAAACAATGATGAACGATCAAAGTCGTTCATCATTTAAAAAATCACTTCATTGTGAGGTGCGTCTTTCAAGTATGGCGTCTTCCATGTTTGTATATGGTCCTACAGTAGACCCTCGAGTAAAACATCCAATGACAAAGCAAAAAGCCTTTTAATCAAATTGATATCCTCATGGTCATCAAAACAATGAAGAGTTAGTCTAAATTCTCTAAATCTTCCCAAAATTCTGAACAACTCCTGTTTACGACCTGCAATAGATCCCCAATAGAGCTGCATACTCAGTGTTCCTAAAATGTAACTCCCACTTGGCTTACCTACTAATGTAAGAATCTGTTTTTCCACTGCTGGCGCAAATGGTGCCTTTGGACAATGACTTGATCACTTGTTTGCAAGCAGTAGTCTTCCACAAGTATTGATCTATGTGTTGAAGATACATTGCCATTGATTTTTTTCCTTCCTGCAGAATGTAACAAGAAAAATAGAAATAAAAAACAGATACTCGCGAGCTGAGGGTTTCACCATGCCCAGCTGCCTACGCTTTAACTCAACTAACACTTTTCTTGATTCATAAGTTTCTGGAAAAATCTCGATCCTTACATTCAAAATTTTCGGCATATTTTCCTTCACTTAATGCTGTGAGAGCTTCTTGTTGAAAGTATGACACCTAGTATCTATACTTTGTTCCATAGTTCATTGACAGACTCCAAACTTTTTTGTCAGAGTTTTGACGATTTGTAGAATAACACAGTATGTTGTATGTGTATTTAAATTTTACTCACATTATAAAGTCCCCAGCCAGCTGTCTCTGCTTTCCCATTGTAAGGTGCATTCTGCATTAAAGCAATCTTTTTTACGTTTTTGCCAAATTTTAAGCGTTTTTTAAGCACCACAAGTGCTATATCATTGGCAACTGTAGCAGCATTATATTTCTCGTGTATACGGTAAGAATTAACGGTATAGCCGAAACCTTTATACTGATGGGCGTGTCCCACAGAAACGGTTATCGTACTTCTACGTGTACATCCGTAGAGGCAATGCCCTGCTGTCAGCACTATCAGCTGATTCACGATGGACCCGCCGCAGATCCAGTACGAGCGTGTATCACTAATGCCATCAAAACAGTCAACACCTATAAACGTAGAATGAGGAAATTTTGCAATGTCTGCGTAAACTCCATCCACTACAAACGGTTCCATCTTGCATTCGATGTAGACTATCCAACTCATGAGCACTAGAATAGTTCTTGTTTGAAGCATAATTTGCTTTTTCGCGTTTTGTTTTAAGATTGTTGACTGTGTGTAAGTACTAAGTATATTCTTATCAGCTAATTAGCCATTACATTGGATAATTATGGTTTTAAGAATTAATGACATTTTAGACGATGGAGGGGCACTCATTACACCCACATTTTGCCATTTATGTTTAAGTCCCATGTAATAGGGAGCGAGCCTATTACCATCAACCGGGAACAAATCCAGATTCCGAGGCTGCTACTGAGAAATTCTAGATGGAAAAGCCCAATAACACTCTGGGAATCTACCCCAAGACCTCACGCTCAGCAGTCGTGCTTTGCAATCAAGAAAAGATTAGAGAAAATATATTATATATATTTATATATTTAGATATATTTGAATTAAATTATTAGGTTTGCACAGTATGGGCCTGAATCAACCACCCTGAACCTCACCAGTCACGCTGTATATTCTTTTCACTAGTCTTACCTACTAGCATAAGATTCTAAGTCTCCACTGCTGGCGCATATAGCGCCTTTGGGAATCATCTTGATCGCCTCCTTGCAAGATTCATTTTTCCACACATACTGCTTTACGTACATGAGAAACGGTGATATTGTTTTGTTAATTTCCTGGAAGAATGAAACAACAAAAGTAGAAAAAAAGGTTACGGATTCAATGTTTGTTTTATCTTATTTATCTTTTTTTTTTTTTTTTACGCGATTTCTTCCGCGTATAATTATGTCGGTTTTCTGGAAGGTTTTATTTTTTTACGTGGAACCTTAATTCTTTCTTTAAAATGAAAGTTACCTCTTATTATATCAGCTATCTGCCAGTGAAAGTCCCGTCGAACGAAAATCGGTACAGCTACGCCAGAGATTAGCCGAAACAAACAGACAGACAAAAAATGAAAAAAATGATATTTTGGTATTTATACCGTATATAAATTCATATGCATGTAGTTAAAAGCGGTTATTTTAATATTACAAACAGACATTTCACTTTTATTTATTTGTATTGATTCGTAATACGAGAACGCTTAGCTTCGTAGACAGGCGCGGATCTAGCCCTCAAAAAAGGCTTTATGCCCCGTACTAGGAATTTCTCTATTAGCAGAGATGCTTTTTTTGCAAACATAAACAATAGCGAAACAGTTATACTCGAAACAACTAGCTGTAGGCCACGTAAATAGACCTTCTTTGGTAGATAGCTAATATTATAAGTAGTAAATACATAAGGCGTTCATTGAAAAAATATAAAATAAGGAATTAAAAAACCCCAATGCAAATAAGAAAAAATTCAAAAGTAATATTGTTAAATAATAAACTGAAATTTTCATCGCAGTCGGGGGACTTCCACTCTGTGAAATACTTTCTTATCAAAAACAGGTCAAACTTATAAATCCCCGTTGTTTTTGCGTCGGGGGCTAAAAAAACTAGGGTCTCACGCAAAAAAATTATAACTCTAATAATTGAACCAAGTCGCAAGTTACATAAGATAAATGAACCATTTCAGAAAATAGGCGAAAAATGTACTCACATTTGTCAGTCCCCAGCCAGCTATTTTAGCTATTTCATTGTAAGGTGGATCCTTCATTAAAGCAATCCTTTGTACGTTCTTACCAAATGTTAATGCTGTTTTAAACCGCAGGAGCGCTATATCATAGAACAATGCATAATCAAAATATCTAGAATGTATTAAGTAACTACGAACGCTAGATTTAAAACCGCTGTGTTTATTTACATTTCCCACAGAGATGATGATCTTGCTTCTGTAAGAACATCCACTGACGCAATGCGCTGCCGTCAGCGCTATCATTTCATTCAGAATGGAAGCGCCACACATCCAGGATGAAATCTTAATGTTTTCGAAACACAGGGCACCCATATACCCTACATGAGAAAATTGTGTAATATTTGCAAAATTTCCACCAACTACATAAGGCTCCATCTTGCATTCGATGAAGGCTATCCAACTCATGAACGCTAGACTCGATATTTTTCCAAGCATTATTTTTACCCAAGCGTTCAGTCTTAAATAATGAAGGCAGTTGTGTGTAGAGTATCCTTATCATTTAATTAGCCAGTGCCTTAAGTCGTTATTGTTTTATGAATTAATAAAATTTTCTTCGACGTAAATACTAGATGAACCACCGGTTCTGCTCGCAACAAGAAGGCCGCCGCGCATAGACGCGGCTGGCGGCGTTGAAGCGGATCTCATGTCACATTGGCTTGTATATAAACTGTTGATGCGTAACACACGTCGTGCACGTACACCGCCTGACCGTACGAATCAGCGACACTTACGCCGCCACCATCCCTCCACGCGGTACACCGCGCGGTATGGCGGCGCTTGGCACACAACATTTCAGCGCGGATCACAGCGAAATAAGGTTATGTTGCACGTTTTTAAAATGGACTTTGTTGTCGAAAAGTTAATTTCGGAGATTGAAAGGCGCCCTGCTATTCGGGACACAAAAAAAAACGATTGAACAACGAAAATGACACTTGAGGCTCCTGCACACAGTGCCGGCGGCAGGTCCGCCGGCCAAGCCACGGTGCGCCGAGCGGCTTATAAAGCACGCTTTGCCGCACAAAGGAGCCGCCGGCATGATCGCCCGGGTACCGCGAGGGTTGTAAGGACCGTTCGCTATGGACAACTAACAACTGAAATGATGCTCCGCGGCTTTGTGCAAGTTTCTGCGGCACAAAGCCCGGCAAAAGCCGTCGGCGCGTGCCTTTCGGCAAAAGCCGGCGGCCCTGCCACCAACACTTCACTGGAGCCTTTACAGTTACGAGATTAAGTCAAAATTAAATTAATACCATAACATGTTATACCGACCTCTGTTTAGACTACAAAATAAATATATCTACTAACTTTTTTAATTGCTTGTAATAATTAATAAATAATGTACTCATTTAAAAATATAAATAAAAAACACTATCTAAGTAACTCGATGGTACATTTTGACTTCCAAGCGGACGAAGTCGCGAGCAGAAGCTAGTGGATGTTAAAAAGATATGTAGGTACGTAACTTCTCACTTGTCTTACCTACTAGAATAAGATTCTGGATGTCCACTGCTAGAACAGATGGTGCCTCTAGGCATTGACGTAATCACTTGTTTGCAAGACTTAGACTCCCACACGAATTGATCTATGAATTTAAGGAGCGTCCCCGCTGATGATGTATATTCCTGCAAATACGCAACAAGGGAAGTAGAATAAAAATATATTGAACATTATAAACATACATAAAAGCACGCGTGTAATTCCCGAAGGGTTCGGCAGAGGTGTACACCTACATTTCGCCAGTTATGTTTCAGCCCAATCACCCCATGTAATAGGGGCAAACCTATTGCCATCAACAGGGCACAAATCCCGACTCCGAGGCTGTTATTCAGAAATCCTCACCACAATACACAATATGCAGGTAATAATTATCAATAAATTAATAATACCTAAATGAATTTCTTCAGAAGATGTACTCACATTAGTCATTCCCCAGCCAGCTACCTGTGCTTTACTACGGTAAGGAGGACTCTTCATTAGAACAATTCTTTTTACGTTCTTCCCAAATTCTACGTTTATTTGAAGCCTCACTATCGCTATATCATTGACTATTGTATTCTCATCATATCTTTCATGTATTAGAAAATGGCGAATACTAAATGAGTTTCCTTTCCGGTAATTCATATGCCCCACGGAGATGGTAAACTTGCTTTTGAAGGAACATCCGTACAGGCAATGCGCTGCAGTCAGTATTAACTTTTCATTAATAATAGATCCACCGCATATCCACGGCGATAGCTCACTGTACTCATTGTAACAGCTAGCGGCTAAAAACGCAGCGTGAGGAAATTTTCTGATTTCTGCATTTTCACCACCAACTATGAAAGGTTCCATCTTGCATTCGATGAAGGCTATCCAACTCATGAACACTAGTGTCGGTATTATTTCGAGCATTATGTTTTACTATCACGTGTCCAGTCTTAAAGAATGAAGGCGGTAGTAAGTAGTGTATTTTTATCATTTAATTAGCCAATACATTAAGTCGTTATTGTTTTATGAATTAATAAAATTTTCTTCGACGTAAGTACTAGACGAACCAGCGGTTCCGCTTACATCAAAATGTTCTTTGTTCTTATTAATTGGTCCCAATTCAATCTTATCATAAAGATTTATGACAACCAACTTCCACCAACTATGAACAGGTTTTTATTTTGCTTTTATGTATTTTTTTTTCTTTTTATGTTATGTGCGTCATTTTCGCGTGTATTAACAGTTTTTCTTTCTTTTCCATTCAGACACGTGAGAGACGCGCGGAAACCGCAAGGAAATCGTCCTTTGTGAACCGGGTGATCAGAAAGCGTGTCATCACGGCGGGCATTCTAATATAAATATGGCACGAGTGTCAAAATGGTGACACGTGACAAAATAATTCGGGCACGCCAACAATTCTAGGTATTTGTTCAAACCTAATTTACAACAACAGAAATCATACTAACTTTTTTATATAAATAAACACAAAATATGTAGTGAGATTGTACACGACTCTTGTAGAATTTCGATTTCCAAACAAAGAGTTTATAGCAACTAGTTTTATTTTTCTCCCATATACACAGCAAACTAAGTTGCACAACATTGTTTCAGCAACATGTGTTGCAGGCAACAATGTTGATGGCAACATAGAATGTTGGCGAAACGCAAAATTTTCAGTATTCAATAAAAACAAAACAATATTTCACAACATCAAGTGTTGCGCAATTGTTGTACAACATTGTTTTCGGTGTATACAGAGTTAAACATAAACAAGTATATCCTGTTTTTTAACTTACCTGGAAGAATAATCATCATCCTTATCGCTGATAGCACAAAAGAAGCCTCTGGGTGACCTCCTCATAAAATTCTTGCAGGTACGGTTAGGCATCACGAATTGATCGACAAACTTCAGTAGGACTGAATGTATTTTTTGTATTTCCTGTAAATATTTACCACGCTTTAGTTACTATGGCTCCTGCTAATGGGTTTAGAGATTTTCTATCTTTCTTTTTGTGTTTTAAATTAATTCTAATTGCATAAAACTAGACTCGCCTAAAATATTGTATATGACAATAAAGATTTATTTAATTTATTTAAACTTTATGCACATCTATCCATACTAATATTATAAATGCGTAAGTGTGTCTGTCTGTTACCTCTTCACGCTTAAACCTCTGAATCGATTTTGATGAAATTTGGCATGGAGATAGTTTAAGACCCCGGGAAGGTACTTTTTATTGAAGTCTTCGACTTCGTCCGCGTCCGCGATAACCGACATTCACGCGGACGAAGTCGCGGGCATAAGCTAGTGTCACACGGCATAAAATTTAAATCCCTGAATTAAAGCAAATGTGTTATGGATAACTAATTTTAGGAGAAGAGGGAGTTCCGTGGTATCACTTCCACGGAACTCCTTCTTCTATTAATATTGTTGACATCGTAACAAAAACTTTAACCATGAATTCAGTAGGTACAAGATCTCATGTCCCTCCCATCCATTATTCTTACATCGGTAAGTCCCCAGCCAGCTATCTGCGCCTTCTCCTGATACGGCGGATCCTTCATCAGTATCACTCTCTTCACATTGCCACTTAGTCTAAACTTAGTATTGAGTCTCACGAGCGCAATATCACTTCTCCCTCGTGGGATGTTATAGTTCTCATGTATCAAGTAACTGTGTACTGTTGACATCACACCCCGACCCCTGCGATGGTGTCCCACCGCCACACTGATGGTGCTGTTGATGCTACACGCGAAGAGGCAGTGCGCAGCGGTCAGAACAATCCCCTGGTTGATAATCGAAGCTCCGCAGATCCAAGACATAGCCAGTTGGTCCTCATCAATGCAACTAACACTCATGAATGCAGAATGAGGAAAATTTGATATGTGAGCCAATTTCCCACCTGCAACAAAAGGCTCAAATTCACACTCAACAAAACTTATCAAGTACATTATGCAAACAAATCTTGCTTCTATCATTTTGAATCGTTTTGTGAGTTTTGGTTGCTCACAGTCCGTCATATCAATTAATCAAGCTCCGTCCGATCGTTAGTCCAATTACAGTTTTCCGGACTATTAAAATTGACGGAGTATCTTGGTATTTAATGTGATAGTTTAAGGCTTGATATAGTAATGTGTGACGTCAGTCATGTAACCATTCGTCTACCGACTGCTGCTTGACCTCACAGGACGACCAGCCAGACCTACTTCTGAGCTCCAGGCTGCTATTAAAAAGTCTTAATGGAAAAACCGTTATGATATGAAAGACAGTTATGATTTCCTTAAGATGTATGGGAAACAGGGTGTAAAGTTCTTTGTTGAAAAGGGAGGATCCTTCCAGCAGAGGGTGTTATGTCTGGTGGGCTACTGCCCAACGGTTGTTGTCGGAATTTTGTATAAAATTATGTTATCGTCGCGCCGAGCTTTGATTACACGATTTATTATAGTTCGTTTGTAGTACGATCGATGTCGCTACAACCTTAATTAGAAATCGAACGTAGGATCATCAGTCGGGCCAGCCAGTTATAAACTGGGTAGTTATCCTGCAAATACCTACACCCGTGCCAACGAATTGGCTAAAACCACAAAAACATCATAATTTAAAATTCTATTTTTTGTTTTTTATCTAGATAGTCGGTAGTTCAGTGGTTATTGAAGATTTTATGATATAGCTCAGATTTATAACACGAGGTATCGAGTGGCCCCAGGCCGTACCTATAGGTACCATACTTAAAGTAAACACCCTTCTAATAACTTTATGAGTTTGGAAGCTGCTGGTGTTGTGACACCCCCGTGTCTCTGAACGCACGTTGGTTTCTCTTGATCTTACCCCGGTCGTGTACAATCAACAAAAGAGATTCAAAGAAGAGGTATGCAGGGTCGTCAGGTACTTACCTATAGTTGAAGTTTTCTTAGAAACTGGTGGATGTCTTCAATTAAAACTCAATTTAGTGAATGAATTGTTTATTATCTAGTTTTTAAATTTATTTTAATTTGAAAACATCTATCGATTTCTAATAAAACTTCAACTATATTTGACAACCTTTTATATCTATCCCTTTTGTTGACTGTACCTTTATGTACACGAGTGCACCATCTGCTTCCATCACAATTGGTCGCTGTCACCGACATTCGGTCTGGTAGTATACTATTGTTAAATAACATCTTATTATCATGGATATGTTTATTCAAGGAAATTTCAAACACACAAACTGATTTATATTGTTTACCGATGCATCATTGCAACTATGAAACGATATCACTTTATTCAATCTTGGTAATTAAACCTTTTGTTTTTAAACGCGGAAAAATAACAAAGAATGGAATGATTTTTCGGTCGGGAGCTTACCTGGGCTTACATTTTGGTTACTAAGATATTGAAGATCTTTCCAACGTTTTACATACTTCTACTACTCACATACGCAAACAAACAGACCTGGAACAACTGTAGGTCCTTCAAATATTAGTTCCGTGCAGGAATCGAATCCGCGACACGCAGCACAGAACCAATCATGGCCAACCATGTTATCAAAATAAACAAACAAATCTCTTTTTCAATTAGAGTTATTTTTAGAGTCGTCAGTATGATAAGTTAGAACATGCTATCACAACTTTAAAATATTTTGAGTTGTGTTTGAAATTACCAAACCGGAATTGGATTTAGGATATAGAAAATAAAACGAGTTGTGTTTGTTACAAGTAATCTTAGGAAAATTTAGTGGTTAGTATTTTCGTTAAGTTATATGTTAAGCCATTTTGTAAATTCCTACAATAATTGCTTGTGTTACCTATAAAAAATAATAAATATGACTGCCTCATTGGTCTAGTGGTCGCAAGCGCGACTGCTGTGCATGAGGTCTTGGGTTCGATTCCCGGGTCGGGCAAAGTGTTATTGGGTTTTTCCATCAGGAATTTCTCAGTAGCAGCCTCGGAGTCCGGATCTGTACCCGGTTGATGGCACTAGGCTCGCCCCCTATTACATGGGACTAAAAACATAACTGGCGAAATGTGGGTGTAGTACACCTCTGCCTAACCCTTCGGGGATTGCAGGCGTGATGTTATGTTATGTAAAATGATTCGTTCAGTAAAAATAATCCAGTGATAAAAGATAATATTATTATGGCGTTTACACAAGATGTTAATAATTATATTTCCGATGTCGTTAGTATGTGTATCTCAATTGTTGTTTATTTTTGTGTGTTAGATCTTTGTTGTGTAAATACATCTAATTAATTGACACATTTTATGACCTTCTGCCCGCAGCTTCGCCCGCGTAAGAAGTAACTTTTCGCGAAGTAAGCTGAAGCCTGAACTTATCCTTATCCCAAGCGAACACATTACCGGGATAAAAAGTACTGTGTTATTTATTAATCAGGAAATGGTTTATCTATGTCCAAATTTTCATCTAAATCTGTTCAACGGTTTACGCGTAATTGAGTAACAAGCACCCAAACATCTTCACATACTTTCACATTTATCATAATTATTATAGATTTTCTTTTCGTCGGGACTCATCGCTGGACATATCACAATGCACAGTCGCTTAGTCAACCGGTTCTTCTACAACACAGTAAAGTTTTTTCGAGTTCTTTTTGATCCAGTCGTAGAAATATCCGGTGTCGGTGTAGACTACTAGGCTCCTGCTGACCGTGGGCAGTTTGTAGGAGACAATGCCGATCTGGATGTAGCCTCGCACCACCAGCGCGCTGCCGGAGTCACCACTAGGGAACAAGAAAAAAAATCAATGTATTAAAACGTGAACAGAAAACTTAGAACATATGATTTTTTTGAGCATATTACATGCTCCGAGAAGTCTGATAAGGCTGGGCGCAAACGTCCGATTTCCGGATCAGGAAGCGTGTACATATACACATACATACATAATACACACACACATGTAAAGAAATGTATGTGTGTGTAATGTATGTATGTGTGTTATATACATATACGCTTCCTGATCCGGAAACCGGACGTCTGCGCCCAGCCTAAAGTTTATATGGAGAAGTGAAGAAAGTCAAAATTATTGCGCGCGCCATTGTTGACACTTCGCTACGAACCAACGTCGAAGAAACGTTGTCAAATATAGATTTTTGTATTTAAATAAGAATTAAGTATTTTAAAAACACTTTTTCATGATGAAAACCTGCAGCCCCAATCATTATTTTTTAAAAGCGTTACCCCTTTGTGGTTATTACACACGGCACCGCGGGCCGCCGCGGTTGGCGGCGAAACGGATCTCATGTCGCATTGGCCTCTAAAATATCAGTTGATGCCTAACACACGTAAACCGCCCGACCGCGTGGACGAGCGGTGCAATCCGTTTTACCACCACCGCAGTCCGCGGCGGTGCGCGGGGCCGTGTATTAATCGCCTTAAAGGCCAGTATATGTTACTGAGTTTGTACTTTGGCTAAAGAGCATCCCAGTACCATCCCTGTCTTTGTTTGGGAGGAAAGAGGGAGTAAAACTATGAGTTCACACTTGTGTGTTATTTCCTGCATACTTGGTTACTCAATTTTGAGTTGTTTGAAGCAAAGAATTATTATTCTCGTCACTGTCACACAACCATCAAAGTCTTGTGCAAGATAAAGACGGAAACATTATCTAAGTATAGCTAAGTTTTATTGGCGTAACTTTTTGCTATTCCAAATCCAAACACCAATCACACATTCGACACATTCGCATTCACACCTATTTCGAGGAAGATTTACATCTACTTAAAAAAAAAAAAAAAACCACCATATTACTGTCCCACTACAGGGCAAAGGGCTCTTCTCATACAAAGAAGGCACGAGCATGGAACACCACGCTTGCGCAAAGCGGATTGGCGATTTCAGACTTATATTAATTACAAGTTCAGGTTTCCTCACGATGTTTTCCTTCACCGATGTCAGTGATGTCAAAGGTAATAGGTAGTAGAGTAGAGTAGTCTCTAGTCTACTTACTTATTTTAAAATAAGTAGTAGTAAATTTAAAAGTAGTTTACTGAAATATGTACGCCATAATGTAAATACACACTGACAGAATAGATTCATCAATCAGAGCCGAAACTTATGTTTTTTTTTTTTTTATAAAACTCCATAAACTCTGGGATATTTTTGATAAAAATGAGTCAAAGTCAAAGGTAAGTTTTACAATTAAAACTTACCTATTTTATGGGTAGTTTAAATTGAAAGGCTGGTGTTTTCTTTATTTGCTATCAAACTACATAAAAATGAATGGCCAGCGTTTTTATCTTTCCATGAAAAAATAATTTTGTTGCATACGATTTAAAGTCATAACTTGAATGGCAAATTATTTGCTGTATCGAAGCCATGCTGTTATGTCCTTTTATCGCCTTTTCACAGGACGTGTAGGTAATAGTAGGAACAGCTTCCAGCAGAAACGTGCACCTGTTATAAACTCCTGTTATATTCATAGCAGCTCTAGGTGTGGCTTCGGGCATCCAAAAATTACATCCTCTGCGTCCTCGTCACCCATAAAGATGGGCTGTACCTTAAACTTGGGCCAAAGTCAAAGTCAAATTTACCTCAATTGGATAATTGAAGCCGTTCAATATATGATTTAATTAAAGTAAAAGAATTCTTTGGGAAAGCTGTTAGTTATCGCTCACTAATTACCAGTCACCTATTTATATTCTTCTAACTTATCTTACCCACTAGAATAAGATTCTGATTGTCTACTGCTGGCGCAAAAAGAGCCTTTGGGAAATTTCTTGATCATTTTTCTGCAATCGGCGGTCTCCCAAACGTACTGGTCTATGTACATAGGGAGTATCCCCATTGTTTGTGTATCTATCTGAAAGTATGCAACAAGACATTTTAAAAGACAGATTTAATTAAATAAATAAATATTTATTGATGTTTTCAAAGATTTGAGATATTTTTTTCGAAATAGTTTTATTTAGTGTTTTGAGATTTTGTGTTTTTACCAGCCTATGCATACATACATACATAGGCTGATAAACAGATTACCCTTTGCGTCCCGAAGTTGGTGTAAAATCATGAGCATGGTGTTGGCTTTACTTGAAATTTTACGTTTTTTTAAAAAAATAACGTTGTGCGATGATAGAGGTTTCCCCTGTACCATCGGTGCGTTTCCAAACATTTAAATTTAAATAAACAACAAAAATAGAATAAAATAGGCAAAATGTACTCACTCCAGTCGTTCCCCAGCCAGCAACCTGTGCTCTACTTTTATAAGGTGGATTCTTCATAAAAGCAACTCTTCTTACGTTCTTGCCAAATCTTAAAGCTCTATTAAGCTTCATTAGCGCTATATCATTGGACATTTTACGTGAATTAAATCTTTCATGTACATAGTAACTCCGAACGGTAGTGCTAAAACCTCTTCCATTATGTGCGTTTCCCACAGAGACGGTAATGGTGCTTCTGTAAGTGCATTCGTGGAGGCAATGCGCTGCCGTCAGCACTATTAGTTCATTCACAATGGACGCGCCACAGGCCCAGTACCAACCCACATCGTGGCTGACATGGAAACACTCGATACCCATAAACACGGAATGAGGAAATTCGGATATTTCTGCATGTCCTCCACCGTATACGAACGGTTCCATTTCGCATGTGACGAAGACTATCCAACACATGAAAACTAAGAAAAATCTCATTTGAAGCATTGTTTGCTGTTGCGTTCTGGGTTAAAGAATGTTTACTGTGTGTGTGACCAAGTGTATTCTTATCACCTAATCAGCCATTACTTTGGATCATAATTGTTTTAAGAATTAATGATATTTTTAAGTACCGACTGATTTCGATCGAAGAGCGGTTCCGTTTATACAGTTTATTGTTTTTGGTAAAGTTGACTGTGCTGTATTCAAGTGACCTCTTTATTGACTTTGTGACTCTCTCTTTCTATCTGTATGTCAAACAATTTGGTCGATTCAGTAAACGAAAAAGTAACGTAAATCTAAGAGCAGGTACAGATTCGGTACCTATTGATCTAGGGTCTCATGATTACAAACAACTCTCTCAAAGAAAAGATATTTTTTAGCACATGACTTTTTGGAACAAATATCGCAAATACGGTTACGCATGGTAAAAATTAAATAGTTTCGTTTGTAAATGGTTAAATAAAAATTACAACTGATGAATGTTATTTTTGTTACTCAATATCCCTTGGTAAACAAAAATAAATCCACTCCGTATACATATTCTTCTTACATGTCTTACCTACTAGAATATGATTCTGTTCGTCCACTGCTGGCGCAAAAAAGGCCTTTGACTGCTGACCTAATCACTCGTCTGCAAGCACTAGTCTCCCACACGTATTGATTTATGAACTTAAGAATCATTGTCGATGTTTTAGGATCTTCCTGTAAGAATGAAACAAGTAGAAAAAGAAAATGGTTATGGATTCAATGATTTATTGACTATCTAATACCGCTACTACGTTCCTGTGAATTTCGATTTTCATGGGGTTCCACATTATTTGCGCGAAACCTTAATTCTTAACCCAAAATAAAAGTCTAAGTTACTCCTTAAACCATGAGATATTTGCCCGTGTATACTATCTCTGAAACGGCTGGACCAGTTTCAATGTTAGAGAGCTAATAAAAAGTAACTTAAGCTTTTATTTTAGAAAAAAAATAAGGGTTTCGCCCAATAATACTGTGTGATAGCCGACATTTACGCGAACATTCGAGGTCATAAGTAAGTAACGTAATAAAAATGAACGATTTCAGAAAAGTAGACAAAAAATATACTCACATTGATCAGTCCCCAGCCAGCTATCTGTGCTGTACCACGATGAGGTGGATTCGCCATTAAAGCAATCCTTTTTACGTTATCACCAAATGTTAAAACTGTTTTAAGCTTCAATAGCGCTATATCACTGGACATTGTATAAGGATTATACTTTTCATGTACGTAGTAAGTACGAACTGTAGTACTAAAACCTTTTTCTCTATGTGCATGTCCCACGGAGACGGTAAGTGTGCTTCTGTAAGAACATTCGTAGAAGCAATGCGCTGCTGTCAGTGCTATCAGTTCGTTGACGATGGACGCGCCACAGATCCAGTACCAACCATTACCCTCATCGCCTAAATAACACACGATACCCACAAACACGGAATGAGGAAATTTTATTATGTCTGCATTTTCTCCACCGACAATGAACGGTTCCATCTCACATTCGATGAAGACTATCCATCTCATGAAAACTAGTATATATCTTCTGTCAAGCATTGCACTTCGCGTTTTGTTTCAAAGATTGTTGCCTGTGTGTATGTTACTAATTGTATTCTTATCACCTAATTAGTCATTACACTAGGTAATTATTGTTTAATGAATTAATGACATTTTGGGTAACCAATTATCAATAAATACTCCATGGATTTCATGTTTTCGTTTGATTTTGTTTTTGGTAACAATTGAGGAACTAAAATCACTCTTACCGTTTACGAGATAAAGTCAATATTTAATTAATATCGTGTGGGTCTACCACGTTATATTAATTTAACGTTTACATACCTGTCTGTGGGTACTATAGTATTGCACCGACCTTTATTAAGACTACAAAATAAATATTTATCTACTTACTTTTTTAGTTGCTGGCAATAATATTAAAAATTAAAAAAGTACTATTTAAGTACCTACCTACTCGAAAGAAGTTTCTTTACAAAATAAATAATTATTTTCTGTCTACTTATTTATATTTTAGCAAGGTTTACCATTAATAAAAATTAAAAATAAAATTGTGACAGAATATTTCCTTTTTTCAAAGTCACCCGTATGTAAACCGTATGTTCTTGCCCGTTCCATACAAAACTACCTTTTGGAATGGGTAACTAGATTCAATAATTTAATTTTTCTTTTCTCTTGTAAATGACGTTCAAAAGTATCTTTTAATGGTCTAATTGAAATAAATGATTTGACTTTGACTTTGAAACAACTAACCGTATGTAAAAATAACTTCTTTTGCTTTCCGGTTACTTACAAAATTTTTTTCACTGATAGAAAGTTACACTGTTGCCGATACGTTGCCTAGAACATTCGAGTTCCACGAGGACGGAGTCGTGAGCTGAAACTACAGATACGTACGAAACTTCTCACTTGTCTTACCTACTAGAATAAGATTCTGGATGTCCACTGCTAGCACAGATAGTGCCTATGGGCTTTGTATTTATCACTTGTTTGCAAGACTTAGACTCCCACACGACTTGATCTATGAATTTAAGGAGCATCCCCGATGATCCTGTATATTCCTGCAAGTATGCAATGAGCAAAGTGGAAAAGAATAAACACAAATCAATTAATTTATAATTATGTAGTGCTTAAACAGTGTCTATTTAAGTAAACAGAGATCATGTTTAGGTATACAAACAAATTATTTTAAACAGGTAACTCTCTCGAGTAGGGTAGCATTAATGCGTTCATGTTTCTTAAGCCTATTGCATATGTTACAGGCCAAACCCGATTTCAGGTCAAACTAGTTTGTCCTAGGCCAAACAGGTTGCTTCTAAGCGGGTCAGAATATACTAGTTTAGCCTAGGACTAGTTTGGCTTAAATACGGTGTGTTTGGCTTAACCAGTTTGGCCTAGGCCGAACTTATTTTAATAATAACTTATGAAAATTAAAGGTTTAGAAGGCAATCCTTAGAAAGGCAGTCCTTGGTCCTTGGTAGGGAACTAGAATGTCCATTTCCTCTACTTTTCCCAGTCTTCTACAATTTTGAAGAAGTCCAGCGTATCCCACCAATACTTTCTGGATCAATAGAGTGGGAATCATGGTCCATTGGTCCACCGAGATGCGACATAATTATGACCGGCTCAGTCCCACTTCAACCTAGCAGCTGTGTGACCAGCGTCAGCTACTTGTGTTTTAGAACGAATCATCGAGTTTCTAGTTGGACACCCAGTATACTTTGTTCGATAGCTCGTTGATAGATTCCTAAAGCGGGACTTTTAATGAATTGCAGAATTTGTATATACATGCTGTTTTATTTTTATTTTAGGTGGTAAAAATAATCAATTGACTCCTTCCGCCCTGGGTGGGGCGGAAGGGACTGTCAGACTTTTACTGACTAAAAAACCACCCTGTTCCTTCTGTTGCCTTTTATGTTCCGAGGCCACAGTATCCTGTTAAGACGTACCGCAACCCCGGCACGTAAAATGCTGGTAGTAGGTATGATAAATACATTAATTATTTCATGAAATAGGCAAAATGTACTCACGTTAGTCACACCCCAGCCAGCTACCTGTGCTTTACTATTATAAGGTGGCCTCTTCATTAAAGCAATCCTTTTCACAGTCATACCAAATTTTAAATCTGTTGTAAGCCTCACTAGCGCTATGTCATTGACTATTGTAATCTCATCATATTTTTCATGTATTAAGTAATTGCGAACACTAGATGTAGAACCTCTTCGGTAATGTCTATGTCCCACGGTGACGGTGAGCTTGCTTCTATAAGTACATCCGTACAGGCAATGCGCTGCCGTCAGAATTAACTTCTCATTAATAATGGACCCGCCGCAGATCCACGGTGATAATTCATTGTGATCTCCGGAACAGCTAACAGCCAAAAACGCGGAATGGGGAAATTTTCTGATATTTGCCGTTTCTCCACCAACTACGAAAGGTTCCATCTTGCATTCGATGAAGGCTATCCAACTCATGAACACTAGTGTCGGTATTATTTCAAGCATTATGTTTTTCTATTACGCGTTTAGTCTTAATGTATGACGGCGGTAGTAAGTAGTGTATTCTTATCATGTAATTAGAAAGTTCATTAAGTCATTATTGTTTTATGAATTAATAAAATTTTCTTCGATGTAAATACAAGATGAACCAGCGTTTCCGCTTACTCGGGTATAATTTGCAGTGGCCTATAAGGAAAGCGCTCAGTTGGCTGCAAAAACATTCTAGCGAAATGGAGGATTATAGGTCCAACCGACACCCAGTGCGAGTGTGGTGCACTCGACCAGACGATGGCCACTTGCTGCAGTGCAGGTGTAGTGGCCAAAGGTGCCATTACACCTGCACTTTGAAGGATATTAAAAACGTCTCTGATGCAGCGATAAACGTGGCCACGTACCTACTGGGGCCAAGAACATATATTAAGGCTATTAACACACGGCACACACTGCAAAGCGTATCTCATGTCGCATTCGTCTCTATGAAATCTTTCGTTGCCTTTGCGAAAATGCTACATGAGATCCGCTTCACCGCCATCTGCGGCGGTGCGCGGTGATTTGTGTTAATCGCCTATATCAAAGTGTTCGGTGTATATGGAATTTTCAACAAGGATATCTTGTCCTGAAACTTACCGGGTAGAATAATCATCATTTTTATCGCTGCTAGCACAGAAAGTACCATTGGGTGTCTGCCTTATGTACTTCTTGCAGGCTTGGTTGGTCCATACAAATTGATCGACAAACTTTAGTAGATCTGAATGTAACTTCTTTTTTTCCTGTAAATATTTACCATGCGTTATTGGTCACTATATAGCTATTGACTCCTGAAAACTTTGCTATTGTGTCATTGTTAATTACGAGCACTTCAGTCAGTTTCGTTGGATGAGGGCAGCGCAGGATCGGTCATTGTGGTTTTTCTTTAGGGAGGGCCTATGTCCAGCAGTGGACATCGTTCGGCTGATATGACGATGATAATGATGAGATATTTCAAGTTTGCCTTGCTAGCTTTAGGTAATCATTGAGGAGGTACATTTATACAAAACGACTACGATTTTTTGGTTTTCAACACAGAACAGCACAGAACGTTTGCGCAACGTCCGTCGTGATAGTAAATAACGTTTTCACTTAAATTGCTGAAAATGCTTGAAAATACCTACGTATTAAAAATTGAAAAACGCTGTTTTTTGTAAATTCTAAAACACTGTACGTGGTGGAAGGGACATCGTATCGAAAACATTGGATTCAGTTGGTACATGATACCATACCCCGTTCCACCCGTTATTCTTACATCGATAAGTCCCCAGCCAGCTATCTGCGCCTTCTCGTCATACGGCGGATCCTTCATCAGTATCACTCTCTTCACATTGTTATTGAATTTAATCTCAGTATTGAGCCTCACAAGCGCAATGTCACTGCTCCCCCGTGGCACGTCATAATTGTTATGCACCAAGTAACTGTGTACTGTTGACACCGCACCCTGACCTCTGTGACTGTGCCCCACCGCCACACTAATATTGCTATTGATGTCACAACCGAAGAGGCAGTGGCCAGCGGTCAGAACAATCTCCTGGTTGATAATCGAAGCTCCGCAGATCCAAGACATGGCCAGTTGGTCCTCATCAATGCAACTAATACTCATGAATACAGAATGAGGAAAATTTGATATGTGAGCAAAATTCCCACCTGCAACAAAAGGCTCAAATTCACACTCAACGAAACCTATCAAACATATTATGCAAATAAATCTTGCTTCTATCATTTTGAATCGTTTTGTGAGTATAGCGTAGAATATAGTGTAGCTTTGAGTCAATATCAATTAATCAAGCTCCGTCCGATCGTTAGTCCAATTACAGTTTTCCGGACTATTAAAATTGTCGGAGTATCGCGGTCTTTACGACGTTTTGCTGTGATCTGGATTTAATAGATTAAGGCTTGAGTATTGTGTCGTCAGTTATTTTTCTGCCGACTGCAGCTTCTCCTCACAGATCGACCAGCTTAAACGATGATTATCTATTCTGTAAATAAAAAAATATTATTAAAAATTCCGGCTGGCCCGAAGAGTCCTTACAGTCCGAAACGACGGCAATCCAACACGACAGTGATCAGCACCAGCGACACCACATCTTCACGTGCTTTCCGAGACATGATGCTGTCACTTCACCAACTTCGAAACTCCGGGCTGCTACTAAGAAATTCTAATGGAAAAACCCAGTTTTTTATTTATTTATATAAACTTTATGCAACAAATGTACAAAGGCGGACTTAATGCCTTAGGCATTCTCTAACAGTCAACCAGAGGTGGTGAAGAGATAACATGGTAGGTGCAAGCAATTTTTACGATAGTAAAACAACAAAATCAGAGATTTAAGAAATAAATAAAATAAAAATGTACAAAAAAATATTTTACATAATAAAATAAAGTGTACACAAGTACAAAGTAATTAAATTCTACATACTTACTATAAAATGCTATATAATATACATAAACATGTATAAAAATATAATATATACATATATAAATACATATCTTACAAAGAATAGAAAGGAGGATTATAATAACTCTTTCTATTTGCTCCGAAAAATAAATAGTTACACTTTTCCCTATTTGAGAGTCGAACGTAGGATCATCAGTCGGGCCAGTTACCAATGGGGCAGTTATCCTGCAAATACACCCGTGCCAACAAATCGGCTCAAACCTAAAAACATCATAATTTAAAATGCTCAATTATTTTTAGTATTATCCTAGATCTAGGCAGCAGCTAACGGTCGGCCGGTAGTCGGTGGTTATTGGAGATTTTATGATATAGCTCAGATTTATAACACGGGGTATCGAGTGGCCCCAGGCCGTACCTATAAGTACCATACTTAAAGTAAACACCCTTCTAATAACTTAATACCATGCTTTACTTAGAGCACGCGGGTTCTCTTTATACTTTGGAATATAACTGGGATATTGATGGCACGATTATTTCTTTTTTTCTCGTAAATCAAACGGCTTTTTTATATTTTTACGTAAATTTTCGGAAAAATTCTGGATGTATAGTAAGGTATAGTAATATAATATTGTAAAAACTTTAAACGAAACTAAAATTTACATGTTATTTTAATAGCTTTGCCACGTTGGTGCCAAGGCACGACAGCTGAGCATGAGGTCTTGAATTCGATTTCCAGGTCGGGCAAAGTGTTATTGGGTTTTTTTATCAGGAATTTCTCAGTAGCAGCCCCGGTGTCTGGATTTGTGCCCAGTTACATGGGACTTAACTGGCGAAATGTGGGTATAATAATGGGAGTATTTTCTTGGTTTTGGTTCCTTTTGGTTATAGATACGGATTGAAGTTCCAACTATATTTTAAGATTTTTTACGATTGTTACTTAGTTTGATGAATGGAATGCGTAGTTAACAGCTATGTCATATGTCTTTTCACACTTAGTATAAGACAAGTACGCTAGACTTTTGGTAATATTAGCGATAAATCATGTTTTTTTTTTTACTCAGTGACATATTAGGCAGAAAGTGACTTAGTGAGAAGCCTTATTTTTTTTCTTAAATTAATTTATTCACAAATATTGTGTAAGTTTAGACTAATGTGTACTCGAAAGATGTAAGCTCTAGTGCCTATGTTATGTTGTTTCTTAGTTTGATAAGCTTTTGTTGTTGTCCTGTTTTCTCATTTTTTTTGTGTGAGCAGTACTGTGTGGTTCACACAATCTTTGCCAGCCTGTTTTTTATAAGTGAAGACTTGTAATTGGCTGTCAGTTATATTCACAATTTTTTTAACATGTTTTATTTAGCTGTAAGTCATCCACAGATAATAAATAAATAAATAAATTATAACGACTTTAGATCAACTAGTTATAGATAAAATTATAGGAGAAGCTTAATAAATACAGATAATTCAAAAGAATTTCAATCAGACAAAATGATTGCTATTTACATGCATCATTATAACAACGAAACCAGATCATTTATTCATTCTTTATAAAACATTTTGTTCAAAAACGAGGAAAAATAACAACATTGTCATCAGACAGCGTTTAAACACGATTTAGTAGAAAATAATCCAAAATAACCAAACTGCTAGCGAACGACGGAGCGTGGTGAATGTACCCGCTGCTGTGCTACCATCGTTCACGCGATAAACTAGAAAATATGAGAAACCGCTGTTATTTTTACTATTTACTAGAACTCTCCTTTTTATTCCTTTTTTCCTCCCCTCATTTAAAAAAATAAATAAAATATAGCCTATGTCACCCGGGGGTAGGGTAGCTTCCCAATAGTGAAATAATTTTTCAAATCCGTTCAGTAGTTTAATATTCAATGCAAACAAACAAACAAAAAATACTAGTATAGATCTATTTTTTTTTAAGGTGGTAAAATTCGTCAATTGACTTCTTCTGCCCTGGGTGGGGCGGAAGGGACTGACAGACTTTTACTGACTAAAAAACCACCCTGTTCCTTCTGTTGCCCTTTACGTTCCGGGGCCACTGTATCCTGTTAAGACGTCCCGCAACCCCGGCAGGAGTATAGATATATTAAGGTTTACTAACAGCTACTACATGCATGATCTTTAGCATAACAAATAACCGATCTCGGTTTTGTACAGTCGCCAAT
This sequence comes from Hoplodrina ambigua, assembly GCA_949774945.1. Taxonomy (NCBI): domain Eukaryota; kingdom Metazoa; phylum Arthropoda; class Insecta; order Lepidoptera; family Noctuidae; genus Hoplodrina; species Hoplodrina ambigua. The sequence goes on along the minus strand of OX458969.1, from coordinate 3,598,943 downwards.
AACAGGCTTTTTTTTAAGGATGGGAAATCATCAAATCATTTCTTCCCCTCTAGCCGGAGCGGAAGGGAGTGTCAGACTCTTACTGACTGAAACCCATCCGTGTTCCTTAAAATAATCTTTGTGTTCCAGGGCCGCGGTGACTCTTTAAAAAAAATCCAACCCTGGCAGGCCAATAACAAGTTAGCTGGCATGAAATTAAATAACACATAAAAAATAAAACACGTAACTTGAGTCTATGAAAACAACATACATACATAAACTCACGCCTTTTTCCCATGGGGGTAGGCAGAAACTAACGAACGCCACCTGCTTCGATCCTTACATACTCCTTTCGCCTCATCTACGCTCATACATCTCGTCATACAAGCACGCCGGTTACGAGTACTCCGCACCTGACCTTTCTGAAGGACCTCACCAATAAGGTCAGTGTAGGTCTTCCTAGAGCGACCCCTCCCGGCGTTGCCAATCAACTCTTCCATATAAATACCTTTTGTCAATCCCCTTTCACTCATCCTCTCAAAATTACCGAACCATCTAAGCATACCCTTTTCTATCTTTGTCACTACATCTTCTTTTGATCCGCAACGGTCCCTTATAACCTCATTTCATGAAAACAAATATTGAATATTTAAAAAATAAAAATATTTCTGGAAATTGAATTACTCATCTACTGTATTGTCAGGGTTAAAATGTTTCTTCCTAAAATGAATAAATGAACGTCGCTGCTAACTGTACGACTCTCGTGACAGCTTAGAGCACTCCTTATAAAAGTACTCATAAAATATTTAGTATTCTCGTACAAGATTAACATTACGTATGTTGAAAATAAATTGATCCGTTCCCCTTTAATAAGTTTTCTTCCAATGAGAAATGATTCAAACGATTTTAGGTTTCTTGAACAATCTTCTTATTTTCCCTGATTTTACAGTCCAATGGCCTATAACGATGCTCACGATATGAAATGGTAACGATAGGTTTTATTCAATACGTCGAAATTATACAAACAAATCTGTTTTTACATTTCAATAAGCGTTATTTCTGGATTCATCAGTATGATGACAGCTGAAGACCTCAAAATATTTTGAGTTGTGTTTTAAATTACCATTCCAAATTAGTTTCAGGATTTATAAAAGGAAATTAATGTGCAATTTTTCAAAGGTAGTGATTGTCAAATAAATAGGATTTTTTATTTCCAATTCAAACTAGCCATCTTGCTACTGGGTTTAGGCAGGCGGGGCGATGAACTCGCATGCATACAGTTATATGCGCGGCACTGTTTATTCCATACGCAACTGGGTGATTCTGCTTTTAGAAACAGCTGTATTCTGAAATACTGTCAATCATAAGCAATTGAAAAAAACAAATATTTATTCATTTATTTAATTACTTTTGTGTTTTATGACAACCTCCAGTTTGAAAAGAAATAAATAAAATGGGTTTCTTTTCTCACCAATATTCGCATCGATATGACTAGGTACCTTTATTCAATTAAATTCAATTTAAAGTCATATAATCTCTCTACAGATTGGTTGCCTTAAAAGGTTTATGAAACAAAAACTGTGGTCACCAGGTTTATCAAAATAGATTGATAAATTCAAGAGTACAATTTAAAACGAGATAAAATCGAGTTTGCAAGTAGTTGCACTGTTAGTAGTCGAGCACAAAGAAAAAGTACTGCAAATGGCGAGACCGTTACTTAGAGAAGAGCGGAATAACTGTCGCGTTCCGGTTCCTAGCGTTCTATTGCAAGCTTTGATTGCCTCGCCTTGCTCTGAAGCCGAGGCCTCGGCTTAGGAGCTATTGTTTCTAACCACAAAACATTCAGAGAACGCTCACACGCTTCAAAACGATATCTCTGCACTCTAAACGGCCGAATAATTGCTTAGATTTGAATATTTCGTGCAGAATATCGGAACAGTTTTGAATTTTTATTTTACTGTTTAATCTTTGACCTAAATGGAAATGCAACAAGATTTTGAGGAGATGAGAACAGTTTTATTATCAAGTTGGGTCGGTTTTATAAGACCAGAAATGACATTTTGATCTGAATACAAAATACCAGCCTCCAGACTTAGGAGGTCCTGATTTCATCACGATGTTTTCCTTCACTGATGTCAGTACATAAAATCCAAGATTATGAGAAGTACCTACCTACATATTAATTTAATTTTATGTACTTTCCCTGTTAATCCCGCAACCTCATGCATGAGAGACGGGCGCCTTAACTAATGATCCATCTCGATATTATTACAATGATATTGCAAATAATAAAATATATGTTCAAGTTTCGTAACTAGCTTAACATACTACAAGTCTGCTACATCGTAGCGTGGGCATCTTTCAATTACAATACAAAGTACAATAACTCATCAAAATTAGTTCACAATAATAATAGTGTGTTGTTCTCGTAAATCGTTCAGTTTCAACGACTAAGTTATTGATGCCACTCACTTTCGAAGCTAACTATTGCTTCATACAAATTGTTGTGAGAATTCATCGACGTCCTTATTGGGAAGTAAGCTATGATGTAGGAAGATGCTGAATATGGCTGTGGACAAACGAAGGTGTTTACTTAACACATTAATAGGTATTTAAAATGTACATATAGCCACCTAAACAACTTATGATTATCAATAAAATATCTATGTTCAATTTATGAAAAAGAAAGAAGAAAGGAGCCACCTTATAAGGCATCAGAAAAATTCGTCCGCATCGCTGTCAATAGGGCAAGTGCCCAAAAGACTGGCAGCATTGCCACGTTGTATGACACACACATTGTTGTACACCCACATTTCGCCACTTATATTTTTTGTCTCATGTAATGGGGGACGAGCCTATTGCCATCAACCGGGCATAAATCCAGATTCTGAGGCTGCTTCTGAGAAATTCCTGATGGAAAAACCCAATAACACCCGACCGGGGAATCGAACCCAAGACCTCATGTGCAGTAGTCGCGCTTCGCGACCACTAGACCGACGAGGCGGCACAATGATTATTTTTTTGTTATGTGGTTCTTTCCACCATAAACTGCATAACGTTTGCGTAAACGTTAACATAAAACTTTACAAAAATGTTTTCTAGGCACTCTCTGTTCGCAAGCAGGGCGACAATACCACGACAGCGAACCGACAACACTGCTACCAACCTGCCGCAAAAACGACAAAAGAAAGCACACTTACATCGACAGATTTATAAATTGATTACCTCTCTCCCTTGCTCCACTTTTTCAACAACTTGAGCAAAGCCAACAGAGGCTTTGCTCAACTCTTTGCTTTATAGCCTAAGAGCCCGCGAACTCTAGACCTATCTCATAGTTTAAAACCTGACAGTTTTTGAAGTGAAAACTTCTTTAGCGGCGTTGAGCACTTTTTCTGTAATGGGTATAAAATCTTAAACTCGCGTCAGGACACGTGACCTGATCGAAAAAGCGTAAGACGGATGGAGAGTAGACAGCTATCCCCTCTCTACGGCGCGGCGAAAATGTATGCCTGGGCCTACTGTTTCGTTTAGGCAGCGCAGGGCGCTTGCGCGAATGTTCGTGTATAACTTTTTAATGTAAAATAATTGTAATAGTTTTAAAGTGTTAAATTTTTAATGTAATATAAATTGTCATGTTTGTGTACGATAGTGCAATAAATGAATATTGTATTCTACCACATAAATGATAGTACTTTTATACTGATAAAGCAATTGGTGCAAAATTATTCCCTAACCATTCCAAAATATTAAACATGCTCAACGTTAATAATCAAGTTTTCACTTCTGCCGGCACTCCCGGAGTGCAACCCGTCTATTTTTTAGTACAACGCAGCAACGTCCCCAATTGGGGTTTAATGAAACAATTGGCAAATACGAAATCTGGATCATCGTGGCTTTGCCAAGTATACAATATCGTCATAGTATATATAATAATAATAAAAAACTAATCATAATTTTACCAGCCTATATTGACCTACTGCAGGGCCACACCCCCTGTCATACACAGAAGGCACGAGCATTGATCACCATGCTTGCTGGTCAATTGGTAATTTCAGAGTTATATTGAAACATCTTCTTCTTTTTGAATTGATGGTTCAAGTTAATCCTTTTGATTATTCGAGTTCTGACTCGGACTGCCTCGATGGTCTAGTGGTCGCAAGCGCGACTGCTATGCATGAGGTCTTGGGTTCGATTCCCAGGTCGGGCGAAGTATTATTGGGTTATTCCATCAGGATTTTCTCAGCAGCAGCCTCGGTGTCTGGAGTTGTGCCCGGTTGATGGCAATAGGCTCGCCTCCTATTACATGGGACTAAAACATAACTGGCGAAATGTGGGTGTACTAATGGGTACACCTCTGCCTAACCCTTCGGGGATTACATGCGTGATGTTATGTTATTATTCGAGTTCTTAGGCCTATTATTAGGTGGCCACGTTTATCTCGGCATCAGTAGTGTTTTTGTGTCCTCAAAGGGCAGGTGTCGGGACACTTTGGCAAATGAAGTAAGTGTGCCACCGTCTGGAAAAATAAAACAGTATAAAGCATGTTTTCTTTTTATTTTCTTCGACAACATTAGTCCACAACAGACCAGTTTCCTGACTCCGGTGTGCAAGAACTGGGCGGTGCCACCATGATTTGTGTCCTGCGGGCGTTCCCGCTTGTGAGAATACACGGCGATCTTGTCTTCAGGACTTACAAGCTCGAGAACAAGCCGCAGTGTTTATTAGAATTATTAGATTATTGGCTAGAAACTCATGTTTGTTGTGATAATAACGTGGTTTTCTAATATCTTTGAGCGTGTTAGAAAGGTTTATCAAACGAATGTTTAGTCACGCTGTCTATGTCTGTTATATTCCTGTTATTTATATTACTATAAATTTTGATTTATATCACTATAAATTTTGTTTCTGTGCCGTTCGGACAGAAGCGCTGGCTATCATTTGTCAAATGTTTGACCATCACTGCCACCAACTCTCTCTAAACGGCGCATAACTCAATTTTTAGTATGAGCAGCTTGTCATTATGTTGAGTGCTACGCAAGAATGAGATAGCAATGCAGCAATGTTAGTTGTGAAAGGGGGCGAGATAAAAGGAGTTTTTAGTTTTTCCTTTATGCTTCTTCTTAAGTTGGATTGACAATATTTTCTAATACAACCGCTCTCCCGTCTGTAAAAATCTCTTTCCGTGTAAAGACGTGACATTACATCTCTGGTTGCTGCTCTCGATTGACGAAGCATGATGTTATATAGCCTATTCCTCGTAAATCTGGCTATCATAAATAAAAAGAACATGCATCAAGACAAACAAACAAAATATTCTTCAGCTTTATTATTCGCACTGCCTCGTTGGTCTAGTGGTCGCAAGCGCGACTGCTGTGCATGAGGTCTTGGGTTCGATTCCCAGGTCGGGCAAAGTGTTATTAGGTTTTTCCATCAGGAATTTATCAGCAGCAGCCTCGGAGTCTGGAGTTGTGCCCGGTTGATGGCAATAGCCTCGCCCCTTTTACATGGGACTAAAAAACATAACTGGCGAAATGTGGGTGTATTAATGTGTACACCTCTGCCTAACCCTTCGGGGATTACAGGCGTGATGTTATGTATGTATGTTATTATTCGATTGATTCATTTACACAATAATAATTCAAGAAGGATTTGAATGTTAATCTCGGTACACGTAATCCCGCGTCCGAAGGTTACAATACTTAGGTACCTATGTATAACATAGTAGATGCCTATGTTTCCTACAAGCCTTGTTTTCGTACAACAGCTGCCCAAATCCAACCAGAATATTCAGTGTTTACAACGTCGTATAAATCGCTAGTTTACAATTCCAAAGTGGGTCGTGTGCGTAAACAAGGGGAATTTTCTTGATATGTACCACGTGACGTAACAAGGTGTGCGCAGACGCAGCCACAAGACCGCCGGGCGCCGTGTTGCGACAGATTTATATCTAGCGCAATGTTCCTTATTTAGCACTGCTTACATCATAGTAATGTTATAAAAGTATAGAATGTTTGCTTGTTAGTGTGTTAAATGTAAAAAATGTATTTTTAACTTTGAACATGGAAAGTCAGACAACTCCAAAAGCATACAAGTAGTGACAGTCCCGTTCGATTCAAACGGATTGTAACGTTCCGATTTCCATGATTGGAGGTAGCTGTACTACGTAAATGAGCCCATAATATCAAATATAATATCAACACATTAGTGTCAGTAGGAGTAGGTAACCCTAAATAGAGCGAAAAGGAATTAGGGAGGCATTTCCCATCAATGGGAAAATGCCTGCCAAAAAAAAACCATCAGAATTCTAATATTTTATATTAATTATTGATTTTCAAGTACCTACCAAGACTAAAAATGTTAGCATAACTTATTTAGCAACTATGAAGTAAAATACTTTTAAAAGCAGTTCGTGACATACAGTGCAATATTTTTTGTGCACTTTGTCAGTGGATTATACAAAAAAAATCTTGTAAACCATGACTCTGAAATTACGAACACAACAAAGTCAAAGTCAAAACATTTATTTCATTTAGACCATTTACAGGCACTTTTGAATTGTCAAGGAGTCGGTCAGTTAGTCCGAAAGTTGAAGCTAGTTGCTCGTTCCAAAACGGAGGTAGACCTCTATGGAGCCGGGGTTGCGGGACGTCTGCCGGGGTTGCGGGACGTCTTAACAGGATACCGTGGCCCCGGAACGTAAAGGGCAACAGAAGGAACAGGGTGGTTTTTTAGTCAGTAAAAGTCTGACAGTCCCTTCCGCCCCACCCTGGGCGGAAGGAGTCAATTGATGATTTTTACCACCTTGAAAAAAAAAGGCCTCTATGGAGAAGAAAGGAACAAAAATTGGTTTACATAGAAGATAGGTAGAAAGAAAAGAAATCTTTATAGTTTATCTTGGTTTAATAATAAAATAAAATAATAATAATAAATATCTTATGACAACTTACACACGGCTATCTGATCCCAAACTAAGCAGTGCTTGTGTTATGGTAACCAGACAACTGATATTCATACTTATATAATTTATAAATACATACATTTTATAGACAAATCACACCATATCATATCATATTATAGATGGTTTTGGAATTGACTAGACCAGAAAACATTTTGCGAAAGCCCAACATTGCTTTAGTAGGTAAACATTATTAAATCATTTGTATGCTCAGTACAAGACAGCTGGGCGCCTGTCGCGACTCGACCAGCTTGACACATAGAGAGAGCGTTGTTTAGGTGTTGGTATTAAGATGTTTATACCATACATCTTAGCTGTAAGTTAAATATATCTGACAGCTTAAACATATTAAGAGAGTTTCAAATGGGTACAGGAATTGACAGCTCAGCTCAAGCTGAAATCATTGAGGAAGATTTTTACAGAATAGACCGGTCAAACGACTAAGAAGGGAGCAATTCTTTTTTTTTTAGAATTATCGTATTCTCGATCATATTATTATATCTCAGTCGCAATCTGAAAAAAAGAATGCTTCTAATTTAAGGTAATTTTTGACAAGTATTTGACATTGACTATCGCTGAGCCATCTTCAATCATTCAAAGACGTTAAAAATCTACAATAAAGATTTATAACGGCTTCAAAAATCTTTAAAAAAGATTTTCAACAACTAGTAATTATTAATAATTGATGAGTCCTCTTTGAGGTAGATTCCTAACTATTAAATTGTCCAAAAACTATTAATAATAACGACGGTATTTAAATATATTTAATGGTTTTATTTTTCTAATAATATATTTTTTTAATTGAATCATAATAAAGTTTGGTAATGGTTCTTTCTACATTATCTTAAATGTCTTAGATGATTTCACATATTTTGCTATACTTACTTGCTTGCTTTTTTGCTTGCTTTTGCATATAAGCCGAACGTTAAGATTTTATACTTAAAAGAAATGTTCAGTAAGTACTGAACATTTCTTTTTCAATTCAGTTATTTAATAGTACCACATTGTTGCATTATCTGAGTCGGGCAGAGTTAGCATTATGTATGGATTTGCAGATAAGTGCGCTGTTGCGCTCGCGCCGATCTGCACCCACTTTTCATATTGCCTACAGCGCAGTGGAACTGTAACTTATCAGTTTAGTCTTATACTGCTAGTATGATTTTGGAAATTTAGATAAAATGTTAGCCAAATTAATTTAAAAATTCGAAGCTTTGATACTTCTCAAGGGATAGGCAGAACGAAGAGCCAAATGCAACGTTGTCGTTCATTTATCACAAAGATCAACTGTGGGGGTCAAAGACTTATAAAACTGTAGCGCAATCTATCACACATTTGAAGTAGGTACAACTGACGTTTCCTACATCGCGTTATTATAGTTCTCCGCGACATTATAGCTTCTATACAAAATCAACCGTTGGGCAGTAGCCTAACAGACACAACACCCGTCTGGTCTGAGGATACTCCCTTTTCATTGGGGGATGAGACACATTACTCCCTGTTTCTTATACCTCTAAACTGGTGTCTCTGACTTGATCTGAACGCAACCTTCTGATTTACCTAGGTACCTGATTTACCTAGGATTTACAATTTCGGCGGGCAGCTATATGACATAAATATGTATTTATGTCATATAGCTGCCCGCCGAAATTGTTTTGCATTCTCGGATCAGACGAATCCAACAAGTCATAGACCATTAAAATCGGTCCAGCCGTTCTTGAATGGTGTAAATAACCCGACTTTGTTTAATGTAGACATTTAAATAAAAAAATATTTTAGAAAAACTGTACCTATACATGGTTTTTTTTTGAGAAAGTAACATAGGTATGTCACGTTAAAGCCCAAAGCAGTCCGAAATAATTTAATAATAAATACCATTGATCAGCTAATTGATGGCGGCTTGCGCTCGTCAAAGCTGGCCCGAATACATTTGGTCAAAATACCGTGGATTCCGAAACATTTGCTTTTGCAAGCCGCCAATTATAAGAGGAGTATTCACACCTCGATCTGGAATTTGTAAGTGTTGTTTTTATTTATGTGTACTGTATATTTGCTCACTTTGAGTGCTGCATAATTTTGGGTCTTACTATAAAAACATACATGGTACAATAATTGATACATAGATAAGCAAACTTTTACCCCAAAGTGTTGAAATGTTTAGATGTTAATAACGTAAGTACCTTAAAAAAACAGCCATTGCATATAAAAGTGGAATTTGTGCTTATGCAACAGGGGTATTTTTTAAAAGGCTGCGAATGATTTATCTGTTAGTGGCTAGTAAATTTTAGATACCTACTGTATTAGGGCAGCCATCATCTCCACAAAAACTTAACAATCCTTGAAAGTTTGGGTGAAATCAACTAAGAAAAATATTTTAGCAATAAAAATAAAAATCTAACTCGCAAAAGTTCACCTACACATTATGTACATACAAGTCAAGTTTAATAAAAGCTTTTAAAAAATACCGTTTTCATTTATGAAATATTTAAAATTATTAGTTATCTTTCAATTCATCGATATTCCCCTGACAAAAATGTCTCCCTCGGTGTAGACTTCAGGGAGACTTCTACAGACTAAACCGCCTGATCAATACTATATTATCCACAATCTCATAACTCATTAAACTACTGTTTGTAATCACTGCTCTTTATCCGCTTAGATCAGATTACATTAACTAAGTACATATTGTAATTAACTGCTAATATGTTCTTATGGGAGAAGGCTATTATCATGGTGGTCTATCTCAAAGCTAGAGCGAAAAACAAGGCATCTTTAATAGAAAATGTTGTGGGCGTTAAAATAGCCCACACCATTGTTCATTTTCGAAAATTGTATTTAGCCTTTCAAAGTGATTTATTTCAATTAGACCATTAACAGGTACTTTTGAACTATCAAGGAGTCGGTCAGTTAGTCAGAAAGTTCTGCTCGTTCCAAAACAGAGGTAGGCTTCTATGGAGAAGAACAAGCAAGTAATCACGGATACTCTTTTTAATTGGATTTTTACAAAAATTCCTGGCTTTATTTTTCTTGTTACTTCTACATGTGAAAACAATATAGATGAATAAAAAATAAAAATAATAAGAATAAAGATGTACGCCAAGAAAGCAAAGAGCATTCTATAAAAAAAAAATGGATCCGTAAGAAAATTCACGTGAATGAAGTCGCGTGCAAGAGCAATCTATCTTTACAAATATATATAATAAAGATGAAGAGATTTTGGTTTGTTTGTGCGAACGTCAATGCGAACATCAGTTGAACTACACGCTCGACTGGAAAAAATCTTGAAAATTGTATATTTAAAAATATCTCAAACATTGATAAATAAATCAAATATTTTCTATTTTATCTTCTTGTCTTGATCTTGTTGTCTTTATGAAATCAGTTAAATATATTTATTAAATATCTATATATTTGATAAGAAACAATTTATTCGCTTCGTAACTTCGTCCAACACGATTACAGGCTAAAAACATAAAATCAAAGTCAATCTTAGTGAATTAAAATTGATTCAATGTTTTCTCTCTTGGTTTCAAATGCCAAATGAAACAGATGCCTTTTACCGTTCAAGCTGCATGAGTCATATGCCAACTTACTTATCTATACTAATATAATAATGCTGAAAACTTTATTTGTTTGTTTCTTCGCTTTCACGCCTGGAATCATCGAAGGGTTAAGCAGAGATGTACCAATTAGTACACCCACATTTCGCCAGTTATGTTTAAGTCCCATGTAATAGGGGGTGAGCCTATTACCATTGACCGGGCACAAATCCATACTCTGAGGCTACTACTGAGAAATTCCTCATGGCAAAACCCAATAACACTTTGCCTGATCTGGGAATCGAACCCAAGACCTTATGCCCAGCGATGTAGACAACTATTTATATTTTCGAAATTATTTCGATTAGCTTCCATTAAGATTAGCCGCGACCGAATTCAGTCTTATTATTAGTCCTCTAATGTTCCATCCTGCTCTGTTTAAAAGATCCGCCTCAACAGTATAAGTACATTCTTTAAAGAAATTGTACTAAACCACAAGTACATTAGAGTGGAACTGTCTTGCAGGTGCGCCAACATTCTTCAGCCCCAGTTAAGATAAATGCCACCATTAAGTAGACGCTGCGACACTGTCATTTCTTCCACAAGACGTATTTAATATCGATTCAAATCAACATCGATTGAGAAAAGTAATCGATGAACAGTAAAAACTGAATGAGGATCATAAAACGTAGAAGTTAGAAATGCTGGTTAGACTATTCTCGAGCTTGAAAGCTGTGCGTGATAAAACGAGCCAACTTACTTACAGACTCTTATTACTAAGTTAATTGTGTTAAACTAATTCATTATGCCACCTAATGTTTTACAGTTCTATTCAGCAATAACGTTTTAATGTATGTACCTAAGACCAAAAGTTTTTATTACAAAAAAAAAAGAAAATACCTACTAACATTTAAAAATTAATCATTACTTTGAAAAATTGGATAAAATTGGAAGTGCTTTGAATTAAATCCAATGGTTAAAACTTATACTACGAGCCTGTTTCACCATATTCCAATCTTCTTCTTCTTCTTATCGTGTGGGTAATAAGTCCTTACGACCCTACACACCCTAGTGTCAGAGTTTCTAAACCGCCTCAAGGGCCTCTGGCATGGTTTGAGTGGAACAGTAAGTCCAGGTTTCCTCACGATGTTTTCCTTCACCGATGCCAATGATGTCCAAGATAAACTTAAGAAAGTACATATAAATTGAAAAATTCACATTGGTACTTGCCCGGATTTGAACCCAAAACCTCATGCATGAGAGCATTCCAATAATTATTACCAATTATAATAATTGGGTGATCATTTCATACAAATCCTTTGTATAAAGAGATAGTGAAACAGACATGACAGCCGAAAAGTAACTTCTTTTTTCCGATAGATGTTAGAATATGCAATTTTATGTCAACTTGCATTAAACAACGATAGGAATAAGGCATTTTCCATAGCTTTCAAGTTAAATCAGTACCAATAACTCAAACAAATCCACATGTAAGGCACCAAAAATAACCAAAGGCAATCTTTAGCTTAAGTCACAAAATAATCGATGTATCGCCAATGTATCGATTCAATAGCTGCGTTAGTAATGCAGGATAAGACGCGTGGTATTAGGTGCCCTCGTAAATACGGCCGGCTCATTACGCGGCCTTAACGAGCAGCCAGACCGCACGTGCTACGATATATTAACATGGATGATGCTCACACCGTAGCGTTACAAGGATATTAAGTTTTGTTAAGAATTCGGCGTCATAAATATGCCGTCGAGCATTCACCGTAGAAATTGTGTGGAGTAATGCTTTTTTAACACATTCACTGCCGGGGCAAAAATGTTGAAGGTCAAACCTCTACTAATGAAAAGATTTTATAGAAAAAGGTAACTACTATGTGATTTTTTATTAAATCAAGTAATTCAATGTTGTTACGTCACAATTTAACTAAATTCTGAAACTTATGTGAATGTGTATTTTGAAAAATACCAATGGGTAAAAACTTACCATTAAAATCTACTGCGTACTTCACTAGTAGATACCCATTAAGATAAGCCATCGTGGCCGAAATTCGGTTCGGACAATATTGTATTTCACATAGAATTATAATGTAATTTCTATATTTTATTATTAAATATAATCTAGGTACGGTTGAACAATTAATATTTGGCTTACAGTTACAGATAAAATCTTAACAATCTAACAATCTTTCTTTTACATTGCCATCTATTGTCATTTTGTGTTCACTTTTTTTTGAACTTGTGTTATCTAATAATTTTGAAACATATTAAAAGTTATTAACGAGAATCGACACACTCAAAACAAGCAAGCAAGTTAGCTGCCTGTATACCAAATAGATTGTTAATTAACTGTATTTGTTAACTTCGATAGGCGAACGAATACCTATGTAATAATAATATTCAGTAAAATATGTGCGTAACAATCCCGTTCGCATTCTCTTTTCATCACGCTGCGGTGTAACACGCGGCCTATTTAAGCGCACCCTGCATTGAACGAGTACACACGCAATAATTGTGGTTAGCACCGGTAATAATTGATTTTCTTCTGGGCAACATTCTCGTAGTAATAGGGGGAAATGTCTGGTAGACCAGTGTTGCCAGCTTATTCCGATGTAGTTGGATTCATTATTTATGTACTAAAAGTTTAATCATTGTTTATGGTGTAATGTTTCTTGTTGCTAGTATGTAGGTACTTCAAGTAGGATGTTGCTTTTGTCATGATGTGTTAGTAGAGTCAAAGTCACTTCTTCTCTCGTCAAAGATGGATATGAACACTTACAAGACTGTAACATAACACTACTTCAATTTATCCCAGTGACGCATACGAGATTAGAATAAATGATCGTCAGTAGGTGGGCCACTGAGCAGGTCCGGCGACAGAAACGTTGAGGCCCGTTACTCTGAATCCCTAGATTTGGGTCTGGATATTTTTTAATAAAAGAAAAATGAAGTCATTTAATTCAGGCAAAACCCATAGAGATGTACAAAATACAAACTGAATACAAAAATGTCCACGTAATTAATTAAATAAACAATGAAAATGTCTCTAACAGTAAAATTAAATTAAAGCCATAAAATTAAAATGTCAAAATAGAAAATTACTTAAAAACTGCATTAGATACAAATAAATAAATAAATGAGATCGCTACAAATGCAATACTAGATTGTGCCCGCAGCTTTCTTTTCCATCAGGAATTTCTCAGTAGCAGCCTCGGAACCTTGATTTGTGCCCGGATGATGCCAATAGGCTCGCGACCTATTACATGGGACTTAAAAAACTGGCAAAATGTGGGTGTTCTAATGGGTACACCTCTGCCTAATCCTTCGTGGATTACAGGCGTGATGACATGTTATGTTACTATTTATGGAGTCACTCTCAAACTGTCCTTAATGTTAAAATGTTGATAAAATGATAGAATACACCAGGCTAACGTGGTAGAATTACGCAAACACTTTCCAATAAAGTAAAAAACATATAGTAATATCATTCTTGTTGCCTCCCTCCAATAACAACGAAGGTAAACATCAATTCAAAAATAAATATGAGCGAGGGCAGTTACGAGATAACCAGTCCCACCTGACAAGCACCATTTATCTCAACCATACTAAAGGTATCAAATGATCCAACACACGCGCCATCATCAGCGAGATATTTTTGAATAAACATGACACAATGCACTATGTCATATCCTGCGTTTAAGTCTACCACCGTTGAATCATAGCGGAACCAAAATAGCAGTCACTAGCCATACCCCGCGGTCTCACCCGAGTTCATATGGTTTCTACTCCGCTCCGTATCGTATCGTAGCGTGATGTTACATAGCCTTTACTGTTCCTCATGAATCTGGCTATCATAATACAAAAAGGTTTTTCTTATCCGATTGGTAGTTCTTTACAAGATCGCGTATAAGCAAACAAACAAACAAGAAAACTCACATTAACTCACTCACTAGCTTCTGCCCGCGACTTGGTCCGCCTTGTTCTTTTCACCCACGTTTTTGAGTACTGCTCTAGCCAATACTATTCTTTATGAATATGGGTATCATATACAAAAAGATTTTTCCAATCCGACCGTAATCCTAGAGATTACCTCGTTAAACAAACAAACAAAAAAGCCTCTTCAGTTTCGTTATATTAAGAGTTCATTAGTGTACTCCCCACTTCATTACCTCATAAAAGTGTCATAAAACAATTGTAGCCACCAGAATCGAGGGTCTAAAGGGCACGTAAGCATGATAAACTTAATAGTCAATTATAAAGAAGGAGTATTGCACCTGTTTCCACAAGGCGGGACGGTCCATACACCGTGACGGTCACCCACCCGAGACCAAGTGAAGAAGCTAACATTAAGTAGATACCAAATTGCTGTTTTGATTCTAACGTTATGTTAGTTGAGTCGATTTCTTAGAAACTTTGTTAAAATTACTATCTTTTACTTGAAAATGTGATGTGTAACTGTTTGAGTGGCCTTAATGGTTAATTGGGTAGCTGACACTGATAATTCTAAGACATAACTTCTGTAAAGAAACGCTTTATTTTATTCCTGAAAAGCCTATTAATTTTCATTTCTTTTTTGTTATTAAACTTGTAAATACTATATAAGTATAATAAGTTATATTCAAATAACTGTATGATTTTTAATTGCTTGAAAATTAATAAATAGTTACTCAATTGAGTTGCTATACAAAATCTGGGTTTGTAACGTTTAAAATATGTAATAACAAAAGTTCTAATGATCATAAAATACCATTTCATTTAATATACTTTTTTAAAAATAACGATGACATTATATAATTTCATTTTACCTTATTTTATATGGTTAATTAATGAACATTTTTGGATATGGAAATAGGGAAAGCAACGAAAAGAGAGAGTGCACACACTAGTGCACTATAATATATCCTGCCTAGCACGCAGGATATATTATAGTGCACTAGTGTGTGCACTCCCTCTTTACTTTACTGAAACTGTCCGTCCAAATATTACAAATAACATAACATAACATAACATCACGCCTGTAATCCCCGAAGGGTTAGGCCGAGGTGTAACCCATTAGTACACCCACATTTCGCCAGTTATGTTTTTAGTCCCATGTAATAGGGGGCAAGTCTATTGCCATCAACCGGGCACAAATCCAGACTCCGAGGCTGCTACTGAGAAATTCCTGATGGAAAAACCCAATAACACTTTGCTCGACCTGGGAATCGAACCCAAGACCTCATGCACAGCAGTCGCGCTTGCGACCACTAGACCAACGAGGCAGTCTAAATATTACAAATTTTAGCTAAAAATACTACAATAGATTAATTTGAGAGATATATTACTGGAAATCCCAGAAATTTGTTAATTAAGTTCAGTAGGTATGCATAATGGTCAACAAAAACTCGCATGATACTCATGTTTATGCAGCACGTCTAGTTATACATGATTGCAGTAAAGCGGTCATTAACCTATGTATAATTAATATCGCAACGATATGAGAACACTTTGCTGACAATTATCATTATCATTTATTATGCTATATATTGGATATACAACATAAGAGTAGCAAATTTCTCAAAGATTTTATAAAAAATTCCATAAATCAATAGTTAATATTTAAATCCTCGTATATTGCCATATAAAAAAAAAACAGATACGAGTGTTGGGTTGCTTAGAAGGAAAAATGTTTTTTTTTCATTTTCTGAGATCTTTTCTATCACATCTAAGTGTGTTTATAATAGTAGAGGAGACGTGGAAGACCGACCTTCACCCATCAGATAACTTGATATTTTTATCAAATATAATTTATTAACAAACATAACTATTACGTATCGAAAAGTTTTCATAGGAATTTTTAATTGTTTTTTTTTTCCCGGCTTTTAGACTACAGAGGGATTTTGTTGGATAATGAAAAAAGTGCCTGTTTATGTTACTACAACCCAGAAACTATTAGACAAGGAAGTTCTACAATTTCATGTTCTTAAAATGTTGCTTCAAATACTACTGTTAACGCGACACCATGTGGCTTTGACCCACAAAACTTTCAATATCTTCTGAAATCCTTACTTTAGAAAACTCCATTAAAATACATCGCATTTTATTTTCTCTTTCATACTTTTTTCTGGCATCGAAAGTATCTGCTATTCCAGACTATAATCTATATCTCTGCCAAATTTTTTCAGCCGTTCTGGCATGATTGTGTAACAACCATCCATCCATCCAAACTTTCACATTTATGATAGTAGTAAGATGAGATAACCAGACCATCATACAGCAACACAGCTTGGTATCAAGCAAGAATCACTGAATGGTGTCTTGGCTGCGAGGTGGATGGCCTGACAACCGGAGCGGAGCGGAGGGCGCCACGCTCCGCCGCGCCGCGGTAATGACACTGGATCTTGGGCCAATCATATCTCACTGCTTAGGTTATTAATTCAAGCAGGTTGGACGGAAAGTTTTACTCTGTGATGGGCACCTGTAAATCTGTGTGGACCACGGGATTGCGCTGGGTGCAAGCCGCTTCCAACCGGACCTATTGGAAATCTGTACGGTAGTACAATTTTTTGAGATAAGTGAGTAAAATACCTTTTATACCTGATAACTGAAAAAGGACCCGGCACTAAAGAAAGTAAAAAGGCATACCTTCTTTAAAATAGCCCTGTTAAAGTGATACAGAATCCGGTTAGAATGGAAGTCGACCCTAACATAGATGGGATAATCTCTGGACAAATGAAATTTAGTGAGTTGAATCTGCAGATTTTTGATTAAGCTGGTCATAATAACACTGTAGAGAATCGTCCCATATCATAATATTTTTAAGACATTGACTCTATCTGCCTTGCCTTGGCAAGTACCAATGTGTCTTTTTCAATTCATAATTAATGTACTTTCTAAAGTTTATCTTAGACATTACTGACATCATTCCGTTCCTCGGAAAGCACGTTAAGGTGTAGGTCCCGGCTGTCATACGTGGATCTTTGACAGTCGTTGAGAGTCGTCAGAAGCTTGAAAGTCTGACAACCAGTCTTACCTAGGGGTATCGTATTACCCAGCTACTGGTTTGTGGAGGTCAGATAGGCAGTCGCTCCATGTAAAATACTGGTATTCGGCTGCATCCGGTTAGACTGGAAGCCGACCCCAACATAGTTAGGAAAAGGCTAGGCAGATGATGATGATGACTCTATCTGCCTTCTTTGAGTGATAGAGGAGCAGAACAATTTTTGTTCTTAAGGATATTAAAGTTCCGGGGTTGCGGGACGTCTTAACAGGATACCGTGGCCCCGGAACGTAAAGGGCAACAGAAGGAACAGGGTGGGTTTTTAGTCAGTAAAAGTCTGACAGTCCCTTCCACCCCACCCAGGGAGGAAGGAGTCATTTGATGATTTTTACCACCTAAAAAAAAAAAAAAGGATATTAAAGTTGGGAATCAAAATGCAGAATTACATGTGACTTTAAGGTATCTTCGACACAATAGGCAACAAAGTATTCATCTTCAATTCCCAGAAAAAGACAAAAATATTATGTCTTACTTAGTAAAAAACAACAACAACAATGGTTTCTATAATTATTCTACGTAGAATGACTAAGTGTCACCGTAATGACAACTTTGTAGTGTAAACATGAGTTTCGATAACTGCAACACGTTTTATCACTGCGTTTAGGTCTCATTGAACGAGTGTCCGTGAAGATAGGCGCCGGTCTGGACGCATCACGCAAATAAAGTAGGACACAGCTTCCAAAGGACGAGGAATATATTCAGGTATTTTTTTATCACTATTTTATAGTCTGTAATTGACTTGAATTTAGGTGAAGTGAGTTTCAGGTGAGCTGTCATCCCGATGCTAGGGATTGAAATCTCACCTGAAGCGCACTTAACCTAAGTTGACAGAAGATTTTTTTTTCTTGAATAGACCTGCTAATCAGTTTTTAGGGGCCTGTGATAACGTCGAAAAAAGGCATTTGCAGTGTCCATCTCTTCGATATTATTGTCTCTTCATATTTTTACAATTTTTATTTATTTTCACATATCTCGGTCTCAGTGGCTAATCACACCTAACAGTTAAATTAAGGCCACCTCCCAACGTTCGATTGAGTTGGAATTTTTCATAAATTTGCAATATAATGATGTCACAGAGCTGGTCTAATGATGGAGCCGGAAAGTGGCCATAGGAACTTAATCAAATCTTACAAGTTATTGAGTTAGGATTCTGAATACACATTATGCACATTCACAATGCAATATACCATTATAAGCTTATTTTTATAAAAATATATTCACTCCACAATCTTTATTTTAATAATTTTAAACACCTATTTTTTTTTTTAAGAAATTACAAATAATATAGTTTAAAAAAAAATGTATAAAATAGTGCTCCGCCTGCAATGAGATAGTAAAACCCAAGCTACCGGCTTTCTAAGATTTCTAAAATTATTATATTTAGAAAGAACTTTTCTACTTATATTTTGAATCTTATGAAACATAAGTACCCCATTATTCCAATAACTACAGAATTTGTCGTAACGAGCAAACTTAAAATGATACCCTAATATCTTGTTAACAACTAGCCCTATTACATCACACCTTTCATCAAATTGATCACCTGCTGTCAAATTACAAAGCCATTACAAAAATTGCTCAACCGCTGTGAACGAACCTCGATACTTAGTCAATTGATCTATGACACCTGTGCCCAGTAGTAACAAGCAAATCGGTACCAAAAGTGTTCACCAGTTCATCGGAAGTAACAGAGCGTAACTAGAGGGTACACGGTCTGCTGCGCGCGCGCAAGCGACGGCAATCGTACGATCAAACATCGCTCTATGAATGACATTTATGATAATGTATTTAAAAATAACACTTGCCTGGTTATTGTACTGAGATCGTTGTATTCTGAGGTCGTATGAAAAATTATAAAGCATAATTTTTTATTTATCTAAATGGATAAAATTGAATGGGATGCATAATGTCGTATGTCTGCCATGTTGCCTGGTGGGAGTAATGGAGACATGTAAATAAACATTTTTTATCTTGAATGACACCTACGCATATGTTTTGCGAAATTGAACTCAGTTATAAATAGGCTAGGGTTGTGCGTTAAATTAATATTTAGTTGTCAAATAAAAAAGGTATTTCCAACCTTCTATACGAAAGTAAACACGTCAACATTATCTTCGCCTATTATTCTGGTCACCTAATTTAAGAATAAAAATACCAGATTTTGTCCCACTGTAGGCCAAAAGCCTCTTTTCTTACAGAGCAGGCGCGAGCCATCACTACACTTGCTCAAGGCTCATAATTTAGATATCGAAATAAAAAATAAAAAACTCGAAAACGGCTTTCCTTACTCGTTTTTATGGAAGAAATATTTAGGAAAATTTACCAGAAAAGCCAGACATTTTCACCCGAGCGAAGCTTGGGCGATTCGCTAGTTATAAAATAAAAATACTTAGTTAGCTATATCTGATAAGTACCTACCTACAAAGGAAGGACCTACTTTTCATTATTTAATCGGCATTTGGCGTTGTCTGGTTACCATAACACAAGCTCTGCTTAGCTTGGGATCAGATAGCCGTGTGTGAGTTGTCCCAAGATATTTATTTATTTATTTATTTATTGGGACAATTAATCCAGTCTTAAGATGACTTATGCTAACCAGAGTAGGTATCTAGTTCAGTAATAAGGAAGCGACAATTGGATTAGAGACAAAGTGACTAGTCTATGTTTAGGGCTGTCAGAATTAACACCATGAATTTTACTTTTTACTTTTTAAAAATGGAAATGCTTTTTATACTATGTTGACTTCTATCATAATTATTGAAGACTAGCTTCTGTTCGCTACTTTGTGTGAAAGTAAGTATACAATGACACATTTATTTTCCTATGAGACTCAGGAATAGTGTAGCTTTCGGTCAGTAAAATTTTGGAATTGGACCAGCGCTTTCAAAGATACAAACAAACAATTTTACCTCTCCCTCTTATTACATATTATGTATACTAATACTATCTAATATTATGTAGAAACCTAGGCTTTTGAATATCTCTTCACATCGGCACATATTATTATCATATCTGTATAATGCTATAGAGTATATGAATAGTAATTCAAATGCCTATCTGCAGTATGATTTACGTAAGTGGTGAATAGGAGGACAATTGAGCAAAATTAATTTCAATTATACACGATGAAATGACGAAAACCAGATAAAATCGTACTGCGATTTCAAACAAAGAGATGACCCTAATTATTATTATCTCTGTTAATAGAACTATAATGTGTGTCATGACATGTTAGGTCGTAGGTCGCGTAATCTACACATTGCCGTTGACCGGAGCGCACGGGAGACTCCCGCGCTGATTGACGTCTGCGTATATAATCCAGACCATTTCATAATCTTCATCTAAAAAGTTGACAGTTCTCATTTTGAATAATTCGTTCCATCGGTTCTATTTTCAATTTGACATTTTTCTTTTTAAAGTGTACGGCTATTCGGTCTTGCCAGTTTTTGTAAAAGAGGTTTTAAATATTTGTGTGAATGTGGAATTTTTTGGCGCGAAACAAGCAGGTGGCCGCGATGTTGGGGTTGCTGACGGTTGCGGCAGTTGTTACGATCGTCCTGACCACTAAGGGCGGCAGTAATGCTGCCGAGGACACGGGGATGGAGGAGACGGAAGACATCAGTCCAGCAAGTCACATTTTCTCGACACATAAGTGAGTACCAAATTCTTTTTTTTAAGCATGCTATATCTTTGTATTTCATTACGATCTGTGTAGGTGTTTTTCCGTAATGAGGTACAAACAAACAAAGCATTGCATTATATTGTTACTATTGATTATAAGTGCAGCTTAATTATGCTATGTATCTGCTCAAAAAATTAGATTAAGTTACTAGTTTTTCCCAAGGTGCATAGTTGGGACATGCTTTTAAAAAAAGGTTTTAATTTTATTATTTATTCGAATCCTAGACGTAAAATGCCTTACTAATTAAAAGTACCTAACTACCTCCTTAACGCTGAGTCATAGAACATCATCTAATTAGTACAATTGGCATGCTAATGAACAACATAACAAATAAAATACTACAATACCTATTCAATATTTTAAGCTGTACTCAAAAAAATATTTGTTGTTCTCGACTCGACAGCATTTTCAATCTAATGAAAAATATTACAGAACGCCTACTAGAAAACTGTTAGCAATTTTTGTGATAACATTTGCTACTAAACTTACAAGCGCCTAAAAAACATGTTATGTACATTAATTCTTTAATTAATTCAACAGGCGCTTTTCTGTTGCTAGAACCCTTCCAAACACTTTTATCCCAATAAATCAAGTTGGGGACTTTTTCAAAACGAAATATTATTTTTATGAGTTTTTTTTCGTAGGTATAAGAAGTTTTCTTAACTGCCCGTTATATCTTTCAGCCTTCCATCAAACGACAAATTCATGCCATCAATCGGGAATGGCCACATAGCTACCAACATCTTCAGCGACACCGTCTACATGAATGGCCTATACAATGGCCAGGCTGGATACAGCCACCGCGCCAGGATCCCAGCATGGGCCAACATTAGACTGAACTCGACCTTAACCCATCATCCTTATAGCCCAGTATATAGCCTGGATACAAAAGAGGGTGCGTTTAAAGTGAGGGTAGACAGAGAAAGATCGGTGGTGACGCAACGGATATACGCGCATAGATTCTACACGAGAGCTATTGTGAATCAGATACGAGTGGATTCTAAGACGCATTATGGTAAGTTCTAAAATATTTACACATTTTTATATTTTTTTTATATTTACAATTTCACACAAACCTGTTTACATTATACTTACGAGTAGGTAGTGCCTGCATAGGAAATTCTAATTCTACTAATTTTTAGGTTAGAAACGTTCGCAATCTAATCTCAGTCTGATTTTATCAAAAATGCTGCTGGTGGTGGTGCTGAGATGAGATTGCCACTAGATTTGAACATTTTTAATTAGCGGAATTTGACTTTGACTTTGTCTTCCAA
This sequence comes from Hoplodrina ambigua, assembly GCA_949774945.1. NCBI lineage: Eukaryota > Metazoa > Arthropoda > Insecta > Lepidoptera > Noctuidae > Hoplodrina > Hoplodrina ambigua. Next base: position 3,576,472 of record OX458969.1, on the reverse strand, counting down.
TTTGCAGTTTCTTATGGATTTGTAATAAGTACTTTTGTTTATACAAATCAAACTCATATTTTAAGCATAATACTCATTATATTTTATAGTCTCTAGATTTAGCGAGTCCTTGATACCTACTTCGACATACTTAATTAAAGATCCACGAATCTATGAATTTTAAACATAGGTTTTCCCAAACTATGAATGTGACGTGTTTGAAGACCTTAAATAACATGATTTGTTTATAATTTCAGACCCCAACTACATCAACCAAGAAATCTGGATAGCTATCAAACTCATGCCTGGAGAAAGCAGCAAAGATATTGCCTTCCAAGATCCTGTACCCGAAATCATTGATGGCAGAATGATTTGGAGTGCCTGTGGGCAGACGAAAGAGTCTGAAGATCTGACTTACCAACCGTTACCGGTAGACGTGTGTGCTTACTGGACGTCGGTTCCTGACCACTTGGTGATCCCTCAACACGGCTCCAGAGTCTTCACGTTCGTTATGACAGCTGATAAGAATAAGACGATTGCACGACAGGAGTTGGTCAAAGGTTATTTGTGAATTATTTCATTAAAAGCTTTTATTTTTATTTTCACCTGTCCCGGTGTCTGTGGCTAAACAAATCTTACAAATTAAATTAGAGTCATTTTCTGATATTCTATTGTGCTGAAATTTCGCGTAAGTGTGTAATTTGCATGACAATGCAATCTAATAATGTCACAGAGCTGGTCTGATGATGGTGCTGACAAGTGGACATAGGAACTTAATTAAATATTATAAATTAAACTTAACCTACTTCCCACTGTTCGATTGAATTGGTTTTGAAAACAAATGCACATAGCTTGGCAATGCAATGTTAAACATACCTAAATGCAATGCAATGCATGCAATGTTTAAGTTGCTGTTGTGTTGCTTGTTTTTTTTTTTAATTTTTGATAGAACTATTGTTTTATGATGTCATTTCTTCAATGATAGTAATGAGATGAAACATTTTTTCATTTATATGACAGAATGCTTCTTCCTAATCTGGTACTTTATTTAGTAGAGGTAGACGACAGTTAGTACTTCTGAAAATAAATGTGACATAATCATCTAGATACACCTACGAAATTGCAGCTGCAATTTAGAACAGCACATTTTATGGTAATGATACTCGCTGTTGACGACATTAGGTTTGTCTTATCTAAGAGGTGAGGATAGAACTTATAGTCACTTACCAGAGTCATTTTCAAATGTGGTTGAGGTAGACTCAAGGTGGAAGCTCCACGGCTCCCGCGCAATTCAATTTTTCTTCCGTTTTTTTGCAATTTGCAAGTCAGTATTAGGTTTAATGTTGATTAAAGTATGATTCGCGGGCGTAAGAAGTATGTTTTTTCAGAATTATAATAACTCCATAAGTCGGTATAATCAAAAAATGACAAGATTTCATGAAATAGTCATTCTTTCGGGCAACGGGCAATAGCCTTTTCCCCCGTTATTAAGAGCTGGTATCCTCGTATGGTAAAGTTACACGCTTCCATAGTATTGCAGGAGGACGGCGAGGAGTTGTTCGAGAAACATGTACTGGAATGGCAGAAGCTGTACCAGCAAGGCGGCATCGATATTGAAGGGAACTTGGAGCTGGTGAGTGATTAAACTTAATTTTTTAGGTCTGCCATAGGTACTCAATCGCGCGTCTCGCTCGTCCTTTGTCGTTGGCCCACCTGGAGTTTTAAAGTAAATAAGTATAAACACACACATGGTTAAAACTGTGGGCGCGCTGAGTTAATTTTGATTTAGGTACATTTTTATAATAAAAAATAACACCTGAATATTTTTTTATTGCCGTCCGCGACACTATGACTAAACGTGTTTTTGGCTCCTATAAATAAAAGTTCGAGCAGGACTGGTCTGAGCTATCAGCTGTAATGCGTCAATTAAGAGTTCATCTTCATTAGAATTTTGTAAACGTAGATGGTGTGATCTCTGACTCATGTAATTTTTTATGTTGGCCTAAATCGGTATGTCTGTCAATTAACCTAGCCTGCCACTGCTAGACTTCGACCGATTATGTGGCTTGAAACTAGGATGTCTTATACCACTTGTCTAGGATATCTGAGTTAGTTCTGCCAAAACGATTCCGCCCTGAAAAAAACTCCTTAGGTAATAGATTAATTGATTGTATTTTGAACATAAATCTATCTGTGATGCACATTTTACAGTTATTGTTATTAATGTAACATAAATGTGTTATATTGCATTAGTTAAATTGTTGATAGATCTATCTTATGAACAGACTATCTGAGTCAATCATCTCTAAATTCCTTGTAATCTGACTTTCAGTTCTAATATTGTTTCAGGCTAAGATAGTGAATGGCATATGGTACTACTTCCTCAGTTCCTTGCCTTCGGAGGAGTCTTTTCATCCTCTGGACAGATACTACGGTCTAAGTCCCACCGGTCTGGCAAGAGGAGGCACTTTTGAGGATTACGAAGGTACGAACTGTGCTTTGTAGCTTTAGAAGAGAGCGATTTTAAAGTCGAAGTCAAAACATTTGTTTCAATTAGACCAATTACAGGAATTTTTGAATTGTTCAAGAGTCAGTTAGTTACTCAGAAAGTTGAAGCTAGTTGCTCGTTCCAAAACAGAGGTAGGTCTCTATGGAGAAGAATGAGTATGAAACATCACACTCTTTTCAATTTGGTTTTTACAAAATAATGGTTACAATATACTTGTTGCTTCTATAAGTGAAAACAATGAACATGGATACTATAAAACCATAATAAAAAGTAATTATAATATAATAAGAATCAAGATGTAAGCCATAGCAGTTAAGAAATGACAATCCCATCTGACAGCACTCGTTCACAAGCATGACGCGTGAATCAGCACCACAAGTTCATTAAGTCAAAACCCGAATAACTTAACAAATAATAGGCTCCATGGTAAAGAACCTGATAGTGCTGATTTTGATACTACAGCTTATAGTTCTGACGTAGAGCCCTGTATAATTCCAGGTCACAACTTCTGGGACACAGAAACCTGGATGTTCCCTTCGATCTTGCTGCTGTATCCTCAGTATGCTAACAAACTACTGCAGTACAGACTGGATACGGCGTATGTAGCTGCTGAACTGGCCAAGATCACAGGAAATAAAGGATATAGGTAAGAATATTCTAGCTAAGCCGTTTAATTGAGACCTCGCTGCCTACGGGAAATAAAAATAAATGAATGAATGATATATTTATTTGCAAGAATATGGGTAGCTCATTTAAGTTCTTAAGATATGGGTTTCACTGTATTCGCGTTTCAGCTGCACAAATATTTAAATGCCATCGTGACGTCACATATCTTAAGAACTATCCACTGCACATTTCGCCACTTGTGCATCACGCTACGAGCGCTGTACGCACTTCTCCCGGTCCTCGTTCTCATCCTACCCCAGCGCTCCTGTACCCCGGAGGCGAGGACACAATTAAGCGGTTTAGACATACTTTCCCTTCTATCCTATCTGCTTAAAATCTTTGTAAGATTCGTACATAAAAATCGGCTGATTTGAAAGCAGTTCGTTAAAAAACACTACTTCCAATGACAATCTCGAAGTACAAGACTAATATTGCTCTCGTTTTGCAATTTTCTAGGTTCCCATGGGAGAGTGCATACACGGGAGTGGAGGTGACGCAGCCGTGCTGCCCTGACGTGGCGATCTTCGAGCAGCATATCAGCGGGTGCATATCCTTTGCTATCCGTCAGTACCTGTCTACCACCAGGGATGAAGAATGGTTGAAGGTAGTCTGTACATATATATTTTAATTCATTTAACATAGTTAGACCTTCTCCTTGCTATATTTAGTCTTAATCAGTTAACTGTCACGTTGAAGAAACCCATAAGTTATATATCAATAGGGTTGAAAATTGCAAAATATATATCTATACATTTTGCAATTTTTAACCCTATTTAAGCGCATTTATACGAGAACTATCACAATTTCTAATTATACAAAGTCCACCACTTAAGGCTGCATAGTAAGATCTGAAGATTTTTCTGATATATTATAATTATCTTTAATAAGTAAATTAATTGAGTCAATAATTAACATTTCCAGCATGGCGGCTGTGACATCGTGACCAACATTGCAGACTTCTGGGCGTCGCGCGCTGTCATCAACTATAACACCGGTCTTTATGATATTTCAAGTAAGAATCATTCTTGATCCGTAGATTATTTGGGAGAACAAAAAACAGACGTTGAAATGATTGATGAAAAAGTTGCTTAGTCTTCTCTGATAATGGTTGCGATTTTCTGGACATTTATTTGACATGCACTATGACGCCAAAGTCCGGAGTCATATACCTTGAATACTACTATTTACAAAGTAGAGAAATTATCTTGACTTATTTACAGACTTAAGATTATCTACAAAACTGTTTTTGAATTTCCAGATGTGATGGGCCCCGATGAAGATCACAGAAACGTCAACAACTCAGTGTTTACCAACGTTGTCGCTGGATACTCGCTTTATTTGGCACAGTGAGTTTGAGAGTTACCTAGCTATTATCCTATGCTATTAATTGAGCAAGTAAAAATGATCACCCATTTAAATCTGTTTAAAGCTTTCACATTTTCACGTAATATTTTTACGAGCTTACCTGACCGTTTAACATCTATCACGCCATCAAAGCTCTCATCGACATTAGCATAAATTATATCTAATAATATACATAAATCAGACAACAACCATCTCATCGGTAGATCCTCCCATTTCAAGGGAAGATGAGGAACTTTCCAACTTGTCGTCATACATAGAAAGATCACATACTTACCTATCTACTAATCCTGATCTCCAGGCAAGCTATGACAGTTCTTAGCACATAATTGGGATCAGGGACAGGTGGAAGGTCCCAGAAATATACTAAGGAACAAAAATTACGCCGACGTTAACATCCCTGTGATTCTTTTCTGACCCATAGAAAAAATGTTAGAACAAAACAAATGACTATAATTATATCATAAATTCCAGGTACGTATCCTGCCTCTGCAAGTCTTACTACATGGCTAAAGACCCAGATCATTGGGCTGACATCGCCTGGAGCCTGGATCTACCGTACGACGAGGAGTTAGACTACCATCCGCAGTTCTCGGGCTACGAGCGAGGAGACAAGATCAAACAAGCCGATGCTATACTGCTAGGGTTCCCGCTGCAGTATGCTATGAATATGTATGTAACTGATCTAAATGTTGACAGCTAGATAAATTAAGAATTCAATTAATTCGAAACAATAGGCCTATTAAGGTAGTCAACGTGTAATTTTTTTGCATATGTTTAGCACACATGTTTTCATGTATGTTCTTAACATGATGATCTTCTTTATCGTGTGGTCTTACGACCCACACACCCTAGTGTCAGAGTTTCTAAACCACCTCAAGGGCCTCTGACATACTTAGTTTGAGTGGGGCAGTAATAGGCTGGTATAACTCCAGGTTTCCTCACGATGTTTTCCTTCACCGATATCTGTGATGTCTAAGATAAACTTTAGAAAGTACGAATTGAAAAACTAACATTGGTACTTGCTCGGCTTTGAACCCACAATCTCGACTGATCATGATAATGATGAATGTTGATATGCAATAAACTTCATTAAAAGCAATTACCTAATGCTAGTACCAAACCCTGTTTCAGATCCACACGGCTGAACGATCTGACGTATTACGAATCAATGACTCGAGAGAATGGTCCAGCCATGACGTGGAGCATGCACACCATCGGCCATCTGCAGGTGGATGACGACAGCAAGGCTGATTCAATATTTAACATGAGCTATGAAGGATTTGTTAGAGAACCTTTCAAGGTAAGGAAAAGTATATATTTGTGCTCTTAACGTAATACCCTCATGTATAAATAATGAACACTCATTTAATGCATTTAAAAATCAAATAGGCATTTTTTTTCACGTAATAAATAAAACTGAATGCATTTGCCTCGTTGGTCTAGTGGTCGCAAGGGCGACTGCTGTGCATGAGGTCTTGGGTTCGATTCCCAGGTCGGGCAAAGTGTTATTGGGTTTTTCCATCAGGAATTTCTCAGTAGCAGCCTCGGAGTCTGGATTTGTGCCCGTTTGATGGCGTTGGCCGTTTGTGGCGTTTGATGGCTATTACATGGGACTAAAAACATAACTGGCGAAATGTGGGTGTACTAATGGGTACACCTCTGCCTAACCCTTCGGGGATTACAGGCGTGATTTTATGTTATGTTTATGTTATGAATGCATTGGATGAGTCAATCATTCAAAATTTATCTACGCACTGGCGAACTCGATGTCTTATTAAGTAATAAACAATGTTTTTAAGTGAGTAACTTTGTGCCTTTTTGAGAATTATATAATCTATCTTAACTACGAGGACCTATTGTAACGAGTAATTCAAATTAAATCAAATAATTTATTCAATTGCAAACACGAATGAGTACCTACCTAAATTGTACATTATACCTACCTAAGTAGGTGCTATAAAATTAATCACTAAAGCTAAATTGTAAACACGAAAAATTTTATAATAACTTCAAGTTCTTATAAAATCGTTCGTGTCTTGAATACCTACAATTAATTATCTAGCCACTTAAGGAGCACCTTCTTATAATTACCCCAATTAAGTGGATAAAATCACTCAACTACACACTCACTCAGCATGCAACTATTTTTTTCAGGTGTGGAGTGAACTCCGTCGTCCAGACTCCGGCGCCACGAACTTCTTCACTGGCATGGGAGGGTTCCTTCAGACGCTCATCTTTGGCTACGTAGGAGTCGGCATACATTTGGACAGGCTGGAGATCAACAAGCCTCGTTTGCCGCCTAATGCTACTAAGTTTACGATCAGAGGTAAATAAAATTTATCTTTTGTTTTACGTATCCACGTTAAGACCAAATCAAGAAAGTCAATTCTGGTAAAAACGTTAGAAATCTATTTGTAATCTCATCTCAGACTCAGCGATAATTAATGTCAAAAAGTGTAGTTAAATTATAGGCACTTCTGACTGATTAAGACTGAAATTAGAATGATAATGTTTCTAAAAGTTAGTAGGTACGTCTGCCCCTCTCAATAAGGCTAAGAGTTAGCAGATCAGGATATTTTTTGTAAAGGTACCCTTTTAAGGAGTTATTCCCTACTTATATGAAACTACCTTTTGGAATGGGCTAGGTATCTACCTACTAGATTCAATATAAAATGTATTTTATCTTTTTTTGGTAAAGGACGTTCAAAAGTGAATTATTTATTCACTTTTGAACGTCCATTCGTCCGTCTTTGACTTTGACTCACAGGCTGTTTTTGGTAAATAAATCCGTGTGCTACAAAAATATGATTTGCATTTTTTTAGGTATCAAATACCTCGGAGCAAACCTAACGTTAGAAATATCACCAAGCAGCACTAAACTGAGCGTGACCTCCCTGGACGATAAATCACGATTAGTGCTGAACGACGGCAAATACAATATCACACTAGCGCCCGGTATTACAGGTAAGGTTACCTACATGTTATTAGATTAATACTCAAAGGTCACCTGTACAGTCACGAGCAAAAACAAGTATCCACTTAGCAAAATTCAACAGCGATTTTCTTGTGAAATAGCGGTTGTAACTTTGATATAAGACGTATTTCATAGTTGTGTTGAATTCAAAACACTATATTCCTTACAACATAAGATTTCAATCAATTTATTTGAAGAAAATCGCTTTGTGATGTTGTTAAGTGTTTACTTGTTTTTGCTTGTGACTGTACAGTCAAACTGGGTTAATAGGGAAGCATGAGAATCGGGACGAGCCTTTGAAAGAGATTTTAACGTAAAGGGATGGGTATCCAGGGTCTTCAGATATAGATAAAGTTTTCTTAGAAACCGATGGATGCTTTGGATTGAAACTTAAATTAATTAATGAACTGTTTATTATCTACTTTTAATATTAAATTATATTTAAAAACATCCAGCGGTTTGTAAGAAAACTTCAACTATACCTGACGACCCTGAATAGCAACCTATCTCTTTTGATGACTGTATCTATTTTACGTCGTTTCTTGGCGGCACTTTATAGTCACATGAAGGTTCGCCATCCCTGCTCTACAGGGATAAGGACCCCTAATTTACGGTAGGTATACGATTTGTTGATCTCTACAACCCTTAGAAGCAGTACTTACAGCATCAAACTAAAGATTAAATGCAATATTTTGAAAAATCGTTAATAATAAAAATTACTTACCATCTTCCAGTGATATTACCCGGGACTGGACCATTCACAGTGCATTCGGAGCCGTGGAAGGATTGCAAGCTGCCAATCGACATCATCGGACAGAATTATCACAGGCCAATAAGCAATTAGTATTGTATTAAATGTGATTTCTTAAGATCTCTTATTGTATACGCAAGAAAACTAAAATTTTGGTCACACTAAAGACATTTTGCCAAGACTAACTGGCTGCCAAGGTCATGTCAAGTAATTTGAGTATTTTTTTTTTTGTTTTTTGATTTATCATTCAGCAAACTAAAGAAGTACATACTAGCTGTGCCCGCGGCTTCGCTTAGTGTAACGGAAATAAGTATTGAATACTACGCATGTCTTCTCAATACTCCAAGTAAATCTAATTGGTCTAAGTGAAAAAGAACAGATATACCTAATACATTGCTCATCCTCCATAGCAGATAGCGTGATAATGTATAGCTTATAGACTGAATAGATAGACCAGTAACACAAAATACCGCTTTTGGGTTTAGCACGGCAGAGAATTGACGTGTCATGCTTTAGAACATTTTTGCCATAGTTATAAACTATTAATGTTATAACCATCACTTTAATACAATGTTTCATAGCTAAATTGAATATAATGCAACATGCACGGTTGCTTATGAGTGTAAATATTAACAATTCGAATTTATCATAACTTAATTTGGTATTAAAGAATATCTAATTTTGATTTGTCTTTTTAATTAGCAACGAAAATAAATGACACTCAATACCAACCTATAACTGTCTCACTGCAGGGTATACGCCTTCTCATACAGAGAAGGCACGAGCATTGATCGGTACGCTTGCTCAAGGCGGATTGGCGATTCCAGACTTATATAAAGTCCAATTTTACACGTAATAGTTTTCTTCATCAATGTCAGTGATGTCCAAGATAAACATAGAAGGTAGAAAAATAAATCAAAACGACATATTGGTAGATACTTGCCCGGTATTGAATCCTGCACCTCATGTAAGAGAGGCAACCACTAGGCCGTCACTACATCATAAAAGTATAATTATATCAGAAAAAAAACAATATGGAGACTTCAAAACGCCGAATAATGTATTTATAAAATAAATTCTAGGTAAATATTGTTGCATTCCAATTTAAAAATATCCTTTAAAATAGTTTTTTACAAAAATATCACCACTTTTAATGATGACCTCATTTTACTATAAGTACTTCGAAAATTAACATTTTACACACTTGGTTAAATAACTACTTAATTATTATATACATAAATAACTTTATGCCATTTTGGACTTTATTACAATACAATAAAGGTTAACATGGCATTTTATTAGCACCATTATTGAGTATCAATATGATGGAAGGTAAGAGAAGAATTAAGATAAACTATGTTATACAAATTAACTGAAATGAGAAAAACGAAAGAAGCAATTTATAAGAAGTCTTATAAATTGTGTATACTTTTTATACAATAAGTTATAAATAAAGCTTAACTTTCAGAAATAGTATTGAAATTGAGAGTGAGAGTAGGTACCAACAAGGTATTAAAAATAAAATAGGTACAATACGCGCCACGAAAGATGAGACTTGAAACACCACACAAACTTTATTTTTCGCAATAAATATTAAATTCTTGTTAGGAATTTTAATCGGCGCATATTGCATACATTTTGAAAATTACACACATTAACTAAGTATATTTTCATAGTAGTGGATACAGAATAACTGAAAAATAAAAATTATCAAGATAAGTAGGTACTTACGTAGGCGATCGTTGGCGGTTGACCAATTTTCAACCTTAATACTAATATTATAAATGCGAAAGTAACTCTGTCTATCTGTTACACTTTCACGAATAATCCACTGAACGGACTTTGATAAAATTTGGTACGGGGTAAGTTTCCCAAATTTCATCTTTATACTTCAAGCGGTTTTCGATATTTCGTGATGAGTGAGTGAATTTTGCATTTTTATCATTTAGATTTAAAAAACATTTTTTTACGTCGACAATTTAAATAAACTTTGATAAAGTAAGTACCTACTACTTAATATTGTCATGTAGCAGTGAGTTTTTTATAAAATTATCTCTGCTATCACTAAAATGCAACTACACACATTTGACCCGAAAAAAATTTACAAAACAAATTTTGACTGCCAGCAGTTGGAAACATAATTTAGTAAAAGATATATATATTTTTTTTAATTATTGGTTGACAGATATGTTTAACTATGGGCTGATTGTTCAATAGTCACATAACTTTTATCCAAAGAATAAATTATGACAGTTTGACATATTTTCTATACAAAAGCTGTCAAACCGCCATATTTATTCATCCGTTAAGAGTTATCTGACGATTGCAAAAATTTGCCCATCGTACCTAAATACTTTATTAGATATAACACAAAAACTATATAAGTAAAATACAAAAAAAAATCAAAACTTAATTCTAAAAGTATACAAAATAATACTATAATTGAAAAATAAAAATTGCATAAATACAAATCAGTATCGATAGCAGTTTTAATTAGAAACTTTAAATAATTAATTATTAAAATTCGAAAGCAAGGTGATAAACATGATTACATATCCATATATCAAATATACCTACGTCATTAACACAATCGTTATCAAACATTAATTAAGACTATTGCATCATAGCTTATCACATGAGCTTTGGAATATCATTATGGAATTTTATAACTACATTTTAGTTATTAATATCTCCGCTTACCCTAATGAACGCCAAAATCATTAATTAAAATCAGGACCTACTATTGATAAGTTATCAGCACCATTATTAAAATTAAAATGTGAAATAAAAAAAAACATTTTAATTTGATCTAAAAATCCTTGTATTTGACATAAAAATATGATGTCAGCGTTCATAGGGTTAACTTGGTACATTTACAAACAATATTGCCTATTTTAACATTAAAATCTCCCGACCACACTAATTTGAAATTAATTAACACTAAAATAAGTTGAAATGCATTTTGGTGAATTCAGTTTTAGAGACTTTGAAAAACACAATGACATTATGGAATTAAGAATAAGTTTCCGGTTTCATTCGTTTAAAAACACAACCTTAGAATGAGACAAAATTTTATATAAATATTTGTCTTTTCACGAAAGAGCGTTTGCGCACTTTCAACTATTTATTTTTCAAAATGAATGAACCGATTTGAATGAAACTTACTACACATAAGCAAGATATAATAGGATAAAGGTCTAAAAAGTTATCATTTAATATTTTTTATTGATAATTTAATAAAATTGTAGGCTGTGTTTAGTTATTGTACTGTGGGTTTATAAGTTTCACTATAGGTGACTCAATCCACTAGAAATAGAAACAATTTATCGTCATTACAATCAGCACCTACCTAGCCTTTTCCCAACTATGTTGGTGTCGGCTTCCAGTCTAACCAAATGCATCTGAGTACCAGTATTTTACACGAAATGACTGCCTATCTGACCTGCACAACCCAACTGGGTTGGTTATCGTGTTACCCGGTAACTGTTCTACTGGGTAACACGACACCCATTGGTAAGACTGGTTGTCAGATTTTCGGGCGTCTGACTACCCATAACGACTGTCAAAGATTTATGAATGACAGTCGGGACCAAGGACTTCGCGGTTTTACCGACTAAACTTTAACCCAATAAGACTTTGCCCCAAGGTCAGAAGGCCTGCTTGCGACCATAACAATACTGGGACAATCAATTTATCGTCATTGGAACAAGAAATAATAAGTACATAGTATTATTTGTTATTCCAGTGACTGCATACCAAGAAGCATGCCAGAATTAAACATGAATAATTACTACTTTCTAAATGTTAAGTGTTACACTTGATCTCACTAAAAAGTCCGTGACAAAACGTTTGTTTTAACCAGAACTAATATTTTTTCTTACTAACTATGTACTGTACCTAGTCCTGTAATTAATGTATCTACGGACTAAATAATGAGGACGCTTATTAGTCTATTTTAGTCCTAAAGTAGGGACTAGATTTTAAATTATGCGATGCATATATGATTCGTTACCTCCAACCAAAAATTCGTTAAAATATTGATACTTTTCTTGTACTTTATTATCGGTTTTAGTATGCAATACTTTAACAAATATGTACTTTTAAAAACTAAGGTTATGTGCAGATAAATGCGGATACATCTATTGTAATAAAAATTAATCGCTAAATGTGTTGCTAAGCGCAAAACTCGAGAACGGCTGGACCGATTTGGATGTTTCTATTTTTTGTTGTGTGCCTTATTTTCCAAACAAGGTTTTTATGAAAGAAATGTTTTGGTAAATCCATCGGAAAAAGTCAAATTAACTCCCGTGCGAAGCCGGGGCGATTTGCTAGTTTATAATAATAATGGCATTATAAGTGATAATGTTATGCCTTTCTAATATTATTGAAAGCTTGATACATACCTACTACCTGTGTATAATTTGCAATCTGGGTACTAATCAGGCTGTGTCAACATTGCCTATATGGAATACGGTTATTACAATCTGATCCATACATTTTGACCCCGCAGGAGCATTTTTGTATGAACCAGCCGTTTTTTTTAATTACAAACGTAAAATTTCGTCATGTACTGAATCTATGGTACAGGTTTTCGCTATGATGCCTTTCCGCACTTAACAACTTAACTTTTAATTCGTTGTACATCCTTATGGGGGTGAAAATACCCATGAACTCAGTATGAAATATGAAAAACAATAATCAATAATCACAATCGAATTGTGTTGAACAGATGATATTTATTTTTTCATGTTTTGTAAGTACTATGTTCCGTAGTGTGTGCTTTCAACCTCTTACGGTTTGTACAGTTGCCGGCACGAAACTTGGCAAGATATTCGCGTAGTGGACGAAGTGTGCGCATGTTCATTTAGTACATATTTACATGCGCATACTTCCCCCACTACGCCAAAGCTTTGCCAAGTTACATTCCGGCAACTCGACAACGAATTATAAGTCAGCCAGTATAACAACGCTAACAACTTCTAAATAATCGTAACTTCATCAAAATTCGCACCGGGTTCACATTAAAATCGAAACGGCCCGTTCCTCAGAAGTCATTGAATGTATTTTATTGCTTTTAGATAAATATTATTGATAACACGCTTATCAGACTTTGGATCTACCGACTGACGATATACGTGAGGCATTTTAAATTTCCAATGGAAAACGTATCTTCAAGATATAATAACAAATGGTTTTGAAAAACTGTAACTACCTGTGTACCGTGCTTACCTACTAAATCAGATCTCTTTTAGAACAAGAATAATCGATAATTATGGTCTCAATACATAATATCAAATAATCTGAAAGCAAATTTAACTTATTAAAAACGTTAAAAATCTAGTAGCAATCATATTTCAGTAACGAAAAATGTAGGTAAATAGAGGTTTTTATTTAGGTTAAGACTGCCTGAGACTAAAATTATCCGACTAAATTAAAAGAAAAATAATTAGGCCCAATTACAAAAATACCGGCCTAAAGCGAGTCGGGTTTGCACACGAAAGGTTCCGTACCATTAAAGTAACATATAAATTTAAAGTTTATACATAAAATACGTTTCTTGTACAGGGACCAATTTTTACCTTTAAAACATTACATTTTTATTATTTGTTGTTAAATGGCCATAGCAATACGCACTCTGTGAAAATTGACTACATATTATGGTTCAAAAATACAGCCCTGTGATAGACACTAGACCGACGAGAAGAGTGGTCAGTTGGTGACCCCTGGACAAAGGAACCATAAAAAAAAACTAAGGTAAACTTTCCACGGTTTGGCGCTTTGTACCTACTACAATACGCAAGACTCCGCTAAGAGCTATGTAATGTACTTTCTCCATTTCGACTCTAGGTTAATTATTTCCACAACAGTATAATTAAAAATAAAATGTCCATTATTACAGAACTACGCAGGAACGTGTACGCAGTAAATAAGTAAATAAAAAAAAATTACAATCGAAATTCACACAAAACAAAATCATTAAAAAAATAAACGAGCGACCCTTCGGGCTTATGTTTACGATGATTTAGTTAGTAGAATCGACCCTTATTTGATCGAACAAAATTAAAGTCTGAACTTGAAATGGGCAGAGTAAAACCAACTCTAATTACACCGAGCTAAAATGTAGTATAACCTGACAAAAGTATCTAAGACCGAGAATGTATATGTAAATAAATGTTATCTAGCGCGTGGTTTGGCTAAGCATTATTGCTCTCACTGTCACACAAATATCAAACTAGAAGTGCAAAACAGAGATGAGAACATAGCTAAGACGCCTATCGCTAATCTACTTGCTAAGTAACATTTATTTGTCTCGGCCTAAGAGTCAATTTAAGTACTAATGACAGTCTCAAGTCAATCCTACACTGTCCGTGTCGGCATTTAGCTCTTAAGCTATTAGGCACAAAATGCACTTAAAAATCTAGCCCTACCCTAGATCGAAACCCACAATGTTGTCTAGATCGTAGTTGAATATCCTGTAGTCGTTTTTGTACAACTTGTACAACTGCCTAATGAGAGGCAGGTCCAACTGTGAGAAGTACCTGTGAAGCTTCTCCGCGGTTCCTGAGGTGTGGTACAGCCGCGGGAATTGGATATGCGAGGCGTTGATCGTGTGTAAAGCTAGCAGCGAATCGTCTAGCAGGGTCTCGTATTTACCTGGAAGTAAACGAAGGTTTGTATGAATAATTTGTCTAAGTTATGGTATTCTCCGTAACGTTGAATTTTTTGGAGAAATAGCGGAGAGAAAGATGTGGCAGTTTATAATGATTACTGCACTCTATAATATCTACATCAAAAATAAGAACAACGGAAAACATATTTACATAAACTCTCGCCATCTGACAACAAAGAAAACTGACTGAAAATCTGGCATTCAATATTTTAATACCAACCAATTCCAGAACAAAATTCCATTTCTTATTTGGCAAGGAAGTTCAAATATTCAAATACCTTAAAATTAATATGCTAGCTAGATAATGATACAAATACGGCCGGACGTAGCGTCAAGAGTTCCCCGTTATTATAATATTCACGTAAGTATTCCTACTCAAAATTTTGTTACTAAGAAAACAATGCTAGGCATAGAATCGGGCGAGCTCATGACAGGAACTGAAAAGTAAAATTGCTATCTAATTTTGGTGCTTTTTAAATTTGGTGGCGCGGCAAAAGATTTTCTAGAAGAACTTGCAAAGCTGAAAATCGTCAATCAAAAAAGACTTTCAGTACTAGTTCAGAAATACAATGATCAGCGGTTTAGCCTTTTCGTAATTAGTTTGTGGTCGCTTTTCATTCTACCAAAGTGCTTCTAAATGAGCGGCTTTATTGCCATTCTGGTTCGTTTAATTTCTAAACCGTTCCAACTGCAGCACACGACTCTAATTTTAGAGACAATTTTATCTAAACCATCAATCTACGTGATAATCTTAAAATAATACTGTGTCTTTAGCTCATTAAAACACTCAATTTGCTCGCTCACAACTTTAATAACGATAACAAGAATATTAATAACCACAAGTTTGAAACGGCTGACTTTGTTCTACCGCTATAATTCTGTCCTTTTTCGTCTTACCCAAAATACAATTTACCATCCTTCTCTGTCTGGCAATGGCTTCCCGAAATACTTAGGCATTCAAAGAGCTGCGACTGCCTAAAAACGTTCCTAGAATTGTGACACGCGATACCGACGTCAAGAATAATCGGCCTAGTTACTAAACATAGGAATTATAATCGAAAACCCGAGCCAACAGTATATTCGGTTTCAGTAATCTTGAAAAAAACTTGTTTGTAAGAAGCCTTGAAGTGTGGAAGATATAAATGACGTAAGTTGGATGTTTCTTGTGTCATCTAATGCCTCTTCCAAATGTTTTGAAAACTGATTACTATACCATCAACGGCGCCGTGGCCTACTTTTTTGTTTCTTGTTGGCTATATGAAAACCTAAAGTTGTTTATTGAGTCCTCATCGCCAATGGATAGGGGAGTAATTCAATGATCCTGAACGCAATATGAAGGTGATTTGTGGTCATCCACTCCATTATGAAATTGGACGTAGTTACGCAAAGTGGATCCAGGCACAAAAGCTTACTTTTGAGAAAACAGGAGTTTTAGTAAATTTGATATAGCAAAATAACAAGATTGTAGTTTGTTTTCGAATTCCTCTTAAATATTGGGTATTGTTATCTACTTCCTGTATAGTATTGTTTTAGTATGTTTCATGTTAATAAATATATTTTTTTCAGAATTTTGTTTGGATCTTTTTTACAATATTAAAAATGTGGGATGGATCTTTTTGTTTTAAGTTTGGGCAATAAAATACCTATAAGAATAAATTAAAGTAAAAAAGAACATAGTTTCAAAAAAAAACCAATTATTAAATAAGTTTCTTCAAGATTAGACACGACAGTATCTAAATTACTAATTTGCAAAATAGATCCAAATCGCATGGTTCCTGTTTTATAGTAAAAATCGATTTTACATACAAATCCAATGTAGTTTTTATCTTTTTGCCCTGTCTTTTAACCCGTTATGTAGGTTACCATGACATATTATGGACATATTTTGACTCTGCAATAATGCACAATATTCTGTTGGTATCATAAACGTCTGTGTTTTTTATTAGAAAAAAGATGCGGCTTGGATATTTTTTGCATATTAAAAGTTTATTGTGTAGATGCCATTTATGTCAGTAACTCAAAAAATAGTTTTTGTGAGTTGGATCCATTTTGCATAACTACGTCTAATTGTGAATTGTTAATGTAAAATTGCATAGCCATTAACTACGCACCCTGTTTATCAAACTTTATAGGTAACTTTGAGCAAAAATTTTTGCTGGGAAACGACTATTATTTTAGTAATAACACACGAAATTGTGTTCACGAGTGCATCCAACAGTAAAGGGGCCGTAGAGGTGTTTAAAGTTTAGTTACCTTGTATATGAAACTTATTTTCGTAAAAAAAACGTAAAAAAACAGTTGGAAATTTGACATTTAATTTCTCCGTAACCATACAGTTGCCAGGTACGGTCCAAAACATAAACATAAGAACATGTAAGTTTCGGCTTCGTTAGGAGTCTTTTTACAACCGTTATATTCTTGAAATTCATACGAGACTCAGACTAGCAGTAAAATGAGCCAATATCTCACAGTAACAAAATAAACGTGAGAAAAAACCCAGTCTGTGTCTTATAACGTTAGATGAGGCGAGATGTTGTAGAATAGTCAACATAATTGCGAGTAATGTGACGTTGATGGCGACGATGTAATAATTATACAAAGGTCAAGGTAACATTAACCTGTATTTACTTCGTCATCATTTATGAGGCTGTTTTTAGAGCTTCGAAGAGTCTCGCTCATGAGAGTAGCAGATTTCGAATGAAGCTCAAAAGACATTGGTAACTGTTCTAGATTTATCTTGACTCTACAGCTATATTGTATTAACGTGGCCTACTTGTATTTCGTCGTAATTTCAGAGGCTGTTTTAGAACTGCAAATAGTCGTGCATGAGAGATATCACTGTCCACTAACCAAATACGACCGTAGCTTCAACACATCGGAGTCTCTTTTAGATTTATCTTGAATCCTCTAGGTCGATTACGACAATAGCTTTACATTTTATTGTGTGTGGTAAGTAGTAGAATATAAAAAAAATGGTTTTAATTCGTTAAAACATTCCGCCTCCTTTGTTACATGTCCAGGCCAAAACGATAAAATAATAATTTCGTATACAAGTTACAAATGTACGCAAAAAACCTAAGTAAGGTATGGAAAGCAAAAACATTAGACGTGCAGATTGATTTGTAAACATTAGAGATCCATGAAGAAAATTAAAATATTTAACGCAATGAGTTAAAACCCTAATCTGAATGGCAAGTTATTTGGTGTGTCGGAGCCGTGCTTTTATAATCAGTCATAACCTTACAACAGCTGAAAAAGATTAAAAAACGAGTGCGACAGAAGATATAAAAAAGGGAACATCGGAGGGCCTACATATCCAATCGTGTATTCATTCATGTATTTAAAAAACAAGAAATAAATCTTTCATTTAATGGGGTTTTCGCCATTTTATTGAAATATTGAGGTCAATTATATTGTAACTTCTGTTAAAGATTTTTTGCATGTTTCTTTTGAAGTAGAAGTTGATATTTATTCTGAGAATCAACGGAGGAATTTGGAAGCAAAACAACACCTAGTTAGCCTTATCTGTGATGAACGTCTGTTAGTCAGTAAAAGTCCGACAGTCCCTTCCGCCCCACGCAGGACGGAAGGACTCATTTGACGATTTTTATCACCTCAAAAAAACCCCTAAGAAATAACTTAATTATGTAAAACAGAATTAGGTAGGTATCTAAAGCATAAAGGTAGAACATATTTTTTAGCAAATTATACAAGTTATTATATCAAATTTAAAAAATCTGTCATCATTATAATTATGAACGAAAACATTTAATAAATTTAACCAATAATGTCATAGTTCCAGACCAACATAATTTATGACATCCAGGAGCATTGAACCACGGAACCCAAAAGGTCGCATCGTTAAAGTAATTTCATACAAAATATTATTAGAAGCTATGACGCAACCGAGTAAGCAGGTTCCGATGAAGGCACAAAAAATAGTCGGCGAATAAAAAACTCGTGTTTGATAACTGCTAGCTTTTCATGGAGATTTGATCAGCTGTACAAGATTAATAACTTGATGTATGGTATTTATTCAGTGTTGATTACGGATAAAAGGAATTTAATGAGACGTCTGGGAATTTTAACAAAAAATTGATTGCTGCAATTTATAAAAGCATGACAGTCCAAGACAAAACAAATAAACCTGACGAACTATTGGCAACTAACGTAGCGAAACGAATAAACATAATAATGTGTATATAATAACACAAGGTTTTGCAATATTTTCGAAGAATAAGAGGCCCAAATTCTTATTGTACCAGCCTATATCTTAAGACTTGGGAGTGCCTAATAACTATAAATGGATGGGCAAGGCCTAAACATGTGAAGGTCTGAATTTCGACAGGGTTACCTAGACCAAATTCAGTGATTCCGAGTACGCTAAACCTGAGTCATGGTTAGAAGAACCAGCCGAGGCCTAAGCTATCCAAATAGTATACGAATGTTATGCTTACTTGTCCAATTAGGTAAGATGATTTTCAAGTTAAATAATTATAATGAAAATTACCATAATATTATTATTCATACAGCGTATATCCCTTTACAATCGTAAATACTCGTCATTTCTTCAAAAGAAAAATAGGCTCGCCCCCTATTACATGGGACTAAAAACATAACTGGCGAAATGTGGGTGTACTAATGGGTACAGCTCTGCCTAACCCTTCGGGGATTACAGGCGTGATGTTTATGTATGGATATGTGCTTCAAAAGGTAATTGGTCAAACGTATAATCTCTATCTCTATAGTCTCTACAATGCATACTAACGAAGACTTTTTTTCCATAGCAACTGAAAACTCGTCTTGTAACTTTTTTGCGCCTCAATCTGCTGTGGCTTGCAATCAAAATCCAACTGCTTAGTAGTGTATATAACAGTTTCTACGTTAATTCTAATTTTATCTTTATCATTGTTGTAAACATCACGCCTGTAATTCCCGAATGGTTTGGCAGAGCTGTACCCATTAGTGCACCCACATTTCGCCAGTTATCGCCATCTTTGTTGTACACATAACATAACATCACGCCTGTGATCCCCGAAGGGTTAGGCAGAGGTGTACCCATTAGTACACCCACATTTCGCCAGTAGACTGCCTCGTTGGTCTAGTGGTCGCAAGCGCGACTGCTGTGCATGAGGTCTTGGGTTCGATTCCCACGTCGGGCAAAATGTTATTGGGTTTTTCCACCAGGAATTTCTCAGTAGCAGCCTCGGAGTCTGGATTTGTGCCCGGTTGATGGCAATAGGCTCGCCCCCTATTACATGGGACTAAAAACATCTTTGTTGTCTTGAGAAATAAAAATCAAATCTAGGAACTCTGTGTTTTATTTTCCTCCTAATGTACTGACGACAGCTGGTTAAGGTTAACCAGCAAGTTACGCGGTTGCCATAAGAGCGATTTTACAACAATAAGGTATAGTAGTAGTAGTGCTGGTGACTGTACACATTGCCCATTACAAGTTATAAAGTTCATACGCTATATTGCACGCAGAGCCTAGCCGTCGTGTGTACAGTTACAGTTCATGGTCGCGAGACCCTATCGCCAGTCTTTAAATATTGTGTTCAGTAATCGGCATGTAGGTTTCCTTGTGAAGTGATAAATGTATGTAAATATAGTATGAAAAGTTTGAAATTTTCTCATACCAGTTCGTTGTTTAAGAGTACATAAGTTGCTAATCGAAAATGGTCGCATAGCGCGACTGCTAAGCATAAGGTCTTGGGTTCGATTCCCAGGTTTGGCAGTGTTATTTTGTTTCTCCATCAGGAATTTCTCAGTAGCGTCTCGGAGTCTGAATTTGTGTTGGCAATAGGCTCGCCTCGATGGAACTTAGCTGCGAGTGAAGTGTGGGTCTAGTAATGGGTACACCTCTGTCTAACTCTTCGTGGGATTGCAGGCGTGACGTTATGTATGTAAAAAATACGCGGACGAATTCGCGAACGAAGCTAGTTTTTAATAACGCGACGGCCAGCCTCTCTACGACAAAGAATCAAATGTATTGTTGAGATTTGAGAACTTGAACTCGCACAAAAGAGTGATGTGAACGAACCAGTCGTGCCAACCTTGACAGTTGATCCGACGTTTGTAATTCGCTGTCCCCAATTTGATTTTAATATATTCAATCGCGTGATTTCAAGTTTTAGCAAGTGGCTAACCTGTTCTTTCTAATTACCCGACCACGGCATAGCTAAGAGGAGGGTTATGATTTTATCAATCTCTATATGTATATTCGTCTTTGTGCGCATATCTCCTAAACCTAAACTATTAGTAATGAAACAAAGTATCAATGGAAAGTCATGATGTTTCGCTATCTATGTATGGTATATGGCTATCTATGTATAGCTGGCTACATGACGTCACAGAAAATTCAAAATGGCGGCATTATTAATAGCATTATTCCTGCTAAACAGTCAAATTAGGAGAGCGATATCACAGTTTCATCCTTGAACGATTTATTTTATTAAAATTTACGGTTTTCATAAAAAAAGTAAAAAGTAATATATTCGCAGTTCGGTCCTCAGAAGTATTTGTTATTTGTGTAAACTTTAATTACTCGTGTACGTAACGTGTATTGTACAGACGTAGGTTTGGTCACAATGACAAAATCGTCATTGTAATGTCATTTTGGTGCGCGGTCGTGAGATTTCGAGCCATAGTTTTGCATTTCGAGGACGCTTTGAGAACGTCTGTTGCATGCTAGTATCGAGACGGTAGTTCTACCAGTTTTACTGGGGCCGTATTCCATGTGTACTTTCCCAGCTGGACATCACTGTCCGATGACAAAGACAGTGACAGTGTGTCCTTCACCGATGTGAAGGAAAATATCGTGAGGGAACCTGGATTTATCTACACATACTATATAATATGACAAAGCTGAAGAGTTATTAAACTCTGTTTTTATGTGAAAGCGCTAATCTCCAGAAATACTGGTCCGATTCTGAAAATTCTTTCGCTGATAGTTAGCTACATTATCCCTGAGTGCTATGAAATATTTCGTTATCAAAAAAATTTTGGGACCGAAGAGGCGAGGGTTCTGGAAATTGGAGAATCTCCGAGAACTTCTAAGAAATGGAACGAGAGAACCTCACCGAAACATCACGCCAAGTGCACACTTGGCGTACTACCAAAACCAAACTACCACAACTACCTATGGCGAACCATAAACCAGTAATCAAAACATATAGGCGTCATGCCCAAAGGATCCCAATCAGTTTGAAGTATTAAATTAGACTTCAAAAGATTTAGTAATTAGACGCAATGGTTTTAGAAAAGTGAATAAAATAACAATTAAAATGTTTTTGTAATTGCAGTTACTAACTAATTAAAATATCAAGCATACAGATAGCGGAACCATCAAAGCAAAATGATTAGTTTAGCATAACTACTTTTATATATATTTTTTTTATTATAATGTCTGACTTTTTCTTGAGATACTATTTTATAAAATTTTAGTAGAAGGTAATACCTAAAAATAATTCTAATATCTAAAAATAATTAATTTATTCTTCGTTCGGCCCACTGAGTTTCGTCCTACATAAAAAATTCCTGGTTCGTCCTAAGCAATATGCTTCCTTCGTCCCAAATTATAATTTTAAATATTTTATTCTTATTTCGTCCTATTTTATATTCCTTCTACGGCCCATATTTTTTTTGTATAAGCTAAACTTACTTTTATGTACAATCTGCAAAAAAAAATAATTTAAAATATCTCTTAGTCTTAGTTTAGTTTACTGTTGCTTAAATTTTTAGTTTATGAATGCTGTTTTTTAAAATGCTTGTTTTATGCATGATTGTTAGTAATAATACCAATTTTTTCGACTTTTCGTTTGTACTTTTTACCAGTACTTTTTACTACCAGGAATGCAGAAATTAACTGGAACTAGATCCTTAAGCGACTTACTACTTAGCTTGATAATGGTTAAAATACAGGTTTTGAAATTGAATTATTTATTGTTTTAAAAAGTACCAGGGTGACAGAAATGAACAGAAGGTAGGCCCCTAAACGATCACAATAGAATGGACAACAAACATATTAATTCACATACACAAACAGCCAGACCCGAAACAACTACTTATCTGTATTTGACGTATTTGTAAAAATTTCAAATACGTATCTTTTTTGTTTGTTGACCGTACTTTTAAAGTACTTGTAATTTGGGACGAATCACCACTTCAATAGTCATATGGGACGAACTAAGATTTTTTTGGAATGTGGGACGAAACTTCGGGACGAACGAAGAATAAATCAAATAATTTTATAAAATGTGATTGCCAGTACCAAATATCTGTCTATCCACCTAATCTTTTCCTGACTATGTTAGGGGTCGGCTTGCTTGCCAAAAAATAATAATATGCAAAATAAGATACATAATTTAATAAGGTGTAGAGTTATTTATTACTGCAAATTACAGGTTTGAGACTACTTCAATCTAATTTTTTTGTTCATAATTATAGAGCAGTCTACATATTACATTAGCATCGTTGAGAAGCTATTCTTAGTCAATTGATAATTAGAAGAGATTTATTTGGAATTCAAACTGGTGCGTATTAAATGTGACGTTAGCTTTAAACCAGTTGTTCCCAAAGTGGTCTAGGTGTACCCCCAGAGGTCCACGGGAAATTCGAGTCACATTAAAGGGGAAAAAATGGGGGTTCACAAGGGTCGTTCGCGAAAATCCTTTTTCGCAAAGAACAAAAAAAGAAAAATGTTGATTTAACTATACCTATCAATGTAAGGCTGTAGGCAGGTAATAAACTACTCAAAAAATTAAGGGAACCAAAAATATTCGGGTTATTTTTGAGTAGCGGTGAAAAATGGTACTCGTGAAACTTACAGAAAAAAATGTAACAGCGGGGATCCATCGAAACCAGAAAATTTTGAAAATGGTATATGAGAAAAAAATGTTTGGGAAACTCTGCTTTTTAACTATCAAAAGAAGCACTATCTACGGTGATTACAGTTTAAGATTTACTGTTACATGCTTTATATTATTACGGTTTAGTAACAGTATGTTTCGACTATTAGTAGTGTAGTCTCTGGCTGGTTAAGCTATATACAACCTTATTAACACGTTTTTTATCGCTCGTGCCTTCTCTGTACCTATGAGAAGAGGCCTTTGCCCTGCAGTAAAGGCGGGAATCATTTAAATTACATACTTCAAATTAGTCGGGATTGGATATTGTAACAGCCCTGAGACTTCGATCTAAGCATATTCAGCGGAATATGCCCATCATAAACGCGAAGTGGTTTAGCGAAACCACTTCGCGTTTATGATGGGCAAGTTAAATTCATCAAACCGTACGGAATGTGGCGATGTGGAGGATGCGATGTCTGCTATGTTTTAGCTCGTGTGCGGAACGAAGTCGAGAGGGGAATGTTAATGCGCAAGAACATTTTGAATTTACGTGAAATTGGAAACTGAAAGATAGAAAGAAAAAATATTTAATTGACACAGACCATTTGGACACAAAATCTAAAATCCCTTTTCCCAACTATGTTGAGGTCGGCCGACCCGTATTTTACATGGAGTGACTGCCTATCTGACCTCCACAACCCAGTAACTGTCAAAATCATAATCAAAGTCAAATCATTTATTTCAATTAGGCCAATAAGGCACTTTTGAACGTCATACACAAACAACAAAATAGGATTGAATCTAGTTGCCCCTTCCAAAAGGTAGTTTTGTATGGAGAAGAATGGTCAAGAAACTCCATACGTACTCTTTCAAAGTCAATGCAAACCGGTACGATACCTCTATTGGTAAGACTGGTTATCAGATTTTTGGGTTCCTGACGACCCGATATGACAGCTGTGACCAACGGTTTAACGTGCTTTCCATCTGGACACAAAAATAATCACAAAAATTCCGTCATTCACGCAGACGAAGTCCCAGGCAAAAGCTAGTGTGTTACATAAAAACCAAACAAATATTTTCACCGAATTTATAATATGTCCCTTTTTTCAATAGCAACTATTCTTATCATAGGTCAAAGATCGTAATTGTTTCCAAATGAGTCATTATCAAAACAATGGGTACTTGATGTATTGAAGCTATCGCTTTAGTGAAATGACTTCCGAATGATGTTATTATCAATTGACTATAATTTATATTGCACATATATTTGAGCAGTTATCTAACCTCATTTCTTGTAAAATTTTGTTTTAAGTTAAGACGTTAAAACGTCAAAAATATAGGGATGGTTAAGCATTTTTCTCAATCTTGATGTAAATTCATATACTCATAGGCCTACTACCTACGAAGAAGAAGAAATTAAGCGTCCTATGTATTTGTATAGATTATATACAAATAAATAAAATTAAAGTACCTACCTGTTTGTAATGTCAAAATAAATATGAATTACACGGTACATTATATTTACGAAAAATGTTTTTAAATTGTCTGTCTGTCTGCTCCGGCTAATCTCCGAAACAGCTTGACCGATTTGGATGGGACTTTCACTGGCAGATATCTGATGTTTTAAAGAGTAACATTGGCTACTTTTATTGAAAAAAATAGTAATTATGGTTCCGCGCACAAAAAAAAACACGTCATAATCGACATTCAAACGACCAAAGTAGCGGGCATAAGATAGTTCTTAAATTAAAACATATTCATCAGTTAATATGTTGTTTTCATTTAATTTCTAAGACTCTCGTATCACTGATTCCGATCTCTCTTGGTTTATTTCATAGAAAAAAAAAACAGAGATAACCCAAAAAATCTGCGAAATATCGAACGATGTCGGTGGACCAATGAAAATTCTCTATTCAAAACACAATTCACAATTCAAACATTTTCGTCCAATCAGCCATCGTGTTTACATGACGCAACGTAATTACCGGAATATGTTATAAACAACTAGCTTTTGGCCGCGAATTCGTCTGCGCGAATCTTAGAGACAGACGAAGTTGTGGACGAAGCTATTTTTTACTCAAATTACATTATAATTGGTTTAGTGGTTTTGCCTTGATGTGGTAACAGACACACAGAGTTATTTTCGCATTCATAATACATATAAGTGTGAATTTAATCGCACGTGTTTAACTACTGACCAAAGTTATTGTTACTTAGGTACACTTGCAATTCCATTGATATAAACAATGCGTGTCTCAAAGGATTCGCGTGCATTTGAGACAGTGCGTACGTGTCTTAACTTGGCGGTGTAGTGTTCCACGCGCCCCTCTTTGACGTCGCGGGGGAAGTTAAACACCTCACTCATTTCCTTTTCAAATATGTGTGGCCAGTGCTTACTCACATATTCTCTAAATTGCACATGTTATAATCTACATTCTGCACTTATTTTAGTATTCATTCCGGTTAACTAGAACCTTGAAACTAAAACAATGAAGGAAGACGTCAGGAAATCCTTTCATAACAATTTCAAGTTCATAACAATGTTATGTGGTTAATTACTTCAATTTATAACTACATTATTTATCATCATCTGCCTAGCATTCCAACTATGTTGGGGTCAGCTTCCAGTGGAACCGGATGCAGCTACTAGTATTCTACATGGAGCGACTGCCTATCTTACCTCTACAACCCAGTTACTAAGTAACACGATGAGTCTTGCTAAGACTGGTTGTCAGACTTTCGGACTTTTTAGTACCCGTAACGACTGTCAAAGATCCACGAATGATAGTCAGGATAAACGGCTTATGGTCATCGCTCATTTTGACAGCACCGCTTCGACACGGCAACGGCTCGGCCGGAATCGCCTCGAAAACTCGAGTCGCGATCCGTCACCTTTTTACAAACTTTTTTTATCTCGTCATTCTAAAGTGTAGGTATTTTAACGCTCGCAACTTAAAGCCCTTACTAGATTAGAAAATTATTTGGGATTTCGGAGGCGTGCTTTTATAATGACCTTTAAGGCGCTTCTCGAGGCACGGGGTGTATGTTGTAATGTATGGTCACCCCTCTACGTATTTATTTAAACTTTATGCAACATAAAAGTACAGAGGCGATGAGGCGAACCTAATGCCTAGGCATTCTCAACCAAATTTGGTGAAGAGATCCATCCACGGGCCAATCCCAAAAGCTTCATCTCTTTCTTCCAGTCCCAGACAACTCCATTATAAATAGCAAGTTTTTGCGGCAATCAACACGGATGGCATCAATAAAATATTCAGCAGACGTTAGAGAGACTTTTATGATCACACAAGCCTCATAAATATTGATTTGAAAAACTGGTTGCTGGTGTAACCGCGTACGCAACACATTGAGCACAAAAACTATTGGTCGTGAGGTAATGTTACTTTTGAAGTCAGAATTATTGATATTAGGTACCTATGACCGCCGGTTCCGTTGCTGGTTTTATTGCTGTATGTAGCTAACGCTTCTTCCAGTTAGTATTAGTTTTAACTAGACCGTTCAAGCTAGACATTAGATATACAACAGATTCGCGTACTTGGTATTGTAGAGGCTCTGTATAGCTGAGACATATACAATCTTATATCCTATTAAATGTATGCCTATGAGATTAAGTTAGGACCCTTTTCACATGCATAATAGCCAGATTTATTAGGCCTCGTTGGTCTAGTGGTCGCAAAGCGCAACTACTGACCATGAGGTCTTGGGCTCAATTCCCAGGTGGGGAAAAGTGTTATCAGGTTTTTTCATCAGTAATTTCAGTAGCAGCTTCGGAGTCTAGATTTGTGACCGGTTGATAGCAATAGGCTCGCCCCCTATTACATGGGACTTGAATATAACTGGCGAAAAGTGGGTGTAATGGATACATCTCTTGCCAACAATGTATACCGAATAGTATACCGATACCGAATAGTACCTATACCGATACGGAATAGAAACCGCGGGTTACAGCTAGTTAGTTTTATTTATTTTTTACCTACTATTAGCAGCCGGTGTTCTACCGACCGTTTCTTAAAATAAAAAATACCTGTAACGATAGGAATATTCCGACTGTGATAATTAGATATTCATTCTAAAGTTTATTTATTATCTTTCGAACAAAGTACGAGTATCTTCTATATGAGCATGATTGGTGTGCTGTGGAAAGACCGTGGGGCATTCCAATTACATTCCTAATTAAACATACGATTACGAACTCGCACCCGAAGGGTTCCGTGCGACTGTACAATATTTAACACTACATTAAAAAATAAATTTGTAGGGGAACCGGATTTTTAATTTATTTTATTTTTATTATTTACGCACTCTGTGATACTTTAAGCGTCTTTATGATTCAAAAGATTATAACCCTGTGACAGACTTACAGCGGAGTCTTAGTAATAGGGTCTCGTTTAGCACCATTTTCTTATGAAACCCTAAAAAAACAGTTACAAATTTCAAAAGAAAGATCAAACACGATTTGTGTTAGCGGACCGATAAACACTCAAATCTTTTCAAACGAACGTTAATGCTTATATCTCATAACCTAGCTGTTTCCTGCGACTTAGTACGCATAATCTTTAACCCTGTGGTTACTGCTCTGCTTGCGTGTGGCGTAGCCTGATGTTATACAGCCTATATCTACCATGAGGTAACCAATTACTTTTATTGGAGGTCCGTAATTGAAAATTATGAGACTATCCTGGTCCACTTGGTAATAACAAATAAAATACATATTTTTACTAAGGAGACTGGCTGAACTAAAATGCCACAAGTATTTATTTTGTTGTCCGGGTACCGACCGCGGTTCGGCATTTGGGGACCCCTGGCCTAACCTATTCCTAATGAATTTGGCTATAATATACAAAAAAAAATTAGATTTGAGCGTTTTTAACAAACGGACAAACAAACAAAAAATCTGTACAGCTTCATAATAGTATAGATTAATAATAGATATCATGATTGGTACCGATATCCTGTTTACATTAACAATTAGGAGAACTGTTAATACTACGATACAGTCTAATGTTTACCTATTGTGTTGATGTTATTTCCTATAAATAGACGTAACTTGCTTAACGTACAGAGATTTACGGTCTACGGTGACGGAGCTGCAATATGCTCGAGAATTTTCGTAAACTAATTGATGATGAACTTAATTACAACAGATTTAGAGTTGGAAATTGCTTAATTGCGTGCAAGACTTTTTTCGTTCAAGAAATTTTCAACTCTATTAGTGGCGTTTTTAAATTCATTATAAATTAATAGAATATGCTCGAGCATTTTGCAGCTTTGTCTAAGCTAAACCTTACAGTATGTTATTTACTGCATACAAATACCTGTACAACAATTATATGCAAATAACTCTCTTACCGACTGCCCTATTGGTCTAGTGGAGGTAAGTGCGACTGCTGAGTGTGGGGTCTTGGGTCAGATTCCCAAGTCGGGCAAAATGTTATTGCGTTTTTTCTATTAAGTATTTTTTTTAGTAGCCGCTCAGTAGCTGCAGTAAAAACAGCACAGCTGCAGTACTGCTGTGTAAAACACTTTTGAAAAAGGGTAGGCAAATCATGATTCACTTATGATTATTTATGAAACCATTTTATCTGATAGCAAGAATGTTTTAACTAAGCAAGTTACAAAACCGGTGGCGATGCCGGTAAAAAGATAATTTTAAACATATCTATGGTTCAACATTTTTACCCATAAAGATAGATAAATAATCAAATAAATGTGTGTCACCGATAAGTTGGATATTTGACGAAACAAGTGAAGGCTACAGGAAAACCTGGGCAATACCCGAAATGACGTAAATGGTAAATATACTACTTGACTAAATATTAACGTAAGAATTACGAGGTGGAAGAGACCGCGTTGACATTTTTCGTCGGTTACTCGTATATTATTTAGTTTAAGGTATAGAGAGGAAAGATTTGATTGTTTGTTTGTTTGCATTCAATAGGCACCGGAACTACTGAACCAATTAGAAAAATTCTTTCACTGTTGGGAAGCTACACTATCACTAGGTGACATAGGCTATATAATATTTAAATAAAATAGGGCCGTAAGAAAAAATGCGGTTAGGAAATCGCGGGAAGACTCCTAGTTGAAAACAAACCATCCAAGTAGGTACGACTCTGACTTGTACACGAAGAGTCCCGAATAAAATTTAACACAAAATAACGTTACGCCTATAATCTCCGAAGGTTCAGGCAAAGGTGTACCTACCCAATAATACACCCACATTTCGCCAGTTATGTTTAAGTCCCATGTAATAGGGGGCGCGCCTATTGCCATCAACCGGACATAAAGCCAGACTCCGAGGACTAGAATTATCTGTATGTAAAGTTGTTGTTACAATATCAAAGACTAATGACTCAAGTTCTGAGACGTAATAATTATAGGTACATGTCAGTATATCTACTATAAATAAAGAGATGAAATCACATTTACAAGCAATAAAGTTTATTAATTGCTAATTGTTACATAGGTACTCCTACAATATCTTTACACCTGAATTCTACATGTAATATTCTTATCTTTATTAATATTGTAAAGTTTTGTTTGAATGCGCTAATCTCCGGAAATACTGGTCCGATTGCGAAAATTCTTTCGTTTTTAGGAAGCTACGTTATCCTTGCGTGCTATAGGCTGTATGTTATTTCCAAAAAAGAATGGGTATCCGTATCACAACGTATCACACGGACGCAGTTACGGGAAAAGCTACCTATTTATTCTTAATCAAATCTAGGCATGTTTCTTCTAAAGATACGATTGGCTGAAATAAAAAATGGGGATAAGAACGTATTCAAAACAAAAAAAAAACAAATTAACTAACTTTCAGGGGATATAAATAAAATATGAATGATAACATTCTCAGATAATTATTGTGAGGCCTTGACTCAACCTTGCGTCTTTCAAAATGGCAACCAAATTTCATTAATTTACAATGCGCTATACATGAACGCAAAGTGCAAAGATATAGGTACCTACCTAGAGAAATCCTTGACTTTTAACAAATTAATACCTATTAGCTGTGGTAAGAAGATCTGGCAACACGGCTAGACAGTTTTTTCCTTCTAATGTAAGAAGGCCACTGCACTATTGTTACAGGGGAGATAACATTCCAGGCTGTGCGTAAGTCGCCTATGACATACGTATAATATCTCAATAAGCGTGTATCTCCGTTAATCGCATCTGCAGGCCACGCAGATGCGATTAACGGAGATACAAACATCTGATTCTTGAAATTGCTGTATCATTTAATTACGACTAGGTATTAACAAAAAGAGCGGCTTTGCATTCACGTCTTTCAGGAGGTTGTCTTATATCGAAATAAAAGTACGACACCTGGTCAATAATAATTAAATACTAATTTTTTTAGTTGTTTGTGTATGTAATTCAGAATACACAATTCTTTCAAAGAACGAAATGCCCTGTTACGTATACGGTAGGCAGTGTCGAGCAACTATGTATATCAGTGTGCGTGCGTCTTCATAACCCCGCCTGCCTAAACCAAGCAGCAAGATAGCTAAACTCACCGAAAAAAAAAATTACGACTATTTGTTTCATTATTTAAAATTCGTGTTGAGATTGAGAATCATTAGCATAGTTCTCCTTAAACTCGACGAGGTTACAAAATTGCATTTCGTATTTTAAAATATTCAAAAATGTTGTTGTAACTGTAACATTATTTTTGAGCCTTTACAATATTGTAACGCAAAATCTTGCAAACCATAACATATGAGTTTTATAAGCCAGCCGTTCGACCCACGTGCAGCAACGAGCCACGCCTATGGGGTCGGCGACATCCGCTTCGCACGCACGTCAGTCAGCATCCTCTGATGGCCAATAAGACTATGTTACTTTAAAGTTGTGTGTGCCTTTAAAATCGCAAACATTGTTCACACTAATGTTTAATGGATTGAATTGAAGAACACTTGAGTGGTTTCGCTTTAGATTAAAAATTCTAATACGTATTTGTGACTGTTTCTGGAATCGATCACTTGAGTTTATTGCCCATATAGGTACTGTTACGAGGATATTTACATATCTTATGTAAGTATTTTTTTAAATGACTGATTGTAATGCAAACTTCGGTTCCGTACCATTGTACAACTTTACCTACAGACAAAAAAAAACACGTTTCCTGTGTAGGAAGAGAAGGTACCTACTTACTTATTTTTTTACTTTATTTAATTCGTATTATTTCTTGTTAAAGCAAGTATAGTACTACACACTAGGCACGTTGAAATTGGAACAGCATAACTATTACGGTTTAAAAGATACAACCCTGTGACAGAAGGACGGACAGACAGTGGAATCTTACAAGTAGTACCTACTTAAGTAAAACTTAATCGTTCTACTTGTCTGTTACTTACTACATAGGTTGGTTATCTAGAAAATATTACACAAGTAAAATGACGATGACGATTTTCTACCAGGTATTGCAGTTTTGTAGGGAGCAGTTGATAAATCTTGTGTTGGTATGGGCATGTGAAGAGGAGGGGAAACGCACGAGACCAGGAGTGTTATGAATATGAATGTGGATGGATGGAGAGCAAGAGGAAGGCCAAAGAAAAGATGGATGGATTTTGTGAAGAATGGTTTGGAAGAGTCAGTGATTGCATGACGGCTGACAGGTCGGAATGGAAGCAGAAAACATGTTTAGGCAGGAAGATGATGGCTAGATAAAGCTGGGAAATTATCGTTACGGTGTTCCTTCTACCCTGTATGTTACTATTATTCTCCAACAATATGTATCAAAATGATTTTTGTAATTGAAATAAACATTTTTTTTTTTTTTTTACTTCGCAAGCCAATGATACTTCACATTCACCAACGAACGACTGCTCGCTTGCTCTATGTCGATGCACCGCTACAGCGCTTTAATTCCCTTCCAGCACGCAACACCAAATTCATTATGCCCTGTCTCCAGAACTCCTTGATTAAGATTCATTTGCCAATCTACTTTAATTACTTCTCCACGGCCAAGCGAAGTAAGTCAACTGATAATATCTACTATTACCTCATTCAATTTGAACGGAATAACTGTAAATAGATTGTGTCAATTTATGGTGTGCTCAATGAATCATTCAAAAGTAGTACGTTTTCAATTACAATTGATTCTAATTTGGTTATTCGCCTATTAACATAATGGATATTTTGTCAATAGGTTAGTCTACGATTGGGTGGGGCACGGTCGATTAACGTTATTGCTAGGCTAGCCTTTGTATTAGGTCATATGTATATTCTACTAGCTTCTGCCCGCGATTTCGTCCATAAAAACTTTGGACCCCCGTTTCATCCTCTAAGGGGGTGTATTTTAGGAAATTCTTTCTTAGCGAACGTCTACTAACTATAAACGACCGCCCTGTTAAGTTTCATCTTTATACGTCGTAATATTACGCGATATTGAGTGACTTTTCGCAATAGACTTGCCCCCTATTACATGGGACTAAAAACATAACTGGCGAAATGTGGGTGTACTAATGGGTACAACTCTGCCTAACCCTTCGGGGATTACAGGCGTGATGTTATGTATGTAATGTTTTCGCTTTTCTAAATTAATGTCTTTTATTATCGGAACATTCAAAAGGTTACCAACACATCGTGTAGGAAATCATAAAACTCTTTAATGCGGTGACCCCAGGTCCATCCATTTAGCATAATTATTATCGTTATAGTGATAATTAGCTAATTAGGTACCTACTGTATTATAATTAACACAATTTACAGTTAGATAAAGGCTGCAATGCTAGGCACTAGTAACCTGACTGTTTATTTACTACCTACAGAAAAATGTAAATGCAGCAAATCTAAATATGTACAGTCAGCAACAAAAGTCGATTAACAATGTTACTTTTTTATATCATTTAAACAGACACTAGACACATAATGAACTGGCTTACAGAATTTCAGGCAATAGCTAAGGGTTTATTATATATTAATTTTATATTCTTTGCGTTTTACTTTTAATATTGCACTTAATAATTAGGATTTAAAAATCATAAATGTTAATTGACTTTTGTTGCTGACTGTACCTATCTAAAATCGAAAGTTTTTCATTCGCTCATCGCGAAATATCGAAAACCGCTTGACGTATGAAGATGAAAGGCGGGAGGTAGTTTAAGGTTAGTAGACGTCCGTTAAGAAAGGATTTTTTTTTAATCCAACCCCTATATGGACGAAACTTGGGTCTAAAGTTTGTATAGAAACACTTAGGGAGAAACGTAAGAGTAAACTAAATCACCCGAATTTAACGCGAGCGAATCTGCGAGTAAAAGTTGGTTTTTGACATAAATAAAATGTTAGGAGCCTGTCTACGATTTCTAATCAATAGCCGTGCAATAACTTTAGATAAAATATAATAAGATTAGC
The DNA here is from genome assembly GCA_949774945.1 of Hoplodrina ambigua. Classification (NCBI taxonomy): domain Eukaryota; kingdom Metazoa; phylum Arthropoda; class Insecta; order Lepidoptera; family Noctuidae; genus Hoplodrina; species Hoplodrina ambigua. The sequence goes on along the minus strand of OX458969.1, from coordinate 3,542,332 downwards.
CTTATCAGTGTATCCCACAAACGTGAGAACGTACATCACCTGCACGTTTAATCTTTAAGGTCATCGCTCACTATAACAGCGCCGCTGACGACACGATTGGCACAGTGACTGAGAGATTGGCTGGTGTGCTGCGTTTAGCGGATTCGATTACTACAAACATTCGTACGCCTACTGGTAGTTTTTCCAGATTTAGTTGTTTGTGTCATGTAGAGATATGCAGAGCGACATTTTTTTTTAAAGAAAAGCAATTCTAGCGAGGCACGCTGCCAGCAACACCTGCCTCAAAAAAATGCACCGCCCGCAAACTGTCAAGAATCGTGACTCGCCATTGTAAAATTTACTTCTTCAATGCACACGATTTGGAGTTTTACCGACTCAGCAAATCTTTTATCATTTTGGCAAATTATTCATTGTAAAATAAGTGTGTGAAGCCACTGGCCTAGTCATTACAACAGCAATTTGTATTTAGTACACTAGGTACCCACCTCACGTTCCAATTACTCAAATTACAGCTTACACACAGCAAAATACGGTTTTTTATGTATATGAACAACAAGTTCCGTGCATGTTTGGACTTTGAAAGCAAATTTTTATTAATCAAAATTGTTCAATAATCTCTATTAATCTCAACTAATATTATAAAGTTGTAGAGGTATTTTGTTTGTTTGATAAGATGCACCTAAATCTGCAACAACTTGTCAGATTAAAAAAAAATTACATGATACCCAAATGAAATAGAGGCCAACGAGGCTATAGATAATATTACCAATGGCTAATTGGCTATACGTAAATTAAGGCGGGTAAAAAAAAGCGGACAAGTCGCGGGCAAAATCTAGCGTTTGATATGAGAAAATCCCTGTCTTGAATGTTAAAATCACAATAAAAATTAATGTTTTTTTATCACTTAAGTTTTTATACAACTACGTTTGTTTAAAAGATATATTATTTACATAGCAACTCAGTAAAATTGACATTTAATAGTCGTCAAGTCAACGTTCCTTTGAGCAGTCAAGGTCTTCTTCAGTCTGGGTGGGAGGTCCCTACTGGCTAAAGATTGACGGTGATTCACAGAAACATACTAACAGACCTACACTATCAAATTACTTAGGTATATTATGTAAGTAGACACTCCGTTTGTGAACTCCGCCTGTCATTTCTAGTGAGAGAGTATATAGTCAGCCACAGACATAATACCAGAGGCTTATCTTGAGCAATCTTGGCAAGTAGGGTATCAGGGGGCCGCAAAAATCACCAATTATAAAAATCAAAATCATTCAAACTCTGGTCTGCTACTGAGATATTCCTAATGGAAAACCCCAATAATTTTCTGCCGGATTTGGGGATTGAACTCAACCCCCCACGCTCGGCAGACGCGCTTGTGACCACGGAACAAACGGGGCAGTCAAACTACTGCAGGCACGAGGCAACGGGGAGGCTACTTAGCTTAGTAGACAGTTTACAACGCAACTGTCCTACTAATGGGTACAGTGACTGGCAACAGCCGTGGTTGTGCTAGTTGGCTGTGTTTAATGGTCACGTTTTACTAAAGCTAATTTACTGTGATGCAGTCTTCTATGTTCTTAGAATAGAAATAGCTTCTAACTGCGATTTCGTCTGCGAATTAAGTCCAAAGTCCCAAATAGTTCCACGGGAACAGAAAACCGAAATAAACATCGTATGTCTTATGTTAGATCAATGTGTCCAGCTAATTCCGTTCAGCCGTTTATGTGTGAAAGAGAAATAAAAATCCAAGTATCCATCCATCCTCTCAAACTTTCAGCACTCTTCCTGCGACTTCGTTCGCGTGGTTTTTAATTTTTGATAGTAAAATATAATATAGCCTATGTCACCCGGAGATAATGTAGCTTCCCAAGAGTTAAGAATTTTTCAAATCGGTTCAGTAGTATCGGAGCCTATTCAATGTAAACAAACAAAAAATCAAATCTTTCCTCTTTATAATACATATTATTATAAACTATAGACGAGTAGCAGTGAGTAGAATGTCTAATCTATGGTACGGTATGGTAAGGTGTTGCCAAGAGGAGTTTTTTTAATAGATATTCAAGTTGATACTTTTTGCTAACATTGATCGATCGAACTCTTCTTATTTCAAGTACTTTACTCAGCATTTGAACTTGAACGCATTTGAACTCTGTAATGGTGGTCATTAGATTTTAGGACATTGGCCTCTCTATGTTGGTACAAAAGAATGGAAACCTGTAATGGTAACGCCATAATCAGCCAGGCGAACTATGAATGTTCGCAGTATGATATTATGAGCACATAACCATACGGTGCTCATCCTATCAATGCAATTTAATAACCATAAGAGAGGCTTGGAGGCTTTCTCGTCAGAACGAAACTGATAGAAAATTCTCAATCATGCACATGAATACAAATCGAAATTAAAATCATGTCTTTGGCTTTCGATATTACCCTTATAACCTGACTGCACAGTAAAAACAGTGTTATGTGTTTTCTCATGCGTATCTGTCGCCATGCTTTTATTAGGACCTATCACAAAATCCGTTCTCAATTCGACGCGTATATTTTTTTATGTTTCTGTCATATTCTATCTAAAAACTAACCTGCTGAATTTCAGCTTGATACCTACCTCAAGTAATTTTTGAGATTTCGTTTTTAGTCAGTGAATGACATTTGTTTTAATACCTACTTAACTAGCGACCCGCCCCGGTGGCGCGCGGGTACAAAGTAGGTACATAAACCTTCCTCTTGAATTATCTATCTATTGATGAAAACCGCATTAAAATCCGTTGCGCAGTTTAAAAGATCTAAGCGTACAGCCGGCGGGAAGTGAGTCTGTTTTATGCTATGTAAAGTTATTTCAAATAGACTTACCAACTAAAGTGTACTTGATGAGGCAGGGATGGCACAGATTGGTGATTGGTTGCCAATGCTCGTTGTTTATGATATCACTCATCTCCTCCGAGCGATTGGTCAGGAAGAGCGCAAACTCCTTGAACGTGACGTCATGGCCAAACTCCAGGGACTCATTTGATGGGTTCTCGCGGTATGCCTTGATTATGCGTCTTCCCACTCGATCCTGTAGAGATAAAATGCGTTCTATTACAAGGGATAAAGACTCACAATAATGGAACGTAAATCATACATTTACTTCAAGGGTTGTGAAAAGCGTCTGTCCACCACGCCGTTGATAGCACGGTCATTATGACCGTGCAATGAACGTATTAGGTATGGAAAGAAACATGACACGGAGTAGGTAGGCACTGTCTATACTTACTAGAAAATATTGCCAGCATATCAACCGCCAATTGGGTACCTACCTTATTAACCAATAATTCCAAGACACAACTATGTATTCCAAAAACGGCGTAGATACCTACCTACCTAATACGCAGAGCCCATCATTAATTCCCTGTGTATGTGCAACAGATTTTACCTTCAATAAAAGTATCAAACAGGTAAATAGGTTCTACGTACTCAAAAATAAAGTGCTTACAAAATGATATTCTAGCGCAAAAAAAACGAATATTAATAATATTCTTTTCAGACATAAAATATTCCACACTTGTGGAAAAAATACGAATAACGAGTTTTATTTTATAGGTTTTTTTTTTTGTATTCGTCTCTTACGTCTGGCAATACGAAATAGTTCATGAGATGAAAAAGGCCGTCTAGATACAGACATTACAAATATGATCCCGCCAATTAAGTTCACGGACTTTATAGCTATCATTATCAATGACGAACGTCAAAAGTCAACGAGCTTTAATGACGACCAAATTGTTATCAATGAATACAAAAACAATTGCAAGGCCGTATGGAATATTTGAGAAGGTAACTGAAATATTTTACATGCGTCAACATTGGATAAACTATTTCTCTTTTTAAAAAACTGCATGTTCTCGCGAGCCCGAATGTTCGTCGATTTCCAGGTCGGTTTTTCCATTTAGGTTCAGGATTGGGGCTAACCATTACAATTTCTCAGTTACAGTCCGGTGTGTGAAGTTGTCTTAAGTTGTTGGTGTGACACGGACACCCTTATGACTCAGAAATCACAATAAACCCGTTGGTCCTGCGCCTAATCCCTCCCCGGTCGTGTGGGATGCCGTCCTTTCGGACAATGAAGGTATCTACGTTTCTGCGTAAACACTTGTTGCCTGTAATATTTCCTGCGTACTTGCCAATCTTCATTGAGATTTTAAAATTGACCCCCATAACTGAAATCCGGTAATATTAGGTACCTACCTATTTGAAAGAAGTTAGAAGTACCTATTTTATAGACTTACGATCTCAATATCCAGCAATTCTGATGCATGCCTAAGATCTTCTTAGTGATATTTGGCAAAGCAAGAGAAAGATGATCAAGTAGAAGATTTTAGTAACGCAATGTTTATAGTATTCACTGGATTGTGTACGTTAACACTTCAGTCTATTCAGTAATCTGTGCTTCAGTCATCGTTTGATATTCAGAAACCGCGCCAGTGAGTTTCACAAGCGTAAATAGCGCATTTAATAAAGACTACACTGAAGCGGAGAAGCAAACAAACAACCGATTTTAAAAGTTATTATCATTTCATTTTAATTTAAAAATAAACTTTACAGCTGCGCCAAGGGGTTTTCAAGCGGACGTCCCTATCAGTTGATGTTTTGTGGTTTGTTCGATGTTTAAACAATTGATGTGTCATTCTTTACATTATGTTATTTTGAACTTTGCTCTTGGGAACCCCGACAGCAACTAAATATTTAAGACTCTTTTTAAGTAGAAAAGAAAACTCTATTTAAGACTTTCAAAAGCAACTCCTCATTTGTATGGTATAACGGGGTGCTGTACGCAACTCAACGTTTTGGCGCGTATATTACGTACGGGTGGAAAGTAGATCATTCGATCCACCTCAGCTCCACAAGGAAGGCCAACAACACCTTGATGTTACTGATCTTTTTAATCTACCTGGGTACTTTGCCCTGTAAGGCCATCTCTTCATTATGGGACGAGGAAGAGTCTGCAAGGTCTTTAGTACCTATGACAGGCATAATAATTTTGGAAAGTATTTTTAGGAATTTGTCGGTAACAGTTACGGCTTGACAGATTTTGGTAAAAAACTTGTATTTTTTATTGACGTCATCTTAGAGTATTCGGTTGAAAACACTAACCGTATACCTACCCAAGCGTTTGAAAAGCTGACGAACTAGTCTTAGTGAGACTATAGCCAGTTTCGGGAGCTTATTTGTAGACATAATGTTTTTTTGGAAAGGTCGGGTGTTCAGTACTCGTAACCGCCGTGCTTGTATGATCAGATGTATGAACGTGGACGAGATGAAAGGAGTATGTAAGGATCGTAGCAGATGGTGTTCTGTGGTTTCTGCCAGCCCCCATGGGAAAAAGGACTAAGTTTATGCATATACCTATGTATATTTTTTGGACTCATTCTACTGGTCTCTATGAGAAGTAGACTTAGGAATAACAAGTGACCTACCTATGTGCTGCCACCAACGATGCCGTGGATTTTGGGCCAACCAAATTTTAAAAAACTGTCGTGCCCACGACACGAAGGACATAGAAATGATGATTTTTCCTGATGATGGACTAAGAAGGACATCACAGGAACTCGCCTTACAATTTGTAGACCCACCGAGTTTAACCGTATAGTTCGGAAGCGCCCCCAATTGGACCCGAACACAGAAACCTCCGCCGGCTCGGTAGTGGGTCCAATTGGACCGCGGAGTTCGCGCATGCGTCATCCTGACCAATAAGTGTAAATACTGATTATGGTAACCATCTAATCTCATGTGTGAGCATTAAGTAACAGAGTTTGATAAAATATTTAAATGTTAGAGCTATCCACTCTTTTAGATTTAGCACGCGAGTATATAAAATCACCGTTTTAAAATCCAAGTGTGAAAATGCAATCATCGCCATTTTGAAGACCATAGTAGTCGAGGCTAAAAAACATAAAAATTGTGGATTTTAGACATCCAAGCTCCACTACAGGAGCAGTAAATAACTCATAATTGATTGATTTGTCGATTTCATCCATAGTTTAACATAAATTAGTAGTGGTAATAAAGTTTTTGATATCCAAAGTCGAAACTTCGCGCCAATCCGTGCGTGTTTACATTTTTGTTTGTCACAAATATCACTATAATACATTTAGATATTAAAAAAAACATGACAAATGTCATTCAAAATATAATAAACAACAAGAAAATGCCCAATTCTTAGTGTAAATTACAAACACGGGTCTAAAAACACGGAATATTCATTACCACTACTCATTTTGTGTTCTTAGAAATTGTCAACCAATTTTTTTTTTTTAATGCATTGATGTGCTATTGTGATTATGTCAATCGATTATTTTTTTTATTTCAATCGATTCGATTAATTACAATTATTCATATGAGATATCGACTCGTAAAAATTAATATAAATGGAATTTAAGTTTAAATTACAATAAATATTAATTATTTATGCTATCCAGCTCAGTTAATAATTGTTATTTATAGTTTTCTAGTTCAAGGCTCAACAGAAAAAATATGTATCTACGATAGGTATATTTCATTGGTCCTTACCAATGAACTATACCTATGGTACCTACCTATATTTTTTTTTCTGAAATTTTATATTAAATTTAATTAAGAATTTTAATTTTTGCGCGTTACCTACTTTTTTAAAATTGGATGCAGCGTACACAGTATACATTTATCTCAGATTGGTGTATATCGCGTTTTTCCTACATTTAATAGAACGTCTAATTATTTGCATCAATATTAATAATTAACTTATCTAATTAGTTTGATTGGGGCTGTAACATTGGATTAGGGTTGCGTACGTCCAAATGGAAACGGAAACCTTATAGGATCACGCGTGTGTTCGTCTGTCCGTCCGTTTGTTACAATCAAAATCCAAGATGGCGGCCGCAAAATTTTACAACATATGCATTATGGGTATCGTATCCATGGTTTTCGGGGGTGGTGATGCCGAAATTGAGGTCAAAGTGAAAATCCAAGATGGCGGCCGTTAAATTTAACGACATATGCGTCATGGGTGTCATGTCCATGGTTTTCGGGGGTGCTAATGCCGAAAATGACGAATGACGCATCTTTTGTAAAATTTCACGACCGCCATCTTGGATTTTCACTTAGACCTCATTATTTTAAGTCTACGTAAAACAAAATAATTCAGCTAATATTTTAGCAGATTTATGCATAATTATGTATTTAATGAATTATGAACATCCTCCTTTTTGAAGTCGGCTAAAATATCTACTTAAGTAAATCTTATACTTTATTAAAAATAACTTAAGCTCCTGATTAAGCTTTGCGTTTATTTATCCATTTAATATAAAATATAAATCCTGAGAAATATTATCAAAAGGTTTTTTTTTTTCATTCAGACTCCTTTGGCCAACCTCGATTTTATTTCAAGTATCGATTCGGCTGAACGCGACTTTTGAATCGAATTATGAAACTTGGGTAAACGGTCAGCACTAAGAAGTGCCACAATTTTGTGTAAATTTTGTCCGAATTTGATTGTATTTTTAAAGTACTTATGTATGGATAATGCCAAAAACAACAATGGAGATGGAATGATAATGTCTTTATTTCGTCTGAATGCATCTTTTCAGCAAGCGAGAAGGTTATTTATGTACTTAATTTTAGCTTATCTGAGTGGTCTGTCTTTGGATAGGGTGCAGAAAAACTTATATTACCAATTTTGCAGTGATCTGAAGTGGTTTAACCGACCTCCAGTTATAATTAAACATATTTGCCACAAACTTATTCTATAAAATAGCTGCAAACGTTAATTTTTCTTCAAAAATTGAATCCTGAAAGTTGATGTAAATTCCAGATTTTTATGACATGATCCACAACACCCTGCCGAGTCAAGGGATGTGTCAAATGTCAAAATCTTGTCGAGCAGAGTGGTTAAACTCTTAAGATTGGTCTAAGGGATAACTACTTTATTTTTTTGTTTTTAAACTCTTTGCTAGTTAGTCAGGTAAAAAGAATAAATTAGTAAAGAACCGAAATCCACCGCCCTTACTGACATAATTTATCAAAATACGGTTCCAGTAGACATAATAAAATATTTTGATATTTGAAGTAATGTGCTATCACTGAATTGCATGTCAAGTCACAATTGATATGAGTTAGTTTTATTATTTATTATAATCTTTAGTATCAGTGTGCATGACTTGAAGCAGTGAAAGCGTAGTTAGTTTATTTCATAGGCAGCAGAATAGAAAGTCTCATACATATTGTGCATCTATTTTGTGCATCTTGCATTTCAAATGGTAATAATAAATCTAACTTAATTAAAAACACAATGCAGTCTGGGTTTTAATAATTATTTATTTCTCACACTTAACATAAGTGTTGCCATTAAGTTTGAGAAATATTAACTATCTTAGTACCTACTATTATAAATGCGAAAGATGGAAGGATGTTTGTGACTCAATTACGCCAGAACGGCTGAGCGGATCGAGATGAAATTTGGCACAGAAATAGATTATAGTCTGGAATATCACATACGCTACTTTTTTATTCCGGATAAATGTACGGTTCCCGTGGGATAATAGGTACATTAACTTTGACGCGGACGAAGTCGCAGGCGGAAGCTAGCAGAGAAAAACGGTAAGAAAAAAGATCGGCAATAGGCTCGGCCCCTATTACATGGGACTAAAAACATAACTGGCGAAATGTGGGTGTACTAATGGATACACCTCTGCCTAACCCTTCGGGAATTACAGGCGTGATGTTATGTTATGCTAAAAAAGGTCTGCGCCCAATAGTGTGAAAATTCTAGCTAATAATAATGTGAGGAGGTTAATCTCTCTGGACCTGAAACCCCCATCAGCTTGGGTCTTGGCACTTGGCTGCAAGTGATTTATTCATTGGTAGGCATTTAAATTTTTATTATTAAAACTATTAAATTATGTAAAAAAACAAATTAAACTGGTAGGTACCTGATTCAGGAAATAGGTCAATTTTAGCATACAATTACTTAAACAAAAACATGAAATGTGAACTGTAGGTACTGGTGTTAATTTACACTTTGAGCATATCAATTTCAAACATGATACCTACCTAATCAAGTATTATACAATCATAATTATATAATATTACGAATATTTACAAATTGTATTAGTCTTACCTGAAAATATCTGGCACTTGGAGCATCTCCTTCCAATTTATTCCTAAAAGCTGACAGCAGCCTTTCAAACGGGTTCCTGACGATAACCATCTTATGATAGTTCTCTAACATGTAATCTCTCTCCGGACGGCTCACTGTGCTCATGTTCCGGAATAGTCCAGGAGTGTGGGCCACGCTGGCTGTGATGGACAACACGTCTGTGCTGTTCGTTTTGCCGGTCAGTATCATGAAGATTCTCTTCCAGTTTGAACAGGCCACCTACATAAAAAAAAAAATTGACACTTTTTGAAAATAGAACATGTACAGGCAATGGTTTATTTTTTGTGAATTGTGTTGTTTAAAAAGTTTTAGGTATGTAAGTACTTTTAAATTATACTTTTTTGTGATGTACCTACCAAAGAAAACAGAAAACTAGGTATGTCAGTCATAAACAATTAATTATTAATGAGTAGGTAGGTACCCATTACACAATTTAAATAAATTTTGGAACTTGGCCTTGAATGTAAGTAGATTATTATTTATAACTTTAAAATGCCTCAACAAAACTAACAACAAATAGAATATTACATGAACATAAGGTAGGTTGATATTAACTATATGTTATATTATATTAAAATAAGTTTACAAGTATTATTTTATAAACATCTAATTTAAAATTATTAAAATATCTAAGTCCTTAATTATGACACCTGATTATGATTGATATGATTAATACCTAGGTACTTACACTAGTCAGCTGCTTCAGCCACATAGGTAGGTACTTATTTACCTACCTACTCTAATGTTATGAAATCAAGATGATCTTGAGGAAGTATTAAATCATAATGTCAGGAAGCACACAAAATCTGACTTAATGACTAACTATTGTAAATATTATGAATTATGTCATGGACATCCTCTAAAAACATTTTGTGTAAACGAATTTGCACGTAATATTATTTTAGGAATGTTTTGCCATGTGTTTAGGTACGAAAATCCGGTTTACCTTGAAAGACTTACCTTAGGTACATAGCAGTACAGGAGTTTATGCTCATCATCTATCAGGATATGCTCCAGTTGACTCTGAGGAAGCTCATCCAACCCGTGAATTGGGGGGAAACGTCTACATGTCTCCTGAATTAACTCCTGTCGCGCCAAGTTCAAAGACTGGGTCAACTCTAAAGAATGTTCAGTCACATCATTATTATACACGTCTCCACTGACCAACAACAAGTTTAGTAACAACACTATTTCCACCTTCATAACTCCCATCTTCCACATTTTCACATCACACAACAAAATAAAAGTTTTTAAACTTTCTTTCGGTAACCTATGTTTTTAATGTAGGGCAAGTCGTTGCACGCATTGCTGTCTTAGAAAGTCACTTTACACTGAATGGTTGCAAGAATTTTGAATAACTTTTAGTGATAATAACAAACTTATTTAGTGTATTCGTAAAAAATTGTTTTGAATCGAAGTAAATTACGTGAGAGCGCGCACATGTAACGCGTCTACTTCATAACACGATTCGCATTGACTGACACTGACAGACCGACCATTCAGAAACATTGAATGAATGATGAATTTCAATGAATGAAGTTATGAACGAACTACAGAAATAACGACTTTGATTGAAAAAGTCGTTAGTGTAGGGAAAATGAATTTGGTTTTGTACTATTACATACTTTAATTGATTAATTAGTATTTTTGTTTAATTAGTTGAAGTAGTTACGTAGGTATAATATAAGATTGCTAATTTACTATACTTATTTCCGGAATTTTCTACATTTGCTACTTTACTTATACATAATAAAATAAATCTCGCAATTTGCTAATAAAAATTACAAATCAACATAACATTTTTATTTCTGCACATAATAAAAATTCGAAACAAACACATTATTATAATACATGTAGGTAATCCATTGAATCTCAAACATAATTATTTTATTTACCAACTTACATAGGTAAACCATATTAAAAGAATCCTAGCAGCAGATGACTTTATCAGATAACACCACATACATTAAATATAGGACCAAGATAAACCATATAATATTCAATTTTTAATTAAAGTTGTATCTAAGGAATGGTAGGTGCCGTACCTGATGGCATCACGTGATTTGAATTTTAGATACAAATAATAACTCTAAAGCAGCAGTTTGACAAATAAAAATACTCAGTAACTTTCAGTAGGTACATTAGGTGCTAACTAACATACAACCGTGACAACTTCAAACTAGTTTAAACTAAAAAAAAAACACCATTATCAAAACATAATAGATTTTTTTTTTATGATCTACTAATTACTCGTCAGTTTTTCCGGTATGTTACTCTGAAAAAGAAAAAAAGGAAAAATAAAGCCTTTTGTCAGTAAACTAAACATAATTGTAAGACCTCAAACTTAACATATCGTTGCACGATATAGACATCTTTTTCAAATCAAAATAGGTAAGTATCATTCTGATCGAATTTTACTTACTCTAAGATGTTGAATGTAACAGACTTGATGATACTGGCGTATCAAAGCGAACGCCTCTTCTGCAACGGGCAGTTGATGGTGCTGCCAAGCAAGGACCGCGAGGCAGGCCCACAGTGTTTCATCTTCAACGGTGCGACAGAGCTAAAACAATCATCTATCCTTAAACAACGTTGCTTTAGAAAACTCATATTACTAATTGAAATACTAGCTTTCGCCCGCTTCAAAGTATTTTGTTTTCCTAACAATATATTAACGGGAAACGTAAAATTTTTCGGGATAAAAAGGACCATATCGTGGTTTAAGAACTAGAGTAGCGTAAGGGCAAAAATTGAAAAAAAAAATTTTTTTTCACCATTCGCTTTTTTAATCCCCATATTTTTATGTGCCAAAAAATTGGAGCGATTCGGATGTAGTGTGTAAATTGCTTAGTACAAAAATAACAGTTCAAAAATAACTATATTTGTTTACAGCCAAAATGATGCTTACAATAATCTTGACGTTATTTTGCCAAAAAAGTTACGAGCACAACGATCGAAACTCAATTTACAGAGCGAATAGTCCGAATTTATGTCTTTAAGTTTAGGTTTGTTGCCAAATAAGCGTATAAGTACCATTACTGCATATGTGCTATTCCAGATCTATCTCGGTGCCAAATTTTGTCCAAATCCATTCATCAAACATCAATTTTTCCAAACTCTTGGGTTTATAAAATAGTAGTAGTAGTAAGGTTCACTTACTTGGAGGGCTGGCTGCCACATATTCGCAACGACATGTTTGAGTAATTTTTCAGGAAATGCGGCAATAGATAGGTGTAGTATTGACCCATTGCCGCGGCATATGTGCGCTACGCCATCTTCGATGCTCAGTATAGTGGGGTTTCTGCCTAGGTCCCTAGGAAAACAATGTAAGTTTCTTTAAAAGGGATTGTAGCGACGTCTATCACACTATGTGCAAACTACAACTGACGTCTCCTACATTGGGATATCAAAGTTCTCAGCGACATTAGCATAATAATACAAAAATCGTGGACCCGTCTGGTCGATGATGGGCCCTATACAATAGAGGATAGGGAAATTCCACCCTGTGCACCATACTTTTAAAATCTTTTATCCCCTTTTACTTATCTGCCGTTTATAAAATAATACTGAAATATACTAACACGACATCCTTGCTGACAGTGGTAAGGGCAAGCCAATCTGGTTGCATAGCAGCTCGTGGACAACACCAAGCTACTACAGAGCTAGCCCGTAACCCCACAAGCAGCTCCGTCTCACAACTCCAGCATATGCTTAAAATTTGAGACCCTAAAACCAAATGGAACATAATTATGAATCATCAATAATACTGAAGTGATAGTAAGTATTGGCCGAATTTTACCGGACACGTGTAAGTACTAGTACTTAGGTATATAATTATTTTAATAGGTATGTAAGACGTCATGTATCGAAATGCAAAAGGAATCAGGGAGAATTTAATGTCAGCATACATCAAAAAAGTAGTTTTAAACAACAGTGCACAGTTGTACAATAAGAAATAAAGAACGTCTCTTCTAATTATGCATCTATTTGGGAATTTCTGTGAACATCAAAAAATTTATGCCGGTTTCGAGGCAATACCAGATTCTACAAATGTAATTCCCCTAAACTCAACCTAAAGATGAAGTCATCGGCTAAAATTGGTAACATAATATTGAATGAATAATAATAATTACGTCTTAGATGTGAGAGGTTGACCTTTTGCCTTCTAATACTTAACTTATCTATTTCATAATATTATACAATAAACAACGAATATAGCATTTTAAAATAGCCTATGAGGCAACGTCATAATAGTCGACTTGATATTATTCAATTTTTTATTATTAGAATTTTTTTATCTCTCTAGCAAGTCTTGCGCTTTCTAAGATTTTTTTCAACATCATTGACACCGGGGAAGGAAAAACATCGTGACGTAACCTAGACTTATAATATTCTGAAATTCTTGAGCAAATGTGTTGATTAAGCTGCACTCGTAAATTTTCTGTACGAGGAGAGAAAATGCCTCTCCTCCGAAAAAAAAATGAGAGAAAATGTACGAGTGCAGTTCCCTGCAGTGGAATACTAATAGGCTGGTATTACTATTACTATTAGGCTTTTTTAGATAAAGTTGATGCACCTTCGCCTATCCCTAAGGGGATTACAGGCGTGATATTATGTTGAGTTAATGTAAGAAAAGATGTCTTTTGCTAAAGCGAGGTAGAGATCTAAAAAACAAAAAAAAAAAAAAATAACTTACCTAATTTAACAAACTTAGGCTTACTGTCCTTCACAGTAACGACATACAAGTCCCTGTTACAGTCCAACAAAGCTAGTTGTCTTTCATTGATCGGTCCTGTTTGACTGAGCGCGATGCTGTTCACAGACATCTTGTGTATCAGCTTCGTAACTGTATTGTCTGCTGAACTTCGAACTATTAAACCGGTGGGCAAGTCGAAGACATGAATCACTGATGAAGAAAAAATGTAATTAAGAAAAGGTTAATTAATTAAATTGTACACAAATGTCAAAGCCTCTCAAGTGAAAAGAGCCCTCTATTTTATAGTTGAGATTCAAGTCGGAAAAAAAGTTAAATTGGATTTTATGGATTTCTTTAAGTTGGCAAAACACCCTTTGTCAACCTATAGAAAAACCTACTGTTTGTTCAAGTCTAAATGGTAGACATACAAAATGAAATAAACATTATTTACGTTTTCTATCTCCCTGGTCGATAGCAGCCAATGCATCTGGCCCCAGGGAAACAGCAGCACGTCCTAGAGATTCTGGCCGAGCACCCCAGCGAGGGCTAGCCAATAGCCGACCCATATAGCTATATACCGAGAGCCCAGCTCTTTCTACTATGCAGATACATCTGAAACATGAGGGAATCAGAAAGTTTTCAATAATCATTCCATTTTTAATTGAACACAAACTAGAAGGAGTATTGTTGGTAAAAAAAACTCCTCTTTTTATCTTTAGGAAATTACTTTCTTATCATTCCACAATTTACCTTTCGGCCAGCAATATCATGCTTATAGTCCCTTCTTTGAGATCAAAGGTCACAGGCGTATTCCAAGATGTAAGCTTATGTATAAAGCACTGCTTCACCGTCGCGATGACCATATGATTGAAGCCCAAAGCAATTTGTATGACCCTATCTGGGTAGTCCAGTTGATCACTCTGATCACTTATAATGTCCCTTATAGCAATCACTTTCCGACCTATTTGATTGCAGGCGTAGTTCTTCCATGTGTATTCTCTGAAAAGAATACTGATGTTGGCAAAAGATTTTCATTTCCAAATTAACTTATTCGGAAAATGTCAAGCTACATATTTACCTATCTATGATATGAGCAAACAAAACATGACCATTAGCACACGCTGCTGCTAGTTGAGTACCATCAGAAGACCAGGCTATGTTGTAGATGCTGCCTGTTGACGGTCGGTCGAGACAGTGAGACCACTGGAAGCAGACGATAACATTATAACCAGATGACCCACGAGTACACAATTCAGAATAATGTAGAGCATTCTGTTTGGAAAAACCTACTCCATTGGAGTTACACAGACGTATGAGGTTATAGCTGCCCACGACGAACATGTCACCAGCAGGGGACCAGCTAACACTTGTGATGGGCTGGTCATGCTTCACGCTCACTGATATTTGCTGACCGAACGTGTCCCAAATCTGAGGAAAAGACAGTTTTACTTAAATCCAATATGTTATTATTTCCTAATTATAGATTGATTAAAACTTTGTAGATTTTACCTTGGAATATCCATCTTCAGAGCCAGACAGAATTAAGTTATTATTGGCATTCCATGCGATACATAAAATTAGGCCTTCATGTGCTTTCCACTAGAAAAGATAAGGGTTACCAATAAGAAGCAATCGATCAAAAATGCGCAGCACAATAAATGTTTTTTCTTAAACTAATCTAAAATTAACAATGATACTGGAAAACTACAATAATGTAAAATATTTTTCTCTAGTTTGATTGCTTTTATAAAGTACACTTAAACCTAATGATAATATAGTAGTTGATAAAACCAATCAGACCGTTGTTTGTGAAATAACAGCTAATTTAGGAAATTCCGACCACAATAACCTTGACAATATTTTAACCAATATAGGTGATATTTCTAGTTTAGGTACCTACTTTCGTTATCTTGTTACTAGAATTCAGTTGTTTTATGACGAGTGAATTCCCTTTCGTGTGTAAAATAGCACTGCTATCTGGGCTCCATACGGCGCTAAAACAAGGCACGTCTGATTGAACTATCGTCGACCGCAGGAGACCGTTTCGCGACCACACTTTGACGAAACCGTCTTCACCAGCTGAAAAACAACAATATTTGGAAAATCTACCTAATAAAGGATAAAGATTTAGTTATTTTTCTCTAACTTTTTACCTGTAAGGAGTCCAGCGCCATCAGGACTCCACTGTGCTATGAGACAAGCTCCTTGATGCGCGTTTACTGATTTTTCTATACGACCGTTGTGATTAACAATGTGAAACCTATTAAAAAATATTAATAACTTAGGATAAATTAGTAAAGTCAAAGTCAAAGTCAAATCATTTATTTCAATTAGGCCACTATAAGGCACTTTTGAACGTCATTCATTTCGTCGTAAGTACCTACACGTAAATAATTGTAATACGTTATATTTAAATTTTCGGATCATGCCTTTTTTCCAGTACAATGACTACCCAAAATGCATATAAATAAATTGAGATATTTTATTTAGCGAGTAAAATTTTTTCACCAATTTTTTTGCCAAATACATAACCCGGCATTTATCTTTTAGTTTACCATAGTTTCTTAAAAATCTGCAGAATCGTAATAAATACATATAAAAGTAAAACGTCGTTAAAGAATAAACATTACCTAGTTATCTACTTGTATATAAAAACATAACACTCACTTGCCATCTGCCGTAGAAATCAGAATTACATCGTGTTGATGCTTATTCCCTCCAGCATTGATTTTTGGAAACAGATGCATGTCATTCGGATAGAAATCATCAGGGAATGTTGTCACTACTATACATTCGCTGTTCACTAGATTCCATTTCAAGAGTTTGTGATCATCTCTGCAAGAAGTTATGGAATGCAGGTTCACGTTTCGCGGTGTTTGTGGTCACACTCTTCCGAAACGGCTCGACCAATTATTATGATTTTTTTACGTATATTTAGTAGGTATGAGAACGGCCGTAAAGTATATTTCATACTGCTAAGTGATACGGATCAATTTTGACGCAGACGAAGTCGCGGGCAGAAGCTAGTAACTTATAACATCTAAGTAGTAGTAGTATAGTCTAAAAATACTGTGGTAGTAGTTTGGACTCTATAATAATAAAAAAAACTACATCCCAGATGTTACAATAACCCCAATTACGGAAAACCAACTTTTGATGTACCCTGAAATATTTTTATCATAATAATTATTTAATAATGGAAAAAAAATGGTTTCGTTCACTCCGCCCCAGCCACATCCCTATTTTGGTCATTGAACTTTAACTTTTACTTACCCACAAGAAAATACATCTTCAGTATTATTCCAATTAACGCAAACCACAACACCAGTATGTTTAGGTTCTTTGAAAGTTGATATTTTTAGTTTCATGATTGTTCAATTTATTAAATTGTGTTTACGTTACAGGTTTGTTGTGAAATGATTTTTTGTAATGCCATGGCAACAGAACAAAAACAAATTATCGCGCCGCCTGGCACGCGCAAGACAGATTCCTTGGGGTTGCAAAATGAAAAAAGATGTGGTTCGTTTAATATTCGCAATAAAAGAAACAATTTAAGCATTTAAAACATTGAAATAAAAATTCAACTAAATAAAAATGGCTATATTTAGGACAATAACACTGTCCGTTATTTTGAAACATGTAACAATTTATTAAAAGTAAACTGTGTTTTTTCTTAAATATCTGTAAATTTTTATGGCTATCATAACATTTTTTAAGAACAACAGCCATGTACGCGTTGGAAAAGATTGAGTTTGGGGTATTTTTACCAGAAGTAAACTAAAACACGTTTTTAATAAATCCAGTTTGAAAAAAATACCTTGTATTCTAAAAATATTAATTTAAGAAATATAAAATAAGAGTAATATTTTGTTGTTTCATTTTCCCTTTCTGAACGAAGATAATTTTGACAGCGAGACAAAAAGAAATGTCATGTCATATAAAATCAATGTCTGTTGATTGAAGTGGTTCTCAGTCTCACATGTTCTTATTTTGCAAATCTTATAATTTGTGAATTAATTATTCTACCAAGGATTTCCCATTGTTATACAGAAAAACGCAACAATGTCGGACGTGCCAGACCTCAGTAGTGACGAAGACAATTTCGAAGACGACGAATGGCTAGAAATGGAAACTAACGATACAACGGTAACATGCTTATTTTGTCCTAACGTTTCATCGAATATTGAAGAAGGAATAGCGCATTGCAAGTCCGCCCATAAGTTTGACTTGAACGAACTCAAATTAAAGTTTAATATGGACTGCTATTCATACATAAAACTGATAAACTACATAAGAACACACAAGCCTACTCCAGAGGTTATAATAAACATCAACAAGGCTTTGTGGGACGACGAGAAATATTTCCAGCCTGTGGTGCAGGATGAGTGGCTCATGTACGACTTTGACGCTCTCACTGACAAGCCGAGTTCCCCAAAAACCTACCATGCTAATGTCGAAAATGGCCTGGTAACTTTGTCAGAGGCACACTTCAGTGAACTTCAAAGAACAATACAATTTTTAACGCAACAATTAAGTGAGAGTGCCACACTTCTCAAAACTGCCAAGGAAGACATGAAAACAATGCGTGATTCAATGCAAACTTTGGTAGAAGGTGGTCAATCAAGTAAAAGTAACGATGATCCTCCAGTTAAAGCAAATTGTGTAGCAAGTGTTCCTCTAGAGATGGATGATGGATACTTCAGTACCTACGCACACTTCGGGATTCATTACGACATGCTCTCAGACAAAGTCCGCACAGAATCTTACAGAGATGCAATTTTAAAAAACAAGGAAACATTGAAAGATAAAGTTGTGTTAGATCTTGGCTGTGGTACCGGTATCTTATCAATGTTTTGTGCAACAGCTGGCGCAAAACAGGTTTATGCGTTAGATCAATCAGAAATTATATACCATGCCATGGATATTGTTAGAGAAAATAACTTACAAGATGTTATTAAGCTAGTCAAAGGAAGACTTGAAGATACTACGTTAAACGAAAAAGTTGACATTATCGTCTCTGAATGGATGGGATACTTTTTGCTGTTTGAAGGCATGTTAGATAGTGTTATTTACGCAAGAGATCACTGTCTTAAGCCTGGTGGACTGCTGTTACCCAGTAGATGTAATATAAGCCTTGTGGCGAATGGTGATGTAGATACGCACAAAAAACTCATAGGTTATTGGTCCGATGTGTACGGATACAAAATGAATTGCATGAAATCTGAAGTGGTTAGGGAAGCAAGTATTGATGTTGTTGGATCAAAATATATTTTATCGGAGCCATGTGTTGTCAAAGACATAGATATTAACACATGTAAAATTGATGTCATGGATTTTACATCTGTGTTCAAACTTCCTATTACAAAAGATGGTGCCTTAACATCAATTGTTGGTTATTTTGATACCTTTTTTAATCTGCCAAACGCTATTGAGTTTTCAACTGGACCTCACACAACACCTACGCATTGGAAGCAGACGGTTTTCTATTTTAGGGATTGCAAGGAGGTGAAGCAAGGAGATGTTATTGAGGGCACAATCACTTGTAGTAGACAGAAAACTGATGTCCGAGGTTTGTCCATACAGATAAATATATTCGGTAAGAGTCATAAATATATTTTAAGTTAAACTACTTGTGATACTTTTTAGAAAGTCTATTGCATTTTGTAACTTACTATGTAAACTATATTAATAAAAGCTTGACGTGCCTTTGATGATTGTAATGCGAATATGATTTGCGTTGTAATTCTGCTGTACTACTAAGTATAAATTATGTTCGTATATAGCTAAGAGATAGCATTAAATATGGCAGAATAGTTTGTAAAACTGTCATTAGATTTCTTTTTATCATCTATTTTTAGGAAACTGAGATACTCACCAGCGTGTCAGTGTGTTCATCATTTATATCATACACATAGATTATGTCAGACATCTCATGGAAAATGTTTTATATGTATTGGAAAAAGGCATTTTCTAATTTAATTTTAATTTTAAAAAAATAATAATTTGAAAATTTAAAATCTTTTATCTCAATGTTAAATCAACTAAATGAATTGAGGTCTGTCTATTTGTTAAAAATTTAAAACTCATATTCAATGAAACATTCTGTTTTTTTTTTATGATAATAATTTTCTTGAAAGAAGGATGTGCCAAAATTGTGACAGCTGCAAAATGTAGATTAGAAATGCTTAATGTATAATCTGCTATGGAATCATTTCATTGTGCTAGCCATTACCTACTTTAAAACATAGGTAATAAGGCATGTTTTAAGATTAAGGTAAGGTCTCCATTGCCTGCGGGTTGTTCGAAAGAGATACCGCGCCCCCGGAACGCAAAGGGCACAAGAAGGAACATGGATGGGTTTTAGTCAGTAAAAGTCTGACACTCCCTCCCGCCCCGCCCAGGGCGGGGGAAGTCATTTGATGATTTCCCATCGGTAAAAAAAAAAAAAAAAAAGGTCTCCATTACATGAGCCTATTTTATATTTTTTCTATTTCTTAGATATATAAGAACATGTACTTCGTGAATTTTATGCCTCATGTAATAGTTAAGTATAAATTCATTATATAAGGGTATTAAAGTAAACATTTCGTCTACGAAAATCTTTATTTTATTTTACATATAATTTACACATAACTAAAAGGTGTTTAAATCTATTTACACAAATGTAGAAAAAGACTCAAGTTGATAAAAAACCATTTGATTTTGAGATTTCATTTTATTAGAGAGAAAATGCAGTTTCATACAAAGATCTTTGTGTTGTTTACATAAAATTATTGTGATTTTTTAAAGTTAAAACATTTAATAAATATACATTCACATACTTACAATACATAGGTAAGTAGGTACAGAAAATTATCTTTAGCAATTTGATTTTAATTTCATATTTTCTTTATCATGTGGGATATAATAATTATAATTAATAATAGAAAATTTTAGGATTTATTTTGATTTTTAATTATAAATTTTCTTTATACATTTAATATTACTATGAATGAGTGTTTGATTTGAATATGGAATATTATCTGTGCTATTTTACTAAAGCAGGACATTGTTGAGAAAAGTATTCGACGACTCTGGGTAGGTAGGTACTATTGTTTTTTCTTTTTTTTTTATCTTAAATCGTAGCAGTGTACACAGGTCTTTAAATAGCTTAACTACATTGACAATTGAATACTAAACACTTTCGGAATGTTGTAATGTCACATTAAAAGCAATATGTTGTACAAAAGTGGTTTCTATAAGAGAGATTACAATATCAAGAGTGCCTATGAAGTTCTGTACTGCTCCAAGCTTATGACACGGAAACAACAATTTAATATTCATGTACATAAGGCTCAGTATGCTAATCTCTACAATTTTATAAAGCTATATCCCCAATCAGAATGGCATTACTAGACTACATTTCAAATTAAGTATGTATGTACCTATATTGATTATCCTTAATATTTAGTACCTATGAACTATTAATAGGTACCTACACTAAATGCACAATATACAGAATTTAATAAATTTTCTAATAATTAAAATAGACGATAAATATATATAAAAAAATCTATTGTTAAAATTTGTCTACGATAAGCGTCACCAGTTGGATTATAAGTCTATCCTTACCATCCCTGAAATCAAATAGGGACCTAATTTATCATGATTATGGATTCTTTTGATCTGATATTCAATGAGAATGGTCCCACGTACCTACCAGGAAAACTAGGCCTCGGATATACGTTCGAAATATTACTGAATTTACACACGTTTTGTGAGGTTACAAAAATTCCTATGTTAAGCAGATTCAGTTCAGATTTTAGATGAAAATTTGGCATCTGTGAGTAAACACTTGGCCTAAAATCCTTTAATATCTTTGTAATAATAAATTCAATGTTTAATTCCGTTCATCAATAGATATTCTAGTTGAAGGACGGTACATTTACTTTGGGTCCTCCACAAAAGCTTGTCTTGTTCATGTAAAAGCCTAGCTAAGAATTCCTGCTCGTCCTCGGGCGTGTGACGCCTTCGCCTCTCAGTCTAATAGAGCTAATAGGTAGTTAATGTGTACAGAAAGCTGTTCGACTCCATCTGATTTGAGCACGACCTTTGAAATTCAATAAATATTTGAGATTTTCTACTTTATACTTAGCTATGTTGTATATAACAAAGACAAAAATCTTAATTTGTATCATGAAGATTTACTAATGTACTATCTACCTATTTACTAGAATTTGAAATGGCGTTATCATTTAGAAAATAATTTCATATTAAATAACATTTGGTCAAGAATATCAAGACTCCAATTTAATCGGAAACATTAAAATTAATAAGCGTATTCATCATATTATGGGTTAAATTTAACTCTAAGATTAAGCTACATTTAAGTTATAGTTAAGTGTTTGATTGGAGAGAAGTGCACATGTGTTTATGATTATATAAATTAATGTTGTTTGCTCCGTCACCAGCATTTGATAGTTAGGTTCTTAATTACAGATACATTTAGCTCTTAACAACTATATTTGAAATGAGTTCAGTACAGTTTTACAATTAATTATTTCAATTATGAGTAGAAAATAGTGTTACCTATCGATAAATACTCAAATATACAGCCAAGACTCGATTGCGAGTAATTTACTACGAGGGTTCTTAAGGGAGCTGTACTGGGACCACATATTCTAGACATATTAAATACCGTTTTTTGTTCTCGCAATGGAATCTTGGTAACCAGACATCTTCAAAAGCTTAATATTTAGGTTAGGCTAAAATCTTAGCAGCGAATAATAATGAATCATTTACACTACTGGCGTTACCGCTGAGCGGTGTGTCGCCTGCTCGAATTAGCTCACTATGTTGTCTTCCACATAGAGAATCTTTATACATCCAGGTTCCGCATTGTGCTTCCAAGTCGTATATTTGTGCGTTACACACAACAATTTTATTATTTTAATAAATTAGCAACGTATAATATAGCTTGCACACGAATGTCCTATACTTGTATGCTTTAGCTTTTCCTCAACAATGAATAGAACATGTTGCTACAACTAGATCTAACGCTATTTACAAATGAGGCTAAATATTATTCCTCTGTTGTCGGTGGGACGCAGTTGTTCTCCTCCTCCTGCTTAGCTCGAGCCTCAGCGTCTGGAAAATATGGGTGAATATAGTTAGTCGTTGCATCTTATGGGTAGGTAATGAGTGGTTAGTAGGTACCTAACTAATTAAATTATTAGGATTAATCCAGGGCAACATTTATATTAGATAGCCACATATTTCATGTGATTCGACCACTATGGATCTTTGTCATCGGACTAAGCATGTGACGAAATTACACTTCTGTCTTGCCTACAGCGAAACATTGGGCCGTGGTCTTGAATTTTTCATTCTGTGAGGTCCATTTTTGAAGAGTATTTGGAACTTTTGGAATTGCGATCTGGAAGAACAAAAATAATAGATACCCTTAGCAGCTTGCTCCTTCCATATCTTCTTGTTGTCACTGAGGCACGCGACCCACGGCTTTCGGATCTTGAACTTGCTGCTATTTTCATTTCCTGAAACAGAGAAAAATATTGGTGAATTCTATAACCATATCCACTGGCGCGTTTGACAATTTTTGAATAATGCCTCGTTGGTCTAGTGGTCGCAAGCGCGACTGCTGTGCATGAGGTCTTGGGTTCGATTCCCAGGTCGGGCAAAGTGTTATTGGGTTTTCCCATCAGGAATTTCTCAATAGCAGCCTCGGAGTCTGGATTTGTGCCCGGTTGATGGCAGTAGGCTCGCCCCCTATTACATGGGACTAAAAGCATATCTGGCGAAATGTGGGTGTACTAATGGGTACACCTCTGCCTAACCCTTCGGGGATTACAGGCGTGATGTTATGTTATGTTATGAATAATTGAATCAACAACAATTTTTGTATTAAATGACTCTGACTTGAAAATAAATAATGTTGTCAGTAGGCAGCTGGGTGGGTTCCATGATATCAATGAAATGATTTTTCTTTTCTCCGTACATCGTTGTTAGAATAAGGAACGGTATGATAATCTGTGTTGCAAAAACCTTAAGAAAAAATATCGTTAGTACCTACGTCTACTAATTATTGGATTGGTTATACTTACTGTCCTTCGTACCAGTGCTCTCTTCGTTGATAGGCTCAGCTGAACTGGTGGAGTTCTTGCTACTGGAATGTAGAGGGCCCAATATGCATTCGAGCATATCGGCACACACGCCCATGCTGGGTTCCACGATGAACTCGATAAAACCGATCTGTGACTCCGCTACGAGTGTGTTGTTTCTATCGCACAGTGGGCTGAAGGGTATCCCTAGGTCCCGCTCCTTGTCGCCTTGGAGGAAGAACTCTTCCAGGAGGCTCATTGTCCATCTGTGGTGCAGATCCCACCTCTGAAACAGTTTAATTTAAAGATCAACTCGTGTCCCATTCAATGATTTGGTCAATTAATGCTTATACATGAAAAATATTCATATTTTTTTTGGGCGTAGATAAATAGAACGTTAACAACTTGAACAATAAATCTGTATCAGTAATTTAACTCTATATGCACTAACTTGTTCAACTATACTGACAGTCGAGGTAAAATGTAAGACACGGCAAAATGTAACGATCCACTTTAAAAATTGGATTCCCAAGGCGCTCTTTTTTTCGACCAATGTGTTAATTGTTGGTTTTTATTAGAAAAAAAAAATTGTCTTCATCTACAATCCGTCTGAAAACCGTACTCGTTAGAACAAGTACCACAGGTTAAATGCTATTGTTCGTCTATTTAAATGGAGTTGTTTGAAAAATGGCTAACCTTTGCAGGATGCGAAATATCACAGCAGTGCAGAATAAGGGAAGCTGCCTTAGACTTGTCCACAGTAGGCTCTGCGAGCGTCAGCAGCGACCTCATGTTCTTCAGCTGCTGGAAGTGGAACGACATGTCTGTGGCCAGCACCATGTCGATGACCAGGGTCCGGAACTCTCGGAACTCTTCTCTGGATAAGTTTTGGAGTAGGTTGCATTCTTCATCGCGCATTAGCCTGCAAATCCGGTAAGTTTTGTTGTTAAGAGCTAGTTTAGTGAAATGTTCTTGTTTAGGCTACAAATTAGCATCGTGAGATAGCTATGGGTACCAATTACATACATTCTTCATACATTTTTTTATGCAAGATGGGTTTGCTCTTGACTCTAGGCTAGATCAGAGGTGACAGAGGCAAAGTCTACGATGGAGTGAGCTTACTTAGAAGTCTGTTCACTCTAACTTTTAAGAGATTAGGTTTGAATGCGTTTGGAAATGCAGACGCCGGTAGAGTTCCACAGTTAAATCCATACATGTTACTGTCTTTTTTTTATTTTTATTACCATACAACCCGAAGCTGAGCTGAGCAAATTGCATAAAGTAAGAAAAATTGAATTTCGCGGGCTACCCTAGCGCTTTCACCTTAATCTGTTTTGTAATTTACGAAATAGCGCTTTGGTAATCCCTAAAATGTATTTTTGAAGGTGGTAATGGTAGAATCGGCTTAGGTACCGGCCTCGACAATTTATTGTCTCGTCTATCCACGAGAACGGTCGGCTGGCCCATCAAGACTAAATATTATTAAACTAATTAAGCTTTAGGGGCTTAAATAAACATTCAGGGGATTAAATCACCTCTCTCTAAACAAAACCTAAGACGTAAATTCGATCGTTCGGAACTATGTCAATGTTATAATGCGCTATAAAAATGTAAATTAGGTACTAGACACTGTTGTCCTAATTACATGAAAATGCCAGTTGTATGTGGTACGTACCTACCGACTGTATCTACAACCAGTCGTTATAGGTTGTAAACTTTATGGAACATTAAAGTTACGACTAGTTTCAAATTGATTTGCCGATCATATTGGAGATAAAATTGCACGTTACTGCAAAACAAGCATCGATTAAAAGCTACTTTAACGTTAGTCATCAATTTTGTATTGATACGAAATACACACACAACACAACATCACGCCTGTAATCCCCGAAGGGTTAGGCAGAGGTGAACCCATTAGAACACCCACATTTCGCCAGTTATGTTTTTAGTCCCATGTAATAGGGGGCGAGCCTATTGCCATCAACCGGGCACAAATCCAGACTCCGAGGACTTGCGACCACTAGACCAACGAGGCAGTCACGATACGAAATAGGATCTACAAAATAAACATTAGACTTATGAATGGTCGAAATTCTCTATTTCCTGTATCGAAACTTCCATTACACGCAACACCGACAAAGAAATAAGTATATAAAGGAAATAACCGATAAATAAATAACAAACAACCTCATAGATTAACTCGTCAGGTAGTTAGACTGACGGTGAAATATAGTCGGGACATATCCTCAACTCGCTCAAAATTCATCGCGCGCTGCTGCTGTCAATTACTGCCAATCATTGTGAAAAACACTATCGTATCATAGTACCCGACTCACGTATCTAATGATTAGAATCGGAGCCGTGGTCAGTGGACCAGGAACTATACGAGGTGTAAAAAGACACATCATATACCCTTTCCTACAGCGTCCATCAAACTAAGTAAAATAAACCAAAAAAAAAGCGGAGAAACATTTTTTTTGTATGAGAAATTTGTGTTTTTGGTACCCTGCAATTTAACACAAGCAAATGATTACGCTTTTGGGAGTATTGAAAGTTAGTTAGAACTTTTAAAACTTCAAAAACGTTAAAAAAAAGTTGTAACTTTGATTTTCAATATACAACGTGAAATGTAAACCGTTGCAAAGCTGCAGCGAAATGACTTGGTTTTGGTAGTACAATCGATTAGTAAATATCTTTACTATGAAAATATAAAAATGGCAGATTCACAATTGTGAAAAGCGAAACTCGAAAATGAACGCAATCAAATAGTAGTACCTAGTCAAACGCAGCGGCCGAGACCCGAGCGGCTGACGGCGCGTGCGCCAGAACACTGGGTCGTTAACCCTTGCGCTTATCAACAGCTGATTTTCTGATCTTTAGTTAATTTAATGTAACACAACACCCAAAAAGTTATTCCAATTCTCCCTTCATACTTTTACAGGCTTAAGACTGTCAAAAATACTTTTTATTACCTACAACTTTACTTACTGAACACGAAAACAAAATAACAAAATAACAAAGACAATAAAGTAAGTATTTTAGTCGTATTTAAAAAGTTGGAATCAACTTATTTACAATGATTTTAATCACCTAACCTATTTCTGAATTTTCACTATTCACAAAGTACTTACCTACACTTCGCGGTATCGAAGCAAGTGTTCGAAGTGTAAGCCACTACATTCCACACACAAACGAGCACTTTTAAATAAATTCTTTTAGTTTTAATAATGGGTCTCACTCAAAATTAGAAAAATCGTAATTTCAATCCATTTTTCACTTATTTAACCTACAAGTACAACGTCCGCAAGACAACTGAGCGTCGAGTGCGCGACACTGCGCGGCATGGCGCGGCATTTTTTGATCTGTGGCGGCGAATGAAGAGAGTGTAAGCTTCGCGCTCTAGTTTATACCGTATCACAAGGCACGAGAGCTTATTTTTCTCTGAACATTTATGATTTATTGCTTTTTACTTTGTCGGTAGCGCATGAGTTTTGAATGATACCTACGTTAGGACGTAGGTATCATTTCTTTCGCTACGTTGCGTTTGTGTGCGTGACAGTGTAACTATTGTTACTCACGCTTTCGAGTTTATGAATATTTTTTTTAATATTTTAAAATAAAAATATTTTTATTTTTTAAGTTTAACTCTACGTTCCATAAGTACTACTGAGGGCGAATCGTTCTGCCGCGTTTTTGCAACGGTTTACATTTCAGGGTGTATTTGTATCTAGGTTATTTTTTGGGACAAGTCCGGGACATTATTACCAACCACTGCAACTGCTGAAAGCCAGAAACAAGAGGAGACTACCAGAAAAGTACAATAAAAACTTGACAAGATCCGGAGAAATGATTCAACTGTCTTGGATCCCGCAACGAAATTCATTTCATATCAGTTAGTAGGTTAGAATTATTCTATTAATTAGTAGGTTATTTTAAGCCTGCCCTATTCCGTGAAAGATTTAAAAATCCTCCTTAGTTCATTCTCATTCACTACGAAAACCTTTCGAAACAAGTATTTCTAGCGGCTGTGCATTGTAGGTCACAAAACTATAAGTAGAACTTTTACTAACTATAGAAGCCCAGCCAAATACATAGGACATTATAATGGCTGGTCCCTTTGTAATTTAGCTGAAGGTCAGGAGTGACGTCACGGCAGATTGATGGATGGCCGCTATGATCGGATCGTAAACAGTCTATACGGATTAACCCTTCCGTGATTCTCCAGAGATTAGACCCTTAATGTTAAGCCGCTGACACATTGATGAGAGTATAAAACAATTTATTCCCAGAGAGGATTATTCCAACCAGTCTGTTCACAAACAAAACAACCCATTTTTAGATGGACAAAAAATATATTGACCTTGAAGAACCAACCACATCTTTCCATCTTTCCGACAAAATAAATAACAATACCACCTTATAAAGGCCTCTTCTCACACAGAGAAGGCACGAGCACTGATCACCACCCTTGTTCAAGGTGAATTGGCGATTTCAGATTAACATTAATTTCCTTACGATGTCTTTCCTTTATCGATGTCGATGTCAAAGATAGAAAGACTGAAGAACTTAGAAAGTACATTTGAATTAAAGAAATTAAATTGGTACTTGGCAGCAACCGCATGCCTTAACCGCTAGGCTGTAAGAGTACAAGATGATTATGGCAAAATTGTTTACGTGGCGGTGTATATTGGGGGGCCGGCCACGGGCCTATTCTGCTTTAGGTAATAAGGTTCACAGTGTTTCGTTTTGTTACAACAATAAACAACAGTAAGTACACACTGTAATCTATTAACAATGTCCCCAAGGAGTGCATTTGGCTAATTAAAACTTACCTAATTAATTATCCAGCATAGTTTCGCCAAAGAATAATAGCTATTACTACCTACGGTTGGTAATATAAAACGGTTAAGCCAGTAATCCTCAGGGGATGGCGCAGTTTACCAGGTTTACGACATATTTGGGATGCTTTCTAGTTTTTTTTTGTGCCTAGCAACTCTATCCAACCTTTATAAGACCATCCTTAACTTGGTAAGTAACTGAGGTTTTAGTAAATGTAGAAAGTTTTATAGGATAGTCGTAACGAAAAAAAGCAAAGACATGTCATGTTTTATCTGGCAGTGAACTTAGAATTGTGTAGTTTAGCACCAAATTAAAAGGCACAAATTGCACGTAACGGACTTCGTATTTATTTGAACGATGTTTTAGGATCTTACATTAGGTAGGTACTAACCTAAAACGTGGGCGCCGTACGCTGGGCAAAATCTTAAAATACTCCGGTCATTTGGATGAATTTATGATTCTTAGCCGGACACTCCCAAAATATTTTTACAATAAAAGGCTAATCAAACTGTATTTGTAAATGACCTAATGAAGGTACTATTTCGGAGATAGACAATAGCTTACTAAAGTGTTACCGTTTCTTAATGGGTTTGAATAATAACAAAAACCTAGTAGGTACCTTACCTTTATACTAAAAAGCAAAAAAAAAAACGAAATCTCAAAAAAAAAAAATGTTCGGACGTTGGTGGCAAAACAAAATAACGAACTGAAGCAAAGATACTACCTAAATTAAAGTAATTTTTCACTTTGTAGTTTCTAATAAGTAGGCAAATAGGTTTACAAATCCATTCCGTCCGCTGTTTACGCCGCGCGCCTCGTAGACACAGAGTAAAAAATTTTGCATAAAGTCGAGCTGATGTCATCGTTCATCAATCACACGACGTCGCCGGAAGATAAAGTATCCTATTTCTATGAAAATAGCCTGCGATAAGTACTCTGTAAGCAAACTGAAGGTTCCTTAAGTGTATCGTCTCGCTGCACGGGCATACGGCACGTGAAATGTATTAAGAAATTCAAGATGGCGTGTGCATTATTATTATCAGGATTCATTAAAAAGTTGTTTTGTAAATAGTGTCATTTATTTCATTTTATTGAAGAAAATAGGCAGAGACGACTACGAGGAAGTCTATAAGGATTTACACCACGCAAAAAAAAAGCACTGTGGCTGAGCCAACCGTGGTTGGCTGCTGTGTGTCGCAGATATAATTTCCGGAACAAAATATATTTGTATGGCCTATAGATAGTTGTTCCGGGTGTGGTTGTTAGTGTATGTAAGTTTATAATTACGTTTGTAAACACACTCACAATAAAGAATAAATTCCTAGTGTAGGGATTATTAAAAAATATTAAAAGCAATCAGACAAACATCTCATGCCTAGCATTCTCCTTTTTCAGTCCTTTATTCATATAATTATGCCCCTTTTTCCTTCATGAAAATCAAGGAAGAGTTCCAAATTTGGAACGTTTTGTTACCGTGAGTTAGTTAATGATTTCTCCGAAAATGTTGATTACCCTGTTCCACTAACAAAACACAGCCAATGCTCACGTTTATATTAAAACGGAACGTACCGATGTAATGCACCGGATAGGCATGTGTGGCACGGACGGCTGGGCAGTCATTGCTTACATGGTCGGCGCTTTTACATCAAATATCAAACGTTCAACTCAATGATTGACCACTGATATGTTCTTTACTGGAATGCCTTTACGAGAATATGAGGTGAGAAAAATAGTTTCATAGACTCTTCTAGAATTTTGTGGATACGTTGCTTTGAGTTAAGATCCCTAATAATTAGGAACTCTACTGCCTAATTGGCATCGCAGTGGGGTCCTGGATGTAATTTCCAAATCGGTCAAAGTGTCATTGGGGTTTTTTAGTAAGAATATTTCGGTACAAGATCGGAGTTAGGAAGTGGGTGGTGTAAAACCTTGGAAAGTCAAAGTCAAAGTCAAAGTCAAAAACATTTCAAAGTCAAAAACATTTGAAAAAGTTTGAAAGTTTGGTCTTGTGCCTAAATTCTCCTCTTTTGTGTCTCTCTCTTTTGATTATGAGAGAGACAGGGAAGTGCCGTTCCAACGGGCTATGAGAGAGAGCGAAGAGAGAGAGCAACTAGGTTTGCGCACACACTTGGGCACCATAATATCTCATGTACTGGGGTAGTCTTCATTGCGATAGAACGCTGCAACCGAAATTCGGGCAGCAGCGCATTATTTTATACTCATCGGAGATATTTTCTCATTGTACTGCCTAACTGCTAAATATGGACCTCTGAATGTTCTGGACTGATATATACATACAGACTGTTAGTATAAACACTGTTATCCCTGAAACCAGTGGTTTGGTTTCACTAATAGAATGTAAATTCAATGAAAAAAAATATCTTTTTTTTTTAAGTAAAATCTCCATTTTTCCTCAAAATTATTTCACCCTATAAACAGTCGCCTTAAATTCTCATAAGTTTATTATCATTCTTATCTGGGATCGGTTCCTGCTACGGGATATTATCAAAGAAGGTTTTGTTAATGGTAGTTCTTAAATTCAAATAGTCGATTCCCGTTACTTTATCGGCTATAGGCCCCGGAGTATTAATAAACATTTACATTTATAGCTATCCGCATAAAAAAGTAACTAAATATTTTACGTGTGATAATATTGTATCTTTATAGAATACTGCCCATCACGTTTCGAATAGACTCATTTTGGGATACTTGGTGTGAAAAATAGGTACAACATTCATATCTCGAGGGAAATTATATGGTATAATGACGCTTTCTCAGCCTAAACGCGATCCTTTTGTCGGCTAACTCGAAATTTCCATCATTATCTATCCACTTTTCCTTTTCATATTCTTTTTTTGGAAATGGTTCAGCTTGTATCGTATTCAAAATCTTTCACATCGTTATAAATCAATGAATGGCTTGTTATCCGATTGTTCGTTTGTCATCATTAGGCAAATACATGTTTTTATGGATGGGAATACGCTATTGTATTTTTGTAATGTAGATAATAATGTGCTAGTGTTTTTTTTTTATCCGTCAATCTTAACTAACAAATTCAACAATGTCATCACCCAGAATACAAGTCATCATCCAATATAGCAGCATGGCTTCGATACAATAAATAATTAGCAATAAGTTGACAAGATAAAGGTAACGACTCGAGGGCGGCGCGCTGGCTGCTTAGGGGACTTTTAAGGAGATTCTGGCCGGGCTGTGCCCATATAAGAGTGGTGATGTTCTAATGAGATATAACTTTAATTAATACAGTTTCAATAGGATTTTCCCTATTTTCTATCATGCCAATAACGAACTAAGAGAAGAATAAGCTAAAACTAATTTGATAGTATTGAAAAGTATCCTTTGACATCTCCTTAAAAAAAAATACAATATTAGAAAAAGAAACGTCTAGAAAATATATATATAGAAGAGACGTACGCGCTTGTATTTGATTAAAATGTAAATTGTCAACGGAATCCCTCGTACAATAGGCTGAGCGAAAGGGTTTTAGTTTTCTATTTTAATTTACCCACTATGCTAGCCTCGGGCGGTGTTCGGGTGGATGATATTTAAGTACGGTGAGTTAGAATAGAATATCTCTGTTTTGCATAAAATATTTTGTTTTGATATTCATATCGTTTATCTTTTTCGTTGTTTCGTATTTGATTTGCTGAATAAGGATTATGTATAGGTCAAAATATATCATACGTAGGTAATATAAGTCATTCATTTTACTTGTGGTTTTTCCAAAATTGAAGTTATACGATTTTTAGAAGTTTATGTTTGTTTGTCTAATGACAGCCTGCCTTTGTCAGCATTGTTATGAGCTTCCAAATGATATTCAGTTGCACTTTGTTCTAAATAGAATTACTACTACATCCCATAGAACAAGAATTTATTTCTTTATTATTTATAAAATGTTTATTTGTAATATCAAAATAACAGCGGTTTGACAAATTAATATAAATGTTTACATGAAAAACACAATTTTTAATATCTGTCTATCTGTTTCTTTGTTCCGTCTCATCAACAGCTGGAATGATTTGGACGGGTCTTTTACTGGCAGATAGCTGATGTTAATAGGCGTAACTTTAATTTTAGAAAAATCATTAGGGCCCATCGCAAACCGTGATAACTGAAAGCAAAGTCGCTAGTTGCTTTTAGAAGGTTAAATCCTTACCTGAAAGCAGCACTTATGTGATGGTTCTCGAGGACAGCCCTATCGTTGTAGAGGAGAGCTGTGTCGGATCCTGACATCACGTGGAAGTTGTTGGTGGTGCCCGTGTGTTCGTAGTCGTGGACCACGGCCGCTACCAGCGTTGCGAATATCTCCAGGTCTGATAGCCAGTTCTGTTGAAACAAATATTGGATCAGATTTTAGATGTTTAGGTATATATGCTGGGATTGTAACGGATCGACTTTAGTACTTATAAGTCTCTTGTAATAGGGGCCGAGTCTATTGCCATCAACCGGGCACAAAGCTAGACTCCGAGGCTGCTACTGAGAAATTCGTGATGGAAATCCAATAACGCTTTGCCCGACCTGCAAACCCAAGAACTCATGCTCAGCAGTCGCGCTTTGCAACCACTAGACCAACGAGGCAGACGCAGTTGATTAAGCCAAGCAATTTGATTTTTCTATTAATACAAAATTCTACTTTTCACTCCCTTAGGTGTTAAATTTCCGTATGTCCTTTCTTAGAGCTCACCTACATCTTATAAGGGAGTCGTGTGAAAAATTCCAGTAGTTTCAGCTGTACGCTGATAAGCAAATCAGTTGGCCAAATTTTCCTTTAGAGTTATAGGAGGGAGAAATATGGCGGTTTGACAGTTTTTGTATACAAAATATGTTAAACTGTCATAATATTTATTCTTTGGATAAAAGTTATCTGTCTATTGAAAAATCAGCCCTAAGGTAGATAGAAGATTGGTTAAACATACCATCGACCATTAACTTAATTTCTGTTGATCAAACTAGTTAGTTAGATTAGTTAAGCTCCTTTGGTTTGCCTCAAACTCGAGTATCGTCGTGTTTATTTAGCTTCTTAACTTCAAGCACAAGTATAGCGGTTTAAAGTAAAGCAAGTCAAGGATGATCATTAGTGAGTTTGTGTTTTGAACTTTAATGATCGGTAATATTGATGAATTATTGTCAAATTGATTTTTTCTTACTTTATTTTCTTTATTTTCCATATTTTTGCACATATTTTCCTTTAAAAAACAAATAATATAGTTAAAAAAAAAAAAAAAATATGTATAAAAATAGTGCTCCGCCTGCAACGAGGTGGTAAAACCCAAGCTACCGGCGGTTAGGGATCCAGAGAGAGGAACCTCCTCACTATGCGTGCCGTGTCCAAGACAACCGCCTTCTGCATCTGACTCTTGATCCAGCTGTTGAGCGAAAGTTTCTCAAGGTGTTGGTCGAAACTTTTCGCTATTAAACCGTTCACTGACATGACAATCGGAACAATAATTGTCGAGTCCATACCCCACATGCTGGTCACCTCGTGAGCTAGATCTAAATATTTAATGTTTTTTTCTTTTTCAGCTTTCACGAGGTTCTCATCATGGGGAATAGTGACATCAACAAGTATTGCACGACGCACTGACCTATCAATTATCACTATATCAGGCTTATTAGCAGTAATAAATCTGTCAGTGATAATTGATCTGTCCCAGTAGAGCGTGATCTGACCATTATCA
The DNA here is from genome assembly GCA_949774945.1 of Hoplodrina ambigua. NCBI lineage: Eukaryota > Metazoa > Arthropoda > Insecta > Lepidoptera > Noctuidae > Hoplodrina > Hoplodrina ambigua. The sequence continues at coordinate 3,507,826 of OX458969.1, read as the reverse complement.
AGAACTGGTTCAGGATGGTATTGATAATAGGGTACCTCGATTTCCACAAGGGCATATTTAAGGGCAAGTTGTTGATGGATTATCCTGGCTACTAGGTTATGTCTATGCAAATACTCGCCGTTAGCAAGACGAGAACATCCAGAGACAATATGTCTTATTGACTCACCGGGAAGGTGACAAGCACGACATATGTCCACGGTACCATCTTTTATAATATGTCTCTGGTAGTTCTTCGTCTTGATAACTTCATCCATAATTGCAAAGACAAAACCTTCGGTTTCCCCAAAGAGGTTACCGAAACGTAGCCAGGCAACAGAAGCTATCGGGTCAACATCAGGCCCTGTCAGGGCCCGATAAAACCTGCCATGTAACTCCTTACCCCTCCATACATCCCTGCGGTCTGAAGTACTCAATACCAAGGGTTTCTTCCAGTTCCCGTTTGCTAAGGATAACGGCGTAAGGCCCTTGTCAACCGATACAACATCTTGATGCATACCCACGTCAGAATGGAGAAAGTACTCCCTGAGATTGTACACCTCCCGATTATGTAGATTCTTGGCATTGAGAAATCCCCGTCCTCCACATCTCCGAGGGATGTACAATCTCATCACAGATGACCTTGGGTGATGCATCCGATGTGCAGTCAACAAACACCTTACTTTTCTGTCCAAAGCGTCCAACTCAGTCTGAGTCCATCTGAGAACACCAAAAGAGTAGGACAACAGTGGCATAACCCAGCCATTGAAGGCACGGACCTTGTTGCCACCAGATAAGAGACTATTAAGTACTCTTAAAAGGCGCGCAAAGAACCGGTCCCTCAATGACTGTTTTACTGCCTTGTTGTCTATACTAAGTGCTTGTGGCATTCCCAGATATTTGTAGGTTTCGAGTTCAGAGAGGGATCTGAGAGTAATATCCTCTGAAAGTAGTAAGCTCTCCGAGTTTACTACATTTCCTGCCTGTACATGAGCGATCGCACACTTGTCTACACCAAATTCCATCCTGATGGACTTGCTGAATGATTCTGTGATCTTGAGCAAGTCCACAAGCTGTGACTTTTTTGGTGCATACAACTTGAGATCATCCATGTACAGCAGATGAGATATAGGCTCAGCCCCTCTGTGAAGACGATAGCCCAGCTTTGAATCCTTAAGTAAGGTACTTAAAGGATTCAATGCAAGGCAGAACCACAAAGGACTCAAACTATCGCCTTGGAAGATACCGCGATTTATCCTTATCAGGTTCGACGAAACATTAGCATCCCTAGAACCCGGCTGACGAAGAACCGTGGTCCAGCGCTCCATACATGAACTGAGAAGGCCACAAACATCTGGATGTATTTTATAAATTTCCAGTACTTTTTTCAGCCATGTATGGGGTACCGAATCGTAAGCCTTCTTGTAGTCAATCCAGGCTATAGAGACACTTTTTTTATTTCGCTGAACCTGATGGCAAATGGCCATATCTATGAGGAGAAGTTCTTTGGTACCACGAGCTCTCGGTTTACAACCATTCTGAGAAGGGGCCATAATATTATTCCTTTCAATGTGAGAGTTAATTTTGAACTTCAGAATGGATGTAAGTAATTTATACATTGTCGGAAGACAAGTTATAGGCCTATAATTTCGCGGGTCCGTGGTACTGCCAGACTTATGAAGAAGATGAGTGACACCAGTAGTCAAGAATTCTGGTAGTTCCCCCAACGTGAGGGCATCCTGAAACTGATCTTTATTACTGTTAGCATTAGACGGAATCTCATTAATCACGTTGGTGTCAAAAAGTGGCGATTAGAATCTTGTCAACAGTAACCTTACTGATAGGTTTGGGAGCCATTCTTGGAATTACATTTTTAAATAATCTTTTATTTTTTTACAAATCTTGAAGAATCTGCCTCTCAAGTGCAGTTTGGAGTATAACAAATACCTATAATACAAGCCCATTTTTATTCCACTGCCTGTAATAGTACAATAATAGGCTGGTTTACCCTGGCAAAGGACTATTTTCATACAGAGAAGAAAATTGATCACCAAACTTGATTGTTTTTCCTTGACCGATGTCAGTGATGTTCAAAATAAACTTAGAAAGCACTGAATTTAAAAAAAAAATCGTGGGCGATCGGTTTAACCGCTGGCCCATCAAGACACACCTACTTCATAGATTTGAATCCTACAATTTATAAGTGTATCTATCTGAAAATCTTGCTTACCATCAGTCCAGTCTGACACAGCATATAGTGGACAGTTTGTGCCACGTCGGCAGCGTGGAGGTTATTGTGATAAGGGTTGTGGAACTTGCAGTAGCCTTCCTCTATCCTGTTGAGGAAGTTCTCCAGCGTCGTGGGCGGAACCTGGAAGAAAGAAGAATTCAATTTTCCTTCTCACCAGGAGGCCAATTCCCGTAACCACAAATGTTTAAAATCTAGTCGCAATTTCATCTAAGTGTCTGTAACTGTCAATTCTTTTTTCAAATATGTAGGTAGCATAGTATTTTTGACAGATTGAAATTACAATAGAATGGTAAAGTTCATAAGATTTTTAAAAAAAAAAACATACGGGAATTGTTCCTCTGACGTTAAATAGATAAACAATAACAAAACAATAGCTAAGTATATTGCATTTTTGTCTAAAGCGGTAGTTTTTATTTTCGATAAAGAGTTGGTCTTATAGTACCTAGAAGTTTTTCATACTCATAAGCATTTATAGGAATCTATTTTGTTCAATTTTCCATGAATAAACAACCATCACAATTTTTTTGTAAGTGTCTGTTTGTAATGTCAGAATAAAACCCTTTTTAATGTTTAAGCGGTAGACGAAGAACACTAGACGAGTACGGTATAAAAAAAAATGTTTTATTTTTATTTTTGGATCAATAAAATCCGGCTTATCTCCGAAACAGCTAGATCAATTTTGACTGGACTTCCACTGGCAGATAGCTGATGTTACAAGAGTTAATAAGTGTGGTGCCACGCAAATAAAATATAACTATTCTATAATACTTATCTATAACTATAGGATAAGTATTCAAAATATCATTAAACGAATGTTACCCTCACTCTCATTGAAACACGTAAGGTCTACAAAATAGTTTATTCAAATACAAGACCTAGTTCTTAGTAAGTTTCCAGTATGCAACGTAAACTTCTAAACTTAGACACTCGGAAACCCCATTTCGATTCAATCATGCAGAACTGCCGCGAACGCAGGAAGTCAAGTAAGTAGGTAGCAAAGTTTTCTTCCACATTATCTACTTGCCTTAGTCGGATATAGAAATTCAAATGCTTCACATATTCTATTTAAAATCTTCGGAAATGTTATAGTAAATCACTACATTGTACCTATATCGAACATAGAATTTATTTAAATTATGAAAAGTAAAGACAAAATAAGATAAAATGTTTATTTACACAGACTAAAAACAAAAACGCAACAAAAAGTAAACCAAAAAATTTGAAAAATAAAAATATTATTGTGTTTGAAGTGCCCGTATTTTTGCTAAAAAGTTTAAAATAAACTTGGTCCAAATAAGCTCCCTTGAGGAACTCCAAAATTCATTAAACGTTTATAATCGCGGCACGTTTATAACGTCAAAATTAAAGATATTTGAATAACAAAAGCAGTTGACAATAACGATACTGTAATAAAAATCCTGAGGGATTCTTTGGAAACATTGTACGCAGCAATAACTGTTTATGAGCTATTATTAGAAGGCTTTTCACGTTAATATTTTATTAAATTTTCCGCCCCACAAAAGAGTTAGTATTGCCCTCGTCAAAAATTACCGCCAACGCGTGTTCTCGAACTTTTTAAGTTAACGTTGGGAGTCTATTAAAACTTTCATCAAGACTTTCCCTGGTGGTTTTTTCCCCAAATCACAAGTTTAAGATTAATATAATGTAGCCAGATGAAACTTCTTGAATGTTATTTTGGGCAAAGTAATTTTGGTTGGAAAATTACCTTGATTGCTTAGTCATGAACTTATTTATTTTCCTCGCTAGAGAGGTACATATTGTAATTTTATTTAATTGAAGGAACGACACAATACTGACATCAATCTGCCTAGCCTTTTCTCGACTATGTTGGGGTCGGCTTCCAGTCTAACCGGTTTCAGCTGAGTACAAGTATTTTACATGGAGCGACTGCCTATCTAACCTTCACAAACTGACAATCTTGTAACTCGGTAAGACTGGTTGTCAGACTTTCGAGCTTCTGACAACCCGTAACGACTGTCAAAGATGCACAGGTGTGACAGCCGGTATAAACGGGTTTTCGCTATCGCTCTCTCATTGGAACTTGTACTCGAACTCACATCTTCATACATATGAGGTAGGCGCCTGGGCCATCACAATACTGACATGAACAGACTAAATTGAGAAAGGATGTAGCTACATAAATAAAATTCAATTACTCGAATCTTTTAAGCTCCTTTCTTGAAATTAATCAAAAGATAAATGAAAGAAAGGAACGCAAACTTCCCTGGGAGTAACAAACCGACAAATTGGATTAATGTCTTGCAAAACGAAGGTTAATTTAACTTATCGACAATTTCACAGAGTAGATTTGGAGAAATTGATTTTCGAAATACCTTTCATTGAATTCTGGAAACAGACTCTTATCCGAGACGAGTTGTAATTTTACATTTGCGTGGTTCAATAGATGTAGTAGCTACAGTAATAGGCTAGGTAATAGGGTATATAGCCATTAACTAAGCATATTGCCCATCTTCTTCTTTATCGTGTGGGCAGTAAGGTCTTACTACCCCACACACCCTAGTGTCAGAGTTTCTAAACCGCTTCAAGGGCCTCTGACATGGTTTTGAGTGGAACAGTAAGTCCAGGTTTCCTCACAATGTTTTCCTTTACCGATGCCAGTGATGTCCAAGATAAACTTTAGAAAGTAAATATGAATTGAAAAATTTACATTGATACTTACCCGGATTTGAACCCACACATTGCCCATCAAACTAGGTAACAAGCGCAAGAAATATTGCTGGAAAACTATTTTACTTTTGGCGTGAACAATCTCTGTTTATGATAGCGCGCAATGTAACACGAGAACCATTGTGCATAGGGGTGCATGCGCAAATATAGAGATTGTAAAAGAGATTAGACTTTTATAATATTTAGAACTTGATTTTGTAAATGTGGAACTTTGTCATTTAGTATCACCGTGCCCAGGTATGATTCTCAACAGAAAATTATCAAAATGATAGAAAACGTACGTAACTTTTGGCTTTGCGAAGTTTCTTTTTATATTCGTTGTAACATAACATAACATCACGCCTGTAATCCCCGAAGGGTTAGGCAGAGGTGTACCCATTAGAACACCCATATTTCGCCAGTTATGTTTTTAGTCCCATGTAATAGGGGGCGAGCCTATTGCCATCAACCGGGCACAAATCCAGACTCCGAGGCTGCTACTGAGAAATTCCTAATGAAAAAACCCAATAACACTTTGCCCGACCTGGGAATCGAACCCAAGACCTCATGCACAGCAGTCGCGCTTGCGACCACTAGACCAACGAGGCAGTATTCGTTGTAATAGTCTCAATTGCCAATACCTTAAACTTGTGTATCATGCCGTATCTGTTCAGCAGCTCATATCCAAGGTACTTGACTGGCGCTCCGCCGGATGCCTCATGCAGGGCAAACACGTCGAACGACCATTCATCCAGCGTCTGAAACAAAAGAATGATTATGTAGATAAATATCACCACATCTTCAGATGTTTGATTGAAATTTAAAATTTTTTGGAAGTTACACAAGTGGTCGTCCAAACAGTAAATTCCGAAATTTTGGAACCAAATTAATAAAATAGTGATTCTGTTTGATTAGTACCACTACTTTGGCAATATCAGAATCTGTTACTAATGAATAATGAATATAAATCTTACGCGAAAGCTTATGAGGATGGATGGATGAATGTTAGGATGTATGTTTGTCGCTTTATTATGGTTAAACGTCTGAACGGAATTAGCAAAAAATTGACCCACATATTGATCTCGCTAAACCAATTAAGCATTTTTTTATACGGTTTTCTTATTCCTGTTGGATACTTTAGCTTAATTCTGGAGTCTACAAAGACGTAGTCGCGGGCATTCGCGGCATTTTCATGAGCTTTAACAAAACGTACCGCAAAATTTAAGCGGCGAAAGGAATGGAGGGAGGCCTTCGCTCAGTAGTATAATAAGTTATAATAATAAGTGTTTTCATTCAAGATGCTAATTAGACAAAATCGCTTGAAGCAATTTGAGTGAAACATCCAGAAGTGTTGGAGCTCAAAGAGAAACAAATGACGGTCTAGTTTATGAAAGTCAAATGAACAAGGGACTAACTACACTAAAACAGTGGAAGTTAAAGTGACTTTTGAATTATTTTAAAGGGAATAGTGGTAAACCTGAATTGAATGTATTCCTGAGTTGAATTACAGCTGCAATTTAAAGTAAACTAAGCCGTAACTGAATTTAAGTAAGTATGCCAAGCCCGGTAGTACTCTCTAGCAAGTTTTATTGAACAAATTTTCAAAGTGCCAAGTGTTTTCACCTTATTGGTGTGGTTTTTCTAAAAGGTCAGGTGCGGAGTACTCGTAACCGGCGTGCTTGTATGACGATATGTATGAACGTAGATGAGGCGAAAGGAGTATGTAAGGATCGTACCAGGTGGCGTTCTGTGGTTTCTGCCTACTCCCATGGGAAAAAGGCGTGAGTTTATGTATGTATGCTTACAAAGTAGTTTCGTAGCATTGGCATTATAGTAGAGAATTCTACGGTTTCATAATTGAACATGAAATTAAATATTTATCTCGACTAATATTATGAACTTAAAGTGTTTTTTTGATTGATTGTTTTTAAACGCTCTAATCTCTGAAACTACCAGCCGAATCGGATTTTATTTTTATGTGATAGCCAGATTCATGAGAAATAGTATAGGCTATCTAACATCACGCCGCGACACACAGGAGCGGAGCAATATCAAAATACAGTCAAAAATATTTCGAACGCTAAAATCCTTTACTACAACAGCCACGAATGATTAGTTTACTACATTAATTCCACAACAGACTGCGTACTCTTTCGCCTCTAATTCGCTGAATCAAGATAAATGTTCACGTCTATAGATTAATCTTGCTCTTAGTAAGAGTTAATTTGTTCAACCCTTAGGTAGGTACTTGATGATGAATATTTGATACCTAAGACGGATTTGTAGACCTGCTGATTAACTGAAGACCCTGCTATTTAAGTCTATTTATTATTAAGTTTAATTGGTTTATAATGTAAGTTTTTGCGAAAGTTGTACAATAATAGGCTGGTATTATTACTAAACATAACAACACGCCAGTAGTCTCCGAAGGGTTAGACAGAGGTGTACCCATTAGTACACCCACGTTTCGCCAGTTATGCAAAAATGCGAAAAATTAATGAATGTGAATGTTATTCGAAATGTGGGTATCAGTATTAATATATAATTATTATAATAAAATTAATATAATAATATATTTTTATAGTAAAATTAACATTGTCTATAGCTCTCAGGGATAACGTAGCTTAAAAGTACATACAACAATATATATATATATATATATTTTTTTATGTTGAAAATTAAAAAAAATGCGTAAGAATTTTCAATATCAGACCTCTGGTTCCGGAGATTATCGCGTTCTAACAAAAAAACACAAAAACAAACTATTCAGCTTTGTAATGTTAATACAGGCCTATTATTATTCTGCAGTGCAAAAGCTTCTTCTCATACAGAGAAGGTTTATATCTTCACAAAATCTTTTTGAAAGAAGGCGTGGTTGTTGTTATGTCTTTCATATCTTTGAACGACGGTTCAAAGAAGAGGCAGTTCGTTATCGTTGTGCGAGGAATATAAATGATTGTGATAAGTATTAAATTGGCCGATAACGGAGACGTAAAGTGAAGATATAGAAGGAGCCATTGTGTTGAATTAATTTTAAGTGACAATTTATCTTATTGTGTTGTATGCAAGACGAAGGTTTATGTATCTACCTACATTGAAAAATGTTCCCGCATTTACGAAGTAGGTAGATACATTAACATTTTGACTGCCTCGTTGGTCTAGTGGTCGCAAGCGCGACTGCTGTGCATGAGGTCTTGGGTTCGATTCCCAGGTCGGGCAAAGTGTTATTGGGTTTTTCCATCAGGATTTTTTCAGTAGCAGCCTCGGAGTCTTGATTTGTGCCCGGTTGATGGCAATAGGGTCGCCCCCTATTACATGGGACTAAAAACATAACTGGCGAAATGTGGGTGTACTGATGGGTACACCTCTGCCTAACCCTTCGAGGATTACAGGCGTGATGTTATGTTATGTAGATACATTAAGTAGTAGTAGTAAGTGCTAAGAATTACTTATTTATTCTGAATAAAAAAAGTTCATTTTTAAATATTAGGTTAAAATATTTAAACATTTCGATGATAAAAATATATCTACCCATTTTTACCATAATGATTTGAAAATGTTATGTCGTTTATAGGGGTTTACCGTTCATTCAGTTACCCTTTCGGATCATATTACATCTAGTATGGCTTAAGTCTTTATGTCGTGATGGCCTAGCGGTTAAAGCGCCCGCCTCTCATGCATAAGGTTATGGGTTCGAGTCTGGGCAAGTACCAATGTGACTTTTTCAATTCATATGTAGATACTTTCTAAAAGTTTATCTTAGACATTACTGACATCATTCCGTGTCTCGGAAAGCACGTTAAGCTGTTGGTCCCGGCTGTCATACGTGGATCTTTGACAGTCATTACGAGTCGTCAGAAGCTTCTTCAGAAGTCTTACCTAGGGGTATCGTATTACCCAGTTACTGGGTTGTGGAGGTCAGATAGGCAGTCGCTCCATGTAAAATACTGGTATTCAGCTGCATCCGGTTAGACTGGAAGCCGACCCCAACATAGTTGGGAAAAGGCTAGGCAGATGATGATGGCTTAAGTCTTTCACACCCGTTGAATAGGAAACCCAATCATGTCGTTTACCCTTGGCATGGGTAACCTTTATCATTCTGATAACTAATTGCAATTTAAAACCACTTTAAAAGCCTTTTGAAAAGGTTTAACCCGTTCAATGCTTAAGGGTTAACGTTATACAGCAACTACTTGGTGAGGTTAAACTCGGTTAGGTTAAAGGGTAACCAGTTCATAAACCGTTCAATAATATGCCAAAGAACGGTTCAGAACTTGACACTTTAGTTATCTAAAATTGAATTCCGAAAGATCACAAAGTTCTAAATCGGTTCGAGAGTATTTCTGATATAGAACGGCATTAATAATTTAGATTATTCAAAATAATGATTTAGTAATTTCATAACAGCATTTTGCTATTTCCATGAAGTGGATTTGTCATTTGGACGTGTCATAAATGACAAACTTGTGATGCTGGCAATAAATACTAATTCTAAGTCAAGCGTTAAATCTTTACTAATATTATAAAGAGGAAAGATTTGATTGTTTGTTTGTTTGCATTGAATAGGCTCCGAAACGACTAAATCGATTTGAAAAATTCTTTCATTGTTGGGAAGCTACACTATCCCCGGGTGACAAAGGCTATATTATATTTATATTTAGTATCAGCATTGCACCCGTGCGAAGCCGGGGCGCGTCGCTAGTGAGTCGTATTTCTGCATGCAGATTAATTAATTAATTTAAACTTTATGCAACAAAAAGGTACAAACGCGGACTTAATGAGAACTTATACAGGGTGGAACACATCGTAACAAAACCTTTTATCATAGATTCAGTAAGTATATGACTCTAGATCCTTCAGCGTTAACATAACATCACGTCTGTAATCATCGAAGGATTAGGCAGAGGTGTATCCATTAGTACACTCACATTTCGCCAGTTATGTTTAAATCCCATGTTATAGGGGGCGAGCCTTGCCATCAATCGGGCACTACTCTAGACTCTGAGGCTGCTATTAAAAATTTTTGCCGACCAGAGTTAACCCCCATACTAATACCCGGACGGAAACGGAGTCGAAGTTTAAGTTCAATAAAAAGTAGCTTACGTCAATACTTTTTTTATGTTTGTAAAAATCATCAAATCAGTCCTTCCGCCCTGCGTTGGGCGGAAGGGACTGTCAGACTTTTACTGACTAAAAAACACTGTTCCTTCTGTTGCCCTTTACGTTCCGTGGCCAAAGTATCCTGTTAAGACGTCCGCAAATTAAGACGTTCCGCAACTTACGATCATCCTTGGAGTTCAAAATTACCCCGTGCCTCATCAAAATCGGTTCAGTGGTTTAAGCGTAACAGACAGATACACAAACAGACTCTTGCTTATATCTATGATATTAGTATAGATAATTGACATCCACAGGCCTTATTTCGTTACTGCACATATTCCTGTTAAAACATTATAAATAGACTTTCATAGAATTCAGGCGTGGTGCTGTCGACTCAATTACTAAAGGTTACTGGGTTACTAGGTTACCCCAGCTTACCTTTGTACAGTACCCGGGCGTGAATGTAACACATCGAGGTTTAGAAAGAGACACACCGCTATGTGTGAAAGAGACGACGCTTTACAAAGCCGATCTTTTTATGAAGTTCGATGTGCCATATTTTTGACAATGTTGATAGTTATGATGATGTGAAGAGATAAATGAGATTGATTGATTTATTTTGATAATGCTATGTTCTGGTTTGATGAAGGTAGCCTTTCGAACTGAGCGTCACAAACGCAGCGTCTATAGCGTCACCAACACCGCACTACAACAGCGGCACTGTGACGTCACTGACGCCGCGACAGTGACGCTGCGCTCGAATGGCGTTCCCTAGAATTTCATACATTTGCATAGAACATCTATCTGTCGCACTGTCGCGGCGTCACAGCCGCGGCGCCAATGACGCCATAGACGCTCAGTTCGAAAGGCTACCTTGAGTAAGGTCACCGTTATAATAACAAGCACATGAGACGATTTAGCCGTTTCCGAGATGGCAATGCTTCTGCGAGGCCTCTGGTATCGCAGGTGGCTACATACATCAGGTAGGCTGACGGCTTATTTGCCATCCAATGATAAAAAAATCGAATGAAAAAGTACCCATAATCCTCTTATCAAAAAGTTTCAACATCCTAACGTGGTTTTTATAAGCGAAGTTCAAAGCTAAAATTGGGTCACGCAGCAAAAAGGCCGCTCTCTGAACGTGTCACTCACAAAATGTTGAAAGCAGAGCTCCATTACAGCACAAAGTGTTGGACCTACAAAAATCATGGCAGTAACACTTTTAGTTCCGGCGCCGACGGCGAAAAGTAGAATAAAATGACATCTACCATATTCCAAAATTGAAGTTAGGAATGCTGCATTTATGGAGATATAGGTTTCAGCTTGTGTAGTCTGACAGAATTTAGTATTTAAATTAAATTGAGATAAAGGCAGCAAAATGAAAAAGGAGACGTTTTTAATGCCCTCTAAAGCACTGGTGTGGGGAAATTTTGGGCACTGTATTAAATATCGTCTGGTCAGGAGCACTGCACTCGCACTGAGTATCGGTAGGATCTATAATCCCCCATTTGGATAGATTGTGTTTGCAGCGGCCTACTTGGATGCGCAGTCTATTTAGCAAAATGCAATTAAAAAAAAATGCAAAAATTTCTTTCTAGTTCATAAATCGTCTTGAATCAAATAGTTTCACGTAAACGCGATCTTGCTGGACTTATTTACAATGAAATCATTAACTTTCTCCAAAAATCCATTACATAACATCACGCCTGTAATCTCCGAAGGGTTAGGCAGAGATGTACCCATTAGTACACCCACATTTCGCCAGTTATAAAAAAAAAAAAAAAAAAAACCACCATAAGATAAAACCACAAATTAGCATCAAAGTTTCCATAAAACCTCCGTTTTGGCACGAGCAACTAGCTTCAACTTTCTGACTAACTGACCGACTACTTGACTATTCAAAAGTGCGTGTAAATGGTCTAATTGAAATAAATGCTTTGTCTTTGACGTTGAGTCAAACCTATAGCTTTTAAGTAAAACAACATTCCCATTAAGTGAAGCTTCCAAAACTAATTGGATTGTTCAGACACTCTTGTGGCACCAGAACGTTCTAACTGTTCACCTCGAATTCAAAATGTAGCTTCCACAGACGAATTCAACGCGTGGTTATTAATTTAGTTTGGAGATATTGAATAAATGGTAACTGAAGCGCGAGGCTCAATATTTGTAACTGAATTTTATTTGAGTTTTCCTTTGAAGGTAATATCGGTATTTGGAGTAGTGATAGAATTTCCATCTGTTTGCGTAGACTGTCTGGTCTAAATACGACGAATTTCGTTGTGCAAATTGGTTTCTTTAGTGTTAAGCGATACAAGATTATGAAAAGTATATTGAATAAAGAAATTGAAATACACATTTAAATATTTTTTGGTAGCCTGTTCTGTAAGTCACTCCAAGCATGAAGTCAAATCTTTCTCATTATTCGTCCGCATCTGTCCTACGATATTGATATTTATTACAATTACCTTAAGTACTCTAATGACATCTTGAGGGAACTGCATAAGCGCAGTGCTGGTGACCCTCCTGTAGATCCTGTCCACGAAGATGCCAGCCCTGATCGCGTGCGCAACCGACCGGAACTTGGGCTTCTCATCGGACTTCCGCTTCGCCGTTGCCAGCTGCCGTGTGAAGGTGGAAGCCAGCCACTCCCGAACCTCAGGAGGCACTGCATCAGGCTGGACCTCCGACAGCTCATCGTCTTCGTCAGCCAGCCGCCTGTACACAGCACGAGATACAATTAGTTTCTGAATAATTTTTAGCAAACCAGCTAATTTTCACAGCTCAAGCTTCACGTCCATGAATTACATTAGCTTCATTATTGTCATGTCCATATTGGCCCCATTTACCATCGAAAGCTGCGAAGCTGTTAGGACACCGTTTTATGACAATCAACGCTACAATATTCAAATACAAATATTATTGCATCAAATACGGCGTCCCCGTTCTCTCATTTCGATCCAATAACATCAGTCGGGACCATCATTTTCAGTTAGCGATCAAACTTTTAAAATAACTTCGTAACTAACATCAAAATTTTCGGATAATTAAAACAAATTACCTTCTCGTCCTATTGTATTATCTTGTTAACAAACTTACAACATTCTTAATAATATTTGCTAAGATTTTTTCTTTTCGTATTTTACAACTATATCTAAGCAAACTTTATAAATCTAATTAATATTAACTATGTAATGCTGTACATTGTTAGTCTATTAAAGTTATATAATCTTAATTAACTCACTAACAGCTACAGCTATTCGTATATCTAACTTGTTGATATGAATGTGAAAATTTAATAAATTGCTCATTTTTAACTACTTACGTAAAATTATCGAAGTAAAAAAAGTGATTTTCTTTGCTTTATCTTCAAACAGTACAAAATTTGCATGATAAAAGTACGGTGTATACAAAATCCCACCCAAAAGATTACAAATCAGACTTGAACACAGAAATATGTATAAGATACAAGATAGGCCTTCCTGTGCGTGGGGCTTTGTAGAACAATATGTCAGATTTTTATCAAGAACTCTCGTGGAATATCATTTTATTGTGAACAAAAAAAAGTTTTAATAAAAGTACAAGGTCCTGAAAATTGAGAACAGTATTTTTTCCAAGTATTGGGTGAAGGGTACCGAAGTGTAGAAAACTTTATTTGCCAATCAAACCAAGTGTGATGAAGTAGACAGTTGGCAGATTTTAGAGCATGCTACTTTGGGTACACTAGCTAAGGGTATCGAGTACATGACATGCAGCGTGCTCAAGAATTCGTAATGCTGTTACATTGCTTTCCATTGAGTTTATAGTAACATGAGACTTGATATGGACCTCTTTTCATCTTCTTTAATCTGAGTATTGAATAAGGTCTTGATATCGTTAATCATTTAGTTTTAATTTGAGTTGTAAATAAGTTTCCATTAAAGACGTAATGTTGATGTTTATCGCGTACGCTTTGTCGAAAATTAAAGCTTAAAGTTGTTCATAATTAGAACACTTCTAGCGCATTTTATCTTTATGTAAAGAGGGAGAGATTAAAAAAAACGTCGCTCAAACGAAAACCATTCAACATTCATCATATTATTAGCGTCGTGGCTTTCGTTTTTTTTTTATCTATGATAAAAACAGATTCAAAAGATTTATACCCACATATGATAAAAAAAATATTTCTCAGCCTCTTGATTATTAACATATTCAAACAAAGCTCTTTTCGACTCACATTGAGTTGTAAGTATGAATAATAATTTTAGTCACAAGCTTTGATACAATGGAAAGCAATACAGTACACAAAACAGCCACACGACAAAACAAGCGAATCTCTGGGGATGCTCAAGGTTAATTCGGGGTCGTATTGTCATTACTACTTGAATGAAACCGGAATATACACAGCTAGTCGATGGAAATGTTCGAATATTGTGAAGAAGGAATTTTGAATTTTGGTAAATAATTCTGGTTTGATTCAAGCGTTGTGAGTGGCATAAAAAGTGATAACATCGACACACCTAAACACCAGGGTTGGGGCCGACTGCTGACGCGCCACTGCCGGTCTAAAATAAAACACGCCGTCATTGGGACAGAGTCAGGGATCACACAAGGAGAGGGACAATCGCGAACGACTTTTGCTTGTGGAATAACTGGGTGTTCATCATTTGAATTTTAGCCAATACAAGTATCCAATAATCGAAATGTTAAACTAATCAAATCGGGAAAATATTCCCATGTAACTAAATCTTAGTGCATATTAGTCAATTCAAAAGAATGAACACAGCCAGTAACGGTATTAAAAAAAAATAAAGACACCTGCAAAAATTACAATACACACATTTAAAAATAATAAAATACAATATCAAAAAGTCATAAAATATGAAATAAGCTAGTCGAAATACCTAGAATAAAGAGTTAAATACTTATAAAAAATAATGGAAGCAGTGGTAGCGGCTATAAATAAAATCAAACGTGTAGGTACATAAACTAATTATAAAAAGTTTCACCGAAGTAAAGGTTGAAACCAGAGGTATGATTAAAATACAACAAAGGATAAGCTTGATGGTATGACGCTACACAGGGGTCACCCAGACACAAGAATGAATAGTGAACATGCCTAAGGATAGGACAAACACAGACGGAGCTGAAGACTGGGACGCTCACAAAGACGAGTCACACAGGGTCCAAACGGCACACGGGACTAAGTTCCAGAACTAAACTAAACGTAATCTAGACGCAGATAAAATGCTATTCTACGTGGGAACAAGTTACGCTTTACTTTTGTGTGACAAAATAACGTAGCAATATATCAAAGACAAGATAAATACGTATCACGTAACTTGTTCACCGAAAATCGATTACAAAGAAACAAGAAACCTATAAAACCTAAAAATTGAAACTATCAGTTTGGACACAAATCCAAACTGATAAAAAACAGCAAATGATAGTGGAAACACTAAACTAACAGGAGGACAGGTAACTGAGAAGGTATTGTAAACGGAAGCTTAAACAGAACAGCAAGACCTAATCGCACAGATTGGACAGAAGGGAGGCGCGACTACTTGGCCATTGTCGGCGATGTTGTAACGGTATTAACTTTGCTTCGTTTGGTTTCTCTACTGAGCACCTCGCCCAGCACGGGGTGCGCAGGCGGCGCATGTGGAGCGTCGACTGCTGCGCGCGCGGCTGCTCCGCCACTCTCCTATCCCTGCGTTAGACATAATCACTGGCGGCGCGACGACACATCCGCTCACACCCATAGTTATAAACACCCTAGAATTTTTAGCTTTGGAGACAATCATCGCGAACATGATCTTAAATGAATTCACAAACAAAATCTTTAAAAGCTTGGTCTTAAATAAATAAAGCGTTTCATGTAGGTATCGGAGCGTTTTCGTTTAAATTGATAAATGGAAGAAATTAAATGTAGTCAATAGCAACATTTCCTTGGTTTCAAATTAATTTTATTTTAATCGAATATTTGTAAGGATTCAATTCAAGCGAATGAAACCTTTAAAGTTTGATTTGATCTTTAGTTCATAAACTAGATCGAACTTAATTAAGTTTCTTTCTTCTTGTAAATACTCAAGATTTGAAAATGTATTTACGTTTAAAACTTAAATTACTTCGTCAAAGTTGTTTTTCTTTGCAAAATCCAATGAAAAGTCAATTCAAAAGAGGAACATCTATGCAAAATATTACATTCGAATGCAAATTGTCTCAGTGTGCTTCTACGTAATATCATTTAGTGGTGCGAAATTGTTACTTTGTTGAAGTATTCTGCCTATACAGGGAACAATACTTACGCTTAAAAAAAACTGATCTTATTGTGTAAATATTCCTAGAATTTTACATATGAACACTTATATATTATGAACTACTAATTTCCACTCGTTACTTCGGCATAGAGTTCAAAATTAAGCCAAAATTTTAACTTTCTCGGTAACCTAAAAACAACGGATAAAAAAAATATCCTATACCTATGTTATGTGTTACGCTAGATAAGTATCCTTTATGTTTGCTAACTTTCAGTTTATTTCTTTTAACTGTTAGAGCCTTTCTCAAAGTGACAAACATCCACTCATACATCCATCACCTCTTTCGCGTTTTTAAAGAAGTAGGATAATTACTTCTTTTCTTTCTGCTTATTCGACATGACAATCTCTGAATTATAAATAAAAAGATTTTAAAAGCTTGGCACTCTGCTTGTTTGCATCGTGTCCTATAGGAGTATATTGGTTGGTACGCTACATTGTGCTCATGCACAAATTCAATATGACGAGGTAATACAGCGTTTCAAGGGAATGCAGGCTTAGAATTTATAATTAGGTTTCCTTGCTTGCCTTGCTTAAAACGTGTACTTAAGTGGTCTTGAAATACAAAACCATTATGATGTGAGGTACTAACGTAAACGTTCAAGAAATAATAATAAAACATACTTAAAATAGCATCTTACTACCATTATTATAAATGCGAAAGTTGGATGGATGTTTCTTACTCAATCACGCAAGAACGGCTGAACGTATCCAGATGTAATTTGGCACAGAGTTACATTAAAGTCTGAAATAGCATAAATGCTACTTTTTATCTTGGAAAAATGTACAGTTCTTGTGTGATGATGAGCTTTGACGCGGACGAAGCAGCGGGCGGAAGCTAGTTATTTATAAAGACTATGACCACAACAACTATTCAATAACTATATGATCTGATGTATATAGTATGACGATATATTATATTATATTAAGAATACTTCTTAATATATGATACATTGCATTCACGTGTAATTATGTATGATTCTGTATGCAAATATTGATTTTAAGGAAGTAAGTTTTTAAGCAAGAGTACGTATGGAGTTTCTTGCCCATTTTTCTGCATACAAAACTACCTAATGGAAAGGGCAATTATATTCAATTCTTTATCATGTAAATGACGTCCAAAAGTGCCTTTTGATAGCCTAATTGAAATAAATCATTTGGCTTCGATCTTTGGAAACACACCATATCTATGGTGAAGCTACTCGTATAATAGTGGTGATTAATCTAAATTTCTACTAAAACTAAAATCTCATTCAGAGGGCAATAAATGACAATTGAAAACCTTGCATTGCTCACGTAGTTAAACAAAGCTAGGTAAATGAGAATTTCTAGAGAGCCGAGGCATCGCAAACAAGCGGCATGGCACTCACTGTTAGTTGTTTTTTAGTTTTATTTAGCATTGAACGAAAAATGATTCCACCATTTCTGTGTCAGCAGCTGTTTGTTGTTTGTTTGTCCTTTGGTTTTTATAAAAAGCTTTGTTTAGTCTGCAGCGTCGCTTTGTTATGTTTGTTTTACATATTTACATCGCTTCGACAACCTTTTTGTTTGATTTTGTTCTTGAATACTTTGAATATAAGGGACTTTATTATATGTATATGCTAGGGGTTCTATAACTTTGTGTCTCGTTGCCCCGCGGCGTTAGTTACAAGTTGCGCCCTTCTCACTGCTTGTAGTACAATCATTGTACATTTATATTTAAATAAAAATGATATAAACTAAACTTATCTTTGAAAATATCTGTAATTAAATATAAAAATGTTAAATAATAGAAGTATTTATTTATTTTATTTAAAAGAGCAATGCATAAAAATTACAACTGTCTGTATTTATAGAGAGTCGCAATTCAAAAAAGATTGAAAACCCCTGATATTTATGCTTTTATTTTATATAATATGTTTGCTCTTAACAAGCTTGTGTTAACACTAAACTACGTTATTTCTCTTTTATTGCTACAAATATTTGAACGTTAGAAATGAGCATTGAAGGCTATTTCATAGTTTAGTGTTCCTCCAATTATGACCACATCATGCAGCGATACTGTAATTAATAACTACGTATAATTACCAGCTCACAATATCAGTAACGTTAGCTGTATTTATTACGAAGCTAAATTATTGCAAAAGCGAGCATCACATGGCCAAAATTGAGCAATTTGATCGTACAGAGGTGGAGGGCTAAATTGATTCCAATTTGCCGTTATTGTTAGGTTATATGAGAATTTCCAATTTTGTCTACATCAAGCCTTTTACTAGACAACTCAAGTCTACCAATAAAGTCCTTTTGATTTTGTACACCATCTAAAAAGAAGTAAACTAGCGACCCGTCCCAGTTTCGCAAGGGTACACCTAAACTTCACATTATATTATCATTGCGATTTTCATAAAAAAATACTATCCAGAATTTTCGACTATTCCGGTGGATTTTATAAAGAATACCAGGTGAGGAGCCAGTCGCGCTACCGTGGTGTCTAGAGTTACTAAGCGAGAAACACAAGAACGGGTTTTCAGTTTCAAAATGGACGTGCTTGCATGACGTGAACGCACAGTGTTGATTCGGGCGGGAGAGGCGTTCCTGGCAGTGCAACTTGGTGACGGAGTGAGAGAGACGTCCAAACAGCTCTATACAAATAAATAACTGCGTCACCAGCGGGTGATTTGGTTACCGGCAACAGTTTAGCAAACAAGCCTATATCAGATGAGGTACCCTTTAAACAACTGCATGCATTCTGTTGGTGGCCGCCACCACGGTGTCTTAATCAGATGGGGGTCCTTAGTCTCATGTTCAGTATATCTACTTATAGTTAACGGCTATGTCATGTGTCTTGTTACAACCCATATATTAGATGTAATAACGAATTCAAATAGAAAATGGGATCATTACTTATCTACTATTTGCTCTCGGCTGTAGTAATAAGAGATTTTGCAATTTTCTCACAAAACAAGGTAGTACAAGCTCGAAATGAAATCCTTTTGTTTTGTACGCGAAGGCTTGAAGAATGAATAGAACGTGTCAGACTTAACAAGGGTAGATATTTTAAGAATCTCGTTGATAAGTGAGGGAACGTTAGGTCTTGTTTTGCGTGACACTAGCTCTCTAAGGCTTTGCTGTGACTTTGTCTTTTGTCTATGAAGTTTTCCAATCAAAGTATTGTAGAAGCTCTGGCTGGGTGAGCCGTTTACGATCTGTTTCATTTGTATTTTTCTATAAGATAGAAAATTCTTATTTAAAATAAGAAAGACTTTGACTGATCGAGTCTATGGCTGACAAGCCAAATATAAAACTAGATATAAAAACATAATAATATTAGAAAAGTAATAAATATACGAAGACAAACAAATAAGTGTTTCAATTACTGAGTAGATTGAAGATCCTGGTACCAAGGGCGGATCCAGCTTTCAAGTCAGGGGAGGGTCATAATAATCAAGGTCTAGATCAAGTCAGGACAGGCTCCGGTTCAATTACAATAATAAATCTTACAAATAAATGTCCGTCCCTAGGATTCACCATTGCCTGGGCGAATCCAGGGGGATTGCCATCAACCGGACACAAATCCAAACTCCGAGTCTGCTACCGAGAAATTCCTGAAGGAAAAACCCAATAATAGGTACTTTGCCCCACCTGGAAATCGAACCACCTACGAGACCCATTTTTCTTTTTTATTGCTTAGCAGTAAAAAAGAAAATTGAAAAAAAAAAATCTTAACGTTTTGCTATCACATTTTTTAAATAACAGTCGTTTTATTAATTTTAATGAAACTTGTTCACGTTCATATCTTTCTGACGGCGACTGTTCTTGATACTCGTATATGAAATAAGTGACCAAACAAAATTGAAATGCAGGCACACGCTCCCAATATTGAAACTGAATCATTAACAGCTCGAACAGTTAATATTTTAATCACTCAAAGTTTTAAAGGATTTAAATAATAACTACATTTTCATTCTTTAATTTAATCTTGCTTAACTTCCCTTTTTGTTTCATGCTTTATAATTATTATGGTGAAAGATATTTAAAGGTAGGGTTTCAAGATTATTAAGTCATGGTTTGTTTTATTATTTTAATAGAATGATAAGGTTTTTTTGACTTTAAAAATTATATGAAATTAAAGTTTAAGAGCAATTTACATTATCATTTTATACCTACCTACAATTTTTTTTTTTTTTTTATTTGACTGCCTCGATGACTACTCCACTAGACGTGGTCGCGACTGCAGGCTGGGCATGATATCTTGGGTTCGATTCCCTGTTCGGGCTAAGTGTTATTGGGTTTCTCAGTAGCAGCCTCGGAGTCTGGGTTTGTGCTCGGTTGATGGCAATAGGCTCGCCCCCTATTACATGGGACTTAAACATAACTGGCAAAATGTGGGTGTACTAATGGATACACCTCTGCCTAACCCTTCAGGGATTACAGGCGCGATGTTATGCTATGCTTTCTTTCATGAAACCTCTACGTCTAATGTTCAAAATTAAAATAAAACGTCTCAATCGTAAAAGTTAAAGTACCATTTAAAAATAAAGCAGTTACTAGCAATACGAGTACTATGGTCCATTTATCTGTCATGGCGCTGTGGGAATATCATTACATTTTCTCCCTATTGTAACAACCAGTTATAACTACCCTTTGTGTTAGCTTCCAGAATGGTTCTTTATATATTTATAACGTTACGTACAGTTTTTACGATCGGTAACGTTTTTATAACGTTGCGTTCTCTAAGGTTTTTATTACTGCTTGTAAATGTTCTGTTAGCTAGTTATGTAGGGACTGTTACAGAAGCAATCATTTCTTCTGAGGACCGTTATTTTGTGTTATGACAAGCTGTTGAAATGGGTAATGATTTTTCTTTATTTTATCTGCAGACTGTGTCATTTTATCTACGTTACTAGCTTCTGCCCGCGTCTTCGGATGTGTTTTTTTTCACCTGCGTTAAGTTACGGCTTTGGTTACTGATCCGCTTACAGGTGTCGTAGCGAGATATGTATAGTCTATGCTATTCCTCATGAAATTGGCTATGATAGAAGAAATTTTATTTTTGGTTGTTTGTCTATTTGTGTAAAAAATCGTACTTATATTTATGATAGCCAGATTGATAAGGAATAGTATCCATACTAATAATATTATAGAAGCGAAAGTGTGTCTTTCTGTCTGTCTGTCTGTTACCTCTTTCAAACCGCTTTAAACCGCTGAACCGATTTTGATGAAATTTGGCATGGAGATAGTTTAAGACCTGGGGAAGGACGTAGAATAGGTTTTATTCCGGAAATCACCCGCTAAGGCGTTAAAAAGGGAGGTGGAAGTGTGTGTGCAAGTACGATATAAACAAGTTCAACGCGGACACAGTCGCGGGCAAAAGCTAGGCTATAAAACATCTCGCTACGACCTACGGGAGCGGAGCATAGTTAGTGAAATAAAAAAAACATCAATAAAAAAAAAAAAACTAAGAAGAAAATTCAACCGCCACTCAACCACTAAAAGTCTTAATAGAAATCGTACATCACAAAATATCTACAATTTTCAATAGAAGACCGTCGACATTACGCGTCGTCGCCTGCTGTCAAGCGTCGTGTCGCGTCGGTCGCATCGCATGACGTCATCCTGTCTGCGCGACTGAGCTCGAAGCTTCGTGTGTCCGTTGAAATATGATTCTTCTTTTTTTATGTTTGCAACAAGCAAACTTTATGGATGATATAAAGTGTCATGTTACTCATTGTTTTTTCGAAATATATAGACAGACAGTTGTTATTTATATTGTTTTATCATCTCTTTAAATATATTCTTGTTACTCAAAAATATCTATGTATCACGTTTTTTTAAGAAAAATTGTATCGTGTTTGCAGTTAATCAAAAACATTCTTGATTTCAATTAACACGGTAAAATATTATGTACTAGCTTTTATCTGCGATTACGTCCGCATAAATGTCCGTTATCGCGGACGCAGACGAAGTCGCTGTATAAAAAGTAGCCTATGTCCTTGTTGTGGGACGTCTTAACAGGATACCGTGGCCCCGGAACGTAAAGGGCAACAGAAGGAACAGGGTGGTTTTTTAGTCAGTAAAAGTCTGACAGTCCCTTCCGCCCCATTTGATGATGTTTACAACCTAAAAAAAAAAAAACCTATGTCCTTTCTTGGGGTTCAAACTTACCCCATACCAAATTTTATCAAAATCGGTTCAGTGGTTTAGTCGTGAAAGCGTAACAGACAGATGGAAAGACAGACTCTGACAGACAGAAATTAACTCTGTTTTTTCTTTTTTCTTTTTATTTCACTGTTTATATTGTTGAGGTGCCATTTTTTCATAAATAAATATTTCCTTAGTTTTGAAGTTATCGTAAAACATTCTCACTTTTCAAAATCTTAGTTAGAATGGTACTAAAATTAAGAGAAACGGAGGCAGTCTTGCTTATTTATTCAAAGTTCGCGTAATTTATACAAAGGGGTTAGCTCCGGAGCCGGTTCGCGGCAGGAATATTTCATAGCTATTGATTTATTAGCACTCAGATACACTTGTGTTTTGGAAATTTTGTAAATTTAGGTGGGTACCTAACGGGTGTCTGGTACTAACTATGTTGAGGTTGGGTTCCAGTATAACCGGATGCAGCTTAATACCAGTATTTACATGATGCGACTGCCTATCTTAAGTCAACAACCCTGTAACTGAGTAATAAAAAAATTATAAAATTTTACCGTTTGAAAATTTTCCATAGATTTAGTTATTTAGAAATGTGACTCATTCATTCTTTCATTGTCAAATTATAAGTAGAATTATCTTCTGTTTAAAGAACTTTATTTCTCATTAAGACAATTGTCACTTACACGAGAACAACAAATCTTATTACTAATTTTATAATAGTGCGAGTAGAAGAACAAAAATATTAAAGCATAATTATTGGTGCCGATTCCCTTGTTCACAAACTAGACTAAATTTAGAGAATTGACATCTCTTACTAACATACAGCGAAAAGAAAAGGACGGTGACAGTTAAGAACTAAGTTAGCGATGTCAAATTAGTTTTGCCTTGAACTTTTCCGTATTTTTAATCCATACGTTTTAAGATGTCAACCATAATTATTATTGTATGGATGTGTCAGATTGACTAAATTTGACAGCTCTTATTTACATTAGTCTCTTTCTTATTTTATTGGACAGAAAAAAATGGAAATAGTCTTATTTTAGTTTAGTTTATGACCAAGGGAATCGTCACCATTGTCAACAAAATTGGAAGCGAGTTCACTAAAGCAGTGAACTAAGATTAGGCGGTGGCACACGTTAAAAGATGATCTTAAATTAATCTTAAGTTTACCTCTCTGAGTAACGTATGCCAACTCTATGCAGTACTATTGCCTATCCTGACGTAACTTCATAACCCCTTTAGATATCGCTATTGCTCTATATTGCCTCTACATAAAGCCGCGTAGAGTCGCACGTCGCACATTTCATTTGGTACAGTCGACGCTCGTATGAATGTAACAGATGCTGGCACGTTTTAATTGTATTTTTTTTTCTGTTTTGATAGTTTTGGTGCTGCGCCACGTGTGTGTAACGCGTGATTTTATTTTTGAAAAAGGAATCGTGTATTTTTATTTAAATACAAGATAAAAATATAATAAAACTAAATAATAATAATACACAGTTTAGTTATTTTTTTAAACGAAGTTCCATAACGCGGCTTGTCGTAGGAGTTAACTGGCAGAAATCGTCACGTAAGGAAAATACGTTATGCCCTGTCCAGGCGACCTTGCCTTTCTTTCTCTCTGTCTCTTTCTATTACATACGGGAGAGTGAGGGTGTCGCGTGCGAGTGTCGATATTCGAGCAGCAAGCATTGTGCGCGGCCAGCTGTATATTCGATCCTGATGGGTCGGTCGATGGTCTCCCGAAAGCACAATCATTTCTTGTTCTTGTTGTAATATCTTGACTTGAACTATTTTTGTCTTGATGTATTTTTGTTTTTGATACAATAACTAATAAAGGATTTTATATACGTATTCACTTAATAGCTCAACAATCTGATTAATGTTAAACTTTGATAAATTCTAGCCTCAAGTGTGACACACCCTAGCGACTGTAGACTCATTTATAATACATACATTATTATACGTATTACAGAATTATAAGCTTTAATGTAAATAATCCTTTGACAATTACGCGTTTAAATACGTCTCGAAAATTCTCATGTAATGAGCAAATATGCTTAGATGCCTAAAAGCAATATTTGTCTTTATGAATATTATACGTGTAAATATTCCTTTGGCAATATAATATCTGATAAAACGTGTTTTAGATATGTATATTTTAAGTACGTAACAGGTTTAAAGTAATCAATACTAATATTTTAAAGAAGTAAAGTTTGTTTGTTTATATTTTTTTTTTTTTACGTTCAACAAAATTTATTTAGTATATACATTATTTACAAGCTTAATAATACAAATAAAATAAAAACAACCAGAATATAAAAAAGAGAAACTAAAATTAAATGGCATCAAAAAATTCATCCGCATCGCTGTCTACTGGAAATGTGCCCAAAAGACTGGCCGCATTGCCACGTTGAATGGCAATGCTTAACCTCTGGCCAAGGTAAAAACCAGCCCTTGGGTCACGGGAAGAATCAACCAATCGTTTGGCCAACTCCTTGAAAAGGCC
The DNA here is from genome assembly GCA_949774945.1 of Hoplodrina ambigua. Taxonomy (NCBI): domain Eukaryota; kingdom Metazoa; phylum Arthropoda; class Insecta; order Lepidoptera; family Noctuidae; genus Hoplodrina; species Hoplodrina ambigua. Next base: position 3,482,877 of record OX458969.1, on the reverse strand, counting down.
ATGGGCACCCGGACCCCACGACCCGAGAGTTTTCACCCCAAACGGTATTTGTTTATATGAGGTATAATTTTGAGAGATACTAGGCTGATTACAAAAAAATATTTTTACTGGAAAGCTACTCTTGACGTCCTCGCAGATGAAGTAAGAAGCAGAAGCTAGTGGTAAATAATGAGAATCGAACAAGAAAAGAGACTGATCAAAATGTTAGTGCAATAAATAACTTCAAACTTCCAATAAAAAATCAGTCAAGAAAAAAAAAACAACAAAAATAAATCAGGTTATAGTCTTCAGATAATGACCTTAAAAATGTCGTGATGGCCCAGTGGTTAAGGGCCCGACTCTCATGCATGAGATTGTGGTTTCAAATCCGGGTAAGTTCCAATGTGACTTTTCCATTCATATGTACTTTCTAAAGTTTATCTTGGACATCACCGGCATCGGTGAAGGAAAACATCGTGAGGAAACCTAGACTTACTGTTCCACTCAAACCATGTCAGAGGCCCTTGAGGCGGTTTAGAAACTCTGACACTAGGGTATGTAGGGTCGTAAGACCTAACTGCCCACACGATGAAGAAGAAGAATGACCTTAACAAGAAAGTAAAGGTCGACAAGACAAAAAGAAGATTTGAAAAAAGAATAAATCCGGTGGTTCTAGTATGGTTGTTTTAAAAGCCCGGACAAACTGTAGCGAACAACATGCGGGCACTGCCGTGGTCGCGAGCGCGGTCATAATACTGCAGTAGTCTAACTATCTATACATATGAAATGCTTTGTCCAGAATGAATCACTGACTGGCGGATCGACGCACAGTCTAAACCGCTGATCGTAGAGACCTGAAACTTGGACGGTGTGTTCTCTGTATGGCGTAGCATTTGATAAAAAAGGATTTTCCGAAATTTTCTGAAATTCTACCCCTTAGGGAATGGTCCAATCTACTTCAAATGCATAAAAATTCTGTAACAGAATTGATGATTAACGTGCTTCTTATTTTATTGAAATTCATCCCTTATCGGGGTTAAAAAGGGGTTGAAAGTAAAAAAGTTCTATTTTCGACTTGACGCGGACAAAGTCGCCGGCAGAACCTAGTCTTTGTATAAACAGGTGCACTCACACCAACGTGTGCAGCCGCTGTCGGTGAATACTAAGCCTGCATAGTCCGCTTTAAATAAACGGTAATTTTATCAATTCAAACCTCAAAAGACAATTTTCATAGTTTCAGTCACAAATTCACAAATAAAATCCAAGCGTCCCATGACATAAAAAATAGCATCATTATGGCATTGAACGTTTCGCCAAACTTAGTCCAACTGTTTCGGAGATTAGCAGCAACAAAGAGACAGAAGAAAAAATATTTTTTTCTGTAACTACTGTGACACGTTCATTAAGGTACCATGACATTGCAAAAACTCACATTAATTTTATTTATTTGTAAAGATAAAAAAATATCTATATTTTTGTTTTAATCAATTCATTTTGCAAAAAAAAGTAAAAGAAGTAATTACTCAACAAGTTAAAAAAATAATAATTCAGAAACGTTGCAAGTCCAATTAAGGTTTTAGACTTTATTCGTACATTCAAGGGCACTGGCACAAACCGCTTTGTCTTCCTAATTAACCTGACCCGCTTGTTGCCGTGATTAGGGACACTTTAATTAGCTCCTCCCTTTACGTATTCATTAAGAGGTCTATTAGGTACCTTTCACAGGTTTTATTTGAAATAAAATGTTTTGTTTTTATTTTGGTACAAATGAGAAGAGTTTTAATAAAAAGATTCAGTTGTATCTATGTAAGTATATTCTTTTGAGATTAATAATTGCACAAGTAACAATACTTTAAGACGGCGACAATAGATGAAACGCGTTTTTTGTCAGACATTACTTATTGTAAGTTGATATCGACTTCGTCCGTATAAATGTCAGTTATTGCGTACGCAGACGAAGCCGCAAATAAAAAACCTATGTCCTTCCTTGGGGTTTACACTTACCCTGTACCAAATTTCATCAAAATTGGATTAGTGGTTTAGTCGACCGAGAGACAGACAGAGCTACTTTCGCATTTATTACATTAGGTAAAAATTAAATTTATAATATTGAGTAAGGATTGAGTAAAATTGCTTCTAACATAATAAACTTATAGGCATAAAATTTAAAAATCGTTTCACAATTCTGCATTAACTTTGCAGTTTGCCAAAAATGTACTTTTAATAAAATGCACAGCAATATTTTAAAGATCACAAAAGTGATAGCAAGCCATTTTCTGGATAAGTAGCCCATTTTTCGCTGAAGTGGACTTTCGATAAGAGCTAGCAATATTGGCGCAGACCACTTTAGATATTGCAAGGAACATTCATATCGATATCTGGAAATATTCAAAGTTCCATTTTGTAATACATCTTGATGGACTGCCTCGTTGGTCGCTAAGCGCGACTGCTGAGCATGAAGTCTTGGTCGTGCCCCATTAACAGCGGACAAATTTTTTGATCCTCGTTTCTTTTTTATAAATTGTACAAGCTTTGCAATTTTCTTTATTCACTAAATATTTCATTTTTTAATATGAATAAAAAATACAAATATTTATAAATATAAAAACATACATACATACCGGTCAAAATCATAACCCTCCTTTTGGCTTTACCGTAGTCGGGTAAAAAATAGTAGCCCACCGGTGACGGAAACAGTGTCCAAGCCACCGGCGATCAGGGCTTCAAAGAGAGAAACCTCCTAACCTAAGTTACTTAGTTCATAAGTTTTGTGTTTAAGTTAATCATTATAAAGTACTATAAACACTTAATATAAAACATATAATTTAAAATGAAGTACACTAACTATTTATCTAAAAGAAACCACACTTGAAAGCTACTTTATTAGAGAAAAAGAAAACACTCCGACACTACAAAATAGAAATACTCGGGGTGACAGAAACGGTATTTCAAAGCAAACTGAACGCTCCCACAACGAAAAATGAATTCTATGTATCGTGTGTCGTGAATACATTTTATGGTACCGCTACACAAATCTGAAACATAGAAGTTATGAGATTTTTTCAAACTTTACAATATATTTGTTGAATTAAACTGCGCTTCGTGGAGTAACTTGTAACTGTTAAATTGTTGAAGGTCATTAAAAAGAAACGGTTGATTGAACTTCAAACCAGTTTAATTGGATAGACAAACAATTTTAATGATCTGCCGGTGTATTCTGTAAAAATCTACCTCGGTGAATTTATGGGAAGTAAACGTGAGGTAAGGTGCATATTATTTTAATATTACTTCGTTATTTCTGTTGCTGCATTTTCAACTTTTGGCGCTGAGCCGAGCGTTGAAAATTCATCAGTGCTGAAGGCAAAGTAATATTAAAATAATATTGTTCTAAGAGGTGGTGGTTGGCCCCCTGATACGAGAATCCGCTGAATATGGGCAGAGCAGGAACGATCATTGTCACTATCTTTAGGTCAAGCCTATGTCCAGCAGTAACAGTAGTAGTATATGATGAAGCGTGAGGTAAGCTGTTAATACTTATCATTATTTGGATAACAGCTAATCTCTCTCACACTTCACATAAATACACCAAAGGAGATTTTTCTATAGAATAACACTCCCGGTAACAACGGTGAAGTTTATTTTACATTGCGATCCGATTTTGTGATATCAACAATATTGTTTACATTGCGAATAATAATCCGGGTCCCTATGTAAGGTACACAATTTAGTATCTGCTGTTGTTTTATATACTTTAGGGACTTACCGGCAAACATGGAGCAAACATCTCATGGATTTATATAAACACCAAATTTCAAAAAAATGGTTGCTAAATGTGTCTCTCCTTTTATTAAAGTACTAGGCTACCAGAATTTTAAGCTAGTTACAAGTTCCCAATTCATCAATTCTCAAAACAAAATAAAATCGAAGCATAGTCTTCTTCAACGGTAAATCCACACAACCAGGAAGTACAAACCACCCTAAAAGTAAGATACATACTTGGTTTCATCGATGTAGACTGCCTCGAGAACTTTAGCAGCATATTGTAGATTCTTTTGTAAAGTCTCTGCGGATATTTCACCCCTATTCAATTGTCTTAGGAGATAGCGTAATCTGTGAACAAAGAGATAATAGAATTAATTACAGGAAATTCATTACGAGGTACATTTTATGTGTTGGAGTGCTCTCGGTTAATGATGGCGGTGTTACGTCGTGTTGGGAATAATGAATTTGCTGACATTGTCGAATTGGGGTCGTGTTTTATTTTATTTGGGCTCGATTCGATTTTGGTTTTTTTATTTGTATTTTTAGGGTCAGATTGTATACTACGTTTTTCATTCTTAACCGATGAAAAACGCAAGAGGTTCTCAAATCGTGGCGTATTTTTTTTTAATGCCACGCGTATCTTTTGACGGAGTAGTCCGATTTTGATAATTCTTTTTTTTGTACAACAGAGAAAAGATTATTTGTAGGGATTAATCTGAACAAAAATTATAAAGATTCAAAGATTAGATTGTAATATTTGTAATGGATAAACTGAAAAAATATTTAACCGTTTTTTTTAATCTTTTATTTATTATATAAAGCTACAATATTAGAGACTAACACAGGCTTTTTAAAATTAAAAAAAGTGGTCTGTAATGATAATCCACGTGGACATATCCGTGGGCAAAAGGTAGTGTAAAATAAGGCTTGTTAGTATTGTAGCTTATTTCAATTCCAATCGTATGCATCAGTTACACCTCATTTGAATCACGACAAACCAAATTAAAAAATCATTTTTAGAAGTCTCAGACTATATATCTTCTAAACATGTTATTAACACAGGGAACCTAATTTCGAGCTCTAAGAGCACTTACTAAGCGCAGCCAATCGTCTGCGGGCGTCGAAAGGTTCCCTAATATTGGTTCTCACTACCCTACATAAATTGGATTGCCTTCCTAATGCTTTACACACACTTATCTGAGATTTCCGATATCTAATATTGCTCTTTTATTCGTTTCTCACTCGGAAAGTGTCGGAAAAAGAACATTAATTATTGATAGAAATTCTTTATTTAAAAATGTGCACTGTATTTACAGACTGAATTAATAAGATAACCTTTAGAAAACATAAACAAACTAGATGGTATAAAAAAAAAAAACATCCGCATCGCTACCAACTGGAAATGAGCCCAAAAGATTGGCGACATTGCTACATTGGATGGTTATGTTCTGGCTAAGGTGAGAGCTAGCCTTTGGGTCACGGGGACAGTCAACAAACCGTTTAGAATCTAAACAGTTGGTTAGATTTAGGTTCAGATAATTCCTTAAAAAGGCTATCCGCACACGGACCTAGTATTCAATTTTTAGTCTACATACCTTTAAAAAAAAAGCAAACGTAAGTTGCAGTGAACATACTTCTATAACTCATCTCAAATTACTTCGAAAAGCACAACAGTCGATCGATAGATAAAACAAGAAAAAAAAACTGCTCTAGGTTCAAAGAGTAACTTCCAAGCCCGGATAACAGCAAAGGAGAAAATCGAAGTAAATATTTGTTTAAAGTATCGTTTCTCGCAATTTTACAGGTAACTCACTTTTCGTAGATGATTCTCATTTCCCTGAGATGAGACAGGGTTAATTTAAAGGTTTTTTGTTTTTATTGAGTTCATGCTCCTGCAATTTCAGATACCTGATTAACTCTAGCTTTATTGTATTGGAGGACAGCATTATGCTTAACTGGGTAAGACTGAGCCTATTTTATTTAACCTTGATATTAGTTTTTGTTATCTTATGGGAATAAATATGAGTTATAAAGTAAGAAGTGTAACTAAAATGTATAAGGATGAGTCAAGGAACATAATTAGCAAAGGAAATAAAAAAAATATTTTGTTTTATAAGCTTTATTTACGTATGAAATCGTAATTGTTACGTATTTAGCCTGTCATCTATACATGACAGTGGTGGTCAAACGGTTAAGTTAAAGTTTTAATTAGTTTGCCAATGTAATGTAAGATATTAAACCAACAAAAAAAAATTCTGTCTTACATAAACGTATAGTGAATCGTTAGAGCTCTTGCAGCCAGGATTATCTCAGTACAGGAATTTTACATATTTTGTTATTTATTTTATTATGGATGGGAAATCATCAAAGGAAATATAATATGTAGTGATGGCCCAGTGGTTAAGGCGCCCGCCTCTCATGCATGAGGTTGTGGTTTCAAATCCGGGTAAGTACCTACCAATGTGAATTTTTCAATTCATATGTACTTTCTAAAGTTTATCTTGGACATCACTGGCATCGGTGAAGGAAAACATCGTGAGGAAACCTGGACTTACTGTTCCACTCAAACCATGTCAGAGGCCCTTGAGGCGGTTTAGAACAGTTCTGACACTAGGGTGTGTAGGATCGTAAGGCCTTACTACCCACACGATAGGAAGGAAAGGAAATATCTTAATGACTAAAATCCGTCCGTGTTCTTCCCGATGCCCTTTGCGTTCTAGGACCACGGTAACTATTTCGAACAAAATCCGCAACCCTGGACTTTATAATATCTTCATTGTCAGATACATCATGCATTATTTTGATATTCTAAAGAAAGATTTATTATTATTAAGCCGGCTACACACGTAACGATATACTTGCACAAGTTTTGACTTGCACAAGCCGTGTAGCCGTTGCTTCCCCCAAGTCGCAATTATGTTGCACAGGTAAGCTTACTTAGCATCATATTTATTTTTAATATTCATACTTGTGCAAGTCCTTTGTGCAAGTACGTATATCGCTACGTATGTAACGTGGATTAGCAATAGGCATCAAATTGGGTAGTTCAAGCGTGGTAAGCTTACAATGCCACATAGTTCAATCCTAATTTCCTATTCGGCTCTGTCGATGCAAGGCTTTTATTGTCTTAGTACCTATAGCTATACAGAGCTCTGTATTGCGTTTGGTATCAATGTCAGCTATCAGATTGGGTTGTTCGAGCATGCTTACCCAACTGAACCTATTGAAAGGACGTATTGTGTTTACGGCCAATATCGCCTGTATCGGATGTAGATATGTACCTATTCTATTCAACTACTGTTCTTGTATGTATAGCATGAGCAGTAGGTACGTCGTATATGAGATTGGGTTGTTCAAGCATGCTTAGGCTTTAATGGCACGCGTTTATAATCTAAAGGCACTGCTAAGACACAGCTAATGATTTGCCATTCAAGTTAAGGCTTTAAATCGTGTGCCCTAAAATATTGTTTATCATATCAAGGTAAAAAAGGTGACGGCTTGCGGGCGGCGCTCAAAGCTGAAGGCCGAAGGCAACTCCCGCCTTTGTCTTGTCAGAGTGATGCTGTTATAATAAGCGCCCATTTTTTTTTTCAATTTTACAGCTAATTGAACATTATTGTCACTATAAAAATGTTTAAAATCATGTCTCTACGACGAATAAAGTCAAAAAGCTGTCATAAGTAAATTAGAGGTACTTTTGACAGATTGAGACTGAGTTTCGAACGTGAATATCCATTAAAATATTTTGAGACATTTCACAAACGTTCACAAACGTTCTTAAAAATACAAGATTATTCCTCAGTTCTTTGTGTCTGTAAATATTTAAATGGCGCTATTCTGTTTAAGTATTATCATCGCTTTCAGTTGTTTTTATTACGTTATCTAAATAGGGACACAATAAAAAAAAAACAAGATCCGATCTCAATACATCGCTGAAAGTAGGATAAAAAAATACCAAACAACCAATCACTCGACTCACAAGCCCTTAACACCACTATTATTCAGAAAACCACTGAACTGTGGCGAGCGTGTGACAAGCGTATAGATGCGCCTAGGTATACGTATAGGTACAGTCAGCAAAACAGATAGGTGTGCAGGGTCGTCAGATATAGTTGAAGTTTTCAAAGAAACCGATACGAATGTAGTTTAATTTAAAGCGAAGATAATAAATACTTTATTAATTAAGTTTCAGTCTAAGACATTCATCGGTTTCTAAGAAAACTTCAGCTATATCTGACGACCCTGCATCATCATCATCATCTTCCTGCCCTTGTCCCATGTTACTTGGGGTCGGCGCTTCACGTTTTCCTCTTCCATTCTGTCCTGTCAGCCGTCATGCAATCACTGACTCCCCTTTCATTCAAATCATTCTTCACACAATCCATCCATCTTTACTTTGGTCTTCCTTTTGCTCTCCATCCATCCACATTCATATTCATAACTCTCCTGGTCACATGCGTTTCATCAGTCTTCTTCACATGCCCATACCAAGACAAACGACCCTGCATACCTATCTGTTTTGCTGTGTGTACAAAGCGAGAGACGAAAAATAAAAAGCGGGAAACGGCAATCGAAATTCAAAAGAATTGAGTGGACTCGTGTCCGTGTCCGGCACCCTGGGGGATTATTATGGAGACTGAACTGACAGCGAGCTCTATAGGAAAGTGATGCAGTTATATTATATTTCGGTCGTTAAAGAATTATTTTTGTAGATAGAACTTATTCTATCTACAAAATTTAAACAAGTGTAATTCTTAGCCTTAGAACTATTATCTTTTTGGCGCAGCTGTGGGGCACACAATTATGTTTTTTCGTGTTTTTTTTGTGTGCACATGGTCTGTGTGCTTTTTTTTTTTTTTCTTTTTCTATGGTTGTGGTTAGTAAGGTCCCCGTCTAATAACTTCCTTCAAATTGATAATGATTATCGTTTTGTTAAATTACTTGTTTACCAAATAGGACTAAATTACTTTTGTATGAAGCAAGCAGTCAGTAATTCTCCTTCAAATACGGATAAAATCATTTATACGTTTATTTTAAACTAGCCGCGACTTTGTCTGCGTAAATGTCGGTATTATGATATTACGATGATAAATAAATATTATAAAATTTATTACGAAATAATAAAGTTTGTGTGGTGTGTCAAGTCTCATCTATCGTGGCACGTATCGTAACGAGTTTTAATTTATAAAACATCCAACTATAAAACATTTATTTAAAATGTTTTATAGTTGGATGGGCCAATTTGTCTCCAATGCGCCCTTGTCTAGACGGGGCCGCGAGGGGCCAGTGATTGATGAAGACATCGATAACATACACACTAAAGGATGCTGGAAAGATTTTACACTATAATCGCATTGGAAAAAGAGTTAAGGGTTTATTTCATCTTTATTCCAATATTGGCTGACTTTAGAATTGGGTATTTGAACATTTTTTTTTTGTGTTATGTGGAAAGGTCATATGTATAAAAGCTTTTTAACAAAACTATTTTTTAATTTTTAATTTTCGCATTAGTTCCAAAGTTATCGCGCCGTTATTGCGCACCATAGGTTGTATGAAGCGCGTTTATAGTCACGTGATATTTGTTTGAAATTTCAACTATTTTTAATTGCTTCTATTTAAATGAAAAATATTTTTTTAAAGTTTTTTTTTTGCTTTAAATATATAATAATTATGATTAATATTTAAGTTTTTTAATAAAGTCAATATATATTTTTTCAAATTCCCAATTGCCGTGGTGTGCTCGAAAGCGCTTTTAAAAAAAAAAACCGTAAATCTTTGGTTTTTATTTCATCGGATAGTTTACACAAATACGTAATCAATAAACTAAGTCAAATAGCGGTATCTTATTTAAAACATTTGATTCCATTTACTTTTCCAAATGTACAGATAATTATAATCTCTCTCGGTAAACCACAAACAAAAAAACTCTCATGGTTTTCCTTTGTTTATCTTTTATGTTTAAAAGAAACCCGATAGTCGATCAAGATTTCATTCAAAGTAGAGGAAGGCAGAGGAGTACATATTAAAAAAAAACTCATGAAAATAGAAAATTCTTAGAGCATTTTGAGAAAAGAAAATGTTTTAAAAGGCTTTCCGAGTCTCATATTTCATTCAGGGGTAACAACGTTCGAACATGCGATCGATTCCCGGTTCTGAGTGGTAACGGTTCCATTGTCTCTTTATTGCTCTCTACGTTTTATTGGCCTGTTTAACTTTATTATTATTGAAGGCTCTGCTACACAAATCTGTTTATTTTCTACAAAATATTTTTTGTTGTGAATTTTTTTTAGGTTATAATTTTTGTTTCGCCTTTTGTATTGACATTTTTATGCTGTGATCTATTTAGGTATATCTAAACACAAGCTTATGCCCGCAACTTCGTCCGCGTTGTATTTTCTTTACACGCATTAAGTTGGTTTGCTCCCGTTGTGCTATACCTAATGAATCTGACTATCACATGCAAATAGTGTTTTTTCAAATCCGACTGTTAGTACGAGAGATTAGTAAGTTAAAACTGCAGCTTTATTATATTATAAGTATCTTCCTTATTTTCTAATGTTGTCTGTTATCTGTTTTCTTCTATAGTTTACCACATTAAGACTTAGAGCAACTAAGTTCACTCGAAGTTTTGTGATGATATCGTATTTAACACTTTTTTCCGTCACACGTCATGTCAACATGAGTGAAGCCGTGGATGCAGCTAGTATGATTATAAAAAAACCATCTCATATTGACTCACAAAATAAACACGAAATCTCGAGAACTACTTGACCTATAAAGCTGTTTGTAGGTAGACGTTAACTAAGAACGGATTATACGACAGGAATTTTGAACTTTTGAATATAAATTAATAGGTTTTAGAGTTGTAATACCATTTCAAACAGAAGACTAGATTTCTAGCAATTAATAAGTTTCAAATTCTATGAATAGTAATAATTTAGAAGTAGCAACTGCGAAATTGACTAAGGTTAAACCTGAGTTAAGTCTGTAAATTATTCAAACGCAGGTCTGAAGGTGTCATCTCGATCCGAACTTTTAACAGAAAGTTTAATAAAAACAGCTTATTAGACCTTACTGAATCTAATTATTATAACCCAACCCCCTACCTGTTCACCTATATATAATTATCTTGTATCTCCTGTACACAGATGATTATCTTGTACTGACTAGTAATTACTGTAAAGCACAACCACTAAGTTAATGTATACAGAAGGTCGACTCCGTAGAACGAGCAACAATGCACGCACATATAGACACGCTTCATGTATAGCAAATGCTAGAGCACTCGCAACTGGTATTCGGCAGGGATAGACTGTAGAACTTGCAGTTGATAAGTAGCTGCAAATTGTAAAAAAAAACGGTAATCAAAAAAATAGACGCGATAGCAAAACATATTTACAGATTTATAATTATTCGGAGTCTGGATTTGTGCTCGGTTGATGGCAATAGGCTCGCCCCCTATTACATGGGACTAAAAACATAACTGGCAAAATGTGATGTTATGTTATGTTTTATGTTATTATTATCCTAACCCAACCGAATTTCGGTCACTGGACTAGCCTAGTACGCAGCAGAAACTATAATGCAAAAGTGTATGCGCAAACACAGATGCACTCCCTTTTCCCTAACTCTCATACTTCGATGGGACGGCAATCCCACTCGACCGGGGAGAGATCAGGCTCAGGACCAACGGCTTAACGTGCTTACCAAGGCACGGAGGTTTCATATCACAAACTTCTAAATTCCGGGCTGCTACTGAGAAATTTGGTAGGTATGGAAAAACCCAATAACATTATTTCCCAACCTGAAATTACCATACGCTCAGCATATATACAAATACTACTGTAGTATCGGAATCGCGCCCACAAATTGTCTGCTACGGTGTGGCCGTGCCTTAAGATTGCCATACGTACAGTCACGAGCAAAAAAAGCATACACTTAGCAAAATTCAAAAGCGATTTGCTTGTGAAATTTAATGGTTGTAACTTTAATATAAGGCGTATTACATAGAAGTATTGAATTCAAAATACTATATTCCTAACAACATAACATTTCAGTCAATATATTCGAAGAAAATCGCTTTGTAATGTGCCAAGCGTTTATGTCGCAGGGATATGATAAAAACAGGGATTTTATCAAATCCCTAATGGATTTGGTCAAATCACGAAGGATGTTAAAATAACAACACGATTTTATCATTTCCCTAAGCAGAAGCAAGAGCGAGCGCAGCGAGCTCGGGACTTGGGGCACCCCGACTAGGACAGGTTAGGTTAGAAGGGGATGGCATCCCCATCGCGGTTATTTTTTTTTTAACCACCCAGTAGTAGGAGCTGACTGTACGCGTCTTTGTGTACGTAGGCGTGTTTCACCTTTCTGTACTATTCTGTGTCTATACACCGGTATACGTATAAACTAGTAATATCTATTGTAACAGAGCGCTGAGCCGTTCACAATCACGTTACGTCCAGTCCTTTGATCTGTGGTGGCCAATAGCTGCTATTGTTCGCAGTTTAGAGGATTCGCATGGAAGGATATCACTTCTATAAGACGCTTTAAAGTTCCGACTTTAAACGAAGAATTCATGAGAAGTATCCAGCCATAACTAATGTAAGTTTTGAGAGTATCTTATAAAACATTACATAAAAACCACCCATAATATTTCCAGGTATCTTTTGGACCTGATACCTACCTGAAAAAGATATCAGTCATCTCAGGGTTTGGTGACTCCGGGATCCAAGTTCCATATTTGTCAAAAAGCTTACATAAGAATTTCAGATGCACTCAATAAGCCTATTCATTTGATACCCATGTTGACACTGTTAAAAACAGGCAAAGTAGCTAGTAAAAGCTATATAATGTTTATATATTTCAAATGTGCTCATCAAGCTCTTTAATTTGATATCTATGTCGATAAGTACTGTGCGAAATTTTTTTTTCGGTAAAGACTTCACATCCCCTAGAGGGCGCCATATTGGATTTGGTGACACGTCACCTACCCTATAACTAGCATACAACTGAGACGCTTCTAACGACACCTCATTTGTTATGTAATGACAGGTAGTTTAGAAGTTATGAGGGATGAAACAAACATACATACATATCGGTCAAAATGATAACCCTCCTTTTGGCTTTGCCGTAGTCGGGTAAAAAGAAAAAAGAACTCTTGTCGATACGATATCAAAAAATCCATCAAAACAAAGCTGCAAACAAAAGCAAATAACTTCGCGTTATGGACCGAATGGAACTATCCAACAATAACCATTCAGTGTGCTTCATAAGCTGTTTATAAGCAATCCGGTTTACGTTCCGATCTCCCCCGATACCGGACGAAATCATTCGGAATAATTGACCTCTTTGCCATGACAATTGAACGGAAATATCAGAGAACAGCCGGTGTGCCGCAGACTTTATTTTGTCGGTTGAAAGGAGATTCAAACATTATTAGAATGGCGACGATTCTGGTGTAATTGGTTTATCAATTTTAGAAAAGCGTTTATCAATTGCATTTTCCTAAATCAAAATTGAAACAGCGTAGCTTTTTTGCTGCCATGTTGGGGTCGGTTTCCAGGCTAATTGGATGCAGCTAAATATCAGTTTTTTATATGGAGCGACTTCCTATCTGACCTCCATAACCTAGTTACAGAGTAACACGATACCGCTTGGTAAGACTGGTTGAAAAATATCATGAATAAAGCTGAATACACAGTGCTATCTAAGCTTTTCTCTTTTCTTTTTTCCTATTGTCATTTTTTGTTTGTTTTAACAAAAAAAAGGCCTTAATAAGAAGATTCCGTGTCTCTTACAACATAAAAGCTTGATTAGTGAAACTATTTACCTACTAATATTATAAACACAATACCTAAATTGATTCAGGCAGTTTATTTTATGAATTAGTAAGAACACAAAACAGTATTTCCATACTCATTAAGGACAGTGGAGAAACTCGTGGAGGAAAACCAATCACCACTGTAAATGTTTATTTTAAGAAATAATCCGAGGCAATAATGAAAAGGTCTTTTTAATTAGGGTCCCTTACAATAAAATAATACCAGCCTATTATAGTCCCGCTGGATAAAAGTAGGACAAAGGCCTCTTCTCATTAAGAGAAGGCACGAGCATTGATCACCACGTTTGCTCAAGACGATCACAATTTTATTTATAAAAATAAATAAAATGGAAGTGACTGTCTGATAAGTTAAAAAAAGTTTTATACAAAATATGAATGTAAACTATACGATTTTTTTTTCTCCTTAGTAATCTCCGTAGTAACCGGCATTCAAGCGAGCAACCTCGCGGGCATAAGCTAGTATTCAATATAGCCACCGTTGTCAGCAATGTCTAAGATAAACTTGGAAAGGAAGAACTTCTCTTACATTTAAAAGCAAAAATAAATATATTTTTTCTCTTTAATATCTTCAAGTCCCTGACGTCTGAACCTAGATCTTCTACGCAGTGACAAATAAATGTAATCTCAAAAGAACAAAGCCGGTTTCAAATGTCTTTCATTAACTCTGTCGGGATTAAACTATAAATTATACTGAGTACGTATCTCCCAGAGGTATTCTCTGTCTTAAGATTAAAAGAAGATTTTATGATTAGCCTCTGGTCAAGTTTCAGGTTTTATAATTATATACAGGATATTACTTTTAATATACAGGGTAATTGAAAATATACCCGAAACCTTAAAAGGGGTCATTGTACGCATCATTATGAACAACTTTTACTATGGGACCAAGTCTGAAATCATGAAATATATATATATATACTCTCATTTATACATTAAAAAAAAAATTAAAATCATATTTTTTTCAGAAATAAACACACGAATCGCGCCCTTTATTCGATCGCAATCCTAAATAAATAACTCCCGCCTAAAACAACGGAAATCGCTGTTATTAAATTAGATTGAAAACTGCCTAGTAGTTAGTTAGTTATTTAATTAACAATTCAACAATATCTAGCAAACCATTACATCGAATGTTCTTTTACAATATTTTTTTGTTTTTTATTTTTTAATTGACTGCCTCATTGGTCTCGTCGTTGCAAAGCATGAGGTCTTGGGTTCGATTCCCAGGTCGGGCAAAGTGTTACTGGATTTTTCCATTAGGATTTTTTCAGCAGCAGCCTCGGAGTCTGGATTTGTACCCGGTTGATGGCAATATGCTCGCACCCTATTACATGGGACTTTAAAATAACTGGCGAAATGTGGGTGTACTAATGGGTACACCTCTGCCTATCCCTTCGAGGATTACAGGCGTGATGTTATGTTATGTTATTTTTTTAATTTTGTTTTGTTAATTAATTACATAACATCGTATGAAATGTAATGTCCATGGTATAAGTGTATTACAAAATTAAGGCGATGAATAATAAAAAATATATTCAGGTACCTACTCAATTCTTACTAAATAGTGCCCTCTGTCCTTGAGTGTCGCATGCGCTTTAAGTTATTTGACAAAGATCTTAAAGCCCGTATATTAAAGACATCGTGGTTATTCAAGGTATAAAAGGCTTTCCAAGTTTGCAGTCGTCCTAAGCTAACATAAGTGTGTATCCGGGTGACTTGGGCGTCGACTTCTGAAGTAGTACTTAGCTTTATAATATTATATTAAACATCGTCTGTTTGACTTTCTTATTAAGGTACTGACTAAATTATAAAAGAAAAAAATGGCTTGTAAATAAGAGCACCAACGGTGGCTTATAAAGAAGTTTCTTTTATTTCTAGAGAGGGTCTGTCGCGTGCGTCGTTCGTCGGTGTCAAGAAAGGGGACAACTTAGTGTTACAGATTGGACGGAATGTCGCACGCGTCGGTCGGACATATTAAATCAACAGTATAATTTAAGTGGAGAGAGTAAAGTTGTTCATAAGTGGGCGTTGAAAATTTCTGGATGTAAATATTTAAGTTAATAGTAATTACCTACATTAAATCATAACATCACGCCTGTAATCCCCGAAGGGTTAGGCAGAGGTGTACCCATTAGCACACCCACATTTCGCCAGTTATGTTTTCAGTCCCATGTAATAGGGGGCGAGCCTATTGCCATCAACCGGGCACAAATCCAAACTCCGAGGCTGCTACTGAGAAATTCTTGATGGTTAAACCCAATAACACTTTGCCCGACCTGGGAATCGAACCCAAGACCTCGTGCACAGCAGTCGCGCTTGCGACCACTAGACCAACGAGGCAAAATTACAAAAAATCACAATTTACAAATTACATTAAATCTTAAGTAATGTAAGTCAATTTCTAAAATAACTTAAGTCTGTTATAGTTTTGCTACTAAAACAATGTAAGTAATTTAGTCGTAAGCACTGTAAACTTTATATAATATTTATGAATGAATAATATTTTAATTTTTAATAAATTGTTTATAATTTATAATGGGCCTTGTATTTATAATTTATAGTGTGCTACTGCGTCTACAGTAATCCTTAAACGGCGAAAGTATGTACCCTTACTTTGTAACTATATTTTTAAACCGTTTGGGGTGGAAACCCTCGAGCTCGTGGCCTTTTTAAGGAGTTATCCAAACGGTTGGTTGACACTTCCCATGATCCAAGGGCTGGCTATTGGCCATAGGCCTACTGCCATCCTACTTGGCAATTCGTCAGGCTTTTTGACACATTTCCAGTTGACGGCGATGCGGAAGAATGTTTTTTTATTATGTTGTTTTTTTTTTTTATTAACTCTGTTATGATAAATAAAAGTTATTAGTAATTAATAAATAAATAAGTATGATGCATTACCTAAGGGCGGCCTTGTCGCACGCGTCGGGCGTATCGACGGCGGGCAAGTGCTCGGTATCCAAGTCTAGGGAGTCAAGTTGTTCATCAGTGGGCGTTGAACAACTCTCTGCCTTACTGCGGCTCGAGGAGCGGCGAACTATTGTGAGTGCACCTTGTTCTGCGGACAAAGGAGACTTGGTTAAAATGACGTAAAGAATTTAGAAAGACAAGATCGGGGTTTTTACGCCCTTAAAGCTGATTTAGACGGTGCGAGAAATATTGTGCAAGCTGTAGTACATTTCTGTCGATGATCGCTCATTTTTGACACGACAGCCGTGCGGTCCCGTCATGTAGGTATGACAAATCGCACGATACTGCTTGCATCGTCTAAATGAGGCTTTAGTATAAAATAGCATGGGTTCATTTTTTATTTTCGAAAACATTATGTCTTTTTAATTTACCTCTGATCTTTCAGGAGGGCGAAAATACTTATGAATATGAACAACTTATGGATCTAACTCCGAATATAAAAAAAAAATATTATAGAAGCTTTTCTCTACAAAAATATGACACAGAATTCCGATTTGGGCCATCCCACAAAATTACCAAATATCTGAATTGTATACGTACGAGTATGATGGTCAAGGCCTCAAATATTATGAGAATAGTATCCAATAATATATGAGTATCAAAATGTATGGAACAGATCCAGATTTTTTTTTTCAGATTTATATTTTGGTTCCATAACAAAGGTTGTTCTTAAATTAGTACATTCATCTCTTGAAAGATGGCTAGAGAATCAAAAGTCAGCCTGTATAATATTTTTAAAATTATCTTTCAAATCGTCAAAAAAAAGAATAAGTTGAAAAATTTAATTTGATAAAATCGTTGTCCAAAACCATGCTATTTTAAAAACACCATAAAAATGACATCTAATCTTAGACATAATAAGATACAAAATGTTATAACAATAAAATTTCTAATCTAAAATCATTCATCTATCAATCACATGCAGATTTAATGCATACAAAGTGTAAGTACCTACATCAAAAAATCTATTATTTACAACTAATTTGTACATTCCAACAATAAAATAGAGTTCATATTCAAACATGCACATTCACCACACCCTAAATAAAAAAAAAATATGACAATGAAAAAAAATATGGAAGAAAGAGTCATAGTCCTATTGTGAAGTACTTTAAAGCGAGGCGCGGCGATGCGAAAGTAACGTCTGTCTGTCTTTCTGTTATGCTTTCACGACTGAACCACTGAACCGATTTTGAGTAAATTTTATACGAGGTAAGTTTGAACCCAAAGAAAGGACGAAGGTTGCTTTTTATTCTGCGACTTTGTCTGCGTCCACGATAACCGACATTTACTCGAACGAAGACGCGGGCAACAGTTAGTCTATATAAGAAGTACGTATATCAGCGGAGGTATTCTGTAAAATCCCCTTTTGTAAATTTAGTTCAAGTAAGTTTGAGGTGAGCTATCCTGTCGTCCTAACATAACATAACATCACGCCTGCAATTCCCGAAGGGTTAGGCAGAGGTGTACCCATTAGTACACCTACATTTCGGCTGTCGTCCTATTGTGTAAAAATCCCTTTTCGGTGAAATTAGGGTCTCTGAACTCATAAGCGGGGTCGGGCCATTCGGTACAAAGTTATCAAAGATTGTATTGAGAATGCCGAACCGAATAAGCCGACTCGCTTAAGTGTATAGCGACCCTGAGATTGTTTAAGGATAGAAAAGCTGGTGGGATGACATCTCAATTCACCGACAAGGAATTTTACAAAATAGATCGAATGTCGGTACTTATATGCCATTAAGTCAAAATTGAGTTTACTTAATTTATTACGAATTTCGAATTTTAATTAACCGTATTGCGACTAATCACTAATATTATAAAGAGGAAAATTTTGTATTTTTGTATGTTTGTTTGTAATGGATAAACTCAAAAACTACTGGACCGATTTTAAAAATTCTTTCACCATTAGAAAGCTACGTTATCTGCGAGTAACATAAGCTATATTTAATTTTATTTTTGCACGGACGAAGTCGCGGGCAATATCTAGTGACAAATAATTTGTTAATTCAATTAAATTTAAATTAAATTTATTTATTTAAGACTAATAATGTCCATAGTTGTTAGTTACAAAGGTCTTAAATTAATGACTAAAACATTTTATAAATACAATGGAAAATGTAAGCCATAGCAGCACATAAATTAGCTTGGCACTAATTAATTCTGTTGAGAATCTAATGCCTCGTAACTAGAACTTCTGACATAATATTAATTAACGTTTAGTAAATTATTTTCCTGATACAATGGTTTCTATTAAAATGCCATTACCATGCAAAACTGCGTAACCATTGTTCAATAAGAGCCCTATGAACTGGATAATCCACCATTTTGAATCCGGTATTCGAAACTTGAATCCCGATCATTGATTGAGCGAATTTGGTCAGTTTATTTTACGGTCTTCACACAGAGCAGCACGCGCGATTTTTGTATTCAGAACGTGCGTTTGTTAGTTGCCAGTATTATACATGCATTTTTTTTTTATCGGATTTGATTACAGAGTTCGCAGAACTGCAAACACATGCAGATTTATTCATTAAAATGCATGATGCTGTTTTTTTTAATTGATCTTTGTTAGTGTGTTAATAAGAATGCATTTCCATGTTAATTGGTTATAAACGTTCTCTATTTTTTGAATGATATACTCACGATTCTCTATAAGACTTCCGTGCTGACCTGAGGAAAAAAAATCACAATGTAAAGATGTT
This sequence comes from Hoplodrina ambigua, assembly GCA_949774945.1. Lineage (NCBI taxonomy): Eukaryota > Metazoa > Arthropoda > Insecta > Lepidoptera > Noctuidae > Hoplodrina > Hoplodrina ambigua. The sequence continues at coordinate 3,463,614 of OX458969.1, read as the reverse complement.
TTTATTCCGATTAGTAAATACTAAGAAGCCGTGGCTACGTTACTTTGTTACAAAGGAAAAGAAAACTCATTTACTTTTAAGTTTTTTTTTAATTCCTATTGTTTTCTGTACGGGTTAATTGGGTTTGCTGGTGCCAAGAAAGTTTAGAGTCTCCTGAGACTTGTCGAGTGGTGTTTGTGTCACGTTTAAACCTTCGTCTAATACATAAATCTAAAAAAAAGTTGTGTTTGGAAAAGTAATTTCAACACTTAAAATTAAACCTAATAACTGTTTTATCTTTTGCTGTTAACTACAAACTGTTATCAAGGTTTTAAACTTGTCCTGGAAATTATGAACTTAGCACAAATCTATACAACTAAAATCTAGGCGTTCTCGAGTTTCGGGCTTAGCATCACATTTAGCCATTTATTTTTATGTGTATACAGGGTAATTGAAAATATACCCGAAACCTTAAAAGGGGTCATTGTACTCATCATTATGAACAATTTTCACTATGAAACCAACCCTGAAATCATGAAAAAAAATCAGCTGTTCCCTACAAAAATGCTACATAACAAGATCGTAATGTATGGATCAGCTGTTTTTTTTTTCATGATTTCAGAGTTGGTCCCATATTAAAAGTTGTTCATAATGATGAGTACAATGACCCCTTTTAAGGTTTCGGGTATATTTTCAATTACCCTGTATAACAATCTCAATCCTTAAACTATATGTCCCGCCCTGTTTGAAATGGTCCTAGTATTTTTAGAAAAAAAGAAAATGTTCAAATACAACGATTTATATGGAAAAGTAAAACATTTTATAACGTTTTTCTTAGGATTACAAAAGTAATTTTGTATTGGAGCTCTTATAATACAAATTGGTTGTTGAGAAACCTACTTTTACTTCATTTATATTTGTCTAGATTTATATAACCTACAACCTACTAGCTTTTACTTGTGACTTCGTCTGCGGGTTTCTATTTTATTTGCGTTAAGTTACACTTTTGGTTACTGCTCCTCTCCAGCGATTCATAGCGTGATATTATAATATAGATAGCCAGATTCATGAGGAAAACTATAAGCTATACAGACTGTTAGTGTAAACACCGTTGTCACTAAAACCATAGGTACTTGATTTATTATAAAAAATGTTTATCTGAATTTAAAAATAAATGAACAAAGTTTTCTTTCAAAAATAAAAAAAATAAACTGTCCGACACCGTCCGTAAATTCATGGATACTATGCGCCTGAGTTACGTAATCACCGCAAAGGGCGTTGACCTGCTGCACTGGCCGTCCGTTATACCTACATACGTTTTAACTAATTACATCATTGTAATATAGGGTGAAATAAATTTGAGGAAAAATTGAGATTTACTTAAAAATAAAAAGATATATTTTTTCATTGAATTTACGTTTTATTAGTGAAACCAAACCACTAGTTTCAAGGATAACGGTGTTTACACTAACACTCTGTATAAGATCACGCTACGACGCATGGGACTAGAGCAGTTACCAAAGACGGGTATAAAAAAAACCATCCCGACAATCAATTCCACCCAAGACCGTATTTTACCGAATTTTCTGTTGACGCTCTTGTAACCATGGAAACAGGAAGGAACTCGAAATTGCATTGCCTCGCGGTAGACAAATTGAAATTGTAATTTGATTGCACACTGAATAGTAATCAGAGAAATACTTCTACTTTGTAACGTTTTACATGATTTGGAGACGCTGGTTCGAGGAAATAAGTTCTATGGAAATATTTGTAGAAAGGAAATGTTTTTATTAAAATAACTAGCGAAGCCGCCCCGGCTTCGCACGGGTGAAGGGTTAAGGAGAGGTGTACCTATTAGTACACTCACATTCCGCTGGTTATGTCTCAGTCCCAGCCTATGACCATAAACCGGGCACAAATTCAGACTTCGAGGTCCTTAAGAAATCCTGACGAAAAAACTCAATAACAGTTTTCCCGACCCGGGAATTGAACCTAGGACCACATACTCAGTAGTCACACTTGGCATCACCAACGAGGGAGAAGACTTTTATTAAAAACTAACTCAGACTAACGGCCATTGCTTCTAGGCACAGACAGCTCGCACACTCAGAAAATAAGTTTTCAAGAATAAATAAACTGCAGATAATTTTATTTTGTGTTAGTTCTTTTGTCAGATATTTGACGACTTGCATGGACATAAAGACTGTCTATATTTGATCTTCAATTGCTTTTCAATAAGTACGCCTGACGACGTATCAAGTTCACGTCAGTTAATATATGTACCTATATCTATACATATAAAATGCTTTGTACTGAATGACTGACTGACGGATCAACGCACAGCCTAAACCGCTGACCTAAGAGACCTGAAATTTCGAGGGTGTGTTCTTTGTATAACGTAAGCATCCGATAAGAAAGGATTTTCCGAAATTCTACCCCTTAGGCGGTGAAAAACGCTGGGAAAGTTGGTATGGGACAACGCGATTCCTTGGTCTAATCTACTTTAAATTTTGCATAAACGTTCTTTAACAGAACTGATTCAAGACGTGTTTCCTATTTTATTGATATTCATCCCCTAACGGGGTTAAAAAGGGGTCGACAGTTTTTTGTTCATTTTCGACTTCTACGCGGACGAAGTCTCAGGCACAAACTAGTATATCATCAAATAAGGACTCAAGTATAACGTAGCTTTTCAGTCATGATCGGACTAGTAGTTCCAGAGATTATCGCATTCAAACAAAAAACTCTTCAGTTTTATAATAATTATTCTCTCTAAATAAAAGTTCTTCGTATTCATGATTCGTAAATATCAATATACAATAAAATAACCGTAAAACAGAACACCCGCCACAATCCCAATCATAAGTCTATCACAAACTATACAAAACAGCCTCCACACTCCATCCCAAAGAAAATAAACAATATTTGTTACAAATAACTTATTTGTAAGAATAATAGGAACTTGTCTGACATAAGAATTCTATTACCGCGCCAAAATGTTTTATGTGATGTGTGTTTGACTTGTGCTCATAAAGTTGAATAATTGCTTGTAGGCAAGAAGAATCGAAGATTTCCGAAAGAAGAAAAAGGGAAAAAAAAATTATGATCATTAGATGACTTTTTATCTTTGTTTTTCTGTTTTACTGGGTTGTGGAGGTCAGATAGGCAGTCGCTCCGTATAAAATACTGGTATTAAGCTGCATCCAGTTAGACTGGAAGCCGACCCCAACATAGTTAGGCAAAGGCTAGGCAGATGATGATGAGCTGACTTTTTGATTAAGTTATCAAGTCTTTAGTGAAGACATGGCTAATTAATTTTACTTATAGCGCGTTCTATACAAAAGTAGACTATGATAAACTTATCTTTATATTCTTTATAGTCTGTAGTAAAGAGATAGTTAATTAATTTTCTGTTAAAACGTTTAGAGGATTTTTCTTATAGAGCGTTCAATATAATAGAAGTCTTACGATAAATTTTAGTCAATGAGTAATTAAACTTGATAACATTTTCTAGATAAGATAACGACGCTAATATCTAGGCTTTTGGTAAGTAAACTGTCAAGCGTCTTACATACAAAAAACACATTTTTTGTATGACATTCTCTTTAATTTTTAACGTTATTTTATTTTATTTATTGTTGTTACTTACAACAACAATATAAATACACACTATGTGATAATGTGGGTATACCTGTAAAATCGCCTAAGTTTAAGCCAAATCGCCTGTAAGTTGCTCTATGTAAAATACTGGTACTCAGCTGCACCTGGTTAGACTGGAAGCGGACTCCAACCAAATTGGGAAAAGCCTAGGCACATGGGAAGATGATACCTATTACGGTTACAGTCCTTTGACAGACATACGAACTGACAGCAGAGGCTTAATTATAGAGTGCCGTTGGTACTGTTTGTTTACGGAACCCTAGAAACTATCCAACTACCACCTAAGAGCTCATTCACACGAAGACGATTCGTTTTTATTGACAAATCGTCTTTTTTCACGTTCGTCTTTTTTTGACCGGGCTATGCTTTTAAAATGCCCGTGTTCACACGACACGTCTTGAATCACGTATTGTTTTTTTAAAAATCGTCATTGACGGAACCGTGTGAATGAGCCCTAATGGGGTTAACGACACATCAGAAGTGATGTGTCGTTAACCCCATTAGGGCTCAAAGACACTTTTATTTTTATACCATAACAACAACATTATCACGCCTGTTATCCCCGAAGGGTTAGGCTGAGGTGTACCCATTAGTACACCCACATTTCGCCAGTTATGTCTAAGTACCATGTAATAGGGCGCGAGCCCATTGCCATTAACCGTACAAATCCAGACTCTGAGGCCGCTGATGAAATGAACGATGAAATTCCTTAACTCCATAACACTTTGCCCGATCTGGGAATCAAACCGACCACTAGACCAACCGACCGACTACTATACTATATATACTATAATAATATGAAATTGAAGACTGTTTGTTTGAACACGCTAATCTTTTAAACTACTGATCCGATTTTGAAATTTCTTTTGCTAATCCTTAGTGATATAGGCAAAAAATGGGATTCTTATGAGAATAGACGGGAACAAAGACAAAATCGCGGGCAAAAGTTAGTAGTTTAAACAAGTTTAATTATTCTTTTTATATTATATCCTTTACGTTAGGCAGGATTTTAAATCACAAACGCAAGGAGAAAAATAGAATTTTTTATAAATATCGTTAAAGAAAAGTAACGGTCTACACATTAAATGTCTCTTTTTATATTCCATAAGTTCTACGATGGTGCGGGTGACACAAGTCAGGATTTCAGGAATTCATCTATGTATGTCAGAATCACATAACTAGGTCAGTGACATTATCTAATTTACTACTTATTTACTTACTTATTACCACTATGATATTAGTGTGCAGTTAAAATATTCAATCGTGATTGTAGATCCCCGTAACGTTCAAGAGTAAAAAGCAACAATTTGACAAATGTCAGCCGCACCATCCCAGAGCGTGAGGAAAAATAACGGCTCTTGCTTTTCGAACATCCCTTATTTTGACGGAAAGCTTACCTTTCACGTTTGGCTAGTAAACGAGTCGTTAAAACGGGTTTGTTTTGAGTGCTAAGCTTTTAACAACCTCGTTTATGTGGAAACGATCCGCACACGACGAGTCCGTTAAAAAAATACACGGATTTATTATCTGTGTGTTCGGATTTTTTATGTCATCACTAACTTTAACTGTCAAAATTGATGTATTTTTTTTGTTTTATTCGACAGAGAAGCCTGTTAAATAATATTAATGAAAAAATATTTTTTTTTCTCATTCGTAGTGCCTTTCAACTACTGAAGGGTGGTTGTCAGTCGTGGCTGCACAGTTCGACCGATATCATCAGTGCCGCTGTACTGTCCCGCCTTTCGCAGGACAAATTGAAGCTTTTCTAACTGCCGCCCAACCTTCAGTACCTAATCATTCTTTGAAGGCAGATTTCTAAAATCGACAATTGGTGCACAGGATTATTAGGCATTTTTATAAACGTCATTATGTAGTATATTACTACCTAAAAGAAGGTCCAAAACTCAACGAAAAGACAAATTATCCCTAAATTTGTGATTAATTAGGGACAATTTATTTTAAAGTTAACATACATTTTGAACAATAATCGCGCCTACTGCTCACCTCCTTCCCTTCTGACTTATCTAAAAAAGCGCCCTCGCATCCCATACGTTTCTTAAATGTTCGCGCATGTCAGCTGTTGTACTGGACAGTCAATCTTACTGACAGGATAATCACTCCACCGGCGTATGACCTCTTTAGCTCACAGACTTGAGAGAAAAAGATGAAGCTACTTTTAGGGGTTGTGCTCTTCATGATGTTATGTCATTTAAAATAGCATTCAAGTTCTACAGGACTAAATGTAACATAGACAATGATTGGCAGCCTCTACACACACGCATTCCTGCTATATTTTCTAAATAAATGAGAAATATTTCAACACGTATACAATCACATTAACTAGTAGACAAATGACAATATTTACACGATTTTACTAAGGTACTCATAGTAAACAGATCGTAAGAGAATATTTTAATTACAAGAAAACATTCACACATTCAAACTCATGCACAACATAACAAAGAATGTTTAAATTAGAGTGAAGACGTAATTTTAAAACCACATACACAGATAACAGACAAAAGAAAACTTGCTAATTACAAAACAACAATAAAATGAGCTAAGATTTACGAAAACAATTAAGATTTTATTACCTGCCAGTAAAAGAAGTGGAAAAATAACAAAGTTTAAAATAAAGTAGAGTAAAAAAGCTTAATTTAAACATTCAATAAAACAGACAAAAATACAACAATCAGAGGAATCGAAAAAAAAGTAAAAACCAATAAAGCATTATTTAGAAATATAAAAAAAACAAACGTTCGAAACGAAAAGAAATTTTTCAGAAAAAAAAGTTTAAGACCAGAGATTACTCATTCGAAAAAGCAATTCTACATTTAAATCAAAGCCGCACAAAACATGTTCTGATGGGATGTTTTATTGTTTTCCTTTATTTATTGCAGCTGTAAACACTGTTACAGCTTTTGAATAAAGAATAAACAATGTATTGAAATGTAGAACAGTCAAGTTTAACATAATTCTGGACTGCCAGCGCTGTTTGGCTGCCTGTTAATTTATTGTTAGAAGTTGAAATGTAGCAAGATGTTCAAATAAAATGCGTTGTGTGGTAATGTGTTGAGTAGGTGTTAGGCGATGTTTTATGACGTTTAGTGTTGAATATAATTAGTAATTATGCGCAAAGTTGATCGCGCAGGCTGCGAAGGATTTTGTATTTTTTACTCACGACAACGAAGCGGATTTTTTTTTGCGTTTATCGTGAGAGGCTGTTTGTGTGTTGGAGTACCGTGTGTGCAAACGAATATTCTTATTTACTTCCAAAGCGGTTTGTTACGGGTTTCTGTAAAGGGTTTATTACTTGATTGCATACGTGTAAATTGTTATAGGTGTATGTAAGTATAATAATTATTTACTTAATTCTAGGTGGTTCTAAATAATTGATATAAATATATCTTTGTATTGATCTAAAAGAAAAATAAACAAAAAAACTCGATTTACTCGAGTACAATCGAATAGCGGCGCAACACTATTCGAATAACTCGAATAGTAAAACTGAGCGAATATTGCATGCCTGACTACGGGGTTGCAAGCATTTATGAATGTAATACGTTCTAAAGATAATGTGTGAAAGATAAACGGGTAGTTATTAAAAACTATAAACGTAATAGGTAGGTAGGTAGGTTTATTGAAAGGTAGGTATTATGAGTAGGTATCGTAGTCCTAGTCCCATCAAAATATAAAACTGAAAAGACTTGTACAAAATGGCCTAAAATACCCACATTTTGTCTTTTGTACAACTTCATTAAATGTTTACCCCTTAGTTATTGTAATACATGAGAGGCACCCAATTAATGTAGATGACTATACAGAGCTTGCAGGTAGATACTTAAAATATAATAAAATATTGAATAATATTAAAAAAAATACATTATACGTAAAAGATAGCTGATTACAAAATGTGCCAGCATCGGCCATTGTGTAGAGGAACTGTAAATAAATCTTGTAGCAAGCGTGAAGTGTTGGATGCGCGGGAGTCGAAAAACAAACGACGACAGACGAACGTGCACGAGACGTGGCGGCTGTGGCGATAAATTGAAATAAACAGAGATTCATACCATTTTGTTTGATATCTCATAATACAGTAGATACTTTTCTACAGAAGTAGGTTGGTAGCGGCTGTACTTTGCTTATTGCTTTTATCTAAATAAATAACAAATGTACAAATCATTGATATGCATTATGCACAGTGTTATTTTTAACTTTTAAGAATTAAAGATGCTATTTTCAGGCAGATTACTTTTTGAATTTGTGAATCTGAAAATGAATTACGAGCAAAGAAAATATTGGCAAACAATTATTCCGCACATACTTTTTAAATCAAGAAATCAGTTTCATAACTTCTAGAAACTAGGTATTTATTTCAACTCTTTTTCTTCATAAAACGCAAAGAGTTAAACAGATACTGTAATTTGAACTTTAATACGACTGAGGAGAACCTATCGCCACAACCGCCACAGTTCTAAGACCGTGCTTACTGGGAGGGGTGCCGTTGCGGGGCGCGGGAGGCGGCGGGGGTCTCGGCGGTGCTTCCTCCCGAGGTGCGCCCGCGCCTCCCGGTGGACTCGCCACTGCAACATTAACCAACAGCTTATGAAAGAAGAAGATGATACATTTAGTAGAGAGATGTGCCTACCGTCTAAGAAGCATTACTGTGACCGTTCGTCTATAAGGTGACGTGAGTGTCTGATAATGGATCTGTTGTGTTTAACATTAATTAAATTCGATGATAGTAGGTTAGGTATAGCCGAACGCAGCCGTGGCGGGGTGGCCAGCTGCAAAATTCGATAAGTATATCGTCCTAATAAATATCCGATACTTCATTCGTCTTATTTACGAAACGGATAGCAATTTCTACTATCCGAAACTACATGTCTTGTTAGTTATGGGAATGATAAATAGAGCATAATGTGTGCAATCCGTCTTCCTAGGCTGTTTATTACTAACAGATAATTAGTTCTCGTCCTATCCAACGGTGGACTAGTAACGTATAAGTGTGTGAGCGCAACAAATTGGTACACTCTTTTCAGAGGTTGAATACCTCTGAAAAGAGTTACAGGTCAAAATGTTTGTTTACGAATTATTTTATTAAACGTGAATGTGTCAACTATACATATAATTAAGATCTGTTTTAGCATATTTTTATGATTATTTGAGAGTACCTATAATTTGAGTACTTTGTGCCATCTACCTAAACGTCCATTCTTTGGGATGTTCGTCGGATCGGTTGAGCTCTTAAAGTTCTGAGTTAAGCTTTCGATGACTGACACGTGCGTGCAATGTATGGATAGTACCACTTATATCTGTGTAGTTCTTATGTAATACAATACCACCTCAGACATTACCCTACATGGTTCTCATATCATCTGAACATTTAAAGAAACTGTTTGGATTTTTAAAGTGACTTTGACTTTTGTGTTAGTTTCTGTGTTTCTTCTCAGAGTAGTCTACCAATAAATAAATATTTTTTCCGTTTTGAAAATAAATATTAATTTATTGTTAAAGATTTTCTTGTTTAATACGAGTAGTTCAATGGGAGTACTACCATCTCTTAAAACAGTATTATCTTAATAATACTAGATATGCCTTACGCACTGTTGGATTTTCAACGCTCTGCTCAGCGCCGAGAGTTAAAAATCCAACAACAATGCAGTATAAAAATAATATTGTTTTAAGATATGGCAGTAGGTCATTTAAAGGGTGATGTTAGCTTCCAAACATTATTAATAATTAAGTAGATTACTGATTGTGGTTTTAAAGACCTATAAAAAAAAAGACATTTTGTGGTTACAATTTGACGATGACAATCAGAACCAGATTACTGCGTTTGACATAACTATAATTAGTTGATATAAGTAAAGGCATATGCAGACCGGGACGGCATGTCAAGGGGTTTCATTTTTTACGGACATCCAAACGCATTGCTATAGCAATAATAATATATACGTCGTATAATATGTAACTATGTCGTATTTCTATACAGCACATACATACATACATAATCTCACGCCTTTTTCCCATGGGGGTAGGCAGAAACTACGGAACGCCACCTGCTACGATCCTTACATACTCCTTTCGCCTCATCTACGTTCATACATCTCGTCATACAAGCACGCCGGTTACGAGTACTCCGCACCTGACCTTTCTGAAGGACCTCACTATGTCAGTGTAGGTCTTCCTAGGGCAGGGGTAGGGGATTTTTTTCTATACAGCTACGTTTGAATGTCTAAAAGTAAATTCCTTGCCATGCCTACCCGGTCTGCGTAGGCCTTAAACGATGACACAGGTGAATGATAATTCCTTTCGTCTTGTTTGTTTTAAGATATATTTCTTTAAGATAAAAAGTGAAATGGACGAAGGATTTGTCTAATTTGCCATTTTTCTTCTGTTACGCTGATGGACATAAAGTTTAATGTTACTTAGCTTAAGTTAATGTAATTTAACATTCAAGTTTTTTTTTTTTTGTTTTTTCGCCTTAGAATTGTTATTAAAGTCAGTTCACAATGAGATCTGACGCGAATCGACACTGCGTGTGCTTTTAACATAAAGATACAATAGCGACCTTATTTAGTACACAATAAAGTTTACAATACAATATACGTTGAAGTTCGCCGAGCAACAAAATTTCGCGCGTATAAGCGTCACGTCTCGTTGTAAGGTGACTCTTTAAGTAAGATTTTTGTAACATTTTATCAACATCAATATTTTCTTACATAAAGTTGGTTTGAACTTTATTTTTTGGATTCGTTGGATTGTAGGCACTATTAAATACAAAAAATCCTAATATTAAAAGCTTGACTCACTTTTAAAAAGTTTTAAAAACACACACATAAATTCATAATCACGAAGCATTAAAAAATGCTCCTATAAAATTTAAGATATTTTTATTGTTCTTTTTTTAAGTTTTTATTTAATAGATACCTTTTAGTTTAACAGGTAACTGGCTAAAAATGCTAGGTTTAAAAAAAAACTTTTATTTTTATTTTATTTAAAATTCGAACGACTTCGTAAGTAGATAATATTTTGTACTTCGTCGCCTTACTTTACTCTAACTTAGTTAACTTTGCTACTTTAGTATACATTTTCAATCACGTCGGATGGTTTGATGTGAGCTTCATACATAACTGAAAGGAACAGAGTTTACTTTCGTGTAAGTTATGTATTACTGAATATTTAAAATTTACTTAATATATTATGTTTCATATTTTGGAAATGTTGTGACAACTTTGTTCTGTAAACTGGAAACAGCTAGATACCTACTTTTAAAAATACTTGTTTTCAACCGACTTCAAAAAGGAGGAGGTTCTCAATTCGACGCGTATGTTTTTTTTTTGTATATTTGTTCTACGATTACTCCGCCAATTAGGAATCGATTTGGATGATTTTTTTTTTGTTTGAAAGAGAATAGCTCCGAATAGGTCCCATAGGAATATTGTCATGATCTGATGATGGACTTTGGAGATATGGAACGGAACTCCTTATCAAATCACAGCAGAACCGCCGTAACAAGAAAAATTGCTTTGTTTATACGTGTAATCGATGACTGACTGAAGGAAGTGGGGAGGGGGACCGTCAACCACTACCACTTTCCAAAATTAAATATATCGTGTGGGGTATTGTTTGAAAGGGCTTTATGTAAGGATTTCAAACATTAACACACAAGCACTAAAAAGTGAAAAATAAAAAGCTTTTTTACAAAAAAAGATGACCGCCTTCAAAAACTACAAAATAAAAAATTACTTTAGCTTGGAAGTCGGTGGCAATACCTACATAACAAAAAACAAAACCAAAGCCGCCGACTTCCAAGCTAAAGTTATTTTTTATTTTGTAGTTTTTGAAGGCGGTCATCTTTTTTTGTAAAAAAGCTTTTTATTTTTTATTTGAACTTAGGTATTTGAATTAATTTCGAACAATGCAGATTACACCAAAATGCTCGCCAGTATGTGAGCTTCAAACTGTAGGTATTTTTATTTTATTTTAATGTTTTAGGTCTCTACGCATATTGCGCAAAAAAAAAACTTTTTTTTTTCATTTTCTTTCAGTCACCTACGGTGGCTTCATTTACGAAGCCGGGATTGTGTGCCTTGTGTATACTTGTTTGGCCTCAGGTATGTACAGTAGCGGTCATAAGTGGAATTGCAATCTCACAAAGCAACAGACTCTCAACACTTTGGTTAAACTTTCGGGAGTATTAATACATCAGTTATACACATAGATTTAGGAACGGCATGTACCGCGTGATCTCAGCAATTCATGCATCAGTATGCTACTGCACTTATGACCGCTTACTGTACGTATAGGTACATTCTTACTCTAACTCTCACTTAGTAACAAAGTGCTACTGGGCCCATATCTGCCCTATTTTTTCCAATTTATTCTGTAATCATCAATTATCAGTAATTATAATCAGTCATCAATTTAATTAAAATTAATATCGATCATGGGCTTAACAAAGGCTGACTGAGTCGACCAACACAACATTTTGCATATTATATTCAATACCAAATTATTTGTTGTCATTCATGATGGCTGAAATTAATTAATGCAGAATACTGAAAAGCTTTCATTAATTAATTTGCACTTAGCAATTTGGTTTTAATTAGGTTTTAGGTTATGTTATTTTTGTTTTCAGATGTATACTGTTGTCAATTCTCTTGTTCACAAGCTACACCAAAATTAGAGAATTGGCATCTCATACTAACATACGGCAAAAGAGAAGGACGGTGACATTTTAGAACTAAGTTAGCGATGTCAAATTAGTTTTGCCTTGAACTTCTCCGTATTTTTAATCCATACGTTTTAAGATGTCAACTATAATTGTATGGATGTGTCAGATTGACTAAATTTGACAGCTCTCATTTACATTAGTCTCTTTCTTGTTTTATTGGATAGAAAAAGATTGAAATAGTCTAATTTTAGTTTAATTTGTAAACAAGGGAATCGGCAGCTTTACCTATATTGATACATAGGATGATTGTTGTGTTATACCTAATCTATATCTGTGCCAATGCCTAAATAAAGGCAGACTTGTATTGAGTATAAGTGCCCTGATACACGTCCATGATAAGTCGGAGTCGATCTTCACAGAAAGCCGATGTTAAAGAGATACATTGCTTTAAGATAAGGCATTATCCTCTTCGCAATATTACTTCACTTATTAGAGGTGTGTATATCAACCTCTGCTATCCCAATACTAGGTGAAGGTATATCTGTGTATGTTCTTAACACGTCTGTGGTCCATTCTTGAAAATGAATGTACCGATATTTATTTAATTTACTTTCTTAATTCACCCATTTACATTTTACAAACCCGTTGTTACTCACAAATTGAAGGCAGCCAAAAATATAGGATGTTTACCTGAAACAAAGAAAGACAAAAATTAAGTAAAACAATTAATTAAAAACATAATTATGTTAGTGGAAAGCTTGGTTAGTTTTATGATTAAAGCAATATAGAAATATTACAGTTCAACTTTCAGGAGGTTCAAGTGAACACATGAATACGTTAAAAAATTAACTTTATGTTAACATGCATTAAGTCGCATTTGTGAATTTTTACGAATGCGACTTTTTGCTATTGGCATTCTCTCCCAGTTAACCAAAGGTGGTGAAGAGATAACACGTGCAAATTTTTGTACCATTGTATTAGAACAAAAACCTCGAACACGCTTTTCGTGTCGTTGCTGCAAATAACATTATTTTTACTTCGACTATTACTGTTATAGAACAAGAGCGGAATTCATGCCTTAAGTATTAGGTATTTTCCAGACAACCAAAGATGGTGACACGTGCCAAATTTTATATGAGCGTAAAAAACAAACACAGAGGTAAAATGAAATCGTCAAAATGTGTTTTGTGTGTCAAAAACACTACAAAACACAGTATATAAAATAAAAACAAGTCCAGATATAAAACCAAATCCTAGTTTACGTGACTGAGACGCGATTGCTCTGCCACTATAAAAATGCCAATAAAAGGCTTGTTGCGCGTCCAAGTTATGGGAACCAGCAGGCTGTATTTTATGGTGGAACATCGATCGACATCGATAGAACAGACCTTTCGTAATTTTTTTGTGACGTCTAAAGCACAGGCTTAATACGTTACCAGCTGATTGAATAAAAAAAATGTTTATATATTTTTTTATTAAGAAAATCTTTTCTTATACTAATATTACAAAACACACAGAATCTCACGCCTGTAAATCCCCGAAGACTTAAGCAGAGGTAGCTATACCTGCCCATTAGTAGGAACACATTTCGCCAGTTATGTTTAAGTCCCATGTAATAGGGGGCGAGCCTATTGCCATCAACCGGGCATAAATCCATACTCTAACTAAGACTGCTACAATACAGTTAGTACTAATATTCTAGAGAGGTATTTATTTGTTTCTCTTTGTAAGAGTTAATCTCTGGAAGTACTATTATGATTACATTTTTTTTACTAATATGAAGTTACTTTTTTTGTTCTGTGCCAAGAGTACATACAATTGTCTTTCCGCAGACGAAGTCGCGGGCATAGTATCAATCTAAACCTGTCAAAATTTAAGTATAATAGTAATAAGTAAGGGAGTGTGAAAATGTTACTAAGCGTCGCATAAACCGCCCATCCCTTGCACCTTAGCCCTAATATTCCTTGGTTCTCAGTTTGCGAGCTATTCCCTTGAGTTTTGAACTAAGCTTTACGAGTCGGAGGCGGCCGCGTTATACCAATAAGATTTACGTTAGCGGCAAACCCGAGATGCTTTCTAAGGGCTTACACTTCAAAACATGCTTGTTTATTTCTCATGAAACGTTGTGTAGTTTAGAGTTTAATTCTAGGTATACTTGTTAGATGTTTCGTCAGCCCAGTTTGATATGCTGCCCAGGGAGGGTTCTGGTGCGGTCTCTTAAGAGGAAACAGTACCCTCTCCTTGTGCTGATGGTGACTACCGACGTGGTTTTAGTGAGGTAAAAATCCCGCACTCCCCGGCCTTACCCCTAAGGACCAGGCGCCCTTTAAAGGTTTTCTCCCGAAAACAAACAAAAATTGTTTTGTCCGATTTTCATAGATTTTAATAACGTTTAAGTATTTCTTAGTAGCAGTTCAAAATCTGGATTTCTTCCCTAATACAAGTAACTAGACTCATATACAAACAGATGCACAAAAAGGATACAGACAGGTTAACAAGCACAGACAAAATCGAACATTCACAAAGTAACAATATGTCTGCTGCAGCATTGCCGAATATAAGGGCAATCCAATCTGTTGTGGCGATCATCGCCAGTATTACTACATTATATGATAATTCTAAATCTTTGACCCAAGTCATGGTCACAGAAAATTTTCCCATTATTAAAAGATTCAAAAGTCGTTGCGGCCATTGGACATCCCCACCTACCCCCCACATCCTTCACCCACAAAAAATCAGCGACGGTAAAAAACACCCACTCGTCAAGTAACAGGGAAGTACTCGCTATAAAGGCCGTGTTATCAGACCGTGATAGTAAAGATAGCGGCCGCGTAAGGTTGTTAAAGGAGCGAGCGATGGACCCCTCGTAAATTTATCTCGACGCCTTGTTATCGACAGGGTTCTGTTCAGCGATGTGATAATATGAAGGACTGATTGATGGCAGAGATACCTTTAGACGATGTGTGTACTTGCTTTGTTGTGTTCTTGGATGATGTGTATTCTCGTTTTTGTCTTAATAAGTTTTTGAACCAAGAGTGCATGGAGAGAAGAGAGAAAAGAGTGAAGAGAGTAAATGAGATGGATGAGTGTGTGAGAGAGATAGACGATTATGATGACGAAAAGAAAAATAAGATGGCTGCATGCTATTTTTTAAATTAAGATTTCAATAACTCAAGTCCCACGTAATGAGACACAATTAACTTTCTATTGTTCTGACTTACCGGTATGTCAAACAGGCCTTAACTGGTTAAAAATAATAGTTTATGCTAGGTCATAATGTTGTTGTTTTGTACGAAGGATTGAAAATTACGTTTGAGACTTTACAATTATTATCGTGGATTGAAAACGTATTTGAAAAGATATGAATCATCATCTTCCTGCCCTTGTCCCATGTTACTTGGGGTCGGTGCAACACGTTTTCCTCTTCTACTCTGTCCTGACAGCCGTCATGCAATCATTGACTACCCTTTCATTCATATCATTCTTCACACAATCCATCCATCTTTTCTTTGGTATTCCTCTTGCTTTCCATCCATCCACATTCATAACTCTCCTGGTCACATGCGTTTCATCCCTCCTCTTCAAATGCCCATACCAAGACTTTTCTGTCACTGGCGCCAGTCTGAAAGTGGCGCCAGTGACAGAATTTGAAAAGATACGAATGCAAATAAAAATTAAAAACATTATTAAATGTAGGTACTAAGGACCATTTAAATAGATTCTAAAAAAAGCCATTTAAATGAAATCTCTCAACAACCTTTTAAAGCACGCTACGATAATCACGACATCTGTTTTTTTTTATATCTTCAGGCCATTACAAAAAGGGTTTAGCGAAAGTATTTTTTCTTAAGCCTAAAAACAGACATTGCTTCGGGCGCCATTTTCATCCATTAGCGTCCCAATTTGTTCTATCTATTCCCTTTATGCCCGCCTAAGGTAAATCTACTAAATCTTCACCTACCTACATAATTTAGGCACTATTAGCGCTTTATAAGAAAAAGGTGGAAGATTCTTGCGTAAGAAATGTTTCTTATATACAAAAGTATACGAACATACATTATTCGATTATGAATACATAAAAGTTTCCAAGATATTATCCAGGAGGTTATTGAAGTTTTTTCTTTAAGAAAATATTAACATACTGGCTTTTTTCGACACTTCGTTTACGTAGGCTTTAGAATAATTGAGGCAATATCCAACACTTAAAGTTACAAATGTATAGAATAGCTGTTTCTTTTTTTAATAAAATAGACGGCGTTGGGACTTTGCCTGTTGTCACACTGGGTCTTTAGACCTTCTTTAAGTTAGACAGAGATAGAATCCTTGCTCAGAGCGTAGCTTTCATTATAAAAAAAAAAAACATTTATTTCAGGCAAAACCCATAGAGATATACAAAATACAAACTGAATACAAAAATGTTCACATAATTAATTAAATAAACAATAAAAATGTGTCAAACAGTGATTATTAGATAGATTATAATATCATAAAGTGTTCACGACCGACAAAAAAAAAAAGATTGCGTAAAATCAGCAATTACAATCAAGTTTTCTCACACTAGTATTATCCTGTAAAATAGTAGGGCTCAAAACATTTGAGTTAAAAAAGCCTATAAAAAATTAACAGCCACAATTGAAAAATAAAATATGGTCCTTCGGTCCTCCGTGACAAACTTCTGGGCACCTTCCTTTGTAGAATTTCAAAATCTCATATTACGTAGCATAAAACAAAGTCGCTATCCGCCGTCTGCAGGCTTAAATTTTTAAAACTTTTAATCAGATTTTCATCAATACATTGAGAGATTTAAAAGGAAGGTTTATGTATCTACATTGCACCCGTGCGAAGGTAGGGCGGGTCGTTAGTAGTACATAAATCGAGAAGCTTAACCAAAATTCCCATCTATCATCATAATACTGCGTTTCGAAATTGCAGAACTCGAGTACTAAATACCAAACTCCAGCAAGAGCCATCTAAATAAGTGGATTAGTTGTTACCATGGCAACGGGTTGTATAGCTCGAGCCGTCTGCTGCACGGCGTGGCTCTAAATACAAACATTGAATAATTAATACCCTCATGGAGTGAACCGACGTTTCTGTGAAAATGAAAATGATTGGTTGTATGTCTCGGAAATGTATTTAAATGGTACCTACCGATAAATCCGTGTATGTACATATATAATACTATATGTATAATAAACAAATCTGATGAGTTTTTTGTTTCTTTGTTTGTTTAAACGCTTTAATTTCTGGAAATACCAGTCGAATAGGAAAAAAATAAAATTGTATATGATACCCAGATTTCCGAGGAATAGTACAGGCTATATAACATCACGCTACCACCTACGGGAGCGGAGCAGTAAACAAAGACGTAACTTAACGCGTTAGTTTATATGACAGAATATATTATGAATTTATAAATGTATAGCTACACCACTCCTTTTCCTTCATCTTCTTAGATTGACACGTGACATACGCCCCGACAGATAGCGGAATCTTGGTGATAAGGTCTCGTTTGGTACCTTTTGGGTACAATACCCTAAAAACATAAGGTATTTTACTAGTGTTTGTTTTCATTTTGTAGGTACATGGGCAACAAAAGTCGATTAACATTTATGATTTTTAATCCTAATTATTAAGTACAATATTAAAGTAAAACGCAAAAAATATAAAATTAAGATAAAATAAACCCTTAGCTATTGCTTGAAATTCTGAAAGCTAGAACAGTATGTGTTTAGTGTCTGTTTAAATGATATAAAAATGTGACATTGTTAATAGACTTTTGTTGTTGACTGTACAAGTACTTAAATAGGTAGTTATCAATATTTGATTGGTTCATACCACACTAATCAATAGCCAACATAATAGTTATCTAGAATTAGTAATTACTAATAGTATTGTTTACCTCAACCCTTCAGTGAGGGTCAGACTATAACTAGAATTTCTAAAGTTTTCCAACCGTTATTAATCTTCATTGGATAGGTTCAAAACTGGGTGATATTCTTATTTTAATTTATTTATTTTGAATAAATAATTATCAAATTTCATTTTAAATGTTCTTATAACGATAAAAATGTTAAAAAATATTAAAAATAGTAGGAACAGGCTACAAGGTACAGGTAATCAGGGTCAACAAATTTTGGGATATTGGTCTTTAAAAGTACACGTCATATTGCGACCGACGCGTTTTGCGACCACTATACCAATGATGCAGTCAAATGTCATCTATTGATTTTAAAAACTTATTGGTCTTGTATATGTTAATGTCGTAAGATCAGTCCGACAATATCGATCTCATGTGAACTCATGGACTTTTTTCCTAGGACCCTACCTCCGCGCGCTTTCCTAAGGCGCGGTACAGCACTTTCGGTCAAACTATACCATTTGGATTGACTATGATACAACTACATACATACAAATACATTATATAAAATTACATTTTTTTTAAAGCCAGATTTATTCTACGACCCACGGGGGCTGAGCCAGAGGCGTAACTTAAAATGGGGTGAAAAAACCACGCGAAAGATGTCGCGGGCATCAGCTAGTATAATCATATAGGTATTACAAGCTCGTTCATCGGTTAAATGTGGTTTGTAACAGGATCAGTACCTTTTTGGGAATTACCTTTACGCTAATATAATACACGAGAATAACAGAGATATTATTTGACAAAGAAGCCATTGTGATCGTTATCCGAACACACATTTTATGGATGAGCAGAGTTTAATCAAGTGTCAATCATTGAGTCCTTTGTGGTTATGACTTGTTTATAAAACAAATATTTTGTTTTAATACGTAATGTAGGTGCCACCATTTTTAAATAGCAAATCAATCTATCGCAATTTTGTCTCAGCAACATACGCTTAAAACCAGCGCCGTGGTTTCGTGCCTTCGTGCACGGGCCAACCAGCACTACAATTGAAATCAAAAATGATTTTGGTTTAATGTGGTTGTTTTACGTTTAATATGTAAATATTTAAAAAAAAAACAACAGTTTGTCTTTTTTTTTCTGAAAAAAGACAACCGTTCGTATGCCATCCGACACTCGCACTGATGTAGCCATCCAGCACCAAACGTATATTTATACGTTTTATACACCGCAACGATTTTAAGGCTTGTTTGTCTGAAAATAGCCCTAAACTAAATAATAATATAATGAATAACGAATATAATTTTCAATACTGTGAGTTAGTGAATGCAGGATTATTAAAATCATTTTAAGTATACTGCTTTGTATGTGTTAACAGTCCAATAAACATTTTCAATATTTTGTAACAGATTAAACCATTCACATGTTTCAAAAAGCTTTTCATGTTGATGATGAAAATTATACTCGTACCTACTTACTTGTTATTAAAATTTTGTGGTATTTATTGAACAATACCCATATTAATGTTCGTATTCAGCTGAAATACCTATATTGTTACCGAAATAAAAACGGTAAAAATATTTATTTATTTAGTAAACTATATGCACATTAAAAAAAATACATGGTACAAAGGCGGACTTAATGCCTTAATTAGGACATAATATGACGCACTATCGGAATAAAAAACTTCTTAGATATGTTCTTATCTTATATCCATGTGACAATTTTAACCAAATCCGTTCAGCCGTTAAGGCGTAATTGAATGACAAACATTCAAACTCATAGACGTAGCACATTTGTAATTCTAGAGGTCGGAAAAAAGTAAGTGTGGAGATCACGCGAGCGTAGCGCCGAGGCAGAAGGAGCTACGCCGTAGCGGTCGGCGTAGCGCTAACGTAGCAAAAAAACATGGCTGCCAGCGTCGCGCTGCAAGCGCTTGTTCTTATGATTCTCCGTCACCGGGAGCAATTGACTGTAACGTAAAAGTTGTGATTCGAGCTCAAAGTCGATCTTTTGAGTGTTACATAACAGGCGAACGCTTGTCAGATAGTGAGGCAGTTTTGTAATGTAATACTCAAAATCAAATCTTATATTGTTACATTACAGGCGAACGCTCCCAGCGAGGAACCATTTTTTTAACGCTGCAATTTTTTACCGTGCTCTGGATTTTCAACGCTCGTCATTGAGCCGGGTGTTAAAAATCCCAGCGCGTAAAAAAATCTCCGCGCAAAAAATCGCCCATGAAAACAAGCGCTCTGACAGAGATGAATTCTCAATTTTTTTACACTTCTTGACCACTTAAAATGAGACTGAAACCTCCAGCTTCAGTTTCATTCACAAATCAAATAAAATATACCTACATATATATATAAACTCACGCCTTTTTTCCCATGGGGGCAGGCAGGCAGGCAGGCAATCGTCTGGTCATACAAGCACGCCGGTTACGAATACTGCGCACCTGACTTTTTTAAGAACCTCATAACGAGGTCAGTTTAGGTCTTTCTAGGGTGTCCCATCCCTGCGTTACCACTCACATCTTTCATATAAATTCCTTTTGTTAACAGCCTTGCACTCATCCTCTAAACTTGACCGAACCATATAAACAAACTCTTTTCAATCCTTGTCACTTTCAATCAAATAAAAATTGTACCTATCAAGCTACTAATACACCAAGCTCGACTAAACACGTGAAAACACTTTAGGTACCACTAAAGCACATCTAAGTCCATCATAGAAGATCCATTTCCTTAGTAATTGACGTCCACTATCGGTGTAATCAATGACACATTGCACATCAAAGGTGATTAGCCGATAATGGCTCCTAAGCTGTTAACGGAAAGCCTATTGGTTTACAGGTTTATTATGTTTGTGACATAGTTATGTAGGTGAAGGTTAAGAGACAACGATGGAGAAACTATATTATTATTGTGACATGTATGAGGTTTCTGATTAGGAATCGAGCAAGTACTAATTTTAAGATATTTTCAAGTTTAGGATTTAAACTCTCGTTGTTTCCAATTGCCTGTAACCAGGCTAGAGGCTAAGCGTTGTAAAACGTACAACGCTGTCAGTGTTTTCGACGCATTTTTAGTTAACGGCGATGTAGAGGATTTTTATTGATGCCATTTTGTTTTAGTTTTTTTTTTTTAATTATTTTTAGTAGTTACTGGACATCAGACTTACTTCTTATGTGTGTTAATATTGTACATATTTCTGTAATTAAATAAAGTTCTTCATGTACTTTTTAAGTTTATCTTGGATATCACTGACATCGTTGAAGGAAAACTTTGTGAGGAAACATTGTTGCACAATTACCTAATGTAAGTCTAAAACCATCAACCTGCTTTGAGCAAGTGTGGTGATTAATGCTCCTTTCACTGTGTGAGTATCTTTGCCCTGTAGTGGGATGATAATAGGCTACTGTTAATATTATTTCCAGCTAAAAATAGCTTTGTCTTTGTCCAGATCCCTAGTTATTTCTTTGTCAAATATTATTACCATCGGCTTTGCCGTGAGGAGGTAACAAACAAACGTACAGACAGAGTTACTTTCACATTATTATAAAATAAGTGTGGATGTCCTTATATACATTCACCAGAGATCGCAAACAAGATAAGATTTTATGCATATATCAACAAAAACCAATTTCACACAGAATTTTATGGTCGACTGAAAAAAAAAAGAACAAAAAACGATGCAGCTTGAAACTCGATGCAGTATCGTAGTTATAAAACTGCCCTCGGGTTTCGGGCATCAGAGTTTCAAATTAAAAAATAATATCCCTGAGCTCAAGCTCGGTCGATAAAACGAGAATAACGTTTGTAACTAGATGACGTTGTAAACTTAACAGCTTTCGTGTAAATTGAAGTTTGTTTTTAGTTTATTTTGTAAACTACACTTTTGTTTGTAAAGTGCAGTTGCAGTCAACTTTTAATGACATAAGATTACATCACGCCTGTAATCGCCGAAGGGTTAGGCAGAGGTGTACCCATTAGTGCACCCACATTTCGCCAGTTATGTTTTAAGGTCTATGTATTGGGCGAACCTATTGCCATCAACCGGGTACAAATCCAGACTCCGAGGGTACTACTGAGAAATTCCTGATGAAAAACCTAATAACACTTTTCTCAACCTGGAAAGGTTAACCAATAGGGTCACTCTATTCACATCACCCCTACCTATCATGTTTAAGTTTTTTACAGTATTCAAAGATTGTTTAAGTTGAATAATACTGTTTATTCATTTGGCACAATCTCTATAGCATGTCTACCACACCCACGGAAGCGCCGTGGTAAGCTATTCTTGACTTGGCAGCGTATAATACAAAAAAAAACTTTACCACCCATTTTTAAGGCTAAAAATCGCCTGGCTCAACAGCAGTACTTATATACGTTTATTGCGACTAAACCACAATACATTGGATGCTTCCTACGTACTGTTGGAACAATATAAGATAATATCCGTTTGTGCTATTTCCATTATACTTGTAGGTACTTACAATGGTATAAGTAGCCTTAGTTACGAGAATGAGACGGTGATACAATGCTGTTCTCTCTATTGAGATCCAATAGTATCCATTGTCATGTTACTGTTGCATTTAATTGTGTTTCAAATGGAATAATAAATGTGGAATTGGATTTATATGTATGTACTCAATACACACATATCTATTAATCTAGTTCAAATATACCTAACTTTCGGGTGAAATTAAACCGCGTTTAGAGCAAGTGATGGTATATTCAAATATGGAAAGTCATCATCATCTTCCTGCCCTTGTCCCAAGTTATTTGGGGTCGGCGCAACACGTTTTCTTCTTCCATTCCTCCTGTCAGCCGTCATGCAATCACTGACTCCTCTTTCATTCATATCCTTCTTCACACAATCCATCGATCTTTTCTTTGGTCTTCCTCTTGCTCTCCATCCATATTCAAATAAGGAAAGTACAAAGACTAAAAATACTTTGTGGAAAAAGAACAAAGATTTCTGTCAAAAAGAAAGTAATAAGTGGAATCCTTTAATGGAAAATGCAAGAAAATCCTAAAGTACATAGTTAAGCTCAGTAAAAACAGGGGGCAATTCTATATACTTTTAGTACGATCACCATCTAATCTGTCTTAATTTGTCAAAAATACCTCTAATTTACCTACATATTTTGACACTGATTGCCGCTCAGATGAGATTATAAATGTTTTTGACTAGTTTAATTTAGCCTTCAGATATTGCTTGATCATTTTCTCTTCGTGAAGCCCTTGGTCTACTGTGAATAAGAGCCGGCATTGCAACCATTAAACTTTGAAAAAAAAAAGAAAACATTTATCAACGACAAAAATAAATTTTACTTTTCATTTTGCTTAACTAAACAAATATCACACAAAAACAAAAATTATAGTTTATTTCTATTGGTAACACGTAAAAGTCCCATTAAAATTAATTTACGTTCTTGAATAATGCATGATTCCAACATAATCCGACTTAATTGTGAAAGTTTTATCGTATTTTGATAGTAGATAATAATTGTTACTAAATATATTGAAAGTTAAAATGAAATTAAAACAATTAATTTCTGAATAGAAATCAACATCATAAAAGCTTAAATGGGCAAAAACTAATTAAGCCATAATCTCTCAATTCTTACGTTTTAAATACGAATTGTTTTACATTACTATGCCACAATGACAGTTCAATGTACCCACCAAAATATGGAATAGATTTATTATTTAGGCGTGATGTTATGTATGTTATGTATGTATTGCATAAAACTGTACTAAGAAAAGCAAGTAAATGTTTTAATGAATATGTCAAGATGAAAACGAGCCCACATGTTGATGTCAAATGTACAGTCGATTACAGAACGTCTAATCAATTAAATGGAAGACGTCGCGTTGTTGCTTTTGCTAACAGCACTTGAGACAGTTGTAAACAAAACTGTTTTATCAAGTTAAAAGGGTAACTATTTACTTGTTTGTCATCTTACTAGGTTTCTAAGTTATATGTGTCAATAACAGCCTTGCCGCTGAGCTTTTAAAAAAACAACGTCTATTGGTGATATCAGCGTTGGTGTGCTAAGAAACTCCATTTTGCGATATAAAAAATACAGAAATGAAAAAAATATATGTATAGGATATCAGGAGAAAGGAAGGCCCTTTTAATTAATTCTACAGAAACAAATTAGACTTGGAAGACCTACAAGTGCCTTGTCAATCAAATTTAGTTTCAACTAAATACTAGACATGCTCGTGGTTTCGCCTGTACGCAAATATTTTGAACCGACTTTTAAAATGTGTGGCTTTCAAGATTTTTTTTACTTTTGACTGTATCATGACATTTATGATGCTCAGATATTATACTTTGCTCAGATTGAAAAGTATTCGGGAAAACTCGCAATAAAAAATGAGAAAAACATTGTACATTTTTTGTGGTCGGAGAGTTTGTTGTGCCGCTTCTACTTATGTGATAACTGACGTTCAAAACATGTACTGATTCTAAATAGGAATATTTTTAACAAAGGTTTTTTTTATTCGAAAATATTACTAATCATATTTCAAACCGAAAATATTTTTCCGTAAGACGACATTTTAATAACAACCTCCACAAGTTATGATTCACTTTTCTACGCGACAGTACGCGGCGCGCCCTCTCGTAAGTGATGTGACGATATTATAGGGAGTGTCTGCGATATTACAGCGTTACAGGCCATTCGTTTTTCTACACGACTGTACCCTGCTAAGCTGACATTGTGGTTGTAATCGCTATGTTTATGAAAATGGCGACTCTTAGATCTTTTATATTGTGTTGAAAGGATGAAGTATTATCGCTTTAGTATAAGTTGATAGAGTTGATATTACCTACCTAAGCGGGGTTAAGTGGTCTTGTCATATTCAATGAAAAGGATTTGATGTTTTATAGAAGCGACAGTAGGCGTTCTATGCGCTCACTTTCGAAGCTAGTTTAATACTTATTGCACTAGAAAATTCATCAAAGTATAACATGAACTATTTGTATGCGCTTTTAAATCAACTTCAAAAAAGAAAGAGACATTCGACTGTATGTATGTTTTTTCGTAGCTCCCGAATGGATGAACTGATTTTGACTTTGTTTTTTTTATGGTTTGGAAGGTGAAGCGGTTGGGAGTGTTCTTATTTTTTTTTTTGAAAATCGGTCCAAGATGGCCGCCGTTGGGGGGTTTTTAAAAATTTTTAATTTTTATAGTTTGTTGTGTAAAACAAAAAAGGCGTATATATATAAAGATCTGAGGCGCCGGCACTGACACTGAGAGCAGTATGTCGTCATTGACACTGATAGATGTGAACGTGTTCATAGAGAATGTATGAAAGAATAATTTACCACTGATACAGGACGGTGCCGGAACTGTAATTTCACTGTTATGTGTGAATCAAGCTTTATACTGTTAGTTTCAAAAGAAAAGAAATAGTACTATTTAAAAACTGTACTTACAGTTAACATTGTTAGTAATTAATCTAATTCCGTTGGCTATAACTTAGTAGTACAAATTGGACCCGTCGACCCACTTTGCCAGGTTTAATTGCTTCGTCTAAACTCATTACGAGACTCTTACCTTCGTTTGTAGGTGTCTAGTTATAGCAGGTGCTGCGGATGGGAACTTTTATAAAAAGTTGTATCTATCACTTTATTATGAAAACGTAAGTAATTGGTACTGAAAGAAGTCATACTGGTAGGTACTTTTTTTTTCGGATTAACAAAATCTGTTGTGTATGTACCTATACGTACCTATAGATGTGGCTGCGCCGCATAGTAAGAAATGGTCAAATCTTCTTTCTTTATCGTGTGGGCAGTTAGGTCTTACGACCCCACACACCCTAGTGTTAAAGTTTCTAAACCGCCTCAGGACCTCTAACATGGTTTGAGTGGGACAGTAATAGGCTGGTTTACGTCCAGGGGGCCTACCCCATCTCTTAAAATAATATTATTATAATATTACTTTGCCTTCCGTACTATTGGATTTTAACGTTCGGCTCAGCGCCGAGAGTTCAAAATCCAACAACAGAAATTACAATTAAAATACCATTGTTTTAAGAGATGGCGTTAGGCCTCCAGGTTTCTTCACGATGATTTCCTTCACCAGTGTTAAACGGACGGACGGACGGACGGTCAGATACATCAGTGCGAATCGTTCCGTCTTTAAGTTCACACCTCTATAGGTTCCTACTTAACAAAAGCTAAAGCCATGTTTGTTTGGGTTGTCGTCTCGCAAGTCATCCTAAGAGGGTTCCGCCTGCCTATTAGTTAGGCAGGCGGAAAGTTTAGTACTTTCATGTGGTGCCTTAAAAATTAACGCCTCCAGGCAGGGCGTATTTATTAACTAAGTGACTACATGTTAAAGGCACCCCCTGTGGGGTATGGACTTCGGATTTGAGCGTCATTTGGGGAGGACAGCAAGTGGACAGGCTTCTCAGATTTTAAAACAAAAAACATACACATAAAGGTATTATACACGCGGCTTTGCTTAGCTTGAAAATCATCATTAGATGTGTATACATGCAACGCGTATACTCAAGTCCACCGCGCATAAAAACCGCCGCATACCCAAGTCCACCAGTGTGGTTAGACTCTTTATAAGAAAAGCTCATCTTATGCAATCCTCTTCTAAGCGTATCGATGGACAATATAGATACTGATTAATGTTTTTTTTTTTGTTTGTTTTTTGTTGTCATGCAATGAAAAATAGATTGCCCTCTCAGCGAAGTTCGAAGTGTAGCGTATAGCAGAAGCAAGGTAATTAAGTTCCATTACCAACAAGTTAAGGTTAATTCAAAAAGATTATCCTTCCTATTTAATAAGAAGTTAATAAACCGATCAGCAACAGGATTAAGCGACTTGTCCCAAAGGTTATTAAAATTTAAACGAGGAAATCCATCTAGTATCGGATTTAACCTTCTGTAAGGAATTTAACCCCAAGAGACCCTTGACTTTGACACTTGACCTTGGAAATTCCATTCCTATACAACGGGAATATTTTTTCTTTTGCATGAGTGAAATTCTCATTAAAACGGTATCTGAACTTGAGTGATTCGGTAGAAAGTAATTGAAAACAAATCGATTACAAATATTATAAATGAATATTGTTTACGGGTCACGGAACACTGTTGCCTGGCATTTATAGATATAGAGGAACATACATAAAGTTACGCCTTTTCACATGGGGGTAGGCAGAAACTACAGAACGCCACCTGCTACGATCCTTACATACTCCTTTCGCCTCATCTACGAAAAGATATAGAGGAAAAAAGAAGGAATTACTGTTTATTCTGCACAAATAAAACACACATAAAAACAAAATTAAAATACTTTCACTTATATCAAATGCCAAAGTTTAGAAACGATCGCAATCTAACTAAACTATATTTTTTTAAATTGTTTTAACGTTTCCCATTAGTAAAATGACCTTCTGATCTCAGTTGAGATTGAGATTAAATTGTGATTTGTCAAAGATGCTTCTAATTTACTTATATTTATTAACATTGACTGTCGCTGACATAAAATTGCGATTAGATTTTGAAGGTATTTTATTAGTAAAATTGGTTTTCTGTGATTGTCCCTCTGTAGGGAATAAACCATGAATGAATAATGCTATAAATTATGATTATGAGAATAGTTTATGACGTTTAATTATATTCGCTATTCAGTGCTGGCTGTTAGTAGTCGTATAATTAGGTATTGCCACTCATGGAGGCAAATAATCATTATCAATCATTAATTATGTTCAATCAATCAGCGAACAGACAATACCATTATGTTTTAAACACTTCTCGCTTACTGTTTGTCAATTATAAAATTAATAAACCGTTGTTCATTTCTGAACAATGGATCGTTCAAGTAATTTATTTTAATTTGTTTTTCAAACATCGATACAAGTAAAGGGAGAGACATGCCCATTACATAAAGTTGTATTTAGGATCGAACCGAACCGAATAAGCCGACCCGTATAAGTGTATTGCGAATCTACCATGTCAAGACTATCTACTTAGAATTCCATAAAGCGTGTCAAAGAAAGCGCCAAGTTATAAGTAAAATACATATCTGCTCTCTACAGCGCTGAATCGCTTTCCAGCGCTCTTCATTTATCTTGCATACAAAGTGCAAAGGGGTGAGTGACGTCAGATTGTTGAGATAACGCTATCTCTCGGCGACAACTTTTAATTACTACGACAGAACAAAAGGCGCCATATTAAATTAAAATTGACGGGTGCGTCACCTAAATTAAGCGTGTTTGTAGGAGGTGTATTGTATGTTGTTGGTAGAAAGTTAAACAAAATTAAATGTTACTTTCGTTTTTATAAAGAGAGAACCGCCTCCACGGTCTGTGGTCGCAAGGCGTGACTGCTAAGCTGGGGTCTTGGACTCAATTCCCAGGTCGGGCAAAGTGCTATTGGATTTTTCCATCAGGAATTTCTCAGTAGCATTCTCGGAGTCTGGATTTAAGCTTAATTGATGGCAATAGGCTCGTCCCTTAATACATGAGACTTAAACATAACTGGCGAAATGTGGTACTTCTGTCTAACCTTTTGGGGATTACAGACGTCATGTTATTATTATATGGAGAGGTAACAAAACTCGGTACAATTATTTGTGAAAACAGTGCTTGAATAAATCGGTGACCACTATGAGGAATGCTGCTGTTGCTAGTAATCCTATTTCTTAATTTCTGACGGCTCGGTAACTCAAAAGACTTCATTCAATCTTTCATCAAAGTATTATAATACTACTAGCTTTTGCCCGCGACTTCGTCCGCGTAAATTTCGGTTATCGCGAAGACGAAGTTGCGGAAAAAATTACCCTTGTCCTGTCATTTTAATTCGAAGCGCCATCTATGATCATAAGAACGTTATTGTGATTTCCTTCGGAAACAGTACTTTTTTTCGGGATTAAAGGTACCCTATGATCGTTCCAGTAAACCTGGCAACGTATATGCAAAATTTCGGGATGATCGGTTCAGTGGCTTAGGCGTAAAATGGGAACAAACAAACAAACAAACTTACTTTCGCATTTATAATATGAGTTAGGATAATATACAGATACCTACTTGCTTCCTTTCACCACTTTTGTTCTGTAGTACCCTTTTCCACGGTAATTTTTAATGGCTTCACCGAAAAGTAATGTGTGTTTTAAATGCTTGTGTTTGGTTGTAATGGGGACGGAAAAATCCTATTTTATTTTGGCACAGTTTAGTCGGGAAAACATGTGGATGGCGGGTTTACAGAATTTATAAGGTTGTTTAACACGTTGGTGGCTTTGCCTTAATTGAAAATTATTATTCAAAATCAAACTCAAAGCATTTATTTGAGTAAAACCATTTACAGGCACTTTTGTATTGTCAAGGAGTCATTCAGTTAGAAAGCTGAAGATGACTATGACTTATATGACTTACTGCTCACTTATTAATTACGATAACTACAGGTGTATGATGACAGTCAATATATCTTTTTGGGACAAGATCGCCACTCTATTTTCATCCACTGCAACTCCTGAAAACCAGATTCAACAGTGGAGATCGCCAGAACATCGCCGAGGCAATGAAGCTCGACGAGTCCCGGAAAACGATTCAGGTTTTTCATAAAAAGTTGTGCATATTAATTTAAGTCTTTTAATTTAAGTAGGTAATCTCTTAAGCTAGATGAGTTGTCGAAAATCGAGAAATGGCGTGCAATTGCTCATGTATAGTGGACTGTTATAGATAACATAACATCACGCCTGTAATCCCCGAATGGCATAGGTAGAAGGCAGAGGTGTACCCATTAGTGCAGCCACATTTCGGTTAGTTATGTTTAAGTCCCATGTTATAGGGGTTGATAATGATACTCTTAATAGCTTGCGCCTATAAATATATTTAAAAGTCGAACACATAATCGAAAATCTAACAGCAAACATCAATTATATCCAATTTTAATTTCCGCCAAACACAAAAAGGTTCGACTACCGCCTCCCCCTATATACATTCATACATCACCAAAAATTAAATGTACAAAAAGCGGGCCGCATGATTTAATTCTACAAACAGTCCATAACGACCGGGACATAATACGTCCACATAATGGACGCAAATCTAATATGTACAGAGGGTACCGCACGTACGACGCTTGTAGTACGTGATGTGAGTGCGAAAGATGTACAGTCAACAAAACAGATAGGTATGCAGGGTCGTAAGATATAGTAGAAGTTTTCTTAGCGACCGATGGATGTTTTCAAATGTTATTTAATTTAAAAAGTAGATAATAATTGCCCAAGGTATTAAGTTCACCTTTGTACAGTGTATTTTTGACATGTGAATAAAGTTTAAATAAATAAAAAAAAAAAATTAACAGTTCATTCATTAAGTTACGTTTCAATCTAAGACATCTATCGGCTTCTAAGAAAACTTCAACTATATCTGACGACCCTGCATATCTATCTGTTTTGTTGACTGTACATATGTGTGTGTGGCGCGTCTTGGTAGTGGGTCGCTGTGGGGTTGGTATTGGGGGTGATATTCGTGGTTGTGAAAAAAGTTATTTGGGGGAGGTTGTATGGAAGATGGTAGATTTGCAAAAATTTCTTGGCCGATTCAAAGTCAAAGTCAAATCATTTATTTCAATTAGGCCATTACAAGGCACTTTTGAACGTCAAATACATATTTTGTAGTTTTTGAAGGCGGTTGTCCTTTTTTGTAAAAAAAGCTTTTTATTTTTCAGTTTTTAGTGTATGTGTGTTAATGTTTGAAATCCTGACAAAACCCTTTCAGACAATACCTCACACGATATATTTAATTTTGGAAAGTGGTAGGAGGGGGGTTGACGTACCCCTTTCCCCACTTCCTTTAGTCAGTCATCGACTACACGTATAAACAAAGCAATTTTTCTTGTTACGACGGTTCTGCTGTGATCCTATAAGGGGTTCCGTTCTATATCTCCGAAGTTCATCATCAGATCATGACAATATTTCTGTGGAACCTATTTGGAAGTATACTCTTTCAAAAAAAAAAAAAAGAATCATCCAAATCAATTCATAATTGGCGGAGTTATCGGTGAACATAAATACAAAAAAGCGCCGAATTGAGAACCTCCTCCTTTTTGAAGTCGGTTGAAAATAAAAAGGAATTGAATCTAGTTGCCCCTTCCAATAGGTAGTTTTGTATGGAGAAGCATGGGCAAGAAACTCCATACGTACTCTTTTGATTCAAACACTTGGTCTAGCTTCATGACTAGCTCTGCTGGTGGTATACATAACATAACACCACGCCTGTAATCCCCGAAAGGTTAGTCAAAGTTGTACCCCTTAGTACACCCCACATTTCGCCAGTTATATTTTAAGTCCCATGTAAAAGTTGGCGAGTCTATTGCCATCAACTAGGCACTTTGGACTACTGAGAAATTCCTGGTGGAAATGAGCCTCTGGCTCATGAGTCTTATTGGGAAGTGTCAACCAACTGTTTCTAAAATTAAAGATTAAAATTCAACACTAGTTACGACAGGCTGATAAAAAATATGATAGTTACTACTTAATTGCTTTTAATTAGAAAAAAACAAAAGCCATTTAGTAAATCTAAATTTAATTATATTCGACGCAAAAAATAAAAGAAAGCAATAACTTAAAGCCAAACAAAAAATTATAAACGGCAAAATTACGCAAAAGTTTAATGCGGCGGATAGCTTTGGGCAACAATGCGAATAGAAAAACTTTTATTATCCCCTCGAGGATTGACCGTCGTAATTTAGGTACCAATTGGATTTGTTCCGCCGCTGTTATAATAATTATAGAGAACAAGGTAAAGGTGGAAAAAATAAAAAGGTTTCGGGAAGAGTTTTGGTACAGAGATACATAACATAACGCCTGTAATCATTGATGAGTTAGGCAGAGGTGTTCCCATTAGTACACCCACATTTCCCATTAAGTCCCATGTAAAAGGGGGCGAGCCTATTACCATCGACCGGGTACAAAACCAGACTCCAAGGCTGCTACTGAAAAATCCCCGATGGAAAAACCCAATAACACTTTGCCCGATCTGGGAATCAAACCCAACACCTCATGCTAAGTAGTTGCGCTGTGCGACCACTAGATCATAATTTACGTATAATTTAATAACGGATTTGGAAAAGTTACTTTTCACACGGGTGAAGCCGCGAGCAGGAGCTAGTACTCAATAAGTACTACTAGTACTAGGACAACATAAAAAAGAGTGAGCAAACATACAAGTCTTTTAATAAATTAATACAATAAATAGTGGAAACCGAAGCACGGGTGAGTTCAACGATCTCAACATCTTTCAAGAGAACTAATTGTGATATTACAAGAACTAAAGTAAAACTACCGTCTTGACGTCGAATGCCAGAAGCACTGAAATTAAGACGAGATAACTTTGAGAGAGATATTTTATGACAATGGAACTTTTTGATAACATGGACGGGTATATCTTATGCTTCTATACAGTTTTGAATACAGGTTCAACTTGTTTCGAGTTGATAACTTACGTATATTGCCTTCAATACTAATATTAAGTAGAGGTAAAATTGTACTGTGTTTTTTAATTTTTTGTGTGTTTGTAAGAGGCAATCTCTGGAAAAACTGGTCGGATTACAAAAGTCTTTCACTAATAGAAAGTTACGTCATTGCTGAGTGCCATTGGTTACTTTATTGCTGAGTAAATTGAAAAAAAAAAAATTGAATTCGTCTCTTAGGACCAAAATATTTAAAAAGGATTTGCACATCTAGTGTTTCATTAGTGTTGCACCCCAGTCCACTAAATTAATTAAAATACTTATTATGACAAATGTGTGATTCACTGCTCTGAAGTTTGAACAAGTGACCTCTTGATGAAATAACTGTGCCATGGTTATACTGACTTTTATGCTTAGGGCCGCTAGAGGTATGAGGGACATGGTGGAAAGTTTCTCATTGGGTCTTGTGCCTACTTTCCGAAGGTAGTTGTCAGGTTTCTGTATGTAATTTGCTTATGTCGTGAGCAACTTTTTCATATCTTGATGTAGGAACTTCGCATGTGGCGCCATAGATGTCGTCACACATAAACATTGGACAGGAATGAAATAAAATCTTCACAGAACCTCTAGCTATCAAAAACAAAAAGTGCAATTAGTAAATGGCTCAGGTACTACTAACGGTTGGTTTATCGCGGCTGCTAGTAGAAATAATCATTAAACCATTAAAATTGTAATGACTTTCAATTCACGATTAGCGGTTGCCATTTTTATCGCCAGTTTTCATCTCCTTTGACGTCATAGGACACGAGAAAAGGAAAATATCCTTTTCCAATACAAGGATCTTTTAATACACATGGATGATTACATTTAGATAAAAGTACCAGGTGTCACAAGCTGCGAGAGCGCTTTTCATACAATAGCAGTCCTTCATATTTAATATTAAGTTTGACAAAGGCGTTATCAACTGGTTCCCTTTTGGAAATAATTTTGATGTGTGATATGGCTGTCCATGAGATGGCTTGTAGTTTGTTAGATTCCCATAATTATTTTTTTTTTAATTTAATTTCAATCGTTATTATTTATTTTAACTTTACTAATTCGCTTTAGTCACTCGCAGTTAGACTAAATGTTGATAAATGGTGATTTAAACTTTATGCACCAAAATACAAAAAGGGACTTAATGCCATAGGTATTATTAACTTAACAATCAACCAAAGGAGGTGAAGAGATAACATGGTAGGTGCAAGTTATTGAACGAGCGTAAAACCACAAACATAGAAAAAAATCCTCATTTTACATAAATAAAATGAAGTCTACACAAGTACAAAAACGTCCCCTTCAATTTAAAGGGGTCTACAATAAATAATAATAATAATAATTTCATTTATTTCAGACAATTCTAGTACACATTAGGTAATACACACCATACATTTAACATAAAAACAAATTCTTAAAACTTATTTAAATAAAGATCTTATAAGTAAAAATATCAAAATAGTAATAACATAAAATTGTGATTAAACTACCAAATTGATTTAATAGAAAATACACCTTATAATAGCTTCATTAAAGCTGTTGTTATAATTAATTCATAGTTGACTAGTCATCCAACATAATTAATTGCCGGTAGCATCGTTCGGAGGTGTCAACTGGCGGGGCTCCGCACGGCTCGACGCGTCCCGTATCGAACATCAAACGACAGACACGGTTGATTGCTTCCCGTATTTTTATTACAATATTATTGTCATTCCTGAAGCTGAACGGTTGCTTTTTGTTTGTGTTTTATTTTTATTTGTTTCTGAATCGGTAGGTGATAGGGTCGGACGTGGATATTTCGATGTTGGCATTCTAATAATATTTGTTAGGTTATTTTACTTTTCTCTTAGTTAGAAAAGTTTTCTATTAGTTAGTTAGAGCGTCGGAGTCTGGATTTGTGCCCGGTTGATGGCAATAGGCTCGCCCCCTATTACATGGGACTAAAAACATAACTGGCGAAATGTGGGTATACTAATGGGTGCACCTCTGCCTAACCCTTCGGGGATTATAGGCGTGATGTTATGTATGTAATGTATGTTATGTATTAGTTAGAATTGCTACGACTGCCTACAGGTGAAATTGCCTTCTCAAAATCTCTCATTATTAAACCAGACTATCTATGACCATTTATTCATCATTTATAGCATTCCACTGGGTGAGGGGAATGTTACAAATCCTTACTAAACCTAACTTCCAAACTAAATAAAATAAATTCGAAAGTAACCCTGTCTGTTTACGACTAAACAACTGAATAGATTTTGAAGAAATTTAGTACGGGGTATGTTTGAACCCCAAGGAAGGATATGGGCTACTTTTTATTCCGCGACTTCGTCTGCGTCCACGATATTCGACATTTACGCGGACAAAGTCGCGAGCAAAACCTAATACACAGATAAATTGAACCAACTTTCCATATAAAATAATTTAACAATGTAACAAAAACCGTTAAATCAGTCCATTGTACTTCGCTCCACCTAGGAACAATACATTTTAAATATTGTATTAAACAAACAGGTTTCGAAAATCATTGCTGGTTTTAACTTGATTGTGTTTTAATTAACTGTACAAAGTACCCCACGGGTCCATTCTCCATTGTTAAGTGGCAAGCCGCCAATTGTTGTCAATGCACTCTGGCTTGTTTCGAGGAGAATTTCGAAATATTATAATAATATAATGTTAAAGTAATGTGAAATATTTTGTTATCAAATAGCTTTTTATCACGACTTTGTTCACGTGAATTGTCTTGCGGATCCCAATATTTTTTAATTACAATACTAAAAAATCAGAATCACACCTACAGGTCTGATTCTGATTTCAGACAGCCCTTTCCAGCTACTAATTGTTTCACACGACGATAAACCTATAACTCTTTTAACTAAAGACTTTTCCGTCTACGACGGAGAATTCGCCGTCAATCTTAAGACAAGCGATATTTCAAATAGTGCACATACAGCTTACTGTGTTTTTACTAACGGCCAAACCCATTATCCTATGTATCAAACTAGCTGACCCGCCACGACTTCATTCGCGTGGTATCCTACCCTACCCTACTGATACCCTGTCGACGAACAGTCCAATGGCGAATCGGTCTTAGGAGAACGTTTGCTGAATCCCTAGCGAGCGTCAAAACATGTATCATAAACAACGTTATATTTAGATTGCGTTGACTTAGAAGTTTAATTTTTTCGCTGCTCCGAGGGGTATCAGACCTGAGTATTTGACATAAATTTCACCTTAATACCTTCAAAAGCTAGTACGTCTTTTTATATTCGACAAAAGCTAGTAGTACCCACATACAATAAATTATAATCTTAAATTTTTTCAAGATAGTAACACAATGAATACATACACCTCGAAGGGCTAATCTATCTAATCTAGAACATCTGTGCCCGACAATGGAAACGGATCAAACAACAAAGGGCCACTATTATGAGGCCTGAACTGAACGCCTAGATACGGCTCAAAGAACACAGTACCATTGTCAAGTCGTTGCGGTATCAAATGGATTACGTAGAGGCTTAAATAGTAGACACGTGTAAGTTCTGATACCCTGGTACTTGGACTTACTTGTAAAGAATCAGCAAGACAACTAAGTACAGGTTTTCGAGAAAATTTTTCTGTAAATAAAATGGTTCCTTGAAGTAAAGATTAAGTTGGCTAAGGCTGAATTCAGACCTTCTTGGAAGGTATATTTTTGAGCCGTTTGGGGTTCTATCACTAGGGCCATGGGATCCGAACCTTGTATTCTGGGATACCGCTAAGCGACTGGTCGATTCTTTACATGACCCTTTTCTTGGGCCAAATAATCAGCATTGCCATACAACGTTGCAATGTCGTGTTAAAAATAAGATATTTTTAAATGGCACACATGACAATGAAATGTATCTTGATGTAACTAAAATGGAATTTATTTAATCACAAACATCTGGCAGTAGCGATTAGCCTCTATCTGCTAATTTGCATTAACCTCAATTTTCTAGAAGAATAAACAATTATCATAATACATATTATAAAAGACAACAACATCAGATTATAAACAAAGGCTAACTGGCTATTACTGGCCATAAACAATCATTATCAATGTAAAGGAAAATTATCAAAGATACAACGCGACATAAATTAGAGGTTGCATCGACGCTCTTAGTAAAATTTGTGAGAACGCGATTCATGTTTTGGCTCTGTTAACTCTGCTGAGGTTCATTTATACATATGTGGAATAAGATGAGAAGTTATCGTGTCTGAAGAATTTTGCTATTGTGACTTCTAAGTTGTCGTGTATCTCATGTGACTTTTTCTATTTCAAATGTATTTTCAAGTTTATCTTGGACATCACTGACATTGGTGAAGGATTACATCGTGAGGAAACCTGGATTTATAATTAATGTAAGTAAGTCTGAAATTGCCTTTTCTGTATGAGAAGAGGAATTTCAGACGACAATTATTATTGTCGGCACGGTTGGCGCAGTGGCTAATGAGGCTACTGCGCTGCGTATCGCGGGTTCGATTTTCGTTTGGAAAAAATATTTGTATGGCCTGTAGATAATAGTTCCGTAGACCGTAGTTCTGTAGATAGTAGTAGGGTCTGTATGTGAATTTACATTAATATTTGTCGCAGGCGAAATTCGTAGTGTGAGGTTATTTTTTTTTTAGAAACAAATGTTTTTTTTACTATAATCTTCTAGATTCTGTCGTGCTGTATCTGTTTAAATTATAATAAGCAGCCGTGACAAGATAATATGACACTTCAAGTGAGGTCAGAGTCATCGTTAGTGTGTAATTTTTGTGCATAGAACCTTTCATGCATGTCAATTTAATGCTATCCTTGCAAATCCCGGTGTGTGTACCTTGAAGGTACTTAAGTGTTGTGTAAGTGTATACTATTATAATGGCAAATTGAGACGACTATTATTATTATGATTGTCTAGGTTCTGCTCGCGACTTTGTCTGCTTATATTTCAGAACTCAGCCAAAGTGCAAAATGGTTTTTTTTTTGTCTTGTTCAAGTGTTTTACTTGAACACTCGAACAAGACAAAAAAAAATCCTTTGTTAAGCTAGATTAATAATAATCTATACGTGTGGTAAAGACGACAGAATAAAAGTCTGTTCTGTCGTTTAAGCATGAAAGAGTAAAAAACATCCATTAACTCATCCTCATAAATGTCCGTGTTTATAAAAGAAGTGGGATATTTGTTACTAGTAAGGAAAATTCTGGAAATGCTTTAAAAATAATTTGAAAAGTGAACGTCTTACTGAAAAAAATAAAAAGTGATCCTCCAATTTAATTCCTAACAAAATTAGAAATTCGCTGACATTTACAGAATATGTAAATTAAAGTAAATGCTTCGAAATTGTCTAGCAACTGAAATATTAAAAAATGATAAGTATTTCAAGAATAAATGCTTACCTAGATAATTAATAGTATCGAGGTAGAACATTTATTTTTAAAAATTTGATGCGTGGTTGATATAACCAAACATCATTAGTTTATTTTCTACAAAACGGCTTTATAGGGCTAGCTCTTGCCCGTGATTTCGTCCGCTTGTTTTTTTCTTTGGTCACTGCTACTCTTAATATTTATTTATTAGCATTAAAACAAATGGTACTCGTATTACAAATGTTATAAAAAATATGGTGCTACATATTTTGCTAGGAATACATTACATATTGTTTCCGTGAGTCATATAGCGCGATGTTATATAGCATAGGCAAACTATCCCTCATGAATCTGAACCTTACAAAAATATTGTTTCCAATCCAACTAGTAGTTCCACAGATTATGGCATTTAAAGCAACACAAAAATCTCTTCAGTTTCATTATATTAGTATAGATTTATGGTACACAGTATATCCTTATAACAGCTTCCATAACGTTATTTCACCAAGCAATTCTCACAAATTTTAAACGAGAAAAAAATCTTACCTTTTTATTATTCGTCTCTCGTAATCGAAAGAGCGGAGTCTTTTAAGATTTCGAACAATTCCTTTAATAGACGTGATGGCCTGAAAACATTGTGGTGACAAAACTTTGAATAATAAAGTACCTAGCATTAACATTTCATGAACTTTTGTTCTTTAATATAATCTTTATATAAAGGAATCTGTACGTGTAAATGATACTGAACTCTTCGATATTACTCGATATTATTTCTGTTTTTCTCTTCACTTGCGCAGGAGCGCATGGTGCGTCTTTACGACACGACGTTGTGCCGTGAATGTTTATGATCCTCGTCGTAGATTTTCACGATACGATGACGTCACAACGTTTCACGATGCGCGGCACGACGTTCGTGTCGTGTTTACAATGCTAAGCTCTGATACCTGAAAAGGCGCCAGCACTCAAGCTAGCAAAAACACACATCTTTATAAAACTTTGCCACAACACTAATATAATTATCTCATCTGCTCGATGTTCGCATGTCACTGCAGGGATTCAACAGAATATCAGCGTCAAGTATATTTGCCTGGCACATGCTGAGCTGGACTCCCACTTGGTGCAACTTGAGACACACACCTTACTTTGTCCTAGTCCATAGCTGATTGATTGTACTTTAGTGTTGTGATGTGTCTTTTGTGTGCACCGAATAAATGTTTTATCTATGTTTCTATCTTATAACTACACAATAAATCCTCTATCTATTCTGAAAATAAAATGGAAAATATAATAAAGTTAACCGCAATGTAATATCACGCCACATAATAAACTATCATTTTTATCGAGCAAACATCAAGATACTGACGTCTATCTTCCCTTTAATTCAGCACACCGACCCTTATTAACCCACAGACTCCCTAGAGAGCACTTTATGTGGGAAACGTGCCCAAACTCCACGAAGCCAAAGTATGTACTACAAGAGGTAGGTACCATTAAAATAATAGGTACTTGTTATAATATCTAGCCAGTGAATCTTTCAGTGGTTATTATCAATTTTGTGTCTATCGCATAAAACCTTCTTTAGGAAAATTTTAAGTGAAATAATGTTCCGTTTTTGAATATTTTCGCGGAAAAAATAAATAAACGAAAGCGTCTATGTTCTCGATTGATGAGTATTTGGCATCCAAGTATAATATAATATTACTAGCTTTTAGGCGCTTTGCACACGGAGCAACTTAAGTTGAGGCAACTGGCAACTCTTTAAAAGTTTCCTGTAAAAGTTGATAGTTTCTATAAGGTTTACGGTTGCCGCAACTTTATGGCAATCTGTGAGCAACTTTCACAGCCGAGTTGCCGTATGCTGTTGCCGAAGCGGCAGTGGCATTGCCGGGCACAGGGAGAGGGAGGGAGGGTGTGAAATTGTCCGAAGCGTTGCCATTGACGGTTGAAGAAACCGGCAATTTTAAAAACCGGTATAATATATAAAAGTTGCTAGTTGCGGCAATTAGCAACTAACTTAGTCATCGATTGCAGTAACTGAAAACTGTTGACGATTTCCGCCACTCGAAACTCGAGTTGATCTGTGTGCAAAGCGCCTTACCAGCGATTTCTCTATACAAACTTTAGACTCCCGTTTCATCCTCTTAGGGGGTGAATTTTAGAAAATCCTTTCTTAACTAACGTCTACTAACTATAAACTACCTCCCTGTAATACGTCAAGCGGTTTTCGATACTTCGTGATGAGTGAGTGAGTGACCTTTCGCTTTTATATACCTTAGTAGGTATATAAAAGTGAAAGGTCACTCACTCACGGTCAAAAGCTAGTGCTTTTGACCGCGACTTCGTCCGCGCACTAATAAAATAAAATATAGCCTATGTTTTTCGCAGATAATGTAGCTTTCTAATGGTGAAAGAATTTTCAAAATCGGTCCAGTAGTTTTTGAGTTTATCCATTACAAACAAAAATACTAATATTTCCTCTTTA
Organism: Hoplodrina ambigua; assembly: GCA_949774945.1. Taxonomy (NCBI): domain Eukaryota; kingdom Metazoa; phylum Arthropoda; class Insecta; order Lepidoptera; family Noctuidae; genus Hoplodrina; species Hoplodrina ambigua. Next base: position 3,423,086 of record OX458969.1, on the reverse strand, counting down.
TAATATTAGTGTAGATTTAGATTCGTAGGTAAACAATACATTATTTAATAGTGGTAGTTTTTACTGATCTGAGATATTTTACATAAATAACTAACGGACCCAACAGACGTTGTTCTGCCCTCCCCTTGGCTTGCTGCGCCACCTACCGGGTCTAACTGTAAATCTAAACCAGAGACCTGCAAATACACACAAAAATAACATCAACATTCGTTTAAGAAGAGTTCAGTATAATTTACACGTACAGATTCCTTTAAATAAAATTGTTACATTGAGTAGATACTCGTACCTACATTAATTTTCACATTACAAATTATCTTATTACGATTATAATCGACTAAGTTTGAATGGATGTTTGTTACTCAATCATGCCAGAATGGTTTAACAGATTTGGATAGGCAGGTTATAAATTGAAGTATCCTGCTAAAAAAAAACCAGCTGTTCCCTACTAAAATGCTTCGCAACACGATCGTAATGTATAGAACAGCTGTTTTTTTTTTATGATTTCAAAGTTGGTCCCATAGTAAAAGTTGTTCATAATGATGAGTACAATGACCCCTTTTCAGATTTCGGGTAAATTTTCAATTACCCTGTATATTAATTTTGACGCGGACGAAGTCGCGAGCGGAAGCTAGTTAACATATAAAGTGTCTAGCAGAAGCATATATAAGCCCACGAGCCCAAAGGCAGGTTAGATCAATTATTATTGAAGTATTTACTGAATAATATCAAAACATAAATTGGACTGCAAGTTTCAGTGAGGCAATTTAAACTTCAATATTGAGGCACGTATCATTGCTCTGGGAAATGAATGTTTTGATTACATCACTCTATTTGATATTTGCAAGGAAATAAGCTCTTTTTGATGGTGTAATTTGAACATGGTCGGTATCGTTTTTTATCATGTTTTTTTTAGAAAATGAGGAATTTGATATTTAAGGGGTTGTCCCCTAAACGGTCTATACAAAAGTATTCAAATCATATTTGAATTGAAAAGTAAATCTACAAAATTTCATCGAGTTTAATTACTTACCGGCAAACATATGGCTAGACTATATTTGGGTGGAACGTGCTCTCGAAAATAGGTTAGGTAGGTTAGGTTTTAGGTTGATTTTCCTTTGAGCTGATTGGTTCTCCATAATTACAGCCAAACGTATATAAAAAAATCTTTGCTATAGTTAACAATTTACCTCTTACTACTTAAATAAAAAAAATATAGCAGCCTTATTAATTGTCTCCACAAACATAATATCACGCCTGTAATTCACGAAGGGTAAGGCAGATGTGTACTCATCCACCATGTATACTTCCACATTTTGTCAGTTATGTTTAACTCCCATGCAATAGACGGCGAGCTTATTGCCATCAACTAGGCACAAATCCAGATTCCGAGGCTGCTAAATCGGTTTTCAAGTTTTAAGAGCGTACTTGATTATGATATTATTATCACATGAGGTAGATAGGTAGGTACAGACTCACAGAAGAGTCAGACTCTTACCGTTATTCTTCAAAAATATTTAAAATAACTTACACGAAAGTAATATTAAATATTTCTATAAAATTCATCAGAATTTGAAATGAATTTCACCCAGCACGTTGGAAAATATTCCCTCTGAAAATATTTCCGTTGAAAAACTCAAAGCTGTAACTAAACGGACTGAAGTGCGGACACTCAAGCGAAGGTATCCAACACGAATGAATACAAAACAAAAAAATGGATCAAGTATTTTTTTTCTTTGCATTTTTAACGTAGCTTTTCGAATGGTTTTACTCTGACGCCAACACAACTGTTAATGATCCATTAAACTTAAGGCTTTAAAATAGGCTATAGACTATAGGCTATAAGGCTTTGGCTTTTATATAGGCTTTTAAATATAAACAAATAAATAGATTAATAAATGTTAATTGTTGATTTTGAGTGTGTGCGGTAGTAGATGCAATTTGTGTATTTTTTTCTAAATCCCGTTTTCTCGGACCAAAAAATTAATACCTGTGACAAATTGTCAAAGGCGCGTTGAATGCTTGCTCGTTGATAATTCAGATAACGAATTATAGCAGCTTACGCGCGTTTGGCCATTTTGTCATTTTAATTTTTCGGTCGAGAAACCGGGAGTAAATATTCAAGTCCCATGTAATAGGGGCAACCCTATTGCCATCAACCGGGTACAAACCCAGACTTCGAGGCTGCTAATGAGAAATTCTTGATGGAAAAACCCAAAAACACTTTGCCCAACCTAGGAATCGAACCCATGACCTCATGCGCAGCATTTGCGGTGTCACTAGACCAACGAGGCAGTCAACCTATACATACATACTATAATATTTTGCCATTATGACATCACCTATTTATTATTCAGAGCTGAAAAACCCAGAATGGTCCTTAAATGGTTATTTCCTCTACGTTTCCTTTTATTTATTTACCTACCTATGTCTTATAATAAAGCTGGTTTACATCGATGATACGTCACACACAAAAGTCCAGTTGAAAACCAGCGCCAGGCACAAGTGGTCTGGCATTTTATGCTGAACTGTGCTTGTTTTGTTTTTGTCGTTTATTTGTTGAATAGCCTTTTTTATTATTATTTTTGGCACAATATAGTCTTTGTAAATAAACATGTTTTCTCTATTTCTTTCTTTTCTTTGTAGCATCAGATTAGATGAGCTTAATCTCATTTCACCTAAATTCATCGCTTTCTATTAATAAAAGAATTTTTGTAATCGGATTACGACTTCAAAAGATTAACAAACAAAAAAGAAAAACAAGCTTTTCCTCTTCATAATATTAGTATAGATAGACGAAATATGACGCATGAGTCACGCGTATAAACACTTCAGCTGGGACATCCTTCAGAGTGCAAGGACCTCAATGGATAGATAAATGTTGTCACGGAAGCGAGTGCACCGCCAATCTCCTCGAGTGGTAGGCGTAGACGCCAGCCCACGCTTATATCCTTTTAATTCTATGTTTACGTCTGGAACGAACGACAATTTTATTGGCTACTAGCTTTTGCCCGCGGCTTCGCTCACGTTAATTTAGTATTTGCCAATCAATTCGGGTTGTACTCGGCTTGAGTGCATGAGTGAACCCTTCATTTTCTGACACCCTAGTACTTTTTTGATAAATCCAGAATGTTGACCCTTCCACTCTGGCTAAAACTTTTTATTTCTACTGCCATAGAGATATACCTTTTTTATGACACCCTAGTACTTTTTTTTCTTGGATAATCGTAAGTTGGTTGTAATAATCCCGAATTATCAATAATCGATTTTATGACACCCTAGTTGAAGCTGGTCCATCGACACTCAAAACTTACAAAATGTAGTAGGTACTTAAATTTAAAATTCGTACATGATTTGAAAGACATGTGGCGCCATCTATCACCATAAGTAGGTTATTGTGATTTCCCTCGGGAACAGTACTTTTTTAGGGATGAAAGGTACCCTATGTTCGTTCCTGTACACCTGGCAATGTATATGCAAAATTTCAGGATGATCGGTTCAGTGGCTTAGGCGTAAAATGGTAACAAATAAACTTACTTTCGCATTTATAATATTAGTTAGGATAATTTTATGGCCTAACGTAGAAGAAAACATAATCCGGTATTTTGATGTGGTTTCTAACTGTTATTAGTTTGATGTAAGTGAGGATCGGATGCTTAAGTAAGTGTCCAAAAAAGGTCTTGGGAGAGAAAATTATAGTAATAAATTAATTATAGAGATACTTTCTTTTCTTTTTTTATAGTTATTTTTGCTTAGATTTTTAATAACCACTCTTTTATGACTTTGATTTACCGTACTGAGCTTGGTGTGTGGAACTCTTCAATATCTGCTTAATACAAAAAAACTTAGGCAAAAACACTATGTCCAACCTGAGAATCTTAAAAAGCACCTCACACATATCTCAATGAGATAGACATCATTATTCAAGTTGGTATCATGTACTCCTACCTGAATTGAGTCCAGGTCAGTGCTAAACCCACAATTGACCTTAAATCGGTTTACACGATTAGTGCGCCGCCGCCGCCACGTCGGCCACTGAGGAACTCTGTCGAGATTGTTGACAAATAGTTACAGAAAATTGAAGGCAAGTTTAGCATTCTTATTTATAGACAATTCAAGTATAGGAATTAATGATAATAATATACTTTCTGATATTTAACTAATCCTTATAAAATAACGTTAAAATTGCTTCTCTCTGAAATATTTTATGTTGTTTTGTGAGTACGAAAATAAAATTAAAACTTATAAATAAATAAATATTACCAACACGCGGCGGCTTTTTTTTTTGGGCTCAGAACCTTTGCAATCCTACGCCGAACAACCAAAATTTAATTACAATCGCATCAGTGATTCAGAAACGTATTATGTTTGTATGTTTGTCTTCTATGCGCAAAATTAATTCATAAAGCCTTACTTCCCTATTAATAGTTTAAAAAATGCTACGACGGTTCTGCGTAAGTCTTTCTGTATAAATGTTACGCGTTTAGCCGTGCGTCTTTATTTTCTGAGATCATCATATATCAGCCGATCGATGTCCACTGCTGGACATAGGCCTACCAATAAACACAATGACCAGTCCTGCGCTGCTGTCTTTTTGCTGAGATTGGCATCACCTCTTGATCGTGGTCACGCCTGTTGCAATACAAGAACTTTATCGGCACAAACTAGGTATTTAAAAAGGGTATGCTTAGATGGTTCAATCATGTTGACAGGATAAGTGAAAGTCGATTAACAAAAGGTATTTATATGGCAGAGGTGAGTGGCAACGCAAGGAGGGGTCGCTCTAGGAAGACCTATACTGACATTATTGGTGAGGTTCTTCAGAAAGATCAGGTGCGAAGTACTCGTAACCGGCGTGCTTGTATGACGAGATGTATGAACGTAGATGAGGCGTAAGGATCATAGCAGGTCGCTTTCTGTAGTTTCTGCCTACTCCCATGAGAAAAAGGCGTGAGTTTATGTATGTGTATGTATGTAAACTATTACCAACAATTCCCAAACGTCAACATAACAACATACATTTTCACAGCTTCATACCCGCCGTCAATGTTTACATAAATTCGTCTTGCAAGAGCAAGCAAAATCGGGGCCCAGCCTCGCAAAATAACGGGGAATATTTCGACAGCATTTCTATCACATTTGACGCGAATAAAGTTCGAGTATTGAATGAGCTGAATAAATAATGGGATGAATAAACACGGGCGAACTTGTACAATGTATGCGTTGTTCGTCTTTGTTAGTCAAGTTTTCCTTATGTAGTTAGAGTTACGTGTCAAATTTGTGTGAACGTCAACATGCTTGTCTTTTCTAATGGAGTTGGCAGGGGTAATAAACTCATATTTGCAAAAATTTCTCAACAGCGCGTTCCATGCAAAAGTAGTCTATATTCATATTTAGGTATTTATATGGCAGAGGAAAGTGGCAACGCTGGGAGGGGTCGCCCTAGGAAGACCTACACTGACCTTATTGGTGAGGTTCTTCAGAAAGGTCAGGTACGCAGTACTCGTAACCGGCGTGCTTGTATGACGAGATGTATGAACATGGATGAGGCGAAAGGAGTATGTAAGTATCGTTTCTTCCTACCCCCTTGGGAAAAGGCGTGAGTTTATGTATGTTTATGTAAATAATAAAGTCAATAAAATCACGTAACCAATAAAGTCGCTAATATGGCTTGTAATTAATTTAAAATCTCTTTTGTCGTCGTTTTGAATATACTTATTTTTTTGAAATATGAAGTTATTAAATTTGATGGAAACCTAGATACCATACCATAAGTCTAAAAATTGAACATCGAACGATTCTCATAACGCCTCCTAGACTTATATAATATTACACATTGCTATGTATGCATGCTTTATTAACACATATAAACATTCTCAGACGCACAATATATGAGATAATAAAAAGAGCGATAAGACTTAGTATGCGGTTGATATAGTCAAATAAAGGTAGGTATATAAAATGTAATTAAACCCGACTTTAAATGTAAATACGATATTTTTAATAGGAAAGAAGCGAAACATTGCATTAGTACAATTTTTTAAAACGAATCTTTTTCTTCCGTCAAAACACACATACATAATATAACATCAGGCCTGTAATCCCCGAAGCGTTAGGCAGAGGTTTACACATTAAATATTACACCCACATTTCACCAGTTATGTAAGTCCTATGTAATAGGGGGCAAACCTATTGCCATCAACCGGGCACAAATCCAGACTCCGAGGCTGCTACTGAGAGACCTGGGAATCGAACTCGAGATCTCATGCTCAGCAGTCGATTTGCGACAAAAAGACCAACACTGCAGTCAAAACATAAAAAAAAAAAATTAAAACTTCAAAGAGTTCCTCAAAGAAGTACGCATGTTAGCATGAACCCTTGGTCCAGTGCATGAAGAGCCGTCATAAAAAATAATAAGAATGCTCTTTTGTTAGTAAATTTATGAATGGAAGTCTAATTAACGTTGGATGAATAGAACGGTTTATTTTGATATGAAAAATTACCTACAGAGGTATTTTTTAAGCGAGTTTGTTAGGTTGGTTTTCAATTGGGGGAGTACTATTGTGTTATTGCACGTTATGTATTTTTTCTGTTTTCGTCCGGAGGGGTAAAGAGCAAACCAGTTTGGCTTCGTATTCACAGGGGAAATGCGAAAACTTTTAAAATGAATTCTTTTTAATTTCATTAATTTAAATAAAACCCGTTAAGTGCGAATTCGACTCGTTCACGAAGGATTTTTACCACCGTGCAATACTAGGTACCCTCTTTAAATTTTAGGTTTATTTGAACGGTTAGACGGAAGAGGAGTTTTAGTAACAGAGTTACATTTAGCGCCCTATATGTATAGTACTCTAAAATAGCTTTTCTATACATTTAATCGTGTAGGTATTGTAAATAAATAAATAATAAATATTCATGCCTGTAATCCCCGATGGGTTAGGTAGCGGTGTTGTATCTATTATTACACCCACATTTTGTCAGTTATGTTTAAGTTTCATGTAATAGGGGGCGAGCCTATTGCCATCAACCGGGCACAAATCCAGACTCCGAGACTGCTACTGAGAAATTCCTGATAGAAACATCCAATAATACTTTACACGACCTGGGAATCGAACCAAGACCTCATGCACTGTCGAGGAGGTAGATATTATTAGCAATTTGGTATGATTTTTTTTTAAAAATAAATTACGAAATATATCACAGCCTGTATAACCATCAGACTATCCTAGGTAGGTAATATTTTAAAAGCACACGTAGGTGTCACCAATTTTTTTTTTCTTTTACTTTTCGATATAAAAACCATAATGTCTCAGCATCTAGATATAATAAACTACATTTACTCTCAATTTGTCATCGTGTCGTCGCACCACAGATGCGACAATTTCTTGCACAAAGTTTGTCGAGAACTTACAAGGAGAATGATGACCTGCAGTTACATGGAACACTTATAATCTTCACGTGCATTTTTCTTTAAGCGAAACGTAAATTCTATTCAATAAAAACGGAGTCGCAAACTCATGTTAGCGACAATCAATGTCAGAAAATATAGGTAGAGGCATTTTTGAAAGATTGATACTGAGATTGCGATCGATCCTAAAGTTATAGAATGGAATTGTATCACGATAGTCTGTAAAAATAAAATATAATACTGATTATAACTAAAATAATAATTATTGGATGTTAGTTTTGAGTAAGGAATGAGGTTATACGGGACCCGTGCGGATTAAAAGAAGATGTAGTGACAAAGATAGAAAAGGGTATGCTTAGATGGTTCGGTCATGTTGAGAGGATGAGTGAAAGACGATTGACAAAAGGTATTTATATGGCAGAGGTGAGTGGCAACGCCGGGAGGGGTCGCCCTAGGAAGACCTACACTGACCTTATTGGTGAGGTCCTTCAGAAAGGTCAGGTGCGGGGTACTGTACGTATGAACGTAGATGAGGCGAAAGGAGTATGTAAGGATCGTAGCAGGAAAAGGCGTGAGTTTATGTATGTTAGTTTTCACGATAATTGTATTGATTATAAAAGAGTGCCTGCGGAGTTTCTAGCTCGTTTGTTTCCATAGAATCCTATTCTCTGGAACGAGCAACTAGCCGCAACTTTCTGACTGACTAACTCCTTGGCAATTCAAAAGTGCCTGTTGATGATTTTCTACATTAATATTATAAGGAGGAAAAATTTGTATTTTTGTTTGTTTGTAATGGATAAACTCAAAAACTACTGGACCGATTTTACCATTAAAAAGCTGCATTATCTGCGAGTAACATAGGCTATATATTATTTTATTTTTGCTTGGACGAAGTCGCTGGCAAAAGCTAGTTAGAAATACATCATTTGATTTTTTATTTTAATATTTTTGGATATACCTAATTTACTTAATAATACCTATTTACATTATTTCTATGCGAAAACGAGCTTTCTGATATTTATTTTTTCTGATATTCTATAAAGAAATCTCTATCTGCCTCGTTGGTCTAGTGGTCGCAAGCGCGACTGCTGTGCACGAGGTCTTGGGTTCGATTCCCAGGTCGGGCAAAGTGTTATTGGGTTTTTCCATCAGGAATTTCTCAGTAGCAGTCTCGGAGTCTGGATTTGTGCCCGGTTGATGGCAATAGGCTCGCCCCCTATTACATGGGACTAAATAACTGGCGAAATGTGGGTGTACTAATGGGTACACCTCTGCCTAACCCTTCGGGGATTACAGGCGTGATGTTATGATGTTATGTTATGTAATCTCTATCTCTGAAAGTAGCGGCTATACATGTATTATGTAAGTAGGTATCTAATGTGCGTCCCTTACTCACAGCTGCTATCCTTTTCTGTTTCAAGTTATGTAAGTTGTAAAAAGCCACTCGTCTCATTTTCGAGCCCTGTGTAAGTACTAAGTATGTCTATCAGCAGTGATATTCTGTAAAAAATTATCTCGGTGAATTTCACACCGCACAATTATTCTTTTTAAGAAACATAACATAACATAACATCACGCCTGTAATCCCCGAAGGGTTAGGCAGAGGTGTACCGTAGTACACCCACATTTCGCCAGTTATGTTTAAGTCCCATGTAATAGGGGGCGAGCCTATTGCCATCAACCGGGCACGAATCCAGACTCCGAGGCTGCTACTGAGAAATTCCTGATGGAAAAACCCAATATCACTTTGCCCGACTTGGGAATCGAACCCAAGACCTCGTGCTCAGCAGTCGCGCTTTGCGACCACTAGACCAACGAGGCAGTCAAGAAGTCTCACAAAATAGCGGTTCTTCATCAAAAACCAGAATGTATTCAAAATAATATAAAGCATAATTACATCTTAGGAGCACGACCACAATACAGAAGGCTCGTTACATTCATGCCTCCGCTGGTCTAAATTGTCTTTGAACAATTATGAAAATTTAATTTCATGAGTAATTATCGTGTCGTTTTGATAATTAAATAAAAGTTTATTTGTTTTTTGTTTATATTCATTTTATTTTGTCTTTCTAAATTTTAAGACTCATTAAATATGAAACCTCAAGAAAATTATGTAAAATGTTTGTTTACTTTTAAAACTTTAACTTTTTTCTAATTATTTAATTGTTGCAAAAAAATAATAATAATATGCTGCTGACGTTTTCATAAATGTCCGTTAGTATTGTGTTACTTATTTAAACAAGAAAAATAAAATAGAAAACATGTTGCATAAAACATGACTACAATAAAATTTGTTCAAATATCGGCCAATCTTTTTATTCTGTAAAAATTCCCCTAGGTTAAGTGAGATTGATGTGTACGATCCCTCCACCGATCCTACGTGATGCCAGCGATTGTCAGCTTACCTTACCAAACTCACTTCACCTAAATTCTACGAAGGATTTTTTACAGAATAGCGCTGCTAATGCTAGCCATAAACAGCTTACATCAAACTCGCTTCATCTAAAATCGAAGCAGATTTTTTCAGAACTTGACGACACGTGCTTTGGCTGAGCGATTAGCTGCTGTGCTGCATATAGCGGGTTCAATTCCCGCACGAAACAAATATTTATAAGGCATACAGATAGGTGTTCCGGGTCTGGTTGCTAATATATTTGTAAACGCACCCAGGACAGGAGAAAAGCCTTAATAATAAAAAAAACATTGGAAATGTAGTTCTACAACTCCGCAGTAGGTATTCAATTAGGTTCTAATTTAATTAAAGCCACGTTAATGTATCGGAAAGCAGTTCCACGGTTCTTAATAAAGCCGGCGATATTACTTGAACTAATTAATTGAACGCGTGTAATAACGCTAGCTAATCATTCGTCAACAGGTAAACCTTCGTCGACGCTGCAATGTATTTCCATCTTTATTTATTTTGTGCTGTAAGTTTGATTTTGAATATTTTGATCAGCTAAATAATGTAGGTATAAATAAGTCAACAAAAAAATAAAATAAAAATGTTAGTCGATTAAATATACATACTTAGTTATTGTACTCATCGTTAAGAACAACTTATACCAAGGCAGTAAAATAGAAACCATAAGTCCATATATTTATCTTCTCAAAACCTGACAAAATAAATGTACGGATTTGTAGCGATATTAATCGCACTAGGAAACGTCGATAATAGTAAACATATACAAAAAAAAAATAAAGAAAAAGAAAATATATTAAAAATAAAGAAAATTATGGAAAACTTATACTACAACCGATGTTTCCTACATCGCGTAATTAAAGTTCGGGGCGACGTTATAGGTTTAAAAATAACTAAATCTCGATAACAACCGTAGGGCAGTAGCCCATTTTTTCAAAAGAGAATGATAAACTTTACACCCTTTTTCTCATTCCTCTGAAGATGGATGTAACGTGGACCGTGGACTGCATATTTTTTTTTTCGATTTATGTTGTGTTTCGATTTTAGTAGTTCAACTATAAGCTTATAATACATTATAATAATGTTTTATTTACGTAATATAATATATTCTACCTTACTATTATGATGTATCTTTTTCTTTACAGTTTATTTCACTTACGTGTTACGTAAGTTGTAAAAAAAGTGATTCACCTGACTTTCGGGCATTATGTAAGTGCTTAATTTGTCTACCATAATTCTACTGCCTCGTTTGATAAGTTGTCGCAAAGCGCAATTGCTGAGCATGAGGTCTTGGGTTCCCAGGTCGAGCAAAGTGTTTTTCCATCAGGAATTTCTCAGTAGCAGCCTCGGAGTCTGGATTAGTGCCCGGTTGAAGGCAATAGGTTCGCCCCCTATTACATGGCACTTAAATGTAACTGGCGAAATGTGGGTGTACTATAGGTACACCTCTGCCTTACCCTTTGGGGATTACAGGCGTGATGTTATGTTATGTTAGCAATATTCCTTTATTTTCCATTGTAACATTACTGTAATAATACTATTGGCTAATTGTGACTAGATTCAACGTTTCCATTCGCTGGTGTTAAAAAACCTTTTTTGATGCAAAATATACCTGTTTTAGTGGCAAGCTTGGATGTTTTGACCGGTGGTGGAAAATTAAGTTCATCATCAACAGAAACTGATGATAGTACAATGAACAGCCGGGGTAAGATCACTGTGAAATATGATAACTTACTATTTTTCTAAGTTTATCTTGGACATTAATGACGTTGGTGACGGAAAACATCGTGAGGAAACCTAGATTCATCTTTACATCGTATGAAACAAAGCCGCTTTCCGCCGTCTGTACGCTTAGCTCTTTGAACAGCGTATCAGATTTCAATGCGGTTTTCATCAATAGATAGAGTGATTCAAGAGGAAAGTTTTTATATCTACATTGTATTCGTGCGAAGCCGAGGTGGTCGTTTAATATAAGTCTGAAATCGCCAATCCGCCTTAATCACTCAAGTCCCACGTGGCGAGACAGAATTGATTTTTTATTGTTCTGACTTACTGGTAAGTCAGCTGGGGCTTGACAAGGTTGAATCAATATTCGTACCTTCTCTGCACGAGAAGAGTCCTTGGCCCTGCAGTGGGACTATTATGGGCTGGTATTATAATGTTTTATTATTATTACTGAAATTCCTTTCAGGGCTGATTTTTCTTGAATAGTCAGATAACTTTTATCCAAAGAATAATTATGACAGTTTGGCATCATTATTTTCTATTCAAAAGCTGCCAAACCGCCATATTTATCCCTCCGTTAAGAGTTTTACAAATTACAATACATTTTTGTTCCACCAATTGAGATGAAAAACCAAACATGAACTATAAATCTATGTGCTTCTGAATTCTCATCTTCTTTCTTTATCGTGTGGGCAGTAAGGTCTTACACACCCTAGTGTCAGAGTTTCTAAACCGCCTCAAGGGCCTCTGACATGGTTTGAGTGGAACAGTAAGTCCAGGTTTCCTCACGATGTTTTCCTTCACCGATGCCAGTGATGTCCAAACTGTAGAATCCACATAACAAATACCTACAAATCCTCTTCTTTTACAGAATTAAAAAAGTATTTCAAAGAAATAGGTAAGGGATACACTTATACCACTTGTAAGATATATTTAATCACTTTCTATGATTTTATTTGTAACATCCCAGTATTGCCAGACTTATGTCTATTAGTATGGCTGACATTTTAAGAATGGAAAGAAGAATGTGTTGTTAAGATCTGCATACTAGTTGGTTAGTAAAATAGTCCAGTTATAGAACTAGCATATTCCTACGACATATTTCTCTATTTATCTTAAAATGTACTAGTTGTAGTAGTATTGATTGCAACAATAGTATTTTGTTTTTCAGTGTATTGTATATTATGTACAGTCAGCAAAATAGATAGGTATGCAGGGTTGTCAGATATAGGTAGCTGAAGTTTTCAAAGAAACCAATAGATTTTAACGAATGTAATTTAATTTAAAACGATAATGAACAGTTAATGAGTTAAGTTTCAGTCAAAGACATCAATCGGTTTCTAAGAAAATTTTAACTGTATCTGACGACCCTGCATAGCTATCTGTTTTGCTGTGTGTACCTATGTGTATATCTTTCCGTCTGTTATGGCATCTCACGAGACCAGTTAGATAGATTTCCATATAAAAACTGTTGTGTATCGAGATAAATACTGCCTACTGAAATTAATCGTCGTTTTGGACATTATTTGATTCTTAATTTCAGTGGAAAAGGATGAAAAGTCATACAAACACGCTATGAGTAAGTAATATAATTTCTTTTTAAGAATTTTTTTATAAGATAAAGATAGCAAAACAAACTTACGTTTCAGTTTTCTCTTGAGATTTATAAAACTATACTATACTAATATAATATTATAAAGATGAAAATTTTTATTGTTTGCATTGAACAGGCTCCAAAACTACTAAACAGATTTGAAAAATTCTTTCACTATTGGGAAGTTATACTATCCCCAGGTGACATAGGCTATATAGGCATACTAGCTGACCGGCCCACACGTTGCTGTGGCTCAGGTTAGCAATCAAAAAATATTAAGACCAATCGAAATAAAAACTATCCTATCTCTCAAGTTGGATCGAACTGCACATGGTGTGCAAATTTTATTATAATCGGTTAAGTGGTTTAGGAGTCCATTGAGGACAAACATTGTGACACGAGATTTATATATATTAAGATTATATTTTATTATCAAAAAAATTGGGACCCGTAAAAAAATCACGCGAGCGAAGTCACGGGAAGAGGGCTACTATTTAATAAGAAGAGCTGCGTACATTGCTTATAAGCTTAACTATTTATATGAACACAAAAGTATATATTATTATACAGTTTTAATGCAAATTTATACTCTATTCAAATATGCTTTTGAATTTTTAGGACACCAAATTAGTGAAGAAGGTATGAATTATTGAAAATAATAGTTGATATATTTTTCAACCTTTTTTTTTTTTCTTTCCTTACATTCCTAATTTAAATGTTACAGAGAAAAAAGAAGTAAAACGTTTTCAAAACATACTTAAACAAGTAAAAGCGTTAAACTGTAAGTTGAATTTTATTTAACTTTTATTTTATACGATGATACCTACGTGTGATGTAACACTCCTGCGCTTCGGAAAGCACGTAAGGCGCTTTGCACACAGAGCAACATTACAGCAACTGGCAATTGGCAACTAGCTGCCAACTAGCTGTTTACATATATTTCAATTGGACTGCGCACACATAGCAACTCGAATTTCGAGTTGCGGCAATCGTCAACAGTTTTCAGTTGCTGCAATCGATGACTAAGTTAGTTCCTAATTGCCGCAAATAGCAACTGTTAAATATTATACTGTTAACGGTGATCACTGCGTATATTGAGCAACTCGGCTATGAAAGTTGCTCACAGATTGCCATAAAGTTGCGGCAACCGTAAACGTTATAGCAACTATCAACTTTTATAGGAAACTGTCGAAGAGTTAATAGGTGCCTCAACTTAAGTTGCTCCGTGTGCAAAGCGCCTAAAACTTGTCCTAGCTGTCATTATCGAAATAGCATTGTCATACGATCTTTGACAGTCGTTAGGTACAGTCAGAAGCCCGAAAGCCTGCCAACCAGTCTCACCAAGGCATATTGTGTTACCTAGTAATTTGGGTTGGTTGTGTCAGATAGGCAGTCGCTGTATGTTAAACCTTAGTGGTTAGCTACATTCGGTCAGAAGTCGACCCTAATATTTATAAGAGATTATTACACTAGGCATATACTTATACTTTTTCTAGTATTAATTATAATAATTATAGCTACTAATATAAGAATTGTAGAAAATATCACTAATATATTTTTTAATGTCTTTTTTACAGATGACTCTAATTAACGAGGTTATTTAGAAATGAAATAAAAATAACCATGGTTTTATTTATTGTTTTATTAACCGTTACTAAAAAATAATAAAGAGGTAAAGATTTTTTTGATTGTTTGTAAGGGGTAATCCCTGAAAATGCTTGTCCGATTACAATTCTTTAATTGATATAAATCTATAATGATTTGGTTAGAAATAAAATTTGGCTTTATTAATTAGCAGTAAAAGAATTTTTGTAATTAGACAACTTGTTAACTAGTTTTTTAACAAAAAATAATCAATGTTAACGTAAATTTATATTAATATTGATTATGATATTATTAAAAGGAATCCGACGCCACACAATAAACGTTATTACTACGATAAAAGCAATCAATTAACTCAAATTAATTGGATATGGGTATAAGGTTTCACGTGAACACAATATTTCACAGGTTTTCTATATTGTATGAATTTGTGGTTCGTTATAGATGAATGGAGACGGTTAACCGGGTACGCGGGTGTCAGAAAACGTGACTAGTGGCATTACAAGCGAATTAATTGAGTTGCTTGCTGAAAACTTCAGCTTCAACGTAAGAAGGCGCTGAGTGATTGTCATTTGTCAAAATCATTACTTCTTTTTTCTTTTTAGAAAAACATTGCCCCTCACTATGAATCTCTCGTGTATCGTGGGTGCGTTTAGTAATATATGTATATAAATTCACATACATCAAAAATGAGCCAGACTCAAAACAACTGTCTGAAGGCTTTACAATTATTTGTTCCGTGCGGGAATTGAACTCACGACACGCAGCACAGCAGCCAATTACTCAGCCACTGCACCAACAAAATATCCATTACAAAAGTTCAAAACCTCTACGGTCAAAATGTATAGAACAACTAATGTTTTAACCGGTAAAAATATCCGTAACGATGTCCCTTTCACCTCGTATATGCCTACTTTAGAATCATTTAAAAACGTTAGAATTGTACCTGATCTTACTTCAGAATATAAACTTGTAGTTCCCACACATTTACAATCGATTTAGATTTGTAGACTACTCAGAACGTAGAATATCCCTAGAGACAGAGGATCGTATAAAACAGCTACTCGTTTAAAATTCTAAACCGTTTTCATGGAAATCTGAAAGTAACGGAAGATATTGGAATGCTGTCCTTCAATTTATGGAAATCTATTGGGAAAAATCCATTAAATATTATGGAATATACAGTTTATTTTAAAATTCTGAACAGGAGGGCAAGTCTACTAACTTTTAGGAACGATAACAGTTTTATCATCATAACCTCATGCCTGTAATCCCCGAAAGGTTAGGCAGAGGTGTACACATAATTACATCCACATTTCGCCAGTAATATTTAAGTCCCTTGTAATAGGGGGCGAGCCTATTGCCATCAACTGTTCACTAATCCAGACTCCGAGGCTGCTACTGAGAAATTCCTGATAGAAAAAGCCAATAACACTTTGCCCGACCTGGGAATCGAACTTAAGACCTTATGCTAAGCAGTCTTGTTTACGACCACTAGACCAACGGGGCAGTCAATAAAAATCTATCAATATTATGGAATTTATAGTATATTTTAAAATTCTAAACAGGAGGTCAGTTCTACTTAGTTTTAGAAACGATAACAATCTTATCTCAGCCTCAATCTGTCAGAAATGCCTCTAATTTATTCACATTATTGACAGTTATTGTCGCTGAGATGAGATTTGGACTAGATTTTGAAACTTTTTTTTGAAATATTGCTTTCAATATCAATTTAACTTGAAATCTTTTGTAAAAATTGTTACGCTTTCACGACTAAACCACAGATCCAAGTTTGATGACATTTGGTACAGGGTAAGTTTTAACACCAAGAAAGGAAATAGGCTACTTTCTAGTTTGCGACTTCGTCTGCGTCCGCGATAACCGACATTTACATGGAGGAAGTCGTGGGAAAAAGCTAGTATCTAATTCATATATTGACTTCAAGTTAATTTGGCAAAAAACACTACGTTTTTATGAAGCGTGTGCTGTCGATAATATGCTCCTAACTCAAAATAGAACTTACCAGTCTAATGAGAACAAAAACAAGAAAGAGTTGAATGACTTGCGCAATAGGTAAATAAGAAAATGCTTAGTCAAAATGAGATACAAAATGACTAAGCAATTTTGACGTAGTTACCCCAAAAAAAGTTTACAGTCCGATGACATTGCCATTACGGGCAAATTCTTACTACTATTATAAATGCGAAAATTTTGATAAATGAACGCTTGCGCTTTGCGTGCTTGTATGGCGAGATGTATGAACGTAGATGAGGCGAAAGGAGTATGTAAGGATCGTAGCAGGTGGCGTTCTGTAGTTTCTGCCTACCCCGATGGGAAAATGGCGTGAGTTTATGTATGTGTATGTATGAACACTTGGATACTTTTTATCCTGATTTGTGCCCGGTTAAAGACAACAGGCTCGCCTCCTATTACATAACTAGCTAAATGTAGGGGTAATAATAGGTACACCTCTGCCTAACCCTTGAGATAACAGGGCGTAATGTTATGTAACATTTAATTTTAAGTAACGAAGAATTTTATTAATAATAAATAACTTGTGTCGGTTGGACCTCAGCCTTGTAATTCAAAATGTCCGCTCCGAAAGTTAAACCCTGCTTCTCCCTTGACTGCGGGAACAACAATGTTGATGACAGCTGAAATCCAGAGTTAATTTTAAAACAAAATAATATATGAAACATGTGTAAAGATTCCGGAGCAATTTATTTTTCAATCAACTTTTTAATCAACTTTTTTTTCGCGAAATATACAGACTGCTTTTTAATTAAGTGCACATCTTGCAAAGACTCGGACTTATTAATACAAACAAGTTTTATTAAGGGACCAACCCCAAACTATGAAAAAAAGGCAGCTGTGTCATTCATTATAATTAATCGTGTTTTAATGCATGCAATGCATTTTTGTTGGAAATAGCAGATTTTTTTCTTTTCAGTTTTCTGAGTTGAACTCATAGTAAAAGTTATACATATTCTTGATCAATTTCACTCCCAGAAAGATGCGCTGTTAAGTCAGCCTGTACATAATATGAATATCTAAGTAAATACATATAAGCTAACTTAAAGCGAAATATTGGTCTTTATTCGCCAATACTCATCAATGTATCATTTTATTTAACCACGACTCAAAAAGGAGCACTGGATGAGTGAAGGTTAGCCTAGCAACATAACATATAACATGTAATAGTGTAATTATTGTTGGAAAGCCATAATAAAAAAAATTAAAAAAAAACGACGTGGCAACGTAGCTCCCGAACGGATGAATCGATTTGGATTTGAAAGTAAATTAGTCGGGAATGTTCTGAGCTAAACTTTGATGAAAATCGGTGCAAGACGGCCGCCGTCGAGGGTCTGTAAATTTTCTATTTTTATTCTCCTGTAAATGAAAATAGATCATCTCTTGAAGATAATAACAAAGAAATGCCTTTGTATTTTTCAAATACTAAGAGACTTACTTTTTTTTATTTGATTTTTGTGGGTAGGTACTTATGGGTACACCTCTGCCTAACCCTTCGGGGATTGCAGGTGTGATGTTATGTTATGGTATGTAAGAGATTTGCATCCCACATTAAAGTATTCAAATAAAAAAATATCTTGCTCAATACATTTTTCCAGAACGTTCACCTCGCATAGCAAAGTCTTATAGCTCTAAATAGGTTTTGAGCGCCGCTTTGTCTATCGCAGTTTTAATAAAGAACTACATAGTTACGGGTCTTATTACAAGCTGTCTGTTGGTGTAAGTCTGCAGCTGTTGCAACCAGCATCGCAATATAAATAAATGGCAATCGAGATGGATTTTTAACCCTTGTCGAAAACAGAGGTATTATAATGTTAGTGTGTGTGATTGTTTGTGGCATTCCAGCTCGGAAATAGCTGAACCGTTTTTGGTTTCGAATTTGTTTTATTTGGTTTGAAAGATGATTTGATCGTGAGTGTTCCAGAAATTCTGTTCAGCCGTTTGAAGATTATCAGATTTTTTCTAATGGAATTATGGATGTGAGCAACTTCCATAGTTCTGTTCGAGTTTTGTTTGGGTTTTCAAATCATAAAAGCGAAAGTTTGGATGGATGTGTTTTCACGCCAAAATTACTGAACGGATCTAAATGAAATTTTGCGTAGAGAAAGATTATTGTCTGCAATAACATATAGGCTGCTTTAAATCCCGTTTTTGTGTCTCTCGAGAGATAATTAAGGAATTTGGCTTAGTTTCGAAATCTACGCAGACAAAGTCGCGGGATGAAGCCAGTATTTTATAACTTGTATATGATGACAGCTACAAGTAGGCATGAGAAGAGGCTTAGGCCTGTAGCGAGACAATAATAGGCTAGTATATTATTATATTACAAGTTTCTCGCCAAGTTTAGACGTATTGTAGTGAAAGGTTAGTTATAATTGCGATCTCAGAAACTATAGTACTGTAAGAAGTAATGTTTATTCAATTTAAATTCTGCCTACAGCTACCGGCGACGTTAAGTAATTATGGAAACAGGATTGAGTGCCCGAATTGAATTGTGGAGCTGAAAATAGAAAATAATTATTGGAAT
Organism: Hoplodrina ambigua; assembly: GCA_949774945.1. Lineage (NCBI taxonomy): Eukaryota > Metazoa > Arthropoda > Insecta > Lepidoptera > Noctuidae > Hoplodrina > Hoplodrina ambigua. The sequence continues at coordinate 3,403,783 of OX458969.1, read as the reverse complement.
TTACTTGAGAGCTATGGAAAATTCTAGGCTACCAATTTGTTAAATCAGCTTAAATATTGAAATAACTGAAATTATAATTCGTGACATTGTACGTGTTTTGGCTTATTTTTTTATTTTTTTACGGTCTTTGTAAATAACACCTCGTCGTTTTTGAGTTGGGGGTTAAAAAAGAACCATGTTCTTCTTTTCGAGTCGATGATTATGGACAATCCCCCTTTTTTTTTTGGTTTTCAATTTATAGTTTTTGTGCCCAGTAGGTGGCCACGTTTATCGCGGCATCAGTAGCATTGTTAACGTCCTTTAGGGTACAGGTGTAGGAGCACCACACTCGCACTGGGTATTGCTGGGATCTATAATTCCCCATTTTGCTAGGTTATGTTTGCAGCGGCCTACTTGGGTGCGTAGTCTATTGAGCGCTTTCCATATAGGCCATTGCAAATCACAACCGAGTGGCAAGTGTGGCAAAGACATCATTATGGTGGTAATTTGTTTGTCAATCTGTCAGTCACAGCTGTATTTTTTTTGCAACTACTAAAACTATCGACTTGTGGAATTATAATTATAAAGTATAACTGACTTTGACTTTGAACAATTTTTTTTCGATTGGAACTCTCGGTGAGCAAGTCGGATTTTTTTATTATTATTGTTATCATAAACTTAAAATTTTTGATTTGGCAGTTTTAAATCTAATTCCATATAGCGAAGATTTTTTTTACAATTACCTAAATAAATAGGTACTTAAGATATGACAGGTGATGTTTTATCACAACGTTTTGACACTTACTAAATATGTAAATGAAAATTTGAGTAATAAATACTTTAAAGCGATGGAATCCATTTATTGATAAGTGTGTCAATGTAGAACGAAATGACAACTATTCAATTTCTTTTGCTGCTACATTTATGACAGGCGTTTGACAGCTACATTTTTTTGTATTACATCTAAATTTAAATATAAAAATTCATTTTTTTACTTCAATAAAAAACAGTGTATCTTTTTAACTAGCTTCAATTCTTTTTGTATGTAAAATGACATTTGAAAGTCGTTTTTAATGGTAAAAAAAAACAATATGAACTATTTTCCGCAAAATATTATATTTGTTTACAACACAATGCGGGAACGTACATAAATCACATCAATTTTACATCTATCATGAGCACACCCACTCCATATTCCATCAATGACAATTTTGCGGCCAAGTACCGCCGCCATGTTTTATTCAAACCGTCGCGCGTCGGCGCCGGCGGTGGCAGGGTTCCGTGCTAGGTTTCGACCGGAAAAGCTTAAACGCCCGAAGCAAAATAAGGGTTAAAGGTTTCAGAAAGCGAAGATATTTAAACAGAAAAATGTCTTCGCTTGAACAGAGAATTTATTGATTTTGACCGAAACTACATATCTAACGTAACATTACGCCTGTTATTCCCGAAAGATTAGGCAGAGCTGTACCCATTAGTACACCCACATTTTGCGTGTTATGTTTAAGTTCCATGTAATAGAGAGCGAGGCTGTTGCTATTAACCGGGCACAAATCAAGACTCCGAGGCTGTTACTGAGAAACTTCTTCCAATAAAACTTTTTCCGACCTGGGAATCGAACCCAAAACCTCAGCGAGCACGCTTTGCGGCCACTAGACCAACGAGGCAGTAAATAAGTGATCTGATTTGATTTGTATTACGTGACTTAATTGTGCCTAAGTGACTTTTTACTCCACAGGGATCAATATTCGGATTTGCCACTCGACGGGATAACCTGTCAACGGCACAAAAAGGGTTAAATATTTTCTGTGAAGGCTTTTGGATAGGTGTTAAGTTAGTGCAATGAGACTGCCTCGTTGGTCTAGTGGTTGCAAGCGCGACTGCTGTGCATGAGGTCTTGGGTTCGATTCCCAGGTCGGGCAAAGTGTTATTGGGTTTTTCCATCAGGAATTTCTCAGTAACAGCATCGGAGTCTGGATTTGTGCCCGGTTGATGGCAATAGGCTCGCCCCCTATTACATGGGACTAAAAACATAACTGGCGAAATGTGGGTGTACCAATGGGTACACCTCTGCCTAACCCTTCGGGGATTACAGGCGTGATGTTATGTTATGTTATGTTATGTTATGTTAAGTTAATCTACTGGATTTAGGTACGTGTCGTGTATGAATGAGGGTTGAACTGTTTTTGTCATACAATTTGAAAGAGCATGTGAGTGAGATACAAGTGACTGATGATGACAAATTGTTAGTCATACATATTAAATACATTTTTAAATATGTATAAAAAACATAACATAACGTTACGCTTGTAAACCTCGAAGGATTAGGCAGAGGTTTACCCATTAGTATACCAACATTTCGGCAGATATTTTTAAGTCCCATGTAATAGAGGGCGAGCCTATTGCCATCAAGCGGACACAAATCCAGACTCCGAGGCTGCTACTGAGAAATTCCAAGACCTCACGCTGCAGTCGCGCTTTGCTACCACTAGTCCAACGAGGAGAGATAAAAAAACAAATAAAAAAAAATAGTATCCCACTGGCATCGGAAACAGGGTCCAAGCTACCGCTCGTCAGGGCTTCTGAGATAAGAATCTTCTAACAATACGCGCCGTGTCTAAGAGTACCGTTTTCTGAATCAAGCCCTTGATTCAACCGCCCAACGAGAATCTCCTTAGATTACCTATTATTATTATTGGACTGTAGTGTATTTTACCATATGTTATGTCAATAATATAGTATTCAATGATCATTATGATTGTACTTCTTTGGTTTTTCATTGATCAGGTATTGTAAATAGACAGCCATAGTTCCAAATGTTTAAAAATTATGAGGTGATAGTTTACCCGATAAGTTTACTAAACCTTTGACCTTAACCTTTAACCTTTTGATTGCCTCGTTGGTCTAGTGGTCGCAAGCGCGACTGCTGTGCATGAGGTCTTGGGTTCGATTCCCAGGTCGGGCAAAGTGTTATTGGGTTTTTCCAACAGGAATTTCTCAGTAGCAGCCTCGGAGTCTGGATTTGTGCCCGGTTGATGGCAATAGGCTCGCCCCCTATTACATGGGACTAAAAACATAACTGGCGAAATGTGGGTGTACTAATGGGTGCACCTCTGCCTAACCCTTCGGGGATTACAGGCGTGATGTTATGTTATGTTATGTTTACTAAACCTATCATCCTTATGTATTAAGATATAGGTACATACATGTAAGTGTCGGTTTTCTCAATTAAAATTAACTATAAAATGCTCTTAAAACATTACCTTAACTAGATATGCTTGCTTGAAACTTGGTTGCTCAAAAAATCTTCTAGGCATGGTTTGTGATTGTTTTTTTTTTGATAATTGTTTTAAAAATGAGAATTTAAAAAAGAACACTCTGTGAACTAGTGTTCGATTAGTAGTTCATATTTTTTAAAACGTACATGTATAGGTAAGTATAGTTTATAACTTATACATTTTAGTGTATTGTTATACCTACCTATCTATCTATCTGGATACGAATCGAATACTAGTACATAGCGTTTAATGTTCCTTACGAAGAAGTAAAACCTGCTTTAAATGCCGCAGTGGTTCATGTCTGAATGCAATATTTCTTTCCTACTTTGAACATTTTTGAAAAACAACGCAATTCTAACTTGCAAAACTAATTATAATTACCTGCTACACGGAAATATTATAATTGCTACAATTTGAACTAACTTAAAGTAAATAAATCCGCGAAACACTCGTTATTTTAAAATGTTTTACTTTGGCGCATTGCACCTCGCTTGCGAATAAGGGTTTGGAAATAAAGAAGGTTTTCCATTACGCTGGAAAATATACCAAACGGTTTATTTCGAAAAAATCTTCGTCTGTGAACATAACATCCATAACATCACGCCTGTAATTCCCGAAGGGTTAGGCAAAGGTGTACCCATTAGTACAGAAACATTTCGCCAGTTATGTTTTAGTCCCATATAATAGGGGGCAAGCCTATTGCCATTTATCGTCTGTGAATTTAGATTTTTACGCCCCTAATATTAGGGTAGAATGAAAACTGAGGTGAGTTTTATACTCACTTTACCTAAATTCACCGAGGGAGATATTTTTACAGAATAGACCACCAGTTTAGATTGTAGGTCTTGAGCGAACATCTCATCACGTAATGTGAATACCGGACTGGCGGCTTATGGCAGCAGGAAAATCCGTTGGATTTTGGTCGGTAAGAGTCCGACATAACCCTCCGTTATCTCAGGACAGAAGGCACTCGAGGAGCTCGTGGCTAAGTAATAACAGCCGCACGGGTCGATCCGTCAGGTTAAGCAACGCTTGCCGGGGTTGGTCCGTGGATGGGTGACCATCTTTACACACCGAGACTCCTCCGTGCCTCGGAAAGCACGTTAAGCCGTTGGTCCCGGCTGTCATACGTGGATCTTTGACAGTCGTTACGGGTCGTCAAAAGCCCGAAAGTCTGACAACCAGTCTTATCTAGGGGTATCATATTACCCAGTTACTGGGTTGTGGAGGTCAGATAGGCAGTCGCTCCATGTAAAATACTGGTATTCAGCTGCATCCGGCTAGACTGGAAGCCGACCCCAACGTAGTTGGGAAAAGGCTAGGCAGATGATGATCTCAGGACAGAAGGCATTCATGAAGATCCCCCCACAAAAAGAACAAAAAAAGGTCTTGAGCAAAGATGGACTTAAATAAACGGTTACCTTGGTTTACTGATGTTTAACTGACTAAAAACATTGTAATGTTTTGGTGGAGGTGAAATCAAAGCACTAAAATGAAGTTAGGTAATATTTGAGCCTTCAACAGACGGCTTAAATTAATATGTGCACATGTCACACATAAATGCGAACACACCCACAATCTCTCAACAATTTAATGAATTACGACAAACTAATTTAATATGTGAAATTACTGTGAAGCATAAACAGGTACCTTACATTGTAAGTATATTCAAAACTTAGGTACAGACAGCGTCATCAACTTTTAGTTATCCCTCTCCCTTTAAAATTCGTTCAAAAAGGGGATCACTAGTTGATAACGCTGACCCTGTGCTAGCATAAAATAAAAATAGGCAATAAGGCTCGCCTCATATCATTGGACATAAACAACAGGCAAAATATGGGTGTACTAATGGGTACACTTCTGCCTAACTCTTCGGGGATAACACGCGTGATGTTGTGTATGTAAATAAATTAAAAATATAAAACCATAGAAAAATGAGAAAAAAATTGACGATTTGAGTTGTGAACCCAAATTAACTTAAAATTCAAAAAAATGTTTTAATTAATTATCCGTAAACTGACCGACTACTTGACAATTCAAAAGTGCCTGTAAATGGTTTAATCAAATAAATGATTTGACTATAACCATAATAAAATTTATCCAGTACCTATACTAAAAGCAATCTTTAATTTAACTTCAGTGTAAGGAGCCACTTAGCATTATTCCGCAACCGACAACTGCTACTAGTTGCCCAGTTCCCGCATTGCGACTCCTATGGGAGTTTATCGACATGCAAATATCGGTTTGACTGCAATGGTACTTATCCTTCGTGTGCGGGGGAGTCATTAGACGTTATTTAAGGCAATCGTGGTGCAATCGCGTGGTTGCTTTGGAGAATTTGGTTCAGTTTTTGTCTAATGCTGCGTACACACTGGTAACATGCAATGTAACATGAAAGGAGCCTTTTATCAGTGTGGACGCACGAACCGAACATGTACCTATTAGCACACTGCGTACCCTTTACAACCGACTTCAAAAAGGAGGAGGTTCTCAATTCGACGCGTATGTTTTTTTTTTTTTTTTTTTGTGTGTTTGTTCAACGATTACTCCGCCAATTATGAATCGATTTGGATGATTCTTTTTATGTTTGAAAGAGTATGGTCCCGAATAGGTCCCATAGGAATATTGTCATGATCTGATGATGAATTTTGGAGATATGGAACGGAACTCCTTATAAAATCACAGCAGAACCGCCGTAACAAGAAAAATTGCTTTGTATAAACGTGTAATCGATGACTGACTGAAGGAAGTGGGGAGGGGGTACGTCAACCCCCCTCTTACCACTTTCCAAAATTAAATATATCGTGTGAGGTATTGTTTGAAAGGGCTTTATGTAAGGATTTCAAACATTAACACACAAGCACTAAAAAGTGAAAAATAAAAAGCTTTTTTACAAAAAAAGATCACCGCCTTCAAAAACCACAAAATAAAAAATAACTTTAGCTTGGAAGTCGGTGGCAATACCTACATAACAAGAAACAAAACTAAAGCCGCCGACTTCCAAGCTAAAGTTATTTTTTATTTTGTGGTTTTTGAAGGCGGTGATCTTTTTTTGTAAAAAAGCTTTTTTTTTTTTTTTTTTGTTTTTTTATTGTATATTTGTTCAACAATTACTCCGCCAATTATGAATCGATTTGGATGATTCTTTTTTTGTTTGTAAGAATATAGTCCCGAATAGGTCCCATAGGAATATTATCATGATCTGATGATGAACTTTGGAGATATGGAACGGAACTCCTTATAAAATTACAGCAGAATCGCCGTAACAAGAAAAATTGCTTTATTAATACGTGTAGTCGATGACTGACTAAAGGACGTGGGGAGGGGGTACGTCAACCCCCCTCCTACCACTTTCCAAAATTAAATATATCGTGTGAGGTATTGTTTGAAAGGGCTTTATGTAAGGATTTCAAACATTAACACACAAGCACTAAAAAGTGAAAAATAAAAAGCTTTTTTACAAAAAAAGATCACCGCCTTCAAAAACCACAAAATAAAAAATAACTTTAGCTTGGAAGTCGGTGGCAATACCTACATAACAAGAAACAAAACCAAAGCCGCCGACTAATCATGGATCGCACCGCGCGATGCTTGAAATCGTCGCGTTCAGACTATGGACATTTGTTGCAAAGTGCACCAATGTTGGCGGCAAATTCTTTTATTTCATGTCACGTCGTAAGTATGTCCGCGGCATTAGAGAATATGAATTTTAATACCTATTTGGTTTTCGTATGGTGTGCTTTTTTGGCAACGTTTCAGTTGGTCAGAATAAATAATTTTTACTTATTATGGTTTCTCTTTAATGCATACCAAGTTATGCAATAGTGTTTTTTTTTATTAACATAGACATTTTCCGTTACTGATTAAGACTAAGCCTCTTATGTATGAGGTTACGAGTTTAATACCGGGGAAGTACTGACTTCTTTCATTCTTACGTACTTCTTAGTTTATCTTGGACATCACTGACATCGGTGACGGAAAAGGATCGTGAAGAAACCTGGAGTTTTAATAAGTCTGAAATTGCCAATCTGCCTTGAATGAGGGTGGTGATCAATGCTCATGTCTTCTCTGTATGAGAAGAGGCCTTTGCCCTGTAGTAAGACACATTGATAGGCTGGTATTCTGTTTTAGACATTTTCCAAAAGCAATAATCTCGGATATCAATGAAAACATCCAATCATGTAATAAAGTCTAAATTAGTACAAATAAGAGACCAAATTAACACTCCATACCTACTGAGTATTACGTAATATAAATCAGTAATACCTAATTACAAAACTTCATTAATTTATAGATTAACGTTTACGTTTACAAGAACTCAGGAGCTTCGAATTTCCAATTAAATTAATTGAAACGTTTGACGCACATTGAACTGTTGCTTAATGACTTAATGACTTTCTTAATAGCAATTAAGCAAACAAATATCTAGTTTTCACCCACGAATTCATTCTCGTGAATTTTCATGCGAATTAATTTCGAATTATGATCGAATTTTAAATTTAATATGCGAGTGAAGCCGCGGTCTTATGCTAGTTAACTATAAAAATGAAAGGTCACTCATTGACCAAAACTAATTGACTTGCCAAGCAGCAATATAGGTGTTTGGCAAGTAGGTAGTTTATGGATAGAAGACGTGAGCTAAGAACGGTTTTGGCTTTGACTTTTAGTTCCAAGAGGACTGAACATGATGGGGCTAGTCACCAAAATCGAAAGTGACTAGTTTACACCCATCATTTTCTGCTTGTTAACTATTACTTGACTAAGACAAGCTCGGATTTACTCAAAATGTGTTTCGACGTTGCCCACATAATTCGACACTTAAGATATAGCCCCGCAAACTTGCAAGACCTCAAGAAAATTGTCTATTATGCAAAGTCAAAGTCAAAATTCTACATCAACAATAAACTAGAAAAATATTTTGTCAAAAATTGGTTTATATTTGCCAGAAGTTGCTGCTGCAATGTTTGAAGCTCTTTCATTTATATTTGGGCACCCGCGCTCGAGAGCATTGGGTATGTAAGGCTGACGTCGGCGTCGACGTAAACGTCTGCGTCAGGAGTGCACTTAGCGACGTGGTATCTTGTTTCTGTTAATAGCTTCACAGATTCGCCGAGCTTTTCTGATTACGCGACCATTTCGTTCTAATTTCGTATAAAAAATTCTGTCTGTTGTTATAATGTCGGCTGTTTCTTGCGAGAAGGTTGCTGCGTTTTACTTTAAAGGCTCAGACAAATTAAGAGATAATGTTGGGAGTATACTATATATATTTTAGTCTCTGTGGACTTTATTTCTCTAGAAAATGGCTAAAGCTCTGGGTAAAATGACACGTTTCAGTCTAAAAGATTTAAGTCTCAGTAAAAATAAACATAACTTGAGGAATATTTTCAAATAGTTTTTTTTGTCTTTAAATAGATTCAACTTTTATTAAGATCAGCATAACGGAGCTTTTGTTTTGATCTTATTATAATAAACTTCGGCCAAAAGACTTCGTGTAGCCTGATTTTATTCGCTGTTCTTATCCATAATTTATTCTCCAGAAAGAATTAACTGTTGTTTTAAGAAACCTTGAGAGTGTATCTCAAGTTTCACTGCAAATCTCTGTAACTTACTTCGCCATGAGAGTTGAAACAAAGGAGCCAGTAAACGTCTTCCTAATGAGGGCTTGAAAATCCGTAAACATCCCCTCGGCGGAGCGTTGACGGGTTGTTCTTAAGACTCATTGTTACGTGAAAGGAAATACTTTCAGGCATTCATCTGAAATAAGAGTTGTCGTTTTTTTATTCATTTTCTTGACAGAAATACGAGACTACGAGAAAATATAATTCTTTTATCTGATAAAAAACATTTGTTTTTTAGAACCTTTTTAAACGAGTTTTTACAATAAAATATTATGAACAATATTTACAGACTTAAAACAAGATAACCAGTAACAAAACAAAAAATATTAAAAAAAAAAACTAAAACTAAATGGCATCAAAATATCTGTAATAGACAATAAATCCTTTCAAAAGACTTTATTTAAGCATTTTAACAAGGTACTCGTCTGAATCATCTTGAACGTCCCAAAACCGCTTTACCAAACCCAAATTATATCAACTTTTCGAAAAACTTGAAAGGGTTTTTTTAGGAGTCACAAAGCACATTACGCGGCTAATCCAATTTGTTCGAAGACCTGTGAAGATGAAGGCCTAAAAATACAAAAGGGTCGAAAAGACATTAGACAATATATTATTTTATCCCAATATTATCGATGGTAAAACTTTCTTTGTGAAATCTCCAGCAAATTTGCCCCAAGGCGAGAAATGGAATTTTTTCGTACCGCACAAAAGGGAATGATAAATTAAATTTTTATACGCAGAATTCCCAAAAAAATTTCGTCGTTCAACGTTGAGAATTTATCGTGAACCGTGGATTACATTTTGTATGGAATTAACGAACTGGTTAAAATTGAAAATACTTTTGTAAAGGTGTATGAAAATAAATCACTACTTTTTTATAATAATTAAGTGACACTTGCAGCATTCTCAATGAACAACTTATTGAAAAGAGGTTGCTGAAAATGTCACGGCCACATCTGCCATTCAAAATAATAACTTATCATACGTAACATCACACCTGTAATACCTGAAGGGTTAGGCAGAGGTGTACCTATTAGTACACCCACATTTCGCCAGTTATGTTTAAGTCTCATGTAATAGGGGCAAACCTATTGCCATCAACCGGCCACAAATCCAGACTCCGAGAAAGCAATTGAGAAATTCCTGATGGAAAAACTCAATAACACTTTGCCAGACCTGGGAATCGACCAACCACCAACGAGGCAGATTATAATATATTTTCATTACAACGTCTGCAAACGTGACAATTGCTCAGAGTGATTGCTTATCTAATAACACTTCTATTCAAACACAGACGATAATTTATAATTATGAACTGTCTTAATGTGAGGTTTAAATAATAATGGTTTCTCCACTGCCTACAATAGGTTTTGGTATTATTTAAGTTAAACAATCACATAATAATAGTGAAACTGGTTTGAGCATGATTTAGTTACCAACTAAAGAAGAGTATTTTTTTTTTCCGTCAGAATAATTGTCATGACGTCATATAGCATGGCTGATATTTTGAGAAAAACCACACATACATAATTGTCATTCAAGACTTAATAATGTTAACATATTAAGTATGTAATAAGTAATGTACATAAACTTGTTATGTGTCTTTAAAAAAATTATTATTATTTAAACTTTGTAATTAATTACTGTATTTATAAGAGATGTTAATAATAATAAGTTTTACTTGTAATCGACGTAATTACATGGCGGAGGTGCCGGGAAATGTTCTAGAACGTCTCTTAAAGGACGTTCGCACAACAGTTGCTTTAAAGCCGTGTTATAGTATTACTATACTTGTAAAAAATAAATTGCCAGACATAACCTATAAATAAATTGTCAGACACTTTCCATGGGTATAACGAGTAATAGTTTTTCACAATATTCTATAAAATTTATTTAAAAAACTTCGACCTAAGTGAGTGAGGTTCCTTTTGAATCCGATACCTGAAAAAACCGCTATGTATTAAAGCTAGTTAGCACTGATACCTTCTCTTAAACATGCTCTATAATGTCTATCCTCAAAACAGCCATGTTAAAATGACGTACGTCTGGCGACAGTGGGTTCTTGGACCATCCGCTTTGTCAACAAAGTCATAACCATAGACAAATAATCATAAGATCTAATGGTAAAACGTGACAAACATCATTACATTTAAGCGGCCCATTAACTTCCTTCAAGACATACGAGTATGTTGTGGAAATTTTGACCAAATCTTGAGAATAATCTAATTAATGGATTCGTACTTAATTACTGCCTCGTTGGTCTAGTGGTCGTAAGCGCGACTGCTGAGCATGAGGTCTTGGGTTCGATTCCCAGGTCGGGCAAATTGTTATCGGGTTTTTCCATCAATAATTTGTCAGTAGCAGCCTCGAAGTCTGGATTTGTGCCCGGTTGATGGCAATAGGCTCGCCCCCTATTACATGGGACTAAAAAACATAACTGGCGAAATGTGGGTGTGCTAATGGGTATACCTCTGCCTAAACCTTCGGGTATTACAGGCGTGATGTTATGTGTACTTAATTAATTAGTTTTATTTTTCGGGGTAGTTTTCTTTTAGGAAACTCTTTAAATGATTCGCAACACGGTTCGTAGTGAAAACATTTAATTCAAATTTTAAACTAAACATAAATATATTCAAGCGTCATAAAAATGTGTGCGTGCCGGGCGGCGGCGTGCGTTTTGACTTCAACTGTCGTTGGCGGAGGTGCAGAGAAATGTTCTCGAACGTCTCAAACGTTCGCACAACAGTTGCTTTAAAGCCGTGTTACAGTTGTAAATTGAGTACGACATAGAGAAATTGAGCTTGAGATTTGAGTAAGGAAAAGAAAGTGACAGTGTAGACTTTATTTACAACTTATGGCTAGCAACAACAGGTGTCAATATAACACCCAATTCTCACCCATGTGTTTCGGCGAAAAAAATATTTTTTGAAAGATTGTGAAGCGATTTTCGTTCAAACTAGCCATCTTTACACAGTGACATAGTCCCGCGACACTGCCTACTGCAAACGCAACAGGGCGATCTTCTGTTCTTTGAAATAGGTGTATTCTGAAATACTGTCAAATATAAAAAACATCATCCATCGGTTTCTAAAAAAACTTCAACAATATGTGAAAACTCTGGATACCTATCTCTTTTGTTTGCAAGGGCGGATCCAGGGTGGAGGGGGGGGGGGGCATGGGGGTCATGACCCCCTACCAGGGCTAACTATTTTTATTTAATTAGAATTATTATTGTAATCGAAACGGAGCCTGTCCCGACTAAAAGGCTGGATCCGCTCTTGTTTGTTTGTTGGCTGTACCTTGTATTGTAGGAATAGCAGTATTTTTTACAAGCGAAGAAAAATTCAACGCTGGACGGTCTACAATCGTGTACTGAACCCATGGACAACTTGCGTGTTAGTTAAGTTAAAGAAGTCATGTTAAGAAAATAGTACTACCTCTTCCATTTCTAAGCAAACATCTATGTAAGGCAAGCATTGTAACTTAATATATCCCGAGGTCACGTGGGCTAAGTAATTATTTCCTACTTGTTAACCCTTCCGTGCTCTCAAGTGTGTCGGACGGAATCTTACCGAGATGAGGGGTTAACTGGAAGGAAATGAGCATGATGTGAAATGAGCGTGTTTTTCCTGTACAGGGTTATTGGATCTTAGGGTGTTTTTTGTAATTAATCATTATTGGTAACTTGAATTAAGGAAGTGTAGAAAAAATACAATTAATGTTTTTTTTTAAGCTGGTTAAAATCATCAATTGACTCCTTCCGCCCTGGGTGGGGCGGAAGGGACTGTCAGGCTTTTACTGACTAAAAAACCACCCTGTTCCTTCTATTGCCCTTTACGTTCCGGGGCCACGGTATCCTGTTAAGACGTCCCGCAACCCCGGCAATATTGGAACACATAAAGGATAAAATCTATAGGTACTATTATAATAAAGTTAAACAGTTTTTTGTTTGTCTGTTTAAACACTCTAGTTTCTGGAACTACTATTAAGATTGGAAAAACTATTTTTTGTATTTGACTGACAGATTCAAGAGAAAAGGCTATTAGAACATTACGCTTTGACTCACAAGAGCAGAAACTAAGGACGTAACTTAACCCGGGTGAAAAAAAGGCGGACGAAGTCGCGGTCACAAGCTAGTAATATTATAAAAGTGAATATCAATATCTGTATATTTAAAAATTTGGATGTTTGTATATTCTTATTTTGGAAAGAAAGCGCACCAAAAAGATATTTTACTTACCTGACATAAAACCTTGTACAAACTACTCTTATTAATTTTCCAAGAATACAATATCTTGATGTGAACCAAAATGCTTAAAGAATTCTAAAGTTGCAATATCGAGGAGCTTTTATATTGTGACGCGATAAACTTTCTCGTCCGTCGCACATAAAATGTGACTGCACTGGTATTTCGTTATAATAAGTAGGTACCTACCTAGCATGATGAAATATTACCCAGTAGCAAACTTTGATGAAGGCTGTTCCTTCACAATATGGTCGTTAGCTCTGAAAAATATGACATACCTACCTATTATCGTTTAATAAATCTTTATCTTTTTTTTTTTTTCTTTCTTTTTTTTTTTTTTCATTTTTGCTTAGATGGTTCGGTCATGTTGAGAGGATGAGTAAAAGACGATTGACAAAAGGTATTTATATGGCAGAGGTGAGTGGCAACGCCGGGAGGGGTCGCCCTAGGAAGACCTACATTGACCTTATTGGTGAGGTCCTTCAGAAAGGTCAGGTGCGGAGTACTCGTAACCGGCGTGCTTGTATGACGAGATGTATGAACGTAGATGAGGCGAAAGGAGTATGTAAGGATCGTAGCAGGTGGCGTTCTATAGTTTCTGCCTACCCCCATGGGAAAAAGGCGTGAGTTTATGTATGTATGTATGTATGTGTTATTTTTTCAATAATTTTCTTTAATGCATTTTAAATTTTATGGGACAATCCCGCCTCTCTTTCCCATCCACTGCAACTCCGGAAAGCTTGATACAACTGGGGGTAGTGCCGAGGCAATGAAGCTCGACGAGTCAAGGAGAAATTATTCAATTCTCATGGATCCCGCAAGAAAATCAATCGGAACGATTTTTTTTTTCTGTATGTAGGTACTTTGTTTTAGTTTTAAGGATCCACACAGTTTTGCTAGGTAAAGATAATCCTTGTACACGATTTATGTATACAGAGTTGATATGGCAGAGGGGCATTAAATTACACTACGTATACTATACATGATTAGTATTAATTCGATACGGTATAAAATAAAATATAAATAAAAATGAGTTTTTTTTTCAACCAACTAGGTATATAGCTTACAAGTCAGAGTAAAACACAAACACCCTTTGTAAATAACTTTAACTGACCTCAGATACCTAGGTATTAAAGCGGCAATGTAGGTGCATGACCTATGCGTATAGACATAATCAGCTGTTAGGAAAGATACATGGTGTTCAAACGGGGCAAAAACTTAAAAAATCATTTGCGACTAAACTACTGCTCCTGTTTAATTGATTTTTGGTACAGAGCTTGAAAATGGTACCTAGTATAGGCAGTTTAAAGGAAAGCTCATCTGTCGTATCAACTTTGTATATGGTGACAGGTAATCAGAGACCGATACTTAAGTATATGACCCATGAACAAACACAACTAAAATTATGACATGACATTATGGCAGAAAAATAATTTGAGATCTAGGTAGTACCACGATCATGTAAAAATAGTAGTTAATACAAGAGAACAACGATAAACCTACGCACTGTTAGTTGAATTAAAAATATAATTTTATTCAATACAAAATGATTTCAAAGGCCTTTATGAAATATTAAACAGTGGGCCACGCGTAAACTTAATCTGTAAAGGAAGATCAGAGTGGACCGCTCATACAATATTAATGGAGTCTTGAGGTAGCAAGATTTATAGGCTGGACTGAATTTAGGCACTAATAAATCTGTACTGTTTATTTCAATACGAAAATTATACGTTTTTTTTTAACAAAAGACTGTAAGGCTTTTCTGGAAACTTTTAGGCATGTTTTTATACTAATTTCACTCTCAATTTATCAAAAATGCTTCTATTTTATTTACCTTCAGTTTTGACATTCATGACTGTCAATGAGATAAGATTGAGAGAATTGGCCTTCTGTTAATTTACTTCTTTTTCATATTGATGATGGCAATCCGGGGTTATTTTTAAGTCTAATAGTCTATAAATAATATAAAGATCATACAGATTTTAAGAACAATAAAACCCTAAATAGAGTTTATATCATTAATACTATTTAATGTCATGTGTCTGTTTTAGATTATACAAAAATGTAGTTTTACAGTTTATAATTTTTCGTAACAATCAAGTTAATTATTTTTCAACTATGGTATAACCAGGGTTACCCTATGAATGAATAAACTGTTGAAATTCATCAAAATGCAAAACGAATTTACCCTTCCAAACTAAAGTGAAACCCTTTTTTAAAGGAATGTGGCGAAACTACTGTCTGTCGCAAATGTATACAAATTGTCCGGTTTAACTTGAACAAAAGCAAACTTTACTTACGAAACCATAGGTATCAGATTTGGCTGCTTACCTGCAAAAGAGAAAAAAAAAACATGTTAAACATAGTAGCAAAAATACTCGTACTTAATACAAAAACAAACAAATCGATACTGGAAATATGAATTAACGTAAGGGACATTTGGTCGAACATTATTTTCTATTTTTTTTGACAAATTTTTAACCGTCCATTATTAAGGAGTTAAGTTTAAAGCATTTCACAAAAATAATATAAAATAACGGTAACAACTCAGAACAGAGAAACTGCACACAACTTTGAATAACTACCAGCACACACTGACCCGGGGAGCACTACAGTACCTACATCAAGATGGTACTGTTACGACAAATGATGTCAGGGCACACGATTTGTCTGACTTCATAACAACGCCTTTGTTTTAGAAACTTCATGCCCAACAATGGATTTACATAATGTGAATCCAATGTAAATAATAGATGATTATCAAACAGCAATTGTCATCTCTTATAAAAAGTCAGGCTCCATTGGTAGATCAGTTCAGTTCTGGCCCAAAATTGGCGTGGCGGATGTTAGGAAATTATTATAATCAATTCTTTTTGTTCTATAAAAACCGATATCAATGGTTGTTGTGATTTTGAAAAAAAGTTCATGTCAATTCGGTGTTTTTGAGTTCGAAGAAGTAGATCGTGTAACCCGAAGCCTCCAGGTAATTCAATGAACTATGATTTTTGAATTTAGAATGCTAATTCTGCTTATTAAAAGCGTACAAAATCTTGTCGCAATCTTATGTTTGCGCAAATTAGAGACATTTTTGACAGATAGCGACTGAGATTAAATTGCAGTCGTGTCTAAAAGCTACTAGAATTGCCCTCTTAGTATTAATAAATATATTTTTTTTAGAGTGGGTAGGTGCCTCAAAAATAATGTCTTGCAAACAAATACTAAATTCGTATTTGCAGTGTAGCTATTTGAATTTAGCAATTCAAGCTTTTCAGCAAGCGTACAATATTCCGCAGTGCTTATTAAGTTCCACTTTGTTACTCTGTGGCTAAACCCAGGCGCTATTTTCGCCTGTCAGCCATTAATTAATTCCATTATCCGCGAACCTCACTGCATTCTCTTTGCATAATGCATTCTGTATCCAGTATTATATTTTGTAAATTGTTTATCAAATTGTAGTTAAAATGCGCGAGATTACTGCTGGTTACTGTTAGTTGTTCCAGATAAATATTTTCCCATATCATATTTTCCATATAAAGTTATCCAATATTGAGTATAAAATAAGAGATCAGTATAAACTGGAAATGTTATAGCTTAATATGCCGTCCATGCACATAAATGTCTGTCGATTGTTGAGTGAAAATCATTGTGTGAATGTAAAATCACATTAATGCTTTGAGTTTTCACTTACGATAGAAACTATCTACAGTGTAACAGGTCAAGTTTATTGAAAATATTATTACAGTTTAGTACATTGAAGACAGCTAAATATTATGAAACACACTCATTCAATGTCTCCTGTTTGTAAAATCAAGTTTTCATAACTTGACAGTCAAATTTCATTGACTGCTATCTTGATTCAGGTGCTGTCAGTTCCTATCAGTGAGTGCTCTGAAAATTCAGAAAGTATAATTTTAAAAATATTGTGAATCTTTTTACATTTAAACATTTTATACAATTTTTTGAAAATTTTGACCATATATTTATAGTCACTTCAAGTGTTTGCAAAAGTTTGTGATAATTTAATTATATTTTTTAATAACTCGTAAACTTTCTTATTAAGGTATTATTTTCTTGTTATTTTTCCTCTAGATGATTTTAATTAGTTATTAGTTCCTACTTAATTCTTCTCTCTCGATATTTTTTTGACTAATAATTCCGTCAAACAATAATTTCAGGTTTTCTAATTTAAAAAAAAAAATTGACTCTCTCATATAATATTTACTAGCTTTTGCCCGCGAGTTCGTCCGCGTGGAAGCTAAATATGACATTATGCAAAGCGTTTAGGCGTGTAGCTTCATTTCAGTGAAAGATTTTTTTTTGTAATATGACCAGTACGTCCCGATATTATCTCAAAGCAAAAAACAACTTACATAACATCACGCCTGTAATCCCCGAAGGGTTAGGCAGAGGTGTATCCATTAGTACACCCACATTTCGCCAGTTATGTTTAACTTTTTTTTTTATAATATTTAGTGCAGGGTACTTAGTTTATTTTAGTCTTTGACTCATTTAACGTTGACTTGATTAGTTTTTCCGATTGATGTTTTAAGCTAACCTTCAATTTTCAGCGATGTGGCAGGTTCTAGTTATTGGTACCATAGTCACCGTAGCACAGGCGAGATATGAAAATGTTAACGTAAGACAGGACTGGTGGGAGACGGCAGTGTTCTACCAGATATATCCAAGATCATTCATGGACAGTGACGGGGACGGGATTGGGGATCTAAATGGTGAGCATCTTTTCTATGTAAAGTTTTTGTAAACTGAAGTTGTTATGGTTGTTGAATTATTGTGGAAGTCAGATGAGTGTTAATTTATGTAAAACTTATATATTTACTACATTTAGGCCGTGACTTCGTCCGCGTAAATGTCGGTTATAGCGGACGCAGAACTGTGAACTGCAGTGGCCAATCTGGAAATCTCTTAACAGATTGCGAACCCAGGTTGGCCGCTGTAAAACTAATCTGGTCAAATGGGGCTTTCTTCACCCATCCCAAACGGAGTGCCAGTGTGGAGCACCATCCCAGGACATGCGTCACCTGCTAAGTTGCCCGTCGTGCCCTACCACCTGCACCATCCACACATCCACATCCACCAGACCTTAATGAGGCCAATGACAGAGCTGTACAGGTTGCTCAATATTGGTCGGAGAAAATTTGAGTCAATCGACACGAGAAGAAGAAGAAGAAGCGGACGCAGACGAAGTCGTAAAATATAAAGTAGCCTATGTCCTTTCTTGGGGTTCAAACTTTCCCCACATCAAATTTAATTAAAATCGATTCAGTGGTTTAGTCGTGAAAGTGTTACAGACAGATACACAGAGCTATTTTCATATTTATAATATGTTTATGGATAAGTCTGGATTTATTCATAACAATGAGTACAGGATCTTACAGACTACTCCAAAACTATGTTATACGCGTTTAATTAACTACGTAAATCATAAAATATACTAAACATAAAATTCAACAAAAACTTGGAACCACAATGTTTATTTAGCTAACTTAGTGTCAGTCGCTCCATGTAAAATACAGGTATTCAGCTACATCCGATTAGACTGGAAACCGACCCGAAAATAGTCGTTAAAAGACTAGGCAGATGATGAGTTTCCATAAAAATGCTTCGTTTCTGTAATAATTTAATTAATTGCCAAGCATTGAAAACTTTTTAGTAATAACTAACCAAACAAAATCTTTAAAAAAAAAATGTATATTTACAACCAAACCGTTTCCACTTTTCTATAACGAAGCCTTTACGAATGAGAGATAAAATGGGACACCGTTTCAGTCTTTGTTTATCGTTTGTAGTCGATCTGAGTTCATTAATCTACCTGACACTCAGTCTTGGCTCGTTATCTACTCACAATTCTAAAGCACGCATACCAGGGCGTTAAAAATAGGGTTTAGAAGGAAATTAACACCTTTGCTTCACGTTACACGGTTTGAGTAAAATTTTTTATGTAAAACGTTTAAAAAACATCCCTTAATAAAACAGTACGGCTTCGAAACAGTAAAATTTGCCATTCAAATAGCTGCTTTAAATCACATGCGTCAAAATATTTTTTTTATATGGAGAGGTATAAAAGTGGAGGCTCGCGGTTGTCGCGCTGGCAGCTAACCGTTGTATTCAAGGCGATTTCAATCGGGTTGTTGCCATTTCGGGGGTGCTTTTGATGCCATGTTTGCGAGCGGAGTTTGACGCAAAGACCTTATATAACTTAGAAAATAATATGATTGTGAGCCACATCTGTAGGCAGAAAAGTGATGAATGAAATGGAAGTAATGGTACACGTTTTTAATTTTTGCAGGAATAACATCAAGGCTAGAGTATTTGAAGGAATTAGGAGTAGACGCTACGTGGTTGTCACCGATTTTCAAATCACCATTAAACGACTTCGGTTACGACATCTCCGATTATTACTCCATCCAACCTGATTACGGAACCATGGAAGACTTTGAACAACTCCTTAAAAAAGCTGGCGATTTAAGTGAGTCCAAAATTGTTATTATTTATGGGTATGCATAAACCCACAAACGAAATTATCGTTTTCTTTACCGAAATTCGATAGCACAGCGTATCGGTTATTTGAAGTTTCTTAATAAGATTTCCCTTTACAATTTATATTCGAAACGGCCTGTCTGTTTGTATAATTTCAACAATTTATTCTGGTGTTGTTTTTCCTCGATTGTAATTATTTCTGATTGGATGGTTCAAGAAAGGGAGTGGTTCCAATAATAATAGTTCAGAGCGGTTGTATTCTGTTGATTTTTGTCTTTTGTGTCGAAATTGAGATGGGTTCGCAAAGATTTGATCAATTGAAATGTTTTCCAGATACTCAAGATGGTTAGATATATAATAGAATTAATATTTCACCATGATTATTGTTTCAAACAATTGAAGCTCAAAATAGAAATCTTTTGTCCGCTTTGAATAACTTTTAGAAGTCGTTGAAACCAAACTTAGTACTTTATGTAAATACACATCACATAATTTGACATTTAATCAAATACCTAGTTATCAAGAGCAAATATGATATAGCTGTCTGACGAAATTACCATCTCGCTTACTAATAACTAATTAATCTTGTCATCTAATTTATCATATGGGCGTTGATTGAACTATCTGATATTTGTTTCAGATATAAAGGTAATTTTAGACTTCGTGCCGAATCATTCGAGTAACGAGAGTGATTGGTTCATTAAATCTTCAAACAAAGACGAATATTACAGCGACTGGTATATTTGGGAGAATGGACATATGAACGATCGTGGTCAGAAAAGTCCGCCCAATAATTGGGTAAGTAAATGTGCTAACTAATTTATTTATTTATTTATTACAAAGGCGAACTTAATGCCGTAGGCATTCTCTAACAGTCAACCAAAGGTGGTGAAGAGATAACATGGTAGGTGCAAGTTATTGTAGGTACGTGCGTAAAACAACAAAATAAGACATTAAAAAAAATACAAATTAAATCGCTGGTCGATAAACCGAGCATAGAACCAGTACAAGAGTAAAAGCTTTATTTCTGGATGTTTGTAGAAAAAAATATAAATTACCATATTAAATGTAATAATGTAATATGTCATGTATAATGTTCTATCTCTAGAAAATTGCGAAGTCTCCATTCTACTAAATTCTAGAGAATTCATTCGCTCGGTTTGGTCTCAATTGACTTAATTAGCAAGTTCATATGAAAGAGTAATTTTTCTTAGTTGATCTTTCATTGTTTATTATTTATTTAATTAAAACGGTATCGATCATTTTGTCTGTTTCAATAAATTTCGTTTGCAAATGAGAGATAACTCTATATTTTGATATTGCTTGCTTCAAATATGTTGTTTTTATTATGTTTTAGATCAGTTTATTCAAAAAAAGTGCTTGGACCTACATGCCGTCTCGAGATCAGTATTACCTCCATCAGTTCGGATCAAGCCAGCCTGATTTTAATTTTAGAAACCCTGTGGTTGTTGAAGAGATGAAGGTAAGTCTAAACTTCTAAAACCTAATTTAGACGATACGATAAATAAAATTATAAATAAAAAAATATTTTTAAAAAAAGCTTTTATTTAACAAAACAATGTACTAAAAAGGAGAAAATAAGTTTGGGTTGACAAAGGGTCTGAGATTATCAATTTTGGGCCTTCAATATATTTCAACAAAAATATACCTTTAACGTATTTCTTCACGGTATTTCTGTATTCGTATGACTATAAATAAAAGCTTTGGCGCTCTTTAAGAATGAAAAGCAGAATTATGATTAAACATTTTTTCAGCAGCTTTAAATATTTAATCTTATCTTCCTTCGCCTTGTTCTACTTCATTTTACTTCATGTAGTATTATTACACTTCGTGTTAGTTTATTCAGCATAATTACGCTTCGCTTCCCTTCGTGTCACTACTGCTATTTTATAATTTCAATATTTAAAGAGCGCCAAAGCTTTTATTTATAGTCATACGAATACAGAAATACCGTGAAGAAATACGTTAAAGGTATATTTTTGTTGAAATATATTGAAGGCCCAAAATTGATAATCTCAGACCCTTTGTCAACCCAAACTTATTTTCTCCTTTTTAGTACATTTTTTTGTTAAATAAAAGCTTTTTTTAAAAATATTTTTTTATTTATAATTTTATTTTCTACTTTTTAGTCTTTTGAAATCTATATTGATATTGATTACAAAAGGAGGGCCCCCGGTATCCTGAGGTTGTACGTTAGCGGCATGACATTTTTTACCACCCCCATACCATTCAGCTCTCGGCACTTACTCACCTTAGCATTGGTTTTTTATTTAGCTATGGCCACATTTCAGTTCCATGTCATAATTATATTGCATTGTCATATAAGACGTCTGCCATTTTGGATTTAGAATGACGTGACTTTACTTATTGTTGTTTCAATTATATTGCCCTTTTGTTTGATACGCATATCGTACGAGTTACTATTAAAATTATAAATCGCCATTTTGTGACGTCTGCCATATTGCATTTAGAATTTCGTCAATTTATTTAATATAATAGTTTGGGGAAAAAGTTTCTTCGCATTTTTTAAGAAAATTCAAAACATTTATTTATATTTTATTTACTTTTAACTAAAGTATGTAGCCACCATTTTGCTCGATAACTTTTTGCCATCTTGTAGGTGATGATGTGACATGATCCCATTGCTATAAAAATTTTGGGACTTATGATCAAAATACCGCGATAAGTGGTTTTGGCAGTCCCCTTGCGATGTTAACCTGATACTGCCTAAAGAATTCTGAAGAGATCGAAACAGGTGGAAATCTGAAGGTGCAAGGTCGGGTCTATACGGCGGATGCATTAACACCTCCCAGCCAAACTCTCTTAATTTTTGCTGAGTGGCTAAAGATGTGTGAGGTCTAGCGTTATCATGATGAAAAAACCACACCCCTTCTGTTGATTAATTCCGGCCGCTTTCTCTCAACTTCTTGCTTTAATCTCATCAGTTGTTCGCAGTAGAGTTCAGAATCGATGGTCCTGCCTGGTTGTAATAAAAGCTCATAATGACTAATGCCCTTCCAATTCCACCACACACTCAGTATCACCTTGTTGCGAGTTAACCCGGGTTTCGCCACAGTCTGTGAAGCCTGACCGGCCTTTGACCACGACCTTTTTTCGCACGTTCTTGTCGTACGTGATCCACTTTTCATCACCAGTTATCAGCTTCTTCAAAAATGGTTCGGTTTCATTAAGTCGTAATAAAGAATCACAAATGAGTACACGGTTCATTAGGTTTCTTTCAGTGAGCTCGTGAGGTATCCAAATATCGAGCTTTTTTGTGTACCCAGTTTTTTTCAAATGCGCCAAAACTGTTCTGTGATCAATTCCCAGTTCTTCAGCTACGTCGTAACTACTGACATGCCGATCTTGCTCCACTTTTTCAAAAATGGCATCCATTTTATCCGTAATAGGGCGACCAGAGCGACGTGCATCTTTGACATCAAAATTTCCGGATTGAAAACGCTTAAACCAAATTTGTGCTACTCTCACAGACACTGCACAAGGTCCATAAACATCGCAAAATTTTTTTCGCGGCTTGCGTTGCCTTTTTACCTTTTTTGTAGTAAAATTTTAAAATGTTTCGAATTTCTTCATTAGTCTCACTTATCTTGACAGAACGAAAAACAAATGAAAATCAGACATTTTTCTAATTTGAATTTAGAATTATGTTCTTTATAATCTAAACTTTCAATGATACCAAAACCAGCCAGATACAAAAAGTATAGTCAAAGAGATTTTATTACAAGTTCATACATACTATACTTAATACGAAAAGACTTTTTCCCCGACCTAATATATACCTATTATGCCTGTTACATCGGTTGATCGTTGAGGAGTTCCCTGGTTTGTAGCCAACCCTGGATCATCATCTGCCTAGCCTTTTCCCAACTATGTTGGGGTCGGCCTCCAGTCTAACCGGATGCAGCTGAATACCAGTATTTTACATGGAGCGACTGCCTATCTGACCTCCACAGCCCAGTAACTGGGTAATATGATACCCTTAGGTAAGACTGGTTGTCAGACTTTCGGGCATCTGACGGCCCGTAACGACTGTCAAAGATCCACGTATGACAGCCGGGACCAACGGCTTAACGTGCTTTCCGAGGCGCGGAGGAGTCTCGGTGTATAAAGATGGTCACCCATCCACGGACCAACCCCGGCGAGCGTAGCTTAACCTGACGGATCGACCCGTGCGGCTGTTATTACTTAGCCACGAGCTCCTCAGCCAACCCTGGATGTGATATCAATTTCATGGTGAACTCACCAACTGTCTATCAACAAAATTTCAAATCCCTACTGCCAACCGTTGAAGAGTTCTCTGGTTTGGAGCCAACTTTGAAGGTGGACCTGCTAACTGTAATTCCAATTGATGTGCATTTCATGTCAGTACTGTTAACCGTTGAGGATTTCCCTCGTCTGGAGCCAATCCTGGCAGCAGCATCACGTCATGCATATCATAATCATGCATTGTCATTGGGACTGGACCAGTATGTAAAATTTCATGTCCCTACTGTTAACCGTTGAGGAGTTCCCTCATCTGGAGCCAATCCTGGCAGCAGCATCACGTCATGCTTATTATAAACATGCATTGTCACAGGGACTGTACCAGTATGTAAAATGCAAAATTTAATGTCCCTATTGGTAACCGTTGAGGAGTTCCCTCATCTGGAGCCAATCCTGGCAGCAGCATCACGTCATGCATATCATAATCATGCATTGTCATTGAGACTGGACCAGTATGTAAAATTTCATGTCTCTACTGTTAACCGTTGAGGAGTTCCCTCATCTGGAGCCAATCTTGGCAGCAGCATCACGTCATGCATATCATAATCATGCATTGTCATTGGGACTGGACCAGTATGTAAAATTTCATATCCCTACTGTTAACCATTGAGGAGTTCCCTCATCTGGAGCCAATCCTGGCAGCAGCATCACGTCATGCTTATCATAATCATGCATTGTCATCAAAACCAAACGTGTGTGCCAAATTTCAGCTCGATAGCTTTAGTAGAAGTGGATGAAATATTGATTGCAAAATTCCAGGACATACATACAAAGTTACATACATACGGGTGAAGTTAAATAAAAGCTTTTAATAAAATCGTGCGATTTGTCGTACATTGCGGGAACGCGCGGCTGTCGTGTCAAAAGTGACCGATCATCGATGGAAATGTTCCACAACTTGCACGGGAAATGGGGTAAAAATACATGTATTTTTAAAAACAAAATACCAGCCCATTGATGTCCCACTGCAGAGCAAAAGCCTCTTCTTATACAGATTAGGTACAAGTGACAAAGTTTGCTCAATGTTGGTTATAAAAACTACGTGATAAACAAATTACTACTTTATAAAAAAAGGTGACTTAATATCTTCAAATACATCTGAGGTTGGAGCACCTTTCTAAATTGTTATCTAATAATTAAATTTCTTATTAAATTATAAAGGTTGATGAAACCTTATCCAGAAAACTAACTCGGAGAGTACGCAGCTGGACAAAAATCAATGACAACGAAATGACGGCATATTATTTAAAAAACTGACCTGTCTTTGTCATTATATTTTCAAAGATAGTCAGATCACATTTTCCGCTGTTATAGTGACGAAAAGGGATAGTGCAATCCATAATGTATAGCTCCGTCTCTCTTTTGCACTGTAAAAATGATAGCACATTTTAAAATACGGCTTCAGTAATTTTTAACGGAAAATTCCTATCATTATTATAACCTTCGATTCACAAATCGTACTTCAACTGAACTATTTACACACGTGGCTAAAAAGTTTGGTTACTGTCTACATTTGTTTTGTAAATCCACAAGGCAACGTTATAAACAGACAGTTACTACAGACATTATATAAATAAAGATTCAGATTTGTAAATACCATTATTTTATGACTCGGCAACTTGTAATGAAGATTAATGTTTTCGTAGTTCACGGCTCTCTGTAATATTACTTAAATATTATTATAAAAAGCTTTGTGCATGCAATTATGAATATGTTTAGTTGGGGGAATAAGATAAACAAGTTACTATCTAAAGGATTAAGTTCTATGTTCACTTGGCACAATACTTTTAATTTTAAAGTAGATTTTTTATATAATTATTGATTACGGCATCTTCTTACAGAACGTTATAAAATTCTGGCTAGAAAAGGGAGTGGCTGGAATGAAAGTAAATTCTGTCAATCATCTCTTTGAAGTGGACAAAGATGCATATGGTGGAAGATATCCTAACGAACCGATAACTGGAAAGCCAGGACTAGGACCAGACGACTACGGTTTCCTTGACCATATTTACACTAAGGACCAAGAAGAAAATTATGACATGATATCGCAACTTCGAGATGTGTTTGATGCTATTACTATTAGGGATAATTTAACGAGGTACGTCAAAAACTAATGACTATAATTATATTGAACAGTATTAACAGACGGTATATTTCTGCCAAGCTAATAGAACTTTTGAAACAGTTGCAAAGGGAATATCTAAAATAAACACGAAAGTAATATAGTACCTAAGGATATATTTCTCCATCCCCTGAGAAATTTGTCCTCGCGGCAAAATAATGAATATGACCAAAATATTTAGATTTTCGTGAATTTTAGGATGAAACATTCAAATCTTTTTAATATAAAGTATCTTACGTCATGGGTTTATTAGTGGTTAAGGTAAAAACTGTTAACATACTCATGATGAGTTCTATTTCTTGATAAAACGAAAGTTTATCTACCGATATCTTGTTTTGTTTGTCTATAAAAAAACGTATTGATGTATGTTTATACTTAGCGAACATTTATGCTGGATCTAATTTGATATATGCGTATTACGTCCATTAGGTGTGGATTTGTACAATGAATTCGACATTGACTTCAACAGATTCAACTCTTTGTTATTGTAAATCTTACTTGAACTGTATTTTTATTCTTAATGTACATCAGTTTATATACTCTCTTTACATCTCCTTCGTTTTCTTCGTAACTCTAAGCTCATGGTCTTTTTCCTCTTCCAGAGTAATGTTGTCTGAAGCTAGTACGACCATCAAGAATGCAGTAAGGTATTACGGTGAAGGCATTCACGCTGGTGCTCATATACCATTCAATTTTGCCCTCATCTCGGATCTGGACAAAGATTCTGACGCTAGGGACATTAAGTACACGGTAGATAGATGGCTTACGTACAAGCCTTTGAGGAAACCAGCCAACTGGGTGGTAAGTACAACCTGTTTCTTTCTTACAGCCTTCCTCTTCACTAGCCTGGCTGTATAGTATATAATTAAGTCTTCATAACTGATAAATAATAGAAATTCCGCTTCATCTGTAATGTCTATTTAAATAATGAACCCACTATTTAGTTGTAATAATGAGACCTATTAATAAAACGCTTACGCTTATTAAAATAAACGCCAACGTGACATGAATAAGTACATAACTGTAATGGGTTAGGTTGTTAGGGTGTACTTACAAATTGACACTTGTAACAACTTTGTTAACTTCCAAAACGCCTCCAGCCTCCAACGGCGTTCTCTAATTTACGGATACATTTACCCTATCGGGAAAAGTGTTACAACAACCAACGTTAATTGCTTCATGTCAACAAAATGTAACAAGGTCAACCAAATAAGCCATTTCGTTATACCCAATTTGACTGATATCAGTTAGCCTCAGGGAGTGTGCAGATTACGTTTCTACAACAAACATTGTAGGTGTGTCTATTTTGATATTGGAAAGGCCTTCCTTTCTACTCTTGGAACATAATACGATAATTATTATGATCGATGTTGTTGCGAATTGAGCGCCTCGGGAATCGAGTTGTGTGTCAACTGATAATGTGTTTCTATAAAGGGAAGGTCGCTGGTTGATATTCAGATACAATATAGGATTGTGATGTGTTCAAAATGATAGACGAGCACCTTTAGGAACACATCAAGTGGCATAGCGTGAAAAAAATATGTTACAAGGTCTCGGTAAAAAGAATATTGATATGATTTATTCCTCTCAATGATATGTGAACAAACTGTGAGTAGTAGGTATCTACATAAATGAATACTACAAAGAGTTTAAATTGTTTGTTTGTTCATAAGAGATTACCTATCTCGAGAACTGATTTAATTTCAAACAGACAAAGTCGCGGGTAGAAACTAGAATGTTATAATAGAAAATCGTATTCAATAGTAATTGTTTCAGAGTGGCAATCATGACAAGAGCAGAGTTGCATCAAGATTCAGACCAGAACTGGTAGACGCCTTCAACATGCTTGTGCTTCTGCTGCCCGGGATTGCAATCACTTATATGGTAAGCAGTTGTTATCCTAACTCATAACTCCATGACTACTTTATGTCTAATTTAAATAAGTTGTCGAACAACACATTTTGAACAATCAACTAAGTGTTTATGTTAATAAAGAATTATGTATTCATGTAGAAGATTAGGGCGGGCTATTACATTGTCCTTTTGATCTCTAAACGCTAAATACACGACCCTAAATTAGATAGGATTAACACACGTGATGGTTTCTACTTAAAAAGTCTGTAAGCGGTAAAGGCACGATTCTTTTGCACATTATTATCGTATATTTTATGAATCATTATCTTCCTGCCCTTGCCCCATGGTCCTTGGAGTCGGCATTATACGTTATCCTCTTCCATTTCTTGCTGTCAATCGTCATGCTATCACTGAATCCCTCTTCTTGATATAATTCTTCAAACAGTCCGTTCATCTTTGCTTTGGCCCTTCTCTTGATCTACATTCTATAAATACTAACTCAACTTACACATGCCTAAATATTGAAGGGCGAAGAAATAGGAATGGCAAATGGATTCGTGCCGTGGACCGAAACGAGGGATCCTCGAGCTTGCAATACGGACGACCCTGTTAACTTCATCGACGTGTCCCGCGACCCTGCCAGGACCCCGTTCCAGTGGAGCAACGGCAAACACGCAGGTACAAAACCTTTTGAATATTTCTCATTTCTACGTGAATAATACCGAGGTCAAGTGACGACAGAAACCGGACTATAGCAAGTCGGGCTCGCACAGTTCGGGTTCCGAACCAAACTGCACTGAGGTCTGCTGAACTATTATAAGTATGTGAAATAAACTGCGCTAGCTTGTCATTGTAATGATTCTGCTAACTAACATTATTTTTAATACAGTTTAATATTGCATGACTCAAAAGTATCATTTTGTATTTTTATTTTAATTACTACGTTGACAAAACCTTTGTGGACCGATAATAAGTGATCTTATCTTGTAAGGGTTCCGTGCCTCAAGAGAAAAATCTTTTGAGGCATCGAACCCAAAAAGGTTTAATTTTTTTGGGTCACTGATGTCCATCTACACTCTAAGGGTTCTATTCATTCCACCATTAGAGGTTTTCCTTAATGTTCATCCAACATTCCGTTAAAGCCGAATAAAATTGTAAAACTGTCTAGACAATTTCTAAAGTTTTTCGCAAAGACTCAAAATCTCTGCGAGTTAAAAAGCTTTATGTTGTTATAACCTTCTTAACATACGATCTTGAAGGGTTATGCCAGAAAAAAATAACTTGCCTCGTATAATTATGTACTTAGTTCGAATTTGAATTTAAATGACCTAACCCTTTTGAATTAATCTTCTTTAAAAAGTGAGGGGCTTAAAAATAATAATTTTACCAAAGAGATTTCAGTTATTTCTAAGCAGTGTAGCCAGGGCTACTCTAGGCAAAACCATTGACTGATGAAGGTCAGTCGTTCTTAAACAACATTATATTTCGACGAAGCAAAAATGACTATAATTTTCACAGCCTACTGAAACCATGTTTTTTTTTCAGGATTTTCAAATGCAGACCAAACCTGGCTGCCAATAGCTGATGGCTACGAGCACTTGAACGTTGCATCACAAAGGTCCGCAGTCCGTTCCCATTACCAAGTCTACCGTGCCCTGACAACTCTGCGCAGTCGACCAGCTTTCAGACTCGGCAGATACGAATCTTTGGCTCTTAACAACGATGTTTATGCCTTCAAAAGGTTTGTTACATATTTTCTGGAATTTTATTTCACAGTTTTTATAATGGTTTACGTTTTGTTTTTGGCTCATAGTTTAACATCATGACAATCGTTGTTGGTTTTCCAACTCATGTGTGCTTAAAATATTAAGGAGATAAGTTATTCTTTTCTCAAAATCTTTTTTTTTTTGGTTTTGAACTTACGATTTTTTATCGTCACCTTCTTGCTAGCATACAAAAAACCTAGATGCACAGTTCCTTTTAAATATCACAACAAAAGGTATTTTGTATAGTCCAAATGCCACAGCATAACTAATTTAAAACAAGTCAGCCGTCTGCATAATGTTTTTGTAAAAAATTAAATGAGCACATTCTTAGATTGTGATAAGAGGAAATTGCTGAGTATTTATTTTCATTTTTTGAATATCAATACGCAATCCCGATTTTTTTAGCTAGCCTGTTATGTTCCCTATTATGTCCTGCTGGGCAAAGGTCCCCAATTATTCTTTTCTAGCGCCATCTCGAACCAGTCTTTTAGGTGGGCGTCTAGGTCGCCACCTCTCTCGAAACCGATTTATTTGTTGTAAATTCTTTACGTATTCATATTTTTTGTGATATTTCAGATGGTATAATGACGACACCTACATCGTTGTCATGAACGTGGGCAGGATCTATCACGTGGTCAACCTGACCGCTTTCGATTTGATCTTCGGACAGCTAGAGGTCGAAGTCAGCAGCGTGTTATCTTCTAGAACTTACAGGTATGATACGATTCTCTATAGCGTTAGATGCTTAATATATTTGACTGTCTCGTTGGGTTAGTGGTCGTAAAGCGCGACTGCTGAGGGAGGTCTTGGGTTCGATTCCCAGGACGGGTAAAGTGTATTTGGGTTTTTTGGAATGCAGGGATGCATCGGAACGAAACTTTGGACTCTAAGTTATAATCAAGTGAAAATATAAAAGTCTTTTTTGGCAATAAACTATATTATTTCAACAATAAAATCCCTTTTTAAAGTTTAGCTTGTTTTTGTTTTACAGTGACAGTGTTCAAGCGAATTACTTGGATTTGGCGGCAGACGAAGCCCTTGTACTTCGAATGCAGGTTTAAGAAGCTAGCAGTATGTGAATACTAGTAAATAACATTTATGTATATTTTTTTACCATTATTAATAAATCTTAAGTTAACTAAATATTTTATGGATTTTATTGCGTCCATGTCATTCTGTCATCGTTCTTATAATTTGATAAAGTAAACAATCATAAAAATTGTGCAGTCGGGGTACACCCGTAATCTCTCTTTCAAAGTCATAGTCAAATCATTTGTTTCAATTATTATATACACAAAAAAGGATTGGATCTAGTTGCCAATTCTAAAAGGTAGTTTGTTTAGAGAAGAATGGGCAAGAAACTCCATACTTTACATACATTTTATCTTTATAAATTTCAAGTAGTAGTAGGTAGTATTTCAAGTCTATTAAGATAGACACTTAAAATTTTCGCAGACAGTGTATTACTTTGGCCGTTATACAAACAACGCTATAAATTCAATAATTAAATGCGACTTTT
Source organism: Hoplodrina ambigua (assembly GCA_949774945.1). NCBI lineage: Eukaryota > Metazoa > Arthropoda > Insecta > Lepidoptera > Noctuidae > Hoplodrina > Hoplodrina ambigua. Next base: position 3,372,601 of record OX458969.1, on the reverse strand, counting down.
TTAATTGCAAATCCATAATTATAAATGAAGAAACATACAAGATACATGGCTTATTTATTGGCGTTTTATATTCGATCTTAATATTGTACGGTGTGGCATGGAACCCTTCATCTCTTCCACCTGGCCATTTTTGTGCCTCAAATACAAGACAATCGTTTATTGACACTTAAGAAGATCTTGTTGCTGTGCCAAACTTAATCGTAATCTCAACACGATCTTACAATTCACTTATTTCTGTACACTCTCAATCTTATCTTGTCAATACGAATTCTGGAATTTTACTGTGTCGAATCGGCAAAAACAGACATTATATTTATAAAACAACTTGTAAAAATACGTGCCCTTTGCACTTCTCTATAAAAAAGTACCTAGAAACGGTATTAGAAATAAAACGAATATTTTCCTTCAAACTTCTGTTAGAAACAACACTTATTCAATAAGCCAGCTTGTGACCATTGACCCATATAAGAAGCTCAAGGGAATGTCTTTTTTTCAACGAATAAATTCCCAGTATCTCAGCTAAGAAATTTCTCGACTATCTATTCTCACAGGTATAAAAGTTTGAGGACGACCTTCATTTTTCAAAGCATTCAGATGAAATATCAGAATTTGAATTGACAAAGGCGTCGGTGTGGAAAGGACAGCGATCAAACGTGTTGAACGTAATCATTATTGATTGGCAATCAATTCAAAAAGTATTCTACAGGTGGTAAGGCTTATTGGCGTAATTTACCTTTTAAGCAATTCGTTTTTGATTGATTTATATCTACCAATATATGGAGTGAAAAAGGTACATCACATAACCGTTATTTACGCATATTGTCTATCACAAAATAGAAGACATAACAGAACATAAGACCACGCATGCCATCACCGAAGGATGAGGCAGAGGTGTACCCATTAGTACACCCAACGCCAGTTATGTTTAAGTTCCATGTAATAGGGGGCGAGTTTATTGCCATCAACTGAGCACAAATCCAGACTCCGAGGCTGATTTTGGAAAATTCCTTATAGAAAAAGCCAATAACACTTTGCTCGTCCTGGTAATTTAACCTAAGACTTTAGCAGTCGCGCTTTGTGACCACTAGACAACCAGTCAAACCAAAAACAAACTAAAAGACATTGAGCCAAAATTATTACTACTGGTATCTGCATGATGGCTTTGGTCCCTGGTACACCTTTCAAAGGTCCAGACCCCACGGGCCTCAGATAACGTAAAAACACAATATCTTTTAAGGCTCACACATGAGCATTATCTGCGAAATAATCTAAACCTTATATGTTATCTAATATTCCTTCTTCAAGAAACTCATGAGTGACATTAGATTTACCGTAAGATTAATGTTATTTAGAATCTAGAGCATGTCTTATTTATCATATTCCTTCTTGATAACTAGCACCTGTTGTGCGTGCGTCTGGCGTGATATTATCTAAAAATTGTGATAGGCACTTATCGTTCTTCTAGAGTCTGTCTGCTCTTGAAAATTTATCTCATTTAAAAGAATTTCGAATGACAAGGTAGGTAGGTAGGTTTATATGTAGTTATGAGCATGACCTTTCAGTTAAAAGAAGTATTTTTTCAACACATTGATAAATAAGATGAATAAGTAGTAGGAGGACCTAATTCAGAATATATATTTGGCAATGAAGCTACGTAATGAGAAATGGTTTTTTTATTATGGCAATTTTATCGTAGATTTGGTTCCTTGGTTGATTTTCATAATTATAGCTTTGTTTGGGTAAAATCAATGTGACTTTCTATAAATTATCTGTATTAGCTTACTTGTTTCGTACAGCTAACGTGTTACATTGTAGGAAAAGATTAAACAATGCGTGGACAGGTTTCATTATTGTGATGTACTTACGGTTATTAATTGCATTGTTATAGTTTATTTTCAAAGGAGTTGGAATAGAGTTTTATTGCACAATTTTTCTCATTTGAAACTATCTTTTGGACGGGACAACTATTCAATTGTTTTCAGTAAATTTTGATGTTCGCAGGTGCTTTTTATTTGTCTAATTGAAATCAATGTCGAGACTTTGAGAGCGTAATTATCGAAGATTTTTAAATAAAAATATTTTTCGGTTAACAGTCATGAAAATAAAAGGTTACATAACTAAGTTCTCCGTTACAAACGTTACTCAATATGTTTGTTCCATTAATCTTAAGATCGGTCCACGTAATCCATTTTTATCAGACCACTCAGATAGTATCTTGTTTTGATCATAGATACAGAACCTTCTATATAAATCTAAGTATTCTAAATATTCAGTAGCAGACGACGCTTTGAAGGGTTACTAAGGGTATTAAGATTTTAAATAGGGATTTAAAGGCTGTTGAGATGAGGGCAGTAGCTATACTGCCGATTCTGTTGGTATTGTGCAGTGGGAATGTTTTGAAAAATGAGGAGAAGGATTTGGATTGGTGGGAGACCACCATCTTCTACCAAATTTATCCCCGCTCCTTCGCTGACAGTAATGGAGATGGAATCGGAGACCTGAATGGTAGGTGTTTTTATTTAACTTACTCGTTTTTCTCCATAGGGACCTATCTAATAATTAGGACGACTTTCTGACTAACCGACATTCTGACAATTAAAAATAACTGTGATTGTTTTTTTTATGCAAATGTTTCGAATTTGAGTTATAAAAAGTCCTTAATGAGTTACATTTTACAAACTTACCTTCCTTTCCTTTCCTCTTTCCTTCTTTTCTTTCCTTTTACGTATTTACTTATTTGTAATTTTATACATATGTGAACTAGAATGTTAATGATGGCAGTCGAGAATAAAACTAAACATTGTGTTACAAAGCTCATGCCATGCTGTATCGAATAGCTAACTTGATTAAATACTCTACGTAATGCCGCTAATTTTATTAAATGATTGGAATTTACGTAAGCCTAAAATAATGAGGGTAACGAGCTTGTTCCGTTTCCCGAGTTGATAATTCGGCTCACTTTGAGGCACATTTCACGAATGAACACTAGAATTTAGAGCCACCCCAACAGTTCCCTCGGGAAACATTCGAGTATGTTAACGAGAGCAACGATTATACCATTGAGAATTTGAATTACCATATTATCGTTGGCAGGTATAACTTCAAAACTGGAATACATCAAAGACCTAGGCATAGGCGCTATCTGGTTGTCTCCTATGTTCCAATCGCCTATGTATGACTTTGGATATGACATTTCTGACTTTTATGCTGTCCATGATGAATATGGAACTATGGAAGATTTCGAAGCTCTGGTTGACAGGGCCAGTGAACTCGGTAAGTGTCCAGTTAATCATATTATGATAAGCAGCTGAATTGTTGATAATAACAAAAGAAAAATAATTAAGTATCCTTTAAAAATAAAGTTCTTGAAAGAGGAAATTTAAAATAAAAGAACAGATAAGTCCTTCACTTTCATGAAAAAAGAGTCTGAATACCAATGTGACGAAGTTATAAGTGCTTCAATTCAAGTCTTATAAATAAAACCTCTGAACGTTGGCGTTGAAATGTTCTTCAAAACTTTCTTCAACGAGTCGTGAATTACAATAAAGAAAAAAATAATATTCAAAGTCTGCTTTCAACAGGAATAAAAGTAGTTTTGGACCTGGTGCCAAATCACACGTCAAATGAGAGCGTCTGGTTCCAAGAGGCGCTTAATGGTAATGAAAAGTATTACAATTATTTTGTCTGGGAAGACGGAGTGATCGACGAAGACGGTAATAGACAGCCGCCAAATAATTGGGTAAGACATTTAGTACAATAAGACGCGCTAAGATTGCTCTCTGTGGACTTAATGATTGTAATGAAGAAAGTTTATCGAGTGCCATTTTCTTGTGAAAAGAAAAGCTTATCCTTTGAACTTGAAATTAGATCGAAATGAGGAAGAATAAAATTGAAATCGTAGAAATGATTAATGTTTACAAGATTCTCAATTTGATGTACAAAATACGAGTTTCAAATGTATAAATATATAGTTAGTAATGTATTTTCCTAATTATTAATTCAACATGGCCCTGCTTACAGCGAAGCCATTTCCGTGGTAGTGCCTGGGAATACAGAGAAGAAGTCGACAAATATTATTTGCATCAATTCGTCGTTGGCCAACCTGATCTGAACTACCGTAATCCTGATGTCGTTGAAGAAATGAAGGTATGATGCCTCACTAAGATCTTCTTATGTTAAGATATATATGAAACTGTATCAAATAACGACCCTTTTCCTTTCAGAACATAATCCGTTTCTGGTTGGGTAAAGGTGTAGCAGGGTTCAGAGTTGATGCTGTCAACTGTCTATACGAAGTTGACAAAGAACTTTTTGGAGGCAAATACCCTGATGAACCGTTCTCCGGTAATGTGAATGCTGATCCTGAATCCTTCGATTACCTCAGTCATATTTATACCAAAGACCAAGACGAGACTTACTACATGGTTTACGAATGGAGAGATGTCTTCGACGAGTTTAAAGAGAAAGATGGCCTGACTAGAGTGATGATGACTGAAGTGTACGCGTCCATCAAAGATGTAGTAAGGTATTTCGGTGAAGGTGATAGACTTGGAGCACAGATGCCTTTCAACTTCGATTTAATCACCGACGTTGATGCCTCATCATCGGCCGCTGACATCAAATACGCAGTAGATAAATTCTTAACTTACAAACCTGTTGATCAGGGCGCGAACTGGGTGGTAAGTGTTCAGAAACGATTCACTTAAATGTATTAAATAAGGGAGGAAGAAATCAAAGTAAATAGAAAGGAATATTTCGCAGGTCGGTAACCATGACAACAGCCGAATGGCAACTAGATACGGCCCGCCTTTGGTTGACGGAATCAATATGATTGTATTGTTGCTTCCTGGAGTGGGAGTTACTTATATGGTAAGATTTGATGCTTGTTATTTAGATTTTGCTGCTTAGCAACATATTATCTTAAATGTAATGTTTAAGACATCTGACCACACCCAAATATGGCCTGCTAAAAAATATTTTTAAGTGCACTTATTCCAATCTTATTTCGGTTAATTTAAATTGAAAATATGTTATTATTACATCATGTAGAATTATTGGCAATTAGAAAACTTAATGTTATTCGCAATTTGTAACTTAAGGGATATAAAAAGACACACCTTGTACTTCCTTTCACTGCGATATTTTTTTTTTTATTCTGGAATCGGTAGAATTCTGGTTAAGGCAGAAATTCCAATGGACTTTAATGATTAAAAAATGTAATACCCCCACCGGCTTCACTATCATAAATAGTGATCCACTTAGTCTGATGGGCAGTCTGCATAGTCAATGGTTATGCTTTTTTTTAGACCCCGTGTAGAAATATCTTAATTAGATTTTTCTTCAATGTGTTCCTCATTTTCAAAGACATTGTAATCTCTAGGGTGAAGAACTCGGTTTGGTTGACGGATATGTCAGCTGGGAAGACACAGTTGATCCAGGCGGTTGTAATTATAACAATCCAAGCAACTACATGTTAACATCTCGCGATCCAGAGAGAACACCATTCCAATGGAACGCGGATAAAAACGCTGGTAAGAACTGTTCAAATTGTGTCGTCACTATTTATTTATAGTTCAAGATCCGATAGTCGTCAGGGCTACGTCATTTTAATATAGCTGAAATAAGGGCCCACGTTAAATATCTTCTATAACGTATTATATATAAAAATCAGCAGTTATACTTGAAAGTATATGCGTAAGGTACCTTTTGTACCTGATACCTTAAAGCAGGGCTCGGCAAACTTTTGGCAGGCAAGGGCTACAAGGTTACAAAATAAAGAAAAGGCGGGCCGCAATTATGATATTAACCCTAGAAACCCAATATACCTACGTATAATTACGTACTAATGGGTACACCTCTGCCTAACCCTTCGGGGATTACAGGCGTGATGTTATGTTTATGTTTATAATTGGTCATATCTCATTGAAAATATAAAAAATAAATTGTTTTTTTTTTAAACATACGGATTGAATTCGTGCACGCAATTCTTACATAATGTTTATTGGACTTTATAGCTAGAATAACCACTGTAAATCATTTAGAAATGAATACTATAAAGTACCTAAATAGGTAACTGGTATATAAAACATTCATGGGCCAGAAGTAAGACGTCCACAATCATCATCATCATATCAGCCGTAGGACGTCCACAACTGAACATAGGCCTCCCTTACAGATTTCCAATAAGGCCGGATGGACGTCCACAATAATCAAAAATAATCAATAAAGCGTAATCATGAAAGCACACTAGTGTAGACATAGCTTAAATTTATTAGAATCGGCCTTCTGTTCACACTGACACTAAGTTTGAATAAATGCAATCAACACGAACTTCGTCTGTTTCCACTATAGGCTGGGAATACACGGAGATGTTGAGATCGCTTATCATTCCACACTGGCTCTGAGTTCTATCAATGTTATTGTTAGAGTAGACGATGGACAGCCTTTGATGAAATTGAACCGTGATGTAAATACGATTGGAGAATAAATAGTGGATTTGTTATTTGTTTGAGAGATAGTTGAGGTTTACCACATACAGTTAGTAATATTATTGTGCGGTTCATTCAATAATATGATCTTATTGATCTGCTTTTTTTATATTGTCTTAGAATAAGATTTTTCCGAATTCTGAGTGCAATTAAAAACACATACACAAACAACCAGACCTATAACAACTATCATAGAAATATTTGTTTTGTACGGAAATTGAACCCGTGACACGCAGCGCAGCAGCCGATAACTCTGCGCCACTGCGCTCATTAGTAATGAAATGTAGAAAAACTTTGATATTTGTGTGACCGTGGCCCCGGAACGTAAAGGGCAACGGAAGGAACAGGGTGGTTTTTTAGTCAGTAAAAGTCTGACAGTCCCTTCTGCCCTACTCAGGGCGGAAGAAGTCATTTGATGATTTTTACCACCCTAAAAAAGAAAAGCGGTAGAAATTGTTAATACTTTGCATAAACATAAATAACCATGAGTCCTATGGATACTGCAGCATTTCAAAAGTAAAATACATATATTGTGTCTTATCCTGAAGGGTTCTCCACCGCTGACAAGACATGGCTTCCAGTAGCTGAGGGTTACGAGACCTTGAACGTCGAAGTCCAGGTAGCCTCAGAAAGGTCCCATTTGAAGGTCTACCAGGCTTTGGCTAGTCTCCGTCAAGAGAAGGTCTTTAGATATGGTCGCTACGACTCCTTGGCTATAAACCAAGATATCTTTGCGTTCAGAAGGTACGATATTTTTTTTATTATCTATATATATTGATTTACAGAGTCTGCAGTAAAATAATTTACATTCTATAATAGGATGACTAGTAAAACATGACTTTAATGCAAGGTTAGTGTTGTCATCACATTTAGAAAATATTGATCTCATTTTCGTTGTCATAAACGTTTTGAAAACTGCTGCTTTAAATCTTTTTACCATTTCTACTGCTAGGTAGTTTGAGATCTCAGATTCGTCAGATCTACCTTATTTTAGATTGGCTGAACTGAAAATGTTGGCCACACTAAAATGATGCAGATTTAGAGACTCTGGGATAATTAGGTCGCAAAGTCTACCATTAAATTATTTTTTCACAATAAGTTGTTACGCATTTCTTTCAATTTCAGATGGTACAACGGCGAGACGTACCTGGTTATAGTGAACATGCGTGATGTTGAATACGTCATTGATCTGACGTACTTCGAAAACGTTGTTGGTGACGTCAGCGTTGTACTGAGAAGCATTCAGTCACCTAAGAACACAGGGTAAGGATACAATATTGCATGCAAAATATAATTCCCCGCGGCATTAATTTTTCTTGGACATAATTTTCAACTCTATTCCTGTTAAAGTTTGGTCCTTTATGAATTAAATTACTTCTACCCGAGACTATTATCTACGTAGATTTCAGAATTAAGCCAAAATTCAGAATTATGTTATCCCTCGCGAACATAAAATCGGGATAAAAAATAGCCCATGTGCAATTCCAGACTATAATATCTCTATGTTCTTTATGTCATCCTGATCCGTTTAGCCGTTCTGGCGTGATTGAGTAACAAACATCCACCCATTTAAACTTTCGCATTTATAGTAGTAAGTAGCTTATTATAATAGTAGTAGTATTCAAATCCACTAAAGCATATTGGGCAGCAATATTTTGCGTCTGACAGTGGTGCCGAATCCCTTGGTCACAAACTAAACTAAAATTAAACTATTTCCATCTTTTTCTGTCCAATAAAACAAAAAAAGAGACTAATGTGAATAAGAGCTGTCAAATTTAGTCAATCTGACTCATCCATACAATATAGTTGACATCTTAAAACGTATAGATTAAAAATACGGAAAAGTTGAAGGCAAAACTAATTTGACATCGCTAACTTAGTTCTTTAATGTCACCGTCATTTCCGTTCGCTGTATGTTAATACAGCGAACGGAAAGGACGTCTCTTACTAACGTAAGAGATGTCAATTCTCTAAATTTAGTCTAGTTTGTGAACAAGGGAATCGGCACCATTATGTTTTAAAAATAGTTGTCTTTAAACTAATAAAGACGCAGTTATAAAAAATAAGTACGTAATTAGTGCCTTACTAATGGCAGTCTGAAGATTAGTTTTAGATGGTTTTGTGATAATATTGACTTTGCGTCCGTTAGTACTGGGTAGTTTTCTTTTGTTTCACGGCAATATTCTACAAGCTTGCGACTTGTAGTTATATGAAATCGTTAAGGGAATGTTTTCACCTGTCACAATGAATATTTATCCGATTAGTGAGAGATTTTTGTAGATATTTTTGTTATTGATTATCATTTTTATAAAAACAAAAGGATATAACTTCAACATAAATGATTAAATAAAATAACTTTTCAACTTATTTTTTTTTTACAGTGACGTGTTTAACGCGTCGTCAGTACCAGTCGCTGGCTTCGAAGGACTTGTTCTCAAAGCGCATTAAATAAAATAAGATATTGTTGTATTTATTTTGAAATGTTTGTTGTTCCATTGTTATTTTGTTTGTGTTGATTAAAATGAATTAGTCACAGCTTGGATTTTATTAACGTTTTATTCTACGTTCAAGGCCTGCTTCTTTTTTCCATAATTAAGGATGCAGGTTCTGCAGGTACCTACATACTCTTAAAAAAAACTTGGGTTAGTAATATAAAGTCTTCTTCTTAGCGTATCGATGGCAAATATAGATACTAACAAAGGAGATCAACAGTATCTGCCGAATTTTATACAAAAGATACACTTAATGGCATAAAATACACTAGATTACACTGAATAATATTGCACTCTTAAATTATTTATATAGTTGCCCGGGGAAGACAATAAAAGTAACTTTTAATCATTATAAAAAGCACGCCATTTTGGCACTCTAGTAAATAAGTACCTATAAGAAACTGTCAAGTTGACAGACGAGTACCCCGAAACGCATAATCGAACTGATTGACATGTGTCAAGTGTCAACAAAGGCAAAACAAAATGACATTTACGAAATGTCAACCCGCGTGACAACCAATTAAAACGTGATCGTACATGCAAAGTTGCCACATGTTTTAATTGTATTACAGGTTATTAGGATTTATTTGAATAATTTATTAAATAATTAAAAATGAATATGAATAAAAGTAAAATTATTTTCGAATTCCTCAATTTTTTCTCTACGATTTGATGCACGTGTACTTCGATGTTCAAATTTGGGCATAGTTGCATGGGATTTTGTTGACCTCCTTTGTTGAATTTTATGTTTGGCCCAGTATTTAGCTACAACACAATACAAACACATGATATAAAGTAGTACCTAATTAATAAAGAAAGTAGTATGTACTTCCTTTGTTTTCCTTTAATTTGGTAATTCCTATTCGTTGTTACCCAAAGGTTGCCGTAACCTTACTCGTTTGTAATTAATAACCTATCTCATCATTGGTGTATGAACTAGGGAAGTAATCAATGCTTGTTCTGTTTTCGAACGAAAAATATTGTCTGCCTCATTGGTCTAGTGGCCGCAAGCGCGACTGCTGTGCATGAGGTCTTGGGTTCGATTCCCAGGTCGGGCAAAGTGTTATTGGGTTTTTCCATTAGGAATTTCTCAGTAGCAGCCTCAGAGTCTGGTTTGTGCCCGGTTGATGGCATTAGGCTTGCCCCCTATTACATGGGACTAAAAACATAACTGGCGAAATGTGGGTGTACTAATGGGTACACCTCTGCCTAACCCTTCGGAGATTACAGGCGTGATTTATGTTATGTAAAAAATATTGTCCTACCCTTAAGTGGAACAGTTGCAGGCCTGTATTATTAGTTTGGTGTACAGTCAGGCATATAAATGTTATAAGTTTATGCAAAAAGAACTGATGTCCTCGTGATATGAAATTGCAATTTCTAGAATAGTTTTTTTGTCATAAAGTATCGAAGTCAAACTCAAATCTATTATTTCAATAAGGCCATTACTAGGCACTTTTGAACGTCAAATACAAAAGAAAAAGGAATTGAATCTAGTTGCCCCTTCCAAAAGGTAGCTTTGTATGGAAAATAATGGGCAAGAAACTTCATACGTACTCTTTTAAAATCAATCTTTACAATATTTGCATACAGAATCATACATGGCACGTGAATGCAATGTACCTAAATAGAAACTATTAAATCATAACACTTAAAAAGTATTACAAATAAAGAATCGATTCCATAATACTATGGTGTTTTAGCGAACCAGCCATCTTTCCGCTGGGTTTAGGCAGGCAGGGCGAAAAATCTGCACAGAGTGTTATTGCAAAACCAAATATGTAAGTTAACATAAGTAATGATTTATTGTTGAAGAGACCGACCACAAGACAGCGTCGGCTTATTAATAGGGTCCAATAGGTTCCACCTTTTGAGAAAGGACCATAAAGAAAAACTGTGTTTTAAATTAATACGGTTGGTAATTATAATTCATATGGTTATTAATGCTCGTGCCTTCTGTGTATGAAAAGAGGCCTTTGGTCTGCAATAAGATAATAATAGGGTATTCAATTATTTAGTATGTCCTTACTTGGGATTTAAGCTTAGGCTGTACCAAATAATTATCATCAAAAACGGTTCAATAGTTTATCCTCGAAAGCGTAACAAACGAACGAACAAATAAATAAACAAACTCACTTTCGCATTTATAATATCAGTATGGATACTAAACTTGATTGACTGCCTTGTTGGTCTAGTGGTAGCAAGGCACGACTGCTGAACATGAGGTTTTGGGTTCGATTCCCAGGTCGGGCAAAGTGTTATTGGGTTTTTCCGTAAGGAATTTCTAATGTTGTTGATGGGATTAGGCTTGCCCCCTATTACATGAAACTTCGTAAAAAAGAAAGGGCGAAATGTGAATGAACTAATGAGTACACCTCTGCCTAACCTATCGGGGGTTACAGGCGTAATGTTTTGTTAAACATGATTATGCAACTATTCGTTTAGATACAATCTTAAGATCTCATCGCGCTATCCTATTACTTCAAAAGAAAATTATCAGATCATCTTTATCGTAACCAGTCTGTTTTATCGAGAACAGTGGCCATTATCACAAGATATGGTACATAATCCAAAACTATGTGGTATATATGAAAGTCGAGATAAAACCCAAGTGTTTTCTGTTTATCGGCATTCAGTATCATTTATCTTGAATATAAGATATGTTATAGGTGCTATAAAGTCGGATGCTGTGAGTACATGGCACCCAGTAGCAAATTTACTATGGGGTAAGTAACTTTACGATATAATTATTGAATATACAGGCTGATTTCATATTACAGAACTTGTGGTGGGTAAAAGTACTTATGGAAATGAATAACTTTTATACCTCAACTTTGAAATATGAAAATAAAATCAACTGAGCCATACATTATGATTGTGTTGTAGTGTATTTTTGAAGTGAATAGCAGATTATTTTCTTTATGTTTGAGAGGTATTCATGAGTACTTTTACTCCCTAAAAGAACGGTTTAACATAAAAGTCATTTTGTATTAAAAAATGACATATCTCATGGGGGTCTGGGGATAGACGGAAACTATACAAAGTTGATACGACAGATGGGCTTTCCATTAAATTGCCTATACTAGGTACCATTTTTAAGCTCTGTTCAAAAAATCAATCAAATAGGAGCAGTAGTTTAGTCGCAAATCATTTTTTAAGATTTTGCCTCGTTTGAATACGATTTATCTTTCCTAACAGCTGATTATGTCTATACTATTATGTTTATTTTTTTTCTATTTTATTTACTATACTACAGGATGTTTGCTGTTTACTCTGATTTGTAAGCTATTTAGTTGGTTTGAAAAAAAAAACTTATTTTATTTATATTATATTTTATATCGTAATTTAATGCCCCTCTGTCATATCAACTCTGTATAATGTAAAATGCATGGTATGTTTTTTCTACGTTTTTTTAATTTTGCATCATACTAATAGAATCTGTATTTATTATTCACGATGTTTGACCAGACAGCAACTAACATCAAAACTTTTTATTTTTCAACGCAAAATAAAAATCTTTACTATTTTGCCAATATTTTTTCTTCTTCCCAGGGTCAGAATGAGGAGCCTCCTAGTTCTTCCAGTGCTTTGTGCACTAGCACTTAGTGCTCACGCTAAGGACAAAGAACTTGATTGGTGGGAAACTACCATCTTCTATCAGATCTACCCAAGGTCATTCAAGGACAGCAATGGTGATGGTATTGGAGACTTGAATGGTAAGACAGTTAATTGGAAAGTTTATTATTTGTCAGACTTTATAAAACATGAAAATAATTACTTTGATAGACCAAATTATATTAAAGTGGAATTACTAGACCTATAATAATGCGACATTGATATAATTTCTATTCAACCAAATAAAAATAGTTCGTTCAGTTTCCTACATAGACTAAAATTACCTACCAATTTCTGATATAAGCCTTGAGACTATACTCCTAATATTGAGCTTTTCTTCCTAGGAATCACATCAAGTCTAGAATATTTGAAAGAGCTAGGTATTGGAGCTACATGGCTGTCACCTATTTTTAAGTCACCGATGTATGACTTTGGCTACGACATCGCTGATTTCTATGCTATTCAAGAAGAATACGGCACAATGGAAGATTTTGAAAATCTTATGGCCAAAGCTAAGGAATTAGGTGAGTTTGATTTTCATGAACTATTTAAGCAACGGTAGCGAAGGCATGAAGTTATAAAATTACGCAATCTTTTATCAGATTGTTTAGCTGTTGTTAATATAACAAGTAATAAGAATAATAATCATTCAGAATTTCCAAAATTTATTTTCTAATGGATGAAGTAACACAACAAAAGAATTAAAAATAAATTTGATACCTACTACTAAAAACGAATTCTTTTCAAGAAAAATCGAAGTAAATACGATAAGCAAAAACAATATCATTTGCTTTAAAGGAAATATAATCTAAACTTCAATGACATTTAAAGAGTCCACAGACGACTGGGATTTTGATTACTTTGCTCTCAGTATTTACTAACTATCTCACAAACAAACTAGATATACAAACACTATCGTTCACCGTTCTAGATATTAAAATAGTTCTGGATTTCGTACCAAACCACACGAGTAATGAAAGTGTGTGGTTTGAGGAGGCGTTGCGAGGTCACGAGAAGTATTACGATTACTTTATCTGGGAGGATGGAGTTGTAGACGAAAATGGGGTTACGCATCCGCCTAATAATTGGGTAAGTAAAAATGTTGTTAAATGTGTGAATTATAATCATGATAGCTAAAGGTTATATCCACGACTTCGTCCACGTGAATGTCGATAATCGTAGACTAGTTAAAGTCGCGGATTACCGAGCTATCTCTTTGTACAGATTTGTTTCTACATTAATATGTAAAACACGACATATTCACAAAACAATGTAGCTAGTAATTCTATTGATGATGCACATAATGATTAATTAGTCATTCATATGGTGGATAAACCTGTTCATATTTTATAAATTTCATTGTAATTAATATTTATGTTATATGCGCATATAAACAATGATATACTGACAACGTGATTGATCGTTCATAGGAAAATTTTCAAACGAATATTTAATTTCCTAGATCAGTGTCTTCCGTAAGAGTGCCTGGGAGTACAGAGAAGAGGTCGGCAAATACTACCTTCACCAATTCGTTATCGGTCAACCAGATCTGAACTACCGTAACCCAGATGTCGTTGAAGAAATGAAGAATGTCATTCGCTTCTGGCTTGAGAAGGGCGTTGCAGGTTTTAGGGTTGACGCTATTGGACATTTGTTTGAAGTTGACAAGGCAGACTTCGGTGGAAAGTATCCTGATGAACCTTTATCTGGTAACACAGATGACCCTGAAAGCCACGCATACTTATCCCACATTTACACTTCAGACCTTGACGAGACTGTAGAAATGGTATATCAATGGAGGGAACTCTTTGATGAGATTTCAGAAAAAGATGGATTCACTAGAGTCATGATGACTGAAGCATATTCTAGTCCTCAGATGACGATGAAGTATTTCGGTAAAGGTGACCGCAAAGGTGCCCAAATGCCTTTCAACTTTGTGTTGATTTCTGATGTAAATGGAGGATCAAGCGCTGCTGAGATTAAATATGCTCTCGACAAGTTCCTCACATTCAAACCAATTGATCAACACGCAAATTGGGTGGTAAGTTTCTAATCAAGTAGTAAAGCCTTTTAATTTATTTCAAAATGTTATTTTAAACTAAAATCTATTTTTGAATCAGGCCGGAAACCATGACAACAACCGCGTTGCTTCAAGATTCAGCCCAGAATTGGTTGATGGTATCAATATGATTACATTATTGATGCCTGGTATTGGTGTAACATACATGGTAAGCACAATCTGGGTTTTCAGAAATTTTCAGAAATATATTGCATTTGTATATTTTTGACTAAATAGATCTAAGTACTAGCCATGTTTTGTACATTTAAGGGTGAAGAAATCGGCATGGTTGATGGTTACGTAAGCTGGGAGGATACCGTGGACCCCAGTGGTTGCAACACTGATGACCCCATCAACTACTGGATGTCATCTAGAGATCCTGAACGCACTCCGTTCCAATGGAATGCTGAGAAGAATGCTGGTATGAGTGAAATATATTTCGTCATTACCTACATACAATCAAAACGACAATATTAAGCTGTTCCCATAGATGACGCTAAAATAAGTAGGTAAAGATATTGAATTCTCGAGAATGAAATAAATTTAATAATTTTTTCCACAGGTTTCTCTGACGGTGACAAGACCTGGCTACCAGTAGCAGCTGGTTATGAGAACCTTAATGTAGAAGTCCAGAGGGCGACAGAAAATTCTCACTTGAACGTGTATAAGGCTTTATCGGCACTCCGCACTGACAAGGTCTTCAGATACGGCAGATACGAGTCCGTCGCTTACAATGAAGGAGTCTTCGCTTTTAGAAGGTGAGAGCTAGATTTTCAAATTCTTGGAATTATTTAATCGTTGGTGAGCAGTTACATCGGTCTTTTCTTTAGTGTTCCTATTTTGAGTGTCAAGAAAATAGCTTTGAAAATGAATGTGCCAATATTTAGTCTTTAGGTATTATTACTTTTGTCGATCTTATCTTGACAGTTAAAATGATGAACAAACATCCAACGAAACTAAACAACACTTGAGATGACTTTTATCTATTTTCGTATTCCGATCACATGATTATTATCAATACCTACGTGAATACGTAAGTTGAAAACATTCGAAGCTTTCTGTGTCATATGTGCCGGTAAATACACATTACACACGTAATATTTACAAACATCCAGGCCCGGAACGAATGTTTGCAGACCTGCTGCGCACAGGTATATGTGTACCTATTTGTCCTAATGCGGAAATTGAACCAGCGTTCTCGGGATATATGGTCCACGCTATATTTATTCATTGATAATTGAATATTATTTTGAAATCGAGGAACACATTCATTACTTAATTCATACGCGTTTTCATATTTAAACAGAAAAATGAAACAACTTTCTGGTGAATTTATTAATTTTATTTTTCTGGGAAAAATAATCAACGTGCTGGCAGGCACGAAAGTGGAAAACTTTGTTTTTGGGGAAATTCTTAATTACTTTTGCACGTTACATTTAATTAATATTACACGAACGCTTATTAATTATTAGCGTTCAATTCGCGTTCGTGCATAAAAAAACATAAAGCTTGTAAGAAATATTTTATATTTCTTGCTATTATAGAACTTCATTCAAATACAATGAAGTGTCATTACTTTCTGATAAGTTCCGATTAAATTAGACACACATCTTTCGGTTAATAATAAAAATGGGCAATTTCTTCACTATAGTGACAGAATAAAGTACCTGAGTTTTATCGGTTGAAAGGGACATCGCAACGTCTAGCACCGTATGCGATGAATTTTTCATCGATTATTAAATATTCCTATAATCAGTTGTTCATAAAAAAGTGTAATACGGATAAAATGTCTTGAACAGCTGATATTTGTTTTAAAGTTGAGCATATTTAACATTTTTCGTACCTTCATCCTACATGATATTCACAGCTACACCGGCCCCACGTTGACCTATGTAGGTCATACGCTAGGGGGACGCCAAAAGGGGCTAGAATCATGTAGGGTTCATCCATGGTAATAGTTTTCGTTACTATATTCCTTCTACTCTGCATACAATTAGAAAATACGGCTGAATAAAACAATAGCCAACGTATAACATCGCGTGACAATATGGTTTTCATTGGAATATGAATATCTAATTGAAACTTCAATAATGATCAACAACGAAATTCGTTTACTGTCAACAGCACTTTAATAAGTGACATTGATGTATTGCTTTTCTTGACTAAACACTTATTGCGTGCATCAAATTACTTAATTGAGTAGTTCTTAGTATGGACACTAGAGGAGCACCGTTTCGTAAAATAGGTTGTAGTATCTTCATTAAGTTATCTACTGTATCCTCAGAAAATCATAGCTTTTTATCACTAACCATTTACTACCGGAATACGATTCTCCAGTACTGACAATGTGAATACTTTGTCTTTACCTCTTCATAACAAGAAGCACAAAACTGTTACAATAGATTTTTGCAAAGTTGCACAACCAACAAAAGTACTTTACTGAGCACGCGCGCGTTATTATTATATAAAGGGTGCAGAATCGTGACGTCATGTTTTACTTCTGCAGATGGTACAACAAGAAGGCCTACATCGTCATCATCAACTTCAGACAGGAAGCTTACACCATCGACCTCACCTACTTCGAAGGCGTCAGCAAGAAAGTTGAAGTCGTTATTAGCAGCATCCAGTCACCCAAAACTACGAAGTAAGAACTAATAATATCATAGTACTACGGTAACTAACTCACAAAGGCTATTCTATGTATCCGAAACAATGGAATGAGATGGGACAATGTTATTATTAAAGCCTACCCCAAGCCTCTAGACGATAGTTGAGTATTCTCATATTACTGAAGTTAGAAGTTTGGGCACAATGCCAGTTTGATAGGTCAACACACTCAATATTACTTTAGAATTTGGAGCAAAACCGTGAACGATGATTATCTTATTATGAGTCGAAACTTCTGTAGTGGTTCACCATAATAATATTGTTTTTGTTCCTCATTTCTATTTACCTATCCGTTGCGCAATTTTTTAATACATCGTCGAATATAATGATATTAACCATTTGAATTAATAGTTAAGTCATTGCTAAATAACTGGTTAATCTAAAGCAACGCCTGTTTGAACATGCGCGAGTATCCAATAACTTGCAGACAAGAGACATATTGTTCTCTCAAATGGATAAGGCTTACATACGGTACAATTGGTGAGTTTCTTTAGCGAATATAAAAACACGAAATATATTTGCTCCTTTTACAAATAAATGAGGTCGTATTATAGAAGGCATTGCATTAGACAAAAAGCTCAATTTCTTTTCAAAAAACTAAGATTGTGTTACATCGATTCTAGAAAAGCCATAAAATACAAAAATAGATGAGAAATTGGTACTTACCGGTCAAAACCCAGACGACAAGACCGCAATATTTGAAGAAAGTTATTTGAAAAGTTTAGCAAAATTGAGTTTTTTTCATTGTTTTCGTTTAAAAACTCGTTCCAACAAAAAGCCTAAGGGGCTGTTATAATCTTTAATTTGAAAATTGAAATAAAGCGTTTGTACACCCGAAGGTGTTAGATAAACGAGATGGATAGGCAATGAAGTGTACATAGAAATTCACAAACTTTGGTACAATACCTCTGACAATTGGGAAGTTGTCACTTGTCGTCTTGTCTCTCTAATTCGTAATTGAATTAGACTAGTCAAGCGAATTGACTGATACTCCGTCAATTTAGCTAATCATAATAGATTCCTTGTCATTTACAATTATGGTTAATTATATTGATGACATTAAAAATTTTAACGTCACTATATTCTTTATCACCTCTCTCGAGTTAGATTTCAACTTTAATACGTCAGTACGTTATTTATCAACCCGCTCGAGTTAGATTTCAACTTTAATAAATTGCAGAATTAAAAAGTGCAATAGCTCAGCTCCTTTATTTGTTTGTTTATATCACGGATTTTCAATAACCCAGATTTTTGTTTGATCTTTTCAGGGATGTTCTTCAAGCGAACAAAGTGGAGATCCTCGGCAGCGAATCTTTAGTGCTCAAAGTTGCCTAACTATTATGAACTCCATAAAATTCTATGAAACTATTGAATAACAACTGCCGTCTACATTTAATTTATTTATTCAAATATCCTGAAGATTGGATGAAGCAAGTTTTGTCTGTAAAACTAGGTCATACAGCTGTAACAACTTTCAATGTTATCAAGTTTTCTATTGTATATAGCCGGACTATTCTGCAAAAATTTCTATCGATGAGTTTAGGTGAAGTAAGTTTGAGGTGAGCTGTTATTCCATCGTGTTAGGAAATAACAGTAGTCAAGTTTACTTTATATAAATTCACTGAGGAAGATTTTTACAGAATAACACTGCTGGAGTGGTATTGATTGAAATATAATTTTTACTCCTCCTTTTTAGTTGATACTGGTTATGTTAACAATTTGAAAATAAAATGAAACGTCTTCAAAAACTTGTTTTAACTTTACCTACTACGGATGAAAGGATCGAAATTCAGGCGGAATTACGAAAATAATGTATATATATTAATTATTAGCTGCGTAGGACGAAGGATTAGTGTTAAATAGGTACTTTAGTAATTACTACACGATTATGCATGTAACACTTGATTATTAATTTATCTCTTAATTATAAAGTATATAAGTTAATTTGAAATCATGGAGGCACTTGAATATTAACTAGGTATTATAATGTACATATATGTATGAATAGTTAAGTAAGTAAGCCTGTTCAACTCTGGTACTGTCTCAGTGCTAACTGAAAGACCTTTTAATTTGCGATTTCAGATATAAATGCATTTTAGTTATCAGATTTACTCACGTTGTTTTCCTTCAATGATATAACGCTGTATATTATAAAGACTAAAGTTACTGGCACCGGCAAGCGCAGCGTAGGACGTCCACACACAAGGTGGACAGACGATCTGATAAAGACCGCGGGATCGCGCTTGATACAAGCCGCTTCCATCAGGTCCTATTCGAAATCCGTAAGGGAGGCCTATGTTCAGCAGTGGACGTCCTACGGCTAATATAATATGATGATGATGATGAAGAAATTTTCGAAGGTCGTACGAAATACCTACTAATAGTTTTAGCGCAAATAATTTTGACATACAATTTACTGAACATTTCAACGCGGTAAAGATACAATATTGTTCAGTTGACCGCGGCCACCGCACTCGCCCACTGTACCGTGCCTAACACGAATACTTAGGGCGTGTACGCACGTGCGAATTTGAATACAAAATAATATTGTTCGCTGAAGAATAAGCGCTCGGCAAAATCGTTTGTTTGAAGTGATTTGATAAGCTTCAAAAATATATTTGTACGTTTTGTATTAAAATATCAGGTGATATTGTCCTTAGAAAACCTTCATTATTTAATAAACACGTTGTTAACAAACATTCTATTTAGTGAATTAAATTTATTTATTTATTTATTTTATTTATTTATTCTGAACAAAAATACAATTCAAATATTCCAATCCCTCAAAGAATTATATTGTAACGTTCGATATCACTTCCAAAAACTCATTAATTACATCCATACGATTCGAACTTTCGTAATCGATGTTCGGCTATGCGAAAACTTCCCAAGTTTCAATGCTGTTCTAAAAATATTCGAGCCTTCCGTTCAATTAAGTTCGTGGCGAGATGTGCGTACGCACCTTTACAAACATGTATGCAATGTCAAACCGCTGAGCGCGGCTGTTGCTGTAGACCACATGGGGTGAAGCAAAACCGAGCTCCATGTTTCAATGCGCTGCAATCGACTGGGTATCGAGTAAATTTTTGTTTTATCGAGTTTTTGTTGAGTCAGTGTTAAAGGCTTAAGCGTCATCTTCTTTGGCGAGAAAATTGCGGTCACGCCATGCCATCAAAAATGATCACCACGATGATCATTGATCGATGATTTGGTGGATGATGAACCTTGTCGAGATTTATTGAGTTTCAATGATGGTACGGTGAGACTTTCGCTATGTTATCCTCGCCCGTGAAAATGATGCTTTGGAGATTTTCCTGACAGTAAAGTAAGGTTTTTTAGAATTATTTGTTCAAAAACTTCCGAGAATAGTTTCAATCAAAACCTTCTCTGTTATTAATTTTAGAGGTTTTTATAAAAGAGAAAGAGGAGGTGATGATCGACTGTCGGGTCTTCATCACCATCTGCTTAGCCTTTTCAAAACTATGTAGTGGTCGGCTTCCAGTCTAACCGGATGCAGCTGAATACCAGTATTTTACATGGAGCGACTGCTTATCTGACCTCCATAACCCAGTAACTGGGTAATATGATACCCCTAGGTAAGACTGGTTGTCAGACTTTCAAGCTTCTGACGACTCGTAACGACTGTCAAAGATCTACGTATAACAGCCGGAACCAACAGCTTAACGTACTTTCTGAGGCACGGAATGATGTTAGTAATGTCGGGGTCTTTGATAAAGTTAATAATATGAAAAGTAGGTGGCTAAAAAAAACGTGTTTAGAAAAAAGAGTGAAGAACCTAATTTATATCTATACTTTAAATTAAAACTAACATTATAAAGCTGAAGAGTTTCTTTGATTTTATGTATGAACGCGTTAGTAGTGTTAAATTGGGCTATCTGGATCACAGGAGATCCAGATACCCCCAATTTTAACTTCTCGAGAAGTGATTTTGAGTTTTTGAGAACTGATTGTCGTTCTTTCAATAACTTGATCTATTCAGACCGCTTTTCTTAGCAACATCTACAGAACTGATTTCGTTTTCTCTAGAACTGAATCATTCAAACATTTTTGTCTCGATCATTCAAATACGGAGATTCAGATACACACAACTTTAACTACTCGAGAAGCGATTTTTAGTTTTTGAGAACTGATTGTTGTTCTTTTAATAACTTGATCTATTCAAGCCGTTTTTTAGCAACATATACAGAACTGATTTCGTTTTCTCTAGAACTGAATCATTCATCCTTTTTGTCTCGATCATTCAAATACTTACTAAAAAATATCCTCTAAAAATCTGTTTGAGAACTGCGGAACGGACATGTTCATAAATCCTACTACTATTATAAAGGCGAAAGTTTGTAAGTATGGATGTATGGATGTATGGATGTATGGATGTTTGTTACTCTTTCACGCTTAAACGGCTGAATGGATCTGGATGAAATTTGGCACAAAGATAGATTATAGTCTGGAATAACACATAGGCTACTTTTTATCCCGGGAAAATGTACGGTACCCGTAGGATAACACATCAACTGTGACGCGGACGAAGTCGCGGGCAGAAGCTAGTCTTCCATAATACTCAATGATAAATAATTAATCAATTTTTATTATAACTTAACAATACTAGAAACAGTTTACTTCTCGAAAACTGGTGTCTGTTTCTGATTGATACTAATTTAAACATACGGTATACTGAATCAGTTGCTCTCGCTCAGCACGCAGCAACTCTATAAAGTATGTATGATGAGAACTTATCATATCGAGAATTGAAATATATTTATTTATTTATGGGTAATATAATAAGAATAATTATATTCTTACATATCAAGGTATTGTAGTGAATCTTTTAACAAATAAAACAAAATTTATATCTAAGCATTTATTTCTTTAATTCTCTAAATTATTTTGAATTTTTTGAATTAATTCATTTGCGGATTTGTAAATATCATCAAATAATACATGTTTTACGACATGCTGCGCACACAACTCCGCTTTACATTTGCAGAGGGTGTCTTCCCGGTCCATGAAATCTTTGGCATCATATATTTCAATGCGTACAACCTTGAATCCCAGGGCAGGTTTTTTTATAAATGTATACGAAGTCACATTGTTATCTTCACCATTTGGTCTTTTAAGATGCAATCGATCCCCCTTGTTTCTTTCTGAATGTACTGCTTCCATGGGAACAAAGTTGAATAATGGTTCTTCTGAATCCTGAAAAAATAAAATTTAAACAATGAGATATGCATCGCGACAGTTCCAAAGTTGAATCGAGAGAGAAGAAAACAGTGTTCATAATTTTATAATAAGTATTGCGAAACAAATATAGCAATCACGGTACGAGGTGACTTATACACATTAGAAAAAAAGTGGAATATTTATAAGTACGTAGATAAAATTGTGTATTACATATATAACATACACAAAATACAAAAAATACAATAAATGTATGTATGTGTAAAAAGTACAATAAAATACTTACCGAATTCATAATTTAACAATTTCTGTCACACACGGCTTACACGTACCAAATATTATTAAAGAATAACAACTAAAGAATAACATACTCTAGTCTGTAGTTTAAAGCTTCATTTTGGAACATTTTTTGTCTTTGTTACTCACCTTTGTACAGTACACCGACACATAGCTACACATTTCCAATAAAACATGGTCTCACATTGTATATGCTTCCCGTGTAATAATGGTTCAGTTTATACTGGAAAGTTCAGCTTGTTGTGTCGTTGTGTGTGCATTGATTTAGGATTTGAAAATAGACTCACTCCTTATTTAGACTTTGTGTAGACTTAGTAGCGCCAGAGAGGCGTCGGATGCAATCTGAGCCTGCCTGTGTTTACAAATTTCTCTAGTAATAAATTAATAAGTGTCGTACGAATGTACACCCATAGTAATGTATTGTAATGAACGACTTTTTTCATAAATTAAATGCAAAGCAAAACCACGTGAAACTAGTCGTATATTCATTGCGTATTATTGCTACCTTAGCAATATTTTTAGAATTCCGTCGGGGAGGTATCATCCTTGTTGAGCAATGACTAATCTCAAGTTATTCGAACATTGATTAATATAAATCATAAGGAATTAATGTGGACAGAACCCTCATTCGTATAAGTAGTCAAACTTGACATAATTTTCCTTCTGGTCATCATTTTTTTACACACACGTATAGGGATGAAATACTAATGCGTTCACACTAATGAAGTATTGGTGCCTATTAATAGAGATGTTAAATTCTATGGTTCAATACTTTCTGCTTAGAGCTGCTAGTAAACACTTCAAGTTACGTACGTGTTTGTGACAGTGCATATACTCATCAAGAAGTATTAGTTTTTCTAGTGAAATAACTATTCAATAACTTCATCATCAAGAAGTATCAGTTTTCGAAACAACTATTCGATAAATTCATCAGTTCATTATGTAAGTATTATTTTAATGTTATTTACTTGTTAAAAGCCTCAATCAATATTGAACACAATATAACATGTTTTTCAACCATTTAAACCGAGTGATTGTGGGTTCGATTCCCACACAGACTAGTTGATATTTGTCTGGTCTGAATATTTTTGTAATACGTTTCTCACTACTATTAATTTAAATGTGATGTGTCTTATCATATAAATTTATCATATAGGTTTATTACTAGCCTTCGAACTATCGACTTCATTCCCAATAACAACATCTTTGGTATTTCAGTTTTAGAATTATAGTTTAAATATCTTAATTAATAAATATAACAATGAATATAATAACCGAAAATTATAATAATATTTATAATTTTTATTAATATATTTTTAATAATAGGTATTTATAATTGTATTTTATAAATCAATTGTCGTAGTTTTTTGTAATGTTTAAACATAGATCAAAAACTTCTATCAACTTAAAATGCTAAAAAATAGTTTTAGATAAAATCTAAATTTGAATAGGTTCCACTATCATATGCGTATTTACATCTAAATACAGTGTCAAATAAATTATCATGTATTTTTTTCTTTACAGGTCGAAACTTGTAGACGACATTTACCCAACGGACGAGGTGTCATCCGCTGAAGAGCCGGAAAAGAAGCGGGTCGAAAAAAAGAGCACGAAGAAGAGATCTCATCGCTCAGAGCCGTCGAGCAGTGGTGTACGCACCGGCGGCGGTGCCAGCGCTCGCTCCGACCGGGACATTAAGCGGGCTAAAGCCGAGAAAAGGAGCAGCGCGGCGGCTCTGTTTGGCTCTGATAGTGAAGATGATCACACTTCTCTTGATAACGAAATCGGTAAAAAAGTACCCCCTTTAACTTCTTATGTAATGAGACGCGTTACGAATGGATATTCGCGCCAATCTAATGCATTAAAACCGGGGACACATTTCATTGAGTTAAAAATATACAAATGTGAGGAAATAGAAAATGTGTCCCCTATGAATAGGTGGCGTCATGCAATTGTTACCGTAAAGAATAGAACAGATATTGATACCGAAAGTTGGCGTCACTTATCTGCTTATTTGAGTGCCATTCGTAAAGAATTTAAAAACTACCCCTCTATGATTATTAATTCTTATAATTAATTAAATAAAACATAATAGCATACATTAATAGCTGTGTAGTTTAACTATGCATAACTACACACATTATATAACTATTATACTATATAACATTTCTAGTAAAACAGTTTTATGATTTATAAAATAAAACTATGTATTCGTTAGGTGTAAGAGATATAGTGGGTTTAAGGTTTCTTTTTGAACCCATAACATTTAGATAAATAGTGAAATATTATTGTATAAATATATACATAATAATATATTATTCTTCTTGTTACTTATTAAATAATAAAATATTCTTATAAATTTTTAATTGTTTACAGTTACCCTACATCATGAGGATGAACCCGATAAAATTAATTTTATGTTATGTGAGAAATGCAATTTAAGAATATTAAAACGAAAATTCAAAAATCATACCAGATCTAATTTACATAAGTCGAACTGTCTATTGAGTACCGAATTTGAAAGTATTAAAATAATTGCTACTGCATTTAAGAATAGAATAGTTACATACAGACTAAGTCCACTACAGGAAGACGAGCACCTCACACCAGAGGCGTTCCTGTGCTATTATAAGAATGATATAAATAGAATTATTGAACTATCATTAGCAAAACATAAGTGTATCAAAGTTAATTTTGAGCTATTTGCTTATTTTATTTTACCCAAGTCAGATGAACAACAGCTTAAATCATTTAATACAAAATTTGAAATTGTATGCTGTAGTACAGATATAAATTGTATGATTATTAAAATAATAAATATTTTGGTAGAAAAAATGATTGCATTTGAACACTGCGAGTCCGGTTGGTCATTTTTTAAAGTAAATCATTTAGAAATTAATATAAATAAATATTCACCTATGAAAGGAGGTAGTTATTTAGAATTACCTTCAGTTATAAAAAATACTAAAAGTTGCATAAACATTAAAAACGATGATAAATACTGTTTGTTATGGAGCATCGTAGCTTCGCTGTATCCTGCTAGAAGTAACGTATGTAGAACTACATCCTATCCTCATTTTTCAGAAGTTCTCAATATTGAAGGGATCACATTTCCGCCTACTATTAATGATTTGAAACTTTTAGAGAAACAAAATCCTGATTTAAGTATCAATGTTTACGGACTAGATAAAAAATGTAATGTTACTGGGCCTCTTTATTTGAGTAGTTTAAAGAAAGTTAATCATATAAATTTATTATATATAGAAAAAGAAGAAAAGGGTCATTACTGTCTTATTAAAGATCTCCCCCGACTAGTAAGACGTCAAATTACTAAACATAATGGAAAACTAGAGTTTTGTGATTCATGTTTACAGTTTTTTGCAAGTAAGTCTCGATATAATTCCCATAAATGTTCTGAAATTTTAGCAATATTACCAGGTGAAAATAGTAAATTAAAGTTTCAGCACTATGAAAGAAAATTAAAAATTAATTTTATAGTATACGCAGATTTCGAAAGCATATTGTTAGATTGTGATACAAAATCAAGTGTTAATAATACAACTAACATAAAATTGCATCAACCGTCATCTTTTGGTTATTATATTTGCTGTTCTCATGATTGTAGCTTGAATAAATATGTTTGGCATAGAGGTCCAGACTGTATTGAAATATTTATAAAAAACTTAATTAGAGATGTGAAACGAATCTATAGAATATTATCAAATAAAAAGTCTTTGTCTTCATTATCTGAAGAGCAAAGAGACAACTATGATATGGCCAATGTATGTCATATCTGCGAACAGCCTTTATTAGGAGATAAAGTTCTTGATCACGATCATATTACTGGTGAGTATCGCGGCGCAGCGCATACTCATTGTAATTTAACTTACAAAGTATGTCCATTCATTCCAGTAGTTTTTCACAATTTATCTGGATATGATAGTCATCTTTTTATAAAAGAATTAACTAACTATGAGGGCGACATCAAGGTAATACCTAAATCGAAAGAAAAATATATGTCGATAACGAAAAACATCTATTATGAAAAGTTGTCTCGCCACATACAAATAAAATTTATAGATTCATTTCAATTTTTAAGTTGTAGTTTAGATACATTATCAAAATCTTTAACAAAAGAAGAAAATGTACATCTTGCCAGTGAATTCAGAAATTATGATCAATTCGTGTTACTGAAAGAAAAGGGTGTTTTTCCTTACGAGTACATTGATTCGTGGGCTAAATATGATGAAAAGGAGCTTCCAGCTAAATATACATTTTTTAATAGTTTAACATCAGAGCATATAACAGATGCTGAATACCAACGTGCACAAAAAATTTGGAATGTTTTTAAGATTGATACTCTTGGTAGATATAATGACTTATATTTAAAGAGTGATGTATTATTACTTTGTGATATATTTGAAAAATTTAGACAAATGTGCTTGAAATATTACAAATTAGACCCAGCTCATTATGTATCTTCACCTGGCTTAAGTTGGGATGCTATGCTTTTATACACAGGAGTTCAATTAGATTTGATTTCTGATTTGGAAATATACGAATTATTAGAAAATGGAATACGTGGCGGTTTGGCTCAATGTTCACTTCGATATGCCAAATCTAATAACAAATACCTACCAGATTATGACGTAACTGAACCTTCTTCTTTTTTAATATATCTTGATGCTAATAATTTGTACGGGCATGCCATGACCAAAAAGATGCCGATATCAAACTTTTATTTATTAAATGAAAATGAAATATCAAAATTTGATCTGTTTAACGCCGCAGATGATGCAGATTATGGTTATATTTTAGAAGTAGATTTATGTTATCCACATCACTTGCACGATTCTCACAGTGATTTACCTTTTGCGCCCGAAAAAATAATACCTCCAGGCGGAAAAACTTATAAACTAATAGCAAATTTATATGATAAAACCAAATATGTTATTCACTATACAAACTTAAAACAATGCATAAAACATGGATTGATTTTAAAAAAGATCCATCGTATATTAGCTTTTCGTCAAGACTGTTTTCTGAAAAAATACATTGATTTGAATACTCAGTTACGTCAAACATGTAATTCAACATTCGAAAAAGACTTTTTTAAATTACTAAATAATGCTATTTTTGGTAAAACAATTGAAAATAGACGAAAACAAAAAGACGTGAGGTTAATATCACAATGGGCAGACACGAAAAATTTAACGAATAAAAATGTAGGTGCTGAAAAGTTAATTTCAAAACCAAATTTAAAAAACATCTATATATTAAATGAAAATTTTGTAGTTATTCAATTGAATCAGGAAAAAGTAACCTTAGATAGGCCAATATATATTGGTTTTACTGTTTTAGAATATGCAAAACAACATTTGTATCAGTTTCACTATGATTTTATTAAAAATAAGTATAAAAATCAAACAATGCTTTGCTACACAGATACCGATAGTCTACTTTATTATATACATACTAATGATTTTTATGCTGATATTAGTCAAAATATTTCACAATTTGATACTAGTAATTTTTCTGAAGATAACCCTTATGGAATTTTAAAAATGAATGCAAAGGTTCCTGGTTTATTTAAAGACGAACTAGGAGGTGATGTAATTTCTGAATTTGTTGGGCTTAGAGCTAAATTATATTGTATAAGCAGTGTTAAAACACATATAAAGAAAGCAAAAGGCATTACGAAGAATGTAACAAGAAAATTATCATCAGCTAACTACAAGACAGCCTTGTTGAATGACAAGACATATAAACATAAAATGATGATTATAAAATCGATGAAACATGTTCTGTATACCCAAGAAATTAATAAAGTAGCATTAAATAGAAATGATGACAAAAGGCAAATTTTACCAAACCAAATATATACTTTACCTTGGGTGCCCCCAAGGTAAAGTATATATTTGGTTTCTACAAATCTATCAAATGAATTTAAGATTATGTTGTATGTATAACTGCGCTACATTTAATTTAATCTATATTTAAATGTATTTTAATCATTAAGAATGAGAAAAAATATATTATTCATATACAACCTTATATTTTGTTTACTATATTGTAATTATAATTGGATTACATAAATATGGTTATAGTTCAAACATAGATATAAGTACATATTTAGCATATAACATGTTTTATCATACTTAAATAAAATACTTTTTACCTACAAACCTGTTTTTATTTATGTTACCTTTAAAAATAAAATTAAAAAAAGAATATATTAATCTGTGATAAGAATAACATCATTCTTGCAAAGGTGGCATACTTGAATTAAATTTATTTTTAATTCGTCCTAATATTTTGCATATTATGTATATATGTGAATGCTAAACAGTATTTGATTTAATCGACAAGATGAAGTTGATCAAGCAACCCATATCCCTAAATGTTAATAATATAAGATTAAGTGACTCTACCCACTACATCAGACATAGCACTTTATTGCCGAATACCATTCGCTGTATAATATGTGGTCCGTCGAACTGTGGTAAAACGAATGCTATGATTAGTTTACTGCTGCATGAAAATGGGCTCAAATTTAGAAATCTGTATCTTTACTCGAAAACTTCTTTTCAACCTAAATACCGTTTCTTGACTGAAGTATTGAGACGAGTACCGCAGGTTAATTTCTACGAGTTCAATGATGATAAAGATGTCATTTCTCCGAGTGAAGCTTTAACAAATTCTGTATTTATTTTCGATGATGTTGCTTGTGAAAATCAAATAAATATCCGCAATTATTTCTGTATGGGTAGACATAAACAAATAGATTGTTTCTATTTATCTCAAACTTATTCAAAAATTCCGAAGCAACTGTTACGAGACAATGTTAATTTTCTTATTATATTCAAACAAGATGATGTAAATTTAAAGCATATTTATGAAGAGAACGTTAGTTCTGATTTACAATGGAAAGAGTTCAGAAATCTTTGTCATACCGTTTGGAGTAAACCTTACAATTTTCTACTTATTAATAAAGAATCATCATTAAATAACGGTAGGTATAGACAGAATTTTGATATGTTTTTTAAATTTGACTGACTGTTTATATGTACATATAAGTAAAAACATGCAAAATTAAATTCAGTATAATTTGAATCTTTAGCTTAATACAGGTGTTATAATAGGCACAACATGGAGAAAAATATTAAAATAGAATTAATGAAGTCTGTAGATTCCATAAAGAAGAAAATAAAACAAATGAAAAACCAGGAACACTTAATGAACTTGTCACTTGACAAAATGTTAAAACCTGTCACAGATCCCCTTAAAACCCTAGTTGATTCGAGCAAAACAATGGAAAAAATACAAAATGTAGAAAATACACACTCTAATTTTGAAGACATGGAATCGGATGACATTAATAATACTAGCTCATCTACAAAGTTTGAAGAATGCTGCGATCCAGAACTGAATTCTATACAGTTCGTTAAAAAGTCTCCCCAGACAGAACTACTGGAAGATTTAGAAATATCATTAGAGGGCTGTGATATCCATGATATTTATGATGGGGTAAATATACCATTTGGAATAAGGAGTGCAAACAAAAAATTACTAATGGGTAATTCAATAGTTTCATTTTCTAAAATAGATAGTGTGAATGATGATAATGTCATTTTAATTAAAGTTGGTGACAAAAGCTACAATTTAACCCCTGGTTTAAAAGAACTCTTACTTCGAAGAAAACCTGATTTGAAACTAATATCGAGCAAAGATAAACTTGTCTATAAAGATATGTTGCATTATACAAATGCACATAAGAGAGATTTCAATCCTAATGGACAAATTAGAGGTGATAAAGGTATAAAATATCGTGAAATAATTAGACCATTGTTTTCTGAATCGTTAAACAATAATATTATCACTAAATTTGGAGGAAGCTTACCAACGCTAAAGAAATACAAAAATAACACTGACTTGGTATATTGGGATGATCCTAACGAACTGGTTGAGAGATTGAAACTATTAATTGCTTCCCGAGATGCTGGTAATACTAACCATGATAATGAAATTTTATCAATAATCGAAGAATTAAAAGAAGCTGATATAATTAAATAATAAATACTCATAATAATATGCTTTTTATTCAGTATAATAGCTGAGTTCAAGACAAGTATACTGAATTGTGAACATGAGCAAAGCTGACGTGGTAAACGAAATTCATAAAAATGCGAGGGTGAACTATCCACGAAGACATGTTATCATGAAAGATATAGATGACTTGTGGCAAGCAGACTTAATTGATATGCAATCAATTTCAAAAGAAAATAAGAATTACAGATATATTCTTGCCGTTATTGATACATTTTCGAAATATGCTTGGGCCTTTCCTATGAGAAGTAAAACCAAAGATGATGTGTGTAACTCTTTCAAAACTTTGTTGGATAAAGGGCGTGTTCCTAAAAATCTGCAAACGGATAATGGAGCTGAATTTTATAATAACAAATTTCAGAAGCTTATGAAATCATATAATATTAACCATTATTCAACCTTCTCAACAAAAAAGGCTTCAATAGTTGAACGATTCATCAGGACATTGAAATCTAAAGTTTATAAGGAATTTAGTTTAAAAGGCAATTACAATTGGATAAATAATACCCTAAATGACGTCATTTACAAATACAATCACACTCACCATCGCACTATTAATGAAATCCCTGCTAATGTGGACAATATTAATAAAAAAATGATATTAGAAAGGTATTTAAAGTTGCATAAAAAATATAATTTAAAAAGCAAGTACAAAGTAGGTGATTATGTGCGTATCAGTAAATACAAAGGAACATTTGAAAAAGGTTACACTCCCAACTGGTCAACAGAAATATTTAAAATTCATAAAATACAAAAAACAACTCCCATAACTTATTTAATTGAAGATACTATCAGAGGTCACCCTATTTTAGGCGCATTTTATACGCAAGAACTTCAAAAAACAAAACATCCTAATGTATATTTAGTTGAGAAAGTTCTTAGAAGAAAAGGTAACAGAGTTTTAGTAAAATGGTTAGGTTTGTCTTCGGCTGAAAGCAGTTGGATTGATAAATCGAATGTAATATTATAAATAATATTAGCAACAAACTTGAATCGATAACTATTTATTAAAGTATTCAAACCGGAATCATCAGTCTTATAATGTGTTTTGGAGAGAGTAGTCTACTCAATTGGCTTATTAATAATTTACCATTTGAATTACACTTACCAGGATATAATTACTATGGTCCTGGCACTAAATTAATAAAAAGGCTTGCACAAGGAGATAACGGCGTAAATAAATTGGACGAATATTGCAAAGATCACGATATTGCATATCACAAGTCATCAAACTTGAAAGATCGACATAAGGCTGATTTAATTTTGTTAAAAATGGCGAAAGAGCGAGCGTTTGCTTCCGATGCTAGTATAGGCGAAAGACTCGCGGCACGGTTAGTAAGGAAGGCTATGTCAGCAAAAATTAAAACTGGTTCTGGTTTGAGCAAAAAGCGTTTTCCAAAAGTTACATCTGGAAAAGGATTAAAAAGTAAATTAAAAACTGTTATTACAAAAGCAAAAAGACACATAAAAAAATTAAAACCTAAGAGCAAGAAAATGGCTATAGAATTAGCTATTGCTGCTACCAGAGAATTAGCTGATGATTCATCGATTAAGCTCCCTCGTGTTATTCCTATTCCAAAAACTGGGGGAGTACTACCTCTGATTCCTATTTTTGCGGGATTATCAGCGGTGGGAGCTTTAGCAGGCGGTGCAGCTGGTATTGCCAAAACCATAAATGAATTCAAAATGGCTAAAAAGCTGTATGAGGAATCGAGGAGACACAATGAAAAAATGGAAGCTCTATGTATCGGGAAAGGACTACACCTTAAACCACATAAAAGCGGCCTTGGAATTTTCGTATCAAAAGAAAAAAACTAAGATATCGGCTACCCAAACGGGCCTTAACTAACTTTGACATTTTAAAGTATGGAAATAGAATTCCTTATTTTAGAGGTGTCTTTATGAGAGATGAGCTCCCTAAATATCCATATAAAAAAGAATGTGGAGTTATTAATTTAGATAGTTCTAAAAATACTGGTTCTCATTGGGTAGCCTATGCAAAATATAATGATTATGTTGAGTATTTCGATAGTTATGGAAATCTTAAACCTCCAAAGGAATTTATAAAATATGTAGGTTCTAACATTCAATATAATTATGAAAATATACAACGTGATCACCCCTTCAACTGTGGACTTATGGATTTATGTTTAAATTTCCTAAAGAATTTTTGGTATAATCAAGAAATAAAATAAACAGGCTCATTTAAAAGAGCTCAGTATGCAAGCATGTCTACTACGGTTACCATCTCTGGAAATAAATCAGAACTGGTCTCGTATTTTCAACCACCTCTTCATTTAACTGATAAATACGAGTGCGGTTTACTATACTTTTCAGTATTAAAAACAAGGCCGAATGTGCCCGTTAATAACAGCAGTTTACCAGCTGTAATCAGAATTGAATGTGATCTTGTGTGCGGTTCATATTACAACGGATTACCGACTCATTTTATTCATGAATTCATATCTAATACTGCTTCGAGTCAGTACACAGAAATACCCCAGAACGTTATTTACTTCCCAGTGAACAAAAATATAATTTCATCTATATCTATTAGGATTGTTGATCAACTTGATAACTGTATTAACTTTGGTGAAGAACATATTCAATTGCGCCTTCATTTAAGAAAAACAAAATGATAGTTTATTATAAAAACACTCCTGTGAAAATCAGACGTCTTATTCCATCTACGACCATTAAGGTGCATAGACGTAAGAAAAAAGTCAAGAAATTGAGTGAAGCAAATAAAGCTTTTCTTAAAGCTCTAGGTTTTAAAGTATGAATATACTACAAATTACTGAATTACCTCACTTCGATAGTTCGATTGAAAGCTATGAAGTCCACACATACAATCCCTACACTAACAGCTTTAGAGAAAACGATGAAATCAGAATTCCCATACACCAACAAGACATATACGTGTTACCATCAGCCAGTTCAATTTACGTCGAGGGTCAAGCAAAGTTCTTCGACAAAGATGGAAAACCGATTAAGAAAAATATTACGTTCAGTAACAACCCTGTTATGTTTTTGTTTCAAGATATCCGATACGAAATAAATGGCATTGAAATAGATCGCATTAAAAATTCTGGAATAACGTCGACAATAAAGTCATACGTTTCAATGAATGATGGAGAAAATAAAGTTGCTGCTCTGTGGGGTTGGAACCTAGATGGATTCAAAAGTGATGGTCATTTTAGTGCTATTGTACCTCTTAATAAGATTTTAGGATTTGCGGAGGATTACAATAAAATTGTGATAAATTGTAAACATGAACTTATTTTGAACAGAAGTAACTCTAACTTAAACAGTATCATAGCAACTGATGATATTGCGAATTTTCAAATAGACATACAAAGATTGCAATGGCGTGTACCACATATAAAAGTGTCAGACCGTGAACGACTGACACTACTAAAACACTTGGAGAGAGATAAACCTATTCAAATAGCGTTTCGAAATTGGGATTTATATGAGTATCCTTTGCTCCCTAAAACTACAAAACATTCTTGGTCAGTTAAGACTGCATCGCAATTAGAGAAACCTCGATATGTAATTTTTTGCTTGCAAACCAACAGAAAAAATAATAAAACCAAAGACAGTTCTCTGTTTGATCATTGTGGGGTTACTAACGTAACACTATTTTTGAATTCACAGTATTATCCTTACGAGCCTCTAAGCTTAAATTTTTCTGAGAACAAATACAATATATTATATGAAATGTACGTGAAATTTCGTCAGTCGTATTACAATTGTCCTGCAGACCCCTTGCTTAATTTGGTTGATTTCAAGGAGAAAGCCCCTCTCTTTATTATAGACTGTTCAAGACAAAACGATAGTTTGAAAACAGGCCCCGTAGATGTACGGTTGGAGATTGATTGTTCAGCACCAATACCAGATAACACAACTGGATATTGTTTAATTATTAACGATCGACTTGTGGAATATAAACCTTTAAGTAACATAGTGCGCAGATTATCATGACAGCCATTGTAGATGTTCAAGGTTTTAAAACAGAAACAAATGAATTTATAATTAAAGAATTTGCTGTATTGTTAAATAAAAAAATTCAGGTGTTCTTAATTAAGCCACCATTTCCATTTTACGATTTAACGAAACCTGAAAAACGACAAGTCAGTTGGATTGAACGTAATAGAAGGATATACTGGAGAGACGGATTTGTGCCCTACTCAAATCATCAGAATTTGATTGTAGATATTTTAAGAGATAAAAGTGTTTACACCAAAGGTTTAGAAAAAGTGTTGTGGCTAAAAAATATTTTGAATAATAATAATAAGAATATAAATAATTTAGAAGATGAAGGTTGTCCTAATTTATTAAGCTTGTACAATAAATATGAACATTCTCATGATGTGTATAGTTGTATTTATCATGATAAAATATGTGCTTTAAAAAATGTAACATGTTTAAATAAATGGTGTATAGATAATAAATTTTTGAAATAAATATTCGCTTCTTTAATTTTAAAATTCTCTATCCCTACCAATTCCCTCAAATGTTAATCATTATAAATTGCTGGCTACAGCAGTACGATATCATTTCACCTTTATAATTACACTAGTTTGCACGGTTTTCATACCCCAGCTGAAAGTTGTTATTTTATTTTGTGTTCAGGTAGAACTATCCAGAAAAAATAATAAAAAAATTCTGTCACGTCTGGTTTAAAAAATATTTATTTTCTTGAAGGGAAATACAAAAATTTTAGGATTAATACAAAAATAAATTAAAAATGACTAATTTTTGCTTTCTTTTTATAGTTATTTGAATCAGTTTCTCTTATGATAGACCAACAGTAATCCCCTAACATATTTTCATCCCAAAATCCTTGATGTCGTTCTTCGAAAGTCCTTAAATCTTGGTGGAAACGTTCACCCTGTTCGTCACTCATACTTCCTAAGTTTTCAGGAAAAAAATTCAGATGAGAGTGTAGAAAGTGAATCTTTAATGACATGTTTACTCCCATATCATGAAAGTTTTTCAATAAATTGTTAACAATTTCTTCATAATTTTCACTTTTTTTATTTCCCAAAAAATTTTCTACAAGCATTTTAAATGAGTTCCAAGCAGACTTTTCTTTAACCGATAAAAGGTTTTCAAACTGAGAATCTTTCATAATTTTACGGATTTGTGGACCAATAAATATACCCTCCTTCAGTTTTCCCTCTGTAATGTTTGGAAATATTTTTTGCAAATACCGGAAAGCATCACTGTTTTTGTCAAGCGCCTTTACAAAGTTTTTCATGATTCCCAGTTTGATGTGTAAAGGGGGTAAAATGACGTTATTTGGATCGACCAACAGCTTGTGATTAATGTTCATTTTGCCCGGAATATACTCATTTCGAACAGGCCATTCTTTCCTTACATAATGATGTTGTTTCGCTCTACTGTCCCACAAACAAAGGAAACAACAGTACTTCGTGTAACCACCCTGCAATCCCACTAACATACCGATGACTTTGAGGTCGCCGCACACTTTCCATTGATGTTCTTTATACTTTATTAAATTAATCAAAGTACGCATCGTTTCATAGCTCTCTTTACAATTCCCTGCGTGTCCTATTGGTATGGAAGGTTTCTTATTTCCGTTATGTAATAAAACAGCTTTGAGACTATATTTTGAAGAATCTATGAATAGGCGCCACTCTGTTTTATCATAGTTTTGATTCATTGCTTCGAAAAGTCCCGGGATATCTGTGCAATAACAATATTCACCTTCTCTTTTGAAAAATTCTGAGTAAACTTTGCTTCTGTTTCTGAAAAACGTAACTTTTGTGTCTGGTAGTAACAAGTTCCATTGTTGTAAGCGGGAGCCGAGAAGCTCTGCTTTAGATCTTGATAACTGTAAATCTCGTACAAGATCATTTAATTCGGCCTGATTAATTAAATGTGGAGTGTTTTCTTGAGGTGAAAATTCGTCAGAATCACTAGAAATCGACTTGAATTCAACATCACTGTTATTGTCATCTAATATATTTGCACTCGAACTACCGGGACAAACTGGATGGGGTAGATCTTTTGAATGTAAAATCGGCTTAGTAACAGACGGAACATCGGCATACATAATACTTGCCTTATTTTTTTTGTTATATCCCAATGTCTTCGTAACACAAAAGTAACAATCATTTTCATGATTACTAGGTTCTCTCCATAGCATTGGCGAACCAAATGGAAGGTAAACTTTTTCTCCTGATGACCACTGGAGTAAGATGATTCTACAGCTTTCGCAAAACACGTGAGGCACCCACTTTTTATCTTGATTTGCAACAGGAAATCCAAAATAATGAAGATATGCAGTTTTTAACGAATCTACAATAGGTCTTCTCTTTTTTGAAAATATAAACTGTCCACAAACATAACAAAAACGGTCAGAACTTTGTTTGCACTTTCTGCTAGCCATTTTAAATCAATCCAAAGCAAAGTAACTGTCGTTTGAAGCGAACGAATGAACAATAAAATATAACCACCACGTCGGGTAGTTAAAAAAAAACAATTGACGGCAGAAAAAAATTCCGACGTGATAAAATATTTCTGCTAACACTTTTAGGTTTAGGGAAGGTAGATTAACATATTGACATACATTCGGTTCGGGGTATAAATAAAAAGTAAAATTTTGTAAACTAGTGTTATCTGTATGAAGAACTATATAGCGAGTGAGAAAATGTCTCAAAATAAATGTAGCCCTCGTTATGACATGTATAATGCGTATAAAATGCGTGAGATTTCATTTAGACATTATTGGGCAACGGCTAATTCAAGGAGAAGGTTGGTGATGGAAATGGCTGAAGCCGGATTTTTTTATTATGGAAATAGTGTAAATGATAAAGCAGCGTGTTTCTCATGTGGAGGTGTTATAGAAGATTGGGAGATTTACGATGATCCCTGGATGCAACATGCTATACATTTTCCTCAATGTTTTTATTTGAATGCCGTGAAAGGAATATATTATATTAATAACTGTCTGAAACAATTACTCTATTAGAATATGCGCTATTGCATTGTGCTCCGAGTCGGATTATATTTACCCTATTAGAATATATTATGTATGTATATTGCACTTAAAATGAGTTAAATTTGTGTACATATTATAGAGATGTCGTGCACCGCAGCCATTTCACTACAGTGTAAAGGTTCAATTTTTAAATTTATCTCATAAATAAATAACTATATTTATTGATATTAATCTATAATGTCTCAGTCAGTGAAATCTGATTTTGATTGCTACGAGATACTGCCGGGAAATGAAATTTGTTTCATATAAATTGTACAATAGTAGTAATGTAGAACGCAAATAAATTGTTAAATTAACATTTTTAGTTTTATTTAATAAAAGACTTGTGAGACCCCTAACACCAATCACACAGTTTTATACTTGAATCATTATCCATTTGGAATGTAATGCAGATCAGAATCTATTTAGGCTATCGTACCAAATATTATTATATTACCCATAAATAAATAAATATATTTCAATTCTCGATATGATAAGTTCTCATCATACATACTTTATAGAGTTGCTGCGTGCTGAGCGAGAGCAACTGATTCAGTATACCGTATGTTTAAATTAGTATCAATCAGAAACAGACACCAGTTTTCGAGAAGTAAACTGTTTCTAGTATTGTTAAGTTATAATAAAAATTGATTAATTATTTATCATTGAGTATTATGGAAGATTTATGAACATGTCCGTTCCGCAGTTCTCAAACAGATTTTTAGAGGATATTTTTTTAGTAAGTATTTGAATGATCGAGACAAAAAGGATGAATGATTCAGTTCTGTAGATGTTGCTAAAAAACGGCTTGAATAGATCAAGTTATTAAAAGAACAGCAATCAGTTCTCAAAAACTAAAAATCGCTTCTCGAGTAGTTAAAGTTGTGTGTATCTGAATCTTCGTATTTGAATGATCGAGACAAAAATGTTTGAATGATTCAGTTCTAGAGAAAACGAAATCAGTTCTGTAGATGTTGCTAAGAAAAGCGGTCTGAATAGATCAAGTTATTGAAAGAACGACAATCAGTTCTCAAAAACTCAAAATCACTTCTCGAGAAGTTAAAATTGGGGTATCTGGATCTCCTGTGATCCAGATAGCCCAATTTAACACTACTCGCGTTAATTGCCGGAACTATTGGTCCAATTCTGAAAATTATTTCGCTGATAAGAAGCTAATCTAGGAAGTTTATCTTGGACATCATTTGCAACGGCGAAGAAAAACATCATGAGAGAACCTAGACTAAGAATAGAATTTTATCTTTAATATTTTCTATATAATATCTATAAAAATAAATATGAATGGCTAAGCGTAAAACTAAAGACTGGACCGATATGGCTGATTCTTTTTTTTATTGTGTTCGTTATTTCTTTGAAATGTTATTTATGACAGTATTTGTTTTCAAATATCTACCAGGTAAGTTGAAAAATGACACCTGTTTTAAGCCGGGGTGGTTCGCTAGTTAGCTATTAAGTCTGAAATCGCTTTGTGCCTTTTCTGTATAAAAAATAATCTTTGCCATGCAGTAGGACAATAATAGACTGATTCTATTTAATTGTTATTAGAAGTTCCTAAATGCTATAGGCTTAAAAAATTGGGATCCGTAACAAGTTCATGTGGACTAAGTCGCGCGCAATAACATGTGATTCATACACAAAGAGTCAAAATCATAACATAACATAACATCACGCCTGTAATCCCCGAAGGGTTAGGCAGAGGTGTACCCATTAGTACACCCACATTTCGCCAGTTATGTTTTTAGTCCCATGTAATAGGGGGCGAGCCTATTGCCATCAACCGGGCACAAATCCAGACTCCGAGGCTGCTACTGAGAAATTCCTGATGGAAAAACCCAATAACACTTTGCCCGACCTGGGAATCGAACCCAAGACCTCATGCACAGCAGTCGCGCTTGCGACCACTAGACCAACGAGGCAGTCAAAATCGTCATGAATAAAAAATCTCTTTTAACACAGGGTCAAGATTTAAATCTAACTAAGAGTGGTAAGTGTTTGCTCACATTTGCAAGGGTAAATACACCTTTAATGAAAAATTTGGTAACCCTAAAATATAACAAGAATATCTACAAGTTACAGAACACAAAAGTAACATGACATTAGACTAAATTCACCTTGTTAATTAATTGACGACAAAACACAGTTTGTAAGGGCATAACCCACCTTTTGATCCTTAATTAAATAACTAAACAATGGAAAGGCTACCCTTCACGAACCGTCAGAGTGT
The DNA here is from genome assembly GCA_949774945.1 of Hoplodrina ambigua. Classification (NCBI taxonomy): domain Eukaryota; kingdom Metazoa; phylum Arthropoda; class Insecta; order Lepidoptera; family Noctuidae; genus Hoplodrina; species Hoplodrina ambigua. Next base: position 3,332,430 of record OX458969.1, on the reverse strand, counting down.
GCCTTTATGTCTTGTTAATGACTTACAACCTAGGTTTTGTTTAACGATGCTTAAGTTTAAGCTTTACTTTGAGTCTGGTTGAAGGGAACTTAAATATGAATCCCTCAGGTGTTCTTGTATACTAGCGGTTTCGCTCGCTTAGTGTTGACGACTAAGTCTGCCTAGCCTTTTCCCAGATATTTTGGGATCGGCTTCCAGTCTTAACAGGATGCAGCTGAATACCAATATTTCAAATGTAGCGACTGCCTATCTGACCTCCACAACCCAGTAACTGGGTAATACGATACCCTTTGGTAAGACTGGTAGGACTTTCAGGCTTCTGGCAACCCGTAACGACTATCAAAGATCCACGTATGACAGCCGGGACCAACCGATTAACGTGCTTTCCGAGGCACGGAACGATGTCAATGATGTCTAAGATAAACTTAGAAAGTACATAAATGAATTGAAAAAGTCACTTTGGTAGGTACTTGTCCGGATTCGAACCCACAACCGCAACCGCATGACAGGCCGGCCGGCATCTCAACCGGGACAGGGTCATCACGATATTTGACTACTGAGTATGTCACAATAAACCTCTAGGTGCACCTAGTTAGTAGTGGGTCTCAGTCTAAAAGCAATTTAATGCTGTGATAAAATGTGAAAGAAATCAGGTATTCAACATTGCTTATCCCAAAGATAAGCATAGTGTTTTATGCAATTTGCAGCTCTGCATCGGGTTTATGGTACTAAAATAAATAGACGCCACACTAACACATATTTATTCACACAATTATAATCATTCAAATCATTAGCATAACTCTCCGAGTCAGTGTAACTCGTAAATATGCCTATTTATTGAAAACAGCACGTTTACAGCAAATTATAACTTAGAGAGTTGTGTTGACGTTTCTTATGATTGTAATTCTGTAACTGCTTATTAGTTACTATCGTGTCCAATTTATCTATATACCTTACAACCTGATATTAAGCTGCAAATTACAAAAAACTAAACAAATAAATTTTAAGATTTAACGCCCTTTACTTTTTCCCCATTTTTACACGACTGCCCCAAAAAATGGAGGGTTATGTGTTTAGGGTTAATGTATGTATGTATGTATGTGAGATTCTTTTTTGAAGGATAGGAAATCATCTAATGACTTCTTCCGTTCTGGGAGGAGCGGAAGGGAGTGTCAGACTAAACCTATCTGTGACCCTCCTAATGCCCTTTGTGTTCCGGGACCGCGTTGACTCTTCCGAACAAATTCCGCAACCCTGGCAGAACGAGTCCCCCTAGAGTTCATATCAGTCAAAGTTCCGTGAACTAGTGAAGTATTTGTTCCTGACAGTTCAAGAGCATGACGTACAAACTTGACATGAATTCAGACGAAATGAGGGCAGTTTTCGGGAAGTTTCCCGCTCATATATGTTCTGCCGCAAGGTTTGCGAGGATATAGGTATGTAAGACCCACTTGTTCTAGTCAGCAGCACCATTAACTCCGTGTTAGTTGATTATACGGGCCTATTATGTTTGATATTTTGTAATTTAATCTCAAGTTTGCAACCAACTCTGAGTTATGATAAACTAGAGTAGGTTTGATACTAAAAGTAATAGTTTTGAGACCACGTAGGTACCTAAATGTTTAAAGATTTAGTATCTAATCGAAGCGGGAACCTACGCTCAGCAGCGCTTTCGACAGCGACACCAACGAGGCAGTCAAAAATACCTACGTTACGGCACGTTTTTACACGTGTAAACAATGAAAATTAATATTGGCAGTAGCTATAACAATAATGATAAATAATATATTTTTGCCTGTTTATCAAATAACTGTACCTACCTACATTTTCGTTCGGTCTTAAGCACGATTGTTTGTACGTAACGTAATCCAATATATCCGAGAAGGTACGTTCACCAGCTGAAAGATTGCTAATGAAGTCAAAATATATCTATTTAAGGCTGCGTGGGTTCCATCTTGTTTATTATAGCTTAATCTAATTTTACGAAAGCTATGTTTGGAATTTATTTTAAGGATAAATCTTCGACGTCCGAAAAATAACCGGAGTCAGGGACCTAGATAATGGAGTTACCAGTAGAATAGGTAACTGGCAATATTCTTTTATTTCGCTAGAGGAAAATAAATGGAAAATAAATCTTTTTGGATTACAATCCTTGAACGGAGTCCTTGGGAGGAGACCACGTGTCAACCAACGTAGCCTTGGACTCTTTATCTATAGGTATGAACCGAACATCGTCGCAGCGGGAGAGCTCGCTTACAGGATTCTACAATTGTTTTGTTTCTTTTTCGCTTTGCTTTCATATTTTGTGGGGAAATCCTCATGGATACTCTCTCTCTGTTTGTGGAAATAGAGTTTTATGACTCTTTCTTATGGTGGGCTCCACGGTACCACTTGTTATCATAAGTCGGGAGCCCGGTATTCGTTGGATGCCTGATCCGCGCCTTCGACTGGGCATTCTAAAACCTGATTATGATATATGATATTATCTAGAGAAGTTTGTATAGGAAAGACCTATATAAACTTCTCTAGATAATAAAAAAATATTTAGTTTGTTGACATTTTAGAAATACTTTATTGTGTACGATCTATTAGGTAGGTAAGTTATCATCCATTTAAAATGTTATCATAGATTAAGTTTAGACATAGAGGATCTACTTATATTTAACATTAATTACCTACTGTAACACTGCCTATGTTTACAAAAGTATTCTCATTCTGACTTAAGTAATGATTTTAGATTTCCGATTAAAACTCAGCAATAAACTCAACGATTACGAAACTAACCATCGCCTATAAACTAGAAGTGCCTTTAAGTGCAACTATGACGAAGCACCTCCTTTTAAAATCAAGAATGTATCTTTATCAAGTCTCATAATCTTTAGATACTAAAGATTATTTTTATTAACGCAGTAGAATGCGCTCCATAACACGGAGCTATGTAATCCAGATTGATAGACCACAAATATTTTGTGACATTCTACCTTCGAGTATCATATAATATCTAACGGCTTAATAAATCACTAATCGAAGCTGCCTAGGAAAAAAATGTAGCAGACATAAACCTGCGTCCGAAAAAGGAAATACGTGTCAATTAACGCGAGATTTTTCGCGTGAAGCCCATATCGACACAGTGTGATAACATCTATACAAATTCCATGCCAAAACTGACACTGTGTCCGTAAATGGAAATCGAATAGTTGACTTGGTTTTATATGGATATTATGATGATGTACCAGTTTTAGTGTACAAATAATTTGTGTAGCTGCTATCGCTATTGAATTGTTTGTTGTGCTTTTTCTATTCCTTGGTAAGGAATGAAGGTTCTGAAGAAATATTTTTCTATTTAGAACAAACTCAAGATTGGATTCAATAAATAAATTAATGATAATAAATATTTATTTATTTATAGCAACTGGGCCCAATTATTGTTAGTAACATTATTTATATAAGTTATTATTAGAACAAAAACAAAAAAGAAAAATATAAGGTTATCTGTGGTGTCTTTTGACTAGCACCTCCACGGCCACCAGCCAGCGGTAACTAAGCGCGTCGTAATTTTCTATTAATACACTTAGGATGCTGATGGTAAATATGAACTAGACCGCGCTCGCAAATGGACGCTTTATTAGGATAACGAAATTATATTAAGCTCAAATAAAATAACTGGCCCTACGTTTACAGCATATAGAGTACCTACTCATGAATATAAATAACCTAAAATCATAAATAATAATTCAGCAAAACTCGAGTACCTAAAGTAGAGTACGTACTGGTAACTATTTTATTTCAATACTAGCTGTGCCTGCAGCTTCGCTCACGTGGCCTTTAGTGTAACTTAAGGAATTAAATATTAAATAATAAATTAATAAATCATTTTATTATCAGGCAACTGTGGCCCATAATAATTATAATAATAAAAGAAAGATAAGCAGATCAAGTATCTTGACTTGGCCCGCGAGGTTGTCGACATGTGGGAGGTGGACTCAGCGATCATTGTGCCGATAGTCGTCACTGCCAATGGCTTAATAGCCAAGAGCCTCGACCAACATCTTAGGAGGCTCTCGTTAGGCGGCTGGATCAAGGGCTTGATCCAGAAAGCAGTACTTCTGGATACGGCCCGTATAGTTAGGAGGTTCCTCTCTTTGGAGCCCTGACCGCCGGTGGTTTGGACCCTGTTTCCGCCACCGGTGGGCTACTATTTTTTATATTTTTAAATGTTTTTATTTTTATATTAATATTTAAAAATGTAATAATTATGTATACAAAATAAATAAATGGAATAATAATAATAATTAATAATTTACTCCTGCATTCCTATTCACCTCGTTTTACGGTAATGCACCAAACCCGTAAATATGAAAAACAAAACATGATCAAAATTTATGGAACAGCTATTTTTTTTTTTACACCATTGCCCCAAAAATCTTGTTATGTGTTTAGGGTTAATGTATGTATGTGAGATGCTTTATTCCACCATAACTTTTAAACGCCTGAACTGATTTAGATGTGTGGGGTATCGTTACAATCCTTGCATCGTTCCGAGTAACATAGGCTAGTTAAAAATAAAAAGAATCCGCTGTGGTCAGCCTCAATTTTTTTTTATGAATCTGATCGTGTCTATGTTTATCGTCTAGCATTTGACAAGTAGATTTAAAAAATATATAACACTGTAAATAAAAATTATCGTAAAAAAAAACTGACGAGTAAACAAAGTACAAACAAAAGTGTGCAATTTTGGCAGTCGTGCTTTTTTTTTAATTTTATTAGCTTTTTGTACAAACTTTTTATCCTATATATAAATCTTTTCATCATGTCATAGCTTACACTTCCTAAATACCGTTCAGATGGGTTTATAAGTTTGTGTGTCTGACAGTTCCACGTGCAATCGTGACGTCAGAGCTGTTATAACTTTTTCCACAATAATCCTCAGCTGTCGCTAAACTTTAATAATTTCGAACTGTTCTGTGTGAAGTTTCAAGTTGGGATGCGATTCTACGCAATTGTGCTGCTATTCCACTAGTCAATTTTGAATTGTTTCATGTTAAAGCCATAGTGACCAGTGAAAATCATTCTAAATCCAATTCGGTTGAATTGGATTTGCGTTCGTGTGTGATATGTAATGAGCGTCATTTTCGCGTGAATAACCAGATTATCTTTCTTTCTTTCTATTTAGAATGATTCACCCTTCCCTGTCCCTTTTTTTTCCCTACCCTTTTTGATACCCTCTATTTGGGGATAGTGGAGGGTTAGGTCGGACTTTTACGGACTAAAAACCCACGGTTCTACATGAATCTGGAGCTTGGTATTCGCTTGACGCATCCGGCCCTCCGACTGTTTTCTGGTTTGCAGTCCTTCCTTAGCGACGCCCTAAGCCGGGGCCCATATCCCACAAAGGGGCGCGGAAGCCTTATTTTATTAAAGTACCACAGAAAAGTCCGCATTATGTAGCCGACATTCTCTGTTAACCTAAAAGATGCCATTCTAAATCATCCATAGAAAGCAATTCCTCGCCCAGCTAGTACTGTATCTAGATCTTAACACGCTGACGATGTACGACTCATCCGATACATTATTTACCTTTTATAGCGTAGTTAGATGCGATACAAAGACGCGTTACGAAGTTTGAACGAGAAAACGTTCTTGTTCGGATCATTTGCTCCGAAAGTAGCTGGGTAAGTGAAATGAGGTGTGAGACGTTACTAGCCAGTTGTTATCACCGTAGGAGAAATGTTTGTCTTTTGCTATTTTTGTATGGAATGTTGATGCGAAAATGTGAAAAACAATTATGAAAACACAGGTCCATTTATTTTTTGAGTAATGAGTATTTTTTCTTGCGATTGCCAACCCTAACTGAGACCCTGTCACGAGCTCACTAACGATTCGTTTTGAGTCGATGTGTCTAATGTAAATAAGACTATATTATCCTGTAAGTTTATGGTTTATTTTTATACGACAAGTACAATAAATATCACCTATTAAAATGAATAAATATTATGTACGGATATTTATAATTGATTTTAAATTAATCGAATTTACGTTGTGTTTTTTCCGCGCTTTCAAGCTAGACCTTCTGAATGGATTATGATTAGCCCATAGATGCGTTAAAACTCCGACACGTGGTGCATTTAGTATAAAGCAAAAATCGAGTATTCTTTATAAATATTAATATTTTTTTATACAAAAATTCTATTCAATATCCACTTGTTCTATTAGCTCTGTCTACGGATATTGTAATAGAATTACTTACGCGAAAAGGAATGATTTGAATTTCAAATTAAATCGTCTCCTAGAGCAATTTGTATACACTTTCTGAAAAATCTGAAATGTTTTAAGAATATTGTCTATGAAAATGAATTGGTGTTGGTACACAAATATTTGAGGTATTTCTTTGCAAATTGATAGAAATAACTACGGAACAATACATCCACGGAAATGTTTACTTATATAATAAAGCTTACGTATTTTTTTGCTTGTTTAAATTCTGTAATGTCTAAATTGTCTAATGTTTATCTAATTACTGAGTTATCAGTCGGATTGTATTTTTTTGTACCTATATGATTGCCAGATTCGTGAGTAATAGTGTAGGCCCCGTTAAAAATTACTTGTTGACCTACGTGAGTGGAGCAGTACCTAACCAAAGACGTAAGGTAACGCGAGTGAAAGAAAACCACGTAGACGAAGTCGCGGGCGCTAGTCGAAAAATATTTCTTAATTGTTATTTGATTGATGTATAAATAATTTAATACTTAAGATATAAAAAAGGAGAAAGTAGTTTAATCGTCCTTTCTATTTTAGATACAGCAATAATTATCACAATCATAACAAGTTATACAATCTCAATAATTTCATGCTCAAATTATCTTATCAAATATCACGATAACCTCTACTACATTGGTCATTAGATATAATATGGTCACAATCAAAATGTTGCTGTATATTTCTTTGATGTCTTGAATTCGGACGCAGACCAATACTACTACTGTCTGGATATGTCCATTCAAATCTGTGTGGTTTTTTTTTGTCCAAAAGATTACTGTTTAATTATGACTTCTGAGTCTATTTCGGTGTTAATTCTCAGAGCAGTCGGCAAGGACATCGACCTCATTTAGTAAAAACAAATATGCGTAAAATGCGGGGGCTTGAAATCGAAGGATGAACTCCGTATGACAAAATTTAACCTAAACTTATTTGTATTTGTAAACAAAAATTAATCATCCCTTATTTTAAATTACAAAGCTACCAACTTTCTCTACAGAATGCAGAAGGTTCAGAACAAAATGGCCGGCTCGGCTTGATGTCCATTTGGCGTAAGCCTCTAAAAATTATCATAATTTGACACGGTTGACGTTCATAATACTAATTTAATCTTAACAAAAATAAAATGAGTTCCGTGTAGAATTTTTTGGAATTTTCGGCATGGCAGATGTAGCAGAGTGGCTTGAGAAATGAGGTTTTTGATTTCAGGATGTTACCGTAGTAGATTGGACAGATCTCTTGTGATTGTAATTTGTCGGATTAAAGCAGTCGCTTTTGGGGCCACCAGAATAACGAGGTAGTCGAATATTACAAGCATCATAACAAATTATTTAATCAACTTATCATAAAGTCAAATAATTCCTTATCAAGAAAAATAAGAACCAATTTTAATCAAAGTCGAAATCAAATCATGTATTTCAATCAGACCATGAAAGAGCACGTTTTAACATCAACAACAAGAAAAAAAATTGAATCAGGTGCCTCATCTTTAAAGTGTTTCGTATGTAGAAGAATGGGCAAGAGTATCCTTATATAACTTTTTTTTAAATGCTTTACAATCCCTACTAATATTATACGAGTAAATGCGAAAGTGTGTCTGTCTGTTACCTCTTCACGTTTAAACCGCTGAACCGATTAAGATGACATTTTGTATAGAGATAGTTTAAGACTCGGGGAAGGACATAAAATAGTATTTTATCCCGGAGTCAGCCCCAATGGCGGTGAAAAGGGGGGTGGAAAGGGGGGTTTGTACAAGTTCCACGCGGACGTAGTCGCGGGCAAAAGCTAGTAATAATTATAATTTGTATATTTACACTAATTGGTGACGATGAGTCTTAAATAAAAATCACTTTAACCGAAGTAATAATCTTCGGATGACTTTATTCTGGTTTGACAGTAAATGTTTTGTTTATCCTAAACACCTACCTCCTTCGTGTAACTCCCATTTCACCCCGTTCCGTTCAACATAATTTAGTGGCGAAACCGGAACGTGAAAAATGATGGGCGTGTAAATATAAATTAACCAAAACATCCGACGAATTTCCTTGAATAATGTTTGTACTTAATTTTATTGTGCAGTAATTCAACAACTTATTAGGGTTAAATTATAACGTTAGAAGCAATTTGCTTGTTAATACAAAATTCATGATGAAAAGAGGTAATGTAGAATAATAAGGTACCTACCTACTATTTTTGGGGCTCCCACTAACGAAACATGACATTGGCTAGGGTGCCGTAGGCCGTACATGTAACTATAGTTCTGCTGACAACATTGCCTGTTGGCAAATCTTTAAAAACACGGCATGGGCTTGAAATATAATCTTGTATACCTACCTGTTATTTGATTTTTAAATCAATTTTATTTCATAACATAACATAACATCACGCCTGTAATCCCCGAAGGGTTAGGCAGAGGTGTACACATTAGTACACCCACATTTCGCCAGTTATGTTTTTAGTCCCATGTAAAAGGGGGCGAGCCTATTGCCATCAACCGGGCACAAATCCAGACTCTAAAGCTGCTACTGAGAAATTCCTGATGGAAAAACCCAATAACACTTTGCCCGACCTGGAAATCGAACCCAAGACCTCATGCACATCAGTCGCACTAGCGACCACTAGACCAACGAGGCAGTCAAATTTATTTCTTAAATGTAGAAAATATTAGAAGAACATACTATCATGCCTCTACTAATCCCCGAAGGATTAGTTAGAGGCGTACCCATTTGTACACCCACATTTCGCCAGTTATGTTTAAGAAGACAAGAAAATCGAAGAAAGAAGATAAAAAGAAGAAAAGAAAAAAAATCTATGAAGAAAAAAGATAAAGAGAAAGAGAGATGAGAAGAAAATCCTATATAATTTATATATATATTTTTTCGAATTGTTATCCTATGTTCTTTTTTTTATAATTACCCCAATGTACTATCATTGGGATAATTAGGACAACATGTAGTAAACTGTAATGTAGTACCGTCAAGTATGTCAAACGTCTCATTTTGTAAATAATCTATCTAACTACCGTTCGAACTGAAAATAAATATTCTACCGCCAAGGCTAACCGTAGATCGTTATTAATTGAATACGACACCTAACGTCTGCGCCAGCGCACTGACTTACCTAACTTTAATGACACATGCCGCAAATGATCAAAGACTAACATAGACATTTTAATTGATTAATTTGTTATCTATTTTATGCCTAACTAATTTGTGTATCTTAGAGGTTAATGCGATATGAACTTTGTTAAATAATTTATAAGCTTTTAATAGTGTTGCTTATTGATACAAATGAATTGAGTAAAATACATACATACATACATAAACTCACGCCTTTTTCCCATGGGGTAGGCAGAAACTACAGAACGCCACCTGCTACGATCCTTACATACTCCTTTCGCCTCATCTACGTTCATACATCTCGTCATACAAGCACGCCGGTTACGAGTACTGCGCACCTGACCTTTCTGAAGGACCTCACCAATAAGGAAAACCACCACCTGAGTAAAATATTTAGTTCAATTCATCGTAATATTATATAATAATACAGCCAGAGATGAATGTTTGTTTTCTAACATTTAACAGTTTAAAATTGTAAAAAAAAGTTTTAAATTAAAAAAGCAACGTTTTCGCTTCAACGCTCCGAGAACTACTGAGAACACTATACAGTGTGGCTAGCGAACTGAAGTTTAACTTCTAAACACAGTTAAAATAAAAATAAACGTGAAAAAAGGTGCTTAAACTTAAAACATAATGACGCAAAATTATGCAAAACCCTCCGCGCTGCATTAACCAGAGAGCACTTTAAAATACAACCGTCAAGTAATTACTTTAATTCTCTTCACGTAGATTGCCGCAAATCTCTGAATTAAGTAAGTACTAAATTGTGTTTCAGTGAACAACAGCTAGCGGAAGAAAAACAGCACGGTTCGATAATTCTAACAATCGACTTGAAAAATAATAATATTTTCGTAAACACGACAGACTTTGTCGAGTTATTGTGGGGTCTAGGGGTCGGTATATATCTGACGGAAAATGCGTCGCGTTTTATCGGTCGCGTAACGCCAGAACAATCAAATATATAATATTATACTAGCGTTTGCTCGCGACTTCGTCCGCGCAAAAATAAAATAAAATATAGCCTTCGTTACTCGCAGATAATGTAGCTTTCTAATGGTGAAAGAATTACAAACAAACAAACATAAATACATTTTGTTCCTCTTTATTTTATTATAGTGTAGTAAACATCCATCCATACACACATAACCGATGATGCGTTGGTTCGTCGAACATACTAAAGACACAAACAGATACGTCCGTCGTATCTTCCGTCAGATGAGAATCCACCCTCAAACGCCCCTGCACGTGAGGCAATCCTGATACCAACTCTGTAGGTTCAACTTTTTATTATTCAGCACTGTTATGAATAAGTTTCGAGCCGTTCTGTAGATTTTTCCACGTGTAAAAGGGCGTGCGTTCATGTACGCATGAATATGAATTTCAATTACCTGTAAGAGAACTTCCAAAGTAGGGAATCTAAATTTTGTTCTGACAATTTCGGATTTTCAAATTATAAAGGTAGAACATACGCCTTGCCACAGTGATTGACGTTTAAATATTTAAGATTATATTTTTACTTCTTTAAGACTGCCTCGTTGGTCTAGTGGTCGCAAAGCGCGACTGCTGAGCATGAGGTCTTGGGTTCGATTCCCAGGTCGAGCAAAGTGTTATTGGGTTTTTCCACCAGGAATTTCTCAGTAGCAGCCTCGGAGTCTGGCAGTCCTAGTGCCCGGTTGATGGCAATAGGCTCGCCCCCTATTATATGGGACTCAAACATATCTGGCGAAATGTGGGTGTACTAATGGATACACCTCTGGCTAACCCTTCGGGGATTACAGGCGTGATGTTATGATGATGATTTTTACTTCTCTGTTACCATGTATCATTGACATGTCTTGAACAGCACATAAAACCGTTGATCGCGCCTTTTGGCCTTTGACAGTGGTTACGGGGAGTCAAAACCCCGAGAGATTGAGAACCAATAGGTATCTATCGTGTTACCTAGTTCTCGAACTATGGAGATCAGACAGGCAATCACTCCATGTCAAACATTTTGATTCAGCTGCATTCGGTTAGACTAGAAACCGACAATTATATAGTTGGTAAAAGATTAGACAGATGGTGTTTTTTTCTCTATTTTGAAAATTATGTCGTTTATACATTCACCATCATTTGTTATCTAAACGGGGACACACCGCCCTTTGTGCCTATTATTTTAGCATATGGCATTTGTGGGTTGCAGCTGAAAATCAGCGTCAGGTGGTATACACATTGTGTTGTCATGTGACATTATGCTGAGCTGTGGCCCTTTTGGCATTATAATTATAGTTATCTGTTTTCATAATTTTAAGTTTATTAATTTTGATGCAATGCTAATAAACGCATTTTTCTTTCTTTCTTTCTTTCTTTCATTTTCATTGTGCTCTTATCCAAATGTATTTGCGAGCAATACGTGTTTTTCCTTCTTAAATCTATAGTAGCCGTCACCTCAGTGTTTTCAATAGCACATCTAGTCATAATTTACAAGTACTGAATGCCTAAATACCCATCTATCGCCTATCTAGTCTCGTGCGACGTCATTTTAAATTACATTCGTATAGCGAGCTGTTAGATACATGCCATTGCACTATTAAGTGAACCGGTTTTGAAATAATATGTATTTGCTACTAAGCGACCGCCGCACTGTTTATCTGTTGTCTTTCAATTCGAAGTTTTTGTTCAAATGGATGTACATATCTAACTGGGACCAAATGTTTTTTGGCTCATGGATATGACCTTGTAATAGTTTTCTTTGGTGCAATTTGTGTAGGTAAATAATTTAGATATTTAAAATGGTTATTTAAAAAGAAAATTGTTTTTCTTATTTCAATCGACGCAATTGAACACGAGTGAGTAAGGTATCTTTTATACCCGGTACCTGAAAAAGGGTCTAGTACTGAAACTAGCAAGTACGCATTCTACGTTTGCACGATTTTTCTATCTGATATTGGGTATTCTGTTATTGGGTTTTTCCATCAGGAATTTCTCAGTAGCAGCCTCGGGGTCTGGATTTGTGCCCGGTTGATGGCAATAGGCTCGCCTCTATTACATGGGACTAAAAACATAACTGGCGAAATGTGTGTGTACTAATGTGTCCACCTCTGCCCAACCCTTCAGGGATTACAGGCGTGATGTTATGTTGTTCTATCGGATCTTAAATTTCAGCAATGTTAAAACGACTAAGGTTAGGCGAGATTGGAATTTTAGTCCACGATATAAACTACCGAAATAAGACAAGGATACAATTAAATTAGATACAAAATACCCAATATGACAACTATATTTTAATACCATCTCTAATGATCTCAATTCCCAGGTTAAAACAAAAAAAGGGGCTTTTTTTGTTTTAACCTGGGAATTGAGATCATTAGATACCGCTCCATACATTTAATTTCCGTACCAATTGGTGTTATATCACTTTCAACGTACAAGTACCGGTGCAATTCAATTCCAAAAACACCATTTCTCTTCTTAATGCCTAAGAGATAAAATCTACAATCGTATAGCCTCGTAACATATACAATCAATATACCTACATACTGTTTGTACTGCTATACTGTGTTCATTTCACGATGATTTGCATGACATTTCATTTTTTCATGTAACAGAAAGTAATTCAAAGAAAAATAATACAATGGTGTACGGGTGTCTTTTAGATCTTATTATCTGGATTTCCCGTTAGGTTTATACTTTAAAAGAACTGATTTTATCAATGTCAGATATTATTTATCAATGAAATAAAATTGACAGACATTTTTTTTATGGAAATGCTGTCGAAGATTCAAAATTATTCGTGGAATCTAGGATAGTAAGTACCTATTATCAACACAAAATAAGCATGCACAATATTAAAGCGAGAACGAGATAAAAATGAAATTAAAGATGGAATTAGTTCTTGTAAAGAATTGATATCCATAATTAATAGCTAATTTTTGATTTACAAGTATTTCTTGTTTTTTTTTCTAATTATTTCTCAAAGGATTTTGCAACTGTCAAATCAAACATTATAAAATGAACATAGTATAGTTGCCAAGATATCATCGTTGCAAAACATTTAATATTTTACTTTCACGCCTCTAATATCCGTTAATCTTTGATGCAATGTCATTAAATCGACAGGACTGGTTCTATGTTGTTTATAATACGACTTACATAAGTAAGTCATACCCCTTAAGGGGTATGAGAGTTTTGTAATGATACTTAAGAGCTTTAACACCGTCCGGCATTTCAAACTTTCAAATTTCTCGAAATCAATGAACTGATATTTATAAAACTTACTACGCATAAGCCTAAAAAGTACATAGATAGGTCTAAAAAGTTATCTATATACTAAAGAATATTTCAAGAATGGCATTGTAGATTTTTGTAACAAACTTGTAAGTTTGCATACAATTTAATTTAAAGCATTATTTCTTTATTCAGGTGAAATGGAGTATGATCAACTTTTAATTAAGTATGAATAACTTAGGATTTTATAAAAACTGTATGTTGCTGAAGATATTAGACATTGAGAGAAAAAATAGAGGTTAGAACGCTACGTCTCCGTCCGCGTAGAAGGCAAAGACTTCCTTAATTTGGCCCTGTTGCAAAATTCATTCTTAGCTAATGTCTTCTGCCTGCCGGGGTTGCGGGACGTCTTAACAGGATACCGTGGCCCCGGAACGTAAAGGGCAACAGAAGGAACAGGGTGGTTTTTTAGTCAGTAAAAGTCTGACAGTCCTTTCCGCCCCACTCAGGGCGGAAGGAGTCATTTGATGATTTTTACCAATTAAAAAAAAAAAAAAAAGCTAATGTCTTCTGCCTAGCTTCATAGTTTTTGAGATTATGTGTTTATTTTAAAGTGAATCAGTGGATTTTCTATTTTATGCATAAAATATTGATGTAAATGACTAAAGTTGTTAATTTTTTTACTGATTTCTGAGATACAGGTTTTACCTATTTTGGAAGTCAGGAGTCCATTTAGTTTAGATGCATAATTCTTTTGTTCTTAGTACCTTTTCTGTATTAGGCAATATTAATTGGTCCAAATACAATAAACTATATATAATTATTATTAATATATAATTATTATATTATTAACACATAACATCACGCCTGTAATCCCCGAAGGGTTAGGCAGAGGTGTACCCATTAGTACTCCCACATTTCGCCAGTTATGTTTTTAGTCCCATGTAATAGGGGGCGAGCCTATTGCCATCAACCGGGCACAAATCCAGACTCCGAGGCTGCTACTGAGAAATTCCTGATGGAAAAATCCAATAACACTTTGCACGACCTGGGAATCGAACCCAAGACCTCATGCACAGAAGTCGCGCTTGCGACCACTAGACCAACGAGGCAGTATTATATTATTATTATTATTTTGAAATTACCAACTGATAAAAAGGAGCACAAAACAGCAAGCCACAGAAACCCTTTTTTTCTGACTTTGCCAACCTTAATTCTAATACCCTATACGGAATTCAGTAACATCAAGCGTTCCAATTTCGAAACTCAATATCCGTTAATCTTTGGCGACCATTAAACGTTAGCCCGACTATTTTAAGTGTCGGGTAATATGGACCAATGACGTCGGATCTAATAAGGGACGCAATTTTACAGCGTAATGGTCCAATTGACCGAGAGGCCGCGCCTACCATTGCACACACACACACATAAAAGCTTACAGCAAGTACTATAGGTGACGAAAAGTTTTAAGTCTACGGTGATAATATAGTGTAGGTATTATTATAAATTGGCTTGATCGTGGTGAGTGTTTGATGATGTGAAAATAGTGTGAAGTGACGGGTTGAAAAGATTTCTAGAACTCTTTAGGTGTAGTAAGTTGTGCCATGTTTTTGTGTTATAATGGTGTAGTAATTTAATTAAGTTTTGTATTTTTTTTTCTGCTTTTATTATTGTAAGTATGTTATTTGATATGTCTAAAACTTGTTATGATAGTGAAAGCTTTTAAAAATAATAAATTATCCATAACAGGTAAATGTTTCTTTTTTAATTATAACGTCGCGGTGGCGCAGTGGATGCAGGACTTATGCACAAGGCTGTGGGTCTGCAACCGAGCATGGACAAAAGTACCAATGTGACTTTATCTATATGTATACTTTCTAAGTTTATCACGAACATTGACTTTGGTGAAAGAAAACATCGTGTGGAAACCATCTATACAAAAAATTATAAAGAGGTAAAGATTGTAAGTTTATAGGGGGTAATCTCTGAATCTGCTGAAGCAATTTTGGTTTTTTTTTTTTCGCAAATTGGAAACTATGTTATCACTGAGCGCTATACTTTATTATAAAAAGAAATAGGGATCCGTAAGAAAAATCACGCAAACGAGGTCGCGGGAACAGTGCTAGTCTACACTAATATTAGTAACAGGATTTTTTTTTATTGTTGTTCGTTTGTAATGGATAAACTCAAAAACTACTGGATCGATTTTAAAAATTCTTTCACCATTAGAAAGCTACATTATCTTCAACTAACATAGGATATATTTTATAGCATACTTGACTTCCACTCGGACGAAGTCGCGGGCAGAAGCTAGCAATTAATAAGTCTAAAATCGCCAATACGTCATGAGTAAGCGTGGTGAACATTCCTGCCTTCTCTATACAGAAAGAGGCCTTTGTCATGCAGTGAGACAGTTATAGCCTTTTATTATTATTGAAAGAATAACGTACTTTAAAATTAATAAAAAAAAAATTTAGAACCTGCTCTACGTAAACGGTTGAATAGACACAAAATGTATAAAAAACCAATTCCTTTTCGCAAACCATGGAAAAAACGGAACAATTAAAAAGCAATACGGCTAAGTAAGAAAGTAATACGACCTGATGGAATCGCCAATCAACTAATGCATTTACCGACAGCTTGCCGCCTGGATGACGTAAAACGTTTTATAAATGACCCTTTACTCTAATAAGACCCGTCCGTCTAATAAGGGCCACGCGGGTGTGTTTCGACATGTATGTGCCTACCAACCTTTATTTTTGGGTGTAGGAAAAATACTGGAAAAAGGAAAAATTGTGACATAAAGAATTTGGTTGTCAGACTCAGCGGTAGTAGTTTTTTGGGCTTATACTTGAGTTTCTTCTATGGTCAAAATCATCATCATCTGCCTAGCCTTTTCCCAACTATGTTGGGGTCGGCTTCCAGTCTAACCGGATGCAGCTGAATACCATTATTTTACAT
The DNA here is from genome assembly GCA_949774945.1 of Hoplodrina ambigua. NCBI lineage: Eukaryota > Metazoa > Arthropoda > Insecta > Lepidoptera > Noctuidae > Hoplodrina > Hoplodrina ambigua. The sequence goes on along the minus strand of OX458969.1, from coordinate 3,315,889 downwards.
GGAGCGACTGCCTATCTGACCTCCACAACCCAGTAACTGGGTAATATGATACTCCTAGGTAAGACTGGTTGTCAGACTTTCGGGCTTCTGACGACCCGTAACGACTGTCAAAGATCCACGTATGATAGCCGGGACCTATGTTCTATGGTCAAAATAATAATTAGTAATACCGGTGTATTCCTGCAGGGCAAAGGCCTCTTCTCATACAAAGAAGACTCCAACTAGTTTATTTATTTATTTAAACTTTATGCAACAAAAAGGTACAAAGGCGGACTTAATGCCTTAGGCATTCTCTACCAGTCAACCAAAAGGGGTGAAGAGATAACATGGCAGGTGCAATAAAAAAACTGTACATGAAAAAAAGACAAAAAAGATATTTAAAAATCATTGAAAACAAATAATATTTTAAATGAATTTAGACGTACACGAGTACTTAATAATTACAATTCATAACTACACATATATACATAAACTCATATATACCATATATAATATACATGTATATCATATATACATACTCATAAATACATATCCTTTAACAAGAATAAGAAGAAGATGGATTGGCGATTTCAGACTTACCTACACTAACTACTAGCCATTGCTGACGACTTTGTGAAAATTTTAGCCATCGCGGAGGCAGACGAAATCCTTTCTTGGGGTTCAAACTCACCCGGTATCAAATTTTATCAAAATCGGTTCAGTAGTTTAGTCGTGAAAGTAAATATAAATAGGAATTTAAATTATTATTGTACATTATTATACAATATAGAAAAAAAAACATGATGTATTAAAAATGTCAGTGCAGGTTATAACAGTGCGACAGTTTTTAAATTAATCCTCTTTGAATCGCCGTTTAATCCGGTCAGATTAGTTGCTTGTTATGTGTGTCACATGCCTATGTCATCACACTGTGCGCGTCTACTTTTATATTTGTCAAAGCGATTATTGTGTTAGCTTTTAAAACGTAAATTTTTCTTTTAATTTATTATTTTTATTACATTCTGTCCAAAATTTCGTTTGTGTAGACTTCAGAATGAAGCTAAAGTTTTAAATGACCCTATGTGGTAAGTTGAAGATAAAAAATCACTGCATGCGGACAGCGCAGGTCCGGTTATTATGGTTATCTTTAGGGGAGGCCTACGTCCAGCAGTGGACATCTTTCTGTTGACATGTCAAAGTCAAAGTCAAAACATTAATTTTAATTCAGACACTTTTGAATTGTCAAGGAGCCGGTCAGTTACTTAGAAAGTTGAAGCTAGTAGCTCGATGATGATGATGATTATGATTTATGTTAAGCTAGATGAATGGAATATGACTGTGTGTTACACAGTTAATTCTGTTGAGCCGTTTAAGCATTGAAGAGTAACAAACATTCAATGGTAAGAAGGGTGGTATTTGTCTATTTAAATTATTAATCAAGTAAGTAAGAGTACCTGCTTGAAAAATAACAAGTTATTTACATTGTTTAGGATCTAAAATGACTGTAAACTTCGACAGAATAATTAGATTACCGATAACAAACAATTCTTGAACAACAACAACAAAATGTTAGTGATTAGAAATTACAAAGTTATCTTCATAATAAAATAATATGATAAGCAATTAATAAAATGCGTTAATATTTTCTGCTAATCATAGAAAGTGTGTAATTTTCGTGAATTTTTTCAATAGAAGCAAAGTCATTGTAACAAAAATCTAACTAAAATTAGGCACTTTTAAGTTTAGACCAAGATGAAGCAACCTAAAAAGAGACAGATCAGGTCCGCCCCTCACTGAACAGCCAATTGCACGTCGCACTACATGACGCCAAAGAACGACATAGATGGCGTGACACCATCAGTAAGAAGCTGATCTAACGGAAACTTCACGACCCTCAGTAATGAGGAATACGACGCAAGAAGGAGGACATATAAATATCACGGCTGTAATCCCCGAAAGGTTAGGCAGAGGTGTACCCATTAGAACGCCTCTGTTTCTTTGAGGACTTATAAGTTTTAAATATTGCTTAAGAACGATGCAATGTCGATACTAAACTTGTCTGTTAGACAAGAAAAAGTGACAATACTGGTATCCCTGTGAGCTTTCACACTTAACGCGAACAATAATTATAAAGGCAAAATAGACAACCCGGGGGGTAGAGTCGCCGCTGACGCGTTTAAACACTGGGGGGTCTTGATGTGTCCAGCGTGTGTTCACCGATCCGTGTTCTAACTGTGACAAACACTGGCAGAACTTGTGTCTAAATCAATCAATTTTGTGTGAAAAGCCCAGAAAAAAATTACCTGGGAATGATTTGGTTATCATTATTTAGCTTTAAATATTGTGTAACATATTTTATTATACATTATAGTATGAAAAACCAATTTAAACTTTTTTCTTTTAACGAAAACTTAGAATGATTACAACTTGTATTAATATTTGCGGTGCATTATATTGTGCGCGTACCATAACCAGTAATCATTCAAACTAATTTATGCCATTTTCTAGCAACGATTTTTCCTGAATGTTACTTAGTTTGATGGCTATGATATCTTTTTATACTCCGTGTGTGTTTTTTTAAATAGTATATACCATTTGATCCATTGACACCAAATACTTATACTTAGTTCTTCCATTTAAGTTCTTTGAAACACCACCTACAAATTAAAAGAAACACACCTTTAAATGCAAACAACCCATTAGAAATTAATCACAAAAACAAATACTAAAAATACACATCCATTCATACATAAACATTTATCTAGGTACCACATAACGAGGTACGTAGCAGTCAAACTCGTTTGCAATGGGCGTTAAAACACACGCATCGACGATCAAAAGTGTATCGGGTTTCGTAAATAGAGCAATATTACTTACTATAATGAGTTCAAAATGTTCTCCGTTTATCATATTTAGGTTGAGTAATAAACAGGTTTATGATGTGTGAGATGCGAGCATTAATTCATGGGCTCATATTCCTTTTTTTTATTCTATTAATACCTTTATCTGTTATGCTGTGGTTCCGTCAAACTGAATTAAAAATGGCACACAATTTTTCTGGCGTTGACTTCGTCTGTGTTAGTCTTCAAAATCAAGTCAGTTTTACGTATCATATCGTATGTTATAAGCCGTTAAGTAATTTAAGATCGAAAGAGTAACAAACAAACATCCACCCTGATAAACCTTCGTGTTTATAATAGTAGTAGAAAGAAGGACTATTGTAGTTTTATCAAAGTTCAATAAAGGTATGCCATGGAATTTATTGCACTGCTTAATAATTCTTGGTATACTAATATTCGTAAAGTTCGACTCCCATTAAGACGATAAACAGAGAAGGTGTTAACGCAACTTCGACACTTGGGTCATAAATCTGAAACAAAGTTAACATTTCTCTCTATCAGCACCCACTAAAACTCTATTATCGCATCGTACAGAAATTATTTTGGCACAATCTTCTCATTAAATCGCTTATCAAAATACATTTGGTACAAAAATAACCGCTATACTGACGTTTACGTACGCTTTGTATTGCGCAGAGCCAGCGGTCTATTTATAAGAGCCGATTGTGTTCGATATTATGACAGCTGATGTCAAACGCCAGAGGGGGTGTGAACTGTGTACCGTGTACCTACAAATGTCCGTGTAGGTACAGGCTTATATAGTTGTCGCTAAAATTAATCTCATCGGTGCAATATGAACGTTAGATAAAGGCTAGAAAATAGTAATTTTGGAGAAGAACTGAATGATGGCTTACGATGAAAGATTTAAAGAGTACCAGCTATTCAAACACAGCAAAATCAGGAGATAGAGCGAGTTCAATATACTTTACCTAAATAAAGGACTTAATGAAGTCTTAGATTAGATAGGTATCCTGATTCATGCTAAGTACAACATTAACAAGAATATTGGTAAAACAGCTGATAAAGACACTACACGCTTTAATTAACATCCAGAGCATGAACACGAACTAACACAAACATAAATTTTAACGAGTAGTAGTACACTTCAAATTAATTTCTCAAAGCGAAACAAACTAGCTTTTTAAAGCAAATAAATTCTCTCCTCCAATCCTTTGAAATGATACTGAATATAATTTGGGAAATCTCGCCAGTAAACGGAACGTTCAAAACAAACAGAGGTACGGTGCAAACGGTTCAAATTGTCAATCTAGCGTGGTCTGCAGCGACCTAAAATCAAGCGGAAAATGTCAACAAAAGGTCACGTGCTGCCTCAAACAACGGTTTGCGGTGTACTCGTGTCCAATGAGGATGGATTCGGTCCTAAGTAATTCGTTTGTAGTATGGAGGATGCTGATTTTGCATTGAATAGTTGGATTTAGGTCTAACAAAATGAATCAAAGTCAATATTTATCCCATTTAATGAAGCATAAGTTTTGGATGTTTATAAACCTGATATTACTAGTTTGTGATGTACCATATTTGATATGCTTAGCTCGTGAGTTTTGGTAGAATCAAGTTCACTTAACAATGCTAATTGATTTTTTCCTATTATTATATCACGTTCGAAAAAGTGAGCTCTCTGCTCTTCAACGAAAATGTAATCTTTACTTTTGCTAATTGAGTGTTTCATTCAAGAAATTGAAAAGAATTTGCTTAAGTAAGTTAGTTCAGACTTTTCTTGAGTTACATTTTATTAAACACTTCTGAGAAAATTCTTTAATATCTTGTAGATTCGACCTTTCTATTTTAAGCTCAGTTAAGAAATAGCTTAAGAAATCAGTTTATTTCGTTTTTAAACAATGTATCAGTAGCTTTTACGTTAACACTTTAATTACCTTTATCTTAAAATTAAATAAGATGTTAAAAAAACGTAATCATCTTCAACAAAGAAGGCCCTGGACTCAAACGATGATGAGACGAGATGAACAGACCTGATTTTTGAGGGATTGATCTAAAATAGCATAGTTCTACAAATGGAAAGAGTGGAGGGAAGAACAGAGAGACAGTATGGTTTAAAATAATTATCTCCTCTCTCTGGAACTCTCACGACCGGTAGCTTGGACCCCTTGCTCCCGATGCCCCGGGTGAATGTATGGATATTTTTTTATAGCCTTTCCCCAACTATGATGAGGTCGGCTTCCAGTTCAGCCGGATGTAGGCGGGGCGGTTGTGTTTCTATTTTTATCAATGTTTAAAAATTTAATTTCTATGTTTACAAATGCACAGACGGATTTATAATTCAACAAAGTCTATATCATTAAAGGAACCAGTTCCACCAACTTTCCTTTGATTGCGTTCATTAATTTAATTAAGCTCGTTAAGAAATATATATTATACCTACTTATAGCATCTGTGAAGGCATCTACAATATTTAATTATAAAAAAGTATTTCGGCTATTATCACAGATGTTGGGTTGATTCTTTTCATGGCTCGTTTCCAATCATACGTCACTTCGTATTAAAGGTAAGGAATTAATACCTGCACGATCGGTGAGTATCTGTCGAAAAAGGTTTTATGTCACTTTTTTGTTTTAACTTGTCGATAGGTAGCGTCAGCTGTCATATTATAAACGATATGAACACGTGAAGTGTCAGGCAGTAACGGCTTTTTATATGTGCATTAAAAAAAAAACTAAATGATGTACGCGAGGATATGTACCTTATAATTCCATCAATGTAGATTATGGTCCTCAAATCAATTGAGTTTGCTAGATTTTTAAAAATATTTGGTTTTCATTTTTGGTGCCTACTCTTAATTTTGTTTTTTTCGTACACCGTACACGAGTACCTAACAATGAAATGATTGATTGGTTAAAAACGATTTTTTCGAAACGAGACTGCCTCGTTGGTCTAGTGGTCGCAAGCGCGACTGCTGTGCATGAGGTCTTGGGTTCGATTCCCAGGTCGGGCAGTGTTACTGGGTTTTTCCATCAGGAATTTCTCAGTAGCAGCCTCGGAGTCTGGATTTGTGCCCGGTTAATGGCAATAGGCTCGCCCCCTATTACATGGGACTAAAAACATAACTGGCGAAATGTGGGTGTACTAATGGGTACACCTCTGCCTAACCCTTCGGGGATTACAGGAGTGATGTTATGTATGTATGTAAAAACGATTTTTTTAACTGACGTTTTTATGGCTAAATAGATTTATATTATTATAATATTCAGTTTTATAAAATAATAAAATCCTTGTTTTGTTCTTATTAAGTCACTCCAATAAAGTTTTTAAAAGCAATCTTAAGAGTAACTTGTAGAAGTTTATTCAATTAGAAGTTCTTTAAACAGTAAGTTCTTAAGGAATTTCTGTAAACTTTGATGAATAAGAAAGATAATTTATTTTAAAATAAACATCAAGAAAAATGTAATAAATTTATTAATTAAAATGAGTCTTTATTACAAACTAGAACTCAGAACTCGATGACATTAACATGATTAAGCTTGATATTTAAAATATAAATAAAACAAAAACTATAAAAATATTAACATAAATGTATTTACATGCGTATAAATATTCAACCAAATCAGTCAAACAATTGAAGTGGTAACCGCATCGACAAAAACGCAAAATCGGATGCAAATAACATCACACGTCAATCATTGGTACAAAACTATATACTTCTCCGTAAATATGGTTAAATATGCACATACCAACCCATAAAGGATAAGTGTTATACTAAACAGTGGCACAAGACAGTCAAAATGGTTTTTGTCTTGCTAAAATAGTACCTATCGTCGTGAGTGTGCGCTTTCATTGTTTTCATAGATCGACATTCCTGACGTAAGTTAGCGATTAGCTTTATGCTGCGTTTATACTAAAACTGCGTGTCTTCACGCGTATGAAAGATATCGGTTTCATATATTTAGCAGGTTGCTTCACGCCACGCGGGGCGGGACTAATGTGATCAGTCTTATACTAAATGTATGAAACTGATAGCAATCACACGCGTGGCGAGACGCGAGGCAGGTCATCTTTGTCACAAATCTAGCCCATATTCGTTCGCATTTTGGGTCATTTGGTTTGTATTTGTATATACAAGACCTCACCTCTGCTAAGCCCAATTTTCCACTAGAGCATCTAGGATAATAAAGTTATCCTATTAGTGGGTATCGCATACATTCCTCGCCTCGCACAACTCTTTGCACACCTTAAAGTATTATCTTCTGTACCATATATCAGTACAAAATCTCACTTCTTAACATACAATGTGTTATGTTTGACATCATTTAGTAGCGTTCTACCATTGTTATGTGACACATGATATGCGTCAAGTATTAGCATTGTGCTTTATTCTAAAGAACTGGCTTGACTGGTGTAGCCTTCCATCAGAGTAGACGGTAATACGACTTGAAACATTGTTGCTGTAACTTGAATCACGATTTGCTTGTCTTGTTTTCAAAGGAAAGCTTATAACTGAAATATCTTCCTTGTGAAATAACAGCATATCTATGATCACATTCATCACTAAGAATAATTTCTTGTACAATTTTAGGAATGCTTCGGTAGTCTTTTTTTATTCTAGCCTTTTCCAGATCTGCAGCCAAAATGACGAAAATATCCCATTCAGTTCGAGTATTGCTTGGTAAAATATTATTTCATGTGTGATCAAATGATTATTTTAAATGATAATGAGTCATCAAATTAATTAATTCGATACAATATGAAATTTTCACGTGCTGCAATTTGATGGATGAATACGTAATAGTGACCGAAATATTGTCACAATTCAATGATGGAATAAACTAATGGACTAATGGAATAAATACCAGAAAGTAAAATTTTAAAACTAGATTCTGCCTGCGGTTTCATCCTTGTGAAAGACAAGGATACAATAAAACATCCTATGACACCTTGGAATAGTGGTAGCTTTATATAAATGAAAGAATTTTTGCAATAGAAGCAGTACCTTCAGTGATTACAACTAACAACCAAAATAAAATACCTCTTTTTATATTAGCATAGGTAAAATGTTTTAGTGTCCTTCTACTTAGGTATTGCGCTGTCTTGTCGTATAAATCTATAACAAGATTTACCTCAATCAAAACTGATTTATCAACAAAAATATTTCCACGATCCCAATATAGCGTGACCTTTAAAAACTAATTGAACGAATGCAGTAAATTATCCAATTTAAACGACTCCGCTGCAATTAACGCGCTTTGCTGAACTTCATCTGTGTATTGTGAACTTGATTTATGGAATATTTCTGTAATTATTTCGCTGCAATTGCAACCTTTTGTTTTGAAATCATTTAGCGGAACGCTGAAATGATGGATGAACTTAATTTTGAGATTCGGTGTTTAAAAAAGTAGGTATTTTAATTGCCGCGCCCAATTGGAAAGACATTATCGACATTAAAAAGCATAATTGTACATAATTATCATGGTTGGAGATAAAGGATATGGCTGCATTGTGGAAATAGTGTTAGTGAAACAGTTAAACTAAGGTAAGTATGATTTTAAAGTCCATTGCTCACACATCGCCGAATATTGGGTTATAATTTTGTCAAGGTTTAGTAATTAGCTTGTATGTGTTCAAATCTTCAGTCTGAAGGTTGAATGTACGTACAAGCACGTGTATCTAGTCTATCTGAGCTAAAAATAAGTAATTTAAAATAACGCTTTTTAAAAAGTATAGAACATATTATTTTAAACATGTTTGATGTATACATTCATTATTTTGATAATATTTTTGATATAATATAAAAATATTTCAAGTCTATCTACCACAAATAAGTTTGTATAAAGTAATGTTTAATTTAAATTAATAATGAAATTATTTACTGGATTTTTAAGATACTATTGTATATAAAAATGATAATTTAAAGAATAACACAGTACGATAGTATGATAATTTTATTTTCGATTTGGATAACAGTACCACAAATAAATAATACATTTCGAAATGTGATCTGTTACAAACGATTCATAGCTTAACCTTACTTAACCTTTCAATTATTCAATGACAGTAGATGCAAGGCTTGCGTTAACGTCAAAACATTGCATTGTCTGCTATCAAGTGAAGGCGGGCCTACTTCTCTATAAGGCCGCCTGATTTAAATCGACGCAATTACGCCTTTGATAGTTTATACATACGTAACATCAAGTTTACGAACAACAACAGGTTATTTGTAAATACAATTAGCGTCAAAGCTCTATTTGTAATTGCATTTGATGTAGACTTGATAATCGAAATAGATAAAACTGTATACAGTGCTTCGGCTAATGATAATAAATCACAATATTGGTAATATGATAATGAGCTATTGCCGTTTTTGTACAAAATGTCTGAGCTAATATCCGTAACGCAAAATAGAGAGTTTCGGTTGAAACTTTCTAAGTTACTATAAAGCTCAGGAAATAACATGAAACAACTTTTTTTATTGGCAGCAATATAATTTGGTAAGTAGGCGAGACATCCTTTAAGCTACGCAAGCAATATTCATTGCGTGCGTAATTACTTTTGCGTAGTTCAGTGATGTCAAAGACTTGACTGCTCAGCACACGCACAACATGGATTTAAAAGCACTTGTAGTGAGCTCCCTCCATACTTATCAGTTTTGTCGACATTCGGTAAATTGTTATGAAACAACATTCCTTTCAATGCATTCAAAAACGTTCATAAAAATGTTTTCAACTACTGAAAACGTGTTTTCGTTTGAAATTGCTATATCGCAATAGATCAATAGAAGCGAGTTCATTCTCGCTACAATTTACCCTCCAGCGGTTTGTGTCGCCTAAACTTAATTGTGTTTGACACACGATTAACAAACTTTGTATCCGTTTAATTTACTATTGAGTTTGCATATTCTATCATAATGGTTATATTGTCAATTACTTCGGCTTGTTGTGGAGCGGTGTTAATTTAAGCAGGTTTAAGTATGTACTGATTTCTTAGAAGGCTTAGCTTATGTTCTATCTCGTGTGAGTCAATATTGTTACGAGAAAAATGTAAATGTCGTCATATTTTATCTGCCTTACTTTCAAAGAGTACTGTTATTGTTTGTATAACTGAACTGCTATGGTTCAAGGTTTCAAGGTTCACTATGTAAAGAAAACACGATTCGCCATGTGTTCCGTCTTGCTTTCCTAACGAAACTTTCCACCCAACGTACGCCCTAACATAGACTTCACATTATTATCAGCTACGAGCTGGTAAAACAAAACTACAAACACATTCGATTAGTGATACATCACGGTTATCCGATAACGCGCTATCGCTTAGTTATCACTTATCTTCATGACGTCATCGAGGTAAACGCATAGTCGCAGACGGTAGATAGAATGCCAGATTTTGATAATCACTGACGATACGGGAGGGCGACGCTCGACCGCGTTTGAGCTTACACATATTTTGGTGGAACACATAATTATTTTTCCATTACAAGTTGAGCATCATTGACTTTTGAAATGTTTGCGATAAATATAACAGCAAAACCTATTGAAAGTTGGAATGAGGCTTCAAAATGTTCGTTCAGAAGTAACTTTCAGTAAACGCGTTTGAAGAGCGAAAAGTGTATCATTTATAGCATAGCGCTATACGCTATCGACTACCAAATTATAAAATAAAATTCCTCTGCAAAACGTGTAGCTTTTATCCACACTCACAACGAAATTATTAGTCGATAACAATGTTATATTCAATGCAGGTCCAAAATATAGGAATAACTATCAAATCGTTAAACAGTTCGCTTCAATTAAAGTCACTAACACTCGTAAAGAAATCAAAGCACCTAAGATGTTATGGAAAGGCACTGACGACCATAAAGATCAGTGCCGTCGTAAAAAGCCAAAATGTACATCAACAAAATCAATCTTGTTTTTTTCTCTTTCCCAAAAGACCTTCGCTGTTTTCCGTCCCAAAGAGCTTAGAAGAATGATTACATTAATAAGTGGGCTACATCATAAGATTAAAGGCATTGTCATCTTCTAATCCTCTCTTAGATCGCGTTCGCCGCCTATAAGCCAAAATGACCTAAACTCGCCTCACTGACATGGATTTTCTTTGAGAATTATTAATTAATGAAATTTGGGACTGTAATTTTGTTTGTGGTTGTGCATTATAAAATAGGGAATTAGGAATAAAAATTTAAGGATAGGCATTTTTAAACTTCAACTCATTCAACTTCAATTGAACTCATTGTTCGATTGAAGTTTGAAACTCCATAGAATGATTTAGATGCTTCTAACCGAGCTGAATTAACTTTTATTTACAGCTAAAACATGCTCCAAAAGGGTAATAAAAATATTTCATATTATTATCCTTTTGCATAGCTTACAAATAAATATCTGTATGGATCACGTTCAATGCAAACTTCAAGACCTAAACCTTGAATTGGAACAAACTCACACAGAAATTACATGACACTTTGATATCTAGGTAAATAATAAACATAAAAAAGATTTCATACCGCAAAAATTACCAAGAAACATGTAAAAGAAATAAAAGATAATGGTATACCAATTTACAAAGTTCTTGATCGTAATCACAAAGCAGAGGTTTTGGAAGGTATGTCTAGAAAAAAGAAAAAGGAGAGATAATCCTTTTTGATGTTAAAGCGAATCATAAAAATAAACTGGCCACAGTAAACGGTTAGACGAACCTTGGCTGTTAATATACACGTAGTTGCTCTAACAATACCGTGCTGAGATAGATAAAAGAAAAACTGTTTCAGAATTTGGAATTTAATTCGGGTTTTCTGCAGCCACTAGTTTTTGTATAATATACTATGGAGAGTAATAAAAAAGGGTAATAGAGACTATTATAGAATGTACTTAACATAAATGGTATGTAATAAGTACACGAACCGACTTACTGCGTAACTGTTAAAGGAAATTGGACTGACATTAAAATGTATCATTATTTTATGTAGATGAGATGATGGTTAAATTTTTTATTGCCACCGTGCCGCTACTTCGCATGTCACACGAAAACGCGCAAAAAAACCTATTACTTAAAAGTTTCTTATACAGTTCTCTTTTATTAAGTATAAGTTATCTCCGTGAAAGAATATTATTAAATACTCGTGCATCAATGAAGTTAATATTAAATCTAGTAGACAATATTATAGAAATAAAGATACCTACGTTAGAAGACGCTAACCTACCAATAAGAACTTAATTTGATGATAAAAAAACAAACATACAAAAGATAGGCAAGATTGACGTCCTGAAAGACTACTATCCTTGGCAGGCTTATTAAACGGTAAGGCAAAGACAGGCTGATAATGAAACAGTTACAAGACTTTATTGGATGACGAAGCAATGTTGCACAATGGGGCAGAGCTGGAACTCTAATAAGGATCAAAGTTAGCCAGACGGGAAATGTATTAACACTGTTCTTTTTTTCGTGTTTTTTTACTTAACTTCCACACCTAGTTATAGGCTGTTATCACAAAAAAACGTCAACATGAATCAAATCATTTTGAAATTAAGTTATTTGACGGAGCCACAGGCATTATTATGAGCTTATCTTAACTACAAAATGTTATCGATTTAAATTACCCATTGACCAACATAATTATGACTGCACTACTTTGTATGGAGCGCGCTGTCGGGAAAGTCCTTTATCAATGTACAATAATTATAATTTGTCGTGCGCGTGTAAAACATGAGTAATGCAAATAAAATTGTTTATTTTAATTTTAAGTAACATAAAAGTGGGTGGGTGCCGAGGAGGATTGCTTTAGACTTGTTTTGTTGTTTGATAGTAAAGGACAGCTGTTGAATCTTTTGTTTATTATTTTGTATTATGTTAGCTAAAAGTGCTACTTAGGTTAATATTATTATCACCTATTTACTGACTTCAGAATTAAGTAGTTTTAGTTTCATCAGATTTTGAATGCCTCAGTTCATTCATTAAAATATACTCAGAATATACTCGTATAGGTAGATTGTCATAAATACCGTCATAATTTACAGTAAAAGCGCAAGGATTTAATCGCTGCAATGGAGCTAACAGCCTGTCGTTACATGTCTCGTGGAATCCTTTGCAGGTATAATTAGCTTACACGAACATTGAACGTAGCCTGAAGCATACACTTTGTGAGTTCTCTTTGAATCAAACTACCTACATAATATTAACTATATCGAACCACTAATTTGTATACACACGTATTTTTACCTCCAACATCTGGTAGTCAATAAATAAGTGCGTCAATAGATTTGAACAGCTTCAAAAAAACGTTCTGTTTTTGATAACACCATAAATTGAAGAGAGAATTTTTAATAAAAATAACATTACCTATCTACTTATGGATTGAGATCCTACAGTTGATACACCTACGTCATTTCAGCATAGTTATGATTTTGAAAATAGATAGATATATCAGAGAGATGATATTGAAAGGATGCGTACTTGCTTGTTTAAATATTGAGTTTTTTTTTCCATTTAAAAGGTGCCTTATTAAGTTCAAATGTGATGGCTGATTTTATTTATTGTTTGTAAATGATACCTAAAAAGGGCTCAGCATTTTAACTAGAAAATACAAATACCTTCTTTGCTACATAATTCAAAAACGCTAAAAATACGATCGTGACTCTGGGATCTTTGACCATTATTAATAAAGTAAGACCGGTAGCTGGTTTAGAAATAAATGAAGTCACATGATTATAATTAATACACGAATCAGCGCTCATTAAAAGTGCCGCTACTGACGGGCACAAATTAATTGGTAACGTGACACGCGATACGAATCTAATAGAAAGAACCCGTCACGAGTGCTCGCAGCTGGTAAGAACCGACTCACCAATGACATATGAGTATCCATCAAGCGTCAGCACGCATTTCCTCGTCGCGCCTGACGCAGATCGATGCCTGTGCGTTCTTGGGGCGGCACCAAGAGCGCGCCCACCACCAGGATCGCTATGGCATTTGTGCACCAGCTCCTTATCATTAGCCACAGGTATGCCCTTGCCGTCGACTGAGCCCTGCCTGCTGCCCTCGAGCAGCACTTTCCCTCGCCTCATCATCACATCATACGCTATCTCCACACAAACTGTCACAAACACTTCGTCACTAAATCACGTCACTACGTTCACTTCACACTAGTTCACTAATCGATCATTCAAAAATTCGGATATGTTTATGTTCAACACTATGTTTTGATATGGCACAACACTTGCGTAAATTATGAGTAAGTTTTAGACATTTTCATTGCTCACCGACCTTTAACTAATAAATTGCGAGTTATTACTTAAACTGTTCTTTATTTTTGACATAGGTTAATAGACAAGATTTTAATAAGTTCAAGTCGGTTTGGAACGGTTTTCATTTATGAAAGTCTAACGTAGAATGATTAGCTGAACCCATGTTCAATTTGATATTAAGTAAGGAAGGATTAACTATCATTGATATTGATTGGATCATAAAATGTTATAACTATTCGATAACAATCATGCAATGAATTGAAATCATTAAGTAGTAATTTATCATTCATAAAGTTTATTATGAAAGATAAAAATATAAATAGATATCTTGGTTCAATGAAACTGGACTATTTTAATTTTCTAAACATTTGATCTTATTTTCCGCTGTTTAGTTTATTCAGCTCTTTAGCTCTGAAGATGCAATTATCACCTGACTGTGTTGATCAAACCTTGAACTCAGCGGGTGTTCTTAATGAATGACGGGTTCTTAGACTATCGTATCAACTGTTAATACAAACAGCTCTTTGTACGAGTATGAAAGAAACCTTGTTACAAATTAGCCGTGAAATTAGCGTTCACAAATTAACAACGCTTGATAGGTACTAAAACAATACGTCATAATGTTGCTTACAATTCTTATATGTACGCACGCGGGAATGCTGGCTTTTAAACAGATCGTAATTTATCTGACTTCTGCTAAACCGTGTAACGTATGTTTGGTTCACCGCAGGTGGAAACGCAGAAATCTATTTTCAAGCTACGAGTGTTGTTTTTCCGCCATAGTAACGCAACGCAGGGCGCCCATAAAACGTTGCGTCATGACCCACGGGGTGGTCCCCCCTCTTGTAAACAGATTGTGACGCTGTCCACTGGACTATGCCAAATCGCGACCAACAGGTGGTTTCCTTCTTAAATTCACGACAACAAACCGAACTTTGAACTCACTTTGTCTTAGTACCGAAGTTGGAATTTATTTCTTTAGATTTGAATTTTGTGTCGGTTAGATATGTTCGGACATGTTCGGACGGAGCGTTCGGAGAGCGGTGAGCGGCATGGCGGCGCTACCGAACCGCGTGGAAGCCTGCGCGCGACTGTCGCTCGCTCCACATGACCCGCTACAGGTAGCTCCTCATTAGTGCTAGCACTCCAACTTACAGTTCCGAATCCCCGGGACATTAAGCTTTGAGCATCTGTTTCCTTAAACATTCTAAAAGTTTTGAGCTTTTCACTTATAAGAAAATATTTCCTCAAATAAGTTGCCTTGAGAATTTTAGCCGTTTCGAAGTAGTAGAACGATGTAGGCAGTGTGAATAAAGTTCAGCTGTTATCGATAAACTTTTCGCGTCGCCACAATTTAGTTTTCAAATAGTGATTGTGCATTTATGACTTAAATAATTTTTAAAGCTTTTAATCTTATTTTAACTGTGAAAAAAGTTTGTTGATACGTATGTATCAAGTGTAATTGAGCCTAATAACGAGTGAAAACCTACCCTTAAGAGAGATTACTTCATTTCACTGCACATTGAAGCAAGTAATTGACCGGTCAACATAAGGATTAGGTGCCGTCTTTTCCCCCAACTAAAGGCCAGAATATTAAGTAAGACTAAACGTGCAAAAAGCTTATAGGAAAATGGAGTGCGTGGGGATACTTTGAAATTTTTCTATGTTGAATAAAAGAAAGATGCTTTTAAACTTTTTTAAATGTATTTATTCCTACCAAGTCGATGTATATTTTTGGGAGATTCCTTCCTTATGAATCCTGAATACCGGCTTGGAACCTGGTCCCGATACCGGTGGGATACATTTTTTTTATATATATTTCAAAGTATAGGTATAATGTAATCTATACTATATATTAAAACTGAAGAGTTACCAAAGACGTAATTTAAGTTAAGTTTAAGTTCCATGTAATAGGGGGCGAGCCTATTGCCATCAACCGGACACAAATCCAGACTCCGAGGCTGTTAGGCGCGGGCACGACCGTGCGGTGTACCGTGTGATAATCGGCGCTTTACCGCCTACCGTAGCGGTGCGCGGCGCCTTACTGAGAAATTTCTGATGGAAAAACGTAACAACACTTTGCCCAACTTAAGAATCGAACTCAGAGCTCATTCACAGCAGTCGCGCTTTACGACCACTAGACCAACAAGGCTTTTGAAGTAAGTCTGAAAAATTCCAAGTCTATACCTACCTACTTAATCTCCTTCACTGTTTTCATCAAACAAAGTCATTTCAACATTCCGAAACTATACCAATTCTTTTGAAAAAACCCAATTCTTTACGACAACCTACCGAGGTAGTTTGATCTCGTAACAAGACGAAGTGGAAACTAGCTAACAAGTACGTCGCAGTTACAGTTGAGCGGGTCCCTTTGTTCAGACCTTCACCTTGGAGCCCTACAGCCCTTGAAACGTAACTTAAGGGACGTGTGAGATTGTTTGAGTAGTTTGTAGGCATTTGTAATAGCGCCGGAGGGGACTTTTGTATCTTATCTAAAAAATATATGGGTAGAAAGTCTTTTGTTTTTTGTGCCAGGTTGATGGCAAAAGGCTCGCCCCTTATTACATGGGCCTTTACATAACTGGCGAAAAGTGGATTTACTAATGGGTACACCTCTGCCTGATCATTTGGGGATTACAGGCGTGATGTTAAGATATGTTTTTTTTTTTTAAAGTGCGTCTCTTTTCGCCAGACCATAGATCAGTGACAGCATCTTCCTGTAAATGATATATAAGCATTACATACATAAATCTTTTGTTTACTACCCCACTGTTATTTTCTGATTAATTTCGTCTCGGGATCCAAGACAATTGAATCGTTTTTCCGGGATTCGTCGAGCCTCATTGATTTTGCGGTTTTCTGATAGTCCCCACTGTTTATACTAGTTTTAACCGGTATAGCACCGGCTGACTTACCGGTATGACAAAACAATAGAAAATCAATTGTGTCTCATGTGGAACTTGAGTAATTAAGCAGTCACAGTAATTGGGTTAAAAAAATATGACGAAAGCCCTTCAGTGACAGTACATCTTATTAAAACGGCGTTGTTTGTAGTAGAATATAAGTACCTACTAACGTAGGGTATAAGCCAGACCATTACATGACATTTTAAAGTAGTTTTGCGATGTCTTTTCTTTTTAATTTAATTTTAACTTTAGTTTAATTATCTCCTTCTTTATTCTAATTATTAGTCTGAAGCAAAATAAATGTACTATGTTTTTGACCTGGGCGTTGACAGCTGCGCCACAGTTTCAACTTTTGTAGCTATCTTCGTTTCATTTTGTAAATTTTGTGATTTTTAACTTGTTCCAAATAAACTTTTATTATTATTATTTCTTCGTGGTATAAGTTGTTTGTGAAGTATATGAATGCTAATAATAGTGCTCACTTTGTAGATAACATTAAAGAAGTCTCCACGACGATCTTCGACGGAGACACCATGGCTTGTCTGCGCTATTCAATGCCATAAAAATGAAACTGTAATGAGTTGTTGTTAGCAAAACCATTATCTGCACTAATTAAAATTCGGGATTTCTATTGAATATTCAAGTAGAAAATCAAATTACGTTCCACTCAATTTAGAAATATGCCGGCAAATCAGTCCTGTACAATCAGCGACAAAAGTCGTTTAACAATTCAGATTTTTTAATCCTAATTATTGAGCATATTATTCAAATATGAAGTGGATGTAAAATCAAGATACAAACTAGCATATTTAAATTGAAAAGCAGCGTATTGTACTGTTTCGTGTCTATTAAGAGAATAAATAATAAAATTCAATGAACTAAAAAACTTCCTAGCGCGATCAAAGTATGTGGGATGTTTAGCATTTTGTGAGTGGCGCTTGTGATTACTTTTATTTTAATATGTAAATGCAAAAGTTTGAATGGATAAATGTTTGTTACTCAATCACGCGGGGACGGCTAAATGAATCTGGATAAAATGTAGTAGGTACAGATATAAATGAAAGTCTGGAATATAGACAGTACATAGACTCCTTTTTATCCTGGAACAGTGTACGGTTCACATGGAATAATATATTAACTTTGACGCGGACGAAGTCGCGGGCAGTAGCTAGTGTGTCCATATTTCTTCTGTAATAGGTATTGTGAGCTGACCACACAGGCTCATGGCTCATGGCTCATGCAGGGAACCACAGCTTGAGGAGTTAGAAAACAAGACAGGCCGCGAGCCTAAAATCAAAGTGAAGATTACTAAGGATTTGGCATAGTGATTGGTCAGCCTCAGAATTGTTAGTTTCATTCCTATCTGACATTTTAGAATGTTATTCCTCAATCTATGTCACTGAGATGGTTAATATAAGAGCAATGACCATATTATGTTTTGCAATTTTTGGCAAACGCAACAATAACAACAGCATTTTTTAGCAGACGCTTTTCATTCTCAATGTGAACTTTTTCAACGTTTTAAATATGGAAAAATAATAACTATCTCTGGTTGACATTCATCTACTTAAACTATGATATTATAGTATCTATACTTATATTATACAGAGGTGAAGTTTGTACCTAAGTTTGTGAGGTTGTAGGGAGTAATCTCGGAATTTACTGAACCGATTTTAGAAATTCTTTACAACCAAAACGGAATCCTATTACCAAGATGCTATTGAATGATTTTTAGTCCGTCTGTCTGTCTTAGTCTGTCTTTTGGACCATTATAAGGTCTTATTTAAAATTTCACATAACAATAAGTAAAAAAAATGAAAAAACAGTAAAAAAATGATAAATATACAATGTTTAATATTGTAAGGTGATACGAGACCCTTCGTATACAAAAGCGAATCGAACTTGGCGGAATTTTTATTAAATGTTACGTTGATTAACACAATAACCACCACATTATGAACAAAACCCGCCACACAATTTAAAATCCACCGTGTAACATAAGACGAAGTTCACACTCGCGTTAATTGGATCAGCAGTAAGCCTTAGATCGCGTGACGCGACGCATTTCGACTTGGCACGGCAACAATTTGTTTTATCGTTGCACAAGATAAACTTGGGGTTGTGGAAATTCCCCGCCATTTTGGACTTCCCTTTATTTTTTGTTGTTGTTTTAACTTTGCTTTAGGGTGCCGCTTTTGGTCGGTTTAAAGAGAACTCGTAGAAACGTAGTGTGGGTAACAAGCTTTTACTTTTTTATGTTTAAATAAAAATAGGGATGTTAAGTTTTCATAACATAACATCTCGCCTGTAATCTACGAAGGGTTAGGCAGAGGTGTACTCATTAGTAATCCCACATTTTGCCAGTTATATTTAAGTACCATGTAATAGGCAAGCCAACCGGGTACAAATCCAGATTCCGAGGATGCTAAGAAATTAATGATGGAAAAATGGACCTGGAAATCGAACCCAAGATCTCATGCTCAGCAATAGCGCTTTGCGACCACTAGACCAACGAGGCAGTCAAATAACAGTTCTATTTTTAGAATAAATAATAAAAAGCAAATCACCAAAACAAAATACATTGACATGCGTGTTTCAAATGGGTTAATGATCAATATCAGCTAATCATAATAAATCAATTCCATTGAATTACAAATGTCAGATGATGTGGTAGGTACGTAGAGCGCGCGGTGAAATCACGCAATAGTCACGGTTCATTGAAACGAAAGGAATTTTTGTAACATTTGTAATTGTATGTATGTCTATGTCAATTTGTTTAGAAGGTAGTTTTTTTTACTTTTAGTTTTTGCGCCATTATCTATGGCAAGATGTCGTGTTCGTAAGTCGTAATAGCCTAGTAGTGGTTAAGGTCTTTCATGCCTCTCAGGTCTTTCATGCATGTGGTTGCGAGTTCAATATTGGTCAAGTAACAATGTAACTATTTCCATTCTTATAAGATCTAATTAATGGGTATTTAATTTAAAAATAAATATAAATAATATCCTAGACGGAAATATGCGCTACTACCGCGTGAAATGGCTAACGCTCGGCATAATGCCGTGACACGTGTACGAAGGCACGAAACCACGGCGCAGGTTTTCTGCGTAAGCCGTATTTCTTGGACTTACAGTTAATATAAGTCTGAAATCGCCAATCCGTCTTGAGGAAGCGTTATTATCAATGCTCGTCCCTTCTCTGTATGAAAAGAGGCCTTTCCACAGCTGTGGGACATTTTTCTTAGCATATTCTATCCCACTTCTGGGCAAAGGCCTCCCTCCACTCCTTCCATTTTTTACGTTTCCGTGCCTTATCCTTCTAGTTAATAATATAGTAATAGGCGCATATTATTATCTATCCTATATACCAACAATTAACAGTCAAACATCGTGTTTTAGAGATAAGTTATCCATCTTATGTTTTTCATTTAATTTGCTCTATGGTTTCCGTAGCCTAAAGTTACTTAGGCTTTTCTTAGCAAATAAATAATCAGAATTATATAACATAACATCACGCCTGTAATCACCGAAGGGTTAGGCAGAGGTGTACCCATTAGTACACCCACATTTCGCCAGTTATGTTTAAGTCCTATGTAATAGGGGGCGAGCCTTTTGCCATCAACCGGGCACAAATCCAGACTCCGAGGCTGCTACTGAGAAATTCCTGATGGAAAAACCCAATAACACTTTGCCCGACTTGGGAATCGAACCCAAGACCTCATGCACAGCAGTCGCGCTTGCGACCACTAGACCAACGAGGCAGTCTTTCTTGGCAAACAAATATTCAGAATTAACAAAATATAAAACTAAAAGAACCTCATGAAAAAAATATAAAATGTTAGTAGCTATTTAAAAAGTTCGCCAGATGGCCAAGTAATAACTAATAATTGCGACAAAATGTAATCTACAGTTTGATTTTAATAACTATAGTCGTAAAACATAACTTCTTTACAGTTTTATTGTGGTATTATTTATTACAATCGTTACTTACTATTTCTTTTTTCATTCTAATAATAAAGAAATAAGTAAGCGCAGTAAAGTAATGACGCCATCTTGTTCATTATGCTGATGATTACCAAATGATGTTGTTGTTATGTCATCATTATTAAACAAGTGTTTATCTTTTCTATCTTTTTGGTACAAAAATAATCATTATGTTGAAGTACCGACCGTAAAAGTACATACAAAACCTCCATTTGTCATAGCAAACGTAAAGCGGTCAAATAACGATAGTTATTCTGTAGATCATGTTGTAAAAATAACAGCATTTTTGTGGTATTTTTTATATTATAAATGGCACATACATAGTTTAGATTATTTTATTTTTATCAGAAGGTTTACATACTAATAAATAAAATATATAACAAGACAATATTAATTAATAGCTAATTATAAGCTTTCACACACCTATAATGTTATTATGAGTTTAAGTAGTTGTGAATTATCCACCTAAATTACGAAATAATAAAAATAAATAACGCATTCTAAATATTGAAAAATATTTACCCGTAACCAATTCTGCTATAAACACGCAATGATCTGAAAACAGAGAAACGTACCAAAAGCTCGACAAGCTCCGTTAACATCCACCTAACGCCATCTACGAACAGCGGCGGAAAACCTAACTAGCTGGAGCTTCACTTACCAATAGTATACGTGGCGCCATCTATCTGAAACGTAGCGCTCTTGCACTTCTTGAAGATTTTGCCACTGACCACTTGTCGCGTAGCGCTGCCGTGCGTGGCAGGGTTCGAAGCGATTTCGTTTCTCGCCGCGCGTGGCGCACTTGTATCGAACTTATTCCTCAACTCCTCGAAAGACAAATCGGCCGACAGATCGGGTGTTTTGTCTCGGAACCGACGCACTTGCCCGCACAACTGACCGCCCTTGCTGGCTTCGGCCGTGTTCTTGTCCATTTTGATCACTGTTCACTATACATCACTCGTCACAGTACACTTTGTCACTGGAAGGAAAGATTAATGTGTTAGGTTCTGGTATGTAGCTTCATTGGCAAGTATACAAATGCAGCCGTTTTTAACAAGTAATTTAATTTAAGTTGACAAGATATCAAAATATGGCTTTCACGTAATAATATGCGTTACAAGAAAAAAATAATTCTCGTAAATAACGATATCATAATTATTAGGTGCTACATGATACCCGGTCGTTTGTCAAAAAGTTTAATTTTTTTGGCAACTGATATGACTTTCTAAATAAAATCTGCAGTGCGTACATTCTCTTGAAGAATATGCTTGGCATACGAAAGACTGCTAAATGTGACTGTAGCGGTGTATTATAAGATGGATATTAGAGTGTAAATATCTATTTAATATGACCTTCCTTTTCTCGTTTTTGTTTCGTCGATATTTTAATGGTACTTTCTTAGATTGATTGGGGCCTGTATATGGGGACGTGAATCCACTGATAAACGATCAATCAATCGGTCTGTTTTTTCAATTCATATGTACTTTCTGAAGTTTATCTTGGACATCACTGGCATCGGTGGAGGAAAACATTGTGAGGAAACCTGGACTTACTGTTCCACTTAAACCATGTCAGAGGCCCTTGAGGCGGTTTAGAAACTCTGACACTATATTACTGATTACACCCTACACATGTAGGGTCGTAAGGCCTTACTACCCACACGATAAGAAGAAGAAGAATCCACTGATAGAAGATTGCGAGTATTTTAGTATTTAGATACGACTTATTGAATGTATAATTCTAAAAAAAAAACATTTTTCTTACCAATGAAAAGCATAACGCGTGAAAGACCATCATAACGAAAACTTTTACCGTGGAAAGAGTAATGAAAAGTTTTACCGTGGATTCAGTCTGGTACGTGATTCTAGACCCCAGCGATGAAATTTTTCGCTGGTTATGACAAAAAAATCTGAAGTTCTATATATAAAAGTGAAGCAATACCTACGCAGTCAGAATGATTGGAACGATTGATTTTTGTTCAAAAACTACAAAATAAGACGGTTTAAATAAAAGATATGTTGACCCTTACGCTTCGTATTTAAATGCAGCATATGTCTAGTACCTACATGGGTTTAAAAATGATCTAAACTTAATGTAAATACTTTTCATTCTGAAGTATTAGATAAGATGTTTTTTATCACGAAATTTTTCTATTTATTCCGCATCCTTAATGCGATGATTCTGCGAATTTGTGATCAACTAATGGATCTCTCAAAGTTTGCTAAGCACTACGCTTGGTACAGAAAATGTAATAAACATTATATTTCATATTGATCAATGTATTAGAGGAGATTATTGATGGATTGATGATCATGTTCTGAATTTGAGCTGCGAGGAATTAAAGCAGGGTAATTAGTTCGTGTCACAGTATGAATCTATCACGTTTAATGCTTTGCATAATTACTGTAATTACGGAAACGTTTTGCGTAGTATATAATTTGGTGGTTTGATTAACGTTCCATTTATTACTATTTTGGCTTAAAACACACATACATAAATAAACTCACGCCTTTTTCACCTGGGAGTAGGCAGAAACTACAGAACGCCACCTGCTACGATCCTTACATACTCCTTTCGTCTCATCTACGTTCATACATCTCGCCATACAAGCACGCCGGTTACGAGTTAAAACACACATGCTATTAATAACGCATTATTTTTCTGCAACATAATATATCACACAAAATATACAAAAATATGCTCATTTACACAACTTACATGAAAATAGTTACCAAACAGTTATCAAAACTCGTAGCTAATCTACGCAACGATTACCCAAAATATCGTCGTAGCAAACATTTTGACCTCTACGTGTGAAATCGT
Source organism: Hoplodrina ambigua (assembly GCA_949774945.1). Lineage (NCBI taxonomy): Eukaryota > Metazoa > Arthropoda > Insecta > Lepidoptera > Noctuidae > Hoplodrina > Hoplodrina ambigua. The sequence continues at coordinate 3,292,097 of OX458969.1, read as the reverse complement.
CATAGCATCGTAGCACCACACAAACACAGCAATCTACAAAATTGTAGTTCACACGGAAATGATAACTAGAGGCTGCATTTCAAGAAGTTTAGTGCCAGTTTCATGCTAAATTCTGCTGGCCTGCTTCTATTTAAGTATTGTACAATATAAATGTTACAACCTTTTTTGCTGAAACTGCTTTTTCAGGCAAAGTGTCTTGCCAGGCTTAATGAAGGTTAAATATCTAACACTTTTATGGGGATACTTTAAGTGTTTGTTTTTAAGGCCTAAAGGGTACTTACAGCTGTTTTGTGTGCGTAAATAGGGTGAGGTTTACCTCAGTAATGATGACAATATCCGGCCGTCAAAGTATGGAAAGGCCTATGAAATGGGTGCGAATGACATTCCGATTTTATTCCTATTTTTGGTTGTGGTTTTGTGTTGGTTGTAATGGTGATATTAATATTATGCTATTTTGCTTTATTTCATTTCGGGACTCCTAAATAAAAAAGCCTTTCATTTTTATTTAAAAGTTCATGTGTTTTTAAAAACTCGTGAATTTAAATTTGGAATAATAATTACATCAAAATGATGGCCGATATTTCAGCTTTAAACTGCATAAAAACTGTTTGTTATAGATTAATCATATTTTTCATGTTTTAAGCCTTTTTTATAATGTAGAAACACATAATGTAGAAATATAGAGTACGGGAGTGTTTTATGTCTCGTATTACCAAAAAAAAAAAAAAAAAATCTAAGTATTACTATTATTTGATAGTATTAATTTTATACATGTATAAAACAATCACCCTGGGGTGCGGACCTTTGGTAGTCGTACGAAAGGCCAAAGACAACGCAGTAGCCCCTTAGGCAATTTTAAATGAAATATATTATTATGATATTCATATTTTATTACGATTACACGAAACTACATAAAGATAAAGTAATTTATTCTCAACTGGGCCCAATTTCAAAGATCCCAAATACAGTATGAGAAGGGCAGTCTATTCAAAAAGGTACCAATACCATGAAAAGGAGGTTTACTTGGAAATTGCCTGTCCATTCAAACGTTTATTTCCGATAAGCCCCGAATAGAAATAAATTGGAAATTTAGTCAAATTTAAAGTATGATTTTGTGGAATTATTAATATTGAGTGCCTATTTAGTATGCATAGTGAGTTGTATTATTCTGATAATTGAGCCACTTAGGAAGTTATGGATTTTTCCTCTTAGGTTCTAGAACGTTCCATTTATTTAGTTCCATGACTTAGGTAATTAGTTTTCACTTTGAATCTAATGAGACGTGGTTTGTTCTTACTCGTGTCTGACTCGTTGATCTAGATGTCTCGATTGTGATGTCAAGTCCTGGTCATCGGATTTCTCTCAGTTGCAACTAGGAGATTGGTTTTTTTTTTAATTTATTGGAGTAGCCTCGCCTCAATGCCACTTACGTTGGACTTTTTTAGTATACAGAGGTGTAACAACATATGGCGGGCTATTTTAGATGACGGTAACGACAGTCGGTTGTCAGACTTGAGATAATCTGTTAATCCTTAGCATCAGTAAAAATCTACAGCATTATTTGGAAAATCTGACTCGGTGAATTTAGGTTTAGGTGCCTAAGCTCACCATTGCTAACACCCTGCCCTGGACCTGCATTAGGGAGGCACTCCGGTATCACCGGGTGCCGAACTACCTCCGTCAAGTGGTCGGGGCCTATCTGACGGATAGAGCCGTGATCTACCCTGGTCGAACTGGAGAATGGAACCGGCGGGAGATGTCGTGCGGTGTTCCACAGGGATCGGTGCTGGGGCCGCTCCTGTGGAACATCGGTTACGACTGGGTGCTGCGTACTGACCTCCCCGAGGGCGCCAGTGTTGTCTGCTACGCGGACGACACACTGGTCCTGGCGCAGGGGAGGTCGCACGAGGCGGCGGCCGACGTCATGACACGCGGGGTTGCGATAGTCGTAGAGAGGATCCGGCAATTGGGACTCGAGGTGGCTTTGCACAAGTCCGAGGTCATGTGCTTTCATGGGCCTCGGAACGCGCCACCGCTGGGATCCCAAATCACGGTGGGAGGGGTTCACATCGGCGTCGGGTCAACGATGAAGTACCTGGGACTCGTCCTCGACAGCCGGTGGAACTTCGTTGAGCATTTCCGACGTTTGGCTCCCAAGTTGGAACGGGCTGGGGCCGCCCTCAAGCGGCTCTTACCCAACGTGAGGGGTCCAAAGGCCTCCTGCCGGAGGCTCTACGCGGGGGTCGTGCGGTCGATGGCCCTTTACGGGGCCCCGGTGTGGGCGCGGGGGTTGAGGCGACGTGCCGCCCACTACCTAAACGCGTCCCAACGGGTGATCGCCATAAGGGTCATCCGAGGATACCGCACGATCTCCGGTGAGGCGGCGAGCCTCCTTGCCGGATTGCCGCCGTGGGATCTGGAGGCGCTGGTCCTCGCGCGCCTGCACGAGTGGCGCGTGGAGGTACTAGGCCGGGGGGAAACTCCGCTGCCGCGGCAAATTGCCGCTCAGCGGACAGACCTCCGGCTTGATCTCATGGTGACATGGAGAGAGCGACTGTCGCAACCCCGTGCAGGGCACGCCTCTATCGAGGCGGTAAGTCCCCTCTTTGAGGAGTGGCTTGAGCGGCGCCACGGCGCCCTCACCTTCCGTCTGACGCAGGTCCTCACCGGACACGGATGTTTCGGGAGGTTCCTGCACATCATCGGGCGGGAGGAAACGCCCGGGTGTCATCACTGCGAGGATCGCCCCGAGGACACGGTGGAGCATACCGTGGCGGTGTGCCCCGCTTGGGCGGAGCACCGCGACGTCCTCGTGGCGGCCATCGGTGGCGGCGAACTCTCGCGTTCGGCCCTGGTGCAACCCATGGCCCGGAGCGAGAGGGAATGGGATGCAGTCGCCTCCTTCTGCGAAGCAGTAATGCTAGCGAAGGAGGAGGCGGGCCGCGTGAGGGAAAGAACCACCTCACGCCCCAGCCGCCGCGGGAGACGCTCCGGGCGTCGGGAGCCGCGAGACGACTCCCGGCCACCGTAGACGCGGGTCTGTGGGCGGTGAGCAATGGGTAGCTCACAGTCCGTTCGTTGATAACGACAGACCGTGTCGACGGCGCGTTCGTGTTCCACGCGCGCCTCAAAGAGATGTCAGCAAACAATTGAAGGGGCCACTAAGGGCCGATGCCTGCCGGGGCTGCGGGTTGTTCGAAAGAGATACCGCGCCCCCGGAACGCAAAGGGCACAAGAAGGAACATGGATGGGTTTTAGTCAGTAAAAGTCTGACACTCCCTCCCGCCCCGCCCAGGGCGGGGGAAGTCATTTGATGATTTCCCATCGGTAAAAAAAAAAAAAAAAGCTCACCATTGCAGGTGAAAAGACAGTTCATCACAAATGCACTTCACCTTTATTTACCAAGGAAGATTTTTAAAGAATACTAATACATAAAGGAATTAAATTAACCTCGACTGCTAATTCAACATTTTATCCGCTGGGCTATGGTCGTATTTTTTTAACTAGACACGCTGTTTAGCAATAAATCCCAGAAAGTTGCACAACACAGGCTGTTAAATGATTCCGATACAGTTTTACAACCGTTCTGTGTATATAAAGGTGATATGTTTACAATAGCGGTGATACATAGAGTTTATTTCTGTCTGTTCATCTTGTACGCCCTTCTTACGACATTGGTGTACCTGGTGTTAGAAATAACATAAAACATAACGCCACATGCTACGATTCTTACATACTCCTTTCGCCTCATCTACGTCATACAAGCACGCCGGTTACGAGTACTCCGCACCTGACCTTTCCGAAGGACCTCACCAATATAATTACCTAGTATCTCTCTGTACACAGATGATTATCTTGTACATAACATCACGCCTGTAATCCCCGAAGGGTTAGGCAGAGATGTACCCATCAGTACACCCACATTTCGCCAGTTATGTTTTTAGTCCCATGTAATAGTGGGCGAGCCTATTGCCATCAACCGGGTACAAATCCAGACTCCGAGGCTGCTACTGAGAAATTCCTGATGGAAAAACCCAATAACACTTTGCCCGACCTGGGAATCGAACCCAAGACCTCATGCACAGCAGTCGCGCTTGCGACCACTAGACCAACGAGGTAGTCAACGGTGTTAGAAATGTTTAGAGAATTGTGTGTTACCTTAATCCTATTTATAACTGAATGTGTTTGTTTTTGATTGAAGTACTTGACCATCATTGAGGTCACGCGTGAACGTTTTTTAAAGCTGTCAGTCAGATCTGACATAGTAAGATGTCAGATAGTATTATTATGTCGAACTGACAACTGACCGTTACCGTCGCCGGTTGAACGACGCAATATGTCTAGGTTATAGTTTGGAAAAGGCTAAACGTCGTTACGTCATGTTTGATGCAGGGAAAACTATTTCATGGATGACAGAATCAGTACATAACTATTTATACAGTATGGACGATGTGCCTGTAGGTAATGTGATCAATCATTTTGAAAATCGACATAACGGGAATTGGTGTTGGAGAAATAAGTTCTAAATTCAAATTCCTAGATTTTGTGGCAACGCACATAAGACCTTAGGCGCTTTGCACACGGAGCAACTTAAGTTGAGGCAACTGGCAACTCTTTAAAAGTTTCCTGTAAAAGTTGATAGTTGCTAGAACGTCGCCGGTTGCCGCAACTTTTTGGCAATTTGTGACGTATTTGTGTGTAGCGACACTGGCATTGCCGGGCACACGGAGAGGGAAGGAGGGTGTGAAATCGTCCGAAGCGTTGCGATTGACGGTTGAGGAAACCAGCAGCTTTAAAAACCGGAACAATATTTAAAAGTTGCTAGTTGCGGCAACTAGCAACTAACTTAGTCATCGATTGCAGCAACTAAAAACTGTTGAACATTGCCGCAACTCCAAACACGAGTTGCTCTGTGTGCGCAGTCCAATTGAAATGTATGTAAACAGCTAGTTGCCAGCTAGTAGTTGCCAGTTGCCAGTTGTTGCAATAGTTGCTCTGTGTGCAAAGCGCCTTACGCATGTAAAATGAAGAGTTCTACCAAACCAATAACTAATAATTTCTGACTTGGTGGAAGTCAGTAAATTATCTATGAGACGGAAAATCGGGAAATTCTAGTTAAAAATTGAAAAAAAAAATTCTTCGTAAAAGATAAAGGGAAAAATACTATCTTAGATCGTATTACCGATACCTAATAAAAAATTCCTTTTCAATGTTCTATACTCGATTTACAGTCTAATGAGCTTCAGAATAAAACTTATCTTAGCTCATGGTTGAGTTAGATATTTTCTAAGTTTAAGTCTATTTATTATTAAGTAGGTATCATATAAACATCTTATAATGTAGGTATATCACCTACATTGATGTAGAAAATATTCTCCCAAGTCTATGATCAAAGACCCGAGATTAATTTGACACATAATAATTTCTCTTTAACAAATTTTACACATAAAGGTATGGTGTTCCCTTTAAAGTAAAAGCAATTTAATGGGGGTGGCAATATGGAATGCTTTTGATTAAAGACAGACACTAACGTTATAGAATTATATAGAGCGTCCCTTCAGATTTTGACTTGAGAGAAGTAATCGAGCTTAGTTATGCCAAAATTAGTCAACCCACAATCTCTCAATGATTAAGTGGTAACATCAAACTATGTAATTCGATATGCCAAATGTATTACAAGACTACCCAACAGTAAAAAATATACTTAGAATAGACATAACATCACGCTTGTGATCTCGCGAAGAGTTAAGCAGAGGTATACCTATTAGTAAACCCACATTTCGCCAGTTTTGTTTTAATCCTAACAGGATACCGTAGCCCCGGAACGCAAAGGGCCTCAGAAGGAACAGGGTGGTTTTTTAGTCAGTAAAAGTCTGACAGTCCCTTCCGGGCGAGTCCCACCCAGGGCGGAACAGGCGCTTCCGCCCCACTCAGGGCGGATGGAGTCATTTGATGATTTTTACGGCCAAAAAAAAAAAACATTGACTTTTAGGTATTTTTTTTTTTATTTTCTTTGTTTGCATGAAAATATTTTCTTTCAGCACATAAACGAGACCGGTCTTGTGGGAGTGTTACACTAAACATAGAACTATGACGGGCCTGTTGGTCTAGTGGTTAGCGGCCCTGACTGCTAAGCCGGAGGTCGTGGGTTCGATTCCCACCCAGGACAAACTTTGTGTGATGAGCATGATTGTTAGTTCTGTGTCTGGGTGTGATTTATCTATAATATGTATGTATTTATAAATTATTTAAGTATGTATATCAGTTGTTTGGTTACCATAACACAAGCTCTGCTTAGCTTGGGATCAGATAGCCGTGTGTGAGTTGTCCCAAGATATTTATTTATTATTATTTATTTATTATTTATAACTAGATTGAGCGACTTTCTACTACTAAGGCTTAAGTAGCCAACATGGTCTTGATCACTATCGATAACCATCAAACATACCATACTTGGTAATAAAAAGAGATTATTTATATCCGTTCTTCAGTTGCCATAGTCCTGGTTAGTATGACTATAAGTCTAGGCCAATAAACTAACCCTTTTTGTTAACAGGCTAATCTCGGAAACCACTGAAGCGATTAATGAAACATTAAGTGCAAACTATGGCGCACTTTGATGTTACCTACCTCAAATTAACTCAGAGTATCACTTTGTTGACAACAGTTTGCAAATATGTAAATACGTACCGGTCGAGACTAGAGGAACTTCCTGGAAATTGTGTAAAGCAATTATGGTCTTTAAAAGACTTCGATTAGAGTTTATAACAACATTCACATGAGTATTTGATGACATCCTACATCACTAACTGAAGGTAGCGAAAAATAGGTGAAACTATTCTCTTCTTAAAAACCAGCAACCATTTTTTGTTGTTATTAAAAGAAAGAGGTCAATTGATCAGAAGACCAATTTTACAAATTAAAATCACAAAAAAAAAACAATCCAATCTCAAAATCCAGTTGCAATTTCATCTCAGCGACAATCAAATTAATGTTGGTAAAGAGGCATTTTTGACAGATTGAGTTGGTGACCAGATTGCGATCGTTCCTAAAAGTTAGTACTATTACCTTCCTGATCAAGTTTATAAAGTGCCTATTAAACAAATTAAATAATCTGTGGGTGTAATCTGCCATCTGCCTAACCCTTCGGGGATTAAAGGCGTGGTGTTGTTATGTAGCTAAATAAATCTGTGCTGTTCAGGACAGTTTCGTAAAAAATGAAAAAGCACACAATTATTTTCATGAAAAACATAATAGTAATCGTTTAAATACTAAAAACAATTAAGTTTATAAAGTAAAAGTTTTTGTAATCGTAACTAAAATTATTAGTTTTTTATTTTCAATTTTAAAGCCCTGCTTTATTTTATGCTGATGAAACTTTCTAAAACTACTTACAATTTTATCATACCTATTTATTTTTCAAAGACAAAATACAATTATGAAGCCATTACTTGAACTAAGCAGTTAATGGCTTGAACCTCTCTAAACTTTGTTAAACTATATAATATTATTCTCGTTTAAAATCTAGCTCACCCGACGCTTCTTCAAAATGTTCCTACTAAATAATATCAAATATTCTATAATGGAAGTATTTTACTAATTAAATTAGGCAAACTTTATCTTTCATTAGCACACTGAACAAAATATCTTTGATAAGTACCTATTTGGAATACAAGAGCCTGAAATTAAGTTTAATATTCATTCAAGGTGAAGTTAGGTACTTCTTAATTATTAAGACAAGATGATAATACTTGTAGGAGCGGTGGAGTAGCCTATTGTTTAATATTACTACACTGGCGAGCAATAAATGCTACCGAGTTCAAACAGTCTAGCTGTTAAGAACCGTACCTATTTTATTTCAATTAGCTAGTGTTTGTAGCTTAACCCTTTGACTGCGGACGAACATTCGCTGCGCCAAACGCGAGTGCGGCTAGCTACCAATGTTCGCGTGTTCGCCATAGAAAAACACATACGGTGTGTGTGCGCCGCACTTGCGTTTTTAGTCGACACACAACGTGTGTGTTTTCCCGCAGTCAACGAGTTAAGAGTAATTGACGTCACGATTAGCGCAGTAGCTGGGTAATTGGCTGCTGCGCTACATGTCGCGGGTTTGATATACGTACTAAACAAATATTTGTATGACCTATATGTAGTTGTTCCGGGTTTCTATATTTAATTTAAGTTCATCTGTAAAATCCAAGGGAGAGGCAACGGTTTTTTAATTTAAAAAAAAATACATTTAGTCTAACCTAGATTTATTAACCACAGTGTATTATCCATTTGAACATTAGTGTTTCGATAACGTGGCTACGGAAAAGTGAAGGTAGAGATAGATATGTAGGCATTCCTCCAAAGTAGGAACAACAACAATCAATTATGGTTCTCGTCGTATAAAATCACACAATTTGCATGATTAAAGATTTTAAATAAAATAAAATGTTCCCTACGCAAGCAATGCATGCCCGCGGTATTCCCAATTTAAAAATCGATCGAAATTACGTTACGTTTACCCCACGAGCTCGTGTAGGCCCTCTGATAACAATCTCTAAGATTGATCACGCATAGGAAAATAACTTCGTGCTGCAGTCGTGGTGAATCAGCCATAAGCCAGAGAGTTACAATATTGAAAATCACATATAAAAAATAACAATAAACTATTTACTTGCACCAAAAACTTTTAGAGTTACTTGCTACCACGAAGTAACATTTTAGCTAATTACAACCAACTAATATATTCTTTTTTTAGTATAATGGTGTTTGTGTGTTGTGTTTGAACTGAAATAAATGTTATATTTTATATGTTTATACGAAGGTAAATGCTTTTATCTACAACAATTTATCTTCAAAAATCGACAATTTCAAAGGTGACACCATTATTAATCTGCCATTTTTTATTCTAATAAAAATAACAATATAAATAGATTGTACCACTAAAACGTCATTACGCTGCGGGAAAACAACCATTAAAATTTCACGGTGTTTATCTGTACATAATGGGCCCGATTTAGGAATTAATTTACAGTTAACAAGATTACCGTCCCTGGTGCAAGCGGGGCTAAGTTAACAATTGAAGTATTAAGGTAAATTTTTAGGGTTTTGTCCAAAGTTAAAGTCAAAACATTTATTTCAATTAGACCATTTACTGGCACTTTTGAATTATCAAGGAGTCGGTCAGTTAGTCCGAAAGTTGAAGCGTTCCAAAACGGGGACAGGTCCGTCTGTCAAGAGGCTGCATCTCATGAACCGTCTAGAAAGTGTAAACTTTCACACAATGTGTATTTTTATTGTCGCTACATAAACAAAATATAAGAATAAATAAAAGTAAAAACCAAAGAGGGTCCCCATATAAGAGCCCTGTTTTTGGCTCAATATTGTAATAGCTATAATGTTTTTTATAACCTAACTGCGACATCCGAACAGCTTACCCATTCTTACCTACTTCATATCTCATTCACAAACTAACCATAATACAGCTACAGTTACGCACACACAAACCTACCTTATAAATCCATCTCTGTAAGCGACGTGACATTAAGGTACATTCCCAGCGTTGCTTCACTTTGATCTGTACCCTCTCGGTTACGGAATTATCTTAATCTAAGTCGTCTTTGACAGCAACGAGCCTTAATCATGGTAGACGAGTCTTTTGTGTGAGAGAGAGAAGAGATACTTTGAGGTTTATATTTTAGAATTAAATGTTTCAGTTTTTTGTGCTCTTTTATCTTGTCTTGTCAATGACTAATTTGTCTGGATTATCAGCTGGTATATTCTATAAAATATCTCTCTCGTTGAATTCAGGTGAGCATGTGAGTTTGAGGTGAGCTATTACCCAGGATTGACAGCTTTGGGGGCGCGGATCGTGCATCAACAGTATACTGGGGCGCCCGACTCATGTCTGGTGGTAAAAAAAACCTCAGGGTTTTAATTTAGCCCTCCGTTTTCTCCAGGTAAAAAAAAGATATCCTCATCTTTATTAGCAAATGAAAATCGATTGAAAGCTCACATTGAGTTTCCTTCACCTTAATTCTATGATAAAGTATTTCACAGAATAGCACTTCAGATCAGTGATTATGCTTTGTTAATAACCTTGACTAGGACACAAAATCTGGAATATAGCCTAATGCCCCTTGAGTTCCCATCATTTTACTAAAGCTTTTACTAATTTTAATGAACCTTTTTATTGGTGAATATACACCTAGGAAAATAATTCATTTCGCAAATACCAAACCGTTTACAAACAATTTTACGAAATCACAGATAGAAATCACTCAACTTCCCCTTAACCTAAGCCTCGCGTGCGCAAACCCATTCGCGTATCAGTCGCACATGTAAACACAAACAAAACGACGGTTCCCTTTACTATTATTTGTGATTTTAAACGGCCCATAGTAGAAGTAGTACTACCTCAGACCCACAACGATTTATTACGTCACACCTGCTTTAATGTATGGAGGTTTTGTTTATCAGGTTGTTGACCTCTTATGTGTTTTACGTAAGGAATAAATAGTTTTATTGAAAATAAAGTTTTTTTTTTATAACTAAACTTATTAATCTCAAAATGCAATGAAACGCATGCACGTTATCAAAATAAATGAACAATATCAAATGCATTTTCCACATTGACTTATGTACTTTACGATCAGCATTTACTGCTTTTGTAATTTGTATTATTCTGTTAATCGAGCCATATTGCGGCCATAGTGTAGATATTATTTAATAAAACATCAAAGTATTATACTGTTGAAACGTATTTTTTTTAAATATTAATCTACATGATAGTAAACAATTCGACGGTTGGCAGTCGACTATGGCACGGTTTACACGACACACATTACATACATTCCTTGCATAAATAAACTGTGGAATCATACCCCAAAAGAAACATAAGACATTAGAATTTATACCTTCTAAAAATGTCGGAGATGACTCGGTAACTCCCATAATTATGGTTTATGGGAGTTGCTGGGTCTTTTCCATTTAGATACGAGGATGATCCAAAATGGCGGCGGAAAATAAAGGTTTCTTGATGAATATCGGCATTCAATCCCAATAGAAACTAACCAAGTACGTAGAAGATATTATAGTGCATTATGCGGTCCGCCTTCCCTCACTATCAAAGCTCAATGAAACGGCAATCCGACACGACCGGGGAGAGATCTGGCGCAACGGCTTTGACGTGCTTTCTATGGCACGGAGGTGTCACATCACCAACTTCCAGACTCAGGGCTGCTACTGAGAAATTCTTAATGGAAAAATATACAAAATAATAATCAAATATTTAGGTTAAGGTAGATTTTTACAGAATGTATGCTTCTCCCATAACACTCATACACACTCACACTAAGACTCCCCATAACACCCGTTGTTGTTTTTGATTAGTTATGCATATTGCATAACTAATCAAAAATAAACCCCCATTTATAAACTTCTTATCAACTAACTTAAGGATTTAACTAAAGATAATCCTCCCTCTTCTTAGAAAATTAATCACCATATTTTCTCAAAAGTTCCCGAGTTAGTCTCATACTAACTTAACCCACTCGCTGGTACGGGCAGGCATTTCATTATAGCAGGCTTACGTGTAAAATTTATATCCCGTTGCTAGTGGAGCTCGGGGCCGTCCAATATGGCTGCGGGATTGGGTTACCGGGACGGTATAGCGTTAAAATTATCAATTTGTGTTGGTATTACCCATATTTTTATTTATATTACATTGGAAAAGGGAGAGTAAACGAAGTACATAATTAGGTATGTAGGTAATTTTACGGACTTTCTTAAAAATAATTTTATTAATGTGTATAAAAGAATATTTTTGACAGTGTTTTGTTCCATGCTCCATACAAAACTTATCTATTGAAAATTCCAGTTTTGTCCAAGGAGTGTGACTTGTATGGAGCGCGCCCGCGTCGGTGCAGTTATCAAATAATTATGTCATCATCATCTTCCTGCCCTTGTTATCATATAATTATGTAATAAGAAAATAAAATTATGGTTGTAATGCAAAAACACGATTGTTACACATTCACAACCAATGAACTGCTTGCATCCAAAAAGTGTCTAACCACCTTCAAACGTACCCTAAACGCAAAAGCGACGCACGGCATTTGAAAAATCTTAAAATCGCAGACATCCGCCCGGTGACGGTAGATTATAACGCAATTTGTTACCGCCGACGTCAACTTGAAATAAACTTATGAAGAAATATAAATTACTTGCCTTAATCGCAAGTAGCCTGTACTTGGCAGGTTATTTTAAATTATCAAGTATTAAAATAAAGGGTCACAGAGAGTTTTAAGTAAACTATGTTTATAAAGGAAATGGAGGAAGGGAATACATTATCTATGTCTTTAAAGCCAATGGCGGATTATAAAAAGTCTAACCCCTGATTTCACAAATAAAAAGTTAAGCGAGCGTAAGCAGCTGTGTTTGGTTGAATAAACTATCAACAATCAGTAACTGCAGTTAACGCACGTTTGACAAATTGACGCATTATTTAATATAAGAAGAAAGAAAAGAAAGGAAAATGATGGTTTAATAACATGCACACAAAAATAACACCAATGAAAAGGCTATTCAATAAAAATAAAAACATTATTGTTTGCCCAACAGCTCAACACTGACCACTTGTCTGGCGCAGTTTTTCAACTTTAGCCTGTTCTATGCTTCATCCCTCTATTGTCCTTCCCCCATTAATCATATATTTTGAAAATAAAAAGGCCTATCCTTCACTTTGGGGCCTCTTAAATTAACTATCATTTTCCACACCCAATTTCTAGTGTTATATATACCTACTACCACAATAGCATATACTGATGTCCCCTTAGGGAAATTATGTTTCCACAATGCATGTCGTATTTTCAGGTACTTATGCGTTTTGAAGGGAAACCAGAGATTTTCAGGTACTTGACTACACTACCTTTCCCTATATGATCTTTGGGACAGCTTTTATCTATACCTGTGTAATAAAGCTGAAGAGTTTTTTCTTCTTTTGTTTATACGCGTCTAATCTCTGGAACTATTGCCGGGGTTGCGGGACGTCTTAACAGGATACCGTGGCACCGGAACGTAAAGGGCAACAGAAGGAACAGGGTGGTTTTAAGTCAGTAAAAGTCTGACAGTCACTTCCACCCCACCCAGGGCGGAAGGAATCATTTGATGATTTTTACCACCTTAAAAAAAAAACTCTAGAACTACCAGGCGGATTATAGAAATTATTTTTGCATATTACACAACGCTTCAAAAACTCAAGCGCCAGATCAATCAGAAGGAACCACCATATTGACTTCTTTTACCTTATCATCTTTGTATTATCTAATGTGTTTCTAAAACTACCCACTGGCTTTTGAAAGTGTTATTTCTGCACTATTATTGTAATGTTATTAATGTTATAATTTTATTTTTGCATGCTGTGTCTATCGCATTATATCGTACATTATAAATAAATAATAATAAATATCTTGGGACAACTTCACACACGGCTATCTGATCCCAAGCTAAGCAGAGCTTGTGTTATGGTAACCAGACAACTGATATACATACTTATATAATTTATAAATACATACATATTATAGATAAATCACACCCAGACACAGAACTAACAATCATGCTCATCACACAAAGTTTGTCCTGGGTGGAAATCGAACCCACGACCTCCGGCTTAGCAGTCAGGGCCCCTAACCACTAGCCCAACAGGCCCGTCAACATACTTGTATCATATTGCTTCTATTATTAGGATAAACACTGTAACAATGATTGTAGATTGGCCTTTTTACAATTGTTACACTAATAATAATAAATAAATAAATATGATGAGCTAGATTCATAAGGATTATTAAAGACTATATAACATTACGCTGCGATACACAGGAGCGAAGCAGTAATCAAAGATGTAGTTGAACGCGGTTGAAACCGCACAGTATAATCTGGTGATATATAAAAGACCCGACATGGTGATATTTTAACTAAAGACCCGCAGTTAAAATTCTCATTAGCATTCAGTTTATTGCCCCACACTAACACGCTTGCCTTTTCAAAGACTTTGAAACTATAATAAAAACAATTAATCTCCTCAAACATTGTTTTCTTTTAAAACTTTTCCAGTTTCACAATTTCCCGTCGTTTTTCGTTTTTCTTTAGTGAAAACCCATTTATTATTTCATTAGTAACGTTTACTCGACTTTTATCCTACTATTTGTCTTACTTCTCGAGGACGGAAGATTTCACGAGCAAACTGACAGTTTCTTAGTTTTTACGTAACTTCAAAGGAACTTGTTTCCTAAGAAGAATGTATGAATATTTGTAAGTAGAAGAAAAACATAAAAGATTTCCTATCTTTTCTTATTTTTCTTAAAGTTGGATTAGAATTATCTCATTTTAAGCAAGCTAAGACGGTTTGAATAATAATATAGATGCAAGTTAAAGCAAACAAAACTTGAGACCTATAAAAATATAGCTAGGCTTCAAAGCTTCAATTTATATTCCAAACTTGTTATTTCAAAAGTTTGAATTGTTCTTTAACATAAGCTTTCTGTAGTTTTTGTCTCAAAAAGAACTATTCGAAGTTTGTGACGAGTTTAGCAAACACTACTTTTTCACACGCAAGATGAATTTATATTACTGCTAACGCAACCGTTTGAGGTAAACAATTCAGCTAAAACAAACTAATCCACATGAAAATGAATCCCATTTTTCGAAGTAATGTTTTTGGATATTTAACGCTGATTAATTTGAAATCTTTTCTAAGCCTTAGTTTTGATTTAACATTAAAATCTTAGTTTTGGTTAATAAAATAATAAGTTTGACGTAGTGAATTCGTTTAAAGCAATTATTTTAATTAGTGAGAGATTATGGGTTATTAACCTCAATTGTATCTTAGTTTAAAAACGTTTTTACTCTTGTGTTGTTGAAATCACAAGTATCAGAATCTGCTCTATAAGACGGCAAAGCAATAAACCTTACGACATATAAATTTAAAGACCAATTTTCAATGACAATAAGTATATAATTATCAAGACAGTTTATTGCTATTTACCTCTAAATAATAGCTTTGATGTATTCCGTTTAAAACCTTATTATAGACTCCATAATTTGGAGCTAAATTGGATAGAACTTCTCACAGCTGGGCCAAACCACTGACAGGGTTGTAAAGTAGACTAATATGCTAATGTTGGACATCGAACTGTATAAACATGATACGTTTGGTACATGCCACGAGTATTTGTGCTTCAACAATGTACTCGGACACGGTGAACTGAATGGTAACCCTAACGGTTCAATGGCTTTAGACTGAGGTAGCGTTAGTCTTTTGTTTTATCAGCTAATAGGCCTAGGTTAAAATACGGTGAAATCTTGGTAAAATCACGACTGTAATCCCCGAAGAGTTAGGCAGAGGTGCACCTATTAGTATACCCACATTTCACTAGTTATGTTTAGGTCCTATATAATAGGTGGCGAGTCTATTGCCATCAATCGGGCACATATGACTCCGAGGCTGCTATTGGGAAATTCCTGATGCAAAAACGCAATAACACTTTGGCCGAACTGGGAATCGAACCCAAGACCTCATACTCAGCAGTCGCGTTTGCGACCACTAGACTCACAAGGCAATCGTGGTAATTCGACACCAATCTCTAGACACATTTATCTAAACATAAATACATTACATACATTTATCTGCTTTTCGTTTTTTTTATTCGATTCTATTTTCTATATTTCTATCTCTGTCAACTTAAAACAATTTGACAGGGATGCAATGATATTCTAAATATCGTTGGCGCTAAATGTGCGAGTGTCTTCGTGTAATAAAGTAAATAAGAATAATAACGGTCTAAACATTTAGTGAAGAAAATCCAACCTTATGAATCAGTTCAATAAACTTCAAATTTGCAATGTCACTTGTAACGCAAACTCATAACGGACAGACAGACGGCACGAGTTCTGTTTATGTTACAAAATAAACATCGCACTGTTTAGCAGAAGGAAATTTAAATTCAAATGGAGTTGATCTAAATAGATCTTTGAGAATTATTACAAGTTTGAAATGTTTAGACTCTTTATGTTTAGAGGGACTCTCTTAACAACAAGGCCTTAGCTAGGAATTTATTTTGTGGGGAGGGGGGGATAACTCTGAACCAGATGTCCCCCTTCGACTCCCCCTCTACCAAGTAACGATAGAAAAAATTAAATCTCTAGTCGTTATCAACATTTTCATTTATAGATACTTTAAGGAAAGCTTGCGGGGGATTTATGACTAAGCTTTTAAATGATCACTATTGGACATAGACTTTACTTAATGTGTTATTGTTTTAGATCCCCGTGCCTTAAATGGGAAAAAGGAAACCTTATAAGATCACTTTGTTGTCCGTCTGTCTGTCAAGACCCTATTTCTCAGGAGCATGCGGAGGTAGGTGAAATTAATATCAATTACTCAGATCTGATATTCTTAGGAGCTGTGAAAAAAAATCAAACTTCTAAGTCAACGCAATCAAAAGACAAGGCCTTTTACACCGCATATTTCAACACTCGCAAGGGAATAAAAACCCATAGAATATTTCTCTTGATCTTGAATTGAGTTTAGCAAAAAGCAATGTCTTATAGAACAAAGGAAAAAATCAGAATACCATAATTTTGTAGTCGAATTATACATATATTTTTTTGTTATTAGATATACTTACTGGCGAAATATGGGTGTACTAATGGGTAAACTCTCTGTTTAACCCTTCTGGAATTACAGGCGTGATGTTATGTTATGTAGATATACTTACTTTTTGTATATGAACGAAACCCTTCGTGTGGGTGTTCGACTCACACTTGGCTCGTTTTTATTGTTTTGTCGGTACACACGACCGAAGCAAACGAATTCGGAAATTGTAAATCTTAGAACACACGAGACGATGATCCATTTTCTTGGCATTTGTTGTCAGATGCCTTTAACGTAACAAGGGGCCATACATCCAGGAAACAGTGCAAGAGAGAGATGGAGTCCTACATGACTGATAGCAACATCTCTTTTTCGCAATAGAACAAAGTTACGTCATAATACGGCCCTTATTTTTTATAAAACGGCACAGTCGTCATTATAATGAAATCTTTGGCTCTCATTAGATTTTTCCTCTGTAGGTATTGTGGTGAGTTTACAAACATTATCATCCCATATACACAAACATCAGACCCGAAACCACTACCTATAGTTGCAAACCTAATTGTAGTCATACAAATATTTGTTTAGTTTTTGAATCGACTGGATTGAATCTAGTGGTTGCAAGCGCGACTGCTGTGCATGAGGTCTTGGGTTCGATTCCCAGGTCGGGCAAAGTGTTATTGGGTTTTTCCATCAGGAAATTTCTCAGTAGCAGCCTCGGAGTCTGAATTTGTGCCCGGTTGACGGCAATAGGCTCGCCCCCTGTTACATGGGACTAAAAACATAACTGGCGAAATGTGGGTGTACTAATGGGTGCACCTCTGCCTAACCCTTCGGGGATTACAGGCGTGATGTTATGTTATGTTATGTTTTTGAATCGAACCCGCGACACACAGCGCAGCAGCTTATCGCTCAGCCACTGGATCAACCATGACGACCGACCGTCTTTTGTTTTTTTAAGGTTTTGCGTCCCATTGGATTTTTCCTGTATCGTATGAGCGTTCAGAAACATAGAAACATAAACTCAGACTGAAACAACTGCCGTAGGCCATACAAATATTTATTCCGTGCGGGAATCTAACTCCATTTGTGTCTTTGTATTCTAAACCTAGATACGAGTAGGTACCTCCTTTCTATTATGTCCGTACGCTACTAAAAACCGACCCAGGGCGTATGCTCATTACGTCACAATGGGGTGACTAGCAAGAACGCATAGTTTGCCTACTCATCCACACTATTATTATAAATGCGCAAGTAAGTCTGTCTGTTTGTTGTCTTAAGCGAAACCACCGACCGTAATGAAATTTAACAAAGAGGTAGCTTAGGACGTAGTATACTTTTTAATTCGCGACTTTGTCTCCGTCGGCAATAACCGAAATTCAGGCAGGCGAAGTCGCGGTCAAAAGCTTGTCTTTACAATGTATTAGATCGTTATCATCAACTTTAATGATGTGTGTGTTAATCCTAACTAATATTATAAATGCGAAAGTAAGTTTGTTTGTTTGTTTGTTACCATTTTACGCCTAAGCCACTGAA
This sequence comes from Hoplodrina ambigua, assembly GCA_949774945.1. Taxonomy (NCBI): domain Eukaryota; kingdom Metazoa; phylum Arthropoda; class Insecta; order Lepidoptera; family Noctuidae; genus Hoplodrina; species Hoplodrina ambigua. Next base: position 3,273,922 of record OX458969.1, on the reverse strand, counting down.
CCGATCATCCTGAAATTTTGCATATAACGTTGCCAGGTGTACAGGGACAAACATAGGGTACTTTTAAGCCCGAAAAAAAGTACTGTTCCCGAGGGAAATCACAATAACGTCCTTATGACAGTAGATGGCGCCACGTGTCTATCGAATCGTGATCAAATTTTAAGTTTATGCATCTAATACATTTTGAGTCTAGACTGTTGATAGACCAGTTTCAAGTAAACAACCTAGAAGTACGAAAGTGGTTTGCTTGATAATTTTTCATGCCCAAAACCTCTGAAGATTATCCTGACATTTTGCATAAAGTGCCTTCCAGACGGACGGACTTGCGGTTGCGGCAAACCGCAGGCCGCGGCTCCAACCGCTGCAAAAACACACCACCGCGGTCACAGTGGCGGCCTGAAATGTCATTAGCATGGTGTTTGTGCTACAATCGGACGTCAGTCATGACGTCATATGGCTAACCGTAACGTTGTCTTATTACTCTCATGACTCAGTCCTCTCTGAAGATGAGAAAGAAGGTAGGAAAGCCGTTTATGTAAACACTTGAGGTGTGAGATAGAGATAAACTACAGTAACATGACGTGCCCTTCCACAATTCAAATCGTTTGAAAGTGTTTGTAATAGTATTAAAAATACTCACAACGCGAAACAAATACAAATCAGCGATTTAAGTTTTCCGACTAGCGGCATCAAAAATTACTCATTATTATTAGTATGGCGCTGCACTGACATTCTCTATGAAAATTACAGGTGCGTGGTCTTGCACGGTCGGCTATTTATGATTAGTTGACAAACAAATATCCTAGCCTGCTACTGAAGACTCACAACTACATACAAACTCTTTCATACAAATGTGACTACACATATTGAAATCGTAATATGGAGGGGAGCGTCAAGTTATAGTAGTTTATACCTATATTATCATTAGCCTCGCATATTACTCTTAGGAATAGAGAAGTGTAGGTTAAATTGAAATTATTATTTAAATTCAACTATTTCTATTACAATTTCCATATTTGGTGTCATTTTACAAAGCAGTACACGCAGCCTGTTGTTAAAATTTGCAACTGACGCGGCTGCCACAACATTCCGCGTTTGTCTGGGACCCACTTTATATACGTTGTCAGGGATACAGAAAAACTACGTAACTGACACTGTCATCACTGTGTCGTCACTGACACTGACAGGAGTAAACGCATTCATAGAGGATGCATGGAAGAATAAAGGTGAACTTATAACACGCTCCGTCAGTAAAGCATACTCTGCGATTACTCCGCCAAGTGTGAATCGATTTGGATGATTCATTTTTTGATTATTTTTCCGAATTGGTCCCTTATAAATGCTGTCATGATCTGATGATGAACTTCGGAGATATGGAACGGAACTCCTCATAGGATCACAGCAGAACTGTCGCAACAGTAGAATTGGTTTGTTTAATGCGTGTAGTCGATGATAGACTGAAGGAAGAGGTTAGTTGCTAAGCTAACCGTGACCTATGTCGATGTATGTAGACAACAGTTTTCCATCGGCAAAGTTAAGTTTGTCCCTCAGTACTGTTTATTTTTTCGTAAGAGGTATTTTCGGTGTGTTTTAATGAGGGTAGGTAGGTTACATTTTTCAATTTTAAAATATCTCGCAGGTCCAACTCAGGCAAAAGCTCATTCCGAGCCCGAGCAAAAATTACTGCTCAATTCCCGGAATCTTCCGTTCATGCCGCATTAAGAAGGCAAGCACAACCGGAGCGACAAGCAAATTAATTAGCTGATGAGACATTTTCTTAAAACCAGGAAAGACTCGAGAGCCATGCCGTCCTCCTGCCAAGCTTCTCTGAGAGTGACTGAGACGCCCTCCTAAACGCAATTGCTTTTGGATGAACAAGCCGAAAGCCAGAGAGCTGTAAGAACAACTGAGACGCCTATTCAAACACGACTTCGTCTCAGAGAACAAGCTCAGCCATTACAGCGACAGAAACTCCAGAACAGACGCAGGCGAGAAGGACCTCTCTTACAGAAATGCAAACTGAACGCCGACGGACTTTTAACCGTCACAGTCTGTTGGTCCGTAGGTATTTAATAATTCTGGATCTGGCCGAACAACAAGCCGAGTACAGCCCAAATTGATTGTCAACCTAAACAAACGCGGGCGAAGCCGCGGGTAACAGCTAGTGTTATATAAATTATCTGATATACTTGCTAAATATAGATAGTACCTAAGACTCAAATCCATGAATTATCATTGTCATTATGATAATTGATATTAGTTCTGCCACGATCTCTCAATAATGAAATTACGTTACGTATGTACGTATTACGTTAAACCAATTAGCTTGAATTCAGTATGCCAAATGTGTTACATTAATATCCAGTTATAAGAGTTCAGTTCATACCTATGTACTTTCTAAAGTTTATCTTGGACATCACTGACATCGGTGAAGGAAAACATCGTGAGGAAACCTGGACTTTGCTGTTCCACTCAAACCATGTCAGAGGCCCTTGAGGCGGTTTAGAAACTCTGACACTTGGGTGTGTGGGGTCGTAAGACCTTACTGCCCACACGATAAAAGAAGAAGACAGTTCTGTGTACGTAGTACATCCGAAACTCAAAAATTAGTTAGTGTTAAATTCGAATACAATATTAAAACAATTAATGATTGAGGATTGCATGCTATTAGTATTATTAACAAGTACGTTTCGATATTGGAATCACTTAAACACCTTGTTTTTAGGGTTCCGTAACTCACTATGGAAAAACAAAACACAGAAACTCTGTTTAGTATTTTTAATATTGCTCAAGATTTCTGTGATAACATAAAACATAACATCACGCCTGTAATCCCTGAAGGGTTAGGCAGAGGTGTACCCATTAGTACACCCACATTTCGCCAGTTATGTTTTTAGCCCCATGTAATAGGGGGCGAGCCTATTGCCATCAACCGGGCACAAATCCAGACTCCGAGGCTGCTACTGAGAAATTCCTGATGGAAAAACCCAATAACACTTTGCCCGACCTGGGAATCGAACCCAAGACCTCATGCACAGCAGTCGCGCTTGCGACCACTAGACCAACGAGATTTCTGTGATCTGATGATAATACCATTTATTTACCAAATAACAAGTCACTGCTAGGCGCCAGCGTGTAAATATCAATCATGCTACGTTCAACACAGATAATAACCATACGGTAAGGTTGGTGAAGTACTGTGAAGGATATTTATAGCTCATCTTTCTTTTTGCTTGCATTAAATGAAATCTGTAAAGAAAGAAAAGCGATCTAGCCGTAAATATAGTGAGCCCACATACGTCAAAAAAGAGTTAGGGACATTATTTTTGATTGATAGAAAACTTTTAATCGATGAATTGCGTAGTTAACAGTGCCTAGAAAGTTCTGTTTACATTTTTCTGTTAATAAACCTTACAGAAATCAAAACAAATATGAGTTTAAGTTATCATTGTTCCAAAAAGTTCAAGATCATAAATAAAAAGTTATGAACCTTTTTATAAAAAAGAAAGACGGTTCGATACCCGACTGTGGTAGTGTTACATATGTTGTTGTGTTATTCACATGACAAAGAAAAGCTTATCTTGTAGTAGTAAACTTGGACGGATTTCAGTCGGGCACTTCAAACCGTTGAATCAAAATAACACATCAACAGAAAACGTTGGTCTCTGACGTATTCACGATTGAGCGAGAAACAAGACTTAGGTGCGTGTGTACAGATGGATATAAAATTGTTCATGAGCCAAATACTTCGAGTAGCATCACTAGCAGTGCTGTTCTGTAAAAATTTAAAATGAGGTGGAGGAGGAGCTGGCATCCTATTTAATGCTAGAAATTGACAGTTCACATCACCTAAATTCACCGAAGGAGAATTTAACAGAACAGTTGCTGGTCAGGGGGCCTACCGCCATCTCTTAAAACAGTAGGTGCCATTTTATATTTTTTTGTAATTTTTGTTGTTGGATTGTCAACTCTCGGCGCTGAGCCAAGCGTTGAAAATCCGGCAGTGGGCAAGGCAAAGTAATAATAAAACAATACTGTTTTAAGAGATGAGGGTAGAGCCCCTGATCTTGTGCAGATAGCAAGAAAGGTTTTGACACAAAAATATCACTAGTAGAATTACTCATTTAGGGATTAGCCATTAGGTCCTAGCATCATGTTAGGAATCGCTGGATGAATGTTTGTAGTTAAGACACCACTAACTTCCTAGTACAACATAGTAATATCTAAATCGAATCTTCTCTCTCTTTTGTTTACAAATACCACTCCGAAATCCAGTGATCACTTACAGATTCATAAGATTGACGAGAACGCACATCCAGTGGGTGATTCGCAAAAGAATTAATCTACAATCAATCAACACAATACAGAACAAATTATTTACTTTCATTGCTCACGAAAGGAATGTTGTTTTGTGTTATGTTTATTGTTCGTGACTGTACTGAAGTGTTAGTATTTACATCAAATGTTTGATAGTAATCGGTCGGTATCAATTTGGATCCGCGTCCGGTTTTTGGCCCTTGTTATTTTCTCTGCGTCATTTTGCTATTGCGATGTTTGATAGTGTTCAAGATTTACTTTTATCTAAATTATACGTTTAGATTATTATTGTTTGTTGTGGTTAGCTTTGAAATCCTGTATGATTTTAATGACGTCACAACAACGCAGTTTAAAAAGGAAAAACTGGAAGATTGTAAGATGTGACATGTTTTCTCTGAGGACACAGAAGGCGAACAGGTAGACGTCAAAACGATAATATTAAAAAAGAAATATTTAATACTAGCTTTCGCCCGCGACTTCGCTCGCGATTTATAATGAAAATTCGAACATGATTTAAAAGACATGTGTCGCCATCTATGATCATAAGAACGTTATTGTGATTTCCCTTGGAAACAGTACTTTTTTTCGGAATTAAAGGTACCCTATATTCGTTCCTGTACACCTGGCAACGTATATGCAAAATTTCAGGATGATCTGTTCAGTGGCTTAGGCGTAAAATGGTAACAAACAAGCAAACAAACTTACTTTCACATTTATAATATTAGTTAGGATAATATAAAATGCGCTATAAATCATTTTTAATTAATTCTCAAACTCAAGACCATTCATTTCAAATAAACCATTTACAGACACTTTTCAATTGTCAAGGAGTCAATCAGTCAGAAAGTTAAAGCTAAATCATTGCAACAGTAGATTCCCATGGAAAAGTACGAACAAGATTCTCTATAAGCACTTCAAAACAAATAATTTGTTTTGCCAACTATACCACGGCACACCACGTGAGTACAACAAATAATAATATTATTTATTTAACTAAACTGTGTACACTAAATAGTTTTAAAATAGATTTTAGTTCGCAGTTAGGTTAAGTACTATGAGTAACGGTCAGTGTTCGAGTAGATTTTATTGATCAATTGATAATGAAGTTAAAAACAACAGTAATAGAGTTGCAAATTGCGAAAATGCCTCACGAAATTTTATCTCGCACTCAATTTTTTATTCTATTCATGATGATTTATAGTTCATTATCAATTAACTAAACTACCTATTCATTGTATGACAATGCACTCGCATATTTTCTATCATTTGTATGACTTTGACAATAGAAATACCAGCCAGCTAGGAGGCTAAGGTTATTCGCTGTTTGAGCTAAATTCCAGTGCGATATGAGTTCACAGTAATCCTATTACTAAATGCATGAAATGTTTATTACATTTTTTGCTCAGTACATTGTGTAGTGGAAAATAAAGTAAATAGTTTTCATGCAAAACATTTATTTAGGAAATTTATATACTTTTATTGTGAAGAGATAAAGTTTATTGTAAGGAGTGAAGGGATGTTTTTTCCGAGGAGTGGGACAGATTAGTATAACTATACTACGACACTCACTAATCATCATATAAGGAGAAAAAGTAGTCATGAATGAATGATAAATAATTCTGCTACATACATACATAAACTCACGCCTTTTTCCTATGGGGGTAGGCAGAAACTACAGAACGCCACCTGCATTACATACTCCTTTCGCCTCATCTACGTTCATACAAGCACGCCGGTTACGAGTACTCCGCACATGACCTTTCTGAAGGACCTCACCAATAATAATATTTCTGCTATTTTAGACAAAATTGCAAAATCGATTTTTAGGGCTGTTTATTAAAAGTAGGTAGGTAGTTTTCATGAGTACATGAAAACTATTACTGTTTTGATGGTGTTTTGTCGGCCTACGCTGAAAACCAGCGCCGTGGTTTCATGCCATCGTGTGTGGGCCACGGCATTATGCTGAGCGTCGGCCGTTTCGCGCGGTAGTGGCGCAATTTACCGTTCAGGACAATTCTATTATGTATTTAGTTTATATTTATATTGTATAGGTATTATTTGTATATTATTGTGTATTGTGCGTCACTTTCACGGAAATGAAAAGTTTTTCTTTCTTTCTTTCTTACCTTAACTTTAAAATAACCCGTATTTTTATTTTGTCACTAGATATGTAACTAGATACAATATAAACAAAATCGACCTTGATTCATCCCAAATTCAATCAATCCGGGCTTACAAACGGCTCGCTATTGACAAAACAGAGTTAATCCTATTTCTCGAGTTACAGAATCAATTAACTTCGTCTTAACGAGGGGTTTATTTACTTGTACATAAGTAAAATATTTGAGCTATTAATAGTTATTTGTTATGAAGAAAAACAAGTTTCATCTTATTATTTTTTAAGCAATCTTTTATACCTCTTGTAACCGATATATGACAATCATACATAACATAACATAACATCACGCCTGTAATCCCCGAAGGGTTAGGCAGAGGTGTACCCATTAGTACACCCACATTTCGCCAGTTATGTTTTTAGTCCCATGTAATAGGGGGCAAGCCTATTGCCATCAACCGGGCACAAATCCAGACTCCGAGGCTGCTACTGAGAAATTCCTGATGGAAAAACCCAATAACACTTTGCCCGACCTGGGAATCGAACCTATGACCTCATGCACAGCAGTCGTGCTTGCGACCACTAGACCAACGAGGCAGTATTGTCATGCAATGTTGTATGTGGTATTCTAACCTTATCGAACACCGGGAAGTGGGTCAAATTTAACTTATAAGATTTAATTAAGTACATATGGCTACTTTCCGGCTCCATCACCAGACCAGCTCTGTAACATCGTTATATTGAAATGTCATGCAAGTTGTACATTTACGCACAATTTTAGCTTAATCATACATCGGGAAGTGGCACTTTAACTAACTCGTAATATTTGATTAGCCACAGACGTCGGGACAGGTGTGGTCAATAAAAGCGTTCATGTAAATTCTCTTCTTTTACAAGAATTATCAAAGTGACTATAAACAGGGAGGAAAGAGAGAAATCGACGCTCAATCTGTTCATGGATTCAGTAGGTACATGATTTTAAACCCCCAAGAGATGAAATTTTACGACGCTTATAAAAAAGTCCGCTATTACATGTGACCTTGTTGATCAATTGCATTTTTTTATGGAACAGCTGATTAAACTTTTTATTAAAATTTTCTCGTCTGTGGATGTATATCTGTACTGGAATGGAGCAATTTTATCAGCGCAATGATTGTTTGAATTGAATTGAAAATAAAATTGTTTTGTATTTGTTCAATCACGAGTATAGTACTAGTGATGACTATAAAAGAGTAAGAAAAAAATTTCAGACGCACACGAAAAACAAATAAAAAATATAAAAGTGCGAGGCGGGTAGTTCACACAAAAAGAAAATCTTTGAAAAAATAAATTCTTTCAGAGAATAGGATTTCCCGTACATGAACCACATTGCTTTCAATCATTCACTCACTCACAACATCTACTTTTCGCTTACAGCATCAGTATTTCTTTTTGTAAGCATTTTCTCAATTTTCCCAGCGGTATCTTCCTACACATAGGCATACATACAAAGGTTACCGCGTTAGATTTATAGTACCGATCCTTCGTAAACGTCGTGATTGATACCTGTCTACGTAGACTACGTAGTCATTACGTGTTCAATACGTCTTCTTTAAAGCGCCTTTTTACTAAATAATTGTTTTGGCAACTGAATCTAAACACCGTGTGATGGAACTGCTTATCATCGTGAAGTTGTTCGTCAAAGTTCATGGTAGAACATTCTGTTTGATTATTTGTTCTGTGGTAGGCTCAAAGCACGCAACGTTGGCTGTTTTTTTGAAGCAATATGTTCTAAAGCTACATTTCGTTTAGTTAGATTGAAAGCCAAAACAAAACTCTTTTGCAACAAGCAACTATAATTAAAAAACACGACCGCAAAAATTGCACATTTGCACTTTGTTTACTCGTCAGTTTTTTTACGACGTTTTTTATTGACAGTGTTATTATATTCTTTAAAACTACTGTCTAGACGAAATTGAGGCTGGTATTCATTTACGTTTTAAAGTGACCACACAGGATTCTTTTTATTTCAGTTTATATTTGTTTAAATTTGTTAATTATTATTACTTAGTGTGATGAATAAATAGTTAACACCTTTAAAATGTGTCCTCTTAGACCTTCTATAGTAAATTTTAGGCTAATCACTAAAATAACAAACCACTAAAAGCCACCATTCGTCCATTTGAGGTTACACCAAACAATAGTGCGTAAATTTTGGGTAACAGATTGCTCTCCTATTGTTACGAACTTTATACAGTGTGATATATTTTGTTACAATAGTAACATACAGGACGTGTGATACACTACGTGCTATTAAATTCTAAACCAGTAAAACACGAAGGTAAATAAAATGATCTTGATTTAATTAAGAATTAAGGTTATAAGTGAAATATTCATGCTGGTTCTTTTTTGAAATTCAAATTAATTTATTGTAGAACATAGGTAAAGTAAGATGATACAATATAGTTAAGTATAAGCCTGCTATGTCTCGCCATTGAGGCATAAAAAAATCATAATACGTTACAGATAAGAACAATTAAATCAGATAAAACAACACTAAGTAATTCAAAGTACAACAACAATAATCAATAACAACAATATAATTATTTGAGAAAATGTGATTTGTTATTATTATTTACATATTGTATGTCAGATTACATGTCACATTGTGTGTCAAATTAAATGTTATTATAATATAAATGTCAGATTCCAAATTGTTCTTCAAATCCACTGCGTGTGTTTATCAGTACTTGACATTTTTTAATGAACACATAACATCATAACAACACGCCTGTAATCCCCGAAGGGTTAGGCAGAGGTGTACCCATCAGTACACCCACATGAATGATGCTCGAGAAAATGTTAATTTTTGAATGATAAAAGAACAAAAATATTTCAGTGTTCCTTTTTAAAATAAGGCAAGATAATTATGAGTGCAAACGCGAAGGTTGTTAGAGATACATGCTAAGAATACTACTGTCTTGGACTACCTAATTAGGTAATGTTTGTCCCAGAGAAAATAAACTTATACGCAGGCAGCCGTGCGCGAAACTCTTGTATTTATAGAAATGTTTGCAGCCACCCTGCCTCGAACAAGGTAATCGAATATTTAACAAAAGCAATTAAAAAGACAATTTAATCGAGCCTAAATAATATAAAACTTAATAAAACATAACATTAGGTAAGTATGTAATGGTATAGAATATTCGCTTAAATGTACCGATACAAACAAATAGCATACGGAGTGTTCTATTTTACACATAACATTAATATCAAGACTGTAATTCCCGATGGGTTAGGCTCAGGGGTACCCATTAGCACACCCACATTTCACCGATTAGCGATTTCATACATAAACTCATTAGAAGTCCAAGTTTCCTTACAATGCTTTCTTTTACCGGTGTCGATGATGTGGAAGATAAACTCAGAATGTAAAAAAGTCAAATTGGTGTCGGCTTCGTGCCCGGATGCGAACCCACAAAGTTGTGCCAGGAGGCGCATTAACCACTGGGCCATCACAACAGCCTTAAGATAACTTTGACGTAAATAATAACATCACGCCTGTAATTCCCCGAAGGGTTAGACAGAGGTGTACACTCACATTTCGTCAGTTATGTTTGAGTCCCATGTAATAGGGGGCGAGCCCATTGCCAACAAACGGACACTTATCCAGAGGCTACTACTGAGAAATTGCTGATGGGAAAACCCAATAACACTTTCACGACCTGGAATTCGGACCCAGAACCTCATACTCAACAGTCACGCCTTGCAACCACTAGACCAACGAGGCAGTCCAACACTGGGCCATCACAGCAGCCTTAAGATAACTTTCGCGTAAATAAGTTCAAATATTCACTTATCCAGGTGTGTCGGTTATTGATTGACGCATCCCGAGGGATGAAATGAAACCTTGGGAGGCATGATTCATTCAATAATACCCCTAATAAGCTTATATACGGAACACGTGTTTTTAAGAAGTAACACGTGTAACATGGCGAAATGTATTTTTAGGGTACCGCACCTGGAAATAAATACGCAATGGCTGACTTACCAGTAAGTCAAAACAATTGAAAATCAATTGGGACTTGGGACTTGAGTAATTAAAATAATATTGATTTAAGAAATGGCGATAGGCCGCCAGATTGCCATCCAATGTGGCAATGTCGCCAGTCTTTTGGGCACATTTCCAGTTGACGGCGATGCGGTGATTTTTTTTTAATGCCATATTGTTTTAGTTTTTTTAGGCTATCTTAATAATTAAGTCAATAAGCCAAAATTACATATTACTGAAAAATAAACAAGCATTTCAGCGGCAAATTCACACCTCGTATTTCAAATCATAACAAGCCCATTTACTCTCACTGATAAAGATACACAATATATTACTCGTGCCATCCCTTCGCCCGCCATTTATTTTTATATAGTATAAAAACTGGGGCGCTGGTAAACGACAATAGGATAGAAGTCCATTCTCCGGCCGACCCTAATGCGCCTAACCGATATTGCCCTCAAACCAGATAAATCTTCTTGGCACTTTCCAATTTCCACTACAATTTATCCTTTCTTTCGATTCCGATGTTATCGGAAACGGCTCCCGAATTAATCTAAATAAGTATCTATGACACTTATCCGTCTACATTTTTTGATATCGGCCTGACAAGCCCATTGAGAGAATAATCACGCTATTTTTCAATTCATATGTATTTTCTTAAGTTTATGTTGGACATCACTGGCATCAGTGAAGGAAAAACATCGTGAGGAAACTTGGACTAACTGTTCCATTCAAATCATGTCAGAGGCCCTTGAGGCAGTTTAGAAACTCTGACACTAGGGTGTGTAGGGTCGTAAGGCCTTACTACCCACACCATAAGAAGGAGATCACGCTAGATGCCGTGCTGCGTGTCGCCAGTTCCAGCACGAAAAATATAATAAATGTATAGCCTACAGGTAGTTATTCCAGTTCTGATTGTTTGTATAATTATGTGTGTTTAGGTGTTTGTTAACTTACCCACAATATAGGAGAAATCCCAAACAAGAAGGGGGGGGGGGTGTAACTTTGATTAAAAAATGTAGTTATTATCACTGATGATAATAATGTGGATGAAAATAGAGACCTAATCCACCAACATTAACATCGACAAAGCAATTTAGGTTACAGGTGGACAAACACCAACAAAATAGCTAAGTACATGAACAGTAAAACAATTCGCAACGCCACGTATTTCTTGGTGTAACGATCTTTTATTTCCAGAAACTAATTCTCGTATGTTTATGACTTCCTTCAATAGTTAAAACCATGTCTATGATCTATTTGTATTTGCCCTATATCTGTTTGTAAACCGGATAGAATTGGCTACTCTTTGATTAGCAGTGCATGGTTTTCCATGGGTATTGAAACTGCTGAATCAATCAGGGAAAAGGCCATTTGTGGTATATTGAATTTAATCGAAGGCTGTTTTGATTGGATAGTATTCACTGCATCGATATATAGAAACGTGCATTTATATTTCATTGATGGTCTAAATTTCCTTGAAAGTCATTCTAACCAAACTGTCTTGACAGTTCTGTTGTGTGTTAATGTGTATGGTTTTTATAGTATAGTTTATTTTATATCAAGGTGCTAAAGTTTTAAATAAGAGGCCTTTATCAAAAAGCAGACCGCTGACACTTTATGATGTCAGTAAATACAGTTAGCGCTAAACGTATTTAAAACATTATTCTATTTCGGTTAATCGTTTGAAGTTGACAGAGACAGAATGATGATTGGAATAATTATGTTCAGCGATAACCGTGTTTAGTGATTTGTGCTGCAAGCAGGCCTTAGCATCATTCGCAAATAACTGCCAAAATCTATTTAAGTACCAGTGCTGCTAAAGTATATCACGTAAATTGTGAAAAGGGTTCATTTTTAGGAACAAGAAACCAGAAATTTCACGAATCTGTGTTTCATACAAAATAGCTATTCATATTTTTTGGCAATAAGCCGCCGACATACAGAAGTTATGCTGTCTGTATTCTAAACGTATCATAATGAAATTGAGGGCAAATAGGACAACAACTGACCGCCAACGGGCCGAAGGGAATTGAATGACGTCACATATTCATTATTAAAGTTTTCATTAATGAAAATAATGCGTGTGGCTTTGGGCTATTTTTAGCCAAGAGTTCTCGATTCGATATAAATTAGTGTATATTTAAGTACAAAACAAAAAACTACAAGACCATGAAGTAGTCGCTCTTTTCAAAAGAGCGCCCGCGTCGCAGCGGTATACCACAAGATATCATTTTGCATGTGTCTTTATAAGGTATTGTACGTCGAACGCACTATAACGTAAATGAGTTTTCATACAATTTTCCGCCAATGATTTTGTATGGCAATAGCAGACTGTGATGTCACTTATTTGTCAGCTCTATTAACTAACTATTTATTGATTAAAAATCATCCATAAATATAATTGCGTTTTTAAGGATAAAGCAAGGAGTTTTTCTTTTTTTTTAACTTGGAATTATTGTTTAATGGTGCCAATGTGATGACTGTATTTTAATATTTCTTCACCCATAACATAACATAACATCACGCCTGTATCCCCGAAGGGTTAGGCAGAGGTGTACCCATTAGTACACCCACATTTCGCCAGTTATGTATTTAGTCCCATGTAATAGGGGGCGAGCCTATTGCCATCAACCGGGCACAAATCCAGACTCCGAGGCTGTTACTGAGGAATTCCTGATTCCTGAATCCTGTCATTTTTTCACCCAGTTTCATGATATCTTGTTTACATACTAATAAAGATTTAAAATTATGAAAATTGTTTTACATTTTCACCTTTTTTCTAAAAGACTGAAATCAGAAAATCCTAACATTTTTTTTGCTATTCAACACCTGAAATTCAATTATTAAAGGTTTGCGTTGATGGCTATGGAGGGTTGAAAGCAGGGTTATAAAATATTCGGGCCTCAATGAAGCCGTGCCGACGTAATAGGAACCGAGGATACTTGATGAGAGTAAGTCGTGTAGGTATGTAGGGACGGTTCTGCGTGCCAAGATGTTTACCATCACTTTTGGGGGTAAAAAAATGGGAGAAAATTGATCTGTTTTCGAAGGTTTTCTTAATGGTGATGGATAATTATGAATGAGGTAATTTATTTGTTGAATTAATGCTATAATAAGTCATTCAGTGCAATTTCTTTTCTGGAAATATTTTAAATTTATTTTTTTAATTCTGTGAACGCAGTCACGGGCACAAGCTAGTGTTATACGTTTCATTTCAGCTTGATCATATTATAAAGTAATGCTTCTTTAGTAATAAAAAGTCTTATGTATAAACCAAAACTTTTTGTTCTCACCCAAATCCTATTAGTCAGAACCTAGACAAGTTTTTTCATAAATCACTTTGAATAGGATCAAAATTGGTGCTTTGATGACCATTTTTTGCCCCTTAAAGCTCATAGTTTACTTTTATTTTCCGAAATTGTTTTAAATTTTCAGAGACGAAGCGCTGAAAATCTACAAATTAGATCTCGTCATGCTTCTAACTTGCTAATATATTTTTTTGGTTACTCTGAAATTAGGCCTGCTTTAAATTCTGCAAACGTTCTGAGTTTAAGTCTGGAAATTCTCTTTAAGACTTTGAGTCAAGCTGTGCTCGAGTTGTTTTATATAAGAGGAAGTTTTAAGTGTGCAACATATTGCAGCTTCTTACGGTAGCATAACATAACAACGGTAACATATACGTAGGCCGGAGGTACTCGAAAAAATAATATTAAAAATAGTTCGTAGAATAAAGCTTAATTTTGGAAATATTCGCTCCTAGATTCTACCCGCGACATAGTCCGTTTAGAAATGAAGTGTGCCATATATATGGCAGACCTCCACTTTAAGATTTCTTGTCACAAACAATAAAGCAAATAAGCTCTGCCACTGTCTGTCGAAAATTTTCCTAGGCAACTGCCGTCAAATGAAATACCCCAGACTCCAAAGATAAGTTGTGTCGGAGAGGATTGAGAATGAGAAATCTTTTTATTCCCTCACATGATGATTATTTAAGCATTGTCAGCTTGATATATTTACATGAAAGAACAAAAGTTAATTGTTTTTATTTGATTTTATAATACAAATATTATTTCACACACGTCAAGTTTTAAGATGACTTTACCATTTTCACACACAAAGAATGCCGATGACCTCAAAGTAAAAAAGAAAATTCTAAACGCATCAATTTCTGTTAGCAACGACGAGACTACACGGTAAAGCTCAATACACAAACTCGACTTTTCATGGTTTCAATTTTAAACTCTAACAGCCCAATGATAGGGTTGGGATTTATAACAGTACTGTGCTGTGAATATGTTCAGTCTTCAGAGCAAGTCAATATAACTGACGAAGCTGGAGACACATCTAGATAATAATATGCCCATTGTAGGCTTGAGAATAGAATTTCTATGCGGGACACGTTGCATTGTGTGTCATGACGTCATCCTATAGAAATTAGGAAGGCGCGATGGAATAACAACTATCTATCTGTAATATCTTCCTAGTTTCAAACAGTATGAGAACATTTTGAAATGTTTTACGCTAACATGCTAATCTACATAGTATATGTGAGGATGGATGAATGGATAGATGGATGTCTGTTATTTTACCACGCTTTAACGGCTGGATAAAAATAGCCGAACTTTGACATACTTATGGATACCTAATAATTTAGTTTAAAGCACTTTTTTATACTTTGGCCGAATTTCGAAGTCTTCGTAGACGAAGCTGTGAAATAATTATTAATATGTTGAATTTTAAATCTTTGCAATATTTTAAGGCTTAACCATATTTGCAGGCATATATTATTATTATATTCAGGTTGAATAACGATTTATAAATTAGCACTAACAAGTATCATAATATAGCAAATACAACAATAACTAATTCGAAAAAATGGGTAAAATTATGTACAAACAGTTTTAGAAAAAATGAGAAATTTGCAGCTGATTTTTGGCAGTGTCTATAGCTGAGCCTTAAGTTGATAAAGAGTCTTATGCTGAAGCCAATTTTTGTTGAAGGCCCCTCCCGAACTTACACACAAAGAACGTTCATGTTAAACTTTCCTATTATGTTTAACTTCTGGCAGAATTTCATACAATAATAGCTCTTATGAAATCAATATGAAGACACCTACACATATATGAATTTCCTTTATTTATCACTCAATTTTCTTTAACTTCTTTGGAAGATCGCTATCATTAGGAAGAAGTTGGTCTGATATTCTTGCAAGTTAAATTCATTTTCTTAATGAGTGAGAGGGTGGTAACATGGAATTGGCACATTTCTCTCATTTGAGTTTCAAAATGTGGCAATAAACTCTGCTAAATGTTTTCCAATGTGCGCAAGGCTTACGATAACTAGGTTCTCAGAACATCATTATTCATTTAATAATAAGTGGTACGTTCATTTTAGTACAGAGATTGTCTGGTTTGCCCAAATTTTCAAACAGGTAGGTAATGAAATAGACTCAAGATGTACAAGAATGCGTAGATCTACAAAACATTTATCCATATTAAGGTTCTCCTAAAATATGTAAGTAAATATAATCTAAATGAAATCAATTAATCGACAAACAATCAATCGACTTCGGACCCAAGTACACCGCTGCAAAAATATTAATGGGCAATTACAAATACCGTTGTCACTCAGTCCGAGTGCGGTGCTCAAACCGGCCGGTTTATTTGTTGGAGTGTCCAACATGTCAACCTGCACTTTGAAGAGTAAAAAACATTACTGGGGCCTACCCCCATCTTTAATATTAGGTACTTTCCCTTTCGCACTGTTGGATTTTCAACGCTCGGCTCAGCTCCGAGAGCACACAATCCAACAACAGAAATTACAAAGTAATATTAAAATAATATTGTTTTAAGAAATGGTGGTAGGCCGCCTGATGCAGTAATTAACGTGGTCTTCTACTAAGCCCAAGAGTTGAAATACAAATTCTATCAAGAAGACCTAACTTAATTGGTAATAACATGTTATTGGCTTGTAACTTTACATCCTGGACTTGGTTCAACTTTTTTAATAAAAAATGTTACAAGTAGGATACGACTCGAGTCCAAAAACATTCAATAAGGTTAAAAATGCCCTGTCAGGGAGATAGTCAGCGCTTTAATCATGTGAAGTCACGACAGATGTACTTTGAGGAAGAAATCATGAAAATGAACAACTTTTACTACAAAACCAATTTCGAAATCAGAAAAAAAAATTAGCTACTCCAAATATTTATGTTTATATAACTCGACAAAAAGTAACAAATTCAAACTTTTTTTCCAATTTCAAAGTTGGTCTCTAACTAGAAGTTGATCAGTTTCATGATTACTACGCTACTTTATAATACGTTTCTTGTTTAACTAAACAACCTCGTATTTTCTTTTACCCTTTCCTCAAATTGAAATAAAAAAAACGAATGTTACCAACTGTATTAGAAATACCTCATATCTTGATTAAAATGTTCAGTCAGAAAAATGGTACTGGGGTTGACTGCTCCAGGATTTATTCTTGGCGAAATTAACCATAATATGCCGTTTCTTAATTTTCTAAAAGTGATTGAGTGAGGAATGAGGTTATACGGGACCGTTGCGGATTAAAAGAAGATGTAGTGACAAAGATAGAAAAGGGTATGCTTAGATGGTTCGGTCATGTTGAGAGGATGAGTGAAAGACGATTGACAAAAGGTATTTAATATATATGGCAGAGGTGAGTGGTAACGCCGGTAGGAGTCCCCCTAGGAAAACCTACACTAACCTTATTGGTGAGGTCCTTCAGAAAGGTCAGGTGCGGAATACTCGTAACCGGCGTGCTTGTATGACGAGATGTATGAACGTAGATGAGGCGAAAGGAGTATGTAAGGATCGTAGCAGGTGGCGTTCTGTAGTTTCTGCCTACTCCCATGGGAAAAAGGCGTGAGTTTATGTATGTATGTATGTATGATTAAATTTAAGATTTAAATGTACGTTGATATAAAGGTACACATTTGGCATTTAGATCAAGCCCACAATCTACCAATATTTCAATGAATTTCGTCAAATTAATTGAAATATTAAGTGGTTACGGGTTAGATCAAACTAAGCTAAATGTACTTTAGAGGCTATACCTTTGAAATAAAGAATGAAATTAATGACCAGCATTTGTTTCTGTCTTCAACATAAAACCGCTAATTTCTATTGAATTGCTATTTAGTAATTCAACACAACATTAGTTCTGAAAACTGAAACAGAATTTACTTAGAATTCAATACTGAAACTTTTACAATTTATAACGGTTCCTACAACAGCTGTTTGCCAGTAATTGATTTTAATAAAATATAAGTTCTGGCTAAACGTGCTATAAGCAAGAAAATTCCAGAAAAAAGGTTTTCTTGGAATTTTAGAGCCTTTGAGTAGTATTCACGACGTCATTTCAGGCTATGTTATAACTAGCTTTTGTCCGCGACTTTGCCAGAGTGAATTTTGTTATTTTCTTTTTACAGATCCCTATTTTTTAATAAAATATACTTATTATTGTCCATAACACGAAGGGATAACGAAGCTAAAGAATTAATAGAATCAGACCAGCCATTCTGAGGATTGTAGGCCTTATATTCAATGAAAGGCCAACTAGATGTGTTGTCATGCGTATAACTACACGAGTTTGCTTGTCGTAAACATAGGCATGTACTTCAGGTAGTAGTCGAAAGCACTGAACAAGATGAGTCATGAACATTTAGGCTCGTGTTCACCAACATTCAAATCAACTGGTTATATTTAAACAGTTAAATAATCATTATTCATTTTATCATTATATTTTTTTTTTATTTTCCAATGTATACACATAATTGTTTTGATTTTAATTTGTCTGTTTCTTTACTTAAAAAATTGTATTAACAATATTTTGTTAACTAGTTGTTAACTTATTGTGCATGCTGTGGTCTCCTATAAGTGAAGGAGTACGCTTATTCAATACCTTTTGTTTATTATTGTTATATCTTGTGTATATTTGTGTATATCTTTCGTTGGAGATCCTAATAAATAAATAATACCAGCCTATTTTTGTCCCACTGCAGGCCTCTTCTCATACAGAACAAGAATAAACAGTTATTTATGTTAATTTCCCTAAGGAAATAAAAGGAAATATTAGAGATGTAAAAAACCTACTAACTGTTCTACGCATCTACGCATCTGTTATCCGCCCATCAAAATAATTATCATTGAACAAAAATCTTGCTTAGATGAGCAAACTGTAACAGAACAGGGATTACTGGTTATTTAAAGTTTAGTGAAAACTTTTAAAACTTAATTTAATCAAAGAAAATTCGACCATAAATAACCTCCGTAACCAAAAAAATCCCAGGTATAGTCCAGAACCAAAAAACAATCGCAGTGGTAGGAAGAAAATGTTACTCTCCGCTTGGCTAAGTGTCTTTTTTACACCTTTGTTACATCACAATCCAGTTAAACGACTATTTACTGAACCCGTTCTAACTGTTCAAATATTATTATATAATCGTTTGGTTAAATATTGGTGAACACAGACCTTTAAGTTTGGAATAAAATGCTTGCATACTACTCTGAATTTCCATCCGTGAAGAATGTACCGCGAATGGACGATCCCAGGAAACTCGGTAACAAATCGAATTTGGATCGGATAGTGCACAAACTATAACAACTACAGTAACTTTAAATTGTGTTCTCTCTGAATTCACAAACGATCTAAGATATTTTTACTTATCAAACAAGAAAAAACATAATCTGTAGGTATAAAAAGGAAATAGAATTACCCAACTCAACTTCGTCAAGATAATGAATAACCTGATTATTATTTGTCTCTATTGTGATGCCATTTTGTCAAATTAATTTATTGAATTTACTGTTCTTATTTTCACTATAAAATCGCAGGAGTTAATAGGTTTAATAAGATAATAGATTGGCAGCCTCTTTTTATTATTATTTATGTTTTTTGTAGATTTTTACTCAATTCCAGATTAAGTTGAAAATTATAAATAAATTATTGGTTCGGAAATCTGGGACTTTAACTCACGGTAAAAGCCAAGACTTGAATATTTCTCCTATTCATACGAAGCTACAAACCTTGACTCCAAACTTCATAAAAGTTTCATAAATAAACATTTGTTTGGTAACTAAAGGTAAGTAATTTACTTTCAAGTTTGTTAAGTATATTAAAACTCTCTGGCAACGGCAGCCATTTTTGGATACTTTTGGGATACGAATATAAATTATTTCTAGAAGTTTTCAGATTCTTTATTAACAATCTTAATTAAGTACCGTGTCGATGTTCCGTCTTTAAGAAATTAAGTAGTATCTTATGATATTTTATTATAGTTTTTCTCTTCAATGCTTTGTCATATATATATAACAATATAAAGCAGGACAATTTTAATTATTACATACCAAACTTAAAGTCATATCAAACAAAAATCTATAAAGTATACCCAAAAAATGGTATGCCACGTCGATCGGCTTACGCTGAAAACCAGCGCCGTGGTTTCGTGCCATCGTGTGTGGGCCACGGCATTATGCTGAGCGTCGGCCGTTTCGCGCGGTAGTGGCGCAAATTACCGTTCAGGACATTTTATTTTTATTTTCTATTACGTATTTAGTTTTTTAGATTCAGTACCAACTTGCCTTGTTTCGGACTGTTTAAAAAATTATTTGTGTGTGTCGTTGTCTTTCTTTCTTTCTAATTGTTCCTTGTCATCCCACCATTTCGTCCTACATGCATTTACTTGTGTACTATCAAAAGAACAGAAAAACACAGGAAACTAAAAGCCACTAAATTAATACACAAATCTGTAGTTTAATTATAGCAAAAGCCCTTGAGACTCAAAGTTATTCACTATACGAACTTGTGCTACTGACAAAGTCACACAAAAGAAGTCTAAGTTCCGAGCTCAGTGAACAGAGGAGTGCGCACTAGAGCCGACAACCGGACAATTAATCTTACTTCATGACGACCGACACTAACGTCGACGTCACTCGTTATAAACGTCACTAAGAACAAACTTCGAAAGTACAGTCAACTAAATAGATAAGTATGCAAGCAGCTAGCTTTAATTAGTTTTAACCCTCGGACCACGACGTGTAGTTCGGTGTTTGACATGGTTTGTTTTTACAAAAATAAATACCTACAACGTTCATTTGTTTTCACACGGGAATGCGGGGTGTGTGCTTTTATTTATTTTGTTTTTAAATTAGGACAAGCCCGCCACACTATTCCCAAACCACTGCAACTTCTGAAAGTCAGAACCAACATTGATTCAAACCTGTTGCCAAAGAAATAAGTTGGAGTGACTAACCGCAATGCACAAAACGAGCAAAATAAACCGACACATCCGTTATAAAACCTTTTGCACACCAAACTATTTTGTCAACTGTACTATTAGAAGGGGATGACATCCAACATTCACACAAAAGGTATTGGACAAGTATTCAGTAATACTGTTGGACTTCGACTTACAGGAACTGTGCATTTGAAGTCGGACGGTGAAAAGCATTTCATTACCTAACACAACGGTATACTTATGTAGATTTCGTCCAGCAAAGGGTGCTTATTAGTGTTGGATTCCGTGATTCTATGGATGTGGATTCAGACTTGCGATGCTTTAGTTGGGATTATGGCTAAAGGGAATGACAGTGAAATGAGGTCGCAAAATACCCGAAGCAACTGCTAAACCTGAATTTATGACTAGTATAATTAATTTCGTATTTTCACCACTGAATTTATTAATGACTGCCTCGTTGGTCTAGTGGTTGCAAGCGCGACTACTGTGCATGAGGTCTTGGGTTCGATTCCCAGGTCGGGCAAAGTGTTATTGGTTTTTTCCATCAGAAAATTTCTCAGTAGCAACCTCGGTATCTGGATTTGTACCCGGTTGACGGCAATAGGCTCGCCCCCCATTACATGGGAGTTCATGGGACTAAAAACATAACTGGCGAAATGTGGGTGTACCAATGGGTACACCTCTGCCTAACCCTTCGGGAATTACAGGCGTGATGTTATGTGTGTGTATGTGAATTTATTAATCTGTAATTACCAACACGCAGAAGGTATTTTATCCTTCTATGTGTGTAAGAGAGACTTCATAATTCTTTCAGAATATACCTTGTACATAAACTATTCCACTTGCAGTTTTAATATAGTCATAATCCTATTATAGAATGTTCCAGCATCGATACATCTTCATAAAGCAACAATAACGAGCTCGTCCACTGGAGTTCAAGAGATCATTCAAAAGCGAGAGCCCGTTCAACTAACAAGCATTATGAAGCTTATTGGAGGGGATAACACAATGGAAGAGATTTGGGGTGAAGATGAAACATGTAATTTGCAAGAAAGATTTAGTCTGAAAGAAAATAAAGATTAGCCAATCTGCTTTGAGCAATCGTGGTGATTAACGCTCATGACAGCTCTGCATGACCTTGCAAAATATTTCCTCATAACGTTTTCTTAGGCTGGTATTAGGTACTATTTTCGAGTGGAATGTTAAAGTACCTTAAAGAATCTTAAAGTACCTTAAAGAATCTTAAAGTACCTTAAAGAATCTTAAAGTAACTTAAAGAATCTTGAATAAAATGATTTAAGTCGCCGCAAAATACATAGTAAATATTTTCTCTAAGGAAACGCGGTGAAAACCAGGGCAAATGACGAAGGAGAAAATACAATATTTTTCAACCTATAGCGTCTCTCGGACCTTCTTAGAATACTAATTTTAGTCAAAGCAGATGCTTAATTGCTTACTTGCCTTTATCAACCCAACC
The DNA here is from genome assembly GCA_949774945.1 of Hoplodrina ambigua. NCBI lineage: Eukaryota > Metazoa > Arthropoda > Insecta > Lepidoptera > Noctuidae > Hoplodrina > Hoplodrina ambigua. The sequence goes on along the minus strand of OX458969.1, from coordinate 3,251,718 downwards.
GCTAGGAGATCCTTATAGGGTACACTGAACAAAGGAGCCTGCATGTACTCCGTGTAATAATATCAGCCAGTTTATTTTGCAAAAATCTTCTTCAGTGAATTTAGGTCAAGCAAGCATGATGTGACCTGTAAATACATAATCAAGTGAAACGGAGATGCTTAGAATTGACCAGCTAATGATAAGGATTGACAATTCATCTCAAACTCACAAGACTTTAATTCACTTGCGGATATTTTTACAGCGACGTTAGTGATTGACCGCACACATCAAGCTCGCTTTTCCTAAATTCACCAAGAGTTCATAGAATAAACCAGCTGGTAACACTTTTATGATCATCATATTTTTTATCTTTAAAATTACATGCAGAAGCATGCATTTGAGACCTTCTCGCACATTATCTGTGCACAATTCACCCGACCGTAGTGACATCATTAAAATGTTCCATCGGTCTGCGACAATGGCTCTGTCTGCCTTTGTTCCTCGCCTTTTGTAGAGCTTCTGATAATTCAGATCATACGCTATGAAACAATAGTTTTAATGATTTCATGTTAAAGAGCAGATTTTTCACTCGGCAAATAAATTTTACTTAAAGAATACATATGAAAGAAGAAAGAAAGAAAGAAAATATATCTTTACAGAAACTGTCAAACTGTAATATTTATCCTCAGATAAAACTAATCAACGGAAAATCAGCCTTCATTGTTATAAGTTTTCATATTGTTGAGCTACGTGGTGATAAGTCACCAAAAGTTTTTTTTAGGAAAAAATTAAAACGAAAATGAAAAGAAAATCTGAAAAGAAAAGCCTTCAAATTATCTAATTACCTACTAAATAACATTTAGCAAGCTGCAATTATTATTTAGTTTTTCACTACATTCCTTCTTTTGTGGTTTTTATAAAATTACGTATTCTGGTATCGAACTAAGTATAACAAAAAATATCGTATCGCTGTATTACGTTACCTGTTTGCTATTCCCGTGTGTATTCTGTCCACAATTAGCTACATCGATGTCTGGTTAGAGGGCACAGTTAAGTAATTACACCACTAGACTAAGTGCTAACAAAATAATTGTTTTGCTACCGAATTATGGCAATTAGTTGGGTGTAGTTAAAACTATAGTAACGGCTGTTTAATAACACCTTGTTCAAAGGCAAATTCTTAAGTTTATTTGCAATTTTCAGGTTCAAGACAGTATATTCTGTAAAAAGCTCTTTCAGTGAATTGAACCCAGGAATTCACTTTAAGTACACGTCTTCTCCTAAATTTAACCCGTTAGGTGCCACGTCAGGCATATGTGACTGACGCTAGTGGAGGTTTAAGCTTCGACATTTTTGGCCGGCAATGAGTGTTAATGAAGTAGATTTTCACAGAATACCACTGCTAATGCTAAAAACGTATTGGTGTTTGGCAAATTTATAATGGAAAGACGCGTAGATTTCATGTGCAGGTATGGAATGAAGTATAGAAACCAGCAGTCAAACTTGAATGTAAGTGATACCTGAAAAAAAGCCCAACATTGAATCTAACAAGCATGAATACCTACCTTCGAGTATTAAGAGTAACTTTTTAATAAATTTTTAAAACACTCCAATTAAAATGGCGTTAGTCTAATAATTCTAGAAACTAGAGCCATTATCTACTTGAAATGACACATTTCTTTATTTAAACTTTATGCAACAAATGTACAAAGGCGGACTTAATGCCTTAGGCATTCTCTAACAGTCAACTAGAGGTGGTGAAGAGATAACATGGTAGGTGCAAGCAATCACATTCCAGGCGCACTAAAAAAAGCATCACTACAATCTCTATCAAAAATGTTTATTTTATTTTAGTAATACATTCACTTAGAAAGGGAAAAGAAACAGTATATCTTTTGAAAATAGATCATGTGAACGAACATGTGCGAAGTGTCGTGAGCTCAAAATGTAGTGTGTATGTGTTATATGTACTGTGATATAAGAAACTGTACTCGTATATGTACCTAAGTTTAGTTGTGACGTATGTAGGAAGTGTTGAGGATTTATAAGAAAAATGCAAACAGATTCTGTTAACCAAACATTATTGTAAATCTAAATATGTGAATATATAAAAGCGAAAAATTATATTACACACTCACTCATCACGAAATATCGAAAACCGCTTGACGTATAAAGATGAAAATTGGCAGGGAGGTAGATTATAGTTAGTTGACGTCCACTAAGAACGGATATTATAAAATTCGCCCCCGAAGAGGATGAAACGGGGGTCCGACATTTGTGCGGACTAAGTCACGGGCAAAAGCTAGTAATATAGATACTATCTTCGTGCCCTTTAATATTGGTTACTGCGGTCGCAGGCGAAGTCGAGAAATAATAAGTAGCCCATGTCCGTTTTTGAGTTCAAACTTACCCCGTACCAATTTTTATCAAAATCGGTACAGTAGTTGAGAGGTGATAGACAAACAGACAGAGTTATTTTCACAAATAGACCAGTAAATAAAGAAATTAGAAAAACATAATCACACGTTGCCAGTACTGCCTAAACCCTCCTATAACATGACCTTCTCAATTAAACACGTAACCTGACGTGCCCCAGGCTTGTCTGTCATACATTGTTAGCGAAAAAACTCTAACAAAAGGTCTTGTTTATAAATGTCAATATGTCATAACGACGATTTAAAACTTCAGCCCTTTTTGTCGAGAGCGTAATGAAGGGCGATCAAATTGATCTAGATATAAAAAGGGTTGAGGATTATTGACTTACGTGATTCCGACGAAAATAAATACAGGATTTACTGACGTATTTTTGGAGTAATATTTTTATTTTTGTTGTTTATGTGCTTGATTGTATAGTTTGTTGATTTTTAAACTCGGAAATTTTAGACGAATAATCCTTTATTATAGTTACCAAATAGTTTAGGTATAGTTGTCTTATTAGGTTCCCATCGAATAAAAATAGGTGCTTACCTAAAAACTGCTGCGTACTTGCTATCAAATAAATGATTTTAAATATTAACTATAATTAATTATAACTCTTTTTTTAAATATTATCATTTTAATTTATAGCATTTCTAAAGTGTCAAACAAACAAATAATTTACTTAGATAAAAACTTTTCATGACACTATTTTATTTAGAAGGGTACTTTAGGAGTTAGCGCGGGATCATTCTACAAATTGTAATACAGAACTAACTACGATAAACCAGCATCTGTTCTATAGACTGCTCAAAATAGTTTGTTTTGGAACTCCAATTGTGTGAGACTGACTTGCTCTGAGCTTGTTTCTCTTATAAATCATTTTTATTTTTTTTCACTTCTAGACCATTTAAAAATAACTTGATAATACTTCTTTTCCATCGTCTATTGGAGCCGTATCCATCATTTTTAACACATATATTTGCATAACGAACGGTGCCAACAACTTTACGTCTCCAGAGTATTAAACAAATAAAAACAAACGCCTATAACTTAGCATAATACATGTATAAGTATTATACTGCGTGTCAAGTTGGTATAACGTACCTAGTGATAAATTGTGTGGCATGCAGTGGGTAGTAAAAATATATAGGTACCGTGACGTATGTGCGTTTACACGGCGTAAATGAAAGTATAAATTAATAAAAACTGTTGAAGGTAAATGTGGATTGCCGCCTTCAAGGGCAAAATCTTTTAAAGGACTTGAAAAAAAAATTACTGCTGAAATTCTTAGAATGTATATAATATTTTAATGTGAAAACTTTGATTGACTGCATTCTGGATATTATTATTTAAACGTCTCTTTAATTTATTAGGCATGACGACAAAAGTCATTTTATACTTTCGATTTTTTTAATCTTTAAATTATTGGGTACATTATTGAAGGAATTAAAGAAGTAAAATCAGGACTAAATAAAATCAGGCCAAAAACAAACCAAACCACAAACCATTATTTTCTTAAATACTGAAAATCAGTGCTTCGTATTATTTCGTCTCTTTTTAGGCGATATGTAAAATAAAAGACTTCGTCGTTCATCGACTTTTGTCCCTGACCGTAATGAGCCATGGCAAATGTTATCGTTAATGATAACGTATAAAGATTTTATACTTACGACTAACTTAAGAACATTGCAAAAAGGGGGAAAATACTTTACGTTATAAAAAATAAAAATATTATTATTTTTAACAATTTACTTTCTATGTCTTGTAATAACAATTATAAGAAATAAATTATAATTATTTATTACCAGTGTTATGTTTGTTATTAAATAAGTTGAAATTAATATAAATCGGAATATACCCGGCTGTCGTAAATTAACTTTTATTGGAGTGTCCTTAAGTTACTCTTTTGGTGTACAATAAAACATCATTATGTAGTTATTTACATCATCTGCCTAGCCTATTCCCAACTATGTTGGGGTCGGCTTCCAGTCTCACCGGATGCAGCTGAATACCAGTACTTTACATGGAGCGACTCGAATTATGTAGTTATTTACGATGTAAGGTTATTAAATGTAACACATAATATTAGATAAAATAATGTAGTACTACATTAAATATTAAATGTACCTAGTAATAAAAAGAGTAAGTACGTACTTTTCATCCTTCAGAACTTTCATGTTCTGAAACTTTTCATCTCCGAATACTTTCAACGCGATCCAACACACGGGCACAAAGTACCTTACAAACTATAGTTTATAAAGATTGGATAGTATAAAAACTACACGTGAACTCGCCGTAGTAATTCATATACAACAAGTATTGATAGTTTTTGTTGTGACATGACTCCACAAGTGTGTTGATAACGTATCTTGTAATCTGCCTTCAATAGACAATAACACCTGTGTTGCTAGGCAACGTAATATTTCTGTTATTTTCGCTATCATTAGGCATCATATCAGTCTGCAAAAGGCCAGGAGGTCTTTGCTTTTGCAAAGAATTATTATAAAGGTACTAATGATTTAGCGTGAAGAAGTACCATCAATAAACTCATGATTCCCAACTCATATTTAGCTTTCAATATGGAGGGTTTGGTCTTCGTACCTTGTCCTCGATGATGGGTCATTGTACATGAACCATGGTGGCCGCCACTCCATCTGTATCAGGCTTTACACTTTATTGAAATTAAGAGAGGTCAACTGGTTATCCGCGGGAAAGAAAACGAGCAAAATGTGTGTAAAAATGTTAACCTATTAATCTAGAAGTGATTTTAAAGCTTAGCATCGTCACTAACGCGTGACATTTTTTGTTAGGTTCAACTATTTAGAAGTACATAATATTCCTATGTAATAAATGGTCAAACAAGAAGGGAAACAATTTTCCTAATAGTTTGTACCTTAGTCCTTGCCAGTAGGCACGAGATTACTCATAGTGAATAATGCCAATAGCAATCATGTTTGATTCCCCTACCGTATTTCCTCATATAATTGAAATATAATATATAGGTGTGTTAAAATAGAATGCTGTTAGCTCAAACATCAACAAACTTTGCTCAAAGTTTACACATTACTGTATCAAATGGCTACACAAAAAGACAGTCAGGAAAATAATTTTAATTTAAGCAGAAGAGTTTTACATTCGCGAAGGAAATCTGCATAACCCCACAAGCTTTTAAAGCCTTGAAGCTGGCAGGTAGCCACTGTAAACGATAATCTCATTTTAATCTTTTGCAAATTGCACCACAATATTAACTAAGTTCTAATGTTATTTGCAGCAATTTTAAATAAAACCACTTACAACTAAACCAAGAGTGGGGAGAAACTACAGAACGCCACCACTTTTATTATATGTATTAGATTATTTTATAAGGTTACTTTGTGTATTTTTTCTATGGGCCGCAGTTGCCTGATAATAAAATGATTTATTAGTGTAATATTTAATACTTAATTCCTTAAGTTACCCTCAAGGCCACGTGAGCGAAGCTGCGGGCACAGCTAGTTTAAAATATAACCACTTACAACTTAACCAAGAGTGGTTTAGCTGTAAGTGGTAATTATAAAAGACTTAATTTTCAATTTTACATACATTGCATTATTTGAACCAATGCTAATTTCTTCTATAAAAACAAAAGCAGCAATGGAAGTTGAAATAGAATTTAGAGCGTGTTTCTCTAAGTAATTTCCTTGCGCGCCTCAGCTATTTCCCGCGGTAGGCACTCGACTCGACGCACGTGTGAACATAGCTAATATACGACAAGTAATCGACAGGGCTATTACCAGCAGGCGGGTACATTCCGCCTTGTGCGCAAAGATGGTGAAGATAGGCTTAAAAATGGAGCTATGAAGTTAGCGGAAGAAAGTCGAATTCGAGATTATCTTTTTATCCTTTATCTTTCGGGATATATAAATGAAAAATATTACATACATACATAACATCACGCCTGTAATCTTCGAAGGGTTAGGCAGAGGTGTACCCATTAGTACACCCACATTTCGCCAGTTATGTTTTTAAAAAAATATTTTCTCGGCCAATAATAGGTTACACCATTTTCGTGTCATCTTAGAACAAATAAGGTAAGGTAAAGTAAGGTAAGATGAGTATGTTTATTTCTTGAGCACCTATGATCTACGCAATGAAGTCCACGAATAACACTGAATTGAATTTCGTACCTCGCAAAGTCATACATACACACTCATCTCAGTATCTCAGTAATTAACCCCAGGCAAGATACAGATTAACCCTGAGTTTGAGATTTACTGGAAAATAACACTTTGTACCCTACCTTTAGGTACTATTTTAAGTAACTCACGACGACTCAATTTTTGTTTAACCTAAGTACCCACTACCAACTTTTTGAATCGTCCTGATAATAAAATAACTCAAAATCTTTACAATCTAATAATCTAAGAAATCTCTGGTTTCTTATAAAATATTATAAATTTAAAATATATGCCCAAGGGGTAGCGCAAACAGAGCTGCTTTATGCTTGAATTGGTTTCGTTTAAAAATTGATAATAAACTGAAAGAAATTACAAACAGAGTGTAAAATTGTGTGCAAGATTTAATTCCGCTTGATATTTATTATTTTGAACGTAATTACACAATTTTCAATTTTATTTCTATAGAATTTTGGTTCATTATCAATTAATCAAAAAAAGCTACTCGAGCGTAAAACGGTGTTTATAAAACCGCCTCTGAACCTTTAACGCTCTGTGCGTTGAAAAAAATAACGATGGGCATTCTTGTTTCGGAGATCAACAAAATAACCGCATTTTTTCTTAAAATCTTTTTTGGGAGCTCCAGTCTAGACACAACATCTACACGGTTTAATAGGTACTCATCTAAATAGCTTCGAGTATATACTCAGTGTGGTTTGGTACTTCTCCTGATTGGCGATGTACCGTCGTTATGAGCCGAGAATCCGATTTCAGAGCAGTGACACTCAAAGCTCGTGGAAAATTTAAAACGTTCTGTATTTTTATTTTTAATATTTTTCGTGATGGGTAGGTAATGGTAGTTCTTAAAGGTAAGGTAAGGACTTTTTTATACGTTGATATCGAACTACGTGCTATCGCAATTATTTTTTTGCACAGTGGAAAGGAGAAGGAGAGTTAGAAAGAGACAGCAATCAAATACATTTATTCCACATTAGGTATAATTGTTAGTCAGTCAGCCAGTCTTACCCAGGGGTATCGTATTACCCAGTTACTGGGTTGTGGAGGTCAGATAGGCAGTCGCTCCATGTAAAATACTGGTATTCAGCTGCATCCGGTTAGACTGGAAGCCGACCCCAACATAGTTGGGAAAAGGCTGGGCAGATGATGATGAGGTATAATTGTGAGTGTGGCTACTAACTTTTCTCAACTCAACTTTGCTAAAAGCTAGTCTTGTTTAAGACAACGACAGAGTAAGTTGTTATCAAGTATTAAAGTTGTCGAAAACCGTATATTAATAACTAGCTTCTACCCGCGATTTCATCTGCTTTGTTTTATTCATCCGCGTCAAGTTACGTCTCTAGTTACAACTCCATCCCCATGTTTCGTAGCGTTTTTTTTTTTATGTGGCAGAAATCATCAAATGACTCCTTCCGTCCTGGGTAGGGCGGAAGGGACTGTCAGACTTTTACTGACAAAAAAGCACCCTGTTCCTTCTGTTGCCCTTTACGTTCCGGGGCCACGGTATCCTGTTAAGACGTCCCGCAATATGTTTCGTAGCGTGACACTCACGAATCGGGCTGTCATAATCAAAGAGTTTTTTTTTCCAATACGACTGGTACCCCAATATCCAATCTAAACTACATAGAAAAAGACATTCCTTCACATTATTACAGAAATCGATAAAAAATGGTATCCTATCTACTTTTATTTAATTTCCTCAGAAACACAGTATCAAAGAAAAAAAGTAATAGTTGACTCAATTCCACATAGTGGCCTTTTCAGAAACATTCTCGAAAATATATCCCTGACACAATAAACGGACAACAAAACGGCTTCAATAAAGTTGATAAATAAAAAAAAAATCTGACGCAGGAAATTGAAATGTTCGTATAAAATGGGAGGACATTTTCGGACATCTCAAAGGTCACAAGTCGGACAGTGTACATTTTGTAACGTAAATATGTGACAGTTCTGTCTTTTCCGGTGGCAAAACGGATGAAGGCCTTGGGAAACTCTTTTTTTCTTTACATGTACGTTGTATTAACGCGTTTGTGTTTAGTTTCAGTTATTGACTCACAGTGGCTTCGTTATAAACTTTTATCTTTTATAATTCATACCACACACGCAACAGTATTACGTAATTCTAAAATAAAGTCCGTAATTTGCATAACGAAGAGTATGATTACCTACTTTAAAATATTTTTTTAACATGACAGTCTATGTCAACACGCAATTGAAGCTTATTTTCTGTAAGTTAATATTTTGAGAATGTCAATTTTGTTACTATTATGTATAAACAATTATTTGTGAACTATATGCTCCTGTCAACCACTCACAATTAAAAATACTTCCTAAAATAATGTTCAAAATAGTACTGACAATATTAACCAGAAAATCATATTTGCATATGGAAATGCTCAGTCAATGTCAAAAAACCTCTCACTCCTCGACAAATGACATGTCATACGATTCAATTCACACGAAAATAATATTCAGTTGCGACATTTTAAGGGAAAAAATAGTAAACAAAACGCAACATCAGTCCTCTGTCTCGATTTTGTCCAATACATATTTATTTTATGTTTGGATTCCGCTACATCGATCATTTAGTTAGAGTTGTCAATTTTAATGGAATATTTTCACTCGAATAGCTATATGAAAATGAAATAACTGATCAATCAGTTCACTACACATACCTACCTTAAAATATTTTTAGAGTAACAAACACTATTTGTTATTACACGACTGCCCCAAAAAAAGGAGTGTTATGTGTTCAGGGTTAATGTATGTATGTATGTATGTATGTATGTATGTATGTGATGTTCTTTATTCCACCATAACTTTTGAACGCCTGAACCGATTTAGATGTATGGGGTATCGTTACAATCCTTGCATCGTTCCGAGTAACATAGGATAGTTAAAAATAAAAATAATCCTGTGTGGTCACTTTAAAACGTAAATTAATACCAGCCTCAATTATTTTTTTTAATGAATCTGGCCGTGTCTATGTTTATCGTCTAGAATTTGACAAGTAGATTTAAAAAATATATAACACTGTAAATAAAAAACGTCGTAAAAAAAGTACCGAGTAAACAAAGTACAAATATGTGCAATTTTGGCAGTCGTGTATTTTAATTTTTTGATTATAGTTGCTTGTTTTTCCACTTGCAACTCTGTTGCTCATAACTGTGTAGGTACCTAATGCTTAGTTTAAAATATACAATCGACTATAATGTACTCGATGTTTGTCATATTTAAATAAGAATAATAGATAAAGGTTTGCTAATAAATCCAACAGTACAGGAATCGAGAGGTTATTTGAAGTTTAGTTTGAACATTTAAATCTTGTTTACGTAAAAATAAGTTCTTAAAAAGTTTGAACTTTGATCGTTTGATCTCCGTAATAAGGGGGTCTACCGCCATCTTTTAAAACAGTACCATTTCAATATTACTTGGTAATTTCTGTTATTGGATTTTCAACTTTTGAACTTAGCATTGAAAGTCCAACAGAGCGCAAGGCAAAGTACCTAATATTAAAATAATTATAATATAAAGATATAGAGGTAGGCCTCCTAAAGTTTCTCGCGTATTGCCGAAACAAGAAAATGCTCACAATTATGGAAATAACATTTTACTTTCGGCTTCGTTAATTGTCGTTTTACACCGTTCACGTCCCAAGTTATCACCATTGTTTTGTAATATTAATCTACTATATTACAAAAAAAAAAAAATAACTTGATCTTTTATTTCGAAAAAATAAAGTTACATCAACCAAAATTGGTGGTGAAAGCAACAAAGAAAACGTCTTTATGGTATAGGAATTAATCATAACGACATTCAGACTACCATTATTCCACACATTGTAATCTGTTATGGGGCTATTTGTCACGAAGTAGTTATTACCCAACATCTGGAGCAATAAAAAGTTAGGCCACTAGGTGCTTTGACGAACATTTTAGTGTCTATTATGTCATTAGTTTGCATTTGGTCTACTTTGTATTTGAAAACTTTTGTATCGTGTAATGATGAAGATCAAACTAATATTAAATAGTATAAAATATCTGGCCGATAATTATTTATTTTAATTGACTAATTTTAAAAAGTTGTACAGTTTGTTTGAACGTGCTAATATCAGAAACCGCTGGAGAGATTTTGAAAATCATGTAGCGTTATCGAGGAAGGTGAATCGAGAGAGGCTATATAACATCACGCTATAACCTACGAGAGCAGAGCAATTACCAAAAATGTATCTTAACGCAGGTGAAACGGTGGAGTAGGTAATTATTATAGCTAATTTTTTTATTCAATGAACGTAAACCCTCTAAAACTACATCGTATTATAGTATTATTATTATTTATCCTAGTTTGTTTAATTTGAATAAATTTGCTCGGTTTTATAACTTTTCCGAAATAGTTTTATTCAGCAAAATAAGCACTAATTCATTTAGTGTGAACGGTACTATTAATTTCCACTAGCTAACAGGCAATTCTAGGAAAGCTTTATCTATAGGACACCTTTTTCCTAGAACGTCCGAATTGCTAAAATTACAAATTAGGCAAAATGCCAAATGGTAAGAACTATGATAACGGGGAAGATGTCAAAAAATATAATTATTTTAAGGGGACTTGACCGTCACTGCGCTTTATGCAATAATAGTCATATTTGATCAATAAGTAATTGAACTCCGTGAAATTATGTAGATGGGATTATGGCACTTATATAAGCTGTCTTTGTCTAAGCGAGTTGTCCGTAAAATTCAAAATGACTTTTTTAACCATAATTTATATTACCTACCTACGTATTATTTCGAAAATGAATAATTTGACGAAAACTGACTAACCACAAGCCTAGAAATATTATGTATTAGTACCCTTATCCTATCTTCAATATTTTGTCGAGATTAGAGAGTAAATGACCAAAATATGTATATGTCTACACCGTTTTTTACGAATCATGCTGCTGGGAGAGCTTTTTTTAAAAAGTCAAATGTATTTTTTAGATAAATAAAAAAGATATCATTAAATTTCTTGTAAATTTTTGAACCTTCTCGCTACCAGTCTAATTGAAATTAAATGATATGACTATGACATTAAATTTTGACGAAAGCCAGTTATTTTTGTATGTAACAGTAATTATCACAAAATAGTTTACGAGGTCACGACTGAAGGTTCTAATACCATTTATGACAAGTCATTACTCGCATAGGCAAATTGTAATTAAACGAAATTACTGCTGACGTCATTCAAAGAAATAGGTACAAACAGCTGGGAAGGGCTTGGCCATTGGTCAATTTAAAATATTACATACATACATACATACATAACATCACGCCTGTAATCCCCGAAGGGTTAGGCAGAGCTGCACCCATTAGTACACCCACATTTCGCCAGTTATGTTTTAGTCCCATGTAATAGGGGGCGAGCCTATTGCCAACAACCGGGCACAAATCCAGACTCCGAGGCTGCTACTGAGAAATTCCAAAAAAAAAAGTCCGTTCCATCCATTCCATCCACATGCCATTCCATTCATTCCATTCCATTTCCATTCATTTTTTTCCATTTCATTTTTTTTTTCCATTTTTAAAATATTAGTTCGATACGAATATTCATTTGTTTTTACTGAATAACTACTTCCCGATAGGAATAGCCTGTTTTATTCTACGAGTACGATAACATGCGATGATCGCGCAAATATTGTTTGGTATGTTTTTGCTTACACGTTCTGATTGGCTGTTACTGTATCGCGAGACAATTTCAATAAGGAACGCTGACATAGCGGCAGTTGGAGCAGTTTGGGTATCGGACTGTTGGCACGTCGAAAGCACCGTGCGACACCAGTAACACGCACGCACAACATACGGCAGGACGACAATCGGCACAAGTTTTTCTTATAATTATTTTCACAAAATAGATTTAGATATTCCTTATAAATATCATTTTGAGCGCTACGTTTAATAAATATATCTAATAATATCGTCATAATTGTGAATGTGAATTTTATGATCAATACATAACGTACTGAAATTTGCAAAAACGTAAAAAAAATTGAATTTTGCGGTGATTCCTTAACAATTAAGCAAACGGGACGATTGTATCGAAGGAATGGCTGCCAAAGACAAGCAAGATTCATTGGTACTGGCAGGTAAGGGTACAACCATACCCCTTCGTTTCCCCGTCCATCTCTAGGGAGAACTGTCTCTAACAGTAGCATCGTGCTTCCGACATCGGTCGACTTCAATCTCCGGTACGCGATATCCCGGGAGCATTTGAAACAATGATTAATTTCACAAGACAAAAGAAGATCGACATTTCAATCACTAAATGATTAAGATACGACTGACCTTAGGTTTGGACAAAGCTGATGTTGTAATGAAAACAGACGGCCCGATGGTACGGCTAGCGTAACTAATAATAAATAGGTATTTCATAATGGGTGATAAAAGACACAACGAAACCAAAAGTTACAAGTTCTCTTCATTATTGCAGTCAATAATTTTGCTGTCGACTATACCTGAGATTCTTCTGGTTACGGAGATATTAGTTAAAAGTTATAAGTTAAAAATGTTAAATGTTATATCTAAAGAAACTATAAAAACTTTAAAGATCTCAGTTGTCTCTATCTTATTATGTAATCCGTTAACGGCTAAATTAAGAGATAGGTTTGCGTCAATTTTGATTGAGTGATAAATATGAGACGTGAATAAAAGGCCTATTAAAACACATCAGATGGAAATTTTTAAATAAAAAAATGAGGCAACCACTCTACAAACCTCACTCAAATAAATTCGGGGACACACGCATTGTCATACAGATTTAAGAGCTGCATATTGATCAACATCTCTTAACGGTTCGGGATTATGAAGCGCTGCCTAATTTGGCAATGTCCACAAAGCAAAAAAAATTGAATTCATGGAGCGCGGCCAAACGCTTGTGTTATGCGGACTGTTGGCTATATTACGAGCATAAAATTTGGGTCGTTTTAGGTTAAATAATGTCGTGGTTGTGTCCATAGACAGGGATAAAGAAGTAGACAAAATGGTCGATGTTTTTTTTTATTGACCTTTTTTTGCCAAATATACAAATTAGTATTGCCAATTACGTTAGGACCAGTAATTTGTTAAGTCGGGAATGAAGTTAATCTAGCATTAAAGTCGTGAAAAATGTTATAATTTTTCTTTCTTTTTGAAAAACTGGCTAAGTTTTTGGTGAAAAATTAGGCAGTCATGCAAAGTTTGTAGCAGTGCTGACGTATCTACGTAGGACGTTTTTGTGTGGCACCCATAAATTAACTATAAAGATGAGAAAACTAGAAGGGTTTTTAATATTAATCCTTTAAACCGATTTGCTTAAAGCGTATTCAACAAGATCACTAAGAAGAAAATAGTCTTCAAAATTACTTATTTAAAGCAAAATTCTACAGAGTTATTTCTTACAACAAGGTCAAGGTTTCTTAAAAAAACATAATTACAACGACAAAAGAATGAACATGTCTACATTATATAGTGGCCTTTAATTAGTGATGTAGATATCATCAAATCCATAGTCTATATCGCATTGTTAGAATAATACTCTAAAGTGAGGTTGAGACAAGCGGAATGGAGTGGAATGTACCAATCTTCATACCTCCACTCCTGCATATCTCTCCGCTTCACCACAGCGCCACACGGAACTACGCAAGTAAACTGACATCATCGGCGCCATTTTCTGAAAACTAATCGTGTTTTAGATCTAGCCCTTGCAGACTAAGGTTGGGGTTGGCATTTCTTGTATATATTCTAATTTTGAATGCGTCACCCCGCGTTTTTCCAATTACCCGTCGTAGGAACTGAAGAGTAGGTAAATTACTTCTAAGCAGTTTCTACAGGGTATGTGGGTATACCTTAGGGTAAGTCTAATGAATATGAATGCTGCGATTCGTATCTACCGCACGTTCTAACTCTGAACGTGTGTCTCAAGCCTTTTTTGTTGAATCTTTGACCCGTACTTATGAACAGTTTTTATTTAAGGGTTTTATAAATGTTGACTTTTGTTTTAAATTCTACATAATTATTATTAAAAAAAGTAAAGAAAAACTTAGTATAGGTTTTAATTAAATGTTTTACAAAACAGTTTGACAACAAAAGCATATCGATCTGATTGTTTAGATTATATTTGTTACATCTATAGAAGCATTTTCCACGCGTTTCTTTTAGTTAAGTCTCTTTGGTACGTATAAATGATTTCTTATTATATTTAGCGCAATTTATTATTATTTTCTACAGAAGAAATAAATTCTAAAGTGCCCAGATCCGTTCTTTTGAGCCGCGAGGCACAGAGTTACTTATCGATATTCTTCCGACCTCAATTCGTACTTTTTCTTCTTTTTCGGGCACGTATCCATGGATTCCAAAGATGTTTTAAATTTCCGTATTCATTTCAGTTTTTTTTTTTCTTGTAAAAGCTGCCTGAATTTTTGTAACTTATTTATAGGTATTATATATATTTTTATTGACTGTCAAAAATATGTAGGCGCGTGACGTTGACGTGGCCATTAGTGTGATAGCTCTATCGACTATTTTTATTTTATTGTCATATAATTTTGTATATAATCACTCAGAATATACTCAAATATCTTTTTTTAAACTCTTGAATGCTTAAATATAGAAAATCATATTTGCATTAGCGAAAAATCTAAATAAAGATTTAAAACACTGAATTTTGTAAATATTCGATTAGAATCTTCATGAATAAGCAAAATAGTATCTAAATATCTTTTTCCACATTTAAGTAAATCATATATTTCCCATTTTCCACTACATGAATGCGCCCTAACATTACCCCTAAGTCAGTAGCTATTACACAGAACCCATTAACTGTCTACAAACACTGCATTTGAACCACGAAATCTGTTAGTTAAATCTACGGTTTGCACGATACGGGTAGTAAACTACACGGGTTTATGTTTAACGACTTGGGTTAAATATTGGAACTTTAACCTAACCTCAATTTAGTTGAAGCGTATTTGTATGATGTTTATTTATTTGCTTGGATCCTTGTCTGTTTAGCTTATTTTAAGTATTTGTTTTTTTTCTTCCATGTTGATCTGGTTTTCAATAGACAATTTTTGTAAAAAGAAAGGTTTATCAGTGTAGTAAAAACATGTCATAGAATTATTGGTCCTTTAATGCTGTGGTGCTATTCTGTGAAGATCTCCCTGTATGAAGTTAGGTAAAGTATGCTTAATGTGAGCTGCCAATCACTGTCATCAGGTGAGATAACCATAAGCTCATTTAACTTAAATTCTTCGAGGGTGATTTTTGCTGAATAGCGGTCTATTCAGCTAGTACCTACTTCTCCTACTTTGAAAATCTAGATAATTATTCTCTAGTTGAATACCTACTTTTACTAAACTCAATGCGTGCCCCTCTCTTCTAACAGTTTAAGCACGAATACGTACAATAGGCAATAAAACTAGTTTCTTATTTTATTGTAACTCTGCACTAAACTAGGCCACTTTCGGGCCAAAGTGTCTACCGAACGTGTCGTCGATTGTACCAATTTAATTTTGTCAATTTTCCAACATAACATAACACAACATCACACCTTTAATCCCCGAAGGGTTAGGCAGAGGTGTACCCATTAGTACACCCACATTTCGCCAGTTAGTTTTAAGTCCCATGTAATAGGTGGCGAGCCCATTGCCATCATCCGGGCACAAATCCAGACTCCGAGGCTATTACTGAGATATTCCTGATGGAAAAACCCTATAACACTTTGCCCGACCTGGGAATCGAACCCAAGACCTCATGCTCAGCAGTCGCGCTTGCGACCAATGGCCAACGAGGAAGTCAATTTTCCAACTCTTTACTAATGTTTTTTTTATATTAAAGTTATCAAACTGTTATTTCCATTAGGAATTTCTCAGTAGCGGCCTCGGAGTTTGGATTTGTGCCCGGTTAATGGTACTATTGCCATTAACCGGGCACAAATCCTATGCTCCTATGAGCCTATGCTCTCCTCCTATTACATAGGACACAAACATCTGCCGAACCCTTCGGGAATTGCAGAAATGATTTTAATCATACCTCTGATACGCTCTGATTCCTCTTCCTATCTTTACTGAAATAAGTACATCTAAATAATAAACCAAAATATTCCAAAACCACAGAACAAAGGGAAATGCTAAAATCTCGACTTGTATATTAATAAAAAAAAATAAACAAAAAGCTTGTAGCATCACCCATTATGTTATTTTTCTCATCAAGACTATGAAATTCGTATGAATAAAACATTCGGTGTTTTTAAAGGTTCCCTTTGGTGAACGCTCGGCGCGGCTTATGTTTGTGTTCGGAGGAAGATAAGTGTCTGTATTACATTAAGACATAAAGAAGTGTTTTAAGAAAATTTTGGTGATTTTTGCACGAAGATTTTGTCGAGGATTTGAAGTAATGAAGGATTTTCTTTATCAATTAACATAATATCGCGCTTGAAATCCTCGAAGGGTTAGGCAGAAGTGTACCCATTATAAACGTCAATATTTTGCCAGTTATGTTATGCCTATTGCCATGCTTTGTTGCCTACTAAGATATTGTTGTTTGTATGAGTTTAAATGTATGTTTGAAAAGGCACTTACGATACAGGGGAGTTTTTTTTTAATTCTTAGTTTTTATAGAGTTTTACTTGCAACTGTGTCTTGATAATTTTGTTCAAAAATACCCTAAATTACATTTTTGACTCACTTGGTACTTTCAAGAAACGTGACTTGACTCTCATGAGCCTTATAACGAACTGGTTAGCTTAAATTTTTAACCAAACAACCATGTATGTAGGTACAAGGGAAGGATTAGCAGGGACAGGTAGGTGGGCTGAGGACAGCATACTAAGCAGCTCATTTGGAAAGTGATCAATATTGACCTTGACCTTTGTCCCGTAAACTTGGGCCCTTTGCCTTTAGGACCCTCTAAGACCTCTTTATATTTAAGCCATTTGTGTGTAAACATAACACACATATTTATTTATTTGTATGGTTTTGAGCGAAGATTTAAAGATGCAGAATTGTGTGATTCAGTATCAAGATGTGAAACTATTTGGTATTATTTTTTAAGTAATAATATTTTCAACATTCTTAAGAACTCGTAGTTACTCTAATTGCACTGTTTTTATGTTTATAATTCAGGGAGTATTTTTTTTTTAATAAATAAATATCAATTATCTTTTCTTCACATGTATATTGAAAAACGTCTTATAAAACATGTGAGCATTTTATAATACCATTACTGGCTCCATAACACCCTGGCCTTCGAATCGTGCTACAACCAATCCCAAATTTAACAAGCTTAGCTCACAAGTATCATAATATAATAGTATAGTATAGTATATATTCTTTATTATTTTCCTACAACACAAATATTGAAGTACCTACTTATTTTCGTCATTATACTTTCACATGTTTACCGTTGGGCTGACTAATTGACTTCCAACGCCTATTAATTATTGTTAAGCGTTCTGTTTAGTACAGAATTATTAATTACCTACTATGTCCCGAGTATTAGAAAAATAATATAACGTTTCAGCCTACCATTAATTTTATACAAAGTAACACCTACTTTTATCCAATTTCAGTCGCATTAGAAAATAAATGAATAAAGTTACTTTCAGCGTTTCATTCAGGCTCTTCAAGGAAATCGCTTGGTATCTAGATGCTTGTTAAAGGTACCCATCTATTTAATATTCAACGGCATTTAGGGAAACCAAAGCCTTTCTCTGTTTATTTGGGCAAAAGCCAAAGATAAAAACAAGATTAGTCTACCTTTGGATCCTACCGTCCAGCCTGTTTTCGACAAAAAAGTAAAAGTCAGGACTGAAAATGTTTGATCTTTGAGACCATTAAGTAAATTAACTGTGGAAGTTTAAGGACTTTATGATCAATAGGCAAAACTTGAGTTCATGTTAGATGGTGAATGCAGTCTATAGACACATGCAAGTCAACGTGTTTCCAATATGTTTTCTACAACTAAAATTGTACAATTAATCTTGTGGAAAAATATTGATTCCCAAAAAAAATGATTAATGATATTTTATGTCTAATGCATTAATAATTTTTTTTGGGGAATTTATCATAACATCACGCCTGTAATCCCCGATGGGGTTAGGCAGAGGTGTACTCATTAGTACACCCAAATTTCGCCAGTTATGTTTGGGAATTTAAATTTATTAATATCCAATAATTATGTTAATAAAAAAGAATCAAATACAAGGACAAACAAGGACATACGTATAATAGGTATCAACCTAGCCGGAGTTGCGGAACGTCTTAACAGGATACCCGAGGAGCAGGCAGTCCATGAGGATTTCCCCTGAAAAAAGGATACCGTGGCTCCGGTACGTAAAGAGTAACAGAAGGAACAGGATGGTTTTTCAGCCAGTAAAAGTCTGACAGTTCCTTCCGCCCTGGGTGGGGGACTCATTTGATGATTTTTACCACCTCAAAAAAAAAAGAAAAAAATAGTATCAACCTAAGTAAATGTACTCGTATTTTTACCATTCTTCTTGCAAAACTACCCTTTCAAATAAGAACAGGTAGATTTATAGAACACTAAAATTGTAATCAAGTAGGTATACAAAATGGTTTAATAGTAAAGACACTATTACTGGACATTTACTACAAAGACGAATGATGGCTGGTCGCCGAAGGTAGTAATTTCTTTCACGTTACAAATACTGTTTCTGCAGAAGTAATTACTGGGACGGCCGTAACCCGTTTTATGTTTAGTACTACTTAGTCTTCAGTGATGTTATTGGCTACTTTGTTATAACAAAGGTAACAATGAGAAATTAGTTTGGAAGTTACGTTTGGAAGTAAATTATGCTTTTTTATGTCTTTGAATGGCAAACAAGATGACAGCCACCTGAAGGCCAATTATACAAATTAAAAACCTTAGAAATCTAATTGCAATTTTTTCTTTGCGACAATCAATAAATAAAAATATAGGTGAATTGGTGGCACTTTTGACAGATTGAGACAGATTGCAAGAGGGTAATAGATTTCGATTGTTTTAATGTTAGTAGAAATGTTCCCCTGATATTAAGCCGTCATCGTTGCCTAAAGACATCTACAATAGGTACCATTGGCCTCGTGAATTGTTGCCATTCCAGAGACAAAGTTTGAAAGTCTAATGTGCCTGTAATGTGTTTATTTAGAAGACACTGTGAAAGAAGTTAACAGTATTCTATTTTAGTTTATCAAGATCCATTTTTATATAAGCTCTAACGTAAAACTATCAGAAGTACTTCAAAAAATGACAACATGTTCCGACATTTTAACCGAGAACGAGAACGTCGACGGGCTTATAGCCTAGGAAATCAAAATATTAGTATGTATACAGATTTTTATTCCTTTTTTGACATCAAAAATGTTATAAATTCTCATTGAACATCGGCGCTACACAAACCTACTAGGTACATAGAATACACACAACAAATACTCAAATGTTGGTATGACGCTCTGCAGTCCAATAAAATACATAAAATATTGATGCAACATACAAAATCTCACAATCTCTGACGTCACTTGATAGAGTTGTCTGTAAACGCAATCGTTTTATTTATATTTCAAATCTATGTAAGCTTTTAAATCTATGATTTATACTAGACTATATGTAAAGTTTTGTTAGTTATTTCATTCATAATTTTATACTATTTTTTACTTAGCCAATATTTATGTTTGTCGGTATTAGAGCTTATTTTTAAATCCCTTTGATAAAGTCACTGTGAATAAGATGTTTTATATACAAAAGAAAACTTTCTCACAATATACCTACGTGAGCATTAAAATAGCTGAAAGGCTTTAAATAGTTATTAAAGAAAATAATCGCCACATAAATACTTACTCGTAAACCTTATAAGAAATTTCACGGAATTCAATTATTCTTAGTGTTTGAAATTCTAAGTAGTCCCATAATAACTTAAAAGTTGTTTACTTTAAGTTTAGTCACGCATTTGTGTATCAAAATATACACAAATTTAGGGAGGAAACACAATACATCTACATGAAGATGAATGTTTTTTTAATGACAGATTAGAACGGCAATGGAGTTTGCATAACTTTTTCTTGTTCAGAAAAAGCATATTGATAGAGAACTACACAATTATTCAGGGATGGTGCAAATAAATTTTGTAAGAATATTCAGTTAAAATCAAATAAACATTGATTTGAAAGTTTTAACATGTTTTAATACAGGTGATTAAAGTCCAAAAAATGTAACTACTATAATTAAAAAAAATAAAAAACACGTCTGCAAAAATTGCTCATATTTGTACTTTGTTTACTCGTCAGTTTTTTTACCACGTTTTAAATTTACAGTGTTATGTATTTTTTAAATCTACTTGTCAAATTCTAGACGAAAAACATAGACACTACCAGATACATAAAAAAAATGAGGCTGTATTAATTTACGTTTTAAAATAACCACTCAGGATTCTCTTTATTTTTAACTAGCTTATGTTACTCGAAACGATGCAAGGATTGTAACGATATCCCATACATCTAAATCAGTTCAGGCGTTTAAAAGTTATGGTGGAATATAGAATCTCACATACATACAGACATATATACATACATTAACCTTGAACACATAACACTCCGTTTTTTTGGGGCAGTCGTGTAAAAAACGTCGTCCCTTATCACCTTGGTGGATTAACGTCAAACAAAATACACCAATTATGTCAAAACAAATCACCTATGTGAAATGAATGTTGGTAGTGGTGTTTTATTTTTGTAAATTTTCTGTACCAGTTAACTTGCTTTGTTTTGTCTTTGCATTACCCTAAGGTAGACTGGCAGAAAATGCCCAAGGCATTAAGTCCGCCTTTTGTACAGTGTATTCTTTCACATGTGCGTGAAGTTTAAATAAATAAATGAGGAAACCGAAGTAGGTATTTCATGATGTTCACCCGGGTGATATCACTCAAGTGAACATATGGAATAATCCAAACAAACATATTGTGTACGAACGCGTTCGGCGGTCGATAGACGTGTGGAACGCCTTACAGTAGGTTATGTTAGTTAGTTCGTGGTTTGCGACATGCTCCCGGCTTAGTTACGACTTAAGGAATTTCCTTGGAGACGGCTTTACGCCTGTGTACTTAATAAAGCTTAATAATGAAGTTGTGATTGAGTATGTTGAGTTTTGGCAATGGTGATCATCATTAAATCTCCCTATCGTACTTGGTAATATTATTATAACGAGAAATGTAAATAACTAATAATATTATAGTGTCCCACCGCAGTGCGAAGGCACCCTCTCATATAAAGAAGGCACGAGCATTGATCGTGACAAATTGGCGATTTAACACTTACTATGATTATAATGCCTCGTTGGTCTAGTGGTCGCAAGCGCGACTGCTGTGCATGAGGTCTTGGGTTCGATTCCCAGGTCGGGCAAAGTGTTATTGGGTTTTTCCATCAGGAATTTCTCAGTAGCAGCCTCGGAGTCTGGATTTGTGCCCGGTTGATGTCAATAGGCTCGCCCCCTATTACATGGGACTAAAAACATAACTGGCGAAATGTGGGTGTACTAATGGGTACCTACACCTCTGCCTAACCCTTCGGGGATTACAGGCGTGATGTTATGTTATGTTATGATTATAATAATTAAGTACAGGTTTCCTTTCACCGATGTCACTGATGTCCAAATTATTAAGAAAGTATTATATGAATTGTAAAATCATATTATTACTTGCCCTCGCATGTATCACTCGCATAGTTGCCGTCACTGAAGTAGGCCGCAAATAAGTTATCTTAACTAATATTTATTTAAAAACAAACGCATACCAAGAATTATATAAAAACAGTTAAATAAAGAACCTACATTTACGAAGCCGTTAAAAGATGCCCAATCATTGGTACCACGTAAATTGAATTCGAAAGCGCCAAAGACATCGAAAAGAATAAAAACAAATGAAAACCAAGTCCCTTTTAACGCCGGGCTTTTAAAGAATGGCACTTCTGAAGACAGTAATAATCCCCCAAGTTTCCAATTAGCGGTGTCTTCATTTGGAACTAAATTAACAAACCGTTGATAAAACGAAAGGTCCCCTAGAATTGTATCATTTGAAACAGTATGAATTATTCAGTAGATACTGTGTGTATAATGAATGAGAAATTAAATATTTGTTAAGACATCGGGGTTTGGTCAGCCCGAATAATGGTGGAACGTCTCAAAATTATTCAGCTCAGAAATGAAGGAACAGCTCATGTACTAATCTTTTATTTTTGGATATTTGTAGAAACAACCTGTGGAATGCAGATTACCAGGGGACACGGATCCCTTACCTTTTGCTTCCAAAATATAAGGGACAAACCTTTGCTGTCGTTTGACAATGTGAGAATGTTATGCAAAATTCCTGACGACGAAAGGGTTTTTGATTAACTAGTTGCTTCAGCTATATATATGCTGAATAACTTTTTAACAGTTTGGGTTTAAGCCGTAGTAGGTACTAAACTTCTTTTTAATAAGTGTTTAAAAAAATCGGTGAATGTCTAAATAAATCCTATCCTATGCCAGCCCAGAAGTGAGCAGTGGATATAAAATAATTAGTAGCATCCATAAGTTTCTTTAACGTGGATCTTTCAGCAGATGAAGCTCATTGTTAGCAAAACTGCACAACATTTTAACAGCTGAGCAGGTTACGTCTTCCTTGCTTTAGTCCACTTGAATCCGAAGTATGTTTAAACACTTCCAGCAGTGTGAGTTTGAGGTATGCTGAAATCCTAGGTAATGCTAGAGATTGGCAGCTCACCTCGCACTCACTTCACTAAGGGAGATTTTTACACAGTACCTAGCCTGTTAAAAACAACCTTTAACATCATTTACACAGCGTTCTATCCGATAAAGTTCCAATACTAAACGTATTCACATGGCATATGCATCACAGCGTTTCAGAGCTCGTGTAAAAATAGTACTCGTATGTTTTTAAATCATTTGTAACGTACTTCATTCCAAGCACGCACGTCCATTAGTACGGTTTTTCATCCGTTATTTTTTAAATTACATTTAACTGCTAATTGAATGTCCAATGTGGGTATCGTTCATTGGGTTTAATGTACAGTGAGGTTTTTGATTTAAAAATAAAAGAGTAAATGAAGCTACTATGAATACACGAAATATTGTAACCGAAATGTATTTTTTTATAAAACTTTTGTTTCATGACAAAAACTAATTTCAAATTTAGTCATTAGTGGCAGTAGTTTTAATATATAGTTAAAAATAATGAAATAAATGAATAAAAATGTGATCTGAATATTAAATAAGAAAACATAAAATTAAATATTGGTAGAAGGACCAAATACTTTACATCATTCGCAAGTCGTAAAAGCGTCTTGAAAGCAATCCAAAGTGGCTGTTATAACATGCACTTTTGATATTAATAAAATCATAATATTTTAGTACCAACTGCACTTTACTCAAACAGTACAAACAAAGAAATAAAAATGTCAGAAAATAAATATTTTCTTGTCAGCAAAAAACTGCCCAAGACCGCTTTCGAAGGCGGATATAAAATAAAACAAATGTAGGTCTTGTCACCATTCCAACGTTTATTCCCTTTGCTGAAGTATAAAGAATTCTTTATGATGGACCTTGATATTTTACGCTTTATCACAGATAGCACATGATCTACGGATTTTATTGTCACTAAAATGTATAGCAATGAAATTTTCATCCTTATTAGCTACATAAAGCCTGCGATTGTATCCTGTAAACCGTAGAACTATTATTATAAGGTTCATATTTATATAAAAAGCTTGAAAAGCGATCCACTTCCAATTTAGCACTATGAAGATGATAAAAGGCCACACCGTAAAAAAATCGAATCCACATACGAGTATATGATTAAAATTATACACATGAAGATTTTGTTTTTTATTAGAATGTTTTTTGAAGGCTCTAATCTCGGTAACTCCTGGTCCGATTTTAAAAGGTCCTTTTACGTTATCTGGCCCGTTTATCGAAGAAGTTTGTAGGCTATATAATATCTCGCTACGACCCAAGTGAGCGGTGCAGAAATTGTAGACATAACGAGGGTGGAACCGCCAGGTACAACTAGTCTCCCATATTTTTCGTCACACTTGCATCTTATAATGTAGGAAGTTCTAAAAGGTCGTTTGTATGAATCAGTTATAATAAAAATGGCCAGATAATTGAATTTTTGATATTTCGATATAACCTTATCATTGGGTTACTGTTTGTTTACTTTGATAGCAAGATATGAAGATAGAATATTGTTCTTTTACATGCAAATAGAACCAAAACTTTAAAATAGCTCATTTAGGTATATACCACTGAAAGTGTGAAACGATACGTGAAAGTTTTGAACAAAACCAAAGCTGACCAGAGAAAACATGAATGGATCGCTAAAAGGTCTATAAAGGTAGTCATGTTCACTCTCTTTGAACAAAAAACGGGAGTAATAAGACATTTGGCGGGCCTGTTGGTCTAGTGGTTAGTGGCCCTGACTGCTAAGCCGGAGGTCGTGGGTTCGATTCCCACCCAGGACAAACTTTGTGTGATGAGCATGATTGTTAGTTCTGTGTCTGGGTGTGATTTATCTATAATATGTATGTATTTATAAATTATATAAGTATGTTTATCAGTTGTCTGGTTACCATAACACAAGCTCTGCTTAGCTTGGGATCAGATAGCCGTGTGTGAGTTGTCCCAAGATATTATTATTTATTATTTAAAGGAGCTGAAAGTTTTTGGTTAAGTAATGATGTCAATAAAGGTCAAAATTCCAAATTTAATTTACGTATTTTTACGTAAAAACAATTTTAAATACCCCCACAGCCCTTAAACATGCATACATTAAGCACAATATTTTGCGTGCGTTACAATGCGAGCCATAAAAATAATGATTTTCATACCAAAAAAAATGTCGTTTTCCTGCAATAATTTTTGCTTAAAGTTTGATAATATGCTCAAGTAGTTAACGGCTATGTTATTTTTTTTAACCCCGTATAACGAGGAGGGAAATAAAATAAAAAGGCATTCTCCACCAATCTTTATAAAAGAAATGAAAAACAAAAGAATGATGAACATTTGAAAATATCGTGCCGAAGCGAAACGGATCGTGAAAACGCGAAATTTTATTGAACAGTTCCGATTTTGCGTATTTATAGACATTTGATGCCTCAGAATTACGCTGTTGTTGAAGAAAATATGTTCGGAGCCGAGTTTTAGGTACTTTTGTTTGTATTTTGCTGAATAAAATTGACTTCGTTCGACAAAATAACAATAGAATATCATAATTGGAACGTATAAAATATTGTTGAATAAATATCTTGCCTATTATACTTTCAACATTGTTTTGAAAATACATTGTTTTACATAGGTTATACAAATATACGTCAAATATTCCAACTAAATTACATGTTTAGGTATACATAAACATTTTGCAAATCATGGAAGTTAATGATATGGTACAACTTCAATGAATCTATGCTACTGCCATAATTTATTACGCACATGACGGACAGTTTACATTAGTTACTAAGTATCAAGTAGATTAATCCAAATGTGTAAGGTCACACTTCATCAACTTCGCACACGATGACATCATTTATTCAAAATTCAGTAACTCTTTTCTAAACAAAATGTATCAAAAACTGTCCCCTCCAAACACGACCCAGTTTTTGCTCTAAAGTTAATGTCGCCGGGACCCCAAAGACTTGGTAGCTACCCAAGTAGTTGCGTAAATAGAGAGCCTGTGGAATTACCCAGCGCTTGCATCAAACATGAAGTGTGCTGGCAAACCGCAGGCCTCAATACGTAGGTACGTAGAATTTGAGTGCCAAGCCTGACAGTTCTATATTAGATTGTCTATCTGTAATTCCTACTTTTGAAATGTTTACGCTTTATCCGTTTTCATTGGAATTTACTGTTTAGACGGTTGAAAATAAATTTAGTGATGGTAAACTAGTTTTAATGGCGAAATTAGTGTGCGATGTAGTCACAGATCTTAGTGGTAAAAGCGATTTAAAAATGTTAATTAACCTACTAACAGTCGATTTAAGCTACCTATATTGAATCTGTTTATTTAAATCAGGCAATTATTAACAGCACATATTTTTGTTGATGTTTTACGTCATTAAATGGCAAACAAGCTGACGGCCTACCCATTCTATCTAATCATAAAAACGTTCAAAATCTACGCGCAAACTCATCTCAAAGACAATCAGGGCAAAAAATGTAAGTAACTTAGAGACATTGTTGACAGATTCAGACTGAGATTAGATTGTTATTGTTCTTAATGGTAGAATTTCTCCCCTGATTTTAAGTGTTCACCGCTGCCTAAAGAGATCTATAATCCAGAGGCGTTGTCATCCCATAGATAGATACAGCTGAATTGTCTCATGTGCCTGTACTAGGGTAGGTTACTAAGAAAATATATTAAGTCCATCAGTTAGATTACTAAAAAATATTGATACGTAGTTTTTCTTTTGTCCGGCAAACAAAAAATTACGAAGATACAGCGCTTGGAAATTTCGTATAACGTCACGCCGTGCTACAAATTTTACCACGTTATTACGTCAAAGCCCCCCACTTCTAAACTTTGATGTGATATATATTTGTAATTTTTTATCTAATTGATAAAACAAAAAATACGTGTTCTATATTATTTAATAATCTTACTGAGGGACTAAATCGAATCGATTTATTTTTGCCCAGGCAACATCCCTATTACACCGGTATCAATACCCTTCATACCGGAACACCGTAACGCTGCTTTGCTAGAGATAGGTATTGTGGTAGTATTTCTCCTAGCACAATATCCTTCACAACGGCTACTACTTCTACTATACAAGTATTTTAAATGCCTTAAGATTTTCTACATTAAAAGGTACCTATAGGTGTTCTTATAGTCTTCTCTTAAAATGGTTCTAAGTTTATTCAAGTATCAAGTGATTTGGGTCGTTGGAAACTTATTCATGCGAAACTCGAAGTTTGGCAAATACGTGTGCCAAAATCCATAGGTTTCCTAAAATTGGCACCATCGTCTATGAACAAAATATTATCTATGTCATATTCAGAATATTATAACTTAACATGTGTTAGTTGGTGAAGATTGCATAAAATGATTGATTGAATAAAGTATTCAACTCAGAAACTGTACCTAGAGGGATTCCATTAGTGTTTCTTGAAATCTCCAACTTTACTTATCAATCAACAAAAGTTTATCAAGATTTGTTTTTTTTTTGGTTTGATTGATGAAGTCTGAGAAAAGTAATGGATCCAAAACTTACTAATTGTGTATTGGATCAACGTTTACGCTGAACGAAATAACCCTTTCACCTTTATTTACTGTATTGGTAAATTCGTCTCAAGTTACTGCTCCAGCGATGCAATCAATATCAGACTTCAATTAAAATACTCCAAATTGGCATCTATTGTGGCTCTGATTAGGTTTGTTATAAGTTTCTAAATTGTTTCTTTGGAAAGCTGCGCAAATCTGCAGTATTATTCTGTTAAAACCTCCCTCAGTGAAGTGAGTTTGAGGTGAGTTAACATTCCCTAGCACCACTTTATACTGATGACTTTTTGCTGAATAACAATTTTAGATTATAAGAGAAGGTCACTGCGAGTAGGATAATGGATTTACTAATAAGTAATCATCAAACTTTAATATACAAATTGTCAGAATTGACGTTGCTTTGAACAATCAGAGACACAAACGGCTTTATATTCAAAGAAATAATGATTTTTATTAGTCGTGTCACGAGAAAATATAAATTTACAAGCAAAAATCCATCTTCAGAATAAATATATCTCACACAATTTTCACTTCATTGACCAATGGTCCAAAACTTTCATTCGTATGTGTACCTAATGATAAATTCGTGACTAAAAGCTTCGTGGCAGTTCGCCAGGGCTGTCCAGAATCTGTTTAAGAGCAAATATTAAGCAATCGTTTCTCCTTCTGCGCAATAGAAGATAAGCAATTGGTTAAACACGTTATGGATAGAAGATATAAGAGTGATATATAATAACTAGCTTGAGCCTGCGACTTCGTCCGCCTGACGGTTTTTTGAGGTGTTTTATTTTTACGCGAAATTTCTAATTCTTTTTCTAACCTAAAAGTAGTTATTACATAATAAACAGCTATCAGCCAGTGAAAATCCCATCAAAATTTATCCGGTCGTTTAGGAGATGAGCCGAAAAAAATACACAGACAAACTATAAAAAAATAAGTTGATAAAATAACACGGTTTAGGTGTGTGCAAACATTCACACTTTTTTTGTAAAAAAGCTGTTATTTCGACACGACAAATAGATAGTTCAATTAAAATTTAAATAGGAAATAAGTAATATTTAATTTCATCAAAACTACAATGTTAATGTTAACATAAGCATATAGACATTTAATAACACAGGTTAATAACAATGTACATGGATATTAGAAAATATAAGATTAATATATCCTACGAGAAGAATTACAGGATAGATTTTCAGGCCGGGCAATTTGATGTTTCCATTAGGAATTCCTTATCAGTAGCCCGCCAGGGAGGTCTGGATTTGTACCTGGTTGGCGGCAATAATAATATACTATTCTATTCACTTTTGGCAAACCCTTCGGAGATAACAGGCTTGATGTTACGTTGAAAATATATTTATATAACACGCGTTTTGCCCGCGACTTCGTCCTGATAAATGTCAGCTATCGCGGACGCAGACGTAGACGCGGAATAAATAACAGCCTATGTCCTTCCTTGGTGTTCAAACTTACCCCGTACCAAATTTCATTAAAAACGGGTCAGTCGTTTAGACGTGAAAGCGTAACAAACAGAGTTATTTACGCATTTGTAGCATTAGTAAGAATTTTTGAACATTTTTGTATGTCTGTACATAAAAGAATATTGAATAACCCTGTTTCGTATTGCCAACTCATGCATCCTTTATGCCTTGACCTTTGCGGCAGCGTAGATACATCCCAGTTTCTTGTCCAAGCTGTTCTACGTAATCCGGGATTACTCCCAACGACCCTGTCAGCGGTAGTTCAGTTAGTCGTAATTTTCACCAGAGATAAAAAAAAGGTACACGTAGAAGACTGAACAGGAAAATGTTTTACTTCATTTGTGAACTTGGCTAGTCGTTTATAGCAAAGCTTGCGATGCTTCACTATGATCGGCCTGCCAAGTAACATCGTTTTAAACTAAACGCGTAATATATTCTTGGCACATGAAATTTGGTTTTTCTGTTAGGTGTTCTCATGTTCTTTAATAATAATAATACCGGCCTATTATTGTCCCACTGTGATGTAAATGCCTATTCTACGCTTGGCAAGGCAGATTGGAGATTTCCAATTATTATATATAAGTCCAAATTTCCTCACAATGCTTTTCTCCACAGATGTCAGTTATGTCCAAGAAAAACGTTGAAATACACAATTATGAATGGAAAAAGTCACACTCCTCAAGTTCCTTTATTTTATTTACATAACATAACATCACGCTTGAAAACTCCCCTAAGGGTTAGGCAGAGGTGAACCCATTAGTAGGTACATCCATATTTCGCCAGTTATGTTAAAGTCCCTTTTAATAGGCGGCGAGCCTATTGTTTATTTATTTAATTTAGTTATTAAAAATGCCGCGTCGATAACATAAATATACCTTTTACAGACTGGCACAACATTTGCTTATCGCAGTGTCTGTTTCAGATAATAAAAGACAAACTAAAAAAAAATAATGTATGCAAACAAATAAAACTAATGTATGCAAAAAATTTATGAACTAAAATTATACACCTAAGCAATAAATTAAAATTATACAATTAAGCAAAACTAAGTTCCAGCATCATGGTTTCCATTTTATAAAATCAATAAAACAAAATAGGTATGTAAAATTTATTAAAACTAGTATCACCTATAATTACAAATAAAAACTTTAAACTAAATAAATATCGGGGAGTGGCGCCGCATGCTGAAATACAGGTCCTAACCTAGTTTGGCAGCGGATGCTATTATATTTATATGAATAATTGTTATATAATAGCTAATAATTACGACAAAACTTTTAACTTTTATTTTTTGTGGAAATAAATTATTATCATTATTTATTATTATTATTATGTAGAAAATTACAAGTGCCAAAATATATAGACTTTACGTTACATATACTCCACGCATTCGTTTTAGGTTCTAAGCCTTAAAAACGCTACTCCAGTTGTGTGACGTTTACGACAAAGGGTTACAATACTCAACGACATACGACAGTCGTATTCACCATTCAGAAATCACAGACATGATGGACGTCAATAAAAACATATGTAGTAGTTGTGATAGATCCGTTTGCGGCGTCTAAAAATAGCCGGAGAGCAGTAAATCCGCTCCGTTGAACGGATTTGACTCGAGAATTTCGATTTGTAAACTTTATGATC
The DNA here is from genome assembly GCA_949774945.1 of Hoplodrina ambigua. Classification (NCBI taxonomy): domain Eukaryota; kingdom Metazoa; phylum Arthropoda; class Insecta; order Lepidoptera; family Noctuidae; genus Hoplodrina; species Hoplodrina ambigua. Next base: position 3,220,757 of record OX458969.1, on the reverse strand, counting down.
TTTAGTTAGCTGAGATTTATAGTTATTTATATCACTATTTCCACGTCTGTTCTCTACAAATACTACAGAATCTTTTTCAGGTATCTGTTTTTGTTTGAATGGTGCAGTTTTTGGAATCAGTTTAGAAATAAATTAGTTTGTTTCGATTTAGTTAATGTTTAATGTGTGTCTTTAGGCTAATTTATGTAGTTTCGTTTGGGATCGTATCGGAGATTTAGTAGAATGAAAGAAAACGTAGTGTTTATGTTTTGGGATATTATCGGGTGTTCGTAAGCGTAGGCGCCGGAGAAAGCGGAGTTAGTTTGTATGGATACTTGTGTAATGTCAGTATAGCATTATTTTCAGTAGCACTCTGTCCTTTTAATTTACATAACATAATATCACGCCTGTAATCCCCGAAGGGTTAGGCAGAGGTGTACCCATTAGTACATCCACATTTCGCCAGTTATGTTTTTTAGTCCCATGTAATAGGGGGCGAGCCTATTGCCATCAACCTGGCACAAATCCAGACTCCGAGGCTGCTATTGAGAAATTCCTGATGCAAAAACCCAATAACACTTTGCCCGACCTGGGAATCGAACCCAAGACCTCATGAACAGCAGTCGCAAGCGCGACCACTAGACCAACGAGGCAGTCGAGGCAGTCGAGTTAATTAAATTTTTTTAAAAGTGAATTTATAAAATAAAAAAATACTTTTTACTAAATAAGATCTCTATTTTCAAAACGTAAGCTGAATAGACCATAATTATTTTCTTAAAAGTATAATAATTTCAAGCAACCAAAATGGTAATTATGTTTTTAATAAGCACTCAAGCCCTTAACGAGGCTATTAAGATTGAACCTGTTGATTAATTAAATTACTAGGGACAAAAAATGAAATTAATAATAAAAAAATATTAGCAAATTAACTTTATGATGATTTTAAAGTAAATAAAGTTTTGTTTTTATTTTATCTATAATCATTTTCATGTTCTAAACGCGATAATTTTTAGATTATTACATTTAATTTAGCTCATTAACAATTTCTTACGTTTTTTATTACCATTATAATCTATGGTTGTATGTTTTGTTATTACAGTTGGTACATTGTTTTAAGGGAGCTATATATTTTTATGATTTGCGGTACATTGTTTTTAAAGAAATCTTGAGAACTGGCAGATTTTTATTTAAAGTCTTATGTAAAAGGTTTTATTTCCAGTTTGCTTTACAAAAATAACTATATTGGCATTTCTATAGATATGACACGTAAATAAATCAAGTTTCCACCAATGTTCTATTTCTCAACCACATGAAACGAAAAGTGTTCAGAGGAAGAAATGTATAGGCTTTTTAAGGATGAATCGAATTTCATCCCTCTGGGAACACTGGCTGATTTATCCGAGTAGGGCAATGAGCAAAATCTTTTTTTATATGAACATGGAAGTCTGTAGAATACTCACCTCGTAAGTGAGAACTGAAGAATTGTGAATTTCGTCACAAAAAGAACTTTTTTGTATTCGCCTCTGGGAATACAAGCGTAAAATTATGTAAAAATATATTATGCTAATTTATGTTACGGAATACATGCGCCTATTCTATATACATTTGGTTATAACCAGTTCGTTACATAAATAAAATTGCGTGGAATAAAATACAGAATAAAAGAATTGATGAAATAAAATTACTCTGCTGTGTTGTTTCTGCCTACGACCCTCCTTTTCGTGGTTCATAGTATAATTAATGATAAAGAAAATCGTGAACTAACAAAAGAATAAAGATTTAAGCTCTATCACGTCACGAAAAATCAAACACCAATTTATAACACAAATATAAAAGATAACTTTTCCCTCAATTTATGAAAACATTCAAAACAGTACAGAAAGCTATTCATCAAGTAAAATTTACGATCGAAAATAACGAAAAAGTTTTTTTACAGAGTATTCCGAATATATTGAAATACCAGTTTGAATGGTTAAAGCTTGCATTTGTAGTGCTTCGCGATTTATAGCCTAAGGCCTGATATGGCGGGATCGCTAAAACCGGATTTACGTTACGAAATTAGTAGCATACCTTTAAACTAGTTTAGGGGAAATAATTTCATTAATTTCGTGATACTGAACTATTTCGCGACATCAATCTGGTTTTGTAATGTAATGTAAAATGAAAATTCGCATTAATTTTGAATAGCTTGACTCGGCTAAAACCTGGTACGTTCTATCAGTGTTTGTGGTAAGTCACCACTTTAGTAAGTACTGAAGACCAGGATATGCATGTAGTTTGAGATTAAAGGATTTACCTGGGGAAATGAATAAAATTTCAGTTTTAATGAGTGCAAATATCTCTTAATTGCATACATTTTCTGACATTGATTGTCACCTAGATGAAATTGCAACAAGATTTCAAACATTTTTAATTATTAGGCTTTTTGTTAACCTGTTATTTGTCTCGTAAATATATGTATTGTGCCTACATCTCGCTTAGTGAGTGTGACAAGATTAGGAACACGTGATTTCAGTTCGCGTAGACTAACATTCTGGTCTAAGCTTTATTCGTAAAAGGAGTGTAGTTCAAAAGTATTTTATTCTTAAAAAAAGTATTAGATGAATGATACCTGTTTGCAGTTTGACCTTTAAAAAAATAAATGTGTATTTTGTTTTTATTTTAATGTTTCAAAAATGTTCGATATTTTATAAATAATCCATTGAATTAAGTCTATTTTAATAAGAGCCTGAAGCCTAACTGATAGTAAGCTATACTATAATAGCCGAGGCTAATAAATTGCCACAGGCTAAGTTTAATAGTATCCTTAATTTCCACGAGACGAAGCCGAAAGCAGAAGCTAGTTAGAAATTTCTTATCTCTTCAAGGAGCCTTCGCCATGAAACATAAACAAAAATAATTTGCGATTAGGTACATGGAGCGGGATGAGACGATGCTGATCAATCCATCACTCGCTCGTTGTACCTGTCAACCAATAGTGATCGATGTCGCACAGACATGGTGAGCGAACTCCTCTTTTGAGTTAAAGAAATGGTTCGAAGGGGAATGTTGAGAAAAAATTGCAAAATATTTTCTTGTGTTTTTAATCATAACTTCACTACCCAGGATAAAATGGTCTTAGGTAATAGTTCAATGTAATGTTAATACAATATATACAATACTTTAAATCTTAAACTTTTATACAAGTAATCTAATGTAGATACCTGAATAAGCAGGGGTGGCCCTCTATGCTTATGGATCTAAATTGTTCCATGCATATAAATTAATCATAGACATCCGTTTAAATGTATGTCATAGAATAATAAGAAAAGTAATATATTGTTACTAATACGTTGTAATTAATTCAAATCTTTGCAAGTAAGCTATAATCAACTATAAAAAAAAAACTTGTTTAAAATAACTTTGTTTTGCTTATTGGCACAATCGTGTAACAATAGACAATTATATAAACCGAAGGGGGTTCAAACCGAAGTTGTTAAATCGTACTGAATAAATTATTTCGACACAAGACGCTAGACTATTCAGATGAAAACTGAAAGTCAGAAGGCTGAAACCTTAGCTGAAAAACTAAAAATCTATGTAGGTATGTATGTTTATGATAATAAAAAATAATTATATCTACCATAAACAAACATTACAGGCAAGTAATAACTAAAATTCAGCTAAGCTGAACGAAGATAAATATTTAGCCTGTTTTTGAATAAGCCCTTTTCCAGTACCTACCTACTTACTTATTCATTAATCTCTAAAAGAGCATTAGAAGAAATATGACACTGGTAGAATGTGCCGGGGTGGCAAATAGAGGAATTTGATCTTGTAAATAGAATTCCCCTGAACCAATCTCGCAGATGCTCACGGCCTCGCAAATACGATTATTTCCATATTTGGAGAAGTTATTACGCTTAGTAATGTTTATGTAGGTTTTTATGTAAATGTAGAATTTTGTGTGAGTAATAATGGCCGTTTCATTAAATTGTTTCGCTATATCATCATAATAGCGATTATTTTTTCATTTATTTATCATTAGTTTTTGTCCGCGATTTTGTCCGTGTAAATGTCAATTTTCGATACCGACACGTGTGTTAAAAAATACCCGATGACAATGCCTACATCTCAAGCTATATTTATATTAAATTTCATTACAGTCGATTCAGTAATTATGCCATGATAGGGTAACAAACATACATTTACTTATTTATTACAGACATTTACTTACTTACTTATTTCGTATTTATTTTGACAATATGGATTGGCATTATGAAAATTATTTATGATATTATTACGGCAAAAAAATGTGACGTACTCTGTCCCATCAAATGTGCGTGACTCAAACTCTTAAATGAGAATATTGAAGGTTGAAGCTACACGCTAAAATTGGTTAAAAATACACAATGGTTGATGAGACCAAATTGAAAACATTAAAATTAATTTTAAATAAAAGAGTACCTGAGTATCGAGTTTTTTGCACATACTTCTCCATACAAAACTACCTTTTGCAAGAGCAACTAGATAAGATTTTTTTTTCTTGTAAATTACGTTGAAAAGTGCCTTTTAATGGTCTAATTTAAATAAATAATTTATGTCTTGATGATGACGAATAAATGATCTAAAAGTAAGTAATGAAAGAATATTGAATGATACTATTTAAATAAAATTATCATGCATAGCCGATTAATACAATAGATATCGTTCTATTTATGTTTGTGTATCGTAAAATAACGAATTTGTAGTACATGGTAATCCATGGTTATAGTTAAGCCGGTTAAAATGAAGAATTCTTCATTTTTGCCTAGTAGGTAGGTATATCCGTCGACAATTTCGTGTGATGTATAAAAAAGAAATAGTTTTTTATTAATATATGTAATGACGTAGAACTGCATGCCATCGGCCCCATTTTCTTTTGCCTTTCAGTGAAATTTCGGAATATTTAAATTTAATAATTCGAGAAATATATTTTGAAATGTAAATATTAATAATTTTGTTAATACCACTATAAATACACTAGATATCTATAATTAACTTTTAGGTTAAATTACTATTAAAATTCATCAATGCATTATGAAAGTAAAATTTGAGTTACTGGGTAACGTCAATCCTGTTAACCCTGATATTTAAAAATAAAACCTATAAGAAAGCCAAATAAGTTTTGCTTATAAAGTAAGTCTTAAAAGTACATAATTTCGATTTCAATAATAGCTAACGTCGTACCATGTAGCACCCTCCATTATTTACCAAACTTTGAAATAAATTTCAAACTTACAAATTATCAAAAACTTTTTTTAAGAAAAAAAAAGTATCACAAACCTTCACATAATCCACAATAGCACAAAAAAAAAGAATCTTGTAACTAGTTCACTGTAGTACACTTGCTTGCATTTAAAAACACCGCTCACACGAAATCGCGACGCGTTTACGTAACTACGATCGCTCTCGTTTCCGCGGCCCGTGCTTTCGCTAAAGCGTTATCGGCGCGTCTGGCGATTTCGCCTCACGCCGACCCCCTTACAACTACTTCTATAACTGCATTGCGCCCGTACAAACCCAAAACGCTCATTATTGCTACTTAATTCTTAATCTTCTTCACGTTATACTAGTTTAAAGAGTAAAACTTTGAATGGAAACGCTTAGTGCATTAAGCGGTTGAAGCAGCTTTACCGCTGCGCGTGCCTTCAGTAATTGCGATTATTAAACTCGACTCGACAGAGTTACTTTAAGCGGATTGTTATCGCCATAACGAGTGCTGGAATAATCCTTTTCCATTAACTATCACAGGATAATCTCAGTTGACGTAACAATTTAACCCCTTCTCCATGTAATTTTACTCTTTAATCACTGTAAAGCGCATTTATAGCTGATACGTAATAAAGGACTCGTTTCACCTAATGGCTAAGATTTGAGTGGTGGAGTCATAACATAATATGGCTTTATTGCAGTCATTCGGCTCTCCGCGCCTTTTGTGGTAATTTAATCGTTTCCCGGATTCCCCGGCGAATTAATGCCGACTTTTTTCATCCGTAAGGTTTTTCCGCTAATGAAAATTAGGGAAGTTATTTTGCTTCCGTCGGTGTTTCCGACTCGAGACGAGTTTGATAAACAGTCGTTTTGAAATGTCAACGGTGTTTTCAACGAGTTTTGAATATTATGTCGCGTGTACAACTTTTGTTTGGACACGTGAATAGTTAAGAAATATGTTTTAGTTTTTTTACAGTGGGCTCGTTAGTGAGTTTTTGTGCACTGACTTGTACTTTTATAATAGGTTTAAAAAACATACATACATACATAAACTCACGCCTTTTTCCCATGGGGGTTGGCAGAAACTACAGAACGCCATCTGCTACGATCCTTACATACTCCTCCTCCTTTTTAAAAAAAGTATATAATTTAAACACAAAATAATTATACGCATTGTTACGCAAATAAAATTAGAAACATATAAAAATAACTTTTTTTTTTCACAATATAAGTAAAAGACTTTTATGAATCGTGTCAGAAGATCCCTACGTTTGACCCTCATATTTTTATGTCAGCCCCTAACGGAATATGATAGAGACTTATTGTCGTGTTTGAAATCCTTGTATCTTGATATAAAGGGTATGCCAAAGGGTAATATTACGTACCCACATTGAAGATCACAGTTTTATCATGTCTACAATCTTTTTTGTTTTTTTTTGTTTTTTTTTTAACTCTGTCGAGACGGGCCTGTTGGTCTAGTGGTTAGTGGCGGTGACTGCTAAGCCGGAGGTCGTGGGTTCGATTCCCACCTAGGACAAACTGTGTGTGATTAGCATGATTGTTAGTTCTGTGTCTGGGTGTGATTTATCTATAATATGTATGTATTTATAAATTATATAAGTATGTATATCAGTTGTCTGGTTACCATAACACAAGCTCTGCTTAGCTTGGGATAGCCGTGTGTGAATTGTTCCAAGATATTTATTTATTTATTTATTTGTTCTATATTTTGTTTAGGTAGATAGGGTAAAAATATCCCAGCCGTTTTTCTTAAAGTAAACTTAACGGATCTTAATTTTAATGAGTAAGAATAATGAATTGAGATATGTTTTAACTTCGAACCAATTTTTTTATAACCATACTTTTTTAACAAAATTTCTTTCTTAATAGCTTCTAAGTATCGTTTTGTAAATGGCATGTTTTTGCGTTTTCGTATTTTTTAATTACATTAACATTTTTTTTAATATTTAGTTTTAAATTGAATGGAACCTAATTATTTCCTAATTTTTAATTGAAAATAAACTTTAAAGTAATGTAGGTAAATCAGATAAACCCCACAACAATCTGTAAATACGACGTGTTTTATTTTACAAAATATTTTCAGTCGGTTTTTTTAACCGCGGAGTTTCAACGTCGTATGCGGTGTAAGCTTGACACAAATATGACATAATCATACGTAGGACGGAAAAAATATGACAACCCATTTTGGAGGCTTTAGTCAAGTTAATCTTCGTCACGTATCGTTTAGTGTGAATCTCCCCTAACAGTGCACAAGTACATAGTTGTGTATGCTGGTGAATACTCCCCATTTTCCTCAATTAACTTTTACTACTAGCGTGGGTAGCACACCACCTGACCGGTCTAAACCAAATCAGTGTAAAAAGTTAAGCTTACACACATCGTCCACAATCTAAACTAACAAGTTTACAAACACGTAAGGTTTCATCTTTTGTGCACACTTTTGTGTAGTTCATGCCTATCTTTTTCTACCACTTCTTGATAATTTGAAACCGATGCTGTTCCAATTTTCAACCGACTTCAAAAAGGAGGAGGTTCTCAATTCGACGCGTATGTTTTTTTTTTTTTTTTTTTTTTTTTTTTTTTTTTTTTTTTTTTTTTTTGTATATTTGTTCTACGATTACTCCGCCAATTATGAATCGATTAGGATGATTCTTTTTTTGTTTGAAAGAGTATAGTTCGGAATAGGTCCCATAGGAATATTGTCATGATCTGATGATGAACTTTGGAGATATGGAACGGAACTCCTTAAAAAATCACAGCAGAACCGCCGTAATAAGAAAAATTGCTTTGTTTATACGTGTAGTCGATGGCTGACTGAAGGAAGTGGGGAGGGGGTACGTCAACCCCCCTCCTATCACTTTCCAAAATTAAATATATCGTGTGAGGTATTGTTTGAAAGGGCTCTATGTAAGGATTTTGAACATTAACACACAAGCACTAAAAAGTGAAAAATAAAAAGCTTTTTTACAAAAAAATAGGACCGCCTTCAAAAACTACAAAAAAATAACTTTAGCTTGGAAGTCGGTGGCAATACCTACATAACAAGAAATAAAACCAAAGCCGCCGACTTTCCAGCTAAAGTTATTTTTTATTTTGTAGTTTTTGAAGGCGGTCCTATTTTTTTGTAAAAAAGCTTTTTTCTGGTAGGTAGTGCTTTATCGGATATTTTTACAGTTCATTAGATCTAGGTCTTGTCCACAATCTTGTGCATGTCATCCAACAACTATTTAACTAAGACGTGCTACCGCGTCGATCTTAAATAAACTCTAACGATAACTAATTAAAGTACAATGTTGGTTTTTTGCCTTCAAACCGACATTAGGCATTACGACGCAAGACCTCAGTTTGTCTTTCATCTGTAACACGATAATATGGACACAGTGTACAGAACAGAATTCGGGCCACTGCTAAGTTTTTAGACTGTCACTTGATTGATTAATTATAGAAACGTTCAAAGTAGTTTTAGGTGGTCAAATCTATTGAGAATATTTTGGTGAATTCAGTGTACTATGCGAAATCTAGATTTTGTTTAACTTTAGGGGTTGTTTGACCTCTAAAGATTTTACTAACGGACTCGATTACATGAAATAAGTCTTTTGGTGTTATTTTTATGCACAATGCGAAGACTGTTTTAATTCTTTATTCAATCTTACTAAAGAACTCGATCAAATGGAGAGACAAAGACTTTTTTAAGATATTTAATTTTAGGAACGAAAATCGTTCATGTTGAAGAAAGGATACTTTCTTGTGTAATAGTAGCCGAAACGGCAAGTGTTTGTTTTGGCAAACAATGTATCGCTGCTAGATATTGCTAAGAAAGGCTAGAATCCTTAATTCAGGTCACGATGTTGCCAAACTGTTTAGGGATTAGAAAACTGTGAAGTGTCTTCAGAATAATTTATCTGATAGAAATTAGTCTTCTTCTGTTACTTTTTGAATATTCATTAATTGCGAGTTAACTGTGATAGTTGACAGGATAGACGATATCAATATCAGTGACTATTGACACTAATACAATTCTCCACACAGTAATATTTATTCTCCAGCAAAAATAATAAAATAACCAATAATATAATATCTATTCTACCAAAAGAAAATATAATATATTCTTCGATAAATACTAATAAGCAAATTATTGGGAGTTTTCAACCGACTTCAAAAAGGAGGAGGTTCTCAATTCGACGCGTATGTTTTTTTTTTTTTTTGTTTTTTTTTTGTGTGTTTGTTCAACGATTACTCCGCCAATTAGGATTCGATTTGGATGATTCTTTTTATGTTGGAAAGAGTATGGTCCCGAATAGGTCCCATAGGAATATTGTCATGATCTGATGATGAACTTTGGAGATATGGAACGGAACTCCTTATAAAATCACAGCAGAACCGCCGTAACAAGAAAAATAGCTTTGTTTATACGTGTAGTCGATGACTGACTCAAGGAAGTGGGGAGGGGGTACGTCAACCCCCCTCTTACCACTTTCCAAAATTAAATATATCGTGTGAGGTATTGTTTGAAAGGGCTTTATGTAAGGATTTCAAACATTAACACACAAGCACTAAAAAGTGAAAAATAAAAAGCTTTTTTACAAAAAAAGATCACCGCCTCCAAAAACCACAAAATAAAAAATAACTTTAGCTTGGAAGTCGGTGGCAATACCTACATAACAAGAAATAAAACCAAAGCCGCCGACTTTCCAGCTAAAGTTATTTTTTATTTTGTAGTTTTTGAAGGCGGTGATCTTTTTTTTATTTTATACGGTTGTGATTTTTACTATATTATTACTACAGCTATAGGCACATAATTGTATTATTAATAAAGAATAAACGTGCCACATCAAAAAGATGAATGAGATTTGGGATAGAACAATCAAGAATAAAATGAGATAACGGTTGATAGACTCAAAGATAGATATTATTGGATTCCCAAATAATGTGATAAGAAACATAAGATTTATGCCATTTATTCCCCAAAATAATGTTAAATAATATTCGGCAGCTACACTATAATATTATCACTACATCCTTATTCCCTCATCCTTTTTAGTATCGTAAAGGGAAAGTAGGTGCCTTTCACCCACTTATCGCGAGCCGCAAATCTTTGAAGGGTAGATAGGGTAAAGTTAAATTGGAGGGTCTTGCAGAGTCGCTAATCTGTGCAAGGGGTAATTATGAAATAATTGTGTACAAAGTTTTATTAATAAGGTAAGTATTTGTATACGAATAGAGTTATTTAAATAAAATAGTTAAACAGAACTTTACGCAAATTAAAAATAAGTTTTTTTTTGTAATGAAAAATCCATAATTAAATAATTATGGATTTTTGGTTTTTTATTGGTTGCAATAAAAAACCAAAAATCGAATTGTTGATTATGGCTTGCAGGAGTTGTCCTGCAAGCCATAATCAACAATGGAGAACGTCGAAAAAGCGCCGAGTCAATAAAGCTCGACGAGTCCCGGAGAAACGATTCAACGGTTTCATTATTTTCAACAATTCACTGTGAATAGTTTACCCTCAAAATACTCAAGGCAATTAAGCTTCTTTAAGAAAAAAAACGATCTAAAGAAATTGACACACTAGTCGGTGTAGGTGCGGTTTTAACTTTTTGTGCTAAGTTTTATACAAAATCGAGGGTACGGTCTATTGAGAACCAAAACAAAAGCACACAGACAGCGTCGCGCAGCTCCACGCTCGGCCCGTGTGTGGCGTTGTTTATTTGACGTCTGTGGCAAATCTCTACAGCAATGTTGCGGTTTATTTGCTCCACGCATTTAACAACCAGAGATTCATTCATGATGAAATACAAAATAACTTTATGGTTCTAATTAAAGACTAGAGAAATAAAAGTTCCTTGTAATTCTTCAATTGTTCTTCTTCGCTTTAAGGATTTCTGCATTAAGGTAAACGTTAAATAGATTAAAAAATACATTTACTTCACCTTTTTTATGTCTGACAATAAAGCTTCTACTTGTAGTAATGGAGACTGCAATTACCTGTAAAGATAGCAAAAGTTTTATGTTAGTTGTATGTAATGAAATGCTGCTTTTATTCTAATTAACAATTAACATTCAAGCGCATAAGACTTATTAGTTAGTTCCACACGAGTACGACAAGGATTCGTTTCAATCTGCAATTATAATAATAATATAGACTATAAGGTAGATTTACATAACCAGTTCAGGGTGCAGATCATGCGTCAAGTTTCACCGAGCTACCGACTTATAGTTGCAAGAGGTGCCGTAGGATTTGAGTCGGTAAGTGTCCAACATAACCTTCCATTTCCCCAGACGGAGGGTATCAATGAGGACGGCCGTATCTTTTTTACGTTAACATACAAGTTTGATTTTGTCACAGCTTCAAGAAACTGTATATATAAACCTGATTATATCGTTTTATTTTCAACTCGATATCTCACATGTTCCCGAGATAAACGGTCTTGACAGATAGACGGACGGACGCACAGAGAACAAAGTGATCCTATTAAGGGTTCCTTTTTATTATTTTGAGGTAAGCAACCCTAAAAGTAATTGTAAAATTCAACAAAAATTTCAAAAAACATTAAACACTTAACTATCTAAAAATCTCAAAAAAACAAAACACAACACTTGGCCAGTGAAAACTAAAGTGGAGCAGACAAATGAATAGCGCTGAAAGCTTACCTATTTGAAACGATGTGAAAGGAACAAAATGACGTGAATGAGATTGGAAATTGTTCTGCAGCCTTTGTGTAAAGTGATTTGCTGTACAAACGTACGTGCTACTCTATCAGATATAAGGACAGGTGGACGCATAAGTAAGTGTTGCATGGTATATCTTAGAAGGGGCTCTTTACTAATAAAATGTTTTTAAAGAAAAAGTTTTTTGTTTGTAAGATGTGTAATCTCTGGAAGTACTAGTCCGATTACAAAAAAAATCTTTAACTTATAGAAAGCTACCCTATTGTCTGTGTGTATGAATATATTTTATAGTGCATTTACAGAAGCTAGTATAATAATACTTTAAAGAGTGAATCAGTAGTGCTATTCTGTAAAAATCTCCTTCGCATGATTTAGGTAAAGTGAACAGTCAGTCTATACTCGTAGCATTAAGTTGGATGACAGCTCTTCACAAACTCACTCGAGCTAAATTCACAAAAAAAGATTTTACAGAATAGACCAGCCGGCAGCCATATTTGCAGATTTACATGATGAGGTAGTTAATTTTTCAGTAAATTACCTATTATTTGATGACATTGACAAAACGAAAAAGAATCTTTTCGGAGAACAAAACGGAATAAATAATACAGTTTAGACGCATAATTTTGTTCTGTAGTCGCTTGATTAACTTGTCAAATAAATTGAACACGTTCTAATTGGGTCTTAGTGGCATTACAAAATTATTGCGTTGTGTTTATTACCATTTTTTTGTTTTATGAATTACTAGCGAACCGCCCCGGCTTCGCACGGGTGACTTTTCCAAACATTTTCATTCATAAAAACCTTGTCCGGGAAATTACGAACACAACAAAAAAAGAATCAGCCAAATCTGTTCAGCCGTCCTCGAGTTATGCGCTTAGCAACATATTGAGTCATTCATTTTTATTTATATATATAGATATAGATTATGACGTCACTACTCGCCGAGGCGTCATTTACGATAGACATTAAATAGAGAATTGAAACCAAAATGGTATTTAATCACTCCATTTATCAGCACACTAATGATGCTTAAGGATACCTGTCACAAAAAGTATCTTTGAGACTAACCATCATCCCATTTAATGAGCCGTTTAGAACATTGGTCCGATTTTTATTTTTTCTGGAGCAATTTATTAGTTCTTGGACTGTTTTTACTCGATCTTTTATTAAGGATATCTTTATCCGCCACATAACTTGAAGATTTTCTTTGTAGTGAGTGTCCCTAACGATGTTTCTTTTGTATTGACTTGATACAGAAGAATCAGAACAAGAAAGAATAAAAGTAATATAACTTCCGTCCTACTACTCTGGTTACTCTTTACTCGTTCAGAAAAAGGCTTCTTCTCGGAAGGGTTTGTCAGTTACAAACGATGAACGAATTTTGCAAAAAGCGTTCTTGAGTTTAATTAACGAGAATTATAAAAATAAATAATTATAAAATGTTTTTAAAGAAAAAGTTTTTTGTTTGTAAGATGTGTAATCTCTGGAAGTACTAGTCCGATTACAAAAAAAATCTTTAACTTATAGAAAGCTACCCTATTGTCTGTGTGTATGAATATATTTTATAGTGCATTTACAGAAGCTAGTATAATAATACTTTAAAGAGTGAATCAGTAGTGCTATTCTGTAAAAATAAACGAGCGTGCAAAAACGAATTTTGCAAAAAGCGTTCTTGAGTTTAATTAACGAGAATTACATAGGTATATATATTTTTAAAAGTCTTTTAGTATTTGTAAATTCCGATTGCCTTTAATTTATATTTGAATGGTTATCCAAATCTATACTATAAAATCAAAAGGTAATTTATTTGCTCATTGACTTAGGTAATACGAAATTTCAATAACTCATTGACCTATGAAGATGAAATTTTGCAGGTAGGTGATACAAGCCAAGAACAGATTTTGCGACAGAACCGAATTAAAGAAGTCTTTGACTTCCACGGCGACGAAATGCCGAGCAAAAGCTAGTGTTTCTAGAAAATTACGGAAAACATTTCTGCCCGAACTAAGTGTCAAAAGTCATTTAAAAGTATAAATTGCTTGATTTTCAAGAGATATTATGATATTATAACTTATTTTCCAAGTTCAAAGCTGTAACTTCCACGACACAAAATTACCAAACAACAAATTAAACTTTTGACTACCCCAGAAATCTCTTCTATTAAAGTATAATTCCGTGATTATCCAGACACGAGCCTGGCCATAGATAACTTCTCAGCGCGATCTCTTGGCGATATTACCTTTATTACCATCGTATTGGTAATCATGAAGGAAGAAACTTTAATGAATAGAAAAATGATGAGCACATTTAAGTCACCTCTTGAGGTTAGAATACACTTGAGCAAATGCTCAATTGGGTCGATGTCACACGAACCAAACATTGAACATGACGATCGACGCAATGTTACGACTTCATTTTACAAACTAAAAAGCGAATTTGTGTAACATTTTAATGAACACAGACATGATCTGCAGATTTAATATTTCAATAAAGAATAAATACATAAACATAAAAAAACATACTGCAGAATTGAGAAGCTTCTCTTTTTTGAAGTTGGTTGAAAATAGAAAGGAATGTTACAGGTACACACGCCGCAACATTACGTCGAACACAGCATAGAACATTCGCAGGAATATAACATGACATGAAAATGATTTTTAGTTTGAGCTTTTCTTACTTACTACCTTTACGTTACCGATATAGTTAATTCCTTAAGTAAAACCACTCAGTCGTAAATCCAATTAGTTGGTTCAATACCAACCTATTATGAAAACGATCAATCTACTCTTCATAACTGAAGCGACATTGAGAGGAGCCTGACTCTGCATCCCGCTAGATGCATTAAACGCAGCCCCTTATCTCTCCTCAACAGATAGTTTGGGTTCATTGACACTTCACCGCTTTGCGACTTGGCTTTGAAAGTCATAACATAAACTTAATAAAGAATATTTTAATATTATATCAAATAATTTTGTGGCACATACGTTATGTTTGTAAACTAACTAGCAAGCAGACTATTAAGTGTAGGGTCCTGGATTATATTCCCAGGTTAGGCAGAGTCATTGAGCTTTTCCATTAGAGATTTCTCAGTAGCAGCCAGTTGGTCCTGCGCCTGATCTGTCCTCAATCATACCGGATTGCCGTTCTATCGGACTAAGAGTGAGCAAATAGGGAGTGCACCTGCGTTTGCGCTTATACAAATGATAATACATACAGAAAAAGTTTTCAAAACAATAATGTAATATTCTGAGATTAGTAACAGACAATATCAAACCAAACGGATAATGCCATGTCGCTCGCCATTCATCAAAGATAGAACATCTAACGCGCCTTTGATTACGTAGTGTAATGAGCTCTTTAGAATTGAATAGACACATCCAATCAGGTTATCACGTCATCTAATCGTTATCAGGAAACTGATCAATTCTGGCTGTAGATTACTTATATCATTATGTATGTAAATTGATATAAGGTACGGAGTTATAATACCAGCCTATTATTATCCAACTGCAGGGCAAAGGCCTCTTCTCATGCAGAGAAGGCACAAGTATTTATTATTACGCACGCCCAAAGTAGATTGGCTATTTCAAATTGATTTACATTAAGTCCGGGTTTCCAAACTATGCTTTCTTTGACCGATGTCAGTGATGTCTATAAACCTGAATTTATCATTAGAAATGTGTTACTACTTTTCCTCACAAGTTAATGTTGAATTCTAGAAAAAAATCTCGCAATGTGTACTTTGGTACCTGGTTGCAAAGTTGCAAATTAATTTAATTAAAAAGCAAGTTCTAGATAGAACTCTTAGCAATTACAACAGTTGGTCTAGGAAAGTTTCCAAAACTCGGTCATCGATTTAGCTAACTACTACGTTAAGCAAAGTAGGTAAGTGCTTAAAGTAAAACGAATTTCCTTCAAGTCCAAGATTAAGAATTTGTTCCACTACTTTTCAGTAGATTATACTATTTACCTGAAGGCCAATTCTCATAATTGAAACATTCAAAATTTAGTCGCAATCTACACCATGGTCATGTCTAAACATTGACAAAAATGTAGTTAACGTAGAAGCATTTTAGACAGAATGAGATTAAGATTGAAATGCGAACGTAACTAAAAGTTACTAGAATTGATATAAAAAAATGGAATAGAACTTGAATTGAATAATTAATTAATTAATTTAATTAATTTATTCTAACTGTCTTAGAAGATGTTGACTGTCCCGAACAACAAGTCTTCAGATGATTATTTCGAACAAATCCTAATCATAAATCTTTGAGACTATAATTGGTCTTGTCACATTTCATTAGCACTAATTATTAGATGACAATTATACGGGCGGAGACAAAGGCTTCTGATTACGACTGTATTATCTTGAAATATAGATGAAGAGACATGCCAGAGACAGATATATCTCGTTTAAGTCTAAATCGTACAGTTTAATGTTTATAAAATCATTGTCATTGTTCTTTGTCGCTATTCTGTGGATGAAGCCACATACCTAATAATATTACATTAATACTAGGTACCTATATAATAGTAGTACAAATAACTTATTTAGTTTTATTTGCTTAGGCGCTTATTGCTGGTTTTAAAATATAACAAAGCACCGGCCAGCGATTAGGACTCGCACACAATGTGATTCTGCATCACCGTACAATATTAAATTCTTCATAAAAACGGTATTTTTTTGTAAAAATATTTAAGTAGTTATGCCCCGCCGGTTCACCCGCGTTAAGTTACGTCTTTAGTTACTGCTGCGCTGCCGTGGTTCGTAGCGTGATTTTAATAGCCTATATTCTTCCCCGATAAACAGGCTATAAGACGAAAAAAGATTTTTTAAATCGGACCAGTAGTTCCTGAGATAAGTACGTTCAAACAAACAATGAAACACTTCGGTTTTTTAATATTAAATTATATAGATAGATAGACATTAAGCTAGCAGAACTTTGTTTTCATTAAAGATTCTATGTTTAGCGCGCGACCCTAAATAAAGCTTGAAATACTGATCCTGAGAAGCTACTAACGATGATCATAAAATATGTGAAGCAATCTTTAACCAAGACAAATGTACGACACAAAATCCAATGTCTTTGAACAGCTAAATGTACACTGACAAGGGACGAAGACCTCTGATTACAATTTTCAATTAGCAAGCCAAAATAATGGGGTTACTCGCTGTCTCCCTCGTAAATGGTTCTGTATTGAAATAACACAAATTTTATTAAAAGACTGAATTTCTCCCGGGACTTACTGCCTCGAATTCATGAACCCGTTTTGAAATTAATTATTGCAGGTTTGTTAAAAGGCTTTGTCATTGCCATAAAAACTTTTTGGTTAATTTCTGGCTTTCATTTATGGAATATGTCATAAAGAATTGTTGAGTAAGCGTATAATTAAATTGAATATCAAAAACAATAACATACATTATCATTTTCTATAAAATCTATTTAAAAAAAATAAAAATCTCGACTGCAAAAATTACACATATTTATAAATTTTTTACTAGTCTATTTTAAGGACTTTTTTTATTTAAAGTGTTATATATATTTTAAATCTACTTGTCAAATTCTAGACGATACAAAGAGTCATTAAAAAAAAATTGAGGCTGGTATTACTTTACGTTTTAAAGCGACCACACCGGTTTCTTTTTATTTTCAAGTAGCCTATGTTACTCAGAACGATGCAAGGATTGTAACGATACTCTATACATCTAAATCAGTTCAGGCGTTTAAAAGTTATGGTGGAATAAAGAAACTCACATACATACATATACATTAACCCTGAACACATAACACTCCTTTTTTTGGGGCAGTCGTGTAATAATAATAATAGAAAGGAAACTGATTGATTTAAATAATTTGTATTATCTACGAGCTTCACTCGGGTACAACACCATCAACATTTTCGATATATCAAAAAAATTAAAAAAAAACTCTCACACAAACCCTATCAATTATGAACACAACACTTAACTATCGAAATCCGTTTGACCTTTTATACATACATGCAGCAATTGATTTTTATTTAGATATTACCAGCCCCGGCTTTGCTCGGGTCCAATGTAGATACACAAACCTTCGTCTTGCATCACATCTATTGATAAATACTTCAATAAAATTCGTTATAGTTTAAAAGATCTAAGCGTACAGACGGCGGGAGCGACTTTGTTCTATAC
Organism: Hoplodrina ambigua; assembly: GCA_949774945.1. NCBI lineage: Eukaryota > Metazoa > Arthropoda > Insecta > Lepidoptera > Noctuidae > Hoplodrina > Hoplodrina ambigua. The sequence continues at coordinate 3,202,678 of OX458969.1, read as the reverse complement.
TACGCTTAGATAGATATGTCCAATTAGCTTACAATTTCTCTGAACATAACTGCTACGTCAGAGTCTCTCACTCATGTCTACTTATAATACTGCATCGACGTATCTTCGGAAGAACTTCCTCTCGTCTTCAGTGAATAAGGAACTAATGGCTCACGAAACTTTCAACAACGTTCGTAGCAAATCAAATCGTTCCATGTTCATTCAGCGAGGAAAAGTAGTTGGAAATCGTGCAGATAAAGAAAACATTGAGAAACAAGTTTGGTTGGCAAACCAAGGATTTGTTAACCACGTAATGCTTTTTTTTTACTTTTGGAGATAGTAAAATGTACAGATAAGTCATGTTTTAACTAAATTGACTCCTAAAGTCATCGCTAATTATAACAACATAGCTCCATATAACAAATGTGCCATTCAAGTAAGGCTTTAAATCGTACGAGTATTTGTTACTGATGAGATAAAAAGGTGACGGTTCATGGGCGGCACGCTGACAGCTAAGAGTTGAATTTTTCAAAGCGACTCCGGTCGGGCCGTTGCTGTGTCGGAGCGTTCTTATTGATAATAAGACCACAAGCCACAAACTATTTACCATTATTTGTAATGTAAAATAGTTTATTATTTTAAGGTGTTAGACGTTTAAACTGAAATTAAGCTATTTAAATACTATCTATTTATTAGAGTCTAGAAAAGTCTGTCGATAATTATATTAAAAGTCAATTTTGAGTGTCTATTCTTTTGTGGTTAGTTTATTCTGGATTAAAACTTTAGTTATCGTCCATTTTGAATAGGATTAATATCTATCAAAACGCAAAATATCCTAAAGCCTAACTTTTAACAGAATATCAGGTACATAGTTACACAACTTTCATGCAACTCTTAACAAATAAACTATTTCTTCAGACAAGTTCAGTTCTCTCCTCACCAAATTGAATGGGGGCACGATTGATCGAATTTAAACCAGCTTCGGAATGTTTTCATGAACTACCTCAGCAAATAATTACGTTAGAACAGTTCTTACTTGTCTTATAGTTTTAGTAGTACGGTGAGCTGAGATGTTTTAAAGTGAATTTATTTGGAAAAGGTATTTAATTACTAGGACTGACAAACTGTAGGATTAAACCTGAATAAACTCTAACCCGAAAATCGATAGTCATTCTAATGGATTTTATGGAACGTATCCTGTTAAACCACATTTTGTAACAAAATTAGCTTACCTCTTAGGTACTTATTATTTGACCTTGTGCTGTTGGAGTAGAAATAGGCGATAAGGAAAACGGTTGATAAATCATTAGGCTGTCACTGTCAGCCGCCTGTCAGAAGCAGGGTGTAGTCAAGGTCGAGCGCATAAAAGTTGGGTTTTTTGAAATCTTGAAAGCTTCCGAAAGGTATCAAAAAAGGTATGGATAGCTATAATTTAATAATCAGACGAAAGAAAAGATAAACGGTATAAAAAATGATGACTTTCTAATGAACACTGAGACGATGGTTGATTGAGATGTACGGAAGATTAGGAGCCTATTCCACTACCTTGGAATACGTTCCGATTAAATTACTTGTCTGATCATTTTATACAGATTTTAGAGAATATTACTTACTGCGCGTGCCCCAAATAAAAGTTATTTTCAAAGGCAATCAGCCAAAAAGAATAAATGCAAACACAAAATAAGTACAAGTGACGATCTAAAACAAACGACAAACTTTTTTTTATAATATTTCTAACAAAAAAATCCTAAACGCACACTGCGCAATCCGGAACCTCTGAACCGGAACAGCTGCTTACTTCACAGCTCGCTGAACGCGATGAACCGAACGCCGAATTTATGGACCCTTGGATTGTGAACACAAAAGATGCTCGTGTAAGCTTACCCTTAATTGCTTATTTGAAATGGGAAGTGACATTTACGATTTTGGTATTTGTTGGGCTTTGATACAAAGTTTTTGTATGTCTTTTTTTAAGTTTTTTTATAGCTATACCTATGTGGATTACAAAAAGATATTGTATGCAAGGTGCGTATCGAAAAGATCATAGGTTTATTGCTTATAGTTACTGACTCAATGGCTACTTATGTTTACTCACTCAATGTTACTTATTCTTCAGATTTCTACTAATCAAAAATCAAATCCACAATAAACAATTCTCTTTTTCTAAACGGTCAACAAGCTACTATAATTTTATATAAAAAAAACACGACTGCAATAATGGCACATATTTGTACTTTGTTTACTCGTCAGTTTTTTTTTACGACGTTTTTTATTTACAGTGTCATATATTTTTTAAATCTACTTGTCAAATTCTAGACGATAAAAATAGACACGAAAAAAAATTGAGGCTGGTATTAATTTACATTTTAAAGTGACCACGCCGGATTCTTTTCATTTTTTACTAGCCTTTGTTAAGCCCTCGAAACGATGCAAAGATTGTAACGTTACCCCATATATCTAAATCGGTTCAGGCGTTTAAAAGTTACGGTGGAATAAAGAAACTCACATACATTCATAAATAGGTACATTAACCCTGAACACAACACTCCTTTTCTTGGGGGCAGTCGTGTAAAAAGTTTATAGCAACTAATAATACATTAAGAGTGAGTTGCACCACCTCTCAATAGACCAGATAACATTTTATGTTTAAAAATGGAATGGAATTTATAGGTCCTAAGCATACAATAAATGTTTATTCTTACAGCACATTGGTGCCGATTCTCTTGGTCACAAACTAAACTAAAATTAGACTATTCCCATCTTTTTCTGTCCAATAAAACAAGAAAGAGACTAATGTAAACAAGAGCTGTCAAATTAAGTCAATCTGACACATCCATACAAATTATAGTTGACATCTAAAAACGTATGGATTAAACATACGGAAAAGTTCAAGGCAAAACTAATTCGACATCGCTAACTTAGTTCTTTAATGTCACGGAATGTCACCGTCCTTTCCTTTCGCTGTATGTTAGTAAGAGATGTCAATTCTCTAAATTTAGTCTAGTTTGTGAACAAGGGAATCGGCACTATTGTCCCTAAAGATATTAAAATAAATCGTATCTTCGTTCCTCTGAATGCCGGAGCGCAACGAAACCGCACAATATCCCGCCTCCGATGCACTGACCGCAGATCGAATGGTCAATGACTGTGACAGACTCACGTACAGATTCTCGGTTTACTACTAAGCCTCGCCCGTGTTCACCAGACGCCAACATTTAATCACTCGGTTACGTGTTTAAACAGCTGTTTATGTCCAGTTTCTTAAGAAAATGGCTTTATTAAATATTGGTGAATACAGACCCTAACATTATAGGACATAATTATTTCTACCAACAAATGGCAGTGTATAGATACGATTGTATTATACTTGTTGGTTTTTTTTTTACACTTACCTATAAAGTGAAAGGTCACTCACTGACTAAACACAAAATCTTAAAACTATTGGACATATGATAGATAGAAGACGGTAGGAATAAATTTTGTTATATGCCTGAAAAAGGGGGTCTGTTGAAGGGGGCCTTGTCGGAGTGCTTGTATGATGAGATGTTTGAACGTAGATTAAAGGTAGATTCGCCTCAAAAGGAGTATGTAAGGATCGAAGCAGGTGGCGTTCTGTGGTTTCTGCCTACCCCCATGAGAAAAAGGCGTGAGTTTATATATGTTGACTTCTACGTGGACAAAGTCGCTGGGCAATAGCTAGTATAAAATAAAATAAAATTGATGAATTAACATTACGCTATTTTTCTACACCGAACTTTCTGCATTACTTGCTAGTGTCATATAAGATTTGTTACGGTAAAACTATTAAATTCCAAAGATTTTCCATTACCAATATATTACTCGTACCTTCTCTAAATTGTTGGCGATGTTCAACCTCAATAACGCAAAGCTCATAAATCTAGATGTAAGCCTAAGGTTGAAAAACAGGCTTTATTAAATACCTAGCTCTATTGTTGAGCAGTCTTTACAAACCAAATACTATTATTCAGGTTCATTGTGCGTAACAAAGGTTTTTTTAGGCGATTGATGCGTGTGTATGAAAAAATGGTGTACCAAATACCCTTTCTTAACTTTAATATTTATTTTACTTTAATATTATGTTGTATTGACTGCCTCGTTGGTCAAGTGATCACAAGCGCGACTGCTGTGCATGAGGTCTTGGGTTCGATTCCCAGGTCGGGCAAAGTGTTATTGGGTTTTTCCATCAGGAATTTCTCAGTAGCAGCCTCGGAGTCTGGAATTGTGCTCGGTTGATGGCAATAGGCTCGCTTCCATTACATGGGACTTAATCCTTAACTGGCGAAATGTGGGTGTACTAATGGGTACACCTCTGCTTAACCCTTCGGGGATTACAGGCGTGGTGTTATGTTATGTTGTAAATACTACTGCCGATATATTTTGTACAAATCTCTCTCTATCCTTGGTTATTGCAGCTTGAGGTGAGCTGTCAATATAGTTATTGTCAATATAGGTATTGAGACTAATTAGCACTGCTAATGTTAGTACATTAGCAGTGCTAATTAGTCTGTAAAAAATTAGGTAGTGTAAGTATGTATAGACTCACTATGGCAAATGAAATTTTTCTCGTTATGTTAATGATTAGCTTTAGCAAAAATATAATTAAATAAAGCCTATGTTACTCGCAGATAATGTAGCTTTCTAATGGTGAAAGAATATTTAAAATCGGTCCAGTAGTTTTTGAGTTTATCGATTACAAACAAATAAACAAACCAAAATACAAATTATTCCTCTTTATAATATAAGTGTAGATGTATTTAGTGACTTTGATGTGAGCTGTCATATCATACCACCAGATACAATCGACAACTCACTTCAAGCTCATTTTACTTCAAGCTCATTTTTTAAATTCAAGATTGACGAAGATTTTACAGAATAATACGAGTACTACAGGCCACAAATTCCAGGTTTCCTCAGGTCCAACATGACATAAATACTACATGTCATACACGTCCGTAACTCAACGTCCCAGCAATAACATTTGTGAGCTATGAAATTTTATGCGCCCATCAACTGAGGCTTTCAATAGAAGTGCTTGGTAGACAACTGGTGGTCGCGGTTGATTGCATGAATACGATTATATGGCTATTTTTTATCAGGAAAATATAAAATAATTGGTTTACCGTTTTGAACTCTAACTTAATGAGTTTCTTTAGGAAAACATGCAAAATACATGACATTATTAAACAAATAGCTTTCATCCGTGACTTAGTCTCTGTCAAAGTTGATATTATGTTTTATCCCGCGGGAATACAAAGACTGGATTAAAGTTGTCCTGTGTTAAGCTATACCAACATCTATAATGTGTGTAAAATTTTAATTCCATTCAGCTGTCAAAGCGTGAAAGAGTATTCTCCTCATAACCTTTCATGTTTGATTTTCTAATAGAATCAAATTCTTAATTCAAATTATTTATCTGCCTCTTTCTTCCTTTTCTCTCTACTCTGTTTCTCTTTTACTGTAATTATCTTTTTCTTTTTTGTGATAGTCTGCATGGATTTAAAATAAAATAATGTTATAAATATAAATAATGTATTTAACAATTTAGTTTCATTATCCATCACAGGCGAATGAATCGTGTGACTACCGGACACCGGATCAATACAATACAGCGTCATATTTCACGATAGCCACAAAATTGGCGAAATTGGAAATGTGATCAGTGACATTTAGATCAGCGGACATACCATGGGCACTGTAATAACGGTTTTTATGTGGTTTTTATAGTCAACGAGTAATAAAACGTAAAGCATCACGTAACGTATAAAAATCTCTCGTGCTATAAATTGGACATTCGTGAGGTCCAACTTATTATAATATTTTTTTAATGTGCATTGTGGGAATGATTGAGTTTATTTCAACGACGCTGCGTCGTTAAAAATATATGAAAGCATTTTTTTAATTCATTATTGTTACTTAACAAAACTGGCGAAATGTTGGTGTATTAATGAGTGCTGAGCATGAAGTCTTGGGCTCGATTCCGAGGTCGGGCAAAGTGTTTTTGAGTTTTTCCATCAGGAATTTGTCAGTAGCAGCCTCGGAGTCTAGATTTGTGCTCGGTTGATTGTAATAGGCTCGCATCCTATTACTCGTACATGAGCCTAAAGCATAACTGGCGAATGTGGCTGTAATAGTGGGTACACCTCTGCCTAACCCTTCGGGGATGAATGATATTATGTTATATTTTGTTATAGACGACTATAAATATCTATAAATTCCAAGTCATGACACAAAACACTGCCTTAAGAATTTCTTAAGTAAAAGGAATATTTAAACAAAACTTTACATTAGTAAGTCATCAGCTAACAGTAGTTTGTCTTTTAAACCTCGCCAGCGGTGAACCAAGTTTAACTAAGTTTGTAAAATTCATTATAATCCTGGCTCGATCTACTTTATGTTATGAACAGGAAGGTTTCTAAGGAGGTAAAGTTACCTGTCTATATTTATGTAAGTACTTAGTATATATGTGCCGGTGGGATAACAGCTCGCCTCAAGCCCAAGGGAGATTTTAACATAATACCACTGCTGCATCAATATAATACGTAAATGACTGCCTCGTTGGTCTAGTGGTCGCAAAGTGCGACTGCTGAGCATGAGGTCTTGGGTTCCCAGGTCGGGCAAAGTGTTATTAAGCTTTTTCCATCAGGAATTTCTCAGTAGCAGCTTCGGAGTCTAAATTTGTGCCAGGATGATGGAAAAAGGCTCGCCCTCAATTACATGAGACGTAGATATAACTGGCAAAATGTTCGTGTATTAATGGGTACCTTTGCCTAACCCTTCGGGGATTTTGAGAGCTATGTTATAATTGAAAACTTTGATAATTATTGACAGATAACAGACCCAAGGATTGCTAGAACATAGACCTGAACATTGTTTAATTTCTAGAAATTTCTCCAAAACATTAACACTACAGGGAATAATAAATTCTGTTACGAATCTAAAATATCACACAATAGCTCTAACTCCATTGTGGAACTACGATACCGATTAAATCGTTTAATTCTAACCCGAAGCCCGCTTAGCACAACAAAGCTATTCAAACAACGGCCGCTGTACCGTAAAACCTATCTCGTTGGGCCTGCAATCTGGGTATAATGAAAATAGACAGCCGACAACTTCATTTGATGAAGAATTTATATCGCCTCTACCTCTGTCGCTTTGTAAGGAAGAAAGCGTGCGACTTGACGTCTGAAAGTTGGTATCTGCTATTCCTTTTTTAGAGGTGCCAAATAGCACCTTATTTGGTACCTACTAAGGCTCTCTGCTGTCTGTACTAAGGCTCTGCAGTCTTTCTGTCTGTTCGTCCGTCAGTCTGTCACAGGGCTGCTTCTTAAAACCGTAATAAAAAAACAGAGAGACAAAGTAAAGACTATTATTTATTCAAACATTATACCACTGAGTGGGGAACGGTTCGCCAAGTCTTGGACTATTATAAACTATTAAGTAGGAAATAGTACCAACCAAACTTAGACCGCTATTCGCAACCCTAATGGAGCTTGTATCCGGTACATCCAACATCGATGCATGGTGTAAATTATTCATGTAAATAAATGCACGTGTCTCTGATGACTTATGTATAAGTCGCTTATCTCTACACTGTTTATCTATTGTTATGGCACTATGTTTACTGTTTTTAGGGTTTTGTACCCAAAGGTTCCCAAATGTAACCCTAATGGAAGGAAACGTCTGTCCGTCTGTTTATCCGTTTGTCTGTAACAGCGCCACAATAGGCATACGCTTAAATTTTTTACAGAGTATGTATTACTATGACCGGTGTAACAACAAAAACTAAATTAGGTTTATTTATTAACAGGGATCAATACAAGCCCCGCTAAGAACATTTTTTTACTTATTTTGTGTATGTATTATGTATGGCAAAAATCCGAACTCTGAGATAATCCTTTTCATTGAGGTTTTACTTCAAAGACACCGTAGATATTAGTAAATAGTCATATTCAGAACATTCTTAAATTACCATATCCGCAGTTCTACTATTTACAACATGTAGTTTTGTTCTTAAAATCAACCTTTTAGTCATCGAGATTGATAGAACTTATCATGAGCAAAAATTAAAAACATAAAACCTTAAAAAATCGTATTTTTTAAACCAAACCTTACATTTAAAAACTCATGTTGGTAAATTCTAAGATTTACTAGTCAAACATAAGATTTACCCGATATTCCGGCTTTCACAGTAACATTGTACAGCCCAAATAAAATTGAGTGAGAAAGTCTCTATTGTGTTTGGATTTGACGTGCGATCAATAGCTATGAAATTTTCCTTACACTACCTGAAGGCTTCAGTCTGTACCTGACGGTTTCGTAGTCTTATAAATAAACTCATTGTCCCCACTCATGTTTTCAGATGGATTTATTCTGGAATACAGCTTCTTCCCTTTTGTTGATGATATTATTGTATCTAAAGTAAATTGTTTTGTATTGGGATTTTTTAGTTTAAATAAATTTTACTTTGATATATTTTTCTGAGAATAAGTATATATTAGTTCGGCCTTTGAACGGTGTAGTCCTTTTTGCGGTTGAAAGTGATCTAGCTCTTTTTATTTTACGTTGGTCCAGACGAATTTGATAGGCGTTTTATATCTGCTTAGGTACAAAAGCCTGTCTAAATTCGCAAAGAAAAGCTTCTTACGCTAAATTTTCGATGATTGCTTATTAACGAGCCCACGAAAACATTATCACTGGTTTCAAGCCACTCTATCTACATAAAAAAACAATTATTTATCTACAGAAGGGTAGGCGTAAGTGTACTAAAGTCATAATTATAAATCCTCCGTTCACTAGATATTCCACAAACGGCGCTCACTAATTACCAATGAGGCACAAATCCAGACTCGGAGTGTCTACAGATTAATCCTATAACAAAAAGCTCATTATCACAATTTTAGCAATCGTTGTGACATTAATAGACGCAGTTAAGTCTTTAAAGTGAACCCAATTTGAAGATATCGATGACATGAGATGCTAACGGCGGGCTTACATCAGTCAGGGGCGCGGATTATGCGTCAAGCATATTCCAGGCTCAAGGTGTTGGAAGGAGAACAAGAAGAAGGGAGTCCGATTTAGTTTTATCATTTCCCCAGATGGAAGGATTTTCGCACAAAAAAGGGGTACACTTACAGCGACGTAAGCGAAATCGCGAACACAGCTAGTTTAACTAATAAAGCGGGCAACGACCCTTTGCCAACATATCCGCGCAGATATGTTCCAGTACCGTACTGGAACGTTATCTGAATTTCTGTGAACATGAAGCTTACTCGACATTTTCTGAGCGTCGAAGATTTTTCACGACCGTACCCTGCATTGTTCAGATAAAGGGGCTTATTCCGAGCTACTTGCTCTGTGGACGGACTTATGAACCGAGATCCTGAAGTTGTCAGACCAATGTCATTTTAGCATGCCTGAATTTTTTAAATTGGTAGTGGAATTTGGAGTTAAGAAGGTGATTGTGCTAGCTAGCTTGAATGCTTTGGTTTCTTTTTCACTTACTCACTTAAGTTCAAGTGTGATGACTGATTTTAGTAAAATATTTTGAAACACCTGCATAAATTATTACCAGATACTGTACGTGGCACTTCAGTTGCGGTCGGAGTTTTAAAGATTCATGGCTGAGTTTCTCAAAATTTCCGGCATGTTGAAATGACATAGGTTTGACGACTCGGAGTTCTTGGACTAATAGGATTACTACGTTTGTGCCGTATGGAACATGTTGGACGTTTGTTAGTCTTTTCTTTAGTGGCTTGTCTTCGGTTGTTAGTTTAAATATTGTTATGATATCGTTGAAAGGGTTGTGTGGAGCGAGTGGTAGTGAGTGGGTATAAGTTGTTTGATGTTGAATGGTGCTGGATCTTGGCGGTTTTGCATATTGTAGTATTTTTAAAGACCAAGAGTTAACTCAAAACTCAGCAAAGTAATAAATTAAAGAAAAAACTTGTAAGCTTACTAAGTTGTTACCTTTAAGCAACTGTATTTAAAAGCTGAAGCCAGGCTTCCAATCGTAAAGCCGACGTTGATTTCCAATAGCTTTGCTGTTTTTAATTATGAAGCAATAGTAAAGTCCAAGTAGATGGCAATAACCTTTTTATATAACATACAAAATATACTCCGTGTAATATAAACGTACCACATAAACAGAACAACCGCTATATTATTTTCCCCCTTCATGATTAAAACGTGTACCACTTCATAAGTAGATAATCTAATCCTGTTTATTTCAATAATTTCCAAACAAAGTAACAAGGCGAGTGCATATCCAATAAGTTCCTGTCCGAAAATAAATTTACGTACACATAAAGAAAAAAACGTTTTTACATAAACATTTATATCCAGGTCTTTTAGACCAGAAATATATTTAGCTATGCAGCCAAAACTGTCTAGAATAAATGTGCAGTATTATAAAATATATACCTATATGTCGGCGGGTCGCCACAATTCGATAACAAATAAAAACACGTTTCCGGAATAACCTTAAAATCAAATCAGATTTGTTGATTGTAACTAAGTCAAAAATTGTATTTCAAATCATTTAATTATCAAATTAGTAATACTTATAAGAATACAGATTATTTTCAATGTATGTCACGTTGGTGAGAAATTACATTTCAAAAATAAAAACACGTGGTCATTATTTTACCACGTGTTAACATTAAAAATAGATTTACGCATGTTAATTGATTTAAAAATGTTATAAAACGTTTGTTTATAAAATAGTAACATTTTATAATGTAAAAACTAATTTTATTCTGCGGAAGTGGGTGTTTTGTTCCAATGAATGACACACTCAATTCTACTATAAAAAGCCGAGCGCTCGCCGGACTCGGGCATTCTTAGTCGAGCCGTCGTAGCGATCGGACCTCCTCGGTAAGTTAAGAATAAATTACAGAAAGCATTTACTGTGTTTATTTTCATTATCCAAGATAAGCAGCAACCCTGACCAGGATATTAGTGACGTCAGCAATGCTGACGTCACGTTTTTTAAAAACAACCGCGAGGACCCTGCCTCGTCATCAGAAGTGGGATCAGAACAAGCTCTGATTCCAACCACTTCCTCTTCAGCTTCGGTTCAACCTATCACGTCTGGAACAGTGCAGGGCAGTACCAGGTTGATAAACCCTGCCTCATTAAACGTTTCACACTCGCTAATTGGTGCGAACAACTTCAATGCCATGCAGTCCACCGCGACGGGAATACCCGCAGGCATGACGTATACATCAACCGCAATGCCAACTGCTCCGGAAATACCAGCTTTCGCAGGGATGCCATTCGCTGGATCGTCCGACACGACGACTGTGCATCCAACTACTCCAACAGTTGGATTTCCGCCCCAGTTCATGATGCAAATGATGGAGATGATGCAGAGAATGTCCGAACGGTTGTATTCTCCTCCAGAACCGCGGATCAGGATCAAAGACATCTATCTACCATCGTTTGATCCGGACAGTCATGTTGGCATCAGGGAATGGTGCCAGCATATTGATAAAGCAGCTGATAACTACAAACTAAACGACCTGGACCTACGCACTAAGGTGTGTGGATTACTGAAGGGACGTGCTAAGATGTGGATCGATGATTGGTTGGTGACTACATCCTCATGGGAAGAGTTTCGCGAAAAGTTGATCACCACATTCGAGCCCGAGAATAGATACTCTCGCGATATACTACAGTTCCGGGAGCATGTCTACGACTCAAGCAAGGATATATCTGAATTTTTGTCCCGCGCCTGGGTTCTCTGGAAAAGGATTACAAAAGACAAACTGGATGATGAACTTTCAGTGGAAGCAGTGATAGGATGTATAAATGATGAGTGCCTACGCATTGTGCTGTTGAACGCAAAAGCAAATACGGTTCCAGAACTCATCTCTGTGGCTTCCTCATTACGAAAGAAGCGCCCTCATCAAAATCCTATTACGTCGATGCCAAAACGTGCACGTTTTTCAGATACTGCTCAAACTACAACACGTTGTCAAATATGCAAAAGGACGAATCATTACACTAACGAGTGTAGGTTCAAGCCTTCGTAATCTACTTCAAATCCGCAGAAGACAAATACTACAGCAGCGGAGACATCTAAAGGTCTGATTACCTGTTCATTCTGCAAGAAAACGGGCCATACTTTCGAAACATGCTACAAGCGTCAAAACGCATTGACATCAAACGTGAACTGCATAACTGGAACCAATCAAGCACCCATTACTGTTACAATTGGTGCAACAACAATACGTGCCATCTTCGATAGTGGAGCAGAGTGTTCATTGATTCGTGAATCAATTGCTGCAAAATTACCGGGCCAGCGACGCTCTGCAGTTAACCACCTCAAGGGGATTGGCAGATTCCCGGTAATTTCATTAGTCGAGATGAAGACTGTCTGCACCATTGACTCCATAAGGATAGAAATACTATTCTTCGTGATTCCTGATCATGAGATGTCAACTGATGTATTAACTGGTATGAATTTGATCCATGGTACCAACTTAAGCATGGTGATAACGACAGATGGAACCAGACTGATGCACCAGCAAATGGTTCATCATATAACGACAAAAAGCATCATCTTTGACAAATTAAACTGCGACCTGACGAATCCTGAAGAACTAAACCAGTTACGCACGTTACTAGTCAAATATGATCACCTATTTATCCGAGGATATCCAAAAACGCGCGTTAATACGGGAGAGCTCGAAATAAGACTGAAGAATGCAGACAAATATGTCGAGCGGAGACCTTACCGACTCAGTCCGGTGGAACGAGAAAAGGTTCGGGACATCATCAAGGATTTGTTGGAACACAACATCATACGCGAAAGCAAATCTCCCTACTCAAGTCCTATAATTTTAGTAAAGAAGAAGAATGGAGACGATCGGCTATGTGTGGACTACAGGGAGCTCAACGCAAACACATTGCGCGACCATTACCCGCTTCCTCTCATCTCTGATCAAATTGATCAATTGGCCAATGGGTATTATTACACCAGCTTTGACATGGCGGCAGGGTTCCATCAAATACCCATCGCAGAAACGTCCATCGAGAAGACCGCGTTTGTAACACCAGACGGCTTGTATGAATACATTACCATGCCGTGCGGATTGAGCAATGCCTGTTCCGTTTATCAGAGGTGCATCAACAGAGCATTGTACCCACTCTTGGGAACAGTTGCACAGGTGTACGTCGATGACGTACTGAGCAAAAGTACAAACTTCAGCGAAGGGCTATCTAACATTGAACGCATTTTAATAGCCTTACAAGAATCCATATCTAGGCAACGTGGTATCAGACGGCCAAGTACGACCCAGCCTAAGAAAAGTGGAAGCTCTGGTCAAAGCACCAGTGCCGAAATCTGTCAAGCAAGTAAGGCAGTTCAATGGGCTTGCGAGCTATTTCAGGAAGTACATCTCCGACTTTTCACGCATTATGGTACCGCTGTACGAGTTGACCAAACAAGGAGCTAAATGGGAATGGGATGACCGACACGAGAAAGCCAGGACGACGATAATTCAATGCCTCACCTCGTCTCCAGTGCTGACTCTCTTTCAAGAAGGAGCACCGATACAGTTGTATACAGACGCGAGCAGTCTCGGATTTGGGGCAGTTCTCGTTCAAATTATCGACGGACGACAACATGCGGTGGCTTTCATGAGCATGAGAACAACTGATACTGAAAGCCGCTATCATTCCTATGAACTGGAAACATTGGCAGTAGTCCGAGCAATAAAGCACTTTCGTCAGTATTTGTACGGACGAAAATTTACAGTAATAACTGATTGCAATTCGCTAAAGGCATCCAAACACAAGAAAGACTTGTTACCAAGGATTCACCGCTGGTGGGCATTTTTGCAGAACTATGATTTCGAGCTCGAATATCGTAAAGGAAACCGGCTCCAACATGCTGATTTCTTTAGCAGAAATCACAGTGAACTTACAGTAAATGTCATTGCAAAAGATGTGGAATGGTTGAAGGTTGAACAGCGACGAGATGAAGAACTTCGGCCTATATTGAATAGCCTGATTGACAACAATCCGGTAGAAGGTTTTACCTTGGAAGACGGGGTACTGAAGAAGTATGTATTAGATCCGATTTCCGGCCAACAACTACGAATAGTAGTACCAAAGTCGTTCCAATGGAGATTAATTACTTAATTCCTTCTACACTACACTCAAGCACCCAGGTTGGAAGAAGACCCTATAGAAAGTTAAAGAAACCTACTAGTTTGATAAGATGAGCACCACAATCCGAAGATACGTCGATAACTGCGTGGTGTGTAGAACTAGTAAAGGCACATCGGGTGCAGCACAGGCACAGCTTCATCCAATTGAAAAGCCAACATGTGCATTTCAAGTGATCCACATGGACATCACAGGTAAGTTGGGAACCCAAGAAGACCAACAGTACGTCATTGTAACAGTGGATGCATTCACAAAATACGTACTCTTATACCATGCTACTGATAAAACCCCACACAGTACTCTTGCCGCCTTAAAACGTACAGTACATTTATTCGGAACACCAGTTCAAATAATTGTGGATGGAGGAAGGGAATTTTTAGCCGAATTCGCACAGTTTTGTGAACGGTTTGGCATTAATATTCATGCGATAGCACCAGGCATCAGCCGAGCGAATGGCCAGGTGGAGAGAGTGATAGCTACATTAAAAAATGCCCTGGTAATGATCAAGAACTACGAGACCGAACAGTGGCACAGCATCCTTGAAGAGCTACAACTAGCGATGAATTGCACAGCACATCGTGTGACAGGAGTAGCACCACTCACGCTCATCACTCAACGAAAGCATTGCGTACCACCAGAACTGCTTAAACTGGTTGACATTGACCACCAGACAGTCGACATAGAAGCGCTGACCAGACAAAAACAGCAACGAATGACTCGAACCGCTGAGTATGACAGACAACGCTTCAACTCTCGCAAGGCTAAAATAAATAATTTTCAACGTGGAAATTATGTCCTGATTAAGAACAATCCACGCAATCAAACGTCACTGGATCTTAAATTCAGTGTGCCCTACGAAATTATCAGGGTACTTGAAAATGACCGCTATATGGTCAAAAAGGTGGTCGGCAGAAGACGCTCTCGAAAAGTTGCTCATGACCAACTTCGGCGTGCGCCACAACCGGGAGACCAAGGTGCCGTGTCGGCGGGAGAAGATCTCGATACACCGCTAAAAAACATTACAACCGCTCCCGATCCGGTGCCATCCACGTCACAAGCTGGCCAGCCAGTTCAAGTAGCTCACGACGACGAAAACTTATCATCGGATTAAAACCGGTGAGTTAAAAATCATTATTCTCATAATATTTTCAACCCTAAGATCTTTAATAACAATCTACGAGAATAAAAGATCTGGAGAGTGATACCTCTGAGCTAAACCATGTGTTACCCTTGAGCTAACTATGGGTCCTTGATGCATCCACTAGTGAACCCTGAGATACCGTTGAAACACCTTGTGGAACCATGAGTAGACATGTATACACCACAGATTCTAAAGTAACAAGGCAGGGCACGAGAGACGTCTTTGTGTACTGTGCTTACAACAATAATCATAATAATAATAAGCAACATAGGTTGCTAACGGATACCTAGTTCAAAGGAAAACGTTTTCTTAATTTCATGCATCTAACCTCACAACGCAGGCAGACGCAGAGCACGCGCCGCCTGTCAGAATGGCCGTGTCGGCGGGTCGCCACAATTCGATAACAAATAAAAACACGTTTCCGGAATAACCTTAAAATCAAATCAGATTTGTTGATTGTAACTAAGTCAAAAATTGTATTTCAAATCATTTAATTATCAAATTAGTAAAACTTATAAGAATACAGATTATTTTCAATGTATGTCACGTTGGTGAGAAACTACATTTCAAAAATAAAAACACGTGGTCATTATTTTACCACGTGTTAACATTAAAAATAGATTTACGCATGTTAATTGATTTAAAAATGTTATAAAACGTTTGTTTATAAAATAGTAACATTTTATAATGTAAAAACTAATTTTATTCTGCGGAAGTGGGTGTTTTGTTCCAATGAATGACACACTCAATTCTACTATAAAAAGCCGAGCGCTCGCCGGACTCGGGCATTCTTAGTCGAGCCGTCGTAGCGATCGGACCTCCTCGGTAAGTTGAAGAATAAATTACAGAAAGCATTTACTGTGTTTATTTTCATTATCCAAGATGAGCTGCAACCCTGACCAGGATATTAGTGACGTCCAAGGTGTTCGAAGCGCTCCTGCTGCGCCACCTCACACCGCATCTCACACCCAGACCGGAGCAATTCGGGTTTCGGAGCGAGCATAGCACGACGCTCCAGCTGTCGAGGGTCCTGCACATACTCACGGCGGCCGTGAACAAGCGGGAATACGCCGCCGTGGTATTCCTGGACATGGAAAAGGCCTTCGACAGAGTGTGGCACGCCGGGCTAGTGTACAAACTCGCCCACACCACAGCGCCCCGTCGTCTGATACAGGTGGTCTCCTCCTTCCCGCGAGACAGGACATTCAAGGTTTCGGTGGAGAACGAACTCTCCGCCGCGCGCCCCATCGCGGCAGGCGTGCCGCAGGGGAGTTGCCTCTCGCCTGTGTTATACTCAGCGTACACCGACGACATTCCCGCCACGCACACCTCTACGCTCGCGCTGTACGCGGACGACGCCGCGTACATCACCACGTCGCTCTCGGCCAAACACGCGGCCGTCAAGATGCAGCGCGTGCTCGACGATCTCCCGGACTGGCTCAGCAAGTGGAGAATGTCGGTGAACGTGAGCAAGACACAGGCGATGATAGTGACGGCACGGAGCAGCACTCACCCACCGAACCTTAAGCTCATGGGGGGCGACATCGAGTGGACGAGTACTGCGAAGTACTTGGGGGTCAAACTCGACCATCGCCTCACCATGGGCCCGCACGTCAGCGCAACAGTCGCGCGGGTCAAGCACACCCGCCACCTACTGCGCCCGGTGCTCTCGTCGCGCCTACCGACCCGGGTGAAGCTGGGGGTGTACAAGACGTACATCCGCCCCCAGCTCACCTACGCCGCCCCTGCCTGGCTCGCCCTCGCGGCCGAGGTGCACAGGAAGAAGCTTCGGACGCAGCAAAATCTCGAAACGACATCCTTCACCGAGACCTGCGCGTCGAGAGCATCGAAGAGTTCGCGGCCGACATGGCGCGAAGAATGTTCGCGCGTGCCGACGCCTCCACACTGCCGCACATCGCGGACATAGCGCCCTGGCACGCGCGACCGTCGGACTACAAGCGGTTCCCGCGCGACCTGATGACGTGCCTCCTACCGGACTAGACGCCTGAGTGAGCCGCAACCACCCTACACGCCGCTCACTCAAACATCTGAACTCCACACTCACAACACCACGGCACACTGCGTAAGCGGCGCGCCGAGTTAACACGGGCGTCGCACAACCGCAGCGCACACACTCGAGAACTCCACACGCATACAAACACACATATGCCAACCCATCGAGCGACGTACACACACCATCAAATCGCTCGCCACACACTACGACGTCCCGCCCCCTGCTGCGCTATCGGCTAGACCTGATTACGTAGTAGCGGGGCGCGGTCAGCTTCCATCGTGGGTGAGCGCCAACCAAAACCGGCGCCCTTGTTGCTAGATCGACCTTTGCTGGGCCTTCCCTGGGTCACCAGGGATCTCAACCGGCAGGGGTCTGGTCGCACGGGCGCCGTGAAGAACTTAGGGCGCTCCCACGATCACACACCACAGACACTGACGGGCGCCGGGGGCAGGAGCCCCCCGTAAGCGCCTAGGTGCAAACATGCCCCCCCCCCTCCTCACCGGGAGAGGGGAGGCAAACCCAACGCCCGGTCCCTATTTCTAGGGACCGCGAACCCGATACCTCGGGCGAGGGGCAAACAGCCCCGTTACCGATTCCTCGCGCCCGGATCTGGTACACTTGCGCGAAAGACATTTCCGCGCAAGACACTTGCGCGAAAGACATTTCCGCGCCAGACACTTGCGCGAGTCCCTTTGCGCGCCAAGACACATGCGCGAATGGACTTTTGCGCGCCTAGACCTTTCCGCGAACAGACACTTGCGCGAATGGACATTTCCGCGCCAAGACACTTCCGCGAGTCCCTTTGCGCGCTGGCCACTTGCGCGAAAGACACTTCCGCGACAGACATATGCGAGCCTATACTTGCGCGATAGATACTTCCGCGAAATATGCGCGAAGTATACTTTTATAAAGGACAATGGGCAAAATTCTTGAATTAGGGTTCCGTTACTTTTTTTACAAAATATGCGTCATGGGTGTCGTGTCCATGGTTTTCGAGGGTGCTGATGACGAAAATGAGGTCTAAAAGAAAATCCAAGATGGCGGCCGGAAAAATTTCCAAGATATCTTTCATGGGTGTCGTGTCCATGGTTTTCGGGGGTACTAATGACGAAAACGGTGTCAAAATGAAAATCCAAGATGGCGGCCGGAAAATTTTCCAAGATATGCTTCATGGGTGTCGTGTCCATGGTTTTCGGGGGTGCTGATGACGAAAATGAGGTCTAAAAGAAAATCCAAGATGGCGGCCGGAAAAATTTCCAAGATATGCTTCATGGGTGTCGTGTCCAAGGTTTTCGGGGGTGCTGATGACGAAAATGAGGTCTAAACATTTTGACCTCATTTTCGTCATCAGCAACCCCGAAAACCATGGACACGACACCCATGAAGCATATCTTGGAAAAATTTCCGGCCGCCATCTTGGATTTTCATTTTGACCTCATTTTCGTCATCAGCACCCCCGAAAACCATGGACACGACATCCATGAAGCATATCTTAGAAAATTTTCCGGCCGCCATCTTGGATTTTCATTTTGACCTCATTTTCGTCATCAGCACCCCCGAAAACCATGGACACGACATCCATGAAGCATATCTTAGAAAATTTTCCGGCCGCCATCTTGGATTTTCATTTTGACCTCATTTTCGTCATCAGCACCCCCGAAAACCATGGACACGACACCCATGAAGCATATCTTGGAAATTTTTCCGGCCGCCATCTTGGATTTTCTTTTAGACCTCATTTTCGTCATCAGCACCCTCGAAAACCATGGACACGACACCCATGAAGCATATCTTGGAAAATTTTCCGGCCGCCATCTTGGATTTTCATTTTGACACCATTTTCGTCATCAGCACCCCCGAAAACCATGGACACGACACCCATGAAGCATATCTTGGAAAATTTTTCCGGCCGCCATCTTGGATTTTCTTTTAGACTTCATTTTCGTCATCAGCACCCTCGAAAACCATGGACACGACACCCATGACGCATATTTTGTAAAAAAAGTAACGGAACCCTAATTCAAGAATTTTGCCCATTGTCCTTTATAAAAATATACTTCGCGCATATTTCGCGGAAGTATCTATCGCGCAAGTATAGGCGCGCATATGTCTATCGCGGAAGTGTCTTTCGCGCAAGTGGCCAGCGCGCAAAGGGAGTCGCGGAAGTGTCTTGGCGCGGAAATGTCCATTCGCGCAAGTGTCTGTTCGCGGAAAGGTCTAGGCGCGCAAACGTCCATTCGCGCATGTGTCTTGGCGCGCAAAGGGACTCGCGCAAATGTCTGGCGCGGAAATGTCTTTCGCGCATATGTCCTGATACCCTCGCGCCCCACTCTGGGGCGATGAGACGACCACCGACCGGTGTATTTATTTTCATTATCCAAGATGAGCAGCAACCCTGACCAGGATATTAGTGACGTCAGCAATGCTGACGTCACGTTTTTAAAAACAACCGCGAGGACCGTGCCTCGTCATATATTATTTAAATAGCATGCGTGACGTCCTTTTCCAAAGATTTCCAAAGAATCTTAGATCTCTTACTGCATTTTATTTTACATAGATCTATGAGTATATAAAAATGGTGTTTAATTTGAGTTTCTTGATCACCTAATAGTGTGAAACTTTTCTAGTGTTTAGAGATTAGTAAGTTTTATCAACAACATGAATCAGAAGTTAGCAAAAAACGAATGTCGGTTTGTTTATAGTATTGATCGTGCCTAGTGACAAAACTTAAGTGGGCTATAGGTACTGCGAAGGTTTCTGGCCCAAAAAAGACGAGAATCAAAATCGCGAGCAATAAGTAAATAAATAACAACAGTAATTTAATATTACTTCCCAAAGGGTTTAAAAAGTGAGTGATGTACAATCTCTAAATTAAATATAAAATTATTTCAAGTTACGGAAAACACCTCTTCTTAGACAAAGAAAGAACACGGGTCGTAAATCAAAGAAATTATTAACTTAAGCGATCATCAAATTGAAAAAGTACGACCACGGAGGATGGATCATATCCAGTTATAGTTCTCCGTGTTCTTGGCAGTAACATTGGTTTAGCAATAAGGATGTAAGCCTGTTTTATGCGAGGATAGACACTATACTACGGTCAAGGTCTGTAAGAGAACTGAGTGTAGGGTTTAAGAAAATATAAAAGAAATTTTGGATCAAATGGCAATATTTATGAAGTATTGTTTGTACAGCTAGTACTTGGTTGCGGAAACAAAAAGGGTTAGTTTTTATAGTGTCGACAGATGTTGCGTTTCGTAAAGGATTTTTTGGATTTTTACATACTATACCTACTATGCTTTATGTCTCTTAATTTCATTATATAAAGGCCTTGGAAAAATCATTTCTTTTATACTTATGACAAAACCCGAGCAACGCTGGGCCGGACCACTAGGTAATAAAATAAGTGAATAAAATACTATTTATATTTTATAAAACCAATTACCTAATTGCTTAGTTTAACAAAAATATCCGCTAATACAAAGAACTAACTGAACGTATAGTTAGTTCAATTCCATTAAAAACCAAAACAATAGTTGTATCCATATTTATGTTATTTAACCCTAAGATGCAACAGCCATCAACATCAGAAGCTCTAAACTATAAAACAATCTTATCTCCCATCCTTCAATACAATCTCGTACATTATGCATGGAAATCCGATACACGTCATTTTCACTGCATGGAGTTTATGCAAAATCGAAGACGCGGCACACATGCTAAATAAATTTGACTTCAAAATATTTTTAGTAGATATTTTGTTCGTCTTTTTACTGCAAGCAAAATGAGCTATTGTCTAAATGAAATTCTAGCAATATACGGGTTGGTGAACCTTGTTTTAGTTTTTTAGAGACTTGATTTTATTTTGGTTTTGTCCTTTATTTAAATTAGGTATCCTACACTTATAAAGTAAACATTTATCATAATTTGGGTAGTGTACCCATTTAATGTTAAGCGAATAAGCTGAGCCTAAAATGGCTACGTACCCTAAGATTATTAACCTTAATTTCAGAAATTGTAAAAATAATGTGTAGAGATTTTTGCAAAAATGTAACTTTTACTAAGCTTGTTAAGTCAATGAGGGACTCAGAACCAGTTAAATATACTTACCTATAATTATATTTTCTTTTATAATTCCTTAGCAAGAAAAGGTTCATACATTAACGGCTGAAAATATTGATCAAAAATCTCAGGTTTACTTGCAAAATCACGACAATTAGACAGACCTAAACCTAGAACAGAACTATAAAGCCCCAAGCTATTATTATACACTTGACCGTTAGTAGAAGCTTATAAGTATTGAGATAGGCGACGTCATTTCCCGCTTTAGGAGACCTCTCTTTCTACCCTGTAGGCTATCTATCTCTTTCGCACACCTCCCTCCACACCAGGCGCGCGAGGCAACTGATGTTCCGAGTTTGCTCGTCATTGGCGTAGTATTTCCCGCACAGATCACTTGTGCTTAGCTAACTTATGGTTTATTTTCTCTAAAGAAACTTAGTGGTTCCGAAGAAAAATTTACGTAAGTGCACAAGTGATTTTATAATTTTGAATAACGATGTTATCGTTCGTCTTTTAAAATGTTATAATTTTTGTCGCAATCGTTCTCGATTCGTGACAAAATTTTTCTTATTTTTCTACCCTCAGATTTCTTTGTGTGTAAAAACTTTTTAGAATCTGTGTCTTTGGTGCATATTTATCTTTTAAAAGTAAGTGATTAACCTAGAAGCGCTGAACATGGGGTCCGATGACCAAAATACACCAGCTATGGCTGGGGGATCCGGTTCCAAACCTCAGAAATGTAAATCGCGTGTCCGTGAACGGCGATTATCATCCTTTTCGAGCAGTAATACTAGTAGTAGTTCGACATCATCATCTAGTACCACAAATCAAGGTTCAAAGAAAAGAAATTCCAATCGCCGTCGGCGGCGTCATATTAGAAAACGAAGGCGCGATCGTCATCTTATTGACAAATTATCGAAAGATGTAGACAAGTTACAAAAAACCGTTCAGAGTTACGAATACCCCCCAAATCATAATTATAATAGTGATAATATTTCCATTATAAGCCGAGACGTAGATAACGATCTATATTATGAATATTGCGCCTCGCAGGCGTCACCAATACGGAATTCTGAAAATCCGGATGCTGTACCGGAATTGTCCTTTGATATCGAAACGAAGGTAAAAGATCCCGCGGTTCCAATAACTCCAGCAAATTTTTTAAACATGCTAGACGAAGTTCAGCGTTTTGGGAAAAGCACGTAGACAGATATTAGATATGCAGATACCCAAAAACTCTATAACCATTCACCGGGATTTACGGAAATGGAATCAAACGAGGAGGTAAAAGAGTATGATAACATACGTCACCTAGCTTATTCTGATAAATCGTACGCAGCTATCACATTCGGCATTTTGAAGCAAAAAGAGGTTTTATTAAATAGTTTACGTAACTTAATTGCATGGTCTCAAACACCAGATGCTGTTCTCACTGATTTAAAAAATAAAATCGATGAAATTTTTCTAAAAGGTGAATTCCAGAAAGTCTCTCAGGACCTTTTACAAATGGCTTGCGGCCACAGAGCGGAGACAATAGAAATGAGAAGGCATGGTATTCTTAAGTACATTAGAGACCCTTTGGTTAAGACGGCTGTGAATAAAATCCCTCCTTCAAACACACATATTTTCAATTCGGAAGCCCTCGCTTCGGCCCTAGAAAAAGCAGGTGGTGTTAGGAAGGCTTTCTGGCCAATTAATAGGCCTAGCAGCGGGAATGCTTCGCGAGCAAAACCCAGTAATTCTGCTACACGTTTTCCCTCGCAGGGGCACGTACGTAACAATGGGCCATCGCATGGTCACGGTCACCCAAACTATTTCTGTGATGTATCAAACTACATGCATTGCCCCCATACTCAACCCTCGCAGGGTAATTACCAAGGCCATCACTACAACACAAAACCACAAAACAATACTGGGCCAGACCATCGCACTGGTAACTCTAGCAATAGGAGTTCTAATAATAATAATTTTCGATCTCGCGGATCACGACATTCTCAAAGAGGCCAAAAACGTCGCTCGTCGCCTCCTGGCTTCAGAGGCAACAAAAGACAGAGACAATGACTCGCAACCGTTCCGGGCCGGTCAGCTAGCACATTTTGTCAACCAGTGGAAGGAAATGGGAGCCCCATCTTTTATATTACAAATAATAACAGGGTATCGAATACCTTTCCTACAAAGACCTCCCTTGATAACTCCGGATCTAAAAAGCAATCGCCATCGCACCTTAGAGTCAGAGGAGATGTCCTTACTCATTTATCAAATGAAACAACAAGGCGTGCTGAAGGTAGCTCCTCTCACCCCGAGCTTTGTGTCTTCCCTGTTCTTGGTACCAAAAAGCGATGGATCATACCGACCTGTATTCAACCTAAGGTTACTCAACCAATATGTGCTGACAGAACGGTTTCGATTAATAAACATGTTCCGCGTCCCAGACTTCCTCCAACCTCTGGATTGGATGTGCAAGGTCGACCTTTCGCAGGCATACTTCAATCTCCCGATAGCAGAGTCGCACAGGCGATTTCTACGTCTCATTTACAGAAACGAAGTACTGGAAATGACATGCCTTCCGTTCGGACTAAGTACAGCCCCGAAGGTTTTCGCTTGCCTTACGAATTGGATTGCAGAAATCCTTCGAGAAAAAGGTCTGAGGATAATAGTGTATTTGGACGATTTTTTACTAACGCATCAAAATCCAAAGATATTAGTTCAGCAGGTGGATTTACTACTAGAGACGCTAGAAATTCTCGGATTCCAAGTAAATTACGAGAAGTCTGCTCTTGTTCCTCAAAAGTCTGTGAAGTATCTCGGAATTGTTTGGCATCCGTGGACAAATCACAAACAACTACCACCGGAAAAGTCATCGGGCATAGTCAAAAAAGTCAGTTACGCCCTGAAAACAGGGAAAATGACCCTAAAAGAGCTCCAAAGCCTAGTAGGCTTACTAAATTTTGCAAGCTTGCAGTACCTCGGGGCAGGTTAAACCACCGGAACACTCTGAAGTTCTTAAACTCCCTACCCGAGTACTCAGCTCCAATCAGACATGTACTACCTCGCTCGGTACTAGACGAGATGCAATGGTGGCTTCAACATTGCCACCTCTCATCGCCACTCCATACTGCACCTCCAACACATTATCTAACTACAGACGCCTCAGACATAGCATGGGGAGGACAACTCGACAACCAGACTGTGTCAGGTGTTTGGACCACAGAAGAACGATCGCTACACTGCAATGTAAAAGAGTTGCTAGCCATACTGAGAGTCCTAGAGTTACATGCGATAGACATAGCAGGAGGATCAGTTCTCATTCAATCGGACAACCGATCTGCGGTAGCCTATCTTCGCAACGAAGGAGGGACCAAGTCCCAGTTACTCATGAATGTAACACACAAAATTCTAGGGATCCTAGACGACCATCAGATTCAATTCAAAATCCATTACATTCCCGGGAGGTTCAACAATCATGCGGATTGTTTATCCAGGCACCGGCGGATCCCCGAGTGGCACTTAACATCGAATTGCACGAAAAAGATCTTCGCAAAAATGGGAACACCGGTGATCGACCTGTTTGCATCCAAGACAGCACGAATAGTCGAGAATTATGCAACCCTAGACTTGAACGATCACGAAGCGATGATACACGATGCATTCAGCACAACTTGGAATTACCCTCTGGCATGGATATTTCCACCGCCATTTCTTATTCCCAGAGTACTAATGCATCTCAACCAAGCAACAGGGCTGTACCTCATTGTAGTTCCACGTTGGGAAAAAGTCTTCTGGCGAGCGGACCTGAAATCACGAGCAATCTCAGCCCCCTTCACCTTAACGAATCTGAAACGATTCCTAGTCGACACATCGACGGGGCTACCACCCCCCAACGTCCAGAGCATGGTTCTAGAAGTGTGGAAATGTGGGGGTGGGAAGACAAAATAAAAAACTGGGATTCTAGTCAGGTATCATTACTTAAATCATCATGGCGCTCTTCGACGTGGAAAACTTACAAGGCACCATGGAAACGTTGGATTTCATGGGCAAAACAGCATGACATAAATCCTATGCATCCTGAAGCATCCCACTTAGCACAATTTTTAGCTGACTTGTATATTAAGTTTAAATTCTCTTATAACACAATCGTCCTTCACAAATCAGTAGTTTCCACACTCTGTAACACAGAACAATCTGGTAAATTAAGTGAGAATGTCCTCGTAAAACATATTTTAAAAGCAATATCTTTAAAAAATCCGATTACTCCAAAGCCACCTATCTGGGACATTAACGTTCTGACTAATTTTATGAGTAATTATTCGGTAGACAGTACAAACATTTTTCAAATAGTCCGACATACGGTAGCGTTGTTGTGCCTTTGTTCAGGTCGAAGGATACACGACTTGACCCTTTTGGGGGTTAACAAAGATCAGTGCATCATCAAGAACGACTCAATTACTTTGTGGCCTCAATTTGGGTCCAAAACAGACTGTACAGATTATAGACAATCGGGGTGGAGACTCATGGCTAACACTCAAAATCAAAATTTAGATCCTGTATACTGGATCAATAAAACTATAATTACACTAAATGAAAGACGTAGGAGTTCTGGTACATCAAATTTATTTATAACCCTGCGAGGGTTACCAGCTCCTGCCTCCAGGACGGTTATTGCAAATTGGTTCAAGTCACTTCTAAAGGCTGCAGGTATTTCTGCAACTCCGGGCAGTGTGCGTTCAGCTGTGGCCTCTAGAAGTTGGATTGACAATTTCTCCCTGGATGATATTTTAGAGAAAGGGAATTGGAAATCTGTAAAAACCTTTCAAAAATTCTATCACCGAGAGATTATGATTTCCTCAAGAATTAATGAGCCTAACACTGATATCTCTACACTTTTTGTTCCGGTCCGTTGATTTTGGCACCAGACAATTCAGTATAATATACATAAAGTCGATTTGATGATTTATTGATTATTGAAGTTGTGAATTATTTATAAAATAATCTATATTTCCGTTTTCCTATGTAAGCCAAATCTTTTATGTAACTGATTTTCATATTATATTAAAAATCTCTTTCACCACACACAATACTTTTATTTTAGCTAATTTATATAGATATAATCACATTGGCGTTCTTCCCTTAAATCACCAGGCGATAACAAACAGGTCTCAATACTTATAAGCTTCTACTAACGGTCAAGTGTATAATAGAAACGTTTTACCTGAAATAAAACGATTATTATATACTTACCTTAGTAGAAGCTTATTTTTAATCTCTGCCTGGTGGTATTTCGACACAATGACGAGCAAACTCGGAACATCAGTTGCCTCGCGCGCCTGGTGTGGAGGGAGGTGTGCGAAAGAGATAGATAGCCTACAGGGTAGAAAGAGAGGTCTCCTAAAGCGGGAAATGACGTCGCCTATCTCAATACTTATAAGCTTCTACTAAGGTAAGTATATAATAATCGTTTTATTTCAGGTAAAACGTTTCTATTTTTAAAATTAAGAAAACGATTTTCATTCATTAATATTTTTAGCCATCGACTTAATTTTTGCTTCTCACCATTGTGTTAATGAGTTTTCTTGAACAATTCACTTGGAAGAGTCCTTTGTCTTAGTTTTAATTATGAAAAAATACGAATTGAGACGTTTTTAGGAGAGTATCGATTTTGGTTCGTGACCTTGAAAATAAAATAGTATTCTTTGAAGGAATTGCGAATTCATACAATGCAATGAACCTAGACGAAAGCCATACTTAATATTACTTGGCTCTGTCTGTTTGTCTGTCATGCTTTCAAGATTAAACTACTAAACCGATTTTGATGTTTGATAAATACGGTGTGAGTTTGGACCCCAAGAAAGGATGAAAGGTTATTTTTTACTCGGCAACTTCGTCTACGTTCTATAACAAACATCAACGATGACAAAGTCTGCTTCAAAAGATACAATCATATAAATGCATTATCTTTATATTTCGACCGATATTGAAATAAAATGCTAGTTTTTTTTTTCATTGTGTGAATGCGTGCACTTATTACTTAATAACTATTATTTTCAAATATTATCTATGACATTCGTCTTTTAACACCAAAAGATAATAATTTAGTGAAACCCAAGAGATTCCCCAGTAGCCAGCCGAAAATTAGTGGCGTTTTATCATTATAATTTATGACAAGTTCAGGTCGTAAATCTTATGAAAACATCTGAGCTGGTCTCCTCAGCGCTGAATATTTTCAAATTAATTTAAATTTCATTGTGAAGTGAAAAATATTTTCATAAATCATTTATAATTTTCTTTGTTGGTTATACAAAAACATTTAACATTGCCCTGCCTTGCCTTTTTGTCATTTGAAGTTCTGTTTTTTAATTTTGGGTTGATCATTATTATCTTATTCAAGTAATACATTTTACCAGTAATACCTAACATGCAAACATAGCTAACAAACATCCATGCATCCACCCTCACATAGTCTCACGTTTATAATCCTAACTAATATTATAAATGTGAAAGTAAGTTTGTTTGTTTGTTTGCTACCATTTTACGCCTAAACCGCTGAACCGATCATCCTGAAATTTTGCATATACGTTGCCAGGTGTACAGGGACGAACATAGAGTACCTTTAATCCCGAAAAAAAGTACTGTTCCCGAGGGAAATCACAAAAACGTCCTTATGACAGTAGATGGCGCCACGTGTCTATCGGATCATGATTAAATTTTAAGTTTAAGCATGTAATACATTATGAGTCTAGACTGTCGATAGACCAGTTTCAAGTAAACAACCTAGGAGTACGAAAGTTGTTTGCTTAATAATTTTTCATGCCCAAAACCGCTGAAGAGTATCCTGACATTTTGCATAAAGTGGCTTCCAGACGGACGGACTTGCGGTTACGGCAAACTGCAGGCCGCGGCTCCTAACGCTCCAAAAACACACCACCGCGGTCACAGTGACGGCCTGAAGTATCATTAGCGTGGTGATTGTGCTCCAATCGGACAATCGGACGTCGCAATCGGACGTCAGTCAATATGGCTAACCGTAACGTTGTCTTATTACTCTCATGACTCATTAGTCCTCTCAGAAGATAAGAAAAAAGGTAGGAAAACCGTTTATTTAAACACTTGAGGTGTGAGGTAGAGACAAACTACAGTAACATGACGCGCCCTTCCACAATTCAAAACGTTTGAAAGTGTTTTTAATAGTATTAAAAATACTCACAACGCATGTGTGCGTATTGAGACGGCTCTCGAGACAAAAACAAATCAGCGATTTGTTGTCCGACTAGCGGCGTCAAAAATTACTCATTATAATTAGTATGGCGCTGCACTGAAATTCTCTATGAAAATGAGAGGTACGTCGTCTTGCGCGGTCGGCTATTTATGATTAGTTGACAAAAAATATCCTAGCCTGCTACTGAAGACGATTACTCACAAAGTCTTTCATACGAATGTGACTACACACATTGAAATGGTAATATGGAGGGAAGCGTCAAGGTATAATAGTTTATCTCTACCTATATTATCATTAGCATCGCATATTACTCTTAGGAATAGAGAAGTGTGAGTTAAATTTAAATTATTATTTAAATTCAACTATTTCTATTACAATTTCCATATTTGGCGTCATTTTATAAAGCAGTACACGCGGCCGGATGTTAAAATTTGCAATTGACGCGGCCGCCACAACATTTCGCGTTTGTCTGTGACCCACTTTATATACGTTGTCAGGGATACAGAAAAACTGCGTAACTGACACTGTCATCACTGACACTGACAGGTGTAAACGCATTCATAGAGGATGCATGGAAGAATAAAGGTGAACTTATAACTACGCTCTGTCAATGAAGCATACTCTGCCATTACTCCGCTAATTGTAAATTGATTTGGATGATTCTTTTTTTGTTTATTTTTTCGAATTGGTCGGAAATAAATACTGTCATGATCTGATGATGAACTTCGGAGATATGGAAAGGAAACTCCTCATAAGATCACAGCGCAGAACTGACTTAACAGTAAAATTGCATTGTTTAATGCGTGTAGTCGATGACTGACTGAAGGAAGAGGTTAGTTGCTAAACTAACCGTGACCTATGTCGATGTATGTAGACAACAGTTTTTCAACGGCAAAGTTAAGTTTGTCCCTCAGTACTGTTTATTTTTTCGTTAGAGGTATTTCCGGTGTGTTTTAATGAGGGTAGGTAGGTTACGTTTTTTAATTTTACAATATCTCGCAGGTCCAACACACAACCAAAAGTTCATTGCGAGCCCGGGCAAAAATTACTGCTCAATCCCCGGAATCTTCCGTTCATGCCGCATTAAGAAGGCAAGCACAACCGGAGCGACAAGTTTTGAGAACTGATGAGACATTTTCTTAAAGCCAGGAAAGACTAGAGAGCCAAGCCGTTCGCCCTCCAAGCTTCTCAGAGAGTGACTGAAACGCCCTTTTAAACGCATTTGCTTTTGGAGGAACAAGCCGAAAGCCAGAGAGCTGTAAGAGCAACTGAGACGCCTTTTCAATCAAACACAACTTCGTCTCAGAGAACAAGCTCAGCCATTACAGCGACAGAAACTCTAAAATAGTCGCAGGTGAGAAGGACCTCTCTTGCAGAAATGCAAACTGAACGCCGACGGACTTTCATGAGTCACAGTCTGTTGGTCTGTAGGTATTTAAGATTTCTGGATCTGGCCGAACAACAAGCCGAGTACAGCCCGAATTGATTGTCAAATTCTAAACAAACGCGGGCGAAGCCGCGGGTAAAAGCTAGTCTTATATACATATAAAATGCTTTGTCCTGAATGACTGACTGAATGACGGATCAACGCACAGCCTAAACCGCTCATCGCACAGACCTGAAATTTGGGGGGTGTGTTTTTTGTATGACGAAGGCATGCGATAAGTAAGGATTTGGTTTTTTGTTCATTGTTGACTTCTACGCGGACGAAGTCGTGTGCAAAAGCTAGTACCTATGAATATATTCTTATTTTAAAACCTCGCAACCCAAGCCTTTATGGCTTAATACAGCCAGGCAGCCGTGATATAAACATAACCTCCTTAACCCGTCGATAGATGGCGCTGTCTTCAAGCAGAATAATAAACTATCGCCACTACGATGCATTGGGTGCTAACCTTATACATATTAGACTGACACTTAATTAAGTGCCTCATCTTGAGCATGAAAAATAGAGGAGCATCGTTCATGATAGTATAACTAACTACTGGTATAAATATAATATGGTTACAGTTTTATAAAGTGGGACATTTATTTTGTCGTAGGTTTCTTTTTTTAACCGACTTCTAAAAAACGAGGAGTTTCTCAATTCGGATGTTTGTATTATTTTTTTTTAGGTTTGTTCGCGCATAACTCCGTCGCTTATCAACCGATTTGAAAAATTCTTTTTTTTTTCATTTGGTTTATTATTTAGCACGTACCTATATAGTCATTTAGGTATCATATATTGCTTGGCACCGACTCCAAAAAATCGTGGGTTAGGTTAGGTTTATTAATATAGGTAGGTTTTTTAGTGCTTTTAGGGTTTTTGACGTCGGTTTTTTTTTTACAAAAATAAATTTAAACAAATAGCTTCAGCAATGCTTAAAAAACAATAAGAATCGCTTTTACTTTTTGCTTTTTGTTATTTTTTCATGAGGAATTTCTCATTATCAGTCTCGGAGTCTGGATTTGTGCCCGGTTGATGGCAATAGGCTCGCCCCCTATTACATGGGACTTAAACATACCTGGCGAAATGTGGGTATACATATCTGCCTAACCCTTCGGGGATATCAGGCGTGATGTTATGTTAATTACTTATACTGAGAGCATATCTATTACTTTAAAGTAGTACGTACAAGGACCAATATTTTAAATATATCACATATATTAATGTGATTTATTTTAAATATATTTTTATTGGTATGTTATTTTATTGGTTTTTAAAATATTAAAATCTAGTCTTAAACATATATCTCAAAACAAAAACAATAGTAACTGCATTTTTAACAAGACTTGTGAGGATTGCTCATGGAATCCTCCGCAGTTGGCATAAAGTCCATTATTTTTTCATAATACACGTGTATCGTAAAACTTGGCCAAGTTACGAAATGTAATTACATTTATCAAAACCTAATAAAAGTTTAAAAGAGAAGAAGATTTGGAGGAGACATACAAACGACTTTCTTTTTTTATTTCAGCCGAAACTGTACGTGACTACTAAACATAATTAGCCATGGGGATTAAACCACAAAACAGTGAACTCGCGGCGCAGAATTTCGCTAAGTAATCCTTGTACATGTATAAAGTTGATTTAAAAATGTTTAAAATTCTATTCTAAGATATTCTTTTTTTAAATGTTAGGTAAGGCCGTCCTTAGGTAAGTCACGTTAAAAATAAACAGCCCTAGTACTAAGATGTATAGTAGCAGGAGGAAACATTGGTAAATAGTCGGTAAATGTCCGACATAACCCACCGTACACCCCAGACAGAGGGTATTATGTGAATTACCATACAAAAAAAAAGGATTTTCGGAAAACGGTCAAACGACTTTAGTCACTCTCCGTTCTTAAGCTTGAGTTTTAAAGATGTTATAGATGTTTTTACCTCACTATTATCTTATACATACATAAACTCACGCCTTTTTCCTACGACGGTAGGCAGAAACCACAGAACGCCACCTGCTACGATCCTTACATACTCCTATCGCCTAATCCACATTCATACATCTCGTCATATAAGCACGCCGGTTCCGAGTACTGCGCACCTGACCTTTCTGAAGAACCTCACCAATAACACAACTACCTCACTACCAATACCTCACTATTATCTCATCTACCACTCATATCCTCTCAAATCCAGCTTATAACAATATAGTATCCTAGAGGCCTGATAATACACAACATGTCATGTTACTCGTGTTATGTACGGTGTCTGTTCACTAGCGCGCGATCAGTATCTTGTTAGATGTCGTTATTACTGAAATACTGTTATTATTATGGCATTCTTATCTTACACTTGAGCAGGGTTGATTTAAAAATACCTACTTACTTACCTAGAAGATTTTTTTTTATGTGACGTTTTAAAGCCTTCGCGTTCCGGTTTGTTGCAGCTAGATTAGAGTAGCCTAGAATGGATTGTGAATAGAAAGGCAAAGTGTGTCCAATACCTGGCCACTAGTGGCTGATCATAATGTCCTTTTTTTACATAAACATCACCCCTGTAATACTCACGTTTCGCCAGTTATGTTTCGTTTTTTGTAAGGGTGTGAAATCCTTTTATTAGTTAAAAAATCAAGGACTTATCATTGACAGTCCGCCACGAGGGCAGACGGGCGCTTTTTATATGAAGCATGGAATAAAGTTATTTGAAGATAGTGTCACGTCGGCATGTATATATCGGCTTACAGACAGTTAATTTATACACAACAGTATATAAATTTAATTTAATGGGTAGCCTAATATAACCATTCAAAATATTCACCTCATAGCAGTATTACATATATTATGTATTTACCTTAAAACATAAACAAACAACAAAGTAAATAAGCTCTTTCATAAGCTTCTTCCACGATTTCATACTTTCTATGTGATTTTATCAAAACACGCTTATACACTACGTGGTAGGTATTAGAATTTAGAATTCATGATGAGGAAATCATCTTAGCGAATTTCTAAAGATTATGGCCGTAAGTCTCTTTGGATGGGGTTTAATTTTCTACTCAATTTATAAGTTGAAAAAGAAGTGCTGTAGAAAACTGAATCTGTGTTATCTCCAGTTTCTGTAATAAAAAATTAATGCAATAGAATGTAATTTCCATAATAACAATATAAATAATAATACCAGCCTTTTCTTATCCCACTGCAGGCCAAAGGCCTTTTCTCATACAGGCAAGGGCATTGATTCCTACGCTTGCTAAAGGCGAATTAGCGATTTGAGAGAAATAATAAGTTTAGGTTTCCTGACACTGTTTTTTTTTCACCAATGACGTTAATTAATTTAAAAGTAGGTACATGATATATGAACAGATTTTTTTACTCTCTAATTACTTTATTCATAAGTCATTCATTACCTTACATGAATTTAAATAGTCACATATTTTGTAACTGCCCGGTACATATCGAAACAATTTTCATTTAAAAAAATCAGAGGTTAATCTCCTTTACGTTAAAAAGAAACGGAGTGCGTGTATTTAAATCATTAGATTAAATAGACCCAGTTTTCAGTAACAAGATACAAAAGAAGCCTTATTTTCATATTTTATCAGGCCCAGCACTGAAGCGTCTCAGCTTGGAGAGTCACGTAATATTATCCCTCTGTCAGGTTCTCATTAACATAAAGTTTCACTGGGAACTCTCACAAAGTTACCTCATACAATATGGAGGCTTCATTTTTAATTTAATTACCGTGTCTGTCTGTGACCTGCTTTAAATTGTTTCAACATGACATATACACAATCTTGGAATAATATGGCAGAATGTGAAAAGAGGTTGTTATGAAAGAACGGAACTTTTTTAAATATGTATGTACAGATCAAAAGAAGGGTTTTGTTTATGTAATTTATCTAAGGAAGGATAACAATGATAAAGTACTGTAATAAGTTAAATTATGTAAACGTAGCAGGAGTTTTTGCAACTTTTTAGCATGGATTTTTTTGGACTGGTTATCTTGAACTAAATTTTAACCGTGACTTCGTCCGCGTATATTTTCAGCCAGTAGTACTCAAGGATAACTTTGCTTCCTATTAGCGAAATAATTATCCGAATCAGATCGGTTGTTCCGGAGATCAGCGGAAGAAGCTCAAACAAACAATCAAACAAACACTTCAGCTTTATAAAATTAGTAGAGATTGTCATTATGAGAGTTGTCATTATTGCTTATGCTGACAACTTTTGTCGGACGATGCCCCAAATCGTGTCGACCAAAATAATTCTACTAACTTCTAGAAACAATTGCAATCTCATCTAAGTCTAAATCTGTAAAACATGCCTTTAAGTGACCATTTTGTTTTTTGTTGGTTGGTTGCAGGGCCTTATAGACACCAGCTAATCATACGAACCTACTTATTCTTATTGCTGGTTTACCTCATAGACATGAATGAACCGCACGTTAATTTAGGTCGAAGTGTCACAGCGTAAAACAAGTCAGTATAACAAACACCGCAAGTTCAAGTTACTTTGTAGAAGTCGCCTCATGTTTTCCACCCGTTTTGGAAGTTGAAATAATTAAGTTGGAACACATTGAAGTTGGTGTTCTAGTTAACTGGGAATTTTCAATTATAATTCCTCGATTTGTATGACAGTGTATGATACCTAACATGTAAAGTAACTTGAACATAATTTATGAAGGCAATCTCATCTCAGCGACAGTCAATGTAATAAAATGTAGGTGTTGAGGCATTTTTGACAGAATTTTCCTGAGATTAGATTAGGATCGTTCCTAAAAGTTATTAAAATAACCACTTGTTTAATCACTGTAGTAGTATCTACACGCACAGAATTAAAATCACACCTTATTAACGTTGTTGTACTAAGCCAAACGTTCTTGACGTTTATGCGTGTCTTAATTTTATGAAACAACTTTAATAAGCATTAATTATTAAAACGCTGTAAAGCTAGGCTTAGGCCTTGAGACGAGTTGTGTAATACCTAGAGAAAGACTCAACTTGTTCAAGTAATTGCACGCCTCAATCTGCGGCAAGATCTCCGCAATTCTTATGCCGCGAGACGAAGCAGGCGCTCGATTCGAGGCCGCCTTTAACAGAGTTGCAGCGTAAGAATTTTTGTATATAATACAAATTCCTCATACCTAACCTTGTTTTATTTGTAAAGCTGCGATTTACAGCCTGTAAATTACCCATATGTGGTAGTAAGCAGTTAATATATAATTCATGACTCCTAGTAAATCTGTATAAGCCATCGCAAGCCCGCTAACCCCAGTTTATAGTAGAGAAAAACAGTGTGCGGTAATACGAAAATCCCACGAGATTCGATCCCAGGATAAAGTGTCTGAACTTGTTTATATTTATCTTGTCAGTTTCACATGCTTGGGCAGAAGCAGACGTTATTCAATTTTGTTGGAAGAGGTTCAGGTACGGCTGGGAGCGAAACTGTATTTATTAAATTATCGAAATTTATTTTTATACCAACATTATTGAGCATCTTGAATAAGTTTGTATAAAAAATAAAACACATTATCTAATGAATAACTTTGTAATGTATGATACATTTTCAAATATCTTATTACAGGCTCTATTTAGATCAAGTTATTTTATCAGAAGTCTAGGAATATCAAGTAACATTAAACATACATGATTGCTGTAAGTAATAATTTATGTCAAAATCCTGTAGAGAATATTATAATCTAATTGAACGTTGAGTGAGGAACCTTTTGTACCTGCTACCTAAAAAATTGTCTAACGTTGATACAAGCAAGTTTACAATATTTCTTTATCACATCTGCCGCATTATGGTATGCAAATAAATGAATATGAAATAATTGTTAATCGGGTTAACTATGACGGGACTAGAGATGGGCAGTGGGTTTAAACCCAACTGGGCAAAAAGGGCATAAACTAGGCAAATAGGGCAAAAACGAATTTACGTCCTTTTAAATGCCCAAAAACAGGGCGGAAACTATAATTAGTTAAATTTCATAGTTATTAAGACTTTTTCATTAAGTAGTGGTAAGATTAATATAAGATAAATATTATATTATCTATACTATAATAATTGATAATAATTAATATTATAAAGAGGTAACATTTGTTTGTAGGTTTGTTTGTAGGGGGTAATGTCCGGAAGTAATAAACCGATTTTAAAAATTGTTTCACTGGTATAAAGCTACATTATTCGTGAGTGCTATAGGCTACAAATTATAAAGATATCATGCAAAATAGCCGAACTATCTCAATTTTTGTCTAGCCAGGTGGAAAAAAATAGCTCTTACAACAAAGTTTTTTGCATGCGCTGCCTTAATGGTTGTATATAATTGAAAACAATGTATGGCAACCTGGTCCGCCTTTAATAGTTCTACAAAAAAGTCCGCATCACCATATTTCTATCTTTTATATTTTAGCAGTTAAAGTAGCTTTTATGTGTTAAAAAAAGTATTTTTCGATGTACTTACCTTTGGACGATTTTTTAAACAACAAAATATTAAACCTTATCGAAAAAAATATTATTATCATCACAAGAACATCATAGAGATACGATTTGCCCAAAACAGTATGTGAATTGGTTAAATAGTTTCGAAGATAATATAAAATTACTAAATCGCAAAATGCCGAACCACATTAGAACATGCTTTGTAAGGACGTTTTATCCATTTACCCATGGTATTTCTGTTTTTGGGATATCGGACAGTTTCAGCGATTGTTTATCATGCCTAAAAGGAAATCACAGCTTTCCCGTCAGACATCCCAGAGCAGCTCGAGTACGCCGTACGGAAGAGTCTGCTCTTGAAAAGCATCAGCGCCTCTTGAGGAATAGAGAAAATATTTCGCAAGCACGCTCTGAGGAATCTAGCTCCGAGCGTTCATAGCGGCTTACTAACCAAAGAGAACATCGCAGGCCCGTGCTCGGGAATCTAGCGCTGAACATGCGCAGCGTTTCAGTGATTTAAGGCAGCATGTCTCTGCAACAAGGAATAGGGAGTCTAGCGCTGAGCGCTCGCAGAGGCTCGCTAGCCAGAGCGCGAGAACATCGCAGGCCCGTGCTCGGGAATCTGGCGCTGAACGTGCGCAGCGTCTTTAGGCAGGAAATAAATCATAGCACTCGGTACTAACCGAACCACACTCATAATTTCATCACAAGTTTAAATGGTTACCGCCCAACGAAGTGGGCACGGGTCTGCTAGTTAAGTATAATATTAAAAACAATTGTATTGACCAAAAAGGTTCTATTTAATACTCTTATACTAGATGCTTCAGCGGTCAACGATAACGATTACCACCAGCAGATCAGAGTGTGGGCTGCTGTGCCTCCTGAATCACCAGCGTCAGATTTACCATCCACTGACGTGTTCATAAATGTTATCAAGAGACTACCACTTGACAAATCATCGGGTGAAGATAATTTCAAATTGAATGATTATAGAAGCGTGTAAAACAGCGGAAGACGCGATCTTATCTTTTTATTTTTAGGTGGTAAAAATCATCAAATTACTACTTCCGCCCTGGGTGGGGCGGAAGGGACTGTCAGACTTTTACTGACTAAAAACCACCCTGTTCCTTCTGTTGCCCTTTACGTTCCACGGTATCCTGTTAAGACGTCCCGCAACCCCGGCAGGCACTGGCCCCGTTGGGGGCCCCGTCCCTATGCTTACAGCTCTTTAAGGCGCGCGCGAACAGAACGCGCCGTCGACCCGGGCTTGGTCCTTAATCGGACGGCGAGCTACCCATTACTCGCCGTCCGCAAGCCCGCGCCTACGGTGGCCGGATGTCGCCTCGTGACGACCGACGCCCTGGGCGTCTCCCGCGGCGGCTGGAGCGTGAGGTGGTTCTCTCCCTCTCGCGGCCCGCCTCCTCCTTCGCTAGCATTACTGCTTCGCAGAAGGAGGTGACTGCATCCCATTCCCTCTCGCTCCGGAGCACGGCCTGAACCAGGTCCGGACGCGAGAGGTCGCCGCCGCCTATCGCCTCCGTGAGGACACGGCGGTGCTCTGCCCAAGCGGGGCAGTCCTTCACCGTATGCTCCACCGTGTTATCCGGGCGATCCACACAGTGGTGACACCCGGGCGTTTCCTCCCGCCCTATCCGACACAGGAACCTCCCGAAACAACCGTGTCCGATGAGCACCTGCGTCAGGCGGTAGGTGAGTACGCCGTAGCGCCTCTCCAGCCACTCCTCAAAGAGGGGTCTGCCGCGATTGCGGCGAGCCCGAACTTGGGTTGCGACAGTCGCATCTCCCATTCCACCATAAGATCGCACCGGAGCTTTAATATTTTTAAGTAAATAAAGCGTATAGGACCGTCAGTAATAAAGCCCTACCAGTACTTGCAGGTGTACTTCCAGTCGATCTCAAGGTGCAGCGACGTGCTGCAATGTACTATTCCACGCGAGAGACCATGGACGCAAACTTTCTAACATAACGTGACCGAGTTAAGATCTCCAGATTATTTAAATCGCAGGCTGACGTCTGGGAAGAACTTTTAATCAATGTAGGTCTGTGGGATAATTCTATCAAGGGCCTTCCTCAGTTCTTTTCATCAGTTTGTGAGCGGCTGGCCAGAACATGGCTGGAGGTGGACCACTGTGTTGCCCAATTTCTCACAGGTCATGGCAACTTTAAGATTAAATTATTTTCTTTCAAGCTTGTTGCTTCTCCTTTGTGTCAATGTTCTACATCCGACTGTGAATATGAACAATCTGCTCATCACATCTTATGGGAGTGTATTCTTTGGCAGAACGAACGCAATATTATGCTAGATAGTGTACAGGTTACATCCGGTGTTGATTATTATGCGGACCTTGTAGAAACTAGAACTAATTTCTGTGCGTTCAAGCGTTTATGCCATACCTACCTATTACTGGAATCAAAAGTAACAGCTCACATTAGGACCCATTAGTTTAATAATAATTCGTCTAATAGTAATGCTTCTCCTAGTTACAAACATCCCTTTGTGCCTACTGGCCTCGTTCTGTTCTGTCTCCTGTCTTGTTTGGAGAGAAATTTGGAAATTATATTTTTTTCACTACACGTGTCCACGTCTAAGTGTGTTTAGGTACTATGTAAACTTAATTACATATTTACCTTCTAAAGCTGGCGGTGCAAGCTGGTGGTAATCTAAATATTTTTATTTTTTAAATTGGAACACAAAATAGGTATCCACATAATATCCACATCTAGGTGAGTATAAGAAATAGGTATGTGTCTACAAAACTAGGTATTTAAATTTGGAATTAAGTATAGTTTTATTTTACAAAAATAAAACAGTTTAAAGTTATTTGAACTTATTATGATGTAATAATTTATGATATTTTACAATTAAAATAAATGCCCTGTTTTTGGACATTTATTGGGCGTAAATGGACGCTTATTGGGCATTTACTCAATACGTCCGTAAATGCCCAGGCAAAAACCCATCTCTAGGTACAGCGTTTATACGAACTTCGTCGACTTTTTCATCTACTACAAACTATTTGCACTTTTCGTCGCGTCGATCCAATTTAACGTTAAGAAGAGTCGAGATAGATAGATTTGTAAGGCTGTTATAAAAGTGTTAACATAGAAAATTCATGACTGAAAATGTGCTCACCTGAAGAATGAATAGTAAATGTTAAATAAATCTGATTGAAAATGAATTAATTCAAAATTCCAAGGGAAGTTTTTCACCTTTCCGATATTCTAGGAAAAGGGTAACAATAAAGACAAAGAGTTCAGTTCGACTCAAAGTTTTAATGGCTTTGTTTAATACTTTATAATTTGTGGTAACAATAATTGGATTTGGTTAATAATAATTTCTATGAAATGTGTCGAAAGAAACTAGATATCTGAAATTTTGGTCCGCCCACGGTATTTGTAAGGTAAGATACCAATATCCTTTATAACTGTATAGTTGTTACAAGCTTTTTCTTAAGGTGCTCCCTCACCGGGAGCATTCACGTGTATTGTATAGATTCAACTTTGAGCATTACATTACAATAATACCTCCCTGATTAACGAGCATTTGCGTGTAATGTAACATATAGATTCGACTTTGAGCATTACATTGGAAGTGGAGCGCATTGATGTTACAAGTTGTATCAAGATATTACACATTGTATCATTACAAGGTGCGCATTGTAATGCTCCGTTCTCCTCCTTCACTGTTGTAATGCTCGAATCTGTAACGTTACATTACACGCGAATGCTCCCGGTGAGGGAGCACCTTTACATCACCAAATTCATGAAAGCCTGAACAGTACAATTTACATACGTGAACAGAAAACTTTGTGCTTCTATTTAAGAATATTACGCGCACTTTTTGAGATTTGACAGTCAGATTTGAGAGTTTATAATATTATGAAGAAGAAGTGCAGCTAAAATTAATTTAAAAAAATTACTTTCCTATTTCAACCATGGGCGAATAACTGACCTATTATTTAAATATTATAACTCTAGAAACTGACGGTTTAACACAACGTCTATAAAAGCGTATATTTTGTAGTTAATGTGTCACTTAGAAGGTGTGACTGCCTCGTTGGTCTAGTGGTCGAAAGCGCGACTACTGTGCATGAGGTCTTGGGTTCGATTCCCAGGTCAGGCAAAGTGTTATTGGGATTTCCCATCAGGAATTTCTCAGTAGCAGTCTCGGAGTCTGGATTTGTGCCCGGTTGATGGGCAATAGGCTCGCCCCCTATTACATGGGACTAAAAACATAACTAGCGAAATGTGGGTGTACCAATGGGTACACCTCTGCCTAACCCTTCGGGGATTACAGGCGTGATGTTATGTTATGTTATGTTATTATTACTACTCTAGAAACTGACGGTTTAATACAACGTCTAAAAAAGCGTATATTTTGTAGTCAATGTGTCACTTAGAAGGTCACAATTTAGTGTAAAACAAGCACGAACTTGATAAAACTTTGGTGTCGCGTTTCCGACGATCAATGAAGTTGGTCGTATTTGTTTGTTTTTGAATAAATCGAGGGTATTATGTGAATACAAAGTCTGTTTATATTCTTCCTAGCGTGGCTATCCAAATTGAGTCGGCCCAGTACTTAGTCATGAGTTAAGCACTAACAATTTCTGAAGATGCAGGCAGGGTATGCAGGAATGATAACAGGAATCCCATTGTTTGAGGAACGGCACTACATTTGCAGTACAGCTTAGAATCTTATAAAATGCCGCGATTTGTCATCCAAAGCACAGTAACTCAGTATTTGTTGGTCCCGTGGCAAACTATCCAGCCAGTGCTCAATATTATTTTCTTTATCATCATAATCTTTCTTTTCTTACTTCATGTGGTGACACAGATACAAAATACAATCATAACATACAAACTTCTGCCCGCGATTTCGCCTGCGTAAACTTCAGAATTAAGTTAAAGTCTTGAATACACGGCACGCAAAAACGGGGCCAAAAATATGTGCAAAGCTAGACCAATACCTATTTACGTATAACAAATTTAACAAATTCCGTGCAGATGTTTATCCTTAAAAGAGTAACAAACACACAAACATCAATCCATACCCGCAAACTTTCGCATTTAAAAAGTAGAAGGATAGTTTATGATATTTATTTACGAAAAAAGTTGGACATTTTAAAATTTTAATTATTTTTAACCGACTTTCAAAAAAGGAGGAGGTTCTCAATTCGGATGTTTGTATTTTTTCAATCTACCTTTTTATGTTAAGGTACTAAATACCATTCATCCTATTCTAAACATTTGAGCTCAAGACAACATACCAATATAAATAAGCTCATCAAAACTTTAGGCCAATAACCAGGCTACTAGACCCCAGGGAGTCACGGCGGATTGGTCGCATGTCCTCAAAAATTGTTTTTGTTACAACCAGCCCACTTTATACCCTTGTTGCGGCAGAGGGTCGATGAAGGACAATATTTTTGATGCGTGAGTTTAGTAGGTCAAAACTTTTTGTAATATTATACTATTATATTTTATATGAGCTTCTGCTCACGACTTCGTCCGCGTCAAAGTTGATATTATATTGTTCCAAGCGAACCGTACATTTTTCTTTCTTGGGATATATGTATACCCATCCAGATCTATTCAGCTGGTCTGCCTTGATTAAGTATCGAACATCCATCCATCAAACTTTCGCGATAGGTAGAGTACGATAAAAAATATGGATA
The DNA here is from genome assembly GCA_949774945.1 of Hoplodrina ambigua. Taxonomy (NCBI): domain Eukaryota; kingdom Metazoa; phylum Arthropoda; class Insecta; order Lepidoptera; family Noctuidae; genus Hoplodrina; species Hoplodrina ambigua. The sequence continues at coordinate 3,160,518 of OX458969.1, read as the reverse complement.
TTTATTATGTTAATATGCTGCGATTTATTAGTGAAGGAATCAAAGAGGTGTGTTCTGTTATCATGCGTACTCAGAATTGTACATTTTTTTAGAACTGATTTAGGGCTAATATTTCAATCAATTTTGTATAGATAAATATACAAAATTGCCAATTTCACGTTTGAAAATTTAGTACTGAGGTAAGTTATTTTTAAATATTAATCTGTTTATAAATATTTTTAGTTAGGTATAATCGTTATTAAATCTACATCTCAAAATAATATAGTTCCGTCGATCAAACTTCTCCGATACTCGATGAAGACGGATCATGTTTCTCCGAAGTTTTCCTTTGTACGTCTTCAGAATAATACGTTATTAAGTTCGTTGTTATTCAAATTAGAAATACGATGGATTACCACTCAAAGAGTTTATAAGTACCTACAACGCCTATCGAAGTGTGCATCGAGTGTGCGTTATAACTTATATTAGGTACCAAGTTGGCATCAGAGAATATTTCCGACAGCGTGCTTGATATAAAAGTAGTCCAATGATATTTTGGTCGATAAGTTATTAAATTCGATGTTTGAAGATGCAAAGGCACGCTTGTGGTTAGACATTTTCCTGACAAATAACTAATTTCAATGGAATTGCACGTTTTAAATTAAGTTACTAGATGAGAAACTGACTAACCACGGGCCCAGATTTTAATGCACCTGCATCTTAAAAATGTAATCGAGTGTAATACTCGTTGAACAAACTGCCACGACCGCCACGTTGGTCTAGTGGTCGGAAAGCGCGACTACTGAGCATGAGGTCTTGGATTCACACAGGTCAGATCCGGCAAAAGGTAATTGGGTATTTCCACTAGGAATTTCTCAGTAGCAGTCTCTGATTCTGGATTTGTGGCAATAGGCTGTTGATGGCTATAGGCTCGCCCCCTAAAACATGGGACATAAACAAAACGGGCCAAATGTGGGTGTGGATACACCTCTGCCTAAACCTTCAGGTATTAGAGACATCATGTTATGTTATGTTGTTGAACAAAACATGACGAGACTGGAACGATATGTCGTTAAAATCCTCTTGACCAACCCCCAGAATATAAAAATAAACAAGTGAATTAATGTAATATTCAGTGGCCCAGAACAACTGTATTTAATTAGACAGCTATATTATATTCCCCAAGGAAAACAAACGTTATGAAAAAGGGTGGATCAAAATATGTTATGCAGGCTTTTAATTACTAATAACATTGCCTGAACAGCGAACCAAGTAATTTATTATAATTAAAATATATAGTTTTGTATTGGCCTTCAGTTGAATGATAAAATTTAAATAAAATAAATTAATAAATATATGAAAACAAAAATTCAAATAGATAAATAAAATACATACATACATAAATAAACTCACGACTATTTCCCATGGGGGTAGGCAGAAACCACAGAACGCCACCTGCTACGATCCTTACATACACAAAAACATATAGTAAGGCACATAATCATTTTTTTTTTCCTTTTTCTAGGGATTTGTGTAAAAGAGGTTCTGTCAGGTCTTGATCTAGATAGACAGTTTACCAAATAGACATGGATTTGCTACTCAGAAATTGTTTAAAAGGTTGTGCTAGCAAGCATTGTAATACTTGTACTTTTATTTTTATACATATACTGTACCACGGCTGAATATTGTTCATTTTTGATTTAATTTACTAAAATATTTTGGCTAAAAGGAATATGGGGTTACTTTTACTAAGCAATAGCCGAGTCTCTAGCATAGTCAGTAGTATGTATGTTTAAAAGTGTCACTTTTAATAAATAACAGTTCTAAATCTAAATCTTTCCACAAAAAGATATTATTACGAGTTTATTGACTACAACCATTGTATAGTCTTGATGGCCTCCCGTATTTCAAAAGTGCAAAACTAGTGATTAGTACAAAATATTATTCCTAGAGGGCGCAAACATCGCAGCGGCGCGGCGCCACGACCGCGACGCTGCGAAACGACAGTGCTCCAGTCAGAGTTACCAGGATCACATAAAATATAAAGAACTGAAAGTCATCGCTATAGCAATGCGCATAGTGGCTGATAAAAAGCTCTGAAAGTGTTTGGTACAAAACAAAACGTGAATTCGTTATAGTAATTTACATCACTGTACTTAGAAATTGAAATGAAAACCGCTACGAAAGCCATAATGATTACTTAGCTACTTTCGGAGCACTGTGCAGCGCGGATTGCCATACAGATATATTTGAAAAGAGACTTTATTATAAAGTAAAATAGAACTTTAAAAAAAAATATACATTAAATAGATATAATTATCAATTACTATCTTATTTTAACCAAAGTTACGTCTCAGCCAGTCGACTTTAGCCCCTCGTAAGAGCTCTTCTAACGTTTCTGGATTCCAGAGCCCCGGTATTTAAAAGGTAATCACTATAATCTAAGCTATAAACTATTTATCAGTTCAGCTTAGATGGCTATGTAAAACTTCGGTATTCTGGTTATAAAGACCCACCAAGTCTTAGCAAAGGTTACCGACATTATTAGTTCAATTGTTTGGTTACAGATGGCGTTGTGCTAAATAAAACGTTTCAGGTTCCTTAGCTTTGGCCGTGGCAAATGGCGTTGGTGATCGGCTATTTGTACTAGGATCGAATGATGTCTAAGAGGCCAAAGTTTATTGCCTTGGAAGTACGCGTGTTTGGTAGTAAACAATTCAATCAATGTATGCAGCAATTTACACTCATATTACTTACTATTTAAGTAAATTATATTAGTTAAAGCATTTACTTAGTGAAAATTAAAACTTAATAAGACCATTTGTTTATAAATTGCTTTTTTTATTATTAAAAACCAATTTAACTTATATCTGAAACAGTAAAATGGAATACCAATGTACTGATTTAAAAAAAAACCGCAATAATAATAATCATGCATCAAGATGTTGTATCGGTTGACAAGGGCCTTACGCCGTTATCCTTAGCAAACGGGAACTGGAAGAAACCCTTGGTATTGAGTACTTCGGACCGCAGGGATGTATGGAGGGGTAAGGAGTTACATGGCAGGTTTTATCGGGCCCTGACAGGGCCTGATGTTGACCCGATAGCTTCTGTTGCCTGGCTACGTTTCGGTAACCTCTTTGGGGAAACCGAAGGTTTTGTCTTTGCAATTATGGATGAAGTTATCAAGACGAAGAACTACCAGAGACATATTATAAAAGATGGTACCGTGGACATATGTCGTGCTTGTCACCTTCCCGGTGAGTCAATAAGACATATTGTCTCTGGATGTTCTCGTCTTGCTAACGGCGAGTATTTGCATAGACATAACCTAGTAGCCAGGATAATCCATCAACAACTTGCCCTTAAATATGCCCTTGTGGAAATCGAGGTACCCTATTATCAATACCATCCTGAACCAGTTCTTGATAATGGTCAGATCACGCTCTACTGGGACAGATCAATTATCACTGACAGATTTATTACTGCTAATAAGCCTGATATAGTGATAATTGATAGGTCAGTGCGTCGTGCAATACTTGTTGATGTCACTATTCCCCATGATGAGAACCTCGTGAAAGCTGAAAAAGAAAAAAACATTAAATATTTAGATCTAGCTCACGAGGTGACCAGCATGTGGGGTATGGACTCGACAATTATTGTTCCGATTGTCATGTCAGTGAACGGTTTAATAGCGAAAAGTTTCGACCAACACCTTGAGAAACTTTCGCTCAACGGCTGGATCAAGAGTCAGATGCAGAAGGCGGTTGTCTTGGACACGGCACGCATAGTGAGGAGGTTCCTCTCTCTGGATCCCTAACCGCCGGTAGCTTGGGTTTTACCACCTCGTTGCAGGCGGAGCACTATTTTTATACATATTTTTTTTTTTTAACTACATTATTTATTTTTTAAAGGAAAATATGTGTAAAAATATGGAAAATAAAGAAAATAAAGATCATGCATTCAAAAGTGCTACACAGTCAGTGATTGATAACACTTCAATAGGTGTCAGTAACAACCGAACGCAAACCCAATTTGAAACTTGGCGCCACGCGTAGAGATTTTAGCGAGAATATCCGTAGCAGCTAGACGACGCTACGAGTTTCGTAGCCCCGTAGCGCGCTGAAATCATGTTTTCAGCGGCGGTCACAAACGAAGAGTTCAGCGCTCCAAACATACTAGGGCCGCATAAATCAGCGGAGATTGTAGAAAAATAGTTTCATGATAGGCCGAGTCGTTTCCATAATAGTGAAAGCTTGCCTTTTTCATGAAAAATATGATCCCATAACAACTAAATAAATAAAAATTCAACACATTGAGGTTTTTGTGATTGTTTATTAATACTTGGTAATCATCAAATTACCAACTAAAACATTTTGCCTAAAATTACTTCCATAACGAACCCGAGTTCCGTAGCGACATCGCGATCTCGTCAGAAGACTTCGATATTCAGTCTAGAATACTAGGATAACATAAAATAAAAGAACTTCTTGCTAGAACTTTTGATTCGTAGATGGAGATATGACGTCACGTGTTTTATAGCGGCCATCAACGAAAGTTTAAGTACGAGAACTTGAACTACATACATAGAAATAAAAGTTATTTAATTTAAAATAATAATAAGTGAAAATAATATCATAACATTTAACAAGACTTGATGGGTTTAGGAAGTTGAAAATTATAATTATAATTTATATGATTCCTTGCTGTAACATTATGTGCCTATACATACAAGTTGGTGCTACATGAGTAATAGTACTGTATTCTGGAACTTTATTTATTACACCAAAAGTACCTGGAAAGAACGTTTTTACAAAAAAGTAAATCCTATCAGAAATTTATTTGGGTCATTTAATTACACATCGTACATTACTGCCGTACACCGTACATTACATGACTTTCCAAACACAAAACTTATTACAATGTATGTACAATTTACAAAAACGAAAGAATAAATTGCTTCATTATAGTGCTGCCATCTATATAACAATGGTCTAACTGTTCAAATTTTACCTACGCCTTTCTACATCTAAGGCTTCATGTAAACATGCACAGATGGCGTTACCGGTGCTTTTTCTGTGATTATACGGCGGCAGTGACGGAACTTGCGGAAGGCTGAAGCAACACAGTAAGTAGTACCAGGATAACATAAATTGTTACAGGTAGCGTTTCCTCGGGTGAAAGTGTCTGTCGTCACTTCGTTGGGCATGCTACACGGGGGTTGTGTGCCTGTGTGACGTATAGTGACGACTTCAATGCGGAAGTTTCAGTTCACCGGGAAAAGCTACTAGAAGCGCATAAACTTCGAGGGATATTTTACAAAAATCAGGCGAAACTTCAGTTCTTAAAAAGTCGCATGGTTTCCAAGTTATTTATCTAATGACAGAAAATACTCCTATAAGAATTTTTTGATAAAGAATGTTACAGAAAAATAATTTTACTAAACTTTAATAATTACTATAATTATTATTTAATCATATTTTTTTAACCTATTATTATTTCAAAGTTTCGTATCAATTTAGGTTGAAGGTGTAATTCAAATATATATTAATTAACAAAGACAAAAAAATATAAAATCAAAAATGGCGGGTGCTTTTCCCAATGACAGTAAATCGAGTGAAAGTTTTATCGACGAGAGTGGTGACGTTGACAATGACGTTTTAGACGTGGAAGAAACGGGGAAACATACTAGGGTAGCATAAACCCTAGCAGCTTACAAATGAAAGTCGCCTGAAAGCTTTAGTTCGAATTTTCACCACTGAAAACATGGAATTTTCGATAACGGCTTGAGAAAGATATCCAGCATAGTCTTAAAAGATTTTAAAACGGATTGGACATAAATTCATGTTTTAAGCATAAGTGGCATAAGTATTCAAAATTTGTTAAAAACTAGAATTTTATGCAGCATAAACAATACACAAAGGGGAAGGGGGGGGAGATCGGACGTCTCGTGACGTTGTGATTATTGCGGGACGTTTCAGCATAGCGGGAAAGAGTACTAGGGTAGCATAAACTGCTGCAGGTTGTATTTCAGAGCAAAAGGCTTCGGCGCTTGATGACGTTGAACGTGACGTTAACGCTGACAGAGGCTTCAGTGTTCCGATAAAAAGTACTAGGCTAGTATAAACAGTAACAGGTGTTATCGTAAAACTTTTTTTGTATATAACATACTTATTAGACAAGCGTTTTATTTATTTTTTATGTAAGTACATGTCTTAAAATATTTACACAACTGGAAAGTTTTATAAAGTGTGACTGTTTTTCTGGATATCATCGAAACCCCGTTGTCAAACACTCACTCACTCATACAAGTTTTGTGTCTCGTTGGGTAATACTTATAGAAATCCTAAAATAAATAATAAAATAATTTTAAAAATAAAAAAATAAATATGTAGTTTTATTTTACTAGTACGTTTTATTTACTGCATACAATTTGTATAGTCACTTAAAAACCTTTACCGTATTTTTAAGTAGTTTCTTAAAACAATAAATTTTATTTTATTTATAAACTTTTAGAAGGAACAGAAGTGTGAACATGAACGATATCTAGCGATATGTTATTAAGTATTAAGATGCTACGAACGTAGACAGTGTTACGTTGCTACGATATTCGTAGCCGTGTGCTACGTGACGTCACGTCAGCCGTATAGTACGTAACCTTAACACAGTGAAAAGCTTCAGAACATGCAGAGTAACAAACTAAGGTCGCATAAAATACAAAAAGTATAAAAAGCTCGGCTATAGCTATTACATGTGGAAGCTTTTGCTTTGAAAGAGAACAACATTTTGCTTCAAAAAGTACATTATTTTAAATAATCGGTGGTGTGTACTTCGTTCGTAAAAGTTTATTATGTACAGTTGGTAAAAACACATCTTGTTCTTCTGAAGAACATCACCAAACAAAGTTTTTAAAACATTAACCATTATATTTAGGAGCTGTTTTACTATCTTCGGATAATCAAGTTACTTTACCGATGGTTTCATACAAATTCCTTTAATTTTTAAATATTTCTTGTAGTCCATGGGGAATGTTCTAATCATCAGCTTTGTGTACTAAACAAACCACCTGTTCAGGGCCATCTCACACAAGGAAGTTGACACACACGCATAGATAAGCATAACGAACTAAAGACAAGGCTACAGTTATGTGCAGACAAGGGTGTGCGAGCGAGAAAGGCTTTCAAAGCACGTGGAAGTTGCTAAGCGTTCACTGCTTGGGACTTTATGTCATCCTAGTACACAGTGTTGGAAAACTGAAGTCTGTCACCACGATAACGTCATCGCCTACGTCACGTAGACTTTACCATGGCTACTACGACTTTCGTAGCGCCAGGAAAAATTCGTAGCAAGATCCACGCTACGGTATGGAACAGGAAAGTAGGAAACACTTTTTTTTTTATTAGTTTGGACCTGTTTTCCTTAGATGAAAATATTTCATGTTCTTCCTCAGATGTTTTAGTTTTTTAATTTTAAATGAAACAAAATACTGATATCATTGGAGCTAGCAACGTCATAATATGATATGGTAAGAAAATGATAGGTTCTTGCCACCGTTAGCCTCAATTACTACAATATTGTTATTTTTATTTCTCATAACAGCGTTGAGATTATAAAAGCTATAAATTATCTGAGAGAAATTTTACTCCCTTTCTTAAATTAGTTAAAGTAATGAATAAATATTGCTTAAATCCTTATACATTTTACGTGTCTCAACTAAAATAACAGTACAAGTAACCTTCTCACTCAGAGTCCTTGTTTAGTGTATTTTCAGCAAACAAAATGCGGTCAGTATGAAGTTTCAGTCCAATGAGATCGAACGTCACGTGTTGCCCGTAGCAACTGGGCGGCGGCACCTGAAGAATCGAACAATCCGCCGAAAAGTACTAGGACAGCATAAGCTATTAGAGGTTTAATAATGTGTCCTTTTCAGTTGTGAATTTTAATCAATTCAATAAAAGATTTTTTTTTTATTAGAACGAATTCTTATAAAAAATTACTTGTGTAATTTTTATTAATCGATTTTTATACATATCAGAATATATACAATATTTGGAAACTTAATAAATAAATAAAAAATAGTTTGATCTTTTACAATATAACAAAAAATCAAGAGGAAAATCTTCAATTATAACTTTCATAATGTGTGTATAGCATAAAATACATTTACGTGTTGCCTAGTGTTATTGAAACGTTAGTGTTATTGTTAGGCCATGCATAGCCCGTAGAAACTAACCTCGACCGTGGCGCCAGAGACCTGCGCATTCGGGTGAAAATGTACCAGGCAAACAAAAGCTAAAGGAAGGGTCAATTGAGAACTACGCTTAGTAGTCAAAATTCAAAGATTTTTTTATTTTTATTTTAGCTTTGTATACTTTTCCTCCATGTAAACCTAACTTTGCAAAATCTTTCAGCTTCATTTTCTTAAAAAGGGATACAAAGTTTTCTGTTCACGTATAATAGTAATAGTCGCCAAATGTTGGGACGCAGGTTTTCTTCATTAAAATTATTTGTTTTTATGGTAAACTATATCTTTTATTTCTTACTTTTACATTTAAGTTGTATAAAAATAAACACTCCGCCACGAATATAGATTGTTATCAGAATCAAGCGACAAAAATAAGAAAAATACAATATTAACTTGTTAGAAAACATGAAAGAGAATTTTCTCTCTTCATAATACTATGTACAATCATGACTTCGCTACAATTTTTACACGACTGCCCCAAAAAAAGGAGTGTTATGTGTTCAGGGTTAATGTATGTATGTATGTATGTGATGTTCTTTATTCCACCATAACTTTTGAACGCCTGAACCGATTTCGATGTATGGGGTATCGTTACAATCCTTGCATCGTTCCGAGTAACATAGGCTAGTTAAAAATAAAAAGAATCCTGTGTGGTCACTTTAAAACGTAAATTAATACCAGCCTCAAATATTTTTTTTAATGAATCTGGCCGTGTCTATGTTTATCGTCTAGAATTTGACAAGTAGATTTAAAAAATATATAACTCTGTAAATAAAAAACGTCGTAAAAAAAACTACCGAGTAAACAAAGTACAAATATGTGCAATTTTGGCAGTCGTGTTTTTTAATTTTTTAATTATAGTTGCTTGTTCGAAAAATTAAACATGAAAGGCGAACAGTTCTGCTGAACCCTCATGCGTAAAAAGCGTCGTGATAAAACTTTATCGTTGCTTGATGCCAAAACCCGACCAAAAGGCTTCAGTGCTCCGGTCATGTGTACTAGGAAAGCACGTCGCAAAGAGGTTACATTTTCAGTAAAGCTTTTGTGAAAGCACATCGATAGCACACACGTATGATTATCAACACATATAAACGATTCAGTGTAAGAGAGAGAGATATGATTGGATGAAACGGTGGAGGGAGTGAGATAGCAGTTCATTGAACTCGTTCAACACGTGCGTTTGACGTAGTATTCCTGCCATGCCTCACGAAATACCTACATGTATATTGCAACCGATAGATAAAATAGATACAAACGAAGACAATAATTTGATTGAGAAACATAATGATTTTTTCTTTACCATTTAATAATATTTACGATCTTGCCTAAATCCAAGGGTAAATTTCTCAAAGTCAGCTGATGTCCTTCTTTCAAAACTAATTTATTAAAGTTTAACATTTTTTTATAGAAATTGTTAACGTCCGGGCCAAAGGCGAAAAGCGATATAATATGTGTACCACTTGCATTTTCCATCAAACTACCTATATTATTATCTACTACGAACACTTTTTTTTTTTTCATCATTTAATATTATCCTTTGAAATCTAATTTTATTACTGTTAAACACAAAATATTTACTACTACATTTTGGAAATGTTTGGTCAATAGGAAACAACAGAAATGATAAAAAATTCAAATAAATATTTTTTTATCCTTTTTTATTTTCATTTATCATTTTTGTCCTATTTTATAATTCATTCTGAATAGTTTTATGATTATAATTGTTGCTTTATCAGCAAGTTTCATAAGTAATGAAACTACAAAAACTGAATACATTGCTAAGCGGTCTTCGTAGCGACCATCAACAGGCAGAAGGCTTCAGCGCTCCGGTCATGTGTACTAGGAGGGCACGCTTAAAGAGTTTATACCGTAGTCATGGAGACGTCGCAATATTTGTTGAGGTAGGTTAGTCGCTACGCGCCCTTCATAGCGACCATCAAGCGAGCGAAAGGCTTCAGTGCTCCGGTCATGTGTACTAGGAGAGCACGCTACAAAGAGATAGTCTTATGCTCACATCTTTTAACAACACAGATAAACCTCCCCCGTCATGGCCTAAGAAGTCAGATTTTTCATTCTAATTGATTATTAAGACTGCAGAATATTCGCAAAATTGTTTGTTTTTTTTTTATTATTTTACTTTCTTTTAATTGTGTAATCCTCAGTTTTGATTTTTTTTTAATCAATTCTGAGAATATAATTTTTGTTTACTTAAAATATTATGATAATCGGTTCATAATTGATTTTTGCACAATCAATAGCAAACCTCAATCAAAACGCAACTTGTTATAAAAATGAGAAACATTTTCGAGGAGATGAATTTCTAAGGGATTTAGCTATTTTTATAAAATGTCATTCTTTAAAAACAATAGTTAAACCATTAAAAATAATTTCAATCTCCGAAACTATTTTTAAAGATTGCTGAAATATAATTGAGCGGCTCGACTCTCAAAAGCAACGTCGAATCGTCGCTACGAAACTCGTAGGCCGTTGCTACGTTGCTACGCGTTCCGTAGCAACGACAATGGCAAAAGTCTTCAGCACTCCGGTGTGAGGTACTAGGTTACAATAAAAAGCAGTAGATACTTTACTGTGTGTAAAAAATTGCTCAAAAGTTTTTATAAGTTGCAGTACGCAATAGGAAATATACAACCACAAGAATGTTTTTTCAACGGGAAAGATTTATAAAATAAAAACAATAAAATAAAATTCTGAAAAAAAAAATGCAGCTGTCATAACATACATAACATAACATCACGCCTGTAATCCCCGAAGGGTTAGGCAGAGGTGTACCCATTAGTACACCCACATTTCGCCAGTTATGTTTTTTTAGTCCCATGTAATAGGGGGCGAGCCTATTGCTATCAACCGGGCAGAAATCCAGACTCCGAAGCTGCTACTGAGAAATTCCTGATGGAAAAACCCAATAACACTATGCCCGACCTGGGAATCGCACCCAAGACCTCATGCACAGCAGTCGCGCTTGCGACCACTAGACCAACGAGGCAGTCAAACTCTAACAAAAGTGAGAAAGGGGGGTGTTTATAAAAAATATAGATAAGTAATCTATTGTGAATGTTTGATTAAATATTATATAAATACAATTTGTTTGATTAAAACCTGTATCGCTTGTTTAACGTTATTATAATCAGTTTATGCAAGTGCAACTGTTTCATAAACCGCATTGGACAGAATACCAATGAATATATAAAATAAATCATTACATTAAATTATTGTGTGTGTCAATTTTCATTCAGCTAATACTGAATTAAAACAATAAAAACTTTAGCTTACAAATGTCACAGTGCTGACCCTCATGAATATCAAGCGTCGTGATAAAATTCTATCGCTGCTAGTTGCCTGAAACCTTCATAAAACCTACCAAAAGGCTTCAGTGCTCCGGTCATGTGTACTAGGAAAGCACGTTGCGAAGAGGTTTAACATTCCAGTAAAAGTTTGGGTGAAAGCACATCGACAGCACACAGGTACGATTTATTGTCAACACATACAAACTTTTAAGTATGAGGGAGAGGTGTGATTGATTAAAACGGTTGAGGGAGTGAGATAGCAGTTCATTGACCTCGTCGAACACGTGCTTTCCCCGCCCATGTGTTATTATATACATTGATATTATTGGTACCGATAGATGGGATGCGAAAACAAACGATAATAACAAATGACTATCAGTATTTTTGTTGTGAAACACAACTGTTTACGTACTGTGATAGCACAGTGATAATATAATTGACGCTCTCTCATCTGTGCTCTCATGCCGCATGCATATTATTTTTATTGGCTTTTAGTTTTTATTAATTAGAAATTTGAATATTTACTGAGATGTTTTACATCGACCGGGCGTCCCGTGTAATAATAACTAGTAAGTATTAAACCACCTTTTTCAAGTATTATTTAATTATTTGTCTAACTTTATGATTAATTTAGAACAGTTTTATGTTAAAAATTTAACATAATATTAAGTGTGAAAGTAATTTTTTTATTATTTATTTATTTAACTCACACACACTATTTTACAGAACCCAAAACAATAGAGTGTTTCCAAAAACAATTATTAAATCATGACTTATCTACTATAAACTAATACTAAAAAACATAAACAAAAAATTTAAAGCAATAAACTAAACCCTATAATGAAATAATGAATAAATAATGAATAATATGAAATAAAATGATAATGAACAATAATGAAACAACTGAATCTGAATTTGTTGCCTCGTGGCTAAGCGGTTGTCATAGCGACCGTCAAACAGACTGAAGGCTTCAGCGCTCCGACCATGTGTACTAGGAGGGCACGCTATGAAGAGGTATTCTTCAGTGAAAGCTGTCGTGAAAGTACACCGACTGCACACATGCTCACATCATTTATCAACACAAATAAACCTTCTAGAGGTTGTGAGGGGCTGCAAAATACTAATTCAATCGGAAATAAACAAACTATTCTGATATTAACATTTTACAATCAGATAATGCTCGTAGATAAGAAATTTAAAAAAAAAACCAGCACACAGCTCACTCTGCTTATCCCTCACGCGTATAAAGCGTTGTGATAAAACTTTATCGTTGCTAGAATGCCAAAACCCGACCAAAAGGCTTCAGTGCTCCGGTCATGTGTACTAGGAAAGCACGTTTAAAGGGGGTATCTCGTATTCATGAAAACGGCGCGTATTATGTTATTGAGGTAGGTCGCGTTGCTAAACGCCCTTCGTAGCGACCATCAAGCGAGCGAAAGGCTTCAGCGCTCCGGTCATGTGTACTAGGAGGGCACGCTATGAAGAGGTATCCTTCAGTGAAAGCTATCGTGTAAGTACACTGACTGCACACATGCTCACATCATTTATCAACACACATAAACCTTTTAAAATGGTTGTAATGGGCTGATATTAAGGAGAGATATCATATTGCAGACAAAACGATTATAGGTATTAGTAAATAATTACTTATAACTTAAATAATAAAATTGAATTTTTACAAACTTGTATTTTACTATACGGTGACTATCGTCGTACATAAAAAATATAAGTTTCTGTCTACTATTGAGTAGAATATACGATTATGCGTTCGTTTTTATTGATCAGAAATAAATCAAAGACCAATGAAATGGTTTCCGTAATTTTTGGTAAGAGAAGATTTTTCAGCTTGATATAAAAAAATAATAAGGAACATTTTTAAGAACAGAATTTCTAAAGTATTATTTAGTTCTATTTTAAAATGTCGTTAGTGATAGAAAGAGAAAAACCATTATAATAATTAAAATCTTCAAAACTATTTTAAATAAAATATCAATGACCGACTCTCTCTCGAAAGCAAAGACGAAAGTTAAACCGTTGCTACGTTGCTACGCGTTGCGTAGCGACGATAATGGCGAGTCTTCAGCACTCCAGTCTAAGGTACTAGGCTAGAATAACAAGAAGTAGATATCTTTCTCCGCTCAATAAAAAAGCTCAAATGTTCATTATTTCGTTATGGATTTAGATTTAAGAAGAAAAAAAGAAAATAAAGAAATAAAGAAATTATTTGATTAAAACCTGCATTACTTTTTTTTTGTTGTTTATAGTCTGCAGTCATTCATTTTACAGTTAGTAAGACTAAGTGTTTAATATAGCTTTGCATAAACCATACGTAATACGAACATATAAATCTCAACCTCATACAAATAACATTTTAGACAATAACGAGTAAAAATAAAAACATGCAGTGTTTTTTTACACACAGTTTACAATGCTGAGCCCTCTTGCGTATAAAGCGTGGTGATAAAACTTTGTCGTTGCTAGATGCCAAAACCCGACCAAAAGGCTTCACTGCTCCGGTCATTCGTACTAGGAAAGCACGTTTCAAAGAGGTGTCAATTTTCAGTAAAGCTTTTGTGAAAGTACACCGACAGCACACAGGTGTGATTGTCAACAACACATATAAACCATAACATAGAGAAAGAAGTATGATTCGCTGAAACGTTTGAGAGAGTGAGATAGCAGTCCACCAGCCACGTCCAACATGTGGGTGTGTCAATTAGTTCGCTCGCACTGCTCGCACATGCGGTAGATAAGAGATAACAAATGACAATCAGATAGGACGGGAATTTTCCAATGTTCAAAAAAAAAGAAATGATTCTAAACTTGAAAATAGAAACAATTAAAAAATATTCTTTTGTTCAACTTTATAAAACTATTTTATGTTTCTAATAATTGTTGCCTTTATAGCATTTAATACGTTTCAAAGAACTAAAACCATTGAACTTGAATTCTTTGCCCCGTTGTTGAGATCGTCATAGCGACCGTCAGCTAGACAGCAGGCTTCAGCGCTCCGGCCATGTGTACTAGGAGAGTACGCTAGAAAGAGGTATTCTTCAGCGAAAGCCATCGTGAAAATACACAGATTGCTCACATGCTCACATCATTTCTCAACACAGCCTTTCAAGAAAGCTGTGGAGTGACATATTCTAGACAAATAAATAAAACAGACATTAGAATTTTCACAAATTCGATTTTTTTTTTCACGACGTTGCTACGTTGCTACGCGTTCTGGCGTGAGGATAATGGTAAATTTTCAGCACTCCGGTATGTACTACATAAAAAGTAGTAGATACATTTCTGTATATGCAAACTAGAAGAGGCCTTTTTCTGCAGTAGGACAGTAATAGGCTGGTATTATTTATTAATTGTTTAAGTAGTAAAATAACAAGTAACTGCCTCGTTGGTCTAGTGGTCGCAAGCGCGACTGCTGTGCATGAAGTCTTGGGTTGGATTCCCAGGTCGGGCAAAGTGTTATTGGGTTTTTCCATCAGGAATTTCTCAGTAGCAGCCTCGGAGTCTGGATTTGTGCCCGGTTGATGGCAACAGGCTCGCCCCCTATTACATGGGACTAAAAACATACCTGGCGAAATATGGGTGTACTACTAATGGGTACACCTCTGCCTAACCCTTCGGGGATTATAGGCGTGATGTTATGTTAGTAAAATAAGTATGGAAACTGTTTGATTAAACCTGTCTCGCATAATTAATTTTAATATTTTATCATCAGTAGTCATTTATTCTATAGTTAATAATACACTGTAGTGTCCAATACAGCTTTGCATAAACTATGCGAGTTTCATTAAAGACAATACTAACAAATAAATCTAAACTATAAATAGAAAGGAATCATTTAAATATTTATTCAATCGAAAATAAGTATTCTGTTAATAACACTTTACATTCAGATAGGTGGTTGGTCAGTGGATACATAAAAAATAAAAAAAATCTTCAACGCACAGCACACACTGCTGTCCCCTCTCGCATATCAAGCGTCGTGATAAAACTTTATCACTGCTAGTCGCCTGAAACCTCCCTGAAACCTGCCAAAAGGCTTCAGCGCTCCGGTCATTCGTACTAGGAAAGCACGTTGCGAAGAGGTTTAACATTCTAATAAAAGCTTGTGTGAAAGCACATCGACAGCACACAGGCGTGATTGTCAACACACATATAAACCTATCATAGAGAGAGAGGCGTGATTCGCTGAAACGTTTGAGGAAGTGAGATAGCAGCCCATTAATCCCGTCCAACACGTGGCTTTCGCCTGGTTCACTCGCACATACAGTAGCTAAAAGAGAGAAAGGATTAACAATAATCAGAATTTTGTTTTGTTACACTGCCCTTTATAATATTTGTATTCTCATATTTAGTCGTTCTTGTCTAAAACAAAAAGCCATTCTTTTTATGTGTCGGGTAAACCGACATTGCCAACCGTTCTTTTATAAAAAAAAGAATATGTCAGTTTAAGATTATCATTTCCAAACAAAATTCATGTACCTAATAAGATGGTTTATGAAATATTGGATATTATTCGATTTTAACACAATAAATAGCCGATAAATATGAAGATTATAAAAAGAAACGAAACCTAATTCTACAAAGACGCAAAAAGGGCAGGAATTCCAAAATTAAAAACCAAAAAGAAACAAATGAAATATCCTTTTGCTCAGTTACTACCAAAAAACGGAAATGACGAAACGAATAAATAATTAAGCATCACTCATTGTACAATGTTTTTTAAATATTATTTTATTTATTCCCAACTTTACAATCAATTTAGAATTGTTTAATGATTATAATTGTTGCCTTTTCAGCATTGAATAAGTTTCAAAGTACTGAAACTGAATTTATTGTCCCGTCGCTAAGCGGTTGTCATAGCGACCGTCAATCAGACTGAAGGCTTCAGCGCTCCGGTCGTGTGTACTAGGAGAGCACGCTAGGAAGAGGTATTTTTCAGTGAAAGCTATCGTGAAAGTACACAGATTGTACCGTTTTTTCAGGAAAGTCGTAGACCGTTGCACGTTGCTACGCGTTCCGTAGCGAGGAAAATCGTGAAAGTCTTCAGCAATCTGGTTTAAGGTACCAGGTTACAATAAAAGCAGTAGATACTTTTCTGTTTATGAAAACCTATTCAAAAGTTTTGTAAATATTTAATTTGGATTTAAGTGGTAAAATAAAAAAAGAAACGGTTGAATTAAAACCTGTATCGTCTATTTAGTGTTCTAGTCTGTAGTTATTAATTCTATAGTTCATAGACTTTAGTGTCAAATACAGCTCTGCATAAACCACACGTGTTTCACTAGAGATAATACAAACAAATAAATGTAAACCGTAAACAAAAATAAATCTCTTAAACTACTTATTTAATCCGAAGTGAACATTTATCTAAATAAAAATAATTAACAGTTCTGTTAATTACGTGTTACATCCAGATAAAAGTGTAGAAAAATGATTTATTGACAGCTCACACTGCTGAGCCCTCATGCGTTTAAAGCGTCGTGATAAAACTCTATCGTTGCTAGATGCCAAAACCCGACCAAAAGGCTTCACTGCTCCGGTCATGTGTACTAGGAAAGCACGTTGTAAAGAGGTTTAAAATTCTAATAATAGCTTGTGTGAAAGCACATAGACAGCACACAGGCATGATTGTCAACACATATAAACCTATTATAGAGAAAGAGGCATGATTCGCTGAAACGTTTGAGGAAGTGAGATAGCAGTCCATTAACCACGTCCAACACGTGGTTTTCACCTGGTTCACTCGCACATGCGGTAGATAAGAGAGAAAGAATTAATAACAACCAGTATTTTCTTCCTACAATGCCCTTTGTAATATGTGATACTCATATTTACTTTATCTTTTGTAAAACTATTTTTTTAAGTGTCGGTTATCCTTGTGAAGTTAGATTAATGAAAGTTTTTGTGAGAAATTTAAAATTCAGGTACCCACTATGATAGATCATCAATTCCTGGATATTTTTTAAAGAATTTATTCAAATAAACATAAGATAAATATAAAGACTATAAATTGGAAACAAAAACTATTTTTAGGGAGGCGCAGACAGAACAAAAATTCCTGTATTCGAAAACAAATGAAATATCCTTATGTTCACTTAATAAATACCAAACAAAGAAAATGACGAAAGCAATAAATAATGAAGCATCATTCATTACAAATACCATATTAAATATATATTTGAATTATTCTTTTATTTTTGTCCTACTTTATAATCAATTCAGAGCTGTTTTATAATTAATTATAATTGTTGCCTTTTCTGTATAGAATAAGTTTCAAAGTACTGAAACCACTGAAACTGAATTTGTTGCCCTGTTGTTTCATAGCGGTCTTCGTAGCGACCATCAAATAGGCAGAAGGCTTCAGCGCTCCGGTCATGTGTACTAAGACAGCACGTTTGAAGAGGTAACTCCGTTGTCATAGAAACGATGCCAAATAATGTTGTTGAGGTAGGTTATGAATTCGCTGCTACACGCCCTCTATAGCGACCAATCAACGAGCGAAAGGCTTCAGCGCTCCGGCCATGTGTACTAGGAGAGCACGCTATGAAGAGGTATTCTTCAGTGAAAGCTATCGTGAAAGCACATCGACTGCACACATGCTCACATAGTTTTCTAACACAGATAAACCTTCTACTTATTGATAAGTAAGACTAGAATGTTTACAAAATCGTGTGTTTGTTTACTTCCTGTTGTGTATTATTCTTAGTTATTAATCGGTGGTTCAATGTATCAAAAAAGTGTTTTTATAAAATTGTTGATGTTATGTTAAAATATTAGGTAGTATAAGTCGGTTTACGAACACTCGATCATGTTTGTTTTGATTGATCAAAATCCAATCAAATATCAAATAAAATGGTTTCCGTTATTTTTGAATAGATATTTTAGGCTTAATATAAAATCCAACAAGGAATGTTTTATAGTTGGTGTAAAAAAATATTATTAAAGAATCTATTCAAAATTAAATCATATAGTTATTTTTATCAAATCGAGATATTTCTTGATAAGTAAAAGCAAAACCATTATAATATTTTCAATCTCTGAAACTATTTTTAAGTTTTCTTTGTAAAAATAATTCTTTTTGACGGACTCGCCATTGCTCTCGGTCGTAGGCCGTTGCTACGTTGCTACGCTTTCCGTAGCGATGATAACGGCGAGTTTTCAGTACTTGGGTCTAATGTACTAGGGTACAATAAAAAGCAGTAGGTACTTTTCTGTAGATGAAAATTTGCTCAAATGATTTCCATGTTTCAATTATGAATTTAGATTTAAGTAATAAATAAGTAAAGAAACACCGTCAGTAATTATTAATTGATATAATTCATAGGTTACATAGTGTCAAATACAGCTTCGCATAAACCACATGTGTTTCATTAAAGACAAAATTATCAACAAATAATCTCAACCATTAACAAAAAAAAAACCATTGTCTAAATAAAATGCTTATTCAATCAGAAGGACACTTTCCGTTCATAACATTTTACATTTATATAATAGAGTAATAATAGTAAAGTAATTCATATAATTGCATTTACAAAAAAAATAGAGTGGGAATTTAAAAAACTTCAGCACACACTGCTGAGCCCTCATACGTACAAAGCGTTGTGATAAAACTTTATCGTTGCTCGATGCCAAAACCCGACCAAAAGGCTTCAGTGCTCCGGTCATGTGTACTAGGAACGCACGTTGCAAAGAGGTATTAATTTTCAGTACAGCTTTTGTGAAAGCACATCGACAGCACACAGGCATGATCGTTAACACATAGACAAATCAAAAAGAGAGAGAGAGAGAGGCATGATTCACTGAAACGGTTGACGGAGTGAGATAGCAATTCATTGACCACGTCCAACACGTGAGTATCAGTTGGTTCGCTCGCACATGCGGTAGATAAGAGATAACAAATAACAATCAGTATTTTCTTCTAGGATTCTTGACAAAAAAAAAAAGGGAAAAGTTTTTGAGTGTTTTGTGTGTCAGTTACCTCCTTCTAAACCAAGGAAGGAGGCAGTTGACAGTTATTTATAAAAAAATAAACACGAGAGTTTATACTATGTATTTAAAACAAAAAAAAATGGTTATGGTTTTTTTTTCCATTAGGAATTTCTCAGTAGCAGCCTCGGAGTCTGGATTTGTGCCCGGTTGATGGCAATAGGCTCGCCCCCTATTACATGGGACTAACAACATAACTGGCGAAATGTGGGTGTACTAATGGGTACACCTCTGTCTAACCCTTCGGGGATTACAGGCGTGATGTTATGTTATGTAACAAAAAAATAATAATCAAACTTGAAAATAACATATTTGAAAAGCAAGATTTTTTGCATCATAATAGGTAATTTTACTACTGCTGGAAAATAGTTTTATATTATGTGTTATTGCATAAAATTCAAACTATTTAAATATTTCCTGGAGATCTGTCGTATATACGAAAAAATCAATGTTAAAGTTTGAATTGAAAAATTACGCGCCAAAACGCAATTTTTGCTAAGGCGCCTGGTTGCTATGATATTAGTATTATTATAAGCCAAAAACTTGTACGTCTGGTGCACACCGTAAGTGTAAGTTGGTTGTTTTTAAATAAATAAATAATAAATAAATAATAAATAGATGACGTCACACATAAGTAAACAACAAACTGTTGAAATAGTTTTGAAATTTATTGCATATAATTATAATGGTTTATAAATGGTGTTGTACCAAAATGTACAAGTACATCGATAAAAACTACGGAAAAACTAAAAAACACAAAAAAAAAAAACACAAAATTCCTCTCCCTTTTATGCACAGAACTTTAAATAAACAAAACTGTAATAGGACGGCTCTGGGAAATAACGTGAATAACACGTAGATTGCACGATGAATATAAAGAAAAACAGAAAGCATGCACTGAAACTAATGTTTACTTCTGTGTGACGTCATTAGAGTTGCAACCAATCACAGAGCGTTTTCAAACACGTGACCACAAAAAAAAATTCATTTAAGTATGTTTTTTAATACAGAAAATGACCTTTTTTTTCAGAACATCAATAAAATATGCTTTTTACATTACATTTTATTAGGATGACACCAAATTGTTCCATATTTTAAACACAGTCAAAATGGCTATTATGGCGACCGAAAATCTTCAATAACTTTTAAATTTATGGTTTTAATAAAATAGTATGATTAGCTAGTTAATAACATATTCTTTAATACCAGAGTAAATATAAACAATTTCATGTAAAGCCAAAATTTATTTCTTGATCGTCACAGGCTAATTTTTTCTGAAAAACACTCACCCCATCAAAAATAATTTCAACCATAAACAAAAATAAATCATTAAAATACTTATTAAATCGGAAGTAAACTATCCTCGAAATAAAATTTTACATTTAGTTATTAGAGTAAGAATTTAAAAAATCTTAATACAGTTCACACTGCTGAGCCCTCCCGCATATAAAGCGTCGTGATAAAACTTTGTCGTTGCTTGATGCCAAAACCCGACCAAAAGGCTTCAGCGCTCCGGTCATGTGTACTAGGAGAGCACGCTATGAAGAGGTATTCTTCAGTGAAACCTATCGTGTAAGTACATCGACTGCACACATGCTCACATAATTTATAAACACAGATAAAGCCTTCAGATAGATTGTGATAGGCTGAAGTAAAACAGAAGTGATATTTTTAAGACTAATTAATTATTTATAAGTGAAACTTTAGATGTAGAATGTTTACAAAATCATATGCTTACGAAATAGAGTATTCTTTGATATGAAATAGTTCATCGTATCGAAAACGCGTCTTTTTTGTGATATTAAATAAAAGAAAAAATTAGTTTGTATCTACGATATCCAATTATGTAGCACAAAACAAGTAGCATTTTTCGAGTGTGGAATAAAGAAATTGTTTGGGTAAATCATTAAATTTAATTAGTTCTTTTTGTAAAATGTCGTTCTGTATAGATAAAAACAAAATTACTACGAGGAATAAAATTTCATTCTTAGCAACTAATTTAAATTAAAGGTGTATACAAAATTTTTGCTCAATCGGATACCAACAAATGGTCGAAAAATGTTTTGCAAATGAAAGAAAATCTTACACACACAAACAAACTGTGCAAATTAAATGAAATCTTGTAAAGACTGAAGACGACTTGTTGCTACGAAACTCGTAGACCGTTGCTACGTTGCTACGCGCTCCGTAGCGACGATAATGGCCACAGTCTTCAGCCCTCCGGTCTAAGGTACTAGGTTACAATAAAAAAACACGAGATACTTTTCTGTGTATGAAAACAAGCTTAATACTATTTTTAAAATGGATTTTATTTAGGTAACAAAATAATTAAATAAACCTTTTGATTAAAATCTGTAATGCTTATTTAGTTTTTATTTTTCATGCAGTTTGTAGTAATTTATTCTAAAGCTTATACACTTTAGTGACAAATACAGCTTTACATAAACCATTACAGGGATACCAACAAATAAATCACAACCTTTAACAACAAGATATCATTAAAATACTTATTCAATCGAAAGTAAACTATTCTGTTAATAACATAATTATATCACATTCAGATAACAGATTCAAATTTTTTAAACTTTAGCACACAGCTCGCACTGCTTAACCCTCATGCGTAAAAAGCGTCGTGATAAAACTCCTTCGTTGCTAGATGCCAAAACCCGACCAAAAGGCTTCAACGCTCCGGTCATGTGTACTAGGAAAGCACGTCGCAAAGAGGTTCCAATTTTCACTATAGCTTTTGTGAAAGCACATCGACAGCACACAGGCATGATCGTTAACACATAGACAAATCAAATATAGAGGGAGAGGCATGATTTACTGAAACGGTTGTCGGAGTGAGATAGCAATTCATTGACCACGTCCAACACGTGAGTATCTGTAGGTTCGCTCGCACATGCAGTAGATAAGAGATAAGAAATAACAATAAGTATTTTCTTCTAGGATTCTTGTCAAAAAAAAGGTAAAGTTTTTGAGTGTTTTGTCTGTCAGTTACCTTCTTTTACACCAAGGAAGAAGGCAGTTGACAGTTATTTATAAAAAAAATAACACGAGAGTTAAGAACTATGTATTTAAAACAAAAAAAAAACAAACTTGAAAATAAAATATCTGAAAAGCAAGATTTTTTGCATCATAATTATGCTGACCGAAAAACATCAATAACTCTTTAATTTATGGTTTTAATAAAATAGTATGATTAGCTAGTTAATAACATATTCTTTAATACCAGAGTAAATATAAACAATTTCATGTGAAGCCAAAATTTATTTCCTGATCGTCGCAGGGTAAATTTTGCTGAAAAACACTCACTCCATCAAAAACAATTTTAACCATAAACAAAAATAAATCACTAAAATACTTATTTAATCGGAAGTAAACTATTTTGTTAATAAAATTTTACATTTAGTTATTAGAGTAAGAATTTAAAAAATCTTCATACAGTTCACACTGCTGAGCCCTCACGCATATAAAGCGTCGTGATAAAACTTTGTCGTTGCTTGATGCCAAAACCCGACCAAAAGGCTTCAGCGCTCCGGTCATGTGTACTAGGAAAGCACGTTGCAAAGAGGTATTAATTTTCAGTAAAGCTTTTGTGAAAGCACATCGACAGCACACAGGCATGATCGTCAACACATAGACCAATCAAATATAGAGGGAGAGGCATGATTCACTGAAACAGTTGACGGAGTGAAATAGCAATTCATTGACCATGTCCAACACGTGAGTATCAGTTGGTTCGCTCGCACATGCAGTAGATAAGAGATAAGAAATAACAATCAGTATTTTCTTCTAGGATTCTTGTAAAAAAAAAAGGAAATGTTTTTGAGTGTTTTGTCTATTAGTTACCTTCTTTTACACCAAGGAAAAAGGCAGTTGACAGATATTTGTAAAAAAAAATGTAACACAAGAGATTAGAACTATGTATTTTAAACAAAAAAAAAAGTATCAAACTTAAAAATAAAATATTTGAAAAGCAAGATTTTTTGCATCATAATTATGCTTACCGAAAAAATTCAATAACTTTTGTATTTATGGTTTTAATAAAATAGTATGATTAGCTAGTTAATGGTGCCGATTCTCTTGGTCACAAACTACACTAAAATTAGACTATTTCCATCTTTTTCTGTCCAATAAAATAAAAAAGAGACTAATGTAAATAAGAGCTGACAAATTTAGTCAGTCTGACACATCCATACAGTTATAGTTGACATCTTAAAACGTATGGATTAAAAATACGGAGAAGCTCAATGCAAAACTAATTTGACATCTCTAACTTAGTTCTATAATGACACGGAATGTCACCGTCCTTTCCGTCGCTGTATGTTAGTAAGAGATGTCAATACTCTAAATTTAGTCTAGTTTGTGAACAAGGGAATCGGCACAAATAACATATTCTTTAATACCAGAGTAATTATAAACAATTTCATGTAAAGCCAATATTTATTTCCTGATCGTCGCTGGCTAAATTTTTCTGAAAAACATTCACCCCATCAAAAATAATTTTAACCATAAACAAAAATAAATCATTAAAATACTTATTAAATCGGAAGTTAACTAGTTAGTAAATAAAATTTTACATTTAGTTATTAGAGTAAGAATTTAAAAAATCTTCATACAGTTCACACTGCTGAGCCCTCATACGTACAAAGCGTTGTGATAAAACTTTATCGTTGCTTGATGCCAAAACCCGACCAAAAGGCTTCAGTGCTCCGGTCATGTGTACTAGGAAAGCACGTTGCAAAGAGGTTCCAATTTTCACTATAGCTTTTGTGAAAGCTCATCGACAGCACACAGGCATTATCGTCAACACCTAGACAAATCAAATATAGAGGGAGAGGCATGATTCACTGAAACGGTTGACGGAGTGAGATAGCAATTCATTGACCACGTCCAACACGTGAGTATCAGTTGGTTCGCTCGCACATGCAGTAGATAAGAGATAAGAAATAACAATCAGTACTATTTTCTAGGATTCTTGTAAAAAAAAAGAAAAAAATGTTGTAAGTTTTTGTTTGTCAGTTACCTCCTTCTAAACCAAGGAAGAAGGCAGTTGACAGTTATTTATAAAAAAAAACACGAGAGTTTAGAACTATATATTTAAAACAAAAAAAATATATATCAAACTTGAAAATAAAATATTTGAAAAGCAAGATTTTTTGCATCATAATTATGCTTACCGAAAATCTTCAAAAACTCTTATATTTATGGTTTTAATAAAATAGTATGATTAGCTAGTAAATAACATGTTCTTTAATACCAGAGTAAATATAAGCAATTTCATGTAAAGCCAAAATTTATTTCCTTATTATCACAGGCTAATTTTTTTCTGAAAAACTCTCACCCCATCAAAAATAATTTCAACCATAAACAAAAATAAATCATTAAAATACTTATTAAATCGGAAGTAAACTATTCTGTAAATAAAATTTTACATTTAGTTATTAAAGTAAGAATTCAAAAAATCTTCATACAGTTCACACTGCTGAGCCCTCATACGTACAAAGCGTTGTGATAAAACTTTGTCGTTGCTTGATGCCAAAACCCGACCAAAAGGCTTCAGCGCTCCGGTCATGTGTACTAGGAGAGCACGCTATGAAGAGGTATTCTTCAGTGAAACCTATCGTGTAAGTACACTGACTGCACACATGCTCACATCATTTATAAACACAGATAAAGCCTTCAGATAGGTTGTGATAGGCTGAAGTAAAACAGAAGTGATATTTTTCAGACTATTTAATTATTTATAAGTAAAACTTTAGATGTAGAATGTTTACAAAATCATATGCTTACGAAATAGAGTATTCTTTGATATGAAATAGGTAGTTCATCGCATCGAAAACGCGTCTTTTTTGTGATATTAATTATATGAAAATATTAGTTTGTATCTACGACAAGAAATTATGTAGCACAAAACAAGTAGCATTTTTAGAGTGGGGGGGATAAAGAAATTGTTTGGGTAAATCACTGAATTTACTTAGTTCTTTTTGTTGAATGTCGTTCTGTATACATAAAAACAAAATTACTATGACGAATAACTTTTCATTCTTAGCAACTAGTTTAAATTAAAGGTGTATAAAAAAATTCTGCTCAATCGGATACGAACAAATGGTCGAAAAATGTTTTGCAAATCTTGAAAGAACAACTTACACACACAAAACTGTGCAAATTAAATGAAATCTTGTAAAGACTGACGACGACTTGTTGCTACGAAACTCGTAGACCGTTGCTACGTTGCTACGCGCTCCGTAGCGACGATAATGGCCAAAGTCTTCAGCCCTCCGGTCTAAGGTACTAGGTTACAATAAAAAAAAAAACACGAGATACTTTCCTGTATATGAAAACAAGCAACAATTTTTAAAATGGATTTTATTTAGGTAACAAAATAATTAAATAAACCTTTTTATTAAAATCTGTAATGCTTATAAGTATTTAACTTTTTATGCAGTTTGTAGTAATTTATTCTATAGCTTATATATATACTTAAGTGACAATTATAGCTTTACATAAACCATTATAGGGATACCAACAAATAAATCACAACCTTTATCAACAAGATATTGATAAAATACTTATTCAATCGAAAGTAAACTATTCTGTTAATAACATTATATCACATTCAGATAACAGATTCAAATTTTTTAAACTTTCGCATAAACCACATGTGTTTCATTAAAGACAATAATTATCAACAAATTAATAATCTCAACCATTAGCAAAAAAGAAATCATTGTCTAAATAAAATGCTTATTCAATCAGAAGGACACTTTCTGTTCATAACATTTAACATTTATATTATAGAGTAATAATAATAAAGCTATTCATATAATTAACAGAGTGAGAATTTAAAAAAACTTCAGCACACAGCTCGCACTGCTTAACCCTCATGCGTAAAAAGCGTCGTGATAAAACTCCTTCGTTGCTAGATGCCAAAACCCGACCAAAAGGCTTCAGTGCTCCGGTCATGTGTACTAGGAAAGCACGTTGCAAAGAGGTTCCAATTTTCACTATAGCTTTTGTGAAAGCACATCGACAGCACACAGGCATAATTTAAACACATATAAACGATTCAGTGAGGGAAAGAGAGACATAATTCGCTAAAACAGTTGAAAAAGTGAGATAGCAGTTCATTGATAACGTCATACGTGAGCCTCACATTCTTCGCTCGCACATGCGATAGTTAACAAGATAAAAATCAGTATTTTGTCTAATCTGCCTTTTATTTTTTTAATTCAAATATATTTTTTAAGATCTTGACTACCTTACCTATAGAAAGATTGTAATATTACGATAAAACTATCTCAATCAAAAAAAAAATAAAATTACGAAAGCTAAAAATAAAATTCAAAGGACCTTTGAAACCTTTGAAACTGAATTTTTATCCCTCGTTTTGAAGCGGTTACCATAGCGACCGTCAATCAGGCTGAAGGCTTCAGCGCTCCGGCCATGTGTACTAGGAGAGCACGCTATGAAGAGGTATTCTTCAGTGAAAGCTATCGTGAAAGTACAGCGACTGCACACATGCTCACAACATTTATCAACACATATAAAACCTTCCAGGGAGATTGTGATAGGTTGAAATCAGCTGAAGATTAAAATTTACATTTTTCAGACGAATTTCTACAAAATAGTTCTTGTTTCCACGAAAGTCTTAGCTCCGCCGCTAAGCGTTCCGTGATGACGTTTTAATGGCAAACAAAAAACAGCAATATTAAAAAGCAGTAGATAATCTTTTGTGTAAGATAAGTTGTCAAAGTTTTAAATAACAATAATACCAACCTATTATTGTCCTACTGCAAGGAAAGTCCTCTTTTTTTCCTTCACTTATGTCAGTAATGTCCAAGATAAACTAAGTACCTAGTAATGAATAAAAAATATGAAGGCCGGCGATGCCGCTATCATCATAAAAAAATATTGTATAGTTTTAGTTACGGATTTAGAATTAAGCTCAATTAAAAAAAAAAACTATTTAAAAACTCGACTGCCTCGTTGGTCTAGTGGTCGCAAGCGTGACTGCTGTGCATGAGGTCTTGGGTTCGATTCCCAGGTCAGGCAAAGTGTTATTGGGTTTTTCCATCAGGAATTTC
The DNA here is from genome assembly GCA_949774945.1 of Hoplodrina ambigua. Classification (NCBI taxonomy): domain Eukaryota; kingdom Metazoa; phylum Arthropoda; class Insecta; order Lepidoptera; family Noctuidae; genus Hoplodrina; species Hoplodrina ambigua. The sequence continues at coordinate 3,132,898 of OX458969.1, read as the reverse complement.
TCAGTAGCAGCCTCGGAGTCTGGATTTGTGCCCGGTTGATGGCAATAGGCTCGCCCCCTATTACATGGGACTAAAAACATAACTGGCGAAATGTGGGTGTACTGATGGGTACACCTCTGCCTAAACCCTTCGGGGATTACAGGCGTGATGTTATGTTTATGTACTATTTAAAAACTATTTTTTTAACATTGCATAATTAGTACACCTCTACCTAACCCGGGGATTCAGGCGTTATGTTATGTAAATGTATGAATAATTAGTTAGTTTATGTATTTGAATAATTTCATAAGTAGGTAATGAAACCATTCCGTAAATCCGTTGCTAAGCACACTTCGTAACGACCGTCAAACTCACAGAAGGCTTCAGCGCTCCGGTCATGTATATCAGGAGAGCACATTTGACGAAGTTATTTCGTAGTCAAGGCAACGACGTGAATTTTATAGTTGAGGTAGGTTGCGGTGCTAAACGCCCTTCGTAGCGACCATCAAGCGAGCGAAACGCTTCAGCGCTCCGGTCATGTGTACTAGGAGAATACGCTACAAAGAGGTGTTCTTCAGTGAAAGCTATCGTGGCACACCGATACACACCCTCACGTCTTTACCAACACAGATAAACCTTCCGGGGGAAGGTTAGGACGGGGTGTGAAATTAGGGTACGACTGAGATTATTCAGTTTAGCTTTCAAAATTTTTTGTTTATAAAAATGATGAGACTATTATTTTCAAATTTATTTTCAGAAGTTTACCTTACATATGTAAGTTTATCTCTTATTTGAAAAAAAAAAGAAATTTTTAAATGAAGCCCAAATGACACTAAATAGATAACCTTATCTGATTTTAATTTTCAGTCATGTCAATCATTATTGATTTAATTGTATCAAAGAATAATAATTTCTCAAAGTTTGCCATAAAAAGCCATATCATGATACAAACTTGTGACAATAGCGCCACGACTACCGTCAAACGGCCGAAGACTTCAACACCCGGACCATACGTACTAGGGAAGGATGAACCAGAAGATAGTTACGTTACGTATCGGAAAAGCTTTAGGAAAGTTCACACTACCACGTGGAAAGCACACAGGTACACCAGTGAACAAGAGGGATGGAGCGATGCATTAGATCTATAGTGCGAGCAAGACATGACGTGTCAACCGCGTGTAGGTACTGCTACGCAGAACCTCCCTTGCAGCCATTGTTGCGAGAGACTCACGACAGTCACGACGTGAAAATTGAAGTGATTGGATAGTAGACCCCGAACTAAATAATTATAATTACAAGTCGCAACTTCTCTTAAAAAAAAACATTTTGGCCCTAAACACCCATTTAATTTCTTATAATTTTTTTTTTACATTATAATGTAAGATTTTTAGGTGCTAATATAACAAAAATAAAGTGACGTGACAGTAGATATGCCAATTGATACGTAAAATCTATCTAAGGGAATTTCGGGCGTTTTGACAGTTCATAAAATATATGTCAAAACAGCGGTGTTGTCTGTGGGTAGCAGATACGATTATTATTTGGTTGTTCACGTAATAAATATAGTGCCTGCAATGGGATAACAAAAAATAAATATAAAATATTCATTGTTCTTCTGGAATTCGTTAACAACATTCAACATTGCCCCTACAATGTGCAATGCTGCCAGGCTTTTGGGCACTAATGTCTTTGACAGCTATGTGGACTAATTTTCGGATTCAAGATCGCAATTTTACATGTTGTGCATAATGTTCCATGTTCTATATCTGCACATAGTACTTAATATTCTTTTTATTTATAAGCTTTGTTTGTTATTGTTTACTGAATACTTACACTACTGAAACACATAAAAGAACAAGCTACATGCTCATTTTAATTAATAAATAATAACTTAACGCTAAAATATCTATTCTATTCTTTAAAGATGGCAAGCAATAACACGTATTTTACACGTGTTACAAATATGGTTTGGTGGCAAATGGCCATGCGAGCACGTAGTAATCGATATCATCACGGGCGCAAGTTCAAGTTAATGTCAGACATATGATAGAAACATGAATGTATATCATACATACAAAATGTGACGTACGCAATGACGTAAACATGGGAAAGGCCTCACCACTCCGGTGGAAAATACTAGGGAAGCATAAACTGCAACGACATCCCCGTCGCGAGGTTTTCTGCGCTAGTAGCGCCATCAGAATAAAGAAACTTTGTGAAGCCGATATAAAACTTTAATGTGAAATTATATTATGAACAAGCTGGAATATATTTATCTCGAATTTCGGTGCACAACATTAAAACTAAACTAAAAAATATACAAAAAATATACTTCAGTGATTGTAGGTAATGATTTTAAGGTGATTGAATTCTTAAATATTTCATTTGATTTAATTTTACCATCTTATTTAAGCACTATTTATTATTGAATAAATAGTGCTTAATAAAGAAATAAAATTAGTTATAATTTTAGTGCATTTTCGATTTAAATCCGACAAACTGTTTTCCAGGGAGTTTCGCCATTTTCCATAGAGTTCCTGATAACGCGTGTAGATGGCGTTAGTATCAAATTCAAAGAAGTTCCACCAAACACCGCGCAGTTACCGTGACTTGTACTGAAAAGTACTAGGCCAACATAAAACTAATGGAAGTTAACTTCAGAATTTTCACAAAATCGTTCGTTTGTTTATTTAGTTTTTTATAGCGGGAATTCGTGGTATCGAAAATGCGTTTTACTAAAATTACGTAAACATCACACGTTAAATATATTTGTGTCATAACAAGTGCAAATAAAATTGTTTTAGTCAAAAGTTACACAAATTTTTATTGTCATTTTCGAAAAGGATGGAGGACCTCTTAAGACAAAAAAACTGAATTTCAATTTTTTTTTATGCTATTACAACAAAAAATCTAATGACTTTATAATTTTTTCTCTGAATTAATTTTGTTTTTATCAATTTAATATGATGAACGCGACTCGTAGTCGCCGTGGCTACGAAAGTCGTAGACCGTTGCTACGTTGCTACGCGTTCCGTAGCGACAATAATGACCAAAGTCTTCAGCACTCCAGTCTAAAGTACTAGGTTACAATGAAAAGCAGTAGATATTTTCCTGGAAATAAGAACCCGCTCAAAAGCAGTACGTTCAACTGAGATGGAAAGAGAGCTAGGCGTGCAAGCGAGATAGCATGTGAGGGTGCTTTCAACCCTCTTTCACTATAGGAACCATGACCTAGGACAACGTTAAAATGAACGTAAACAAATAAAATGAAGGGCTGATTTTGTGCTATAGGCAAATATTCAGTAAGAAACAGACCCCGATTGAAAGTTTTTTATTTTATTAGGACCTACCTACATTTTTATTGTTGCATAGATTCTTAACGGAGACGTTTTGTACGGTTTTGTATAAAAACTATGCATAATTATTATTTTCATACTTCAGATTAAAATGACTATTAAAGAATTAGCTATGAATTTAAAAAGGTATACATACGTACAAACTTTACTTTTAGTTGTTTAGAATACAACCGTACTTTTTTTAGCCTATTTTGTGGCTGGCACTCCTTTGCAAAGACCAAATCATAAGTTAATTTTTATAAAGTAATCTTTCCCAAGATCTCGGATTTTGATAATATGGGATTCAACACTTTATTTCTTAAGTTACACTTAGGCACGTGGGCAAAGCAACACTATTAGTTGTGCATGTACCACAAAATGCTTTTATTTTAATAATTTTAGTTATTAATAATATATTATATCAAATTAAAAAATAAAACCATTTCTTATCGACCTAATTTAAGGCCTAGTTAGAAGATGTACTGAAATAATTGCAGCCGCGCATTGCTCTTTCAACAAGGTCAAAGAATTCAATACTCCGATCAAATGTACCAGGGGAACAGAAGTTAAAACAGGATTATAGATAGCATAGCGGTACTACACGAGTCACCAATTGAACTTTTCGATTAAAGCGCCTCTTATTTCAACGTAGCAACGAGCCCGAAACACAAACGCTTCGGTATAAATACCAGGACAGCATAAATTGAAAAGGATGAGAGAAACTTTGCCGTGAAAATCCGGGAAATATTTAAATGATCTAACCTTAAAATTAGAGGCAGTAACATTTTCTAGGGACAATAACTTACTGTTACTTATTATCATTTTAAACTACTATTTTAAATTTTATTGTATTATTATTTTTGTATATTTAGAAAACAATTATTTTAGTCAAAGATTTTAGTGGAATTGTGTCCCTGTACGGTCTACAAGTTTTGATAGGTGGCCGTGACGTCAATAGTGACGTCATAGTTGCAAGATTCTTTAAGATTCCGTTAAAGAATACTAGGGCCGCATAAATTAGGAGGATATGCTCCGAATCTCGTTGCCACGGAAAGCCACATAGGGGTGGAAAATGGGACCGCCCTCTAATGCTGTTTCGCTTTGTTTAGTCGTAGAGAGTAGGTTGTTAGAGGGTGAAAGAAGATATTCTGACATAGCTCTTCTGTGTGTCATGATTGGTAAACGATAAGGGATGGAGTGATAGACTCTCTCGTTCGTTTGAATGTGATGGACAATATCCACACAGAGAAACAAGTTCAACCGCGAATTTGACATTGTTGATATTGTTCGCAAGAACTTACCGATCCTCCCGCGATTATTGCGAAAACTTAATGGATATAACTTAATTTAAAATTAAGACTTTTTCATAGTGTATAATAATATAGAGGCTTGCTGATAAACTGTACACTCGACCAACAATTTTACAGATTTATTAATGTGTAGGTAGCGAGCTCATGTAATTTGTAATTAGGCCTACAGGCTACAGGCCTAACCAGATCCCTGATTTTTATTATATCTCCAAACTTTTTCCTCAATCTCACCTAACTTTTTTAAAGAATTACCCATTAAAAACCATTAAAATCGAATGAAATAAGAGTTTAATTTTGAGAAAACTTCCACGATGTGACCGCTTGTCGCGGATGCAATTCTTCCATACCAGGATAGCACAACCATAAAGAGGTAGAAGAAATTCCTTAGCGCCTGTTGTCGTTAAACAACGAGTTGCTTCAAGAGAGAAAGTTCACACTTTCCCTCTTTAAGCTTGTTTTTGCTTTTTCTTTAGTTTTCAAAACCGAAGCTAAGTATAAGTTAAATAAACAAATTAATATAATAACAATATAAAAAATAACATCAAGTTCTTCTCGGACGAACTTATTAGAAAGAATGAAAAAAGGTTTATTTGACACAGGCCATGTGCACACAAAAATAATAAATACAAAAAGGCAAAAAAAAAACAAATATAAAAAAATACTCATAAATGTCTCATGTCACATCATACTGTAGTTAACAATTGTGATTTTGGCAAGATCTTACATTTGTAACTTTATTAATTAAAAAAAGTAAAAAAAAAACTTGTCTTTATTGCCGACCACTTCTTATTGTTTGGGCGTGTACATCGGTTTGAAAGAATCGTAATTGCCCGAATTCACTTCACCCGCATTAATTTACACAATTATAAGTATACAGACTAGGTACGTCAAAGAAATAAATTTCATTTAATTAACTCAAATCGACCTTAGAACGTAAATTTCCTTAGGTGCCCGTTTATTTTGCCAACGAGTTTAGTAATATAAAAATATATATTCACAAGAGCTCTCTCAGTATAATTTTACACCTATCTATTTATAAGAAAATGAACAAATGTGTTGCTAGCGCAGGACTAGGTAACGACTGGACCGATTTGACCAATTATTATTTGTTGTAATTGTAATTTCCCATAAAAGGTTTTTATGACAGTTTTTTTTTGGAAAATCCACCATAGTTTGTACCCGTGCGAACCCTACAACTAATTGTTGTAATTGTAATTTCCCATAAAAGGTTTTTATGACAGTTTTTTTTTGGAAAATCCACCATAGTTTGTACCCGTGCGAACCCTACAACTAAATTGTATATGATTGACACAATTCAGTTGTAATACTTTTTAATGCTGCAAATATCATATCATCATTAATGTGTGACGTTGCTAACTTTTTGTGATAAAATGTAAGCAGTTCTGCTATGCCATGGTGTGGCTATGTTAAGGATCAACTTGCGCCTTTACTAAGCACCAGTCGAAGACACCGGCGGCGACCGTGGCCGTAGTAGCGACATAAAGGGGAATCTTCAGTGCTCCGGTCGAAAATACTAGGATAGCATGACTAAAAAAATATGGAGGAAATTCCTTGGAAACTTGTGTGAAAAGCAAGGGGACATGTCGCTGCGACAGCCGTAGCAACGATGCGAAGGGGAATTTCAGTGTTTCGGTCGAGAATACTAGGATAGCATAATTAAAAAGGGATGGAGAAAATTCCTTGGAAACTCATTTGAAAAGCGGGGGGGCGTATCGCCGCGATCACCGTAGCAACGACGCGCAGGGAAACCTTCAGTGGTCCGGCCGAGAATACTAGGATAGCATAACTGAAAAGAAATGTATGTAATGGAGGTAAACACGCATGAAACAGGGGAAAAAAGCTGGGGACATGGTCGCGGGGCGCTGTGACGACCGTAGCGACGATGCGCAGGGAAACCTTCAGTGCTTCGGATCAAAATACCAGGAAAGCTTAAATAAAAGGAGATGGAGGAAATTTTGAGAGAACGTGAAAGCAAGGGGACTTCACCACGACGACCACAGACGTAGCAACGCGTAGGGGATACTTTCAGTGCTCCGGTCGAAAGTACTAGGGAAGCATCATTACAAGGAGATGAAAGAAAACTCCCTGCCATACAATGGGACCACTTACGGAAAGCTTGCGGGGGGCAGGGATAAGGGGGTGGATATGCGGAAATCGCGAAAAACTAATTCGCGCCTGGCTAATAGATTTCTGGAAATCCCGATTAGAGCGGAAAATGTCTACTTTGTACCAGGCATACATGAGTTTTAGAGGACGTCGAAGGGATAGGCAAGTTAAAGCGAAAGAGGAAAATTTGCTTTGTGGGCGGAGCGTCGAGAGAGATAGAACATTTGAAAGACTGAGACGAAACATAAGGGTGCCATCCAGGGGGTGCCAGGGGTGTGTTGTTTACTATTTGCCTCGTTTTAGAAAACACGTGGGGACGACTCACGTTTTTTTCTGAAAATAACAACAAACGCTTAAAAGGAATGCAAAACTTAGTTATGTTACATTTATGGTACAATCAGCTGAAATTATTTCAATACATTTTCTACCACATTCTGTACTAGGTTTTGCTCGCTACTTCGTCCGCGTCAATGATTCTAACGCGGATTTTTTTATGTCGGTCATCACGGACGCAGACGAAGTCGAAGTCGGAATCAAAGTCGGATAAAACGATCCTACGTCCTTTGTTGGGGTATAAACTTACCCCGTACCAAATTTCATCAAAATTGATGAAGTAGTAGACGCGTAAGGATACATACAGACAGAGTTACTTTGGCATTAATAACATTAGCATGGATGTTTTTAAATGTTTTAAAGAGGCAAAAAAATACTTATTTTATGATATCAGTAAAAAAATAATTAATGTATTTTATGTTGAGTCTAAACTTAAATATTTGAGGTTTTTCTTGTAATCTGTTCTTGTGGTTTATTTTTTTATAATATATTAAACCAACCAGAACTTTAACGTTTATCTTACTTTCCGTTTTAATCTACGAGTATTAAGATTTGTTTATAATTTTAACAATCTAACTCGGATTTGTAGAATAACTAATACTGCTACGAAAATCGTAGCAAACTGTAGCCACCGCTACGTAATGAAAAATTCGTAGCGACCTCTTGTGTCGAAATTAGGTGCCATACGAATCAAAGTTTCAGGCCGGGCGCAACGCCACACTTGACTTCGGCGGTGTGGGCATCGGGAATACACGCAGAGTTCGGCTAAAACGTACTAGGGAACCATGGACTGTGAGGAGTTTTATCGCTTTCATGATTCAGACACCCCCGTCGCCGTCCACAGCCTGTCTTCAGCAATATATTCCGCGTTGTTATGAGGTTTCGCAGATTCTCGCCTGAAAAAGTACTAGGGCAACATAAACTGCAAGCCGTCATCGGCTGCACTGAAAGCCTTCCAGTTGACGGAGCGCGGTGTCGTAGCAACGAGCGAAGGTTTCGCATATTCTCTCCTGAAAAAGTACCAGGGTAACATAAAATGTAAGGTGACTACGCTGAAATAATGTCAACGCTAAACCAAATTAGTTAATTTTCAGAGTTACATAAAATACTGAACAATATTTTTACTAATTATTTAATTTTAATTTTTTAGGTTCGAGGTATCTTAGGTTTTTCCGAATTCTTTCGTTAAAAGCCTCCCTCCATTCACCCCATAAACACTTTGGGTTTTTTTTTTTATCGTACTGAAAACGCTCTTGTATAGAAAACATGCCAACTATCATATTTATTCTTCGGATGTAAATTATCAGTCTGATTATTAAAAAATCTACCCTGAAAAGCTCAGTCTGAAAGAGCGCGCTGTCATAGCGACGAGGCAAACGTTTCGCAGATTCTCTCCTGAAAAAGTACTAGGGCGACATTAACTGCAAAGAGACTCATCTGACACAAGCCTTCATCTGTCATAACAACACTGCTGAAAACCTCAGTCTGAAGGCGTGCGCTGTCGTAGCAACGAGGCAAGGTTTCGCAGATTCTCTACTGAAAAAGTACCAGGGTAACATATACTGTAAGGTGACTAGTTGAAATGCAAGCCTCCATACACTGAAAAGCTCAGTCTGAAAGCGCGCGCTGTCGTAGCACCGGTGCAAATGTTTCTGATCCCCTGCTGAATTATTATCATGTTTTAATAACTGTCTGTTTCATTATAAACTTTCGTCATTCCGTTCTGATCCCCTTACTATTTTTTACCTGCCAAAAAATAGGAAAGTAAAAACAGTCGATAGAAAAACAGTTGTTCATGTAGAAAAATATTTTTTGTCATTAGTAAATAAATAATAAATAAATATCTTGGGACAACTCACCACACACGGCTATCTGATCCCAATCTAAGCAGAGCTTGTGTTATGGTAACCAGACAGCTGATATACATTCCTATATAATCTATAAATACATACATATTATAGATAAATCACGGGACACAGAACTAACAATCATGCTCATCACACAATGTTAGTCCTGGGTGGGAATCGAACCCACGACCTCCGGCTTAGCAGTCAGGGCCACTAACCACTAGACCAACAGGTCCGTCAGTGGCAATCAGTTCAAAGTTCTGATTGCCACTTAAGGCAATCATAGGAAACGCGTCTATTCCCTTGCTCGTCTTCAACTCTTAAAACATACTGCGGCATTGTATACCACCTTTGAGGCTTCCGTAAACACGTGTAACTCGCGTTATTTATTACACATGTGTAATCAACATGGAATTTGCATCGCAACCAAATCTGTCAAGTTTCGACGGTAAGAACCTACCTGAACTATTAATTCAATACATCAACAACTGTTTTTCTCTTAACTGTACAGTAAGGGGATCTGGATAAAATGACGAAAAAGTTAGGTTAGGTTTGAACTCCTACGCTTTTTATCCTGATCAAAATTTTTTTATAGTCTATGTGACTTGGAACGATGCAAGGATTGTAATGATACCCCATACATCTAAATCGGTTCAGGCGTTTAAAAGTTACGGTGGAATAAAGAAACTCACATATATACATACATTAACTCTGAACACATAACAGTCCTTTTTTTGTGGCAGTCGTGTAAAAATAAAAGCCTTCAGTTGACGGAGCGCGTTGTCATAGCAATGAGGCAAAGGTCTTGCCTGAAAAAGTACTAGGGTAACATAAACTACAAGGAGGCTGAAATTAAAGACAAGCCTTCGTCGGCCCAAACAACACTGAAGCCTTCATTCAGTTGGCGGAGAGCGGTGCCGTAGCAACGGCAACAAATTCTCGCCTGAAGAAGTACTAGGGCGACATAAACTGCTAGGTAACTGAATTGACATTCACGGCTCCATCCGCCGCAACCTTCGAGCTGATGGAGCACGGTATCGTAGCAAAAGGTTCTACTGAAAAAGTGCAAACGCAGCATAAACTGCAAGGTGACATAATATAAGAAGCCTTCCGCTGCAACAACACTGAAAAACCTTCTCATATCTGTGCGCGTTGTCATAGCAATAAAGCTTTCTAACGTTGCGCGTTGTCATAGCAATGAGGCAAAGGTCTCTCCTGAAAAAGTACTAGGATATCATAAACTGCCAAGTGACACATCCGATACAAGCCTTCATATGCTTGAAAAGCCAGTTGGCGGAGCGCGGCATCGTAGCGACGAAGCAAAGGCTTTGCAGATTCTCTACTGAAAAAGTACTAGGACAACATGAACTGCAAAGGTATTAAATTGAAATACAAGCCGCCGTGCGATTCGCCATAACAACACAAAGCTTTGGTTGAGTCCAGCTGTCCAGTGTCTCCGTTCCTATGAAGTGGTTTGAGCTTTGTGTTAAAAGATCAATTACAGTAACGATTGCCTCTTATACAGGATGTAAAAAGACAAATCACATACCCGTTAAATATTCATATTGCCCATTAAACTAAGTAACTTTTAGTAAAAATTATTGCTGGGAAATAACTTTTTCTTTGGTGTGCAAAATTACTATTTATGATACCATGCATTGTAACACAGACAAATTATTATGATTATAGGTGCATATAACAGTAGAAGGGTCGTGGAGTATTTAAAGTTTAGTGGGACCACTGCCAAAAACGTAGTAAAAAGAAAATTGTAACTTTGGTATTCAGTATCTCCAGAATCAGTGTATATACACCTACCTAGTTGTGATGAAAAAGTCTCCGGGTAGAATTACCTATGTCATCCTAACTAATATTATAAATGCGAAAGTAAGTTTGTTTGTTTGTTTGTTACCATTTTACGCCTAAGCCACTGAACCGATCATCCTAAAATTTTGCATATACATTGCCAGGTGTACAGGTACAAATATAGGGTACCTTTCATCCCGAAAAAAAGTACTGTTCCCGAGGGAAAACACGATAACCTTCTTATGGTGATAGATGGCGCCACATGTCTTTCGGAATCATGTTCGAATTTTAAATTTAAGTACCTAATACATTTTGTGAGTATTGAGTGTCGATAGCCAATTTACGATTACCCAAGAAAAAAAAGTACTAGGGTGTCATAAAGAAGGTATGGCAGTAGAAATAAAAAGTTTTAGTTGTTGTTGTTGTTGTTGTTAGTTTTGGTTTTAGTTTTGTTGACCTTTCCAGGTCAACATTCTGGGTTTATCAAAAAAGTACTAGGGTATCAGAAAATGAAGGGTTCACAAGTACAACCCGAATTGTTTGGAAAATTCTAAATTAACGTGAGCGAAGCCGCGGGCGAAAGCTAGTTTTCGATAAATAGAGGTTGTGTTTGTTGATGCTAATTGGTTATTATTGATGCCGCGCGCGAGCGATAGTTTCAGTACGCGTTGTCGATTCAGCACTTTTAGTTTCAAGTACTAGTGCATCATAAACGATGGACGAGCCTTCCTGAATTAAAGCCTTGCTGCAATGGAGGTACTGAAACATATTTAGTGTCGACAGTTTTGTTCTATCCCACATTTTTAAAATTTAATAAGCTACCTCATTATTTTTCTCGTTTTAAATAATTATTACTATAAACATTACAAATAATTAAACAATTTGATTCGGAGTTGTCTAGGCATCTAACGTGTTGCACTTTAGAATGAAACAACGAAAAACAGTTCTATTTTTTTTTTTTATTTATCACACAAGTTTTTCACAGAATAAGCGTTGCCTTAGCAGAATAATATCGTCACAAAACTCAAAGACTGCGTAGTAAAATTTCACCTACCCTAACCTCAACAAAATGTCATTACGATACCGCTGAAAATGCCGTCGAACGCACAAAAATGACTCAGCGCTCCGGTCAAACGTACTAGGGTAGCAGATATCTGAGGGTTGATACTATTGCTATTTCTTCTTACTGTACTCCTCTAGTACAACCCTCTACGTCACGATTGTACTTTTCTATGAATGAAAATCAGAAGAAGACAGCAATACACGGCTTTGTATAGAGCCTTTTCATTCGTGCGTAGCTACGACGTTGTCGCTACCAGATGATGTAGTCGTGACGTCATCATCGAAGGTTTTCCGAGCGTTTCTGAAGAAAGTATAATGATGCTCCATATCGAAGTTAATTTTTATGAGTGCACCAAAAAAGGAAAACAAAAAGCCTTAATTCCCTTATTATATTGTAAAATTGTACATTGTGAAATTGTATTCAATAACTGCTTTTGATTATACATATAAATATGTATATGCGTAATTATACACATAATTTTCTTGGTACTACTTCAATTCTAGGATTTTTTTTTATAAGCATCACTCGGTTGCTCTCGGCGACTTGGGCAAGTTGATAACTCACTGGATGCCTAAAGGAAGACATTGCGGACAAGGTCAAGCGCGGCGAAAGTAGATAAGCAGTGCGTCGATCTGATCACGTTAACGGGACATACGTATCCAGAGATCGCACAAGTTTAGAAGGAGAAAGAAGAAGCCTTTGAAGAGGGACATAAATTAGCTACTTAATTAAATTAAAAATTGGCTCAAAGTGTCACCGGTTGGTTTTATAACAAGAACAGCAAACATACTCACTTATGTCAAAATTATCAAGAATTATTTATGTATGGCAATTGAAAAGATTGATTGAAATAGCTTTACTGGGTACCGTACATCGGTAATACGGGTCAAATAATAAACCAAGTGTAACGACAACAAAACAATTCATCAAACAGCGACATCTATCATAGGACGGCAGCAGCACAAAGCATGTTGCTCGCAGATACGTAAGTACGTCACTATACAATCAACTGCAGATTGTAATTCATAATGTTACCGCTAGAGCGGCGACACCGACGCCCCCCCCACAAACAAAAAATTTGAATAAAATAGTTAAATTACTAAAACAAAAAGATAAATTACCTAGGTATTTAATAAAGTAAAGTAATAGGGTTACTGCCAAAGACTTGAGGGTTTATTATGACGAGCAATGTTATTATGGTTTGATGACAGCTGTTCCGTGGCAACGCTAGTTGGTTACAGTAACCGGCAAAGTTTCAGCACTTTGGTCTAAAGTACTAAGGAAACATAAGTTGCTAGGACGCTTAGCTGAAAATTTCAGTAAAGGCTAATTGTAGTTCTTGAGCCGGTACTGATTGTCGGATTCATGAAATAGTTACAAAACAAATACAAAATAAATCTTACTTAAACGAGTAATACTCTAGGTATACTTTTTTTTTTTTTACCGATGGGAAATCATCAAATGACTTCCCCCGCCCTGGGCGGGGCGGGAGGGAGTGTCAGACTTTTACTGACTAAAACCCATCCATGTTCCTTCTTGTGCCCTTTGCGTTCCGGGGGCGCGGTATCTCTTTCGAACAACCCGCAGCCCCGGCAGGCATACTCTAGGTATACTTGATACTCTAGTTATTTTCCTGTTTTTATTTTGTTTTAGTTCAATTATTATTTTTTTACATATTTTTCATATATTTTTTAAAAGTAATTAGTATTGTAAACTCGAGCAATTTAATAAAAATACATGACATTGATAGTGAGTTATAGCAACAACTTAGTAATATAATTTCTCTAGAAAACCATTTCAGTTCTACGTCACGTATAACGTAGCCCGACGCGTCACGTTGCCCGTAGAAACCAGCCAAAGGTTTCAGCGTCGGGCAAAAAGTACTAGGACCGCATAACATAGAAGGACTTAGAAGTGTTGTTGATTTGATGGCTGATCCTAATAAAATATTTTGTTTTCATTTTACTTTTTGGAAATAATTTCATCATACTTAATACAGAACAGAAGAAACGTTTATTTAATATCTGGTTGATCCGTTCTAGATTAAACATTTGATGTTAAAACATACTGTTTTAAGATTTAAACGCAGTCTACTTCAGAGAACCTTCTTAGGGTGAATTTTATGAAGATTATAAAAATCTAAAACCTGCGTACCCGAATATTTGTCAGGTTTTCCATCCAAAAACTGTCAGCCTACAAATTTAGACAAAAAATTTTGTGAAATATTAACTCTATGAACAGAGTATAGATGGCGTTATGCAACTAACTGAAAGTTTCAGAGCTCGGGTCGAGTATAATGAAAATTCACTTGAAGGAAGATAAACAGAGGGTTGTGATGAAAATTGGCGCGGAAATAAAGGTTATCAAAACGTTAGGTACGTTTTGATAACCTTTATATCCTTATATTATTTATTTAGTCCTCATTCTTAACCAAAAGTAAAAAATAACAAAATTTTTGAGAACCGTAGAGATGGCGTTTTACCGAGCTACTTTTCAAACAACATGTTCAACATTTGAAGCGACGTAGTTTGCTCATCCGAGTATAGATGGCGTTACTAAAACAGAACAAATAAACAGAGCTTTTGATAATAAATAATGAAACTATTTTGTCACAATAAATATTGTATTCATTGTTTACCAAGACTTCAAAAAAGAGGAGGTTCTATGTTTTTCTATATGTATTTTTTTTAATAGGTATATGATCATACATAGTTTCTTTTCATGGTGTATAAAGGATAAGTTCGTGGTGCCATATTAACTTCTTTTACATCTGATGTTGACCTTTGGAGATACTCAATGGAACTCCTTAATAAGGAGTTCCATTACGTATTATGATTTGGTATTGTACTGAATGTTAAATAATTAGGTAATTGCTGGTTTTGATTACTTACCTATCCATGGTAAACTAATCATGGACTTCGAAGATACTCCATGAAACAGTTTATCGACGAACACTTTATGAATATTAAATATATTTCGTGGGTCGGGTTTTTTAGTGTCACCGTTTTTAATGAAATTGGATTATATAAAATACAGTTCTATAAAACAGAAAATAAGAAATATTTTTCAATTTAACTGTAGATGGTTGAGACTTAAAAAAGTTTTTATCACCTCAAGATTTTTTTTGAGATTCTGATTAGGTTTTATTGTTTTTCAAAGCCTATTCTTGCATTTATTTCCAGAATAATTTGATAACTTTTTTGATAATTTAAAATTATTTTAACTATTAACACTATGTGCGTTATGGGTAAAATTAATATTAATAACTTTTATCAGAATTCTGTAGAAACAATAATTGCCTAAGATAATTTACTGAGTTCGTATTTAAGACAAACTGAAGATGGCTCTTTTAAAACCGTAGCTCTACGAGAAGCCCCGTAGCGCCGTCTACGAAAAGCCAGACTTCAGCGCTACGACGCAAAGTACTAGGATAGCATAAACTGCTAGAAGCTCTTCGTACATTTTCAGGATTTCACCGCCAAAGAACTATTTCATTCATATACGACTTCCAGGCGGAGAACATTTTATTAAAATATAAAGTTCTCATTTTATTATGTCTTGCTGTATAAAATTGAACTTTTGTTAGCCGCAGTTTAAAATATTCTTCTATAATGGAGCTTTCTCCCTAGATTATGTATGTACTAGATACACGTTTGAATAAAACATTCTTTTTTACATACTTATCAAATTAGCTTATGTACTCAAATAGATTGGTTTCGAAACCCTGATGAGAGTGAGAAAGTGTTGATAAATTGCATTTAATATTTATTTATTTATTTAAACTTTATGCAACAAATGTACAAAGGCGGACTTAATGCCTTAGGCATTCTCTAACAGTCAACCAGAGGTGGTGAAGAAATAACACTGTTAATAATACTGTTGATAATACTGTTTTAACTGGCCAAATGTGGGTGTACTAATGGGTACACCTTTGCCTAACCCTTCGGGGATTACAGGCGTGATGTTATGTTATGTTACTGTTTTGTAATTTATTTTAAATACTTCATTGTTTACTTTTCTTTTTTTCTTATCAAAAATCAACTAAACAATTTTAATAAAGACTAGCAAAGTATGTAGGAAATATTTTAGTGCACTAGAGTATGCCCAAACACAATTTAAGTGCGGTCCCTCTTCTTTCAGTCTCCTGCTCCGACGGGACAACAATGGGAAGAGTCATGCCATCAACTACCAAACTCAGGGGCTGCTACTAGCTCGCCGTCCGATCAAGGACCAGGCCCGGGTCGACGGCGCGTTTTGTTCGCACGCGCCTTATAGAGCTGTCAGCACAGGGACGGGGCCCCCAACGGGGCCAACGCCTGCCGGGGTTGCGGGACGTCTTAACAGGATACCATGGCCTCGGAACGTAAAGGGCAACAGAAGGAACAGGGTGGTTTTTCTAACTAAAAAAAAAAAAACAAAAAGCTGCTACTGAAAAATTCCTAATGGAAAAACAAAACAACACTTTATTCGACCTCCGACCGAATTCTACGGAAAAGTGACAAACGATACTATTTACAGAAGCTGAAAATAACTAACAATTTCTTAGAAACAATTAAATTAAGATAGATTTCACGCATTCTAAGATTTAGTTATTTTCTTTTGGTCACTAATTGCATTCCACAGACCCTATTCTCTGTGGAATGTTCATAATGTCGCAAGGAATGTTGGATTCGTATGGATCTGAAGTGCCCTAACATATTTGATGTCCTTGATGTTTATCAACATACTTATTAAGGGGTCAGAAAAGTTTATTAATTACAAGGCATGAATTGAAATGTCGCAATCATACTCTTTTTGGAGCTGGGAACCTTTATGAAGAGTCCAACAACGCACCAAAGTTTCATCCTAATAAAATCAATGGTTCGAGAACGCATAGAAGACAAACATTTTATTTTATTAATTTAGAAAATTAAGATAAATTAAGGGACCAACTAAAAATAAATTTATCACAGAGATCAGTGTGCCCATGATAATTTCAATTAAAATATAAGCTATATTCAATAAAAAGTGAAAGGAATAACTTACAAACAAATTTTACCTCTTTATAATATTAGTATAGATAGATACAGTCCATAACTATAATGTTATTGCAATTCTACCAATACTTTAAAAATACGCCAATAAAAAGAAAGATGTTCAAAACTCAATCTCAAAGGGATTAAACTGGATTTTGCGGACAGCCTCGGGGATTCTCCAAATAGTTAGTTATACGAAGTAAATGTCCAAGGTACATACTTCAGTACAAAAGACTTCCAAAATAACAAGATATTACTAAAGGCGTTTCAAAGCCGTTGCCATAGCAACGATGTTCTGTACCTAAACAATTATCAATGAGCTGAGAGGCAATTCTTATATTTTCAATAACTGTTACATACTATCAATCTAAGGCGCTTTGCACACGGAGCAACTTAAGTTGCGGCAACTGGCAACTTTTTAAGAGTTTCCTGCAAAAGTTGCTAGTTGCCATAAAGTTGCCGGTTGCCGCAACTTTTTGGCAATTTTTAAGCAACTTTTTTAGCCGAGTTGCAGTGTTGCAAACTTAGCGGTATTACCATTAAATCTGGTGGATTGGGATCCCCATCTGGTGGGCAGAATTTGTATCTGGTGGCTTGTGGATTTTTTAGTGGGTAAGTTTTAGGTTGATGGTTTTCAAAAACAAAATTGAAATAAATAAACACTTTCAGTGTACTTATCCGTTAGATGACTGTAGTATGTAAAAAAAGAAAAAGTAATCGTACTGATAACGGTACAAGTTATTCAGGTCGACAAAAAAGAGGGTAAGAAACATCATTCTCTTAAAAAACAATCCTATTTAGTGAGCCCGAGTGGCTGTGGAGCAGGACAAGCATTTTTGTCCGTGATATAATCATTTAACTTATAATAATGCTTGACTAGTGTGCGTTTTATGCATGGTTTAAATTTTCTCTCATTTAGTTGAAAAACATCAAGAGGTATTTTATTATAGCATTTTACACAGTATCCCAAAAAGAAGTGTTTACTTAGTGGGAAAAACCACTAAGTTAATGGCAACTCTATGCCGGGCACAGGGCGAGGGAGGGAGGGTGTGAAATCGAATATTTGACAGTTGCTAGTTGCGGCAACTAGCAACTAAATAAGTTGCTAGTTGCCGCAACTGAAAACTGTTGACGATTGCCGCAACTCGCAACTTGAGTTGCTCTGTGTGCGCAGTCCAATTGAATTACATGTAAACAGCGAGTTGCCAGAAAGTTGCCAGTTGCTGCAAAAGTTGCTCCGTGTGCAAAGCGCCTTAGTGTCTATACCTACATTTTTGACAAGTATTAGATATTATTTACTTTTACAATAAGAGATAACGACTAAATTTTTGAACGTTTTTATTTATAGGAATTGACGTTCAGTACTTTCATCATCTCTCTGCCCTTGCCCCATGTAACTTGGGGTCGGCGCAACACGTTCAGGATTATTTTGGTATAAAATCTTTCTTTATTTGTTTGCTCTGTATTTAAAAACAAAATCATAGCTAATTAATAAAATTAATTGCCCTGTCATCATACGCGTTTTAGTGACGTCTTAAGCCAGAATTTATCCCCACACATGTTACTGGGTTCTTGGAATTAAACGAACCGCCAGAACAATGTAGACTGTAATTATTTTCTTGCAGACAAATTATTTTAGATGAAGACCCGCCTACTTGTGCGTGTGTTAAGACAGTTACACAATGGAGCAGCTAACCTACTATAAAAGGTTTTACTTATACATTTACTGAAAGGTTTTATATCATGACTTTTTGCCTACCCTTATTCTTAGAATGGGCACTTACTATATTTTAGAATGTGAAATTTATTTCAGTGTCATGATGGCCCAGTGGTTAAGGCGCCCGCCTCTCATGCATGAGGTTGTGGGTTCAAATCCGGGCAAGTACCAATGTGAATTTTTCAATTCATATGTACTTTCTTAAGTTTATCTTAGAAATCACTGGCATCGGTGAAGGAAAACATCGTGACGAAACCTGGACTTACTGTTCCACTCAAACCATGTCAGAGGCCCTTGAGGCGGTTAAATAACTCTGACACTAGGGTGTATAGGGTCGTAAGGCCTTACTACCCACAAGATAAGAAAACAAAAAAAAAAGATAAAAAGTCAAGATCCTATGTCCTTCTCCTGGTTCTAAGCTACCTCCCCACCAATTTTTAGCCAAATCTGTTTCTATGTATATAGATACAACAAACTCATTGTTAAATCCACAGGTGCAATGTGAGAATAATGTAACAAGCCCCATATAGGTATTTCAGCATGGAGTGTTTACTATCTTTAAGTAAAGATAACCTCTGTATATACTCAAATTCATAGCCAAGTACTTGATGTCCTCACTTCCCCCAATTTAATTACAAAATATGATTATCCGGATTTTTGCCTTATCACGAGCATATCAATTCATAAAATGATGTATGGATATTACGGGAAATTGATTTTATCATGATCCCGTCGTTAAAACTTAAATTATAAATCATTATTGAACGTTTGGTAGCGATGATCGTGATTTATGGGGTAAATGGAATGGGGGAGGTCGTTACAGAGAATTTATTAATATTTTTCTTCCATTATGTCGGACTTTAATATTTTAAAAGTTTTGTAAGTTACAGGACCAAAGATTTTGTTATGATGTACAAATACAACTAGACTAGGTATTTAATATATCTATTACTAGCTACCGCCCGCGGCTTCGCCTGCGTAAAAAGTAACTTTCCGTAAAGTTGAACTATTATCCCAAGGGAACACATTAACGGGATAAAAAGTATCCTATATGCTAATCCAAGAAATGGTCTATCTATATGCTTATTGCCATTCAAATCTGTTCAACGGTTCACGCGTGATTGAGTAACAAACATTTAAATATCTTCACAAAAATTCACATTCATATAATATTAGTAGGATATTATATTTATAGTAGCACTATTATGTCAACGATTTTCTCCTCCCGAAAATTCCCTAACCCGTACGAGTGTCTGAAATTGTTTCTTGTCTATTTCATAAAGGGGACTTCTAAGTAGAATTTCAACTTTCTAGGTTCAAGGCGATGTCTGTCGATGGCCCAAAAGCTCATGCGCTCGCCTCTCATACCCTAGGCTGCTTGTGGCTGTTCGCAATCATACATAAGCAAGTATCAATTCGGCTTTTTCTATTTCATATGTACAACATTCGAAGTTTATCTTGCACATCACTTATTTCTTTATCGTGTGGGCAGTAAAGTCTTAACGACCCCACACAACCTAGTGTCAGAGTTTATAAACCGCCTCAAGGGCCTCTGACATGGTTCGAGTGGAACAATAAGTCCTCACGATGTTTTCCTTCACCGATGTCAGTGATGTCCAAGATAAACTTTAGAAAGTACATATGAATTGAAAAAGTCACATTGGTACTTGCCCGGATTTAAACCAACAACCTCATGCATTAAGGCGGGCGCCTTAACCACTGGGCCATCACGACACCGCCTTGAACCTAGAAAGAAATTCTGCCATCACTGACATTGGTGAAGGAAAATGTTTTCCTTCACCAATGTCAGTGATGTACCTACTTATATTAATTATTAGTCCAGGTATCCTCACGATGTCATGATGCTCTGTATGGAAAGAGACCTGCAATGGAATAATAATATTCTGTTTTTATATTATTATTAGGTCTAGTCAGTCAGTGGGTGAGTGAGGCAGTACTTTTCTTTGCATATTGTATTTATTATTTTAATTTCCTGGTCCCTAATAAGAGGCATAAGGCGCATACTTTTCTTTCTAAATTACGTCTATTTCTGTGATTAGTTATTAGTTTGTAATACTTAGGCATCGACTCTTAAGATTTCTTAAGAAATTCTAACAACAACCTCGGCAATAATTAGATTTTCAGTAACTTTTCACAATACCTCATTCAATTCATGTGCGGCCATCTTGAAATAATTCCAACTGAAGTATCAATTAAAAGTAAAATAATAATGTCCTCGCAAAGTTTATTTTCGTATTTTCGACAAGTTCACAAAAAATCACGTCAAATCCGGAACAACATCCTTATCTGACGTTTCCCATGTAACCTACCTACTTGGGTAGGTACTTACCTGTTTATAACAATGACAGACTTGTTCTTTACGTACCGTATTAAATTATAGCTTCAGGGAGAAAAAGTAGTCGTTACTCAATTTTAAACTTTAGCGTCATAACGTTACGGTTCAGATTCCTTCAGCAACGAATATTGTTTGATGAGCTCTCTGATGTTCAGATTGGATCAAATGGTACGAAATTTTACAGAGAATCAATATTATAAAATTTTTGCTCAAATAAGAGCGAAAATTTCATAATACTATTGAGGGCACGTTTGTATTTGTAGAAGCAGCAATAGGGCAGCACATCTTTTTTTTTTAAATAAAGGCTTATTATTAAGTTGAATATATTTTTTGATACTTTGTTTTTTAATCGCACTAATCTCTTGAACTACTAGTTGGATATAATATACATCGGATATGCTATATTACAACACGCTACGACCCACAGAAGGGGAGCAGTACCTAAAGTCGTAACGTAACGAGGGTGAGTAAAAAACCACGCGGCTAGAAACTAAGTGGGTGATAAACTTGCAAAATCATCAATCGTTTGTCTCCAATGCCCTCAACTTTGACTATAAATAAAACCCCTTTAAACCCTCAGATATAGGTAAGTCCATTATAAGAAAAAAAAACAGGAAGAGTTAAAACTAGGTAAATAAACAAGGTAATAAGTTTATAACACACCGTTACGTACCCTAGATACAATGCCTATTAAATAATACCAAACTATATTAACCACTAAAGTAGAACTCAGGTTTGGAGGAAGCCAGTTACCCCAAGGGATACTTATTCGTACGTACTCGTATATCTATAGTTAGCGGAACATTTTAGCCTATTTAAATCCCAGAGGGCATGACCCTTCTGAATACTAAAACGTCTATCTTAGAACAATTCAGTGCGGAAAATCTATTTCAGACCTTAATGAACTTGAAATAGGGCTGGATTGAGAAAATCGTTTTGGAGTGTTAAAATAGATCAGCCATATATGTACATGCTCGTAAGTGATCCAGTTAATTAGTATAGAAGAAGAAAGACACATTTCATGAAAAAGATCTTGGCCTATTACGATGGAGTTGACATATTTTATATCCTCATTTGGGATAAAACTCCTCACTAAAGTAAAGAATTAAAAAGAAATCTAGGCCCAGAAAAGTTTGAAATAACATCGTTTTATATAAAAAGATATTGAAACATGGAACACAAATACAAATGAACAAAAATGCCTGAATTTCTAACATAAGGTAAGCAAAAGTCCAAAATTTTGGTAACCATGTTCTTTCTGACCACTTTCCTACTCAGTAACCTTTTCACCAAAATGTTGAACGTTATAATCCGACAATAAGAGCGGTTTAATTAAAGACAGCTCGGCTTTTAATCAAATCAAAATATTCATTAATTAAAATTCCTTTCAGGGGTGATCGCTGATGTTCAGTCGTTATCCCACAAACGAACTCTGCGATCTTTGACAATAACAACAATTCATGAATATGAAACAACTTGGAAAAAGCTTGAATATTTTCGTGGTTAACGGAATGATGCCGGAGCCTGCAGTGTGACAGATGAAACTAAATATCGAGGAGTGTTTGATACGACTATGCTACTTAACTGGCTACCTACTTGACTGAATTATTTATGTAGGTATCTTCTCGCCGCGTCGTTGGATTCAACGACACGACGGATTGATCGTGTCTGACTCCTAAACTTCCACTGCGGTGCTCTCCGTAAATTTTAAATAATTCCTTTGCAAAATAAATGAAAATTGCCACGTTTTGCAAACGGATTGGTCGTTATTCGCATGTAACAGAATACTTCTGTCGAGAGAGCTGTGTTGACGATAGACGGATATTTTCTAAAGGTACTTTTCGATTTTCTTGGAGCAAAATGCCTTCGTTCAACTCTATGACTCAGGATATAGGTATGTATATGTGTAGCATGTGAATTTCATGTTGATTGATTGAACCATTGAGCCGTGAAAGTGGAACAATTCAGTTACGTTTTTATAAAATTGGTAAGGTAAGTACCTACAAAGTGAATAAGAAAACGATTTGTTGGCTACGCAAGGCTTGAGAGGACTTCAAGGTTTTTCGAGTTTGAAAAATGGCGAGTTTCAAGTGTAGGGATTCAAATTTAATTTTAAGTGGTTTCATCGTCGTAACATCGAAATTCTTATGAAAACAGACGAAACATTCTATTCTTAGAAGCTCAACACAACGAATGACTTCGTTTAAAATAAATTTTATACTTTTATTACTTAAATAATCTTTTCTAATTGTAAATCAGTTTAATAGGAGAACAGCTTTTAAATATAATGAAGATAATAGCATAATTTTAAAATATTTACTCATCGCTTACCTTTTACCTCTACTAAAACGCTACAAAAAATGATTTTATATATTTAAAGGCAAGTCCACTAGCAATACTAAACGAGGCACCCGTTTTGTCGGTCTACTGAAATGCAATATAGGAAACAATAACATAGCTATCAACTACATTGAAGGAATTTATCGTGAGTACACGGCAGATTTCAAACAGAAACTACACGTATAATCTCGAATATAAGCAGTATACTATCACATTTTATGAAAATACTACTTGTATGTTCGCCTGCATTGATTTTTCACCCGTGTTATGCTACTTTTTTGATTACTACTCTGCTCCTATGAGTCGTAGTGCGATGTTTGTATAGGCAATCTCTCATAAATTTGGCTATCAAACAATAAGATATTTACATACAGACAGAGTTATCTTCGCATTTATATTAGTCGTAGTAGATATAACATAACATCATAACATCACGCCTGTAATCCCCGAAGGGTTAGGCAGAGGTGTACCCATTAGTACACCCACATTTCGCCAGTTATGTTTTTAGTCCCATGTAATAGGGGGCGAGCCTATTGCCATCAACCGGGCACAAATCCAGACTCCGAGCTGCTACTGAGAAATTCCTGATGGAAAAACTCAGTAACACTTTGCCCCACCTGGGAATCGAACCCAAGACCTCATGCTCAGCAGTCGCGCTTTGCGACCACTAGACCAACGAGGCAGTCGTAGTAGATATGTATATATTATAATGGTATATACGGAAAGGTACTCAGAATTTAGCATAAATTCTTATCAATTTAAACAAGTAAGTACAACAAAACTACCCACACTGAATGCTACCCCCAGTACTACATAAACAACGTGAACAAAAAGATTTCACAGTAAAAGATGTAAAAACTCACCAAAGAATATATAATAATATACAAAACATAAAAACCACAAAATAAGATAAACATGCCTAAAATTGTCTTCGTAAAAAACGCGAGACGACTCGGTTGTCATACATAATGTTTCTTTTCATCGCGCCATTCCCTAAACGTCGGAAAAAATGTCGGGCTCTTTACAGACTTCCCTGCATAATCTTTTGCTTCGGCTGAAGTCATTAATCTGGTACGTAGTGCTTACGGATTTTAGTCAGAAGAGCACTTTATGTTTCTTATTTATTATGTCACATTTACGACACTCTGTTATACAGACTGTTAGTTTAAACACCGTTGTAACTAAAACCATAGGTACTTGATTTATTATAAAAAATGTTTATCTGAATTTAAAAATAAGTAAACAAAGCTTTCTTTCAAAAATTAAAAAAAAATCTGTCCGACACCGTCCGTAAATTCATGGATACTATGCGCCCGAGTTACATAATCACGCGTTGACCTGCTGCACTGGCCGTCCGTTATAACTACCTACATAAGTTTTAACTAACATCATTGTAATATAGGGTGAAATAATTTTGAGGAAAAATGGAGATTTTACTTTAAAAAAAAGTTTTTTTTTTCATTGAATTTACGTTCTATTAGTGAAACCAAACCACTAGTTTCAAGGATAACGGTGTTTACACTAACACTCTGTATTTTATCCAGGCAAAACTATGGAAAATTATGATTTTAGGTCCTCTGTGAAGTTGAAAACTGATCAAAGTAAAGAGATAATCCAAATTGTGATGTACTGTAGAGACTGTGGCTTGTTAAACCATATCCATATCATATAATATTTGATTCGTTTACATCTATGAGATAAAATCTGTTCAAAATTAGAAAGACTTGACATTTCAACTCGAGGGCTGACAAGACGGGCTTAGCATGTTCAAATATAATTAGCTATATAATGTGTGTTTCAATCGAATAGATTGAATCTACCTGTAAAATAACGTCGTCCTCAGGGGTTTACAGTACTTATTCCGTTCTTCAAAAATAGCAAAGTCTTAAACAGTCTTATAGCTAGTAGGTATACAGATATCCTCCGGTTAGTAAATCTAAAGCCGTGATAAATAAACGATACTTACCATGTTCTTTGGTGCAGCATTATTCCTGTAACTTGTACAAGTATATTTGCAGAGATAGAGGACATTACTCTGACTGTATTTGACAGAGAAACCTAAAAGTAAATCGTTAACATAACCACAGTGATTTTGAGCCACCACCTATTATAAATCCGAAATATGTTTTTCATTCATAGATCAATAAAGAGTTTAACTAGTATTATTATTTTAATAATACATCAAAACAAACTTGGAGTAATTCTACTAAATTCCTTTAAAATTGCCCATTATAATTTGACATTAAATAGAATTAAATAACATTCATTGCGGGGCTCAAGTTCGTAACTTTGTTGCCAAGTCAATTGGGGAAAATTCTCTCTCGTAATTTAGGTTGTTTCGCAGAATTATAGGAATTCTGATGGTTTGTCTGCCATCAAAATTTTCAGCTTAAAAATAGCTTATTTATTCTGTAAAAATCTCTCTTGTTGAATTATTTAATTGAAGTGAATTTGAGATAAGCTGTCAACACTTATTCACAATATGATTCGAGGTTTGATGATCCACCTCGATTTTGATTCACCGAGGGAGATTCTTCAGGAAGTTTATTGATACAGCTTCATAAATAAAACGGAAATATTGTAAAAAGTTCCAGAGAGAGCAAGAAAAGAAAGAATGAAAAGCAGATTATTGCAAGTAATGTTTTAACTTTTTCTTAACTTTTAAAAATTAAGTGATAACATTTCTAATTGTTGATAATAATTGTAATATAAATAAATAAAATAATAGTTTTTATATTTATTTTAGTATAGATGTAAGTATTTTCTTTTAAAAAAGAAATTAATATTTGTTAAAATGGAACTGCTTTTTGTGGAGTTATTAAAAGCGTCTTTTGAAATAATAACAGGAATAAATAACACTTATACAGCTAGGCCTACATAGTGAAACAATTCACTCAAATACCTACATACATTTTTTATCTCAACAGATGGAACCAAAGGCAGGAGCTAGTTCCAAACGTGAGACGAGACATTTACCAAAAGATTCAACGTGTCAGACTCTCAGACATTAATTTTATTTGGATCGTGATAATTTATAGGCCCGCCATTTGCCTAAGACATGAATTTGTTATTAGGGACACTTTAAAAGCTATGACATTGCATATTATTTTTAAAAGACACACTTTTTTGGGGTCTTTTTTTGGAATACTGGCGCCTTAAGTTTTTTTTTGTGTCTGTACTTTTCAAAGATGATGATAGACCACTAACAATAAATTCATCACGTACCTAAAAGCAGACTTTCATAAAATTCAATAACTCAAGCATTAAATATTTCGATTGAACGTCGAAAACTCGTTCATTTATCAGCCACCATTCAGAGTCCACGAAATTCTATTTAGTCCGACGCAGTACCTTGGAATGCTGAGTTTTTTAATTCTTACCTATCTCATCTGTATTCCGTGGAGTTCTCGCCGCACTCCATTTAATAGAACTAGAGTATTTTATAAGTAGGTACACTTATTGGTGTTAGTACAGATGCGTTTTAAGACTAGCTAATGGAATGGCTGCGGTTAACTCGTGCAATATTCAATGGAAATGTTATTAGTGGATAAATGAATTTTATTTTGTAGTTTAAGACTTTAAGTTCTATGTCAGCTGTATGCTAGTTTTAGTGAAAGGCTGCCTCGTTGGTCTAGTGGTCGTAAAGCGCGACTGCTGAGCATGAGGTCTTAGGTTAAATTCCCATGTCGGGCAAAGGGTTTTACCATCAGGGATTACATGAGACATAAAAACTTAACTGGTGTTATGTTCCTATTTGGAAAATCATTAAAAACGCTAATAATAATGATATTCTAAATAAGGAAGCAAGTTATCCATACCTACCTCTGCAGCTCTGTAATGAATTATACCAAAGTGAAGTAACTAAATTACCCTTCTTACCATAATGTCGTGTTGTTACCAACATTTATAATTATGGCACTAATTAAAAGCCACCCCTAACACCATAATTAATCAGATGCTATAATGGAGCTGTTGTCTGTCGGAGCGGGAAGATGTGTTCAACATATACGATGTCGAGGAATTTTGATTAGGGTGCTTAGTTATTGGGATCACTAGTAGGTGAATGTTGCGTAGTAATGACGTAATAAGTACTGTGGGATCACACGGTGAAATTAAATAGCGAGTTCGGAAAAAAACCTTTATTTTGGAAACTAAAAATAAAAATAAACTTAAAACAAGAAAAAACACATATTATATTCTGGTCATTTCTCATACGTCATCTAGTCTGCACTCTCCGCCATACTTCTTTTTGCTCTTATTTTTCTTTTGATTGCTTCTCTTATACATTCCCTTTTACTCATTATTCATTCCACAGTACTGTAAAAGTCTTGGTTGACTTAAATCATATTCAAATAACATTTCATAAAAAAAAAATTGACTTACATTGACTACCTCGTTGGTCTAGTGGTCGCAACCGCGACTGCTGTAGACAATAACGAAATTAATTATCCTACAGTTTAAATATTATGAGACGAACTCTGTACGAAAATAGAAGGATAGCACTTCACAGTCCGCACGAGGGCTCACAAGCGGTTCTACATGAATGGATATCGTTAACAGAGCTTATTTTCAGTAGAAAATAGTATCTACCTATACGATCCCAGGGGGTTCAAAACGTAACATCACGCCTGTAATCCACGAAGGGTAAGACAGAGGTGTACCAATTATATAATTCAATAGGGGGCGAGCCTATTGCCAACTGGGCACAAATCAAGACTCTGAGGCCGCTACTGATAAATTCCTAATGGAAAAACCCAATAAAACTTTGCTCAACCTGGGAATCGAACCCGAAACCTCATGCTCAGCAGTCGCGCTTTGCGAACACTAGACCAACGAGGCAGCCAAAATGTAATGCTTATCTAACGTATATAGGTATTTGCTTTCTAAGTCTTTGTATTTATTATTATCGATATTCATGATCACCAGTGTTCGAAGAAGCTTTACACAAACTCCTTAAATTATGACCCCATCATCACATACAAATATAATTGAAGTGCAAATATGTAGGTAAAAAAACATTTACATTCCATTTTAAAAACGCCAATCATGAAAAGGCTGTGCCTTTGATGAAAAGCGTACCTGATTAACGTTGACAAATCTGTCAATATAAATAAACCCAGTATAAAAGGTGATTGCCCTCGGAAAGTAGGTTTACAAACTGAAGCTTTTACCCAATAAAAAATACAGGTCAAGGCTATAGGAAATTCTGGAAGGGAACATCGGGATGTTTCACACATAGGTGAATTATTTTAGTGCACAAGTGAGTGCCTAACCGTACTATAATAATGAGGAAAGAGAATTTCCTCATTCTTATATTCGTATCGAACGGCAATCCGGTACCACCAATCTGCAACTTCCAGACTGCTACTGATAAATCCCTAATGAAAATACACAATAACACTTTATTGGGAATCGGAGCTAAGTCTCCAGTAGTCGCTCTTATAACCAAGAGACCAACAAGACAGTCAAATACAAGGATTAACAGCCTTCTTGTCGACAGGAACACAATTAGTTTAGGTATATAACTACGCTAGGTACATACGCGTATCACTCGCCTGCTGCCGCATAGACGTACCTGCAAACATTAAAAAAAAAATATTAGTGTTGCCACATCATACTTTACAAACAAATTAGTAATTGTGGTATGTTGATATAAGAAGACAGTAGAACGCTGTTGCATGATCAGAAGATACTTCTGTCATGTTTACGACATCTAAAGGCGTGGAGCGTAAGGGTCAGGCATATATAGAAGCATTATGTTCAAACAGCTGATTGTTATTGATTATGAACTCAAATATATTAGAAATAGAATTCAATTATCGTGTGCCGGATATAATTCTACTAAGAATTTAGATATCGATTATGCGATTTTTAACTCTGTGTTTATTGAATTACAGCACATTATCAACATAACTAAAGGCGTATAGTGAGGATATACACAAAACTTTGTATGGGTTAGTTATGTAACACCTTTTTAGAATACTGCTTATAAGATTTTTTTGTATTTCACAATACAAAAATTTTCTCGCTCTGTCCCTTTTTTTTTTAACTTTTAACGGCAAAAATACACCGGAGATTGCTATTTTTCCATTTGCAAAATCAGCATACGAAATGCAGTGAATGGTTAACGAATACCAAATACAAAAACGACAAAATGGAGGGAAAAAATGAAATGGTTTTTTATTTTTAATGAAACTCTGTAGAGATTTCTCTCTGAGATTATGTTGTTATGTGGTTATAATAACAGTATTTTATCTAATCAAATAAATAACATTAAAATGTCTGCTCGTAATATGAAAATAACAACTTTTTACTTAATGCATATGAAATTATATACAATTTTCAACACTCGGCTCAGCACCGAAAGTTGAAAATCCAACAACAAAAATCACTAAGTAATATTAAAATGGAATTGTTTTAGATGTCGGTAGGCCCCCTGCTAGTTAATAAATAAAACTGTTTAATCATCAGCCTATTATATACTATGAGCCTATGGGAATAGATTCTAATTCCTTGCTGCTAGAAGATCCTGAAAAACATTATGTCCGACCTTGAGATTGAACCTAGGGCCCTGTACAACCATTTACGCTTTAACTCACAAGCATACGAATCATAACATAACATCACGCCTGTAATCCCTAAAAGGGTTAGGCAGAGGTGTACCCATTAGTACAGCCACATTTCGTCAGTTATATTAAAGTCCCATGTAATAAGGGGCGAGCCTATTGCCATAAACCGGACACAAATCCACACTCCGAGGCTGCTACTGAGAAATTCCTGAATGAAAGACCCAATAACATTTTGCCCGACATGGGAATCGAACCCAAGACCTCATGCTCAGCAGAAGCGCTTTGCGACCACTAGACAAACGAGGCAAGTTTACGAATCAACCATTAAGCATTAAAAAATAAAGCTTAAAACAATTTAAAGTTTTTGTTCAATCACTTTTACTAAAATAATAGTTTCGATTCTATTTCCTCTCATATTTGATGACTAGTTCTATAAAATCGAGTGTACATAGTGATTTAAATGCAAATTCCGCCAAAACACAGTTTGTATTTCACGTTGGCAATTTCGAAAATGTTATCTGAAATTAACTGTCCGTTTTTTATCGAAAATCTAGTTTCAGGCTTTTGTTTGTTTCAAACTGTTAAACGATTTTATTGGCATTTCGATATAACGGGAACCAAAGTAAAGGTAACAAAGTTATCATGTCAGATATTTGATAGATATTAAATACTTCCTGGTTTTAAGGAACCTTTAGTGCTAGAAATAACTGATGGTGATTCAACATTGGAGCACGATCGACCTTTTTTTTTCATACACATAACATAACATCACGCCTGCAATCCCCGAAGGGTTAGGCAGAGGTGTACCCATTAGTAGACCCACATTTCGCCAGTTATGTTTTTTAGTCCCATGTAATAGGGGGCGAGCCTATTGCCATCAACCGGGCACAAATCCAGACTCCGAGGCTGCTACTGAGAAATTCCTAATGGAAAAACCCAATAACACTTTGCCCGACCTGGGAATCGAACCCAAGACCTCATGCACAGCAGTCGCGTTTGCAACCACTAGACCAACGAGGCAGTCAGTTTTTTTTTCATTTACACCACTTATATCATTTTCAGCCCTTGCCAATGTCCGTGGAATAGGCCTACCGGGGCAACCACGTCAAAAAAACGATTAAGTACACCATATCAATAAAGTACATAATTTTATTATGACGATTACAACTCTTCCAACTTTTTAAATCGTCATATCTCGGGAACAGTGGCTCTTAGGAAAAAAGTATTTATACATTTTTATAGATAATTATCTGAACTACAATTTATGTTTAATTTTATGATAAAACTTACCGTTTTGTTAAAAACCTCAAAGAACCCATTTTTGTGACCTTTGACCCTTAATTAAAAAAAATCCAGGGGTCGGATCGATGAGGACTTTTTAGGGTGCGTTTATGATGGTGTTCTGAACAATCCTACCAATTTTCAGCTGGGTGTGAATTATTGTAACCTCGGATGTCTAAATTGACCGGACTAAAACTCTTCAAGAATATCTATAATCATAAAGAGTTATTTTATTTGTAAGTGGTCATCTCTAGAAGTATTGGTGCGATACAAGGAATATATCACTGATATTAAGCTACACTGTTTCAGTGTCACAGAATATGTGTTGATAAACTTGATATCTATGCGGTCGAAGTCGTGGGCAGAAGCTAGTAACTGATGTACTTAGGCTCGCTTTCGCTAGCTAGTGTTATATTTTGACTCCGAGTTAGCTGCTAACATGGTCTTATTACGTAGGCCAATTAACTTTGAGTTAAGATTTTGGTGCAAGTGACCCTAAATGTTGTAAACATATTTAGAGAACACAACCCTACTACGTTTTTCTTATGTATTTTCTTCGGTGAATTAAGTGACGTCCCACCTAAGACGGCAGCTTAAACTCAAACTCACTTCTCTTAATTTTTTTTACAGTATAGTTGTCTGCTCATGCCAATCCAGTATGTGACTTTAATGAATCAAGATATACTAACTCTAATGTTACTTAAGCATCTTGATCTCCATACTAATCTACCAATTCGCAAAATGCTCCCAAAATAACATTGACAATTGCATTTGAATAACAAGTACGTACTTGACTACATCTGACGGCACCATGGCTCAATTAAATCAATTAACATCATTCATTATGTTTGATCACAGCGACATGGGCTGTCGCCGCGCGTGTTGCCGGTTCATTAGCAAATAGTGTTCTGTTCCACGTTTAATCTCCGTTTATTAAAGGCCGAATTAAGTGGTTGATTGCGATTATCGGTGCCATCGGTCGGTTGTAGAGTTCGTGTTTTATTTTTCATTTGTAATGTTTCATGTAGATATCTGAAACACGGTGGAAGGGATATCGCAACTTTTTCTTCTTGTCGAGTTGATGATTTAAGACATTTCCTATTTTTTCACGCAGTGTACAGTACTTGGTATTCATGTGAACGTAGTTACAGGAAAAAATCTAGTGTGCTATCTTTCTGCTTTTGTTTGTTGTTCATGTACAGATCATCATCATCTGCCTAGCCTTTTCCCAACTATGTTGGGGTCGGCTGCCAGTCTAACCGAAAGCAGCTGAATACCAGTATTTTACACTAAGCGACTGCCTATCGGACCTCCACAACCCAGTAACTGGGTAATACGATACCCCTAGGTAAAATTGGTTGTCAGACTTTCAAGCTACATTACAGAAAACGAAAAATCATCATCATATCTATCAACCGTAGGACATCCACTGCTGTACATAGGCCTCGCCTACAGAGTTCCAATAGGACCTGTTAGAATTTCATAATTTTGTAAAATAAAAATGAAATTACTCGTATTTTGTGTTTTAGAAAGATGCATGTATAATGTATAAATTTAATGTGTATATTCCAATTCAGATTTATAAACATTTTGATCGTCTACAAAATGAAATCCAGAAGTCTCATAAATTATATTTCCAACTTCGTGTCACGATTACGAGGCAAGAAAGAAACCTTTTACACAAGATATATGTATGGAAACAATTTGGGAATAAAACTTGAAAGACTCCAGTTAAGCCTTCATGAACTTTCAAATCCACGGATTTAGAAGAATCCTTGGATCATAAAATTCTCTAGGCTCCCGTATCGAGCAAAGCAATTGTGATCCAGAGAATGGCATTTTCCCTTTTGAATATATAAACGAATTTGATCCTAATGCAGCAGACATTTGAATTGAAAATTCATTGACTACGAATCAATTAAATTTCAAGCTTCTATGTTAGACGTGATAATCTGAGGATTCTTTTCATTGCACCATCGTCTTCTTAAGTAGGTGGGCAAAGATTTGAAACGAATAAAGTAGCATTTCCGATTGCATTAGTTTTTATATTACTTACATTAATGTTTGCCCCAATTCTTGTTTCTTTGATTTCTGAAAAAAAGTTCGTTTCAAATGAACGTTATTTTTTCGTTCATTTACTCAGAATAGGAACGTTTATTTCTATCATGTAGATTTGTTTAAGTTTAGAATAGAATTGAATCTTGATTGGAATGAAATTCTCAATTTCAGCATTCAAATAGGAACCAAGGATACGATTGGAACGAGGATCGAATCGGTGACTAGATTATATTAATGCTACAGATAGGTAGGTAAGTACGTAGGTATTTTAACAAAATGCCATGACCTATACTTAGTTAAGGAATTTCATCTGGAATTCAATTAAAAAACATTTCTGTGCTCTTGTTTATTACATAACATAACATCACGCCTGTAATATCCGAAGGGTTAGGCAGAGGTGTACCTATTAGCACACCCACATTTCGCCAGTTATGTAGAGCTGCAAAGGTAGGTAGGTATACATAACGTTTTTAATGATTTCAAAAATAGGCACATTACACCAGTTAAGTTTTTTAAGTCCCATGTAAAGGGCGAGCCTATTGCCGGCACCCGGGTATAAATTAAGTCTCCGAGGCTGCTACTGAGAAATTCCTGATGGAATATCCCTATAACACATTGCCCGACCTTGGAATTAAACCTAATACCTTATGCTCAGCAATCTCGCTTTGCGATCACTATACCAACCATTTCGGCTTTAACCCACAGTTGCGAAGCAGTAACACTGTTAAAAAAAACACGCGAACGAATTCACAGGCAGAAGCTTGTATCATAATAAATCTCCAAGCCAAGTGACCTTCTTGAGGAAAACAAGTGCATCTTTATAACAAGATCAAAAGCTTCTGCGTCTGACAGAGACCGAGTACAAAAAGGTTGAATAAAAATAAATAAGGTCGTATGTTACAGCAACAGCTTTTTATATCGCACCCTTTACACAGAAAAATTACGCGGGGACCACACACATGTTATGATATTTTTTGTAGGTACTTAAAAATTATGTATGTATGAAATAATTTCCGGTTTACCCTTTGATGTCTTGGGAGCATTTTGGCGTATATTCAAGGATGTTAAGTAGCTTTTGTTTTTTCATTTTTGCTTCGGAACTTCATACGTAATATCGAGAAATGAGGTTAGAAAAATATGGTTTTGATGTTTTTGTTTGATTATCGTGCATGAAAATACACATACTGCTTCGTAATAAATATACTGCCTCGTTGGTCTAGTGGTCGCAAGCGCGACTGCTGTGCATGAGGTCTTGGGTTCGATTCCCAGGTCGGGAAAAGTGTTATTGGGTTTTTCCATCAGGAATTTCTCAGTAGCAGCGTCGGAGTCTGGATTTGTGCCCGGTTGATGGCAATAGGCTCGCCCCTATTACATGGGACTAAAAATATAACTGGCGAAATGTGGGTGTACTAATGGGTACACCTCTGCCTAACCCTTCGGGATTATAGGCGTGATATTATGATGTTATGTATGAAAATACACATTAGAATTAGCTAATTGGTAAGCAAGCCAAAATATTCAACTTTCCATTATGGCATTCCTGTGAAAATGATGTGAAAAATGTTCTAAGTAGGTACTCAGTACACTTTTAACATTGTTTCAAAGAAAATGCAAGTTAGCGTGAATACCAAATAACTTATTCCTAAGTACGTACAGTTTGGTTTTAAATGAAGGAAGGAAGTCTTCAATTTTTTCATTTATTCTGAATAAAGTGTAGCTTAATTAAATTATAAATGTGAAAGTTTTATGTTTAGATGTTTGTTACTCAATAACCCTTAAACGACTGATCAGAATTAGCTGTAGCACATAGATATTTAGTTTCATATTTTTTTCGTTTTAATTTTCCGGTGTCATAAGGATTTTATATTAATTTTGAAGTCAACGCAAATAAAGTTGCAGACTGTAGCTAGTACCTAAATATTTTCCGTAACAACTTAGTTTCAGCTGAAAGACAGAATCATCAATAATGATGTAGGTACTTAAAAGCACTTAGGAGTATCTCCGAGAAGACGTGCACTATATCTCGACAAGTTGGAAGCTGACGGGTTATCGATTAAGTTAAAGCTTAAAGTTAGCGCTCTCCGAGTAACCCCCAGTATTCGTGAAGTTTCTGAAGCTTGTCAAAGAACTACACAATTAACAAGATTGTTTTATAGTCATAAAAGTTATTATGACAAACAGTTTTTGTTAAGATTTATGACATTAAACACCTAAGTCGTTAAGTTAGTTAAGTTACCCTTGCTTTTAGACATTTGGAGTAATACTACATGGAGGATGCATTGCCATTTCAAAAATTAAATTGAAATGTCTTATGTGCCTGTAATTTCCCTGGTACCCAATTTTCTTTTTCTTGGGAAAATATCATCAAATGAGTCCTTCCGCCCTGAGTGGGGCGAAAGGGACTGTCAGACTTTTACTGACTAAAAAACCACCCTGTTCCTTCTGTTGCCGTTTACGTTCCGGGGCCACGATGTACTGTTAAGACGTCTCGCAACCCCAGATTTAAACCGCAAAACAGCGACGCTGCTTGTGATAGAAATAGGTATAGTGGTAGTAGGTACTTCCCTTATGGTCTTCTTCACAAAGAGCTCTAATATTTTCTACTATAACAGACATTATGTTAAATAGTACATTTTATGATAAATATAATTATGTTTGTTGTCACCATGTAGGTATGTATTTTAGGACTGTGGCCCCTATAAATCATTATTATTATGATTAGATATTATTTACAACTTTCAACGCCCAGAAACGATTGTTTCATTTCACTTCATTCGCATTTCAACTGGGAATAAAAGTACGATTCATGTTGTCAAGTTACAAAGTCTTCTTTCTGGCTTTGTTCCCGGCCTACTGTTAATGGCCGACGTACTCAAAGACGATCGGCGTTTATTCATTAAACAACGACATTGGGGACGGCCTTCACGATTAAAAGAAATGGTATTATGTACAAAAAATACTCACGTATTTGTTGTATATAACATCCTTTCCTTTGTACATAAATCGATATTTATATAAGAAATTTTTGATCATTATATAAGTTTGTTGACTAAGCTGAAAGATAATTACGTAGCAGATACCACCAAGCAATTAAAATTAGTTTTATTAGCTGTTTAATCGCGATTCCCGCGATTTTCTACCAATAGCAAAAGCCATGACGTCACTTAAATGCCAGCTCAATTGAATACTTATTTATTGAATTAGAAGAAACTAACAATGTAACGAAAAAAAAATTTTTTTTTTTTTTGGTTTTTCTAAAGGATACACCTCTGCCTAACCCTTCGAGGATTACAGCCGTGATGTTATGTAACAATCTGATTTTACAAAAGTTGTATCTTGACTTTATTGGTTAATGGTGTGCACCATATAAATAAGGAAGTCGTTTCTTTTCTCTTATCTATTATCGTTCACATGCCATCAGTTCCACAAAGTGTGAAGCTTTCAAATATTTGACTTTACATATATCTTTTGACCAAGCTGAC
The DNA here is from genome assembly GCA_949774945.1 of Hoplodrina ambigua. Lineage (NCBI taxonomy): Eukaryota > Metazoa > Arthropoda > Insecta > Lepidoptera > Noctuidae > Hoplodrina > Hoplodrina ambigua. The sequence continues at coordinate 3,096,283 of OX458969.1, read as the reverse complement.
TACCTTATTGAAAAGTTTTACAATAAAGCTGGACTATTATGCAATACGTGTGCGACGTTTTGCGACGGATCTTATATAAGTTGAACGAGAATCTCGTGCGGCATACCACTTCCGATTCTCAATGGCCGCTGCCTGTACCTATAGCCACAATGGGCATGCCTGAATTATTTGCGGACGTCTACCAGTTGGTGCTGGTTGGATTTGAACGGCTATGGTAAGATATGGTATTGATATGGTAAGTTTAGATTGACGGGTTTAATACTGGGTAAAAACACGCCTGGAGTGTTCTCTCAAACTAGTTTGACAGCTCAGTCAATCAGTATCTTAAGAGCGTATTCGTAATACCTAGAGGTGTCTTTATGGATTACAGATACAGTTTAAAGATTGACTGAGTTGTCATTGCGCGATAGGATCGGCGATATTTAGTAACCTATCTATAGCGTATATTGGCCTAGTGTCGTGATAGCTCAGTGGTTAAGGCGCCCGCCTCTCATGCATGAGGTTGTGGGTTCTAATCCGGGCAAGTACCAATGTGAATCTTTCAATTCATATGTATTTTCTAAAGTTTATCTTGGACATCACTGGCATCGGTGAAGGAAAACATCGTGAGGAAACCTGGACTTACTGTTCCACTCAAACCATGTCAGAGGCCTTTGAGACGGTTTAGAAACTCTGACACTAGGGTGTGTAGGGTCGAAAGGCCTTACTACCCACACGATAAGAAGAAGAAGATTGTCCCACTACTGGACAAAGGCCTCCGTTTCCCTTCATCACACACTGCCATTCTAAGCCAGTCTATTTGGTAGAATTCAAGTCAGTCACTCCATCATCATTTCTCGTGATAGGTATAGCTTTAGCTAAATGGGACCGAATCTGTGGATTTTACAGCTTATCTGACATGAGGCACAATTGTCCGACTTAATCCCTCTTAAAATAACTGTACCCACAGCATACTCCATGCAAATTGAAGTCTTGTAATAAAATAATACTTAAAATAACTTGTAATGAATAATAATATTTTTGAGTTAATAAATTAATAAATAACTTTGGACAACTCACACACGGCTATCTGATCCCAAGCTAAGCAGAGCTTGTGTTATGGTAACCAGACAACTGATATACATACTTATATAATTTATAAATACATACATATTATAGATAAATCACACCCAGACACAGGACTAACAATCATGCTCATCACACAAAGTTTGTCCTGGGTGGGAATCGAACCCACGACCTCCGGCTTAGCAGTCAGGGCCGCTAACCACTAGACCAACAGGCCCGTCAGTTACCATATTTATTTTTGTAATTAAGTTATTTGACCCAAACTGACTAATGCAAGCCTAGATATTAGAAGTATTATCCTATCTGCAAAATGTCATCAAGTTTAGTTAGGTATTGACCTAAATGCGCCTGGGCTACGTGCAGCAGCAGACAGCTTTCCGGTTCTTTAAATGATTCGAAAATCAAAGCCCTAACTACGCTCTGTAAACGCCATTGCATGGCGGTATTTTAGTGATATTTTCTAAAAAGATGGTGACAAATACAGTCTGGTGGCAAGTACGGTACGGTCACAATTTTTTTCCTAATGTTCTCAGTAGGCACTTAATTTTTGTTTTCTGTAATATTCCTAGAAACATTTCGAACATCTGGTACGTGGATTTATTATCTTTTTGCTTCTATTCCCTTATAAAAATATTTATAATTTAAGCCGTAACTGAAGTTTTTACGGATCTGCGAAACAGTCTGTGTTTTATTTTAAAAGCTAATGGGTTTTTTCGGTAAGCACACCACGTTAACAATTCTGGTGGTATTATAGGGTTAATGAGGTTTTTATACAAGTTGTTGTAAGCGCTAAAAATATAAGTACTTAAAAATACTTGGACTTAAAAATATAAAAATTAAATCACAGAGCTGTAGGATGTTAAATAAATTCAAAACTACTTAGGTACTACACTCGTAGAGCTATTAAGTAATATTTAATAGCATACAATCTTAAACGTTTTCGATATATTTTGTGATTTTAGAAGTGAATATCACAGATTTTGTATTACTAGATGTTAACAACATAACATCACGCCTGTAATCCCCGAAGGGTTGGGCAGAGGTGTACCCATTAGTACACCCACATTTCGCTAGTTATGTTTTTTAGTCCCATGTAATAGGGGGCGAGTCTATTGCCATCACCCGGGCACAAATCCAGACTCCGAGGCTGCTACTAAGAAATTCCTGATGGAAAAACCCAATAACACTTTGCCCGACCTGGGAATCGAACACAAGACCTCATGCACAGCAGTCGCGTTTGCGACTACTAGACCAACGAGGCAGTTGACAAGCCAGTTGCAAGTTGTCGTATGTTAACAAATTGAATTTATTTAGTAAATTAAACAGTAGACTGTTATTTTTATTTTTTATTTTATGTTGTTTTACTAGAAACACTATTTGCCATAATTAATTTACAATAAACTACAAAACAAAAGAAGGTCAGAAAAATGTTTAAACACAAACAAAAAACTAAACCCCTAATCGGATTCAGCTCAGTCGGCTTAATTTGGAAAAAGCATACGAAATCTAGAAACAGTTACAAAAAACTGTTCGTTATACCAGTTCATCCTATCATTCGTTTGCACACGATGGATTACGGAACGAGGAAAATATACATGGGGATTTTTATTTTGTTCCTGAAATGTAAAATACGGGTAAGCCTCGTAAGCTGAATAAGCCTTGCACAGATATGATTGAGCGTCAAAGCCGATTGACAGATCAGCTGCGTAACAATTTGCTTTGGAATAACTTAGGAGACCTACCTATTTTGTTTTATTTGAGACAGTGGAGCAAATGATAAGCAGCAACGAATGTCTTGATAAGAACGTTTATCAAAAAATTCTAGTATTTTTATAAACATTCGCATTCTTTATGGGGTGATTGGTAATAATTAGTGTTCGATGCTCACACACATAATTGTACTCATTGAAAAAAAAAATCTAATAGCATAACATCACGCCTGTAATTCCCGAAGGGTTAGGCAGAGGTGTACCCATTAGTACACCCACATTTCGCCAGTTATGTTTTTAGTCCCATTTAATAGGGGGCGAGCCTATTGCCATCAACCGGGCACAAATCCAGACTCCGAGGCTGCTACTGAGAAATTCCTGATGGAAAAACCCAATTACACTTTTCCCGACCTGGGAATCGAACCCAAGACCTCATGCACAGCAGTCGCGCTTGCGACCACTAGACCAACGAGGCAGTAAAAAAATGCAAATGGCAAAAAAATGTAATGAAAATTATTAATACAAGATTAACATCTAATTTTATACATAAAATCACATAGACCACAATAAATAATAATAATTACACTCACAATATCACAATTACGGCTACTCAAGTTATTGGCATATGGTAGGACTGACACCTTTGATGACGAGAGCTATTGTTCAAACAACTTTCCCAAATCTTCTTCTTCTTTCTTTATCGTGCGGGCAGTAAAGTCTTACGACCCCACAAACCCTAGTGTCAGACTTTCTAAACCGCCTCAAAGGCCTCTGACTTTCCCAAATAAACTATTTTTTAAATTTGCAAAATGCATTGACCTCAGTTACACGAATAAATATAATAATAACAACACCATTTATTAAATTTCAAGTTGCTATTGAGTTTTGAATAGAATAACCCAATTATAAATACATTGTTTGCCCTACCTGGTAATATTATTCAACAAAATTAAAACGAGTCAAGCAAACGTGTTTGAGCAAATAGGATTTATGTCGTCTCCTTAAAACAAAGAACCTTCGCTAATATCAAGTTATTTGTAAACAAACACTATTAAAACAATTAATATTCATTAAAGCAATTAAATATTAAAATTCCACGTCAAATGAATAGAAAATACTCTAATTCCTCGTTACCACAGAGTTTAAATCTCTCGGGAATTCTTGACGCCTCCGGAATACAGAGTGAAAGCCTAAAAGGGGTTTGTCTGGGAGTAATTTCCGGTCACAAAAATATTCATACATTCTTCGGAACCTTTAAAACGTAGAAGGGTGCCTTTAAAACGTACTTGTAGATGCAATGAAAGCAATTTAGGAGGTAATTTGAATCTCTCTTTCGAAAAAGGATTGTAAAGACCTACTTTTGGCGATCAATTTGATGCTGGGATGCGATTTTTAGAATAGAATATATTTTATTTGCTTAAAACATGGTATACAAGGTGTTATAAAAAAATAAATTAGATCTTACATGTTCTGCTTAAAACTAAAGCATGCAAACTTAAGCCTACAATTTACGGGAGAAAAGCCAACAGCAATTCATATTAAAAAATCATGTAAAATGCGATTTTGTTTTATGAGTGACGTAAGTAACAAGGCCTGCTTGCACCAGTCAGGGCAATCTTATTAACCCAAGTTAGTTGCTAACATGGGTCCATTATGTAGGACAAATTTATAATTTAACCTCGTGTTAGCAACTACCTAAGTTTGAGTATGCTTCGGCGTAGCTGGCCCTCAAAGGCTTATAAATTTACTGACAATGATAGCTTTGTCTTAAGATTCACATATTTGAAGCCTTGTACTAAGGCTTTGTGCAACGTACCCACTTCTTAAATTCTGTGCTGCTTACATATATTTAGGCCAACTAAGCCGAGACACCATAGTGCAACTAGGATCACGCTAAATAAAATCTCTTGTTTCGTAATGCATTTTGAACAGATTTCTTTACAATTTTTCTGTAGATGCACGACTAATAGATGTAAGAGTACTTTCAAGATGGTAGTAAATTAGATATTAAAGTCATCCACACTAAATGCAAAGGAAGCTTGTTTATTTGTTAGTATTCCACGATTAAAGTACTAAATCCATTTTGATGAAATTTTATACACACTAACCTTGAACTCCAAGAAAGAACATAGGCTACTTTTTCATTCGCGATTTCATCTGCATCTCCGATAACTGCTGTTGTATAATAACTTAAAACAATGGCCCTTAACATATGTAGCGACATCTATCGCACAGCATGTGAACTACAGCTACAGCTACAGCTTCCTACATCGCGCAATAAAAAAAATAAAGTTTGCTGCGACATTGCGTCATTTTGACGGGCCTGTTGGTCTAGTGGTTAGTGGCCCTGACTGCTAAGCCGGAGGTCGTGGGTTCGATTCCCACCCAGGACAAACTTTGTGTGATGAGCATGATTGTTAGTTCTGTGTCTGGGTGTGATTTATCTATAATATGTGTGTATTTATAAATTATATAAGTATGTTTATCAGTTGTCTGGTTACCATAACACAAGCTCTGCTTAGCTTGGGATCAGATAGTGTGTGAGTAGTCCCAAGATATTTATTTATTTATTTACATTAGCATAATTATTTACAAAATCTCAACAACAACTATCGGGCAGTAGCCCATCAGACATAACACCCGTCTAATCGGAGGATCTTCGCTTTTCAACAGAGGATGAGAAACTTTTACACCCTATTTCTCATACCTCTAAGCATGTTCACTTCATCGTTTACTAGGAAAACCGTGCCACTTCCTAAAGAACTTAAATTATAGTAAAGGAAAACCATAAACATTCCCACGCTCCACGTCGTGAACCGTTCAGTAATAAATTCTACGTGAACTATGGGAAGCTGTTCCGAGTTATCGTTAAGCCCAAGTTTTTCTCATAGTTAACGCTTACTGGGGTGAAATCATTAATACATTATTAGACGTTCCTTTTTTAGAACTTCTTATGTAATTTGATGTAAAAGAGAAAGTATTTACCTGCTTTATAATTGGGCTTAATGTTGTCAAAACTCTCGTAAAAAATCTCTAATTTTTAGGGTCTGTACCCAAAAGGTACAAACGGAGAAATATTGCTCTCGCTTATACGTCTGTCCGTCTGTCTGTCCCTCTGTCCGATTTTTTAAAGTACGCGTAATTTACTTGATTTAACATTGAGCTATAAATTGTAAACATTGGATGTATGTATATTCAACAGTTATTGCTAAATATGAATAAAACACATTGTTTGTCATATTTAGATTTCGTATTCGGTTATAATAATATTCAATGTGTAATAAGCATTCTATATGCGATACGTCATATTATATCTAGAGTAAAAGGACGGTTTCAGCCACGAGCAGTAACAATAACTAAAATCCATATATGCATCAGTAAAAAAAATAACCCAAATCATTGCCTTTATTAAGCAAAGAAAAGACTTGCGAGTTAATAGCCCCTAAGCTGTAACACCCAATTGATCATAGACACAAAAGTAGACACCTGTTCAATATTTCTCATTTTCATAGCAGGAAAACTAGACGAGACGAGAGACGACGCGCTAATAACGTTACTAGAGCAAAGACGGTACAAATAATAGCATCATAATAACATTAATAGAACTCATTTCTGTCCCATTATCTCTAATACGACTTCGTCTTAATGTTTTTGCTCGATAAAAGTCCGACCTTCATTATTGCTAACATATTTTTCGAAGTCGAAACGTGAACGGAAAAAATTATTCGTCAAATGATGCAGATAAACCTCTGTTATTGGATGAAGTTTGGAGGTCAAAGTATTGGTTTATTCAGCCGTGTTTTATTGGCGTGGACAATCTGATTGGAATTGTATGAATAAATTGTTTTGTCAATGTATTTGTAAACTATTCAGTAGGTATGGGTCTGTTATTGTCAGACTACAGAGTAATATCTCTTCTTTTTTTATATAAAAAGTTCGACATTCAAGCTTAGCTTTGCCAAATTGTGCCAAACCTCAATGTCTCAATTATTATGCCTATGTGGGCTTGTGGTCGTAGAGCGCGTCTGATGAGCATGAGGTCTTAGGTTCGATTCCTAGGTCGGGCAAAGCGTTATTGCGTTTTTCCATCAGGAATTTTTCAGTAGCAGCCTCGGAGCCCTTTGCCATCAACGGGCACAAATTCAGAAATTTGTGCCCGTTGATGGCAAATAGGTTTGCCCCCTATTACATGGGACCTAAACATAACTGCACCTCTGCCTAACCTTGCTACTAACAAATTCCTGATGTTAAAAACCCAATAACACTGCCCGAACTGAGAATTGAACTCAAGACCTCATGCTTCCCGGGTCGACGGCGCGTTCTGTTCGCGCGCGCCTCAAAGAGCTGTCAGCACAGGGACGGGGCCCCCAACGGGGCCAACGCCTGCCGGGGTTGCGGGACGTCTTAACAGGATACCGTGGCCCCGGAACGTAAAGGGCTACAGAAGGAACAGGGTGGTTTTTTAGTCAGTAAAAGTCTGACAGTCCCTTCCGCCCCACCCAGGGCGGAAGGAGTCATTTGATGATTTTTACCACCTCAAAAAAAAAAAAAAGACCTCATGCTCATCAGTAATCGCACCTAGCGATCTATAGATCAACGAGGCTGTGAGAGATTGTCATTCATGTAAACATCATTGTAACATACTTTATTGATCTAACTATAAATATTTCACCGGAAAACCCTAGTAGGTCATTGTACCTTAAGTTCCGTTACTCGCTTTACATACTATTCAATATTTACTACCGTCGGTTGGATCAAATACTTTTATGACGTCATAAACACAATGGACTGTGAAAAGTTCTTTGGAACTTTGATTAACAGTTTGTTGAATCCCCTTGGTAGGAACCTATGTATGTATATGTATATATGTTCCGACTACATTTTTATAACCAAACCGGCCATGAGCCCGATGTCATAAAATGCGGACTGCAAATTGAATATTCAATGGAAAGTCATTCCTCCACTTTATTATGTTGAACAGAAGTGTCCCAAATAATACGAGTAGCAAGTTTTTAGTAATATTGACCTATTTATTTCGAACTAGCTTTTTGCCGCGACTTTGTGTTCAAAATTAAGGACAGGGAACATATTATTATTTTATTTTTAATTACTTACATTACTTTAAGTAAAATTTTTGATAGTAACGGTTGTTAGTATCAAAAAAATTATGAGTGTTTTAGAGTCCATATGCACTACAGGGTTCTGTAGTGCATATGGAATCTTTTGTCTGTTATAAATGATTTTTTTTATTTTAGTTTTTATTTTTATAAAAACAGGATAATCTAAAAAAAATTGTGAAGCTATTGTGTGTCAAATTTCAGCTAATTCCATGAAGCAGTTTAAGCGTGAAAGAGTAACAAACATCCCATACATCCATCCATCCCTACAAACTTTCATATTTATAATAGGTTAACATTTATATAGAAGAACATAATTATAATATCAGCCTATTCTTGTCCCACTGCAGGGCAAAGGTCTCTTCTCATACAGAGAAGGTATTAACATTAATCACCACGCTTGCTCAAAACAGATTAGCGTTTTCTGACTTTATTAACCATAAAATCCAGGTTTCCTCACGATGTTTGTTCTTCACCGATGTCAATGATGTCTATGATAGACTTATTTACATTGGTACTTGCCCAGAATCGAAACCACAACCTCATATATGAGAAGCGCTTTAATCACTAGGCCATCACGACATTTACTTATTTAAGTAGAATTTATTAGGGTCATCCAATTTTTAAAATAACTTGTGATTTAACTATGTTATGTGTGACTGCCCCGTTGGTCTAGTGGACGCATAGCGCGACTGCTGAACATGAGGTCTTGGGTTCGATTCCCAGGTCGGGAAAAATGTTATTGAGTTTTTCCATCAGGAATTTCTCAGTTGCAGTCTCGGAGTCTGGCTTTGCGCCCGGTTGATGGCAATAGGCTCGCCCCCTATTACATGGGACTTAAACATAACTGGCGAAATATGGGTGTACTAATGGGTACACCTCTGCTTTACCCTTTAGGGATTATAGGCTTGAAGTTATGATGATTAACTATGTTATTGTTGTCAGGTGAAATGAGTTTCAGACAGTACCTAGAAAAATTTACAGAATCGACCTGCTGATCTTCTACTATCCAGTAAATTGACACCAACATAACCCAGCGTAATAAAAAAAGCCAGTAATATGATTCAAAGTAAATTCCCATTCCCTTTAATACGAACATTTCATCATACCTTTATTACCCTCTACACGCAATAATACTTCTAATACACCATTATTATTAAAATTAACTGTTGGAACAATTTCTGACATCTGGTGGTGTATTAGCATGCGCACCATCGCGACATTGGCCGGATAGGCGACACCGCTAATGGAAAATTTATTGTGAATGTTTTATTGCGAAATTCCTGACATTCTGGGTGAATTGTCTCGATTGGAGGACTATTAAATGCTGGCGTGCGTGCTCATAAGATGGCGCTTTGTATAGGCATAGTATTTCGTTGATTTGGGATAGAATGTAATAGGCTATTTTGATTTAATTATAATCTCTGTTACTCATTAAATATCTTAATAATATAATGTGTACGTGTGTTTGTCACCTAACTCCTCCTAAACGACTGGGTCGATTTGGAAGAAATGTTGTGTGTATATTTCAATGGATTCATGGATGATTTGGGGACACAATTGGACCCGGTAGATGGCGCTGCAAGCCAATGTTAGGGCAGTATAACGTCTACCAGGACCGCTTGTAAACATTACATTTTTAAATATAATAACGAATATACGAACATTTACTAATATAAAACATGTTAGCCTACCGGTGACGGAAACAGGGCCCGATCCACCGGCGGTCAGGGCTCCATGAAAAGAAACCTCCTAACAATTTAACTTATTATTATGTTTTAAGACTAGGCTAAAGCTAGACTAGGCTAAAGCTAGACTCGGCTATAATAAATTAATATTAAATCAATACGAGAACCTGTTGTATCTGCCTAATGGTGATGCTAACTTTTCCAATTTAAAAATAGTTAAACTAAAAAAACTGTGTTCTCGTTCTGAAAACTTGTTCATTCCTGTCGCAGTGCACATTAGTTAAGATGGCAATTTTTTTCTTGCCTCAACGAGATAACTTCGGAACATTTCCTACGCTTTATATTTGATTTGAAAAGCTCCTTCAGCAGTTGCGAGCAAACTTTGGCTTTAAGTTTGAATTCAGGTAATGAACTATCTTCACAAACTTTAAAAATCTTTTCCACTAACCAAATGGAACAGACTGACCAAAGAAGATCCTATATTCCTACTGTAAACTCCGTGCGGTTTTTGGAGCTTGAAATTTTATTTGGTGACCACTATGTCGCATATATGTCACGGCTTTCGATTTCAAAGTGAAAACTAGAAGCATTTCGAAACTGAATTTTCGAATTCGTTTTTGTGAAATGTGTAAGGAATAGAATTATTGTGTATCAACTTTTACAAAGACAGTAAAAAAATATTGGAATGTTGATTTCAAACTACTATTATTACTTCCTGCACATAGGACTCACCGGACAATTCCAACGGGTGAAAGGGACACAACATGTTCATATTCATTTATTTGCATACCCTAATGTGAGTAGTTGGTATTACAAATAAGAACTTTGGACCCTGATAGGGCACAGCCACAATATTAAAATTACATTAAGCTCAAAGTATTAATGTTTTTAACGCCTCTCTAAAATCACTTAAGTACTGAATCCTAGGTACAAGTTTTCGTTGCAATGTCTCTTCTATCACGTATTGAGCGAAAATCTCGAGCGAGCGAACTCACTTCAGCTGAACCTGTTCATCAAAAGGAACTAGCTAACAAGGAGGTTTATATCAAATATTTACCCCCGACTACGTCTAGATGTCCGCCTCGCATCGAGGACACAGTATTCAGGACGAATATTAAATTACACTGCGCATTAGTGATACATTCGAATATTCCCTTTATATATCGTTTCTACATGGCAATGATACTGAAATGTCGTTCGGGAAACCGAATTTATATGGAGGTGAAGACAGGAATATGTTTTAATTAAACCTGTTTGTCAAACTGAAAATTATTTGAAGATTAATGTGGTTTTTTGATTATCTTTAAAATGTTCTTTGAGTCTCAAATTAACTCAGCTAGGTGAAAGGATACTTTGGCTTATACACGTCATTCTTATTAAATCACCATCAGCCGACCGATGTCCAGTGCTGGAATTAGGTCTCTCCTAAAGATAGCCATAAAATTTCGGTCCTGCGCTGCCCGCAGCCAGCAGTTCCTCGCGACCTTAACCAACTCGTCGGTCCACCTCCTATACTGCGCCTTCCGGTACGTGGTCACCACTCGAAAGCCAGGACCCTTAGTTCGATCGGTACCCTTAGTTCTTCTGCGGATCTCCTAATTTCTGATCTCGCAGATCAAAAACTAGTTTTTACAAAAACCTCCTCGTCAAACAACTTATAACCATTTGCCTAGCCCTTACCCAACTATGTCAGCTTCCAGTCTAACCGGATGCTGCTGAATACCAGTATTATACATGGAGCGACTGCCTATCTGTAGGCTTACTCTTGAACAAAATCGAGAATGAGATTGGAATCGACATTACATGTACATCTGATCCAGTTTCAATTCCAATAAATATAAGAAGACATTTATTTATAGAATTAACGAGTTATTTAATATTTTAAAATTTGGTAATTTACGTTTTCATTTGTATGGCAAACTCATGTCAATCGCTGTAGTCAAACATGCAGTCGATTCCAATCTCATTCTCGATTTTCTTCAAGAGTAAGCCTACTGACCTCCACAATAACTTAGTAATACGAGACCCTTGGTAAGACTGGCTGTCAGACTTTTGGCCTTCTGACGACCCGTAACGACTGTCAAAGATTCACGTTTGGCAGCTTCTCGTTAAACATCTACGGTATCGATAAAACAGTTAACGTGTCTCTCTATAAATAGATCAAAGCGTAAACGTTTGGTATACGAAACAAAACCAAATAAATTCACACATGGTTACTGTAACCAGAGCAATTTATCGCGACAATTGAAACAACGGTTGGTCAACACACCGCAGACAATTGTAGTTCTCAATGTTTTTCAGTTAAAATAAAAATGGATACGTACTTTTAACGTTTCAATATTATTTTATTCGTGTATTTTTGATAAAAGCTGAACATGATATGGGTGGCGGACTATGTACATAAATATTTTATTCCTTTTATAAAAGAATTTCATATTTTCATAGAGTACATTTTTTGTTGTTGTTTTACCTATCTATACTGATATTAAAAAGATGAAGAGTATATTGGTTTGTTTGATCGCGCTAATCTACGGAAGTACTGGTCCGATTCGAATAAATTCTTTTGTGGCATGCTGCGTTCTAACTAGATGATGAACAAAGATGTAACTTGATGCGAGTGAAAAATATTAAAATTAGTAAGAGTAGAGTAAACTAGCAATTTTGTCCGCGTTAATGTCATTTGTCGTGGATGCAGACGAAGTCGCGTAATAAGAAATAGCTTTTGTCCTTTCTTGTGGTTCAAACTTACTCCGTACCAAATTTTATTAAAATCGGTTTAGTGATTTAGTTTTGATACCTTAAAAGACAGACAGACAGTTACTTTCGCATTTATAATTATCAGTATGGATAGTTATTTATCTATAACTATACATAGTACGTCATGTCAAAATCATTTCAATTAAAATCATGACAACATCATTATACCTATTTAGAAAATGTAAAATACCTAAGAAAGATTTTTAAATTAAATTTTCTCGTAACAAGATGCGATCAAATTTTAATTAGTAGGTAATTTAATAATTTACATTAAGCACGTCTTAATTAGCAAAGTTGTCTTATTAATTTTGAGATCTTATTAAAGATGTTGTTTTGAAAAATGGCCAAGTTATTTTGTGAGAAGTTTAAAAAGATACAAAATAACAAATAAATACATGACTGCCTCGTTGGTCTAATGGTCGTAAAGCAGAACTGCTGAGCATGAGGTCTTGGGTTCCATTCCTGGGTCGGGCAAAATGTTATTGGGTTTTTCCATCCGGGATTTCTCAGTAGCAGTCTTGGAGTCTGGATTTGTAAATTGAATTTACGTTAACTACTTTTCTGTTATACAATAAAATTGGTTCTTGTAGTACCGAAATGGCCAATGTTTCTAGGTGATCAATTACCTAGTAAGCTAATGCACTAATCCGTAACTTTGCAATTTAATACTGAAGACAGAAGCCATGTAAGTGGAGATTATCTTTTCACAACTTTTTGCTTGACTTCACTGCTAACTGCGCAGAGTCAGGCCATCCATTTAATAAGGAAACAATGAACAATCCCACATATTATTAATGTGTAAGTTTGTGAAGATGTTTCGATGTTTGTTACTCAATCACGCACAAACGGTTGAACAGATTTAGATGAAAATTGGTACATATAGGTAGATAAACCATTTCTTAAATTAACACAGAATATTTTTTATCACGGTAACTTGTATAATAATTCAACATACTTTACGGAAAGTTACTTCATACGCGGGCGAAGCCGCAGGCAGAAGCTAGTTAAAAATAAATTCACATGAGCGTTACTGGATGGCGTGGAGTCGAAACGGTAAATACGAACATTGTAATGTAACAAAGCACTGAATTTTATATGTTTGGCAAACACCATTAATACGACATTACCTCTCCGACAGGTGGGTCGTTATGTTTGCTAACTGAAACGTATGTTTTCGAAATATTTATGTTGTTTTTACTGCCTCGTTGGTCTTGTGGTCGCAAAGTGCCACTGCTGGGCGTAAGGTCTTGTGTTTGATAGCCAGGGCTAAAAAAAATGTTTTTGGGTTTTTTCATCAGGAATTTCTCAGTAGCAGCCTTGTAGTCTAAAATTGTGCCTGGTTGACGGCAATAGGCTTGCCTCCTCTAACATGGGACTTAATTACTCAAGTTCCACGTAATGAGACACAATTGATTTTCTATTGTTCTGACTTTACCGGTAATTAAGTCAGTCGGGGCTTGAGCGGTTTAACATAACTAGCAAAATGTGAATACTACTGTGTAAAAACAACATGTACTTATGTATGTTATGTTATAATTTTATTTATTTTTTCATTTTATTGAATGGCAAACAAGCCAATGTCCAATCCTAGAAACAAAGTTGAAATCTTTCCACTATTAAAAATACGAAAGTTTGGATGGATTTAATGTTTGTTACTCAATCACGTCAGAACAGCTAATCAGATCTTGATAAAATTTGGCACGGAGATAGATTATAGTATGGAATAGCACATAGGCTACTTTTGATCCTTTAAAAATGTACGGTTTCCCTGTTTTAATACATCAACTTTGGCGTGACAGAAGCTTGTGTTTCATATTTATGCCTGTTACACTGGCACCTATACTTGTCATGCTCACTCAAATGTCTCGCTGATGGTGGCGCGTGTGTTGGATCATTTGGTTCCCTCCATGATGGCTGAGCTAGGTGGTGCTGATCCATGCGTCATGCCCGTGAACGGGTGCTGTCAGTTGGGATTGGTCATCTCTTAACTGCTATGGCTTACATCTTTAGTTTTATTATTTTTTACTACGGTTTTATATTCATCTTCATTGTGATCACATGTAGAATCAACAAGTATTATGTAAGCAGGATTTTGTAAAAACCTAATTTAAAAGAGTGCCGTGGAGTTTCTTGCTCGTTCTTCTCCATAGAGGCCTACCTCCGTTTTGGAACGAGCAACTAGCTTCAACTTTCGGACTAACTGACCGACTCCTTGACAATTCAAAAGTGCCTGTAAATGGTCTAATTGAAATAAATGTTTTGACTTTGACTTTGACTCTTCAAATCAGAACACAGTGACTCTGCTTTACAGCAGAATATGAACGAGTATAGTATTTCCCCGTACGAGCTTCTTTACCTCCACTACTACTGCTACCGAGCGAAGAGAACATCGAATAAATCCATTCTATTAAACATCCACATAAAAATATCAACGCCACCAATATTTTACTAACAAAACAGTTTTTACAACGTTTACCAACAGTATTTCCACTCAAAACAAACAAAAAAAAAAAGGAAAATAATATTTACAGCAAAAAATATAAATAGGAAAAAACGTTTTCACTTTCCGCTTTTTAACGTTGATTTTAACAACGTTGCGGTCAGAGGCGATTAGGTTGTCAGACAAAAAATAATAAAGTTGCGGTAAACATTTAACTGAAAATAACCTGTTCGGTGACAGTGTTAAGGTTGAAATTTGTTTGTAGTTAAGTTTTCAGCATGAACACCTTTGCCATGCGTGGTCCGTAGTACTTTATCTCATTCTACTGAAGCTTAAATTCTTCACGCTCTAATAACCCTTCGTGTAACTGGTGGAAAACGCTATAACATTCATGGTGTGGGAACATTTATACCTTTGTTATTTACACAGGGCGTTCGATGTTGGTTTAGTATTTTTACAAAAGGGTTTGTTCTTTGTTCAGCGGTAAAGGCTAAAAATGGTTTTAGTGTGTTCAAACTGTGCCTGAAAGTGTTTTATAGTCTCTAAATTAGTTTGTACAAAGTTGAGTTTAATTTTCACCTGCGCAGTTGTTTGAAGCTTATTTTTTAGAAAAGGTTCCTTTGTGTAAAGTTCTTGAAATAGTTTTATGATTTAAAATTAAAAATAAGTTTTTATACATTACATGTTTTATGTTTAACTAGCTTTTGCCCGCGACTTTGTCCGAGTCAACGATGGTTTTTCCATACAAACTTTGGACCCCCGTTTGCATGGAAGGACATTTAGAATTTTTGAAATTCCTGATGGAAATACCTTATAATTCTTTGCCCGACCTGAGAATGGAACTCAAAAGCTCATGCTAAGCAGTCGCGCCTTGCGACCACTAGACCAATGAAGCAGTCAAATCGCAAAAAAATAGCATTACAGTAACAAAATAATACGATACCAAATCCATACCTAGAAGGTAAGTGTCTGTTTAAACACGACAAGATATAAATAAAATCTTCAATACAACAAGCGAGAAAAATACAAAGACAAATCAAGTTATAAATCCAATAAACTCTTTTAAAAAATGAATCCAAAGTTGAAATTGATTTATTGGAGTTCAATCTGATAAGTTTGAAAAACTCTGCTGCAAAGTTGATTTAGATGCTTGAATAAGAATTCAATTCAATTTGTTATAAAGCTTATTCTGGCTGATTGAAAGTGCATCTCTATTGTGAAATAACTTCTGCTCGCGACTTCGTCTGCGTGAAAGGCGAGTGTACTATACAACAAAGCCTATAGCACTCAAAAATAAAGTAGCTTTCTATCAGTAAAACTAATGTTTTAATCGGATCGGTTTTTCCTCTTTCTATTTTGTTATTGTATTGTCTATTGCTTTTATTAAGTCACTGTTTTTTACCTAATTGAAAATTTAAATTACCAAAAAAAATGATTTCGTAAAAAAAAATGCGGTAATCGTATTATATAGTGTCGAATGGAAGAACAATGTCAGAGCCAGTCCATTTACAGATTGGACGCATCGACCGCAGCTAGGTAGTGATGCAACAGAAAATTACAGCCAGGAAATCCGGTTATTTCAAGTCAATTTTCGAGAGAGCATCATTTTCAAAATAATCTTTTCGACCACGTACCTGGTGGGCACAATATTAAAACATATTTTTGTTTATGTACAGAATCATTTTTGTAATGCAAGCTTTTGATTTTTATTCTCAGTAATTAAGTCAAGTATAAATTATTTAATAATTTAATTATTAGTATCTACCTTTTGGATTGAGTAACTAGATTCAATAATTTCATTTGTCTCTTTCTTGTAAATAATTAACAAAAATTATTTGACTTTAGAAGTTGAAATTGATTACAAATTATTTGTCTCAAGAAAATATCATATTAATAAAATATCAATGTGAAGCAAGCTCGTTGATTGATAGCTCATCACGAGCTCACTTCTCCCAAATTCACCGAGGAAGATTTTTTACAGAATACCCTACAGAACTTCTAGCTAGAACAAACCAGCTGAAAATCCTTTCACAAATTGTCTTACTGTATTTCCTACATCGCACATATGAAAATTCATCAAAAGTTCTGTAAACGCAAACGCAAACCACTCTACAACATATTGGATTTTGAACAAACAATAAACAGATCTCGTGTTACGAAATGAAATGCTTACAAGAATTTGGGATGGTAATTAATTGAAGGTAAATTGATATTGGAAGTAATTGGTATTTTGTGAGTGGCAGTACTCTGCATGATTAAGCCGGGGATGCCATGGGTATCATACAAGTAATATTCCCCTGACCGAATTTCGGCCACGGCAACCAATCGCAATGGAGTGAATACGCAGGAAATATTATAGCGCAGTGTGTGCGTAAACACAAGTGCACTGCCTCTTCTCTCCCTCTTATAGGAAGTACGATGAAACGGCAATCCGACTGAAGAGAGATTAGCCGTGCGTAGCTTTAAACTCCGGGCTGCTTTTCAGAAATTCCTTATGGAAAACCCCAATAAAGATTTGCCCAACTTCGATTTCAAACCCAGGGCCACTCGCTCAGCAGTCTCGCTTGCGATCACAAGACCAGCGAGGCATCATAAAGGCACCACGAATTCCACGGGGATACCTCCTTCTTTCATTATCGTGTGGACAGTGAGGTCTTACGACCCCACAAACCGTAGTGTCAGAGTTTCTAAATCGCCTCAAGGGCCTCTGACATGGTACAGTAGGTCCCAGGTTTCCTCACGATGTTTACCTTCAGCGATGCCAGTGATGTCTAAGATAAACTTCAGAAAATTGAAAAAGTCACATTGGTACTTGCCCGGATTTGAACCCCCAACCTCATGCAAGAGAGGCGGGCGCCTTAACCATCCACCGCTACCACCTCCTAACTCATGCCAACTGATCATTATTTTTATTTGGTTTCAAGTACGGTAAAATGTCGGTCTAAGACAGCCTACAAGCGTACCCTCGTTAGAGTATATTTTACTGTTATGACAGCATTCAAACGAATTACTTCTGTACCAAAATAAGCAGTTAACAATGTCCGTTCTGTAATAAGTCTACTAACATAACCATCTATATAATAGACCGGACTATTATTCCACACACTTGCTTTTCTTCACTTGAGTTCTCACTCAAGATGTTTGAAGTGTATATTTTCTGTATCAAGTTGCATCATTATATAGACTTGGCATAATGATTCAGACGATATCTGCTGAATTCACAATTGGAGGTAGTTATGTAAAATGGAACCAACCCATAAGAACCCCAAAATACCTTTACACGTACCTACTAAAAAAGACATGGTACATTGTCTTGATACAAATTTCACCTCTTTATTTATCTCTGGGTCATTGTTACTAAACAAAAATATTGACCTTTACGATGGTTTTGGTAATTATGTAACTCAACCTTGAGGTTTGTGAAGGTTGGATCCTTTTTGAGTAACTGCGTCTGATTATCAAGAGTTTTATTATAGTAATGAGCTAAAAGAAGCATTGTAATGCTATTTGTAACTTGTACCTAAAAGATTTCAATAGAATAATATTATAACTCATCCATTCCCTATAAACTGTAATGACTTTGGATAACAGTTTTTAATTTTAAATCTTTTATAAGCATACGTTTCATAATGTTGATTGAACTGTTATTGTTGTATAATATTATAACACGTTTGGTATATTAAATTAGTTTGGTGTTTATAATTTAAATTAACATGAATGGTGCAACCTAAAATCATAGTATGGTTTACGAAGTTTCTTGCTCGTACTTCTCCATAGAAACCTACTGTTTGTAACCAGCGGCTAGGTAGAACTTTCCGACTGCTTGACTACCTGACAGTTCGAAATTTCCTGTAAATGCTTAACTTGAAATAAACGATTTAATTCATTGACAGATTGTTAATTGGTTTTTTGGCAGAACTAAAGTCAAATATTATGATATAAAAAAAAACACATTACATCACGCCTGATCCTTGAAGGCTTAGGTAGAGCTATACCTATTAGTACACCCACATGTCGCCAGTTTAGGACCCATGTGAAGGGGAAAGTTGATGATGGAGGCGAAATAAAATGCAGTCTTAGATAAGTTTTAAAATCAAATTGGAAGATGCAGGGCTTCGAAATTACAACAATTTATTATTTTAAAATTTTAATGACAAGTTGAAAGAATATATTACCTACTGACGTAGTACTTGATGAGAGAGACAATTAGTTAAAATTAATAATAATAAATAAATAAATATCTTGGAACAACTTACACACGGCTATCTGATCCCAAGCTAAGCAGAGCTTGTGTTATGGTAACCAGACAACTGATATACATACTTATATAATTTATAAATACATACATATTATAGATAAATCACACCCAGACGCAGAACTAACAATCATGCTCATCACACAAAGTTTGTCCTCGGTGGGAATCGAACCCACGACCTCCGGCTTAGCAGTCAGGGCCGCTAACCACTAGACCAACAGGCCCGTCAAATAAAGTAATAAGGTGCGCGTCGTCTACAATTCGCGGGTGTTAGAATCTTTTGTGTTTAAATCTACCATTCAATCCTAAATCTCTATTAAGTAAAAGTAAGCAGTAGGCATTAAGTCCGCCTTTGTACAGTGTATTTTTTACATGTGCATAAAGTTTAAATAAATAAATAAATAAATAAATAAAAGTCATTCACTCCACAAGTCTCAGTTAGATAGATAAAAGGTCTGCACCACAGTGGCTGCATCATCGTACCGCTGCGAGAGACGACGGCGGTAATTGCTCGCCTCCGTTCCGGCAAATGATGCCCTTAATTAAAACGTAAAATGATCTGAGAAAAAGTTGATTGGGATGGCGGTTTTAATTGACCGCGGGTTACTTGGGAGATGCATTAGTTACAGTTTATATTTATAAAGAAACTAGTTTCTGCCTGAGACTTTGTTTACGTAGACCTCAGATTTTAGTCACGTCCTAAATTATCCCACAGCGTAACAAAAATGGAGAGACCAATATGTTTAAGTAAACATAAAACCTCACGCCTGTAATTTTCGAAGGGTAAGGCAGAGGTGTACCTATTAGTGCACCCACATTTCGCCAGTTATGTTTAAGTCCCACGTAATAGGGGCGAGCCTATTGCCATCTACCGGGCTGAAATCTAGACTACTACTATCAGGCTACTACTGAGAAAGTCCTGATGGAAATACCCAATAGGTAACACCCGACCTAGGAATCGAACTCGAAGTGTGCCAAATTTTAGTGAATTCTGTTCAGCCGTTTAAGAATGAAAGAGAAACATACATTCATCCTTGCAAACTTTGTGTTTATAATAGAAGTAGGATTGACATGACTTTCAGCTTCGAGGTTAGGCAGAGAGAACTTACTACTTAGAACCTCTTAACAACTTTTTGCGCGCTGGTTGCGAGTAGATACCTACTCTTAATCCAAACTCTATTATAAACAGAAAAGATTCGTATTTTTGTTTGTAATGGATAAACCCAAACTTATTAACCGATTTTAGAAATTCTTTCACCTGTAAAAAGCTACATTATTAGCAAGTAACTTAGCCTATATTTACTTTACTTAAAAAATTGGTAACTTAAGAAAATTTACACGGACGAAGTCGTTGGCAAAAAGCTAGTATATTATATTTAAAATATTACGACTCGATCGTAACCAATGTCAACTTATATTTAAATTCATGAATAAATTAATTACAAATTGTATAACATTATCCTTAATTAAATCTTGATTTGTTCCGTGTTCGTTCTACTTTATTCATTTGTTTTTTCAAGTACATTTTACCAAATAATTCTAATACGTCATTTCCCTAAAAGCCAACATATTTTTTTTTTTGTTTTGAACATAAATTTTTGTTGTTTTGCCATTGGAATAGACATGTTTGAAATCTTGAAAAAGATTTATTTCGGAGACTTTCCTATTTGATTTTCTATTATATTAACGCGAAAGCTTGTGTGATTGGATGAATATAATTGCGTTAGTTATTACGCCTATACGGCTGAATTAATTTAGCTGTAGGTAGTACACATACCGTGGCCCCGAAACGTAAAGGGCAACTGAAGGAACAGGGTGGTTTTTTAGTCAATAAAAGTCTGACAGTCCCATCCGCCCTGGGTGGGGCGGAGCCATTTGATGATTTTTACCACCTAAAAAAAAGGTAGTACACATAAAGGTAGATAGAACTAACTCAATATGTGGGTGGAAAATTTTTGTATTCGCGTGGATCCGTTTATGACTTATGCTTAATTCTAAAGTCTACGTAGACGAAGTCGCGGGCAAAACCTAGTATTTTCGAATACTCTACTACAGAATTTTGTAAAACTGTGTTCCTAAACTGTCATTTCTCGCAGTAAATCTTTAATATTATGCCGACTGTGTTGATTTCTAAACTGTAACATAACCAACTAAAGAGTCCCAATAAAAAGGGTCCCTTTATCCTAAGCGGCCATATTGTTACTCGTCTCAGCTTTTAGTATTTTTTGCCGGATATCCGTTACTTAGATAGGCAAGCTCTTATATGGGCTACGCTTTGAAGCGCTTTCGTAAATGCTGCTTACATTAATGCGTCGATTTTATTCCTACTTTATTGTTGGGTTAAGTTTTATTGTGGAAGAAACCGATTTAAAGCGCTGTTCTCGCTGCTTTTAGTGGTAAGGGTTTTGTGTTTATCTTTGTAGAGATAATGAAATTCTGCGCACAATCTATGAGAGGCTATAAAAGTTTGTAGATGTCATAATTTCACTGAATGTTGATTTGTCAGCCAAAATGTGATTTTGGTTAAAAATTTAATCATCAAAGAATACTTCAGACTTAAAATGTCTAACAGCCTTTTACTGTCCCACTGCAGGTCAAAGGCCTCTACTTGTGCAGAGAAGGCACGAGCTTCGATTAACAAGCTAGCTCAAGGTGGATTCGCGATTTTACCTTACTTCTTACTAATAATATAAATGCAAATAATGTTTGGATGGATACATCACATAAATACACATCACATAAACAAAACTGGCGAAATGTGTGTGTACTAATGAATACACCTCTGCCTAACCCTTTGGGGATTACAGGCGTGAAGTTATGTTTTATGTAATGTTATAAACAGAACATCATGCCTATAATCCTCGAAGGGTTAGGCAGAAGTCTACCCATTAGTTTTGCCAGCTATGTTTTGAGTCCCATTTAATAGGGGGCTAGCCTATTGCCATCAACCGGGCACAAATCCAGACACGAGGCTGCTACTGAAAAATTCCTAATGGAAAACCCCAATTACACTGCCCGACCTTGGAATTGAACCCCTCATGCTCAGCAGTCGCGCTTTGCGACCACTAGACTAATGAGGCAGTCGAGACATAAAACACAATAATGGTTATTTAGATCACGTAACCAGTGGATATACAAGACAGCAAACTAGTCTAGTTTGAATAGATCTCAACCTTAAGACAGGCTTAGGTGCACAGAAACAGATCCAGTATTTATATGTAAATACGTAACATACATTTCATGCATAAATATAATCTCCGAACAGCAGGAGCAAGTATTCTCAGGAGCTTTTATCTGGAGCACAGAATCTTGAAGAACATTTCAAAAATGTATGAATTATTGTACATTGATTGTATAGCAATGAAATTGTGTCAGTAGTTGAGATCGATAGACACCACACCAACTCGAAGAGTTAAAATAAAAAAAACATCACGCCTGTAATCCTCGAAGGGGAAGACAGAGGTGTACCCATTAGTACACCCACATTTCGCTATTTATGTTTAAGTCCCATGTAACAAGGGGCGAGTCTATTGCCATTAACCGGGCACAAATCCAGTTTCCGGGGTTACTACTGAGAAATTTTTGATGGAAAAACCTAATAACACTAAACAAAACCAAACAAACATTTAAAAAAAATATGGTACAAATATCGACAGAGGAAAAAACAAGATTTTTTTAAAACGTCATCTAACCTATAGATGACGTTTTAAAAGTCTTGTTTTTTTTTTCTGTTTCGCTTTTATATAATATTATTTATATAAATTTTATTTATTTATTTTATATAAATTTATTTAAATTTAAATAAATAATATAATTAAATAAATATTATTTAAATTTTTACTTACCACCTAAGCATATCCTTTTTATATGCAACACACCATTGATTATTGAGTTATCCCTAACAATTTCAGATGACACTCATGTCATTGAGATGAACTGGCAAACTGCATCACATCTTGAATCGACCCAAATTATGAAACTTCATCAACTTGGTCCTCTTGACTACCTACCACTGAACAGACAGACTTCAATATTTCGATTAACCGAAGTTAGTAACTCGATATCAAACAGCTGACAGCTGCTCAGATTGCTGTAATAGAGGATGATGGAATGGTTAGTGAGGCGGAAATAATAAGTTATGACGTAATAAATGTGGTTCTCACTGAAGTGTCTATAAATGAGTAGACTATTACTGGATTCTTTTGTACATGCGAACAAGTTATTAGGTATATATACACACATACATAAACTCACGCCTTTTTCCCATGGAGGTAGGCAGAAACTACAGAACGCCACCTGCTACGATCCTTACATACTCCTTTCGCCTCATCTACGTTCATATATCTCGTCATACAAGTACGCCGGTTACGAGTACTCCGCACCTGACCTTACTGAAGGACCTCACCAATAAGCTCAGTGTAGGTCTTCCTAGGGCGACTTGTATAGAAGATAGCTTGTTCTACTGTATTAAAAGTAACATCTAGTTTACCACTGTAAACTTTTAAATATATCTCGTCGGTACTCTTAAGCCTCAACTACATATTTGATACTCTACCTTCTATAAAAAAATGATCAATTTCGATTGAAGAAACTTCAATGTGCACTGTAGACCAACTGAATTACTCTACAATATCAATAAATAGTCCCAAGTAGACTTGCAATACTTTTACTGAACCTTTAAAACGAAAGCGAAAAATAATATCGTATATAAACACGTTTTCGCAATAAATAAGTACATACCAACCTCCTAAAAATAAAAACCAACCAACAAAAGTTACTACATCTGTAAACCTGAACGGCGCAAACGCAACACATAAATAAGGCATTTTCATTAATTCGGAAAGCACTTAATTATTTAAGATAATGAAGGATATGGAGAGTGACCTTTTCTAACACCAAGGAGGCTCGTACCAATTGGCTAAAAGGTCCAATTCATGTGATCCTTCTCTCAGCCGAAAATGAATGGGATTCGTTGAGATTGGGAATTGGGACGGAAATTGTAGAATTTGTTATGTTATTTTTTTCTTTACTGTTACAGTCTGTAATTCAGAGAAATTTTTTACTAAAGTCTTTATGCGCAGGTAGCTTTTCAATCATTTTGAAAGGTAGATACTTGAATGTACAAAAGTAATTGAGCGGATTTATACAATTATACTACAGCTCCAGGTATAAAGAGGACATCCAGGACGTCTCACCGTAGATGGTCATCTACGGTAAGACGTTAGGTGTGGGAGGAGTATTACTAACCACAATTCCACATTCAGATGTGATTTGCAGTGGCTTATATAAGTAGGCAGCTACAAAAATAACGTAGCGAAATGGGTGACTAGAATAGATTTCACCGACACCCAGTGCAAGTGCGGTGCTCCTGACCAAACGATGGCCCACTTGCTGCAGTGTCCAAGTTGTCGCCACTGATGTCGCAATAAACGTGGCCACATATACTAGGGCCAATTACTCTAAAAAAAGAAAAAAGGATTCACCCAATTCGAAAAAAGAATAAGTTCGATTTCGAAGGAAACTAAAACTTTATTTATGTCATAAAACAGCTGGCAACGACGCAAAAGCAAAGACAAAAAAAAAACGTCTAGGACGTTATATTGCTTTGCTGATACATACTCCATTGCGTAAAAGTACTAAGTTTTTCTAATGCCTATCTGTTTACAAGTATGGAACAAGAAGGGCCGTTTGTTCCAGCTGTTGTCTTTTCAATAGCCAATAGGATTCGTATTATCCACATTAAAGATACCCTCATCTCATTTGAATATCCTCCAAAGAAAATATATTTTCTTTCTACTATGTTGACTTTAGGCGAAGCTGTGTTGTATCTATTAACATAATGATATTTCTGCCAACAAACTTTTCTAGGGTCAAAAAAAAACCGGATGAATAATCAGAGGGGCTATCATGAGCGCGCAGACGTGAAAATATTATTCGGGTCGGTATTCAAGTCAGTATATTTCTTCTATACTATCTATAGTAATAAAGAGATAAAGACAATTTTTTTATGTTTCTTTAAACACAAAATTCTCTGTAATCCAGTAGGTTTTGAAAGATCCTTTGTATATGATATGCAAATTCATGAGGAATAGTATAGGGTAAATAAAAGTGTGGCCAAAACCAAGCATACGAAGTTGCAGGTAGCAGTTGATAATACAAATATACTGTAGTATTTTGGTTTCATTGTTTACGACAAGCACAAAAGTTGATACTTGTTGGGTTTGACGTATGTGTGTCGTATGTGCTAAGCTTGAAGGCTTTATTCTAAGAATGGGTGATCCCAAAGCCTTCAAACTAAAAAATATTTATACGTGAGAAATAGGTATTTCCAATTTATCGAATTTCGCTACGTCACGTTTGCTCCGCGCGGTCACGCTAGGCTTTCGGATGGCTGTGCTTGCCGCGGTTAGCCCAGGCTTCCGATAGACAACTATTCATCACACGTGACGTCGTTCACGTCTTGGAAATCAAGAGCCAACCACAATATGGTTGAGCTAGATGGGTACATTTTTTGAAGTGGACCTTGTCTTAAATGTGACAAAACAAAACCTACCTATACAACGTGTACCTACGGAAAGGGTATATACATACAAAGAGTAAGGCTTCTTTGGATGATAATTAACGATATGGCAAGGTTTTCAGCTCAAGAATTGATACCAAATTTACTGTTTCATATGTTTCTTAAATTCAAATCATAACAAACGTGTCAAACCGCACTACGTGGGTCAAAAAATTTACACGTTACTTGCCTAATATCACGATAAATCTCTTCCGTAATTCTGAGCGCCTAGTACCGCATAGTAGCCTAATGCTGGCGGTGTTCTTTGTTGATCATAATTTCCGAACATGTAGAGATAGGATTAAAAAACCCTTGCCATATCGTTTGTTATCATCCAAAGAAGCCTTCCTCTTGGTATGTATATACCCTTTCCGTTACACGTTGTATATACATATTATAAAATTAACCGACCATTTTCTTTTCTGTCTTGTAGGTACTAGCTAGGTAGCTAGGTAGGTAGGTATCTTTGGTTACTGCTCTGCTCGCTGCCTGATCTCACCTCGGGCGGGTCAGATTGCCATACCATCGGACTACTAGAGTAAGGGAAAAGTAAATGAAGCTATGTTTGCTCACACACTTGTGCACTGTAATATCTTCTGCGAACTTGGCCAGTTTCCATTATACAAAAATCAGTCGAGAATATTATTTTTACATACGTTTATCCAACACTCATCAATTACGATTCGGCTCCTAGCATGGCGGCCAAGTGTTGAGATTATGGCATCCGTCCAAGGTCATCATGGTCACCGTCTTTGGGGCGACAATACCTACCGACCTACTTACCTAGTATTGAAGAAGATACAGCGGGTTTTATACTTTAATGTATTTTTCCTGACCAACCTTCACAGAAATTGGCACACGAATGTAACCAGACATGAGATTTTTCATCACAATATTAGACACATAAATAACATAACATAACGCTTGTAATCCTCGAAGAGTTAGGCAGAGGTGTACCTATTATTACACCCGCATTTCGCCAGTTTAGTTTTAGTTTCATGTAATACGAGTGTATAGCCATCAACCGGGCACAAATCCAGACTCCGAGGCTGCTACTGAGAAATTCCTACTGAGAAACCCAATAACACTTTGCCCGACCTGGGAATCGAACCCAAGACCTTATACACAGTAGTCGCGCTTTGCGTTCACTAGACCAACGAGGCAGACATTTTTAATTCGGATCCAAATACTTTTTATTCTTATGGAATGTACTATTTCCATGTTCGAAGTTTGAGTTTTCTATTTCAGCCAGCGTGCAGTGCTTTCATTGAGCGGGCACCAAAAATAGACGAATACTATCGGATTTGGAGCAGCTGCAGCTGAAAAGGCTCCCGTTTTATCCACACTGCAAAGATTAGCAATTAGTTTATTGGAACTTTTACAGGCATTCGTACAAACGAGAACAGGTATTTTGAGGAAACAGTTAGTTTATTTTGTTGGTGAAAACGTGACTTTAAGTTGAAAATGCACGTAACTGCTACACGTATTTAAGTTTAAGTAATGTTTTTAATGTCACTGGCATATAACAAATATATACAATGTAAACTTTTTGTGTTTTAAACCTTTAATTAGGTATTAAACACAAAAAAGTAATAAAATATAAACAATTTTTAATAAAAAAAAGTTCATGACGTCAGAGGTTTCAGATTCATGCAAAAAAAAAAGCGATTGCCGATTTATTTTGTTGATATCACCTGAGCTATCATGCCACCTGATCTTCAGAACTGCTTACCTCACTAAAATTCACTAAAGAAAGATTTTTACACAATAACACTGTTGGTTTTGAACAAATTATAAAGCTGAGAAGAATATTAGTAGCACACAAAACCATTGAACAGATACTCAAGTTGGAAAGCGAACTAAAGAAATCGGATTATTTCTGCGCTCATAACCAATAAGCTTGCATCTCATTCCTACGTTGCAATGCAGTCTTTAATCGGATACAGTCATAAATATGTAGGAGATCAAACAGCAGTTTGCTTTGGAATAAATCTGAAACGGGGTTTATTAGAGGAGAAAATGTTTGTTTCATTGCTACCTTTTGATTATTATACAAAAGAAAAACATTATTTGTCCAGATTGTTCTAGAAAGAGGGTACATTTTTGTGTGTGTTTGGAACAGGAAAAAGGAACAGTGTGTTCTTTATAATCAAATTTAGGTGCCTGAAGCAATAAGGACTGAGTACTATCAATGAGATGATGGCCTTATGTCATCTCTCTTTATTTTTCTGTATTTTTTATTGCCGTAACTATTTACAATTCCGTAAAAAATCATCTTTCTTCTTCATCATCCATTGTTGCTTAGGCCTTTAATAATATAACAATTTATTTTATTAAATGTATCTTTGTCGTTTTTATAATGGATAGGTATCGGATTATATATACAGGGTGTTAAGAGACCCATCACATATCTGTGCATTAAACTAAGTATCCCACAAAAACATTTCATGTAAAATGTTGACAAGACGACCACATAAGGTTTGCCTTGTTAAAAAGATATCAGATCTCATGTAGAACCAAGCTTCTGAATCTGCACGGCCTGACTCTACCGACCCTAACTTCACAAATTCTACATATCAGACTCCAACCGGCGTTTTTATTATTGTTACGGTCTGAACTGGTATAACTATGTCAATGCAATTTTTATTTTGTACGCCATAAAACATGAATACCATTTTATACCTAACTCAACACCTTAGGGTATAAAATCGTCTACATTTCACATATAAAATAGATTTTATCTTTATCATTGAAGAAGTGATATAATTTCACGTTATGTGCCTTTAAATTCCATTCTATGGTGCAGTTACCGGGTAAATAAAAGTTTCTTTCATTTTTCTTCTTTAGGAAAACTTTAGCTCAAACGTTTAGACTTCTCATCTCTTGAAAAATACAGATTTTAAAATTAGAACTAACAGAATTGTCTCGAGCGAGAACGTTTATTGTTATTTTAAGAGGCGGAAAGTTCTATTCATATATAATTATTTCTGATTTGAGCCAAATTTTCCCTACAAGGGTAAAAAAACTTCATTTACGATATGTCTTGCCGATACTGTTGGCACAATGGCTGTTACACTACGCGGTTCGATACCAGCAAGGAACAAATATTTTTACGGCGTACTTTATGCTTTTAAATGCACCTATAACCCCAAAATGCCTACTTTTAAAAATATTTCTAGTTAAGGCAACATATTTTTTTTAAAACAAATGTATATCTTATTTAATTTAAAGCCGCAGCGGATGCATGCACAGTTTCTGATATTTCACATCACATATATTTCTGAGCGCTTTAATATTCCAAGAATGTTACTCACTTCACTTCATATTATAAAAACCACGAACTACCGGTTTAACTCAAGCATGGAGCTTTAAAAGATACCAGGAAATGACTTGCCAATGCAAAATGCACTTTAGCAATAAGACTTGAAGTTGTTATTTCTTTGATGAAAAAACTTGTGTACCGATTTCACAACGAAGCTGAAAACGTTAGAAATGCAACGTAGCGATGGCTGGTGGAGTTAGTGAGCGTGAAATCTGTAGAAAACACAACGTCGCCGACTTTCAGTGATACAAGTAAAAATAACTTGTTTTGATTCTCATGACAAGAATATGATTTTCGATATCATGCTGGAATAAAAACTGGCCAAGTCAGGTTCCATTATTTAGGTTACTTGCAAGTATTTTGTATATTATAACGTATTTCTTGTATGGGGCCTCCCTTTTATTTATTTTTTGTTGTTAAAGCGGCAACAGAAATACACACTTTCAACTCTCAAAATTTCATCTCTCTGCGTATTCTTATTTAAGAGATATAGCCCGCTGACAGACAGATGGTCGGCACCCTCAGGGTATTAAGCACTAATAAGGACTAACAAGAGTAAGAGGAACTAAGACTAACAATTAGTTACATTAGTAGAGGTTGAATCAAATGAAATGTTCAAAGCACATCTAGAATTAATCTAAACCTTTATGTTCACATATTGCTGCTACAATGCTGCAACGAAAACAATATACTATATTAAAAATACATTAGTTCTTATTAAGTACCAAATTTTCAGTAGGTACGTAAAAATACTCCTAAATACAAATAACTTTAACTATGGAGCCATTACGGAATAGTTAAAAAAAACCAGCCATTACCTATAAATATGTAATAGGTACAATTCGATCTGATGATGGATCCGAATTAAGTTGTTCATATGAATAAGTACTTCCAACCCCTGAAAAATAGGTAGCGGTATAAAATATATTTTCATGAAAAACCATAAACTTTTTCGCATTTAATTGTCAACAACAAGTCCCAAAATCTAATATTTATCACTCCACGAAAAAAAGGTAAAGGGGCAAATAGTCTCAGATTAAATAAAAAGAATGGAATCACATTAATCCTTTGTAATCACTTAGATAACAATACAACATCGAGACGCTGAAATTAACTGTAACAGTAATGAGAAAAAGTCCCAAGGGGTCCAAGGGACAATAATAATAGGTACTTTCTTTTTTAGACACAAGGGACACAAAAAACACGCGTGTGTTACGTGTGTCTGACACATTACAGAAGTAATCCTTAGGGCAAACACTCACGAGCGATTTTTCGAACAAAGATTTGTTCAACGACGATGGATTTATTGTCGCTCAACCTACATACGACACTATTGACACATCAGACAGTCGTGTCGATTGTTTGGATGTCTCCTAACATATACGAAACTGTTGGACCAGAAAATAGAGTTTTGTAAACATGTGAATATGAAAAACGATCTATTTTCGAACGAAAATGATGTGTTATGGAAATATCACATTAAGTTTTCATGAAGTTATTATTTTGATATTTTCGTTGCTTGAATAGTTGGAATATATTTATCTATTCAGGTGTTGTGCTTTCTTATTTACTTGAAAGTTTTAGGTTTTTATTAAGCGAGCAGTTTTTGTATTTCTGTAACTGATATCATCATGAAACAGACATGTAATTTGAAAAACATAATAATCATTATTTGGAATTCGAAAACGCTGCACGAAATCAAGTTTCGTGCAGCGTTTTCGAATTCAGGCCTTAATTAACCCTGTAATTAAAACATTGTTCAATCTTACAAATAAGTCAAGGAATCCGTACACTGTAACATTTGTGGACCTAATTAACCGAAAAAACGTCAGTCTGCTAAAATATATACCCTCATTTTCGAATACAAATTACTAAAAATAAAAAATAAATATTTATAAAAAAACTTGTATTTACGTAGTAGAATGGTAGACGGAGTTTTAATGTTCGTTAGCGTGAAGGAAAATGGACGGGGCCCTGTCCTGCATTAATTAAATATTATTATATATCTATACAAATAAATTAATTAAATGTTTGTTTGTAATGTCAAAAAAAAAAACAGCATTTTACAGGACAAATATGAATGTTTACACGATAAACGAAAAAAATCTACTTTTAAACATTTAGAGTCTGTCTGTCTTTTTCGGCTAATCTCTGAAACAGATGGAACGATTTTGAAGAGACTTTCACTAGCAGAAAACCGATGTTTTAAGAAGTAACTTAGAAAAATACCGCAAAAAAAATCTCCATGACAACCGACATCCACGCAAACAAAGTCGCGGACATAAGCTAGTATTATAATACTAAGACATAAAATTACTTAATTAAGTTAAGACAAAAAAAAAATAGGGCCCTTACTCCAAACATTTTTACACATTCTCCTTTGATATTTTTCAACGTCAAGGCAAAAACGAGGGATCATAAATTTTGTGGTAATCGATAGAACCGTTACGCTGTCATCGGGGCGGGATTTGTAGAGATTTGCGCCCTTCGACCGAATGGGTGACAATTTTAAAATCAATTTTTAAGGTATGTATTTCTGAAAATTCATAATCCGTAAAACTGAGCGCGTGGATTTTATGGACACGTAATAAAATATAAAAGCTAATAAATACGTATGGGTAAGAGACTCATACACGATCACTATATATATATATGTACTCATACATGGTTAGGACCCATGTCCTCGTTTTATTATAAAACATTAATATTGCTCTTCATAAAATTTAAAGCTCACACCTGGGGTAGATGATAAAATGAATAAATAGAAGAAAAAAAATACATTTATTTTGCGCAATCAATCTCTCTATTTATTTACATGTTTGAATCTACAGTAAAAGCTACGTTATTATAATAATAATACCAGCCTATTACTGTCCAGGGCAAAACCTCTTCTCATACAGAGAAGGCACGAGCATTGATCACCACGCTTGCTCGAAGCGGATTGCCGATTCCGGACTTATGATAATATTTACAAGTTCAGATTTCAAGACACATTCTTTTCTTTATAATCTTGAAGGAATAAAACAAGAAAACATATTATTTGTGTATTACATCATTCATTTAAAATTTAGTTTCAAATACTTAAGTCAAATGAGAACAGTTATCAAAAAGCTATTTTTTATCCTTTAAAAATAATTAAGAGTCTATTAATTTATATTTTTTATGCTAATATATCTACAGGATAATTCTCACGTTAAAATACACGACCTAAATCAAAACATTAATTTAAGAATTTCTCAGTGTGCGTTAATTAAATCAACGAAAAGCTTTCACATAAACATAGATTTCTAATTCCCCTAGCAACGACTAGTTACTTAAATGTCAGAACTCCCACTCTCTAACATTTATTGTCAGTTCGTGTTAATATGGGACGGCGTACCTTATCGCCGCTCAGGGGACATTACACACGTGTGAATTTTATTGACGTGTAAGTTCCTTTTGAACACAAAGACAACGTGGTTTAATGGATATGGCACTTGAGATTGTGATTTCAACTGCAGTTGTGACAATCGCATCAGATAACTTGCTTAGTAAGTGTAATAATAGTTTCAAAAAACCCAGGTTAAAAA
Organism: Hoplodrina ambigua; assembly: GCA_949774945.1. NCBI lineage: Eukaryota > Metazoa > Arthropoda > Insecta > Lepidoptera > Noctuidae > Hoplodrina > Hoplodrina ambigua. Next base: position 3,063,802 of record OX458969.1, on the reverse strand, counting down.
CAAAAGAACGACGAGAATTCCGTTATTGTTTTAAAAATAATATAATAAACGAAACGAAAATGAAAACTAACAACCTGTCTAATAAATACAAAACTTTAAACGACAACGTTTTTTCCCAACAAAAAGACTCGTAAATATGGTTGTGTAAAGGTTTAGAAAATAAATATATATTTCGGTTTCTACTCGCATGTCTAAAGGCTCGTATAGACGCGGGCGTGGAGCGTTCAGGCGAATCAACGCATGCGACGCGATCCTACACCTGCACCTTTAATGGCGTTCACTGAGCGCCACAGCGTTGCCCGCTGCGTGCTCACCGCGAGCTAAATAATTATCAAACATATGTTTCTGTATAATAATATGCTCTAAATCCGACCCTAGATAGAGCCAGCCTGGGCAGCTAAGCCTAAAACTTTATATTTGTCCCTAAATAATCAAGATCCGATCCAGCTTGTCCCTTTACTGTCCTCCTCCAGCATGCCCTAAACCGAAATACGTATCCCATAGGGGGTGCCGCGTGTACTCGCTTAGTTTATAAGTTTTGAGCCCTCAAAGCCTTAATTTTAGGGCCCCTCAGAAAAGTCCGGTTAAGCAGCAAATAACCTCCAGTTCACATGCACAAAAAAAAATGCTCTGCGACCATGCGCTTGCTTTAAACGACTCGACTCACCACGCAATTCTCAAGGCACCAAAAACAGGCCCTAAGTTCGCTGCAGGATGATCATAACTCATCGTTAGTTACATTTTCGTTGTGTCGTAAACTATGAGAAATTTATCTTCGTATGTATTGCGGTGTGTCTCAGAAGTGCAGTTGCCTGTTCCTTGACCAGGATTGGCATCAAGAGGGACAGCGTGAGATCGTTAGGAGGACGGTGGAAGTGTGTGAAGATTAATGGGCATTGTTTGTGCGCTTGTTTTTTGCTTGTTAACGCCTTAATCTTCTTCTATATTTATAGCCATACGAACTACGTAAGCATAGTTCACAATAATACTAGCCTATAATTGTCCCACTGCAGCAAAGCAGAGGCCTTTCTCATATTATAGAGAAGACGCTTACGCGCTCACGTTTATTTAAGGAAGTCCAAGTTTCCTCGTGATGATTTTCTTCACCGATGTCAGTAATGTCTAAGATAAACTTAGTCAATACAAATAAATTGAAAAGGTCACATTGGTATGTGCCCGAATTTATAATTATTTTACTACATGCATGAGGGGATCTTAACTACTGGGCCATTATGACATAAGTACCTTGGCAAAAATAATTCAATCAGCAAGTTGATTATAAAGCCGAAGGCTTGCCAAGACCAGAAAATGGTGCCGATTCCCTTGGTCACAAACTAAACTAAAATTAGACTATTTTCATCTTTTTCCGTCCAATAAAACAAGAAAGAGACTAGTGTAAATAAGAGCTGTTAAATTTAGTCAATCTGACACATCCATACGATTATAGTTGACATCTTAAAACGTATGGATTAAAAATACGGAAAAGTTCAAGGCAAATCTAATTTGACATCGCTAACTTAGTTCTTTAATGGTGCCGATTCCCTTGTTCACAAACTAGACTAAACTTAGAGAATTGAAATCTCTTTCTAACATACAGGGAAAGAAAAGGACGGTGACATTCCGTGACAATAAAGAACTAAGTTAGAGATGTCAAATTAGTTTTGCCTTGAACTTCTCCGTATTTTTAATCCACCAGTCTCTTTCTTATTTAATTGGACAGAAAAAGATGGAAATAGTCTAATTTTAGTTTAGTTTGTGACCAAGGGAATCGGCACCATTGTCACCGTCCTTTCCTTTCGCTGTATGTCAGTAAGAGCCGTCAATTCTCTAAATTTAGTCTAGTTTGTGAACAAGGAAATCGGCACCATTAAAGAACTAAGTTAGCGATGTCAAATTAGATTTGCCTTGAACTTTTCCGTATTTTTACCTTACCTATATATTACCACATAAAGAGGCTAATTAAGTACACTCCCAAGAATTGTTCCATTTTCAAAATCTACCGGCACACTTTTTAGACCCAAGCTTGTTTACCACATAACATTAATATTCAAGGTATATAAACGAGACCAACTTTTCCAAAATGATAAACACGTTCGTAGGTATATCACCGGCATTTCCAGATAAAAATCTTTTCTCTAACCGCGAAATAAAAAATGAGAAAATTATCCGAAACCCCAGATTTGTCGCGACAAACCGAGGGAAATAGTGAAAATTCTCGCTAAAGGAGACTAATAAACATTTTGTGAGTTAAATGTACTTTCAACGTCCGTAACAAATCGTGTTTACACTAGTAGACGGGTCAAAGCACTGGAATTACGGCTATTACCGTAATACGCTGTTTTTGTATCGTTAAAATTGCGTGTTATGTTACAAATTGGGTGGTTGCGAGATTCATTTTGCAAGGTGTCAACGTTACGCTTTACGTTACCCATAATTGCAGGTGAGGGAAAGTGTTATTGGGTTTTTCCATCAGGAATTTCTCAGGAGCAGCCTCGGAGTCTGGATTTGTGCCCGGTTGATTGCAATAGGCTCGCCCCATTACTTAAATCATAAAATGGCGAAATGTGGGTGTACTAATAAATACACCTCTGCCTAACCCTTCGAGAATTACAGGTGTGATGTTATTATGTAAATTCTCATATTTTTACAAAACAGATACAATATAGCTTCTTATGTTTATCCCTCAGTTTTGTTACTAAATATAGTGTGGTTACCTTCTTTAGTAGTCTTTAGGCTCTGATTTCAAGCCTGTTCAGTCTAAACCACAAGTCTAATACACTTTCAAAACGATTCTACCTTACTGAGGTTTAAAGTAGAACGGGCAAATTAAGTTTAATATAATCATGTCTGTACGTATAAAATAAGATTTTTCTTTGTCCCTTAATACATTATTAAAAACTTTTGTGGGTTTTTTTTTGTTTAGAGTAAACTAACATTCGCCCGCAGCTACGATCGTAAATTAAATTAAAAACTCGATCATGATTCAACAGACATGTGGCGCCATATTATCTTAAGAACGTTATTGTGATTTCTTTAGGGAACAATACTTTTTTTCGGGATGAAAGGTACCCTATATCTGTATATCTGACACAGAAAACAGGTTGATCGGTTCAGTGGTTTGGGCGTGGAAAGGTAACAAACAAATAAACTTACTTTCGCATTTATAATATTAGTTAGGATAATATCAGTTAGAATTAGGAATTAGGATGTAGGACATATTAACGGTAGAAATTCCCACGTTTAATATAAAGTACTGGCCACGGACTGCCTCGTTGATCTAGTGGTTGCAAGCGCGACTGCTGTGCGTGAGGTCTTGGGTTCGATTCCCAGGTCGGGCAAAGTGTTATTGGGTTTTTCCATCAGGAATTCCTCAGTAGCAGCTTCGAAGTCTGGATTTGTGCCCGGTTGATGGCAACAGGCTCGCCCCCTATTACATGGGACTATAAACATAACTGGCGAAATGTGGGTGTACTAATGAGTACACCTCTGCCTAACCCTTCGGGGATTACAGGCGTGATGTTATGTTATGTATGTACTGGCCACGGATTATTCTTAGTAGACAAAGGGAAAGGCGGTCTTTGCCGTGCAATGGAATGCTAAAGGCCAAACAGACCTTGAAATGCTTTTACGTCACTTTACTCTTATCCAATAACCTCAGAATTTAATTGAAATTCCATCCAACACATATCTCCCAATCCCGGAAAATTCCCGGCACATAATCGCTATTATTATAACTATTACCTAATACCTACACGTTTCACACATTATCTACCTTGAAAATCATCAGAACGTGGGTCGACCTCAATTTAATACAAATCCCGGATATTGGGCGAAACTCCAAACAAGCACTCTATGAATCTCCCCATCTCATTTATGTAGAAGAATTGTCTGAAGCAATTTGTTGTTTGAATCTCATGTTTATTGAAATTCCTTTGTTTAACTTATTTTCTTCCTTGTTTCCAAATCTAAGTACCTACTTATTTTCTTTTAACTGTGGTGTCTTTTAAAATCTTAATCTTTATTATCTTAATATTTGTTTTGCTTTTTTCATTCTTATTTTAGGTGGTTCGGGCAAAAGACCAAGCTTGTTACACAGAAACAATATTGTATTTATTTCTCGTTTTTTTACCGTATTATTATTTAACTGAACGATAATGTACGTTTGAACGATAGTGTGAGGAATGAGGTTATACGGGACCGTTGCGGATTAAAAGAAGATGTACTGACAAAGATAGAAAAGGGTATGCTTAGATGGTTCGGTCATGTTGAGAGGATGGGTGAAAGACGATTGACAAAAGGTGTTTATATGGCAGAGGTGAGTGGCAACGCCGGGAGGGGTCGCCCTAGGAAGACCTACATTGACCTTATTGGTGAGGTCCTTCAGAAAGGTCAGGTGCGGAGTACTCGTAACCGGCGTGCTTGTATGACGATATAAGGATCGTATCAGGTGGCGTTCTGTAGTTTCTGCCTGCCCCCATGGGAAAAAGGCGTGAAGTATGTATGTATGTATTATTATATAAACGGTATGCTATTCGAATTTTTAAGTATATTGGCCGACGAATTTAGAAGATACTTTCGTCTTAATTTAAAACGCTTTAAAAAGCCAACGGTCACTATAAAATAATACACCCGTATCTTAAAATTTCAAAGGATTCCGGATAAATTATGAAATAGCCTTTTTGCAGAAGCGGTTCACTGTAGCTATAATTGTTTTATTTTATTTAAATCTAGGAACGTTTGTGTAAGGAATTGTGCTAAATTTATTTCATTGGGTATGGTGAAAATTTTGAAAGAAAATAAATAAAGTACAAAAAAAAGGAAACTTGGCGTTCCAGCATCCTTTATATTATTTAACTTCAAGACCCTAATCTTTTTCTCAACAAGAACGTAATAGATTTTACTTGATGTGGTAATAAACAACGATCCCGAAATAACATACTTTGGCCTCTATCTATAAAAAACTGTAGTCGAAAATGATATACACGAATATGCAAAACTAATAGTGTGGGTAACGTAGCTATTTGAAGTCGTAAAAGAAAAATTGTTATTACTTCTATTCGTAGTGGTAATGTTTTAGACTTTATAAAGACGTTATTTATATTATACACATGAGCAGAAAACTTTGCATACATTTTTAAGGGGGGATTCTTAAATTTCCCATAATTTAAGGTTAAAAAAATGAAATGTGCAAAAACTTAAAATTATATTTGAAACAATTATTTTCGAATATCGGCCACTAAGCGACCACTTGTGACAAGTAGATTCCAACAACAGATAACAACGTAGAAACAACCAAAAATACCAGCCGGCTTGTTCTGTATAAATTGGTAAAATTTCGTAAAAAAAGTCGTAATTATTCGTAATAATAAATGTGATCTCCTTCGGTTTTGGTGAAGTACGCTTGAGGTGGGCCAGAGATTGACAGATCGTCTCAAGTCAGACAGTCGATCTCTTTTTACTGGCAGGACTGTACTTTGTCATTAATTCATCCATTTACTTGCGTTTGTCCCCGGTTGATGGCAATAGGCTCGCCCCCTACATGGGACTAAAAAACATAACTGGCGGAATGTGGGTGTACTAATGGGTACACCTCTGCCTAACCCTTCGGGGATTATAGGCGTGATGTTATGTGTTTACTTGCGTTATATGGTAAACAAGGAAAATAATAGAATCAAGAAGCAAATTAATAAATCTACAAAAATATTTAGTTCAATTTTTTACCTTAAAAGCTTAACCCAACACATTTATCGTTTCAAACTTTAACAACGTAGCTTACATTTTCCACGCCCTTACTAAGCCGATTACATAGTTCTATTTATACGGTATTTACAAAGGATTTTCCCAACTTAAATCGCTCTAACATCAACTGGAGTTTCCAATACAACTTTCATAATGATAGTTCACGCTCCATTGCCTGAGTTTATTGCTTTTGTCACAACTAAAGAGCCCTTTGGTATAGCTGGGTTCCTATAGTACATAAATTCCTTTGTCAGGCTACAAATAGTTATCGAATCCTCCCTTTTGTGTTGTTCATCTGTATCTTTGTCAAGTATCGTTCGGGATTCACCTTTAAATAGACAAGGTCGAAGGTATAATGAAAATATTCTTTTAGGGATATAATATGAGAGACCATGATACCAACAGGTCGCAAGCGTTACTGTTGACTCCGGCCGCGGGTACCTATGTAGGGAAAAATGTTAACGGCTTATTCCATTTGGAGTTTCTCAATAGCATCCCTTAGGTTGGAAGTCGGCTGTGTGCCGTCCCGTACTCTATCGAGCTTTGGAAGATATGTAAAGGCTCCTGCATGTGATAACTCCTTGGTCGTCTCTGATTACTGTCCCGTCGAACTATGAACTATGAGAGTGAGGAAACTGGAACACTTCTTCTATATATTTGTCTAGTCTCTTGAGATTCGCCAATAATATGGGAGGCAGAGAGTTATAACTGCCTTGTTGGCAAAATGCTAACAAACGCAATTTAATGATTGTAGGGTACTGAATTCAATTTCTAATTAGGGTAATGTATTTATTCCATCACACTTTTTTTTGTAACAGCTTGAAGATTGGATTTACGTAATCTAAATAAAAGCAAAAACCTTGCCCTCTAATACTTTAGACATTAAAATGAAAAAAACTAAAGTGTACTGTTTTACCTCTGCTTATCCCTTCGGGGAATGCAGGCGCGATGTTATGAAAGGCTACAATATAAATGAAGTGTAAGTAGCAACCAACCCCGGCTTCTCTTTGTCAACTCTTACATTCAATTTTCTAGATCAACTAGCGAGCAACTTTGAAAGTGTGGCGAGGATGTTAACCAAGACTTAGTGGGACTTCTTCGTACATTGCAGATAGATTTGTCATGTTATGCTCTCATTTTATCAGTTGTTATGGTATGTGTGCTCGTTCCCCTGTAGGCATTGAAAAATAATGATTTAAAAACACGAAGGGTCGTCCCGAAGAAATAATTAAAACGAAGTTTCCCCCAAGGCTCCTTTCTCGGCCCGCTAAAAAAAACTTTAAGAAAATTTCCAGATAGAACATATTGCTTTTTTACATAGGTAAGCAGAGTATTAGGCGGGGTCTAAAAAAGACGCATGACATAGCCATAAACTACACTTATTGTCTATTAAACTAAGTAACATTGAGCAAAAATTAATGCTGGGATACGATTTTTATTTTTGGAGTGAAAAATCACTGTTTAGAAAAGCACTCAATGTAACGCAGATACTAGTAGCTCTTTAGTGCTTAGGGATGCATACAGGGGTTATGGGGTATTTGAAGATAAGTTGGTTATGGGTATTTAAAGATAAGTTATAACATTCAATACTTGTTTCCTAGAAAACCTAACATGAAGTTAGAACTTCGACCTTGAATTTTTCCGTAAAGAAAGTTCACAGGTACAATCCGCAATAAAAAAATATCGCAGTCATGGGAAGAACATGTTTCATAAAATATCAACGGATGGGCCTGTTGGTCTAGTGGTTAGCGGCCCTGACTGCTAAGCCGGAGGTCGTGGGTCCGATTCCCACCCAGGACAAACTTTGTGTGATGAGTATGATTGTTAGTTCTGTGTCTGGGTGTGATTTATCTATAATATGTATGTATTTATAAATTATATAAGTATGTACATCAGTTGTCTAGTTACCATAATACAAGCTCTGCTTAGCTTGGGCTCAGATAGCCGTGTGTGAGTTGTCCTAAGATATTATTTATTATTTATTTATCACGCCTGTATACCCCGAAGGGTTACGCAGAGGTGTACTCATTAGTACATCCACGTTTCGCCAGTTGTGTTTAAATCCCATGTAATAGGGGGCGAGCCTATTGCCATCAACCGGGCAAAAATCCAGAATCCGAAGCTGCTACTGAGAAATTCCTGATGGAAAAACCCAATAACACTTTGCCCGACCTGGGAATCGAACCCATGCTCAGCAGTCCCGCTTTGCGACCACTAACTTTTTACACCTGTTATAATAAATCAAGAAAGCTAAAGTATAAGTTATCTTACTCCTAGAAATGTAAAAGGCCCAGTTGGGACACGTTCTATGGTAATATATTTTAGTCTGACTAACTTCAGAATTGGCTGTAAAAGTAACGGTTCGGACACGGACCCTCACTCTGATGTTCTTCGTAGTTGAACAGTTTAAATGAATCGAGTAGATAACTATTTAAATATAGAATATATATGAAAAGAAAATAAAATAATAATGATAAAATATTAAGCTTTTATGTTTCTTAAAACATTTAATTTCGTTTGAAAGAATAAATTGGAATACTTTAGGTTTATTTTATTAAAATAAATCATTAGACTGCCTCATTGACCGCAAACTACGACCGAGGTATTGGGTTCGATGCCTAGGTCGGGCAAGGTGTTATTAGGTGTTTCCATCAGGAATTTCAGTAGCAGCCTCAACAATAGGCTCGCCCCCTATTACATAGGACTTAAACATAACTGGCGGAATGTAGATTCACTAATGGATATGCCTAATGCCTGCCAAACCCTAACCTATTACAGGCGTGATGTTATGTAAAGTTAAATAATTACGGCAAAATAAAATTCTACCAGAAAAAACCAACATCCGCCCCAATGCACCGCGATATCTTCCGGACCCAATTTCCTAAAGAAAATTAGTTTAACGATATTCTATTAATAACTCAGCAGGTAGGCCGCAGGGCTCATTCAACTTATCAGCACAACAGGAAGAGGAGTAATTGTCAAGAATTACTGAAGTGAATCTCGACCCTAAGGACGCCCTTCGCTGAGATTTGCTTACGCACTTTAAAGGTGACAGCTATGGATTTACGCCTCTTTGAGCAAAATTATGAAAGATTGTTTTGTTTCTTTTTTCCATTGTTTTTTTTTGTACTTTATATGGCATTACGTTATTATCTTTATGGTTGTGGAAGGTTTTTAATTTAAATAAATAGGTACTTATTATGCATCGATGGTTTTCTTTGGTTTAGTCTGTCAGGGACCGACAGCGCGTTCCGTACATAGTCTATTAATATGTTGGTAAGTAAGTTATTAAACTCGATATTTTTTTTAGGTAGAATATTAGCATATATATACTTAATATTAGAGGTAAAGTGGGGTGGTAGGGGGTAATCTCTGGATGTACTGACCCGATTTTGAAAATTCTTTCCCTATCACTAAGTGATAATGTAGCTTCCAAAGTTACGTTATAATTTATTTTACTGCCAAAAAAATAGGGATCCAAAAGAGAAATCACGCGAACGAAATCGCGGGAAGAATGCTAGTAATATACAATAATAACTTTATATGCGTTTAGTTTTTTAGTTTCCCATCAAATTACTTAATTTCAAAATCTCGTACATTATCATTATATTCGATATTAACATTATTATTTTAAGGGCATCACATGATAGTAGAAATTGTTACGCAGTATTTAATAGCCTAATTATTTCTAACCAAAGCACATTACAAACATTAAAATTACCTTCTATATCAAAATGATTTCGCACCTAACTTTGCAACGACAAAATATTTATCATTAACTTCATAAATTCAAACAAAGTTTTAACATAACAGTCGAGACGAGCGACTGTGTTACATACGGAGATTATTTTAATCAAATTAGACAACAATGTGTGCTTTGTTATGAGTAAATGTCGTAGTTTTGTAAGTACCAGACGCTTGGTAAAGTTTCTACGAGTTTGAATATGAAACAAAGTGATAATGAAAAAGTTTAAATCATTTCACATGTCTGTTATATCATCTTTGAAATAAGTTTCAAATAAATTATTTAGTAGATCAGTTCATATGAATTCTGTTCCATTTTTAGGGTTCCGTTGGATTAATATAAATTCATGGATGATTCCCCCAATTTAAATTAAATGTCTCGGACTGTTAAAAGTTTATCAACTTTTCGGACTGTTTAAAATTCAATTTGGGTAAACCAAACATATTGAGTCACATAAACAATGGTGAATAAAAAAAAAAACACTCAAAAAATCTTTACGCAACGTTTGAGGATGAAATTAAAAAGTTAAATGCTTAGGTAAGCGGTGAATAATAAATCGTTGTAAGTCAAGTTAAGCGAACGGCAGTAACTTGGAGCTTGTCCAATGCATCTTAATTCCTTATTGATTTTGACAGCAGGATTGGGTGAACTGAGATGGGATTTGTGATGGTAACCGATCCTTGACGTAATATGCTTGTATGAAATACATACCTAATATTATAAATGCGAAAATAACTCTAGTTTTAAGTATTGTACGCTGATACAAAACTCTTCATATGCGAGTCCGACTCATAGTTAGTTAATAACTATTATGAATGTGAAAGTAACTCTATCTATCTTTAACGCGTTCACGACTAAATCACTGAATCGATTTAGATGAAAATTGGTACGGGGTCAGTTTTAATCCCAAGAAAGGACATAGGCTACTTTTTTAATACGGCGACTTCGCCTGTATCCGTGATAACCGACATATTCGCGGACGAAGTTGACGGAGAAGCTAGTTGTTTTATATAAATACTTCAAGCCTTCAGATAGAGACAAAACAACTCATACATACATATATTCCTAAAACCTGCATGCAATAAACACAATAACTCGTACCACAAAACAAAGTGACAGTTAATCTTCATACAAGGAACAATTCCACATCACAATGTACAAACTAATTTATCTGAGCACATTCGTGAATTGTTCGCAATATTACGAGTTACGCCAAACGAGTTGGCTGAATTGTGAAATGTGTTACACCGTAATATTGTGTAAAGGCTGCGACTTCGTCTGCGTGTATTTTAGAATTAAGCTATAGTTCTGTATCGAGAACACAAAAATGTAATAAAGGTAGCCTTCTTGCTATTCTAGACTAATATAATCTATTACTGTGCCTTTTATCCAGATCCGATCAGCCGTTTTGGCATGATTGTGTAAAAACACCATCCAAAGTTTCACATCTACAATACATAGTAGTAAGATGTAAGGCTCTAATTACATGAAAATATAAGTAAAGACGTTAAAAATCTGAACTAACGTTGTGTAATGGTTTTTTTTTAAATGTTTTTTTAAGGAAATCTCTGGAAGTGGTCCGATTACAAAAAATATTTCTCTGATAGACAACTACACTATTAACAAGTAAGTCAAAGGCTATGTCTATGGTATGATCACGAAATCGCGCGCATGAACTAGTATTTATAGAGAAGACTGATAGAGATCGAGTAGTCGATTACAAAGTTAAAGCAATTTTATGTCTTTCAAAAAAGTGGATACGATACATTAAAACAAAATAACAAGAGTAAGTTAGGGAATAAAACTGCAAAAGTTATAATAAAAATACTTATCAGAATAGCTTAATATCTTTTATCACAAAAATAAGCAATGAAAAAACAACCTTTTGTAATTGACACAAACATAATTAAAATCACCACCAATGTAACCGACTTTACCAATAATAAAATAGTCCGAACATTCATGAACTAGCCAAAAAAACTTTGATTGCAAAAATTGGAACGCACCTGTGCCCGACACAAATTAGTAAACTTCTACCCTGCCATTTTTTCAACTGAAAAAGTATAGAGGAAAATGAATCTGCGATCAGTTTCACAATCCATTGAGCTGAATAATAAAACTACGGCGCGATGTAGTCGAACAGAGGCATCGATTTATAGCAAAATGTACGAAAAAATCGCGAGCGTGCAATTGCGTAATGGGTTGAGGTGCTTGGTTATTCTGGCTCGATGGCGAACTGAATAATGGTTTTTAGGTAAGTATAAAATGATGATTTGTTTGCTGGCAAAAGAAATGGCATAAAAAATAGTGTTACGATAGCTCGTTTGCACTGAATACAATCATCGTTGTAAAGCTATGTTTTGACTCATATAATAGCCTCCTATGCAAAATCGATACCGTCATTCTGGTTTTGAAATAGACTGCAATGGTACCTAATTTTGTTGCAGGAAGGCCCCTAGGAAGACCTACACTAACCTTATTGGTGAAGTTCTTCAGAAAGGTCAGGTGCGCAGTACTCGAACCGGCATGCTTGTATGACGAGATGTATGAACGTAGATGAAGCGGAAGGAGTATGTAAGGATCGTAGCAGCTGGCGTTCTGTGGTTTCTGCCTACTCCCATGGGAAAAAGGCGTGAATTTATGTATGTAATAATAAGTCCACTTCATAATCCTAGAGGCCTCTTCATAAAAGTCTGATATTTTTGCGGGGGGATATTATGATATTTATCCGTAGAACAATTTCTATGATAAAAATATTTCGCGCATCACATAAGCTACGTATATAACCTCGAATTATATCATACGTCTGTGGAGAGGTCTTAAAAGTTTAATAATTTAATTCCTATTTGTAATTTAAAAATGATACAAACAATAGTCTACAGTTAAGTAAACGAAGCGGTTTCGTTTCAAAATATATTAAGAAAGATAATAAGGCGTAATTAGGTAATAAACTCAAGAATTTTCTCTCCCTTATCTCATTAGAGCTAAATTTTTAGGAATAATTGAAACATTTTTCGAAATACAATGTATTATTACGACAATTCTTTTATTTTTAGGACATTTAATAGGAAAACTTATTATGTATAACCCCATGTGTGTTTTAATATAAATTAGGATATGTATTTTGATAAAGTAGAAGGAAAAAAATGTATATAGTAGGCTGAAACTATATTTTATAGGCATTAAACTCAAAGCAATAATATTCGTTTCAAAATGTTTGAGCGTAAAATGAAACATCAATAACTAATCACCCTAAGGTAGACTAGTAGAAAATGCCCAAGGCATTAAGTCCGCCTTTGTATATGCCAGTGTATATGTGTAGGACTGCCTCGTTGGTCCAGTGGTCGCAAGCGCGACTGCTGAGCATGAGGTCTTGGGTGTTCGATTCCCAGGTCGGGCAAAGTGTTATTGGGTTTTTCCATTAGGAATTTCTCAGTAGCAGCCTCGGTGTCTGGATTTGTGCCCGGTTGATGGCAACAGTCTCGCCTCCTATTACCTACATGGGGCTTAAAACATAACTGGCGAAATGTGGGTGTACTAATGGGTACTCCTCTGCCTAACCCTTCGGGGATTACAGGCGTGATGTTATGTATGTATGTATGTACTCTGATATGTCAAATTGAGAGAACGTTCACGTTGTTTACTTTTTACCTACCTACTATTTTAATATTTTCGCCATCTACTATATTTTTATAAATAATAATTAAAAAGCTACTATTTTAGACTGACAAATCGTTGGCGACGTACCTACTTGTCCGCTCAAAATTCGAGTACAGTACAATCTCAAACACAATTAGGCACGTGTCAAACTGTCAACGCACAAAGTCATATACTCGGGGCGATTCTGCAACCGAATGTTTATTGTGTGTAACCACCATAGAATCTATCACCGTCGGATGTATCAGATATATTCACAAATTGATTTACCGGCCGCAAGAGCCCCGAGGCGTTCATCGATTTTACGCCCTACTTCGCCCTCACTTAATGAACTTTGCAGTGCGACAGATAAAAAAAACAATAGCTTTGTAGTTTGTGCTAAAAATAGGTATCACAAAGGTTCATGAACTAACTGCTTGTGTGCAGGGCATTTTAAGTTATCCAGACCTTTTCTGTAAAAGTCTGCCTCGGTGAATTTTTGTGACGTCAGCTTGAGGTCAACTGTTAATCTCTAAATTCATCGATGTAGGTTTTTACAGAGTAGACAGGCTGTTGCTACAGATTGACAGCTCGAGGGAGAGTTTTACAGAATAGCACTACTGATTTTCTAAGTTGCAAGTATTTTGAGTTGAGTCGGAACCAATTAAAACGCAGCCTTATGTTCATCACTATTTAACACTACCGTTCCGACACAGCAACGGGGCGGTCAAAATCGCATCGAAAAACTCAACTGTTAGCTGCCAGCGCGCCGCCCGCAAGCCGCCACCTTTTTTATCTTGTCATTAAAAACATATTCTAATGCATACGATTTGCAGTCGTAACTTGAATGGCAAATTATTTGCTGTTTGAAGCCGTCCTGTTACAAAGTATGATGACCTTAGCAGAAGCCTTCTTGTTTACGAGTTGCTAATTAACTCTTGTTATTGATTTTAAGTAACGCAGCATAGAAACTTGAGAAGCGTTCGTCCATCTGGGATCAACTTGATTGATTAGTTTTCCTCTGTTTCGATAGCTCAAATTACGAGTATGTCAATATAAACATCTCTCGTTTCGGAAAAATATACACTTGGGAAGTTGGGATTATTGACTTACTAGCATGTGCTCGCAACTTTGTCGGTGCAGACTTCGGAATTAAGCCAAAGTTATAAATTACCCATATAAATATACGGTTGCGTTATTTGCATAGATTATAATTTTAATCATTTTTAAACAATATACAATAATTAGGTAACCTAAACATAAAACGTTAGAGTAATTGTAAAATATGTACAATTTATAAAAAAGACAGAAAGGAGAAACCTCATAGGGCATCAAAAAATTCGTCCGCGTCGCTGTCAATGGGGCAAGTGCCCAAAAGGCTGACAGCATTGCCACGTTGCATGGCAATGCTGATTCTTTGGCCTAAGAAAAGGCCAGCCCTCTGGCCATGTGGTCGTTATTACGTTACATTTTTTAAATAAAGCACAATATCCACTATAATAATTACGCCACTAAAAATATTTCTCGTAGGTAATTTAAAATATTCTGACCCAATATACAAATACTACCTAATCCCAAAGTCAATACCAAAAAGTGAAAAAAATAGACCCTCACTCTGTTATAATAACCATATAGATGTCATACATAAATAAACATACTCAGAAGAGTTTAAAAAATTTAACCTAGTAAACGCCAATATTTCCTATTATTTCTACCCGACTATCTACTAAGCCTTCGGGATACATCGGTTAGTTCCGGAGGTGCTCGTGTACATTTTCTGTCGGATATTGCTCTCCGATTGGCTCTAAAGGGACCGCTAGCTCGTTTTACTGAGCTTTGTAAATGTGAGGTGTGAGTTTTATTTTCATTCTTAAGTTTCTTATTTTTTCGGCAATACCGGATTCGGACTTCGGTTAATCGGACATACATTTAATGCATTTTTGGTAAAAAGCTTTGGGAAATAGACATTACTAATTAATTATAAATAATAATAAATAAATAATTTATTAAAGTTCAAAATCTAGTCGCAATCTCATCTCAGCGAAAAAATTAAATAAATTAGAGGCATTTTTAATAGATTGAAACTAAGATTAGATTGCGATCGCTCCAAAAGTTAGTTGCCCCTTGAATAAATGCAAGATGAGGTATTATGTGCGTACGTATCTATTTTGAGAAAACGGATTTTATTTAAATACCTGTTGAATGCAATGTATCCTTGTTAATTATTGTGGTTTACATATTATATTTTTTTCCATCGATTTCTGCATACTTCTTTTCATATTGTTGCCCCAAAATCAATAAGCTGTCAAGCCACATTATTATTATGTAAAAAATATGATACAATAAACAGCTTACAATCAGTAAAAAACCGGGTATAGCCGTTATAAGTAAAACCCTATGTCAGCACTGTTAGTCCAACACAACATTTTATGAAGGTGTAAAAAGGGACCTTTAGTTGATTTAGCGTATCTATATGATAATGATAACTTGTTAATCGCCTACAAACAATACGACAAGCCAATGTTCTAAAGGGCTTTATACCTACTACACTGACATGGCAGCACGGGATTAAAGCCGGCTCAACTTGTCGGCTTCGCGGGCATCCGATAATATTCCGAGCACAAACTAAAGGCGCATGGGCCGCAGGTAGTGTACGGAAGCTTATAGACATGACATCTCGACAACAAGAGCCAGCGGCGACAGGCCAGCTAACCCCACAACCGCTGCCGTAATACACACGAGAATGAGCAGAAAATGTTCTCCGCTCTCAAATAAAATAGGCCTGTAAGATCCATAATATCATTGCATGTAAATCGAAAAGAAATTGGATTTCTCTTGATAAAATCGTTTTAACAGCAGCCGGAACTTTGAATCTTCAAAGTTACAAGTATGAATGTTAGAAACCGAAGCTATATTGCCCCGGGGCATTTGGTACAGGCTTTGTTTATTGAACGGGGGACTTTAAAACCTAACAAGGTTCGTTAAAAAGACCCCAGGGAGTCGTTGTTCAAACTGTGAGTGTCAACATTGTGCGGTAACATTCACACTTTAATTGAAGCACTATGCTTTTGTTTGGGGTCAGGTATAGAGGACAAATTCTATATATTTTGAATACAACAACGATTGTTGGTATTCGTTAGTCAAAA
The DNA here is from genome assembly GCA_949774945.1 of Hoplodrina ambigua. NCBI lineage: Eukaryota > Metazoa > Arthropoda > Insecta > Lepidoptera > Noctuidae > Hoplodrina > Hoplodrina ambigua. The sequence continues at coordinate 3,047,536 of OX458969.1, read as the reverse complement.
TCATGGGGAACGATAGTGCCCCCGCCATATTGTTTTTTCATATCACATATTTTGCATCTGAATGTAATAAAAATTTGGGAATGACAATCAGGTAATTACTGTAGGTATTCAATACTATCAGCTGTAGTAATTTGTAGAGTACCTATCTACTTAATGGTTATCCGGGATTTAGTGAAGTTTAGAATCGCAAATTGTCTATCGGGGACAGAAATGTATCTTAGCCATGTGAAACAATCATTTTTGCAATAACAAATATACATTATTATGCATGCTACTGACATTAGATCCTAGATTCGAGTCACAGGTCGCGCAAAGTTAATGAAAAACCCAATAACATTTACGTCAACCTGAGAATCTAAATTCCCGAATCCAGCTAAAATAAACGGATTGTTAATGAACACAACACAATAATATAATAGTAATGTCAATCTTCTTTGTCATTCGTAATCCTTGAGTTGCCTTTTACTTAATTCAGACTTCATTAGCTTTGATGTTCCGGAAACGATACAATACAATGAACTTAGATGGTACTTACTTACTATATCCATGTCTACTTTTATACTTGTGAAAACTTGTAATTGGCCTTATTAATGTTATTTACATACACATGAACATCACGACTGTAATCCCCGAAGGGTTAGACAGAGGTGTACCCATCAGTACACCCACATTTCGCCAATTACCTATGTTTAAGTTCCATGTAATAGGGGACAAATCTAGACTTCTAGGCTGTTACTGAGAAATTCCTGATGGAAAAAAACTTTGCCTGACCTGGGAATCAAACCCAAGAACTCATCAACTCAATGATACAACTCATCTATTGTAAATCGGCTGTAATTTTTCCAAAAAAGTACTAAAATAAAATAATAGCCGAGCAATTTATAAATAACTTCCAGTAAGCTACTTAAGAGATTCCTAATAATAAATTGATGAACGTTAATAGGATGTTAAACTTGGTTTAAACCCACGTTTGTAGGTACCTTTAAATATTTGATGCCTGAGGTATAAGTAGGTAGATAACCACGTTGCCGTTTGCTTTCTTTAATTTTCATGTCAACGTAGAAAATTGTGTGGGTATTGTCCCAATTGACGTCACGTTTCGAATTGTTTTTTACATTTTCTTTTTTTATAGAGAGTAATAATAATTTAAATTTATTTTATAAATAATGTGAAAGCGAACTGTAAATAGATAAGATCAACATGGAACTCGTAAATAACTACCATTTGACTTTGACTTACTTACTGATATAAACCCAAAAGCTTGTGTGGATGAATGGATGTTTCTAACTCTTTCACGCTTAAACTACTTTACGGATTCAGCTGCTTTTTACATGCCTACATTTTTGTATCATGTTGTATTCCATAATTAACAAAAAACATATATTTAATAAAAAAAGAAACTAAAACTAAATGGAATTAAAAAATTCCTTCGCATCGCCGTCAACTGGAAATGTACCTAAAGGTTTGGCAGAATGACCATATTAAATAACAACGCTAGCCTCTCGCCAAGCCAGCTCTTCAGTAACAGGAAGTGACAACCAACCATTTGAAGTATTCTAAAAAAAGGAACTAATAACTACAACTAGTACTTACATTGGAAATCATTGGCCGTAAGAAGAAGAAACTCCCATAAGAGATGAAAAAAATGATTGCACTTCATTTGTTAATGTGAAAAGAGCTCGTATTCTTAAAAGCACCAAAAGATTGATGACATGACGAAGACAGAAAGAAATGGGTCAAGTGAAATGTGATGCCCAGTGCCGTTTTTCGAAGGAATAAGTAAAAATCGTCACCGAGGGGCAACATTGTCGTCTTGGGATTACAAAAAAAAAATTGTTTATAGTACGAAGGTAGCAAATCTGTCTATTAGAAAAGATAAAGTTTATGCATAACATCACGCCTGCAATACCCGAAGGGTTGGGTAGAGGTGTACCCATTAGTACCCCCTCATTTCGCCAGTTATATTTTTAGTCCCATGTAATAGGGGTGAGCCTATTCCCATCAACCGAGCACAAATCCAGACTCCGAGGCTGCTACTGAGAAATTAATGATGGAAAAACACAATAACACTTTGACCGACCTGGGAATCGAACCCAAGACCTCAGGCACAGCAGTCGCACTTGCGACAACTAGACGAACGAGGCAGTCCAAAATTTTATGCCTCACGCGAAAAAGATAGAATTCAATAAGATTTGCACACAAAGAGGCTATATTATTATCACTCAAGGCCAGGCTGTCATACCGGTATGACAGAACAATAGATAATCAATTGTGTCTCATTACGTGGAACTTGAAGTATAATATTTAAACATTGATTTATTTTGTTCCAGTTACATTGAAGGTACGTGTCACCACCATCGAATAAGTTCCGGTGATATTACTTGGCAAATTATTTTATAATATACAAATTCCGTTTCATTTTTGAATATAATAACTAACTTTAGGAACGATCGTAATCTAATATCAGTCACAATCTGGCCTTCTGGTGAGTAAGGTCTAGTCAGAAATGCGAGTAAAGCCAGAGGTATTAGCTAGTCCTGTGATAAATAAACGTCAGAACTAAACTATTGAAGTGGACGTATTAGCGCTAACAGGTTCGCTATAACTTAGATGACACGACAGTCGAGTGCTCATTCATTAGGCCGTTATGTCGCTCACATACACGAAGATCTAAAAATTACTACTAGAATAGCCATTAATAACCATTACCATTTTTTGTTACACAGTCATTAGCAAAATATGAGCCTTCAAGACCACGTCATGGCTGATTACAGAAAATGAATATCACGAAATTCAACCTCATCATATCAAATTATTCTATAATATTCGTAGCATTAAGTATTTTGTGCAATTTTAAAGAAAACTGTGAGCAAAAAAAAAGGTACTCAAAAACATTTTTTTTAACAAGACTATGACATGTGTCTCGATATTATATAAAGTAAAGCAAAAATGATTTCCATAAAACATGTTGACAAGTCAACATAAAATAAAAAAAATAAATAAGGCCAGAAACAGAATCATTAAGATTTAAAATCCTATCACATTCAGTGTAACTGAAAAACCAGATAATCATAATTTACTTTTAAAATGTTCTTATTTCTCAGTTTTAATTGCAAGATTCAAGTTGTCTCGTTACTTTATTAGTCACTATAGCATTTGCCCTCAACTTCGTCTGCATAAATGTCAGTTATCGCGTACGCAGACAAAGTCGCGGAATACAAAGTAGTCTATCTCCTTACTTGGGGGTTTAAACTCACCCCGTAGGTATCTTTCAACAAAATCCGTTCAGTGGTTTTGTCGTGAAAGCGTTACAGACAGACAGACAGTTGCATTTCTAGAGTGACTTCAGAACTTAGTTCTGTGTCATGTCCGGAGGCATGTTAGGTGGCCAGTACATAGTTCGCGCAGACGTACCGTAATAGCGTCGAGTTAACATGAACACCTCACTCGCTTGACTAGCGCTTGTCATGGAAATTATACTCGTCAGACAGCTGTACGGTTAGTGAGGTCATCATAACACGCTAAGATACAAAAGAAAGAAACAAATACTGTTTATTTACGTGAAAGTGATGCACATGTATAAAAAATGTTGTTTAGAAAAGCCTAACACAAGTGGGTATATATTCTAAAAGAATAAAATAATAATGTCAGAGACGGAAATTTGCGTCATGACTAAAATTCCGTTGCCGTGCACGAAGGCACGAAACTACGGTTCTGATTTTCAGCGTAAGCCGGCAGAGTAATGCTGTCTTGGAACACAATACATTCTATTCAAAATTCCCTTTTTGTTATTTTGCATTGAGTTTCTTAATCATCATCACATCAGCCGAACACCGTATACTGCTGGACATAGGTCTCCCCTGAAGTTAGCCACAATGACCAGTCATTATATTTAGTGTTAATAATTATATTAAGTAGCAATAATTCCAGCCTGTTATTGTACCTCTGCAGGGCAAATACCTCTTCTTATATAGAGAAGACACGAGCAATAAACACCATACTTGCTCAAGGGGGGTTGGCAATTACACTACTATTACTAATTATTTATTTAAGACCTCTCGCAATAATATTTTATTTTTACATATTTTCGATTTGTAGATACTTATATAAATAATTGGTTATCCAAAAGGTATCAACTCAATCCCCTGATACCATTGTATAATCTACAGATCCAAAAATATGCCAATTTAAAATCAGTTATTTACAGACTTATCTTATAATAGCAGCTTTACTTTACTTAAAAATTCGAGATTTTCTAATAATAGACAAAATGCCAATTAAATTTTAAAACTTTAAAGCTCACTTTATAAAATGTTTGAATACGAAAGTTTTAACTAAATTGCTCTTTGAAACTTCCCTCAAGTTATAGTTCAATTTAAGGAAATTGAACATTCTCTGATTCAAGAAACGAACTGTTATAATTTAATTTGGTATAATTACACAGTTTTGATTAAATCCAGATTTACATTTGCAAATCTGAAAAGTATAAGTATGTAAATTGAATAAACTAGAATAAAATCATTTTGCTGATGAGTAATATAAAATAATAATAACAAAATACAAGCCTATGACTGTCCACACTGCTGGAAAAAAACCTTAACTCAAACAGAGAAGCCACGAGGATTGATCACCACGCTTGCTCAAGGAGGATTAGCGATAACATGCTTTTTTTAGCTGGTAAAAATCATCAAATGAGTCCTTCCACCTTGGGTGGGGCGGACTTTTACTGACAAAAAAGCCACCCTGTTCCTTCTGTTGCTCTTTGCGTTCCAGGGCCACGGTATCCTGTTAAGACGTCCCGCGACCCCGGCAGGAGCGATTTCATCTTTACACTAATTAGAAGCCTAAGTTACCACACGATGTTTTCCTCCACCGATGCTAAGTCGTATATTTTATTTAAACTGTGAGTGCAGCAAAGAATTTTCGAGACAAGTTGTAATAGTTGATTTTATGTTTGAACAAACTTCTTGAGAATGAAACTAACAACATTCCATATTAATTGTCAAAAGTTTCTGTTTGTAGAAACTTTGAACTATTTAGTTTAAAGTTGTGTAAAATACCTGAGTAGTTGTAGCATAGTTACTTACTTAAAACAAAAAATACCAGCCTGTGATAGTCCCACTGCTGGGCAAAGGCCTCTTCTCATACAGAGAAAGCAAAATGAGCATTAATAAACAAGCAACTCCTATGTTTTATACTAATGAAATCACTGGCATTTTTTATTTTATTTAAAAGTACAAACTTATTTTTCAAAATTAACTTTTTATTAATTAATGTTTTGGTTATTATGGTCTATACACGTTTGCCATTTAAATGGAAGTGCATTGTTTAAATATGTTTTTTCTGTCTATTCGCCTTCATTGTCCTGAGATAAAATGTATTCGTGAGGTTCTTCAGAAAGGTCAGATGCGAAGTACTCGTAACCGGCGTGCTTGTATGACGAGATCTATGAACGTAGATGAGGCGAAAGAAGTATGTAAGGATCGTAGCAGGTGGCGTTCTGTGGTTTCTGCCTACCCCCATGTATGTATAAAACGTATTACATATTATAATACTACAGTTTTTTAACCCTTTAACCGCCAAGCGACGTATCAGTTTTCGTGCCCTTAGCGCCAGGCACAGTAAACTATTTACCTTATACAAACATATTTTTCATAGAATACAGCATAATTAAATAACAAATTAAAACTAAAAGTGATGGTGTATTTGGTCGTTTATATACGACGCTGGCGAAATGGACACGAAAATATTTGTCGGATTAATCCGACTTTGGCGGTTAATGGGTTAATATTAAATTTAACTATCCCATGGCAAGGATTATTATGTAGGTATCACAATTCTGGTCCCCAAGATACAGGTATCGCCTAGTTTGGGGTCCACCGTTTTCACCAAAACACCGGACCGCCAAATGTTACCGATTTATAATTATTATGTTAACCTAGTTATAAGGTAACCACTGTAACAACAGTAAATAAACTTTTATTATTTCATTTTATTTTTATTTCCTTTCCAAAACTACATTTTTATGTGGTCATGAAAATCCTAAACACGCACCAACCAATATAGTTTACCTAGTCACCATAAACAATGGCTCTTTAAACCAGGGCTACATCTGCACCAAGCTTTATCGCCACTTAGTAAACGCCTACAAGCTAGTAAACAGATTAAAAATTACTTATGTATACCTTGTTCCTTTAGCCTGAAGCACTATAATAGTTTGCCTACTCTCTTTATGACGTCATTGCACTAAATCCTGACAGATGTACACAGTACATTACTTAGAGTACGTGAAGGTACTTTATCTACCTAAGCTTATGTAACTCTTGTAGGTACAACATACAAAGGTTTAAGAGATAGTTTACTAGTCCCTCTAGTCAACCGACTGGGATTTACGCTTTCTCTTCTCACAATCACCTCTGTACAATCTTCCGGGAATTGCAGAAGTGATGTTATATGATATTCTTACCAATGGAGCAGAGGATGTAAAATGTACCTGTAACAAATAAAATTGTATCGGTTATTGATAGTTCTCTTTCATAATTACTATATTTTAGTATGTGGATCTGTGATAGTTGTTGCGTGTCATCAGAAGCCCGTTTGACGACCAGTCATACCAAGGGGTATCGTATTGTTGCGGGACGTCTTAAAAGGATACCGTGGCCCCGGAACGTAAAGGGCAACAGAAGGAACAGGGTGGTTTTTTAGTCAGTAAAAGTCTGACAGTCCCTTCTGCCCCACCCAGGGCGGAAGGAGTCATTTGATTATTTATACCACCTCAAAAAAACAAAAAGGGGTATCGTATTATCCAGTTGCTGTCCTGTGGAGGTCAGATAGGCAGCCGCTCCATGTAAAATCATAGCAGTATTTAGCTTCAACCGTTTGGACTAGAAGCCGACCAATTCCAACTGCAGTTCAGTTGGGAAAAGGTTAAGCTGATGGATTGAATGGAACTGTTGAACGAAACCATGGATTCAATAGGTACATGATTCCAAACAGATAGAGTTAATATTCTTCGTCGGTTATTTTTTAAATTAGCTTTCTATACATTCTTACCGTGTTATGCTCTTTTGTAAAGAATAACGGTTATATTGACATACAATCAGACACTTCAATTTTATGTTTTTACATAGATAATAAAACAACACTAATAACACGAATTGTACATATTTGACATTTACTTAAAGGTTTTATGTTTAGGTTATTTATTGAAGAATGTAGTGATCAATAAAAAATATGGTAATAAAAAACTCTTAATAAACACTTATAACAACCTATTATTGTCCCATAACATAAAATAATATCACGCCTGTAATCCCCGAAGGGTTAGGCAGAGGTGTACCCATTAGTTCACCCACATTTCGCCAGTTATGTTTTTAGTCCCATGTAATAGGGGGCGAGCCTATTGCCATCAACCGGGCACAAATCCAGTTTCCGAGGCTGCTACTGAGAAATTCCTGATGGAAAAACCCAATAATACTTTGCCCGACCTGGGAATCGAACCTAAGACCTCATGCACAGCAGTCGCGCTTACGACCACTAGACCAACGAGGCAGTCCTATTATTGTCCCACTGCAGGGTAAACGCCTTTTCATTACTGTATGCCCGGAAAGTAAACGATATTCCATTTTCTGTTTAGTCAGTTTTTTCAAAGCTACACTTACTACATACTAAAGTAACTTCTTCCAGTTAAATGAAAATCTTATTACGAGATCCACGGAAATGAGTCCCGACACCAGCGCAGCAATTTGTGTCGCTAACCGGAATTTTAAAACTGCAGAATATTTCCACTGCTCATCAGTTTTTAGGGTTCTGTACCAAAAAAGGGTGCGGAATAAGACCCATTACCAAGACTGCGCCATTTTTCTGTCATAGAGCTGTATGTTTTAAACCGTAATAACTAGACACTTGAAATTTTCATAACAAACTATAACAAACAATAATACAAATAAAATTAGTTCCATTGTTAAAGTAATAAAAATCATTGGGATTTATTTATAATTTATGATTTATTTATTTCGGGTCGTGGGGTCCGTGTGCCCATGGCCTTTTCAAGGAGTTGGCCAAACGGTTGGTTGACACATCCTGTGACCCAAACCCAAGGGCTGGTTATTACCTTAACCAGAGGTTAAGTATTGCCATTGCCAACGTGGCAATGCGGCCAGTCTTTTGGGCACGTTTCCAGTGGACGGCGATGCGGATGAATTTTTTGATGCCATTTAGTTTTACTACATTTAGTTACTCTTTTTTTATTTAAATAAAATTTAGTTAAACTCCAAAAGATAAAACATGTTTTTTTTTTTATAGGAAAAATATGAAATACGACTCTTGTATGAGTGCCCCACTCATACAAGAATCGTGTTTCATCTTTTTGAGTGTTAAATATTCACGATCGTACGGAACCCTTCGTATACGAGCTCTACACGCACTTGGCCAGTTTTTAATTCTTTTTAAAACCCTGTCTTTTTCAAGAGTTATGCATACAGATTACGTTTCATTTTATGTAAGAGATAATTCAACCACCGCTGGCTTGGTTAAAATATGAGACACATTTCACATTATGATTTGGATATTGTGATGGCCCGGTTAAGGGCCCAGATAAAGGTAAGCCTCGACCAGAAGAGTTGTGTCGTATAACCAATCAGCTTGTGTTATTTGACAGCTCAGCGTTAAGCTTCAGCACGATCCTAACTTTTATAAATGCGAAAGTAAGTTTGTTTGTTACCTTTCCACACAAAAACCGCTGAACCAATCATCCTGTCTGCATATATAATACGTTGTCAGGTGTATAGAAATGGACATGGAGTACCTTTCATCACGAAAAAAGTACTGTTCCCGAGGGAAATCACAATAACGCTCTTATGATGATAGATGGTGTTACATGACTTTCGAATCATGATCAAATTTTAAGTTTAATTTACGAGCGAAGGCGCTTGCCGAAGCTAGTTGTACTATATTATGCGGACTGCCTCGTTGGTCTAGTGATCGCAAAGCGCGATTGCTGAGGATGAGGTCTTGGGTTCGATTTCTAGGTCGGACAGTGTTGTTGGGTTTTTTCATCAGGAATTTCTCAGTAGCGGCTTCGGAGTCCGGATTGTCCGGTTGATTGTTGCAATAAGCTCGCCCCCTTTTACATGGGACTTTGAAATGTAGGTGCACTAACGGGTACACCTCTGCCTAGCCTTTCCAGCATTACGAGCGTGATCTTATATTATTAATGCGGACTCCACCCAACAGTCATGCTGCGACCCACGAAGCAAGCAATTCAGAAATATAATTTAAATAAACCCCGAAATATTTCAAGGGCCCTCATAAAACTACCCACTTTTGTCTCTAACAACAATTTTAACAAGATCGCAAAAGCCTTGTTACTCCAGATTTTCACCTTTTGTAATAAAATTACAAAGGGTATTAAAATATAGGTACATTTACAGTTCATTTCACTGGCCTGGCCTACCCTTGTGAAATAATTTACCTTTTCATGTGTGCTCTATTCAGTTTTAGAGAACAATTGTTTGTACTGTGATCACGAACGTTTTGGGGGCTTCATTTTGGGGTTGACAGGTGTGCAATTTTTTGTTTTATCGTGATATCTTTACAATCTTAATATCATACTAAGTAGACGACTAGGCAGTTTTTTTTTCATGTTTTTGGACGACATACTTCCTACTCCTGCTACTATTATAAATGCGAAAGTTTGTATAGATGTATGTTTATTACTCAATCACGCCAGAAAGGCTAAGTCGATATGGATGTTTAGCACAGAGATAGAATATAGTCTGAAATTGCACAGAAGCTACTTTTTTATCCCGAAAATGTACGGTTCCCGTGGACAAAGTCGCGAGCGGAAGCTAGTAGGTACTAGTGCTAGAATGGATTAATGTTTGTCATACAAATATTGATGTAGCATAACACATAGGACTTAGCTTAATTCTGAAGTCTACGTAAATGAAATTGCTGGCAGCAGCTAGTAAATAATATCTAAAGCATTTTCTTTGGCAAATATATGGACGGCACAATATCAAAACTGTTGCCAAACAATTTGTATACCAAGACGTTACGTCATATTTGAACAATGTCGCAGTAATAATAAATTATCAATACAATTAGTTATATCTTTTAGGTATAGTGTTACAAGGGAGGCCAACACAAGTCGAGGGCGCGGATTTTCGTCAAGTTTATACCGGGTTCTCGACTCATGGTGGTAGAAAGAACTCTAGGGTTATGGTCGGTAAGAATCCGACACAATCCTCTGTCCCCTAAAGGAAAGTATTCAAAACCCCACAAAAAAGGGTATACCTAATGTTATAAATTCAGTAATATCGAAGAACGGTTACTGCGCACGATATCTCATACAAACTTTCAATTCGAAAATCTTAAAAATTAATGAACGAATTTTAATTATTACTTAACTAAAAATACAATGAAATAGTCATATTTCTACATGCTCAATTATATACTTCAGTCTTGGTCCTTGAGGTTTATAGATACCTACGAGCCACCGACTCTTAGGACCAGTCCAAAAAAAAAGAAAAACATAAGCTCGAAGTAGATTACATTTTTCCCTCCAGGCTATTTATGTTCGCCGCAGTTATTAATTCTTTCTTTTTAATGTGATCATCCCTTGAAGGTAACAGCGGGTTAAGTTATTTGCTGGCGGCTATTTGAGGGTTACTCTTTGTTTGTGTTTGACTTTAAATTGTATTGACTCGCGGGTTTGCCCGTATTTATGTTGCTGAAAAGAGGAGTTAATGACTTTGTCTTTTTGTTCGTTAACTCATTAGGTAAACATATAAATCGCTGTTAACGTGAACGTAAAAAAAGTACAAAAGGTTGATCTGGACAGTTGGTGTAGAATTTATCGCGAAAATGTCCATAAGAAAGCCAATATTATAAAAAAGCACCAATGAAGAATTAATGTCACCCATCGTGTCATTCAATAACTGGGTTGGGGTAGTCAGATAGGCAATCGCTTCATGTAAAATAATGGCTGCACCTTATAAGAAGCCGAAGCAAACATAGCTGGGAAAAGGCTAGCCCAGATGACAAACAGATAGAATAAAAATAAAAGGGAGAGAATAATAATATTCAAAAGAATGCAACAAGTGTCAAAGACTGGTTCGGATTGGAAGTAAACAGACCATTTTCTGTCATTCATCCCATTATCGACCATTTCCTTAAGAAGAAAATGTTAGTAGGCTTTGCTACCCTACAATTTTTTGTACAAATTAAGTCGACCACTCCGCCCTCAGAACGGTTTACCTTTTTTGGGTGACCACCCGTCGTCGCTCAGCTTTTTTGTAGGGATTAGTTTGTAGGGAAAAGTAAGTTTATACCTATTAGCTTCAGTATGTATGCCTATGTAAATTGTGTCAATTTTACAAAGTGATTTAATCGTTTTTAACGTTATATTTTCTACACTATCATGTTACTAGTACTAACGTGTAAATGTCAATTTTCTGCGTGGTATTAATTATGAGTAAAAACTCAATTATTTTCTTTAAATAAAAGTCAGTTATCTTCTCTCTTAAATTATCAGCTATCGGCTAGTTAAATTCCCGTTTAAATCGATCTAGCCGTTTCGGAGTAATCTTCGAAATGAGTAGTTTTTCGACAGACTAAAAATCTGTCGATTTTTTTTAAAATATATTATTAACATTCATATATGCATTAACTAGAAAGATATTATTTTGTAGATATATACCTAAAGGTTATATTGATAGCATGAATTCAAAAAAATATGCAAGATTTACCAAAAGAATATCAAATAATTTTATTCTAGGTACTTATCTAATAGAATTCAACTCTTCCAACATAACTAAAAAAACTCATAAAACAAAATATTTTCTTCTCATTCCGAGAACTGAAAATTACTTTTCTACAACAGAGACGTTTGATTTATTTGCGAACCGTTTCGACGCCATTTTCTTTAGCAAATATACGAGAAGGGTGTCCTAAAAAAATAAGCATTTACTGAAAGTCTGTGGAAAAAGTCGAAAATAGACCCAGCTAGTAAAATAAAACAAAAGTATCCGGTACCGATGACAATATTGACTCTGATCGTCAACATTACGAACGTAGAAAAATATTGAACAGCTATGGGTAGGTAGCCTGTATTTTCTGATTAAATGACATGTTATTTTACATTAACCATCCAGACAAAAATTACCCGAAAAAGCCACAATCCAAAAAGGACCAAAATTATTTAAACAAGTAAACTAAATTCTTATAAATGGGGAACAAAACCGAAACCTTTGCCGCAAGGGAGAGCAAATCAAAGTGTTCTTGAATGAAAATCGACCGATCGGCAACAAGTCAAAACACTGATTTCACTACGAAGATGTCAATAATGAGTCCACTGACAGCTAAATGAAAAATTACGCGGAACTAATTTGATAGTAATTTCTGCTATTCTGTGTGAGTAATCAACGTCACACCATTCACGATAACAAAAAGTACTAAAAAACTCCAAACCTGCCCAAAACTCTACAATATTTAAAACGAAACCACCTTCAGTCTAAAATTAGGCTAACATTTTCCTCGACAATGGGTCAAAAAGCAAACTCCCCGTCGGGTAAGTTCCCACAAACATACGTGCCGACAGCGGATGACAAAAGCGCACTCCAGCTTGCATGCATCATTAGCAAAGACTGGAACAACTCCACTAATTGGGCAGACCCTCAACTGAATACTGCAGTTGGTGGGCTTTGAGCTTCTAGTTCGATTTTGGAGGCAGATAAAATTAGAAGAAAGTTTAGGTGGCTTTGTGAAATTTTGTCGACTGGAATTGTGAATATATGTACCTATTTATATGCATGTAGCAACGTACATTCAATTGACCTTTAGGGTCAATTTTGATCCGTACAAATCAGTAAACCGCCACTGGGTGCATAAGGCCCGGCCGAAAAATAGAAAATGTCACTTATGTTATTTTTGAAACTGTCACTTTTGGCGTGTGAATGGATAAGAGCGGTGGTAGTCCCTCCTGCCAAACGAATTGCAATCTAGTTTTCCTTACAAATAGGTTCAAAATAATGATAGTAAAAAATGGGTGACAATGACGTAACCTGCAAAGAAGTCACGTGATCTCACGCTCACGTAACATCAAAAAATGGTTGATTTTTACTAACATCCATTCTGTAGCGTGTGCGGAACGAACAACCGGATGAATTGTACCCCCTCTGTTGTGCTAGCGATTAAACACAACAGGTAATAGGCAATTAGGCGATTGCATCGGGCCCACTCATTCACCTAATGCAATTACTTAAATGGTTTCAAACCGGAAAGATGACGTAATCCATTCAAATAAGGCTCTATTCGCATAGGACGATGTGAATCGTTTTTTTTTAGACTACTTTATTTAAGTTACCCTGAACCTAGAAAGCCGGACTTATAGTTCTGTTAATGATAAGTCAATATCGCCAATCCGCCTTGATATGCCCATTTAGGGTAATACTTATGATAATAGTGACTTTATAATATAACATAATATCACGCCTGTAATCCCCGAAGGGTTAGGTAGAAGTGTACCCATTAGTATACCCACATTTCGTCAGTTATGTTTTTAGTCCCATTTAATAGGGGGCGAGCCTATTGCCATCAACCTGGGCACAAACCTAGACTTCGAGGCTGCTACTGAGAAATTCGTGATTGAAAAACGCAATAACACTTTGCCCGACCTGGGAATCGATCCCAAGACCTCATTCACAGCAGTCGCACTTGGAGCCACTAGACCAACGAGGCTGTACGACTTTATAACTTGTAAAAATATAGGAAAAAACAGTCAATATTATATTCTTAAGTGAATAGATAAGTAATGTCTGAGCAGACACGATATCTCATAATCGCTTTACGTCATGCAAGATGATGATCAAATTGACTGTTACATAAATTCTTAAGAGTCAAAAATCAAAACATATATTTCAATCAGACCAATTACCTACTTACTTTTAAATTGTCAATGAGTCAGCCAGTAAGTCAAAAAGTTGAAGCTATTGCTCGTTGCAATACGAAGGTAAAGAGTAGTCTAAAAGTTTTTAAGTCTACCAATGTGGACTAAGCTTACTTTTGGCACAACATTATAATGGTCTGCAGAATTCTATGTGACGTCATAAAACAGTATCTCAGGTGTGATCAGCTGGATCGGTTTATGTGGATTTAATTGGCATTAAGGGTTTGAGTTTAATTAACGCGAATATCTGGGGCTTAAAATGTGGGTAGATTTTGATGTCATTATTTTATTCAATTACTATTTTGGTCATTAAATTGAGGGGTAATAAAAAGGCACGAGAACTTAATAAGTGGTAGGACCATTATATTTTCACGGAAACTATTTACAATAGATTGAAAATTACTTCTGTCGGGGGAGCGGTGCATGCTTATGCGAATCCCGCACCCCTGGTCATAGGCAGAAGTGGAACACTGCGGTGGTTTAGCCGGTAAGAGTTTGGTATGTCCCTCCGTCAATCCCACGACGGAGGAGATCGATGAGGATTTCCACCGCGAAAAAACACAAATGAGCATCATAATCATATCAGCCAAACAATGTCGGCTGCTGGACATAGGCCTCCCGTAAAGATGAACTGTACCTATCCATGGTAAAAATCCATGTCACGATAACCGTTTGCCGGGGTTGTGGAACGTCTTAACAGGATACCGTGGCCCCGGATCGTAAAGGGCAACAGAAGGAACAGGGTGGTTTTTTAGTCAGTAAAAGTCTGACAGTCCCTTCCGCCCCACCCAGGGAAGGAGTCATTTGATGATTTTTACCAACGAAAAAAAAAAAACGATAACCCTTTCACCCTAGTTACTGCCAGACCTTAATAAAGTGAAGGTACTGTAAAGGTAGCTTGGTAAAGCAAGCAGGCTGGAAGACTCATATTCTAAACTCTCTGATAAACCATTATTCGTATTAAGTTTTTTTTTTTTTATAATGATGACAATATTGTTTGGTCATTCGCTCAGCTAGGAGCAGTAGAGTCAAAAAAACGATTTCAATAGAAGTATAAGTCTGATCGTTCGTTTCAATAAGTATAATATTTGTGCCCTGCAAATAACCCCAAAGGTCCAAAAGGTGGATTTCGGTACCTCGTCACGTCCTAGTGACGACAGTACCTACATGGTCCTAGTTCCTAGACAAACCTTGTTTCCGAAATAAAACAAATCCAAATCTCCAATACGTACTCCAACTTTCACAAATAACTTCAAACAAGTTCAAAACTTGTTAGTCCCAAAATTAATTAGTCTAATTAATTAAACATGAAATGGTCCTAAACAAAAGTTAATGAATTACGCTTTATTCCACCTCAGTTGTGTTTTAATTTAAAATGCAATGATATTTCAGAGTGATTTCGACACGCGTGCGGTTGACGCTTTTAAGCTCGTAAATGAGACGATGAAATTATTATTATAGCGCGAGGAAAATCGGCATGGAGACTTTATATTTAACTTTACCATATCGTCTTTTTCTTATATAAGAACACCATATATATAAAAGATAATTAAACAAACAGAACAACAACTGAGCAATAACTGATAACAATTACCTATAAATAAATAAAATTGAGTTGTTGAGTCTGTTTGTAATATCAAAATTACAGGTTTTACTAAATGTTTATGTTTACACGGCATTAATAACAAAAACACAATATTAGATTTTTTTTTCTGTCTATCTGTCTATTTGTTCTGGCAAATCTCTAAAACAGCTGCACCGATTTTGACGAGACTTTCACTGACAGGTAGCTGATGTTGAGAGTTAAGTAAGTAACTAAGTTACTTACTTTATTTTTAGAAAGCGAATTAAGAATGCAGACATAACAAAATTATAGTCTGGAATTGCACATAGGCTTCTTTTTATCTCGAGAAAAAATATGGTTCCGGTAGGAATTATCCCGCCGGAACTGTACATTTTTCCGGGATATAAAGTATCCTATAGTATGTAGTAACGTCGACGAAGTCGCGAGCGGAAGCTAGTATTACAAATATTTAAATGGTTTTAGCAAATCCAGTACAAGAAACTGTTTAAATATTGTAATGAAGCTTTTAGCGGCAACAATTCGTATTCCATTGCCTACGGGAACCATTAGCGTAGTGGGTCATTTAGTTCAATCAAGTAAACCATTTAGTTTAAGTACGTTCATGAGCGTATTCACTGGCGAGGTAAACAACGTTATTTGCATCTAGTCGTATTATTTTCTTAGTGTTCCGTGGCAATGGTAAAAAGAACCTCTAAAATAACCTCTTAGGTGTCAGTATGACTGTCCCTGGTGACTTTCTCTAAAAAAAAATACATGTAAGGATTTCACATTTTTTAATGTTAAAATACAGGCTATTGCACTCTGGGATAGTATTTTCAGAATCGAACTAGTACTTTCAGAGTGTTTAAAGAAAAAACGGACAAACTCTTTACCTTCATAATATTAGTAAAGATTGTATTATAAAATTACTGACGAAACTATCCTCCATAATCTGTCCAAAAAATACTTTATCATTGGATTATGAAAATAAAAAAAAACAAAGATTTTCTTGACTCCTGGCCAGGCGATGATTCAATTACTACACTGCCCTAAGTGTCCCTACACCTGCTCTTTAGAGGACATTAAGAATAAAAGAAAAAAAAAACGACTCAAAAAGAAAAAGAAAAAAAAAACAACCAAAATATAAAACAAAATCTTATTTTCAAGGCAGACAGGAACTACTTCATTCGAGCCCAGCCTAACAAAACAACAAAATTTTGAAAACTCGAGCAAAAAAAAAAACAGTGAAATGAGACATTTTATTTTTCTTACAAAAGAATGAAATTTCTCGCGTCTCTTCGCCCTCAAGATGAAAGCAGAGGGTCCCCGGGAACGGGTTTATGAATCTACTCGGAATTTCATTACGAAATTTCGTTCGGTTCTCGTGTCATCGATGGCTTGAAAAGGACGCACGGTATTGCCAACTGCTTTTATTTGTAGTCAGAGTATTTTACGAGCAAAAACTAGAAAACTGGTATTCTCTGGTACCTTTTTTGAATTGTTTTCATGATGAACTGTGACTGGTTTCTTTATTGAATAGGTATGTTTTTTTACAGAAGACAAAGAAAAACACTATGGCTACTTTTTACGTTTAGTCAGGAAAACTGTTTTATAAAACTTTGCTTGGTTAAACTAAATAAAATTTCAGATGTTATTTTAATCTTATTATTTTATATACTTATTGGCGTGTATGAGGTCTTACATCATTCCGTTACACGTTTTAGAAACATAGACTGAAAATCCAGTGTCTTACGTTCTTTTAGTATTGTTGAAATTTAAGAATAGTTACTCAAATATGAAGCTAACACTAATAATAATAAAATTCTCCAGACCGATTTCGATCACGACGGCCATGCCAATGGAAATAAGTCACGTACGCAGGAGATATTCTACCTATAGTGCATAAGTGTGTGTAACAACAGGTGTACTCCCTCTTTTCTCACTCTCATAGTCCGATGGGACGGCAATCCGTCACAACCGGGGAGAGATCACGCCAGGACCATTATGCTAACTTCCAAACTCCTGGCTGCTACAGAGAAATTCCTAATGGAAAAATCCAACCATACTTTTTGCCCGACCTGCGACCACGAGACCAACGGGGAGTTAAACAGTTAGTCGTATTTTATATTCAATCATATTCTTCAATCTATTCGCTAAAATGACGTAGATCTGGGAGAACTAAGAAAATCTGCCTTGAAATAAATTGATGTTATATTTTATGAAACCTTGGCACATATCCACCAGCCCGCATTGGGCCCGCGTAGTAGATTATGGCCCACTCCCTCGTACACAGTGGACGATTTAGGCTGATTACGTAATCAATCAAAATTAATTTACTGTCTGACAAAACAGATTTTTCTCGAGTTAGATTGAGTGTTTTTGTCGAAAAAAAGTCTATAAAATTGACAAATTGATTAAATGTTGGTGCTTTTATTTTAAGGACATAGGTACGCTACAAATATTGCCGTTTTAAATTCCAATTTCATGATTGACAATCAAATGCTTACTGTCACACACAAACAAACACACCCTGTTTTAAGTTTTAAATCACATTATATTATTAAAAAAAGATAACAAGCCCATGACTTTTCCAAAAAACAAGTAAAAGATTAAAAAATACCTGAAGTTTTAACAAAGTTGTACCAGGGGTAGTACAACTGCCCCATAATGTTGAGCACATTGTGGTCGAGTCACGAAACATTTTTACCCCGCCTAGCGGTTAATTACCAGACGGTCCATGCAAGTTTAATGAGCCCTGCACTAATTAGAGCTTCGGAGATGTTATGATTTTTGTACGTATTACGTGAAGTACCTACGTACCTAAACACTCACACACACCCCAGTCAATTTATGGACATCAAAACGCAGCAGTAGACCTGGCAGTACTGTCGCGCCATGATTGGCTTAGCTCAGCCTGGGTTATAATTACGCACACACACAAAACGTGTACAGCAAACATGTGATGATATTTATTTGAGTATCTATTGGAAAGTAAGTATCCAAGTTCACGTTTTCATACGTTCCTAAAATGTTTTAAAAATAATAAATAATATTTCTGTTTTTAAAACAATCTTTAATTCAAAATAATTACAATATTTAGTATTCGACATTTTATTCTCATGAGAACTAAAGGTGTATGCAAAATTTTAGCTGAATCGGATACCAACAAATAGTCGAAAAATGATTTGCAAAATTTGAAAGGACAACTTACTTACATACGTACGAACAAGCTAAGCTAACAAGCTAAGCAAGCTAAATAAGACTTTGTAATAATAAACAAAAATCGCAACAAACATAAATCATGCGCCTCAAGAATTTGGAATGCTCAATCAGAAGGGGCCAATCGAAGTACGACTGTTTGTTTTCCTTGGTTTTAACCAAATTGTTTTCGTCATGAAAATTCAATTCTAAGAGCTCCAGTTTGGGCAGCTATGTATTGAATTGAAATATTGTTCTGAATTTCGATTAAGTTCTGAATAGATTGCGATTTCCAATGTGGTTTTAACAAGCTTTTGGTTTGAAATGTACTTAACATTCTGTAGTGTATTTTGTAGCTGTGTTACTAATTTGATTTTCTTTGCGAACATTAAGTGTCAGTTATCGCAGCTGCAGACGAAGTCGCGGAATAAAATAAAGCCTATGTCCTTTCATAGGGTTTAAACTAACCCCATACTAAATTTCATCAAAATCTGTTCAATAGTTTACGCATAATTCAATAACAAACATCTTCACAAACTTTCATATTTGTAATATTAATAAGATAATAAATTTACTTGTCTAAGTATTCTTAAAATAACATTAATTAAATAACAAACCTTAATTTAATAAAATCAAATAATTAAACATAACATTCCCAATTAATGAAATGTTCAAGTACATTACAAGCTTTGACAAGCGACCGTAAGTATTAAACTGTCGACTCACTATTACTAACGACTCGTTAGCAACGTAAGTACCAACTAATTGGCAAGCCAAAGTTTTATAAATAAATTAACTAAAATATTCGTTGATTTAATTACAAAGTTATTTTCGGGCTGTGATTTTGTTAATCAAATATTTTCGGTGTTTAAATTTGGAATTTGATTTTCCGGATGTAAACGCGATATTTAAAGTATGGCAGGGGTACGCAACCGTTTTTATACCTCAGTTTATAGGATGTAGTTTTTTTTGCAACGCCTCCTGAAGGGATATAGGTATTTGTCTTTAGCTCTAGTAGACAATAAGATTACCCTGTAAACTTAAAAAATAAAGAACATAACATAACATCACGACCGTAATCCCCGAAGGGTTAGGCAAAGGTGTACCCATTAGGACCCACACATTTCGCCAGTTATATTTTTTAGTCCCATGTAATAGGCGGCGAGCCTATTGTCATCAACCGGGCACAAATTCAGACTCCGAAGCTGGTACTGAGAAATTCCTGATGGAAAAACCTAATAACACTTTTAACAAGAGAAAAAATAAAGAAGTCGGTAATTATCTTAATTATTATCAGTTAGGTACTAGCTTTCCCCCCGACTTCGTCCACGTAAATGTCGGTTATCGCGGACACAGACGAAGTGGTGGAATAAAAAGTAGCCAAGTAGCAAACTCGGTTCAGTAGTTTTTTAGCTAATTCGTTAGGTACAAACATAGAAAAATACAAATCTTTCCTCTTTATAATATTAGTGTAGATAAGACAGTACCTATACTACAATCACTAAAGGACCATAAAATAATACAGTGTACCTCTTATTATTTTGTAACACCTCATAAACATGTATTCTGCAATTAAATGATATGATTTATTTGATTTGAATGACGTTATGTGCTGGCTGGTAACATCATAGGCAACCAATAACGATGAAGGCATAATTTATTTCTTCAAGGATCGCTTTAGAAATTCCATTTTGCATACCTACTGTACATGATATTCCAAGTTAAACTACCATGAGTATAGATCCGTGCACTACACTAATGGCCTTAAAGATTGCATCGCTTAGAGAGGCATAACGACGCGCTTTGGCGAATGACGTCATTGATATATTGAAATATAAGCAGCTGGTACTGTATTGTCACATAGTTTTCCTAAATAAATTGTCTATTTATTATTAAAGAGGTAAAATTTGTTAGGGTTTGATTTTATTGGATGCGGTTATTTTTGGAACTCTATGCCGTTTACAAAAATTCTTTCGCTAATTAAAAACTATACTATTGCCGGGTGTCGATGTTCATTTTATATTGTAACCAGGATTTTTTTTTAAACCAAATAAAAGAACTTTTCCATAGAAACCTAACTCTATTTATTTATTTAAACTTTATGCAACAAAAAAGTACAAAGGCGGACTCCGGTTTTAGAACGAGCAACTAGTTTCAAGTTTCTGAGTAACTGACCGACTCCTTGACAATTCAAGAGTGCATGTAATTTGTCTAATTAAATAGTAAGTGTAATAACTTTGACTTTGACTGATATATTTGACTTCCACGTGGACAAAATCACGGGCAGAAGCTAGTAATAAATATTTAATGTACCGTTAAAAGAATATTAATGAGCTTCAATTCCCCATATTATCACAAGACCCCTTTGAAATTCTCAATTTTACCTGTTTAGGTAAATGCGTAGTTAAGATCCCAAAGCAAGGGTAAAACCCTAACAACATAATAAACAAAAATAGCCACCAAAAATAACACCTGCTGGCTACAGACAACGCACAAAATGAGCCTCATAATTTAATATTTTAAGAGCGTTTCAAAACCTTTCGTGGTCATATTTTTAGGCCCTTACATAAGGCTAACCACTACATGGTACGTTTAAAGTCATGTGTCTACAACATGTCCCTAGTGAGACAATGGCTTTGAAAATATTCCAGTGTTGAATAAGTGATGGAGGACTCATGGACTGTTGTGATCATTGTATGAACGTGATGTCTGTTATGCTATTCCCTACAGAAGTGAACAAAAGATTTATTTTTTTGTATTTTTTCTTGCTATTCTTGGTGTTGTAAAAGATTTACACGAATACGTGTCTTATAAAGAAGCGAGGCACTTGTAATAGTCTGAGTGTTGGCTTTATAAAACACAGTCATATTTATTAATGCGAAAATAACTCTCGTCTCTCTATACGATTGTTACCTCATCATGGCAAAACCACTGAACCTATCGTAATGCATTCACGCGGATAAAGACGCGAGCAAAAGCTAGTTTCAAAAAAAGGAAACTTCGTCTTACCAGTATCTAAACTTATCAAACTTAAAAATAAATAATGATTTAAAATTAAATGCACCATTTTAATGTCACGATCTTTCCTGAATCCTGAAAAGGCGCAGTATTGGGAAGCCATAAAAACGTAAAGGCATTGTGCCCTAGGAAATGGCCAAGAGTATTAAATATATTACTAGATCCTCATGCACTATAATCGAAGATTAAAGGGGACTTTACATAGTTTTAAAAACATAATGATTTTTGAACATAACACATAACATCACGCCTGTAATTCCCGAAGGGTTAGGCAGAGGTGTACCCATTAGTACACCCACATTTCGCCAGTTATGTTTTAGTCCCATGTAATAGGGGGCGAGCCTATTGCCATCAAACGGGCACAAATCCAGACTCCGAGGCTGCTACTGAGAAATTCCTGATGGAAAAACCCAATAACACTGCCCGACCTGGGAATCGAACCCAAGACCTCATGCACAGCAGTCGCGCTTGCGACCACTAGACCAACGAGGCAGTCAATGATATTTGAATTACGTATAAATTACTTTTATTAATTAACCGGTGCCGTGTGTTAATTGCCTAAGTCTAGATAGTAGTAGGTACCCATATCCTGTCTAGAATTTCGTCGATTTTAACTAATTAGTGACCCAAATATAAACAGACTACGTTTATAAGAAGCTCAGTTTCGCAATATTAACTCGTCTCTTACCTACCTATACAACTCAAAAACGTAATATTGTGATATGAACAAGAACGTGTTACGTGCCTTATGATCGGATGAAAACAGAAGAATGATTTTAAAGTCTTTTATTATACAACTAACTGCTTCCTGCGACTTCGTCCGCGACGTTTTTTCCACTAAGTTTCGTCTTTGATTATTGTTCCGCTCCCGTGGGGAGTAGCGTGATGATATTAAGCCTATAAATATATATAGATAGATATATAAATACCTTACAAATCAGGCTATTATGTACAAAAATAACTTTTCCAATCCGATTCGTAGTTCCAGAGATTTGTGCGTCTGATTGGTCGTAACGTAAACCAAAATTCATAACATAGGATACTATAGCTGATCCAGTGAATTTCGTACCGCCATGTCTTTTTGGTATGAAAAATGATGACCGATTCTCAGACCTAGCAGATATGCACACAAAATTTCATAATAATCGGTCCAGCCGTTGCGACTGCTGTGCATGAGGTCTTGGGTTCGATTCCCAGGTCAGGCATAGTATTATTGGGTTTTTCCATTAGGAATTTCTCAGTAGCAGCCTCGGAGTCTGGATTTGTGCCCGGTTGATGGCATTATAGGCTTGCCCCCTATTACATGGGACTTAAACATAACTGGCGAAATGTGGGTGTACTAATGGGTACACCTCTGCCTAACCCTTCGGGGATTACAGGCGCGATGTTATGTTAAGTTATGCGGTCCAGCCGTTTTGGAGGAGTTTGGTAACAGACACTGCGACACGAGAATTTTATATATTAGATTACACAGTAGCAAAATTTTACGAATCAAATTAAATAATATTAAGATTTTAAAAAGTATTTTGGTAAGCAATCGTCATCCCGCGTTTATTCGTGATTTTATTAAATGTATATTTGTGTTTTTTTTATATTTTTACTTTAATCTGTCTTCTGTGTCTTTAATTATTTAAATTGGTTATTTAACCGTTGTAATTAAAGTAAAATAAATAAATAAATTCGAAAAAACGCCTTTACTTCGTCTACTTTCTTCTACATACATACAGTATAGAAAAAGATAAACAAAGGGACTACATAAATGTAATATCATAATACAGGAAACGTTTCAGTTGAACCAGAAAACAAATATGAAAACTTGAGATATACTGAAATGTCAAACTCAGAAACGGATACTGATCCAAATGTAATTGAAATATGAAATGTCGTTTCTTTGAAACAGCGCTATCTTCTATCTTCAGTATAAATAAAATCAATTGCCGTGTGTATGAAAGATCATCATTTGACAACGGCACGAACCATTTTTTTTTTTGTTGTGTTTGTAATTGACAAGTCTAGGTTTGTATGGATTTTTTTTTTGAAAAGTTCACTACAATTTCGGATGGCAATTTTGAAAACATTATTTTAAAAAATATGCCGTTTAGTAAATCGCACCTGCGAAGTCAAGGCGAATTGCTAGTAGCATGTAAGTCCAATGTTTTTTATATTTATTATTTTTGCGTGCACATAGTCTGTGTCAATAAACATTTTTTCTTTCTTTCTTTCAGTAGGCTTCTTTCAATTCTAGTAATTACTAGAAAAGTCACTAGTAAGATATTTTTAATTGATTGATTTTTGGCTATTATAAAACAAGGACTCCACGCTCAGTCCAAGCTGATATCTGAAAAAGAAACTATAACAAAGGCTAGCAAGTATGCCTACTATTTGACTACATATTCTTCTTTCCATCTTCATGCTAAAATGACGTAATTCTGGATACTCTTTGATCTTAGATGAGTGAGTTCAAGTTTATACCACAACAGATCAGAATCAACCTCTCTTGCTCACAATACTCGCATCCTTTAAAACGTTCTCAACTCATTACCGACTTAAATTAATTACCAAACCGTTTCAGTACACTGCAGGTGCACGATCCACGTCACTAAGACACTCTGCAGTCTTGCAGGCTAATTAACTGTTAAACTTTTAGTAGGTAACGTAATGACTCCTCGTTATAGGATAGTTAATCGGTTTTATGACCTGAATACATAAGCACAGTGATGCTACATAAACGGATCTTTTTTTTTTAAGAGGAATATTTTGTAGTGTCTTTTTTTTCTTTAATGTCTTTATGGTCTAGTGATTTAAATGTCTTCCTCTTATATACGAGGTCAGGTTCGATACAAACCAAATACTAATGTAACTTTTCCAATTCAAATGTATTTATGAAGTTTATCTTGGACATCATTGTCAAGAAAACATCGTGAGTTAACCTGGACTTATAATTAATATAAGTCTGAAATCGCCAATCCGCCTTAAGCAAGCGTGGTGATCAATGCCGGTGCCTTCTTTGTATGAGAAGAGGCGTGTGCCCCTGTGGGGCAATAATAGGCTGATATTGTATTATTATAAGTATTATTTTTTCTTTTCTTATCTCTGCACGATTGTGTTGTAGTAAAAAGATTAGCCAGCCAGTAATTTCGTAATAACGTGTTTATAACTGCACAAATTTAAATGTACAAATATATATCAATTCCAAAGAGTAATAATAATATGTCCATACAACTTAAAATACAAAATTCACATCCTACCAGCTTTTGTTATACTTTCACGAAAAACATTTTCGCAAAAATTTGTTGTGTGAATTCTTTTATGCGAAAGAACAATTGCACGAATGGACATTTCTGCGAATGGATATTTCCGCGAATAGACACCGTACAAATATCCTGTTAAACTCGCTATTCTTTTCTATGAAAACATAAAAACTCTATCAAGATAAATACAATTTTAACCTCGAACATAAGTCAAAAAGGACTGACGAAGGATATAAAGCTGTCCCGAAAGATAATTCTTTTCTCTTTTAATCCTCAAGTGGGTAACATTTTAGTAGCTTATTATCTTTTAGATGAATGAGGGGTGGCCGGTCTTGAAAACTGTCCGGCGCTTGAATTACTAGTACCATTATGAATCCCTCCAAAAATGTATGTAATTTTTTTGATAGGTCAAAAATAATTACGACGAATATTTATACTTATACACCTACATACATAAACTCACGCCTTTTTCCCATGGAGGTAGGCAGAAACCACAGAACGGCACCTAACCTTTTTTTTTTTTTTTTTTTTTTTTTGTTGCCGGGGTGGAAAATCCTCATGGATGTCCACCGCCCTGGGGAGGGCGGAGGGGTCTGTCGGACTCTTACTGACTAAAAACCACCCCAGTGTTCCCCTCTCACACTTACGCCGGGAATCACGGGAACGTACGCGCCTTCCGCGATCCCCAACTGGTGCCGGCCCGCTTCCGCGGGCCTCCTCAGGTCAGGGGGGGGAGTGAGGTGTTTAACTCCCCCCGCGACGTCAAAGAGGGGCGCGCGTGGAACACTACGCGCCGCCACCTCGGGTCCGGATGAATGGTGGGCGACGGACGTCCCCAAGTCCGCCGCCCCTGGACCCATTTAAGGGGGCCGGAAGAGGGCGTTGTCCGCCCTCCGCCGACGCCCGGTGCGCCTGCTGCGGGCCGGGAGAGAGGTTGTAATCTCTCTCTCCCTTTCCGCAGCCTCCTTCTGCGAAATAACCGTTTCGCAGAAGGAGACCACCGCGTCCCAGGACCCCTCGCCGCCGACCATCGAAGCGACAACGGTCGGTAGCGACAGGTCACTGCCAACTTCAGAGATGAGGACACGACGCGGCTCCTCCCAAACGGCACCTAACCTAACCTAACCTATTACGATCCTTACATACTTCTTTCGCCTCATCTATGTTGATACATTATACTACCTCATCTACGTTCATTTATACTTATACTATAAAGATGTAAAGTTTGGTTCTAATTTAATAGGTAATTTCTTTACTTTACTTTATTTAATTTACTTTATCACTGAATTCCATAGGGTATGTTTAAAGTTATACTACAACTCGGACGTGGTTCGGATAGAAGCTAGTATTCGATAAAATTAGAACGGAAAATTCTGTCTACTTATATTCAAATTTAAATCACTATTTATATTCCCAGACTTTTATAAGGCCGACTGCCCTAACCAGAGCTATCTTATTAACGAGTTAGTTCACACAGGCCTATTGTGTTTAACATAATTTACTAAATCTCGACTGGTCCTCATTGGTCTAGTGGTCGGAAAGCGCGACGACTGCTGACGCTGCACATGTATGACAAGAAGTATGAACAGGAGGCCTACGACCTATCTCTTAAAACAATATTATTTTAAAAGCTTTTATTTAACTTCACCTGTATGTATGTAACTATGTATGTATGTCCTGGAATTTTGCAATCAATATTTAATATAATTTTTCCTTACGCACTGTTGATGCGATGATTTAACGCTCGGCTCAGCGCCGAGAGTTGAAATTCTAAGAACAGAAATTACTGATTAGTAGTCCTAACTAATATTATATATGCGAAAGTAAGTTTGTTTGTTTGTTTGTTACCATTTTACGCCTAAGCCACTGAACCGATCATCCTGAAATTTTGCATAAACGTTGCCAGGTGTACAGGAACGAACATAGGGTACCTTTAATCCCGAAAAATAGTACTGTTTTCGAGGAAAATCACAATAACGTTCTCATAGTCATAGATGGCGCCACGTGTCGTTTCAAATTGAAATGACAGGACACGGGTAATTATTTCCGCGACTTCGTCTGTGTCCGCTATAACCGAAATTTACGCGGACGAAGTCGCGGACAAAAGCTAGTATTACAATAAAATAAAATTATGAGACGGCGGTAGGTCGCCTGGCCACCAACTAAAACCTACACACACAAACACATAAGCCTAATTTTCTTCTTTATGGTGTGGGCAGTAAGGTCTTACTACCCCACACACCCTAGGGTCAGAGCCTAATGTAAATTAAAAACGTGTTACACCCTAACAAATGCACATATTTTAAAATCTTATGCCACTGTATTACAATTTTAAATTGATGTAAGTAACCGGATTTCACATAGGTATAAGCTGTCGGGTGAATCTCATTTTGAAATTCAGCCGGGTCCGCTCAAAGCGGCAATGAATGAATTTTAATATCAGCCCCTACACCTGAAGGAAATTTTCATTTTGCCCTATTCCCTCATTTCGGATTCTGTAAAGCCTTCGATAGTAGACAATTCTATTGTCTTCTCGAGAGTGATTTTATTCGGGTTTTTTATTTCATTGTCTTATTTCTAAGACTTTCCGTCGGGATTTGGTAATTAAAGATGAATATTTCGTGAAGTGTATATTTTGTACAAATTAAAAAGGTACTTGTACAATATGTTATACCTATTCTTACTAGTGGCTTTGTGATACGATTTTTATACGAACTACATATTTTCACACTTGGTAGCCAGTGCAATTAATAATCAATGTAAGACTTACCTTATGTTGAATTTATTTTAAGTAGCTAGCGTTTCTTTTTTCTTAATTAATTCTAAAACGATTTAACTTTTTTCAGCTTAGTAAAACTAGCAGAATTTAGGAGCCAATTTTATATAGGCTGAAATTATTATCAAAAACCAATTAAAATCTAGACTTGTACATAATTAGTACATAAAAGTATACCAAACCAGTTTAGAACATAAAGCAGTAACCTAAACGAATATTAAAAGACTTAAAACTGTTTATTTATTAGAGCTTATCTCTTAAAGTACCAATTACATCATTTACTGATAGGAAGTTAAACTAAAACCGACTGTCATAAGATATGTAATGGCATACTTCCACGCGACTAAAATCGTAGACAAAAGCTAGTTAATTATAATTAACTTCAAGATAATATCTTACCTCCCTCACTAATAACTACACTGTACAGACCACTTAAAGACGTCTCAAATCAAGATAACAATACCCCTAATCATAACTTAAAGCCATCAGAATGATGTTACCATAAAACTAAATTGGGGCCATCAACCATACTAGATGTGTCACGAACATAGTACCTACCAGGATCACTATAAATTAAGTTTTCTAGTCACGTAAGGACTTGCCTTTTTGCGACCAAAGTGGACCCTACCATAACCGTCAGCTGGAGCTATTGGACGTAGAACTGGATTATGAAGGAATATTATGAAGTTCTTAAATATTATTATTATTCTTGTATATTATTTGATTTTAATTTTTTATATTTAATACAGACTTGTTTCTACTTTGCTTTTATGTACAATTTTAATTTTTTACTTTTATGTTATGTAATTTTATATATATACATACATAAACTTACGCCTTTTTCCCATGGGGGTAGGCAGAAACTACAGAACGCCACCTGCTACGATCCTTACATACTCCTTTCGCCTCATCTACGTTCGTATATCTCGTCATACAAGCACGCCGGTTACGAGTACTCCGCACCTGACCTTTCTGAAGGACCTCACGTGAATAAGGTGATTTTTATTTTTGCGTGAATATACAGTTTTTCTTTTTTTCATTCTAAATGGTAGATTTCTGTAAAAAAATAAGTTTTTATGAATTTCAGTGAGGTGAGAATAAGGAGAGCTGTCTATTACTAACATGGGTAGAGGTATTCTGTAAAATCTCTCTCGGAGAATCAAGGTGTTTGAAGTGAGTTTGAAGTAAGATGTTATACCACATAAGACTCGGGTTAAATAACTCGCCTTAAACTTACTTAACCTTAATTCGCTGAAGGGATATTTAAATACAGAAAAGATCAGCATCGTTTGAATATTTTTATCGAGGTAAACCTAAGATAAAAATATTACTACAGGTACTATCGCCAGTAATGATAAGAAAATAGTACATCTCCCTCGAGCGTAACTGTATTCCCCGGAGGGTTTGGCAGAGGTTACTGTTTATGTTTAAAAACTATTACTATACCTATAAGGAAAGTAGAAATTAAGTATATAATATTATAATATGTGTAAAAAAAGCACACAACGAAGCCGAAAGATACATTTTCTTTCCATTATTGCGATCATTTTATGATCTAGAACGGCAATGTTCCAACTTTTAACTGTTATAACTCATTTTTAAATATTTCACAAACACCTGTAGGTACTATTGCACGCATCCATTAGCACAATATTTCGTCATAATCATAATAATACACACCAAAAATAAAAATAAATTCCTAAAAAAATATTTACTCAAAGTCACCTTATTCAATTTAGGCAATATGCGTAGACAGTTAAGATATTATGTAAAAGGTCTTTTTATACCTCGTATATAACAGTTTGACTATCTACATAATATTTATCTGATGCAGCCGAAAAAAGGACTGTCGCGTTACTGGCATCAGCACTCGGTTTGCCAAACCAAGAAAACCTAAGCAGTGTACATGACATGCCATTTATTATGAAGTCCTCTCATCATTTCAGGCCTGAGAAATTGCTACTGGACTCGTTTATTATTCTACAGAACCCGAAGAAGGCACTAACCTTGAAACTATTCGGCTTAGCTGTTCAGATATTCATAAAAGTGTTATCTTACGACAGCTGGGCGCGAACTGGCTGGGATCGGCATAAATTTTGGCATGGAGCGCTTCTTACTAAAAACTTTTTTCTTTATAATAAAGGACTTTTTATGATTTCTTTTCTGGTAATTTTTCTGGATGAAAAATTAAGCAATTTGGTCTACCAATTTGTCATTAAAGAAGTAATGATGAAAAAAAATTAAGTCTCAAATATTTTTTTTAAGAAAAACGTTATCTTGTCTTGTAGGTACAGTCTTTGGTATATAATAACAAAGCAAACTAGCTATTGTTACTTATAAAATCTTAAAACAACAGCTGATTATTTTCCTTGTTTGTGTATGCTTTCCGAAAAATCCCGATTATAATCACCAAGACCTTGTTTATATGAGTATGTCGATGGCAGTATATAATTATCTTAGCCTCGAGTTAGGCGCCATCGGAATTGTAATTCAATTCCTGAAGCGTCTAAGCGTCAAACCTACCTACTATATATACTATAGCCACTACACGAGGCCCTCACAATTCACTTTATCAATAACAAGCGACGAGCCCCGGCATCGCACGGGTGCAATGTAGATACATAAACCTGCCTTTTGAATCACTCTACCTATTAATGAAAGTCACATTGATATTGATATTTTAAATGGGGCGACTGCCTATCTGACCTTTACAACTCAGTAACTGGGTAATACAATACTCCAGGGTAAGACTGGTCGTCAGACCTTCGGACTTCTGACGACGTGTCCCCCGCTCAACCCCCCCTTACCACCCCCAATCATTATCAATATTCCAATAAAAAAATATAACGTTTAAATAACTGTGCAAACCCGCAACCCCTAACTAAACTTATACGCCCAAGCAAACTTCACAAAACGAGTTATCAAAATTGATCTATTAAGCAAACAGAGAGATCATCCGTTTCATCCCTTCAGACTACCCTCCAATATTTTATCGTGGAAAAACCTCATTATTTACTCTTCAAACCCTTACATCAAAGGAGATTATTCGTGATTTTGCATGAAGTGGATTTATTTATAAACCTATTTTATTTGTAAATATTGGTTCGCATATCTTTTTACTTACGGTATTTGAAAGGTAAATTCAATGAGTTAAGAGTAATACATGAGTCCGATTGACGTGTGCTGTTTGAAAAAGTTACAGCAACCGTGCTATTCTTTACAAATATGACTCTGGTAAAAGTGAGTTTGCGGTAAACTATCATCGCAACTCTTGCCAGCTTGAGGTTAACAGCTTACCTTATTTAAATATGCTAATAGAGAATTTGACGGGATAACACTACTGATGCTAGGAATGGACTACTATTCCACGCGGAAGAAATCGCAAGAAGCTAGTGCATATTATTTTAGTTTTGGCAGTAAAATGTAAGCCAATGTTACATTGCGGACGCTTTTTTACAGGCGCTTTATCTAAAATCATAACAACTACTTCTTATCTTCAGATAAAGAAAAATGAACTCTAAGAACAACATTAAGGCGCTTTGCACACAGAGCAGCTATTGCAGCAACTGGCAACTAGCTGGCAACTAGTTATTATTTACATACATTTCAATTGGACTACGCACACAGAGCAACTCGAGTTTCGAGTTGCGGCAATCGTCAACAGTTTTCAGTTGCTGCAATCGATGACTAAGTTAGTTGCTAATTGCCGCAACTAGCAACTTTTAAATAGTGTACCGGTTTTTAAAGTTGCCGGTTTCCTCAACCGTCAATCGCAACGCTTCCGGCGATTTCACACCCTCCCACCCTCGCCGTGTGCCCGGCAATGTCAGTGTTGCTACGGCAACGGCATACGGCAACTTGACTATAAAAGTTGCTCACAAATTGCCAAAAAGTTGCGGCAACCGGCAACGTTATAGCAACTATCAACTTTTACATGAGACTTTTAAAGAGTTGCCAGTTGCCGCAACTTAAGTTGCTCCGTGTGCTGAGTGTTGGTACTGAACACGTGCTTTCCTTAAGCATCATTTTTGTCACTGTCAAACTACAAGACAGGAACTTGTCAAAGCCGAAGTACGTGCTATGAACGTTAATTGGTGGGCTGCAAAACAAACGTAATTTTGTTAGTCAAGTTTTTTGAGTCGCGTACGCTGCATTTCTTTTCATACAAAAGTCTTGTTTCAAGTCAAAAATTCCTCTGGTCTATACTTAATCTCAACCTTAGAATCAACCTTCTGCCAAGGTTGCGGAATTTGTTCGAAAGAGTCACCGCGGCCCTGGAACACCAAGGGGATTGGGAGGAACATGAATGGTTTTTAGTCCGTAAGAGACACTCCCTTCCGCTCCACCTAGATCGAAAGAAGAAAGTTGATGATTTCTCACCTTAAAAAAAAAAAAAAAACATAACGTACTCTGTAATATACTAGAAATAAACATAAGACCGGTAAAGCTTTGCATTCAACGTACACAAAGCACAGTGCTTCATATACAGGGTGATAAATGTCTCCTTATGTCACCATTCTCAAGCATTTACAAGCTTTTGCATGTATTATGTAGTGTTTAGTTTGCGCCCCATTTATTTCTTACAAGATTTACTGCGCTATAAATTTAAAATGCGTGAAGGTACCTATATTTTTTTTTCATGCGAGTGATTCCCGTGGCGGAATAATGGACGCTTATCTAACGGTGCTGGTTGTGTTCACACTAAATCACTCTACCTACAGATACATTTGGCTTCGAAATAAACATTTGACTGAGTTACAATACAATACAAGTAAATTTTATGCAGATTCTACATTGCAACTTACAATTAGGCTATTAATTAAGAACACGGTGCAGCTATAGCGCATTCATGCGCATAACCAAGCCAGTCAAATAAAATGCCACTACTAGGTGAAGGCCTCTTCTCAACCAAGGAAGGCACGAGCTTTGATCACCACGCTTGCTCTAGGTCGATTTGCGATTCAGACTATAATTAAAAGCTTCCTCACGACGTTTTTTCTTTACCGATGTCCAAGGTAAATTTAGAAAGCACATAATCACCTGCCTAGCCTTTTCCCAACTATGTTAGGGTCGACTTCCAGTCTAACCGGATGCAGCTGAATACCAGTATTTAACATGGAGCGACTGCCTATCTGACCTCCACAACCCAGTAACTGGGTAATATGATACCCCTAGGTAAGACTGGTTGTCAGACTTTCGGGCTTCTGACGACCCGTAACGACTGTCAAAGATCCACGTATGACAACCGGGACCAACGCACACACACACACAGCACAGCACGGCGGAGCACGAATTATAATTCAAAAAGTCACATTGATACTTGTCCAGTTTCAAATCCGAAAACTTATGTAAGAGAGACTGGCGTCTTATGCACTGGGCTATCACGATATTCGAATAGAATATGTAACAGAGTAAAAAGTCCAAAAACATAGGTACCTACTTTCTCACCTATACAACTTACAAGCTAGCCGTCCTAAAAAGTTACCTGCGAACTTTCAGAACATAAAAACTCTTAAGAATTCTCCTCACATAAAGTCATAACACAAAACGAGTCACGCAGACGTCATTTACTCCGAGTTCCCAGTGGAGATAAAAATACTTTCACAGGGAAAAGTTTTATCATTTCCTTTTAAATAGAAAGTTGACGTACTTCCAAATGTTTTGTATTTTTTTTTTCTAAATCTTAATTGTTTTGTCTCATTGGCCTAGTGTGACTGACGATCGAAAGAAATTCTAATGTCACGAATCTCAATCACATTGTTATGAAAAGTATTATTAGAATTTTTCAGCAGGATTCATGCCTAATTAAAACTCAGGGAAGAGACCTAAGGTTCACCAATGTCGCTTTTAAGCGACCTAAGTAGCTTGGGAGATTAAATCTGCTTTTGAAGGAAGATAGATGTCTGCTGGATGGAGTGATGGCAACCATGGCTCACGCACAACCCAAGTAGCAAAAAGTTGTATAGTATTTAAAGTCACAGACACTCACAGACATGTAAAGGTTTTTTAGCAGTTAACAGTTTTATAGTAGTGTTCAATTCGCATAGTTTTAAATTATTTATTTTGCTAGTTGGGAATAGTCGGCCATCGAAGAAAGTGTGAATACTAAGTGTGAATACCAAAGGTCCCTTCATGATAATGATGAGCAACTAATGAATAAAAGATAAAAGTGGGTGTAATACAATCGTGATCTTAGGCTGTTTTTCATGAGTTTTATTCCATTACAATTGTAACTAAAACAAAGACAGCAAAAAAAGCACAAAACAGCATATTCCAATAGATAGGTAAAACATATACACAGACATCTCTATCCAACCAAAATGATGGATTACTGGTTACAGATTTTAGTAAAAATGTTAAAAAATATATAAACCTCGGCACGTGTTAACCTAATGGCCTTGATTCTATAACTAAGCATAATAGTTAAGTGAGAATCGAATTAATATTGTAATACTACAAGATTTTAGGAACGGTCCAAGATCCTACATGCAAAGTTCTTACGTCATCTTTGCATGGCTTAAATAAGGCTAGAGAGTGGAATATATTGTTAAGAAGATAAGTTAATCGCATCATTGTTATTTTTCAGAACACCCCTGTTCTGCCTGCCACAACCTCTCAAAATAATATTATTTTAATATTACTTTGCCTTTGCCGCACTGTTGGATTTTCAACGCTCTAATCAGCGCCGAGAGTTGAAAATGCAACAACAGAAATTACAAAGTAATATTAAAATAACATTGTTTCGAGATGGCGGTAGGCGCCCTGAAGATATTCTAAGACTCTTTTGTCAAAATCAGCGAACAGCCTTAACTGTCGAAAATGGCAAATTTATTCACCCTTTTAGCAGAGTAGCAAGTCACAATTATAAAATAAAAATTAAGCTTTCATACTGTCTGATCGACTATCTATTTTACGAATGAGATCCCTGATCTAATGAACGAAGCATCTCTTAATGGCACTTAATAAAATTACTGTAAGGGAACAGAGACTGATTGCTGGCTCATCGATCATTGCTCTTCGTAAAATTTTGTGATTCATCTTAATGATTCCTTAAAATCTTTTGCAACGTTGCTTTATTTGGCCTTTCACCATATCATTACTAGAATAACAGTAGCCTATAGCCGTTTTTATGAGAGACTTTTTATGCGCCAAAATTCATTACGTCATCAGTTAAGGAAGGTGGTGTAAACTAACTTAAACGGTCAGTAATTTATATTGATAATGAACTTAAATACAACAGAAATAAAGTTAAAAGTTATGTGTGTTGTGTGCAAGATTATAAATTTTGCGTGTAAAATCTACATTTATCGTGCATACGATTTTGGACTTTATTTGTGACGTATTTTTATTCATTTTCAGTTAATAAATATAAACTATACTGTTAAAATAAACTCTTTAAAAAGAAGTTTTGTCTTTACATCACAATACGTACGTACGTACATTCTATCATTCGTCATATTTTTTTTAGAAAACTTCTTCAGAATTAAGACTGTCTTAAATTATCTCATAGAAATACAAAACGGGTTAAAAAAATATTCTAACGTGTTATATTCGTCAATAATTAGATACATAATATATTATGTGCCGAATTTCTGCCGTACAGTCATTTAAGCGCGAAAGGGTAATAAAGATCCATCTATTTTGACACACGATTATTATAGTAGAAGGATAGTAGGAATTCCTAGGGTACTCTTCTTTCCGAAGACGAACAGATGCTCCTTTTTATAGTGATTGACCATAAGCGCCATATTAATCCGATATGTCATCATCTTCCTGCCCTTGTCCCATGTTATTTGGGGTCGGCGCAACACGTTTTCTTCTTCCACTCCGTCCTGTCAGCCGTCATGAAATCATTGACTCCCTTTTCTTTTCTTTCTTTAGTGGATAACATATTTATCATAGTTTAGTGTGTAAGCTTAATCATAAAAATGTAATATGTTACTGTTTGTTTTTCTTTAAATAAAATAAAATATAATTCTTCGCACAATCCAACCATCTTTTCTTTGGCCTTCCTCTTGCTCTCCATCCATCCGATATAAAATGTAAGTAAAAGTTAAAAATGTATAGTTTTCAAGCTATTACCAAGAGTGCCGAGAGGAAAGCTAACACTAGGAAATTAGCATTTCCATCTAGTGTAGTACTAGAGCAAATATTTGCCACTCACTAGAGCGAAGTGGCAGACATTTTCTTTTCTGTAAAGTCTCTTTAGCTAACAGGAAAGTATAGTGAAATGTAATATGATAATATTATAAGAAAATAGAAAATAATGCAATTAAAAAGTATAACATAATTTTTTGTAAGATTTTTTGTTGTCTATTACGAGGCAAATCCTGAGCAGTGGGCGCACTTGGAGAAATAATACAATTTATGTAATTCATAATATGTTTTTAGTTATAATATATTTATAAATGTGAAAAATTTTGAGGATGGATATTTGAAACTCCGAATAATTGGCGCACATGAAGTTATAGATCTAACTTAACACATGGGATAATTTTAACCCGTTTTAAATTGTCGTGTGATAACTTAGAACTTCAACTTAATTCTGTGGTTTACGCAGACGAAGTCACAGGCAGAAATTATAAACAATTATGTCTCATAGCAAGCAAACAACTTGAACAGAGCATGACACATTGGTGCGAAAGTGCGTTTTCTTCACAGAAATTTTTAGTGTGTACCAAAGCGGTTTTCTTATACAACATGTACCTGCGCAGAAGGCACCTTTAAGTAGTTTGCCGCCAATTATAAAAAATCGGTCAAATTCCACAAGAAATCGGCCAACCGTGCGAATTCATTTTTACGTCGTCAGAGAAAAATATATCATGTATTTTCCCAATGTCAGTCATGTCTTCCCAGTATACGACATTGACATGTCGTTTCGCGGAAGCTTTCGCCTAATGTGTCCCGAAATCGATTTCCGGATAACGATATCATTTGTGTAGTCATGCAATCATTTTATTGATCATAGCCTACCTATGTAAGGATTTAAGGAAGTTATTATCCACATAATTATTACTGACAGTGATTCTACGCGTCATGAAAATCTACTAAGATGGAATGGAACATTGAGAACGACTAGTTGGCTTTAATCTTACAGCTTTTTATAAATGTGAAAGTTTGGATAGATAATGGTGCCGATTCTCTTGGTCACAAACTAAACTAAAATAAGACTATTTCCATCTTTTTTGTCCAATAAAACAAGAAAGAGAATAATGTAAATAAGAGCTGTCAAATTTAGTCAATGTGACACATCCATACAATTATAGTTGACATCTTAAAACGTATGGATTAAAAATACGGAAAAGTTCAAGGCATAACTAATTTGACATCGCTAACTTAGTTCTTTTATGTCACGGAATGTCACCGTCCTTTCCTTTCGCTGTATGTTAGTAAGAGATGTCAATTCTCTAAATTTAGTCTAGTTTGTGAACAAAGGAATCGGCACCATTGATTACCTACATGGGACTTAAACATAACTGACGAAATATAGGTTTACTAATGGTTACACCTAATGAGTACCTCTGCCTAACCATTCGGGGATTACAACCGTGATGTTATGTTATAAAATTAAATTAAACAGAAAATACAGGAGAATTCAGACTAATCTATTTAAATAAATAAACGATTTTATCTGTTGAACAAGGTTAATCGAAAACAATATTTACAATATTAAAATTCCGTTGTCTGAAAATAATTAGCTATTCCGCTGCTGTACACAAAGTGCCATCATTAATCAGAACGCTGGAACACCTGGTAATTGATGATCAGATACGAAATGGAAATTTCGGCAGACAATATCCGTGAAACAATTGAAATTCGGAATATTTTACGATGCATTCTCACTAGTGTTCGAACGTTTAGGAGATTGTTTAGAACGGCGAGCGTGTAGTAAAAGAATCTGAAATTATTTACAGTCACATTATCCTTTCTACATAACATAATATCACGCCGGGAAAACCCGTAGGGCTAGGCAGAGGTGAACCTATTAGTACACTCACATTTAGCCAGTTATGTTTAAGTCCCATGTAATATGGGGCGAGCCTGGCACCCTGGGACACTGGGATTTCAATCCATCTGACTAAGTTTGTAACTTTAAATCTGAAGTTGTCAGCACTAGATATCTATGCTTATATTACAAAGACGTTAAGTTTGTGAGATTGTAGGGGTAATTTTTAGATCCACTGAACCGATTTTGAAAATTCTTTTGCAATATTGGAAGTTACGTTTTAACTAAGTGCTATATAGGCTTATTTTACTATCGAAAAATTAGGGATCCGTAAGAAAAATCACGTGAACGAAGTCGTGAGGAGAATGCTAGTTGCTACCAACTGTTGGGAGGCTATTTAAATATTACTTTTCCTCGTAAGGTCATAAATCTGTCATTAACATAAAAGGCTTTAGTTTGCTGACACGTCCGTAGCCGTATGATCCGCCAATCAGTATAATAAGCCTAATTAATTTGTCTTTAATCAAATATAACCTCAAATATGAGGCGGTCTAAGTGCATTCGCTGCCAGTAAAAACCTTTGAGCAATCAAGGTTCCGTGAAAAGCTCAAATAAAAAAACCAACCCTTTTATTTTTATTCCGTGTTGATCGTTAAATCGTTGAAATCTACCTGACTGCCTCGTTGGTCTAGTAGTCGCAGAGTGCGGCTACTGAGCATGAGGTTTTGGCTTCAATTACTAAGTAGGGTAAAGTTTTTTCTATCAGGAATTTCTCGATAACAGCCTCGGTGTTTGGATTTGTGCCCGGTTCATGGCAATAGGCTCGCTCCTTATTACGGGCAATATTATTAGGTTTTCGATGAGTAATTTCTCAGTAGCAGCTTCGGAGTCTGAATTTGTGCCCGGTTGATGGCAATAGGTGCGACCCCTAATACACGGGACTTAATCATAACTGGCGAAATGTGTGTAAAATAATGGATACGCCTCTGCCTTACCCTTCAAGGTATACAGGAGTAATGTTACGCTATGATAAATCTACCTGTATTACATAGATCTTTCATTCAGATTAACCCTAAATAACGATGTCAGTATTCAATTACCAACTTAGCTGCTAAACTCAATCATAACCTCGACTGAATCTCGTGAAAATTTCAATATGCTAATAGTTGAGATAACAAGAAGTAACTTGGTAAACATTGATTGATCCTTGTATCCTAAACTAACAGCTTGTTGGGCATCTAACTGGCGTGCATTTTGATGATTAGGGATAGGATCGACACTCATCAATCATAGCCTGTTAAATTATTGATCAAGCTCTTTTAAGGGTTAACGATTTCGGTCGGATTTTATGGGGGAGGGGGGTAACTGTAAGTACGGACGAGCAGTGGGGGTAATTAGACGTCATTTATATTAAAGAAGCGATAAAGATCGGACGTGCTCGATATGTACGGCATAATCAATCAATTAGATGTGCTGAAATATGTTTGCCGTGTATTTTGATGAGCAATCAAAATATTGACGGTGGATAGGAAAAAATTGCTCAGCGACAATTTGGTCGTGTTTTATATCCAATATCATTAGGTGTATTTATGTAGACTAACAAAAAAAGTAATGGTGTGTAGAGTACACACCATTACTTCTTGTTAACTCTCTTCTCATGCTAATATGTATAAGCTGTTTGATTCTAATAAATAAATAATTCAACAATATTCTGTTGAAAGAGATAGAAATACAAATGTATTTTTTTTTGTATTCATTTATATTTATACACTTCACATTCACATCACATTTTAACACATTTTTTATTTTATTTATATACATCTAATAAGATTGGATATACCTACAACACGACCAAATTGTCGCTTAGTAAATGTTTCTTTTCCACCGTCGATATTATTAATGGAAAACCAATTTATGTAAGTATTAAATCAAACACACGAGGTTATTAATATCGAAGTAAATTGTTCAAATTACACACGACTTTAAATATTATTCTCTCAGACATATGTTATTTATTCGTCTACTATTTTAATTAATTCTAAAAGCATAATTTCACATTTAACCGGCCCTCATACAGAACCCTACTCATAAAACAGTTGATACTGGGGAATTAAAAAGCAATTATATTTTGATTGCGAAAGGAAAATTTAAATTTATTCTGTTCTAGCGTCACAATGAGATGAAAATTGAACAAATTCTAGCAAACTTAGATATAATATTGATGAATTTGTTAACGAAGGACGGTAGTATACCTATTAGTTTTTTTACAAACTAGATTTTATAGTGATTAAATAAGTAAATTATAACATTTGCATAACGTT
Source organism: Hoplodrina ambigua (assembly GCA_949774945.1). Lineage (NCBI taxonomy): Eukaryota > Metazoa > Arthropoda > Insecta > Lepidoptera > Noctuidae > Hoplodrina > Hoplodrina ambigua. The sequence continues at coordinate 3,007,514 of OX458969.1, read as the reverse complement.
ATCAAGCCGAGTTGCTATTACTGCACCCATGACCCGCGGACCCGAGCAGTTACACTGCTGAATCCTGTACTCACCCAGTATATAGATTTTGATACCTTTCACGATAAACCGTACCATTTTTTTAATATTTAGTTTTATTCTTTTGTAATATTTGTTATCGTTTGTTCTTGTTTTTAAACTTTTTTTGAAACAAGCCCGCTACGCTATTCCTGACCACTGCTACTCTTGAAAACCATAATCAACAGTGCAACCACCATAAAAGCGCCGAGGCGCATTTTTAAGGCGCCGAAATTGAAATGTTTTAGTAGCCTGCACTGACAACTTAGGTTTTAATTAAATAAATAATAAATTATAAAATAAATGATTTATTACTTTTCTGGCTTTGTATTCCTAAGTACCTGTTTTTTATATAACTGTTATGACAATGCGCCTATACTTTTCGTGAAACCCGATATCATAACAGAGACTTAAAACTATAAGTTCGTAGCTAGTTTATACGTACCTTTAACAAGGAGTGGAAACGACATAATCTTAGAACGTTTATTAGAATTTATAAGACAGCATTAGGAGAGGACGGTGGTCTTCGCTATAATTAAAACGGTTATGAAAATAAATTGAACGAAATACTTTCGAGTCCCAGCAATATTAATAAAAATGCTAGAGAAATTATGCAAATGGCCTCTACCGCTCGGAATCTCGTCATAAAGATAAGTGCTAATAAAAATATATATTGCCTTTATTCACACGTCGTATGAGAATTTTTGTAGATTCCTTTTTTTATTAAATCTTCAGAGAAGTAGCCTGAAACATGAAACGTCAATAGAAATATTTTATTTATTTGCTTTTTGATGTAGTGGAACGATATGTTTTTTTTTAACACTGGTATCCTGTTGCATCATGTTCAACTCAAAGCCGACCCCAATATAAGTAGTTGAAAAAAGGCTGGGAAGGTGATGAGATCTCAAACTTTCGACTTTGGTCCTTAGGTCCGCACCGCCTGCCCGCAAAAATTTGAACAGAACGTCGAACTTTAAATCCAGAAAAAAGCGTCAGTCTCTTGTTTCAGATGCATTTATCTTCAAGACATGCAATTAGCGGTTCGAACGTTGACAGTCCATTTATCAAAATCTCCCCCAAAATGGCTTACTCCCCCGTAGTTTATTACTGCAGTAACACAATACCTACCATAATTCTTGCAAACATGTACTCAGTGTAGAATGTCATCAACTTAGAGTAAATTAACAACATTATCAGCTGTACGATCGGTTGGAACTTTGTTTGTGCAGCTGTACATACTCCTCGGGCGGGCGATAAGGGTGATATGGTGTTAAGTTCTGACGGTTGGACGTGGCTGTAATGTTCATCTTAGAGCTTTTTGCTGCATTTGTCTTGGCTGCTCATATTTTCTTTATTTAATAATTTTGCTTGCATAAAGTAGTGAAGACGTATTATATTTTGATAGAATAAGTATATACGCTATATTGGGGTTGGAAACATAATAATCATCATGAGACGTATAGGAGAAAAGTCTCCACAACACAGGGAATCCTAATGTGGAGACGACATTAAGGTTTGTTTTATACAGCAAGACCTTTAAAGAGTCGCGAATGTTGAAGGTAAATGAAAGTTGTATCTGACTCGTTCTTCGCCAGGATTTTTGTGCGCACAGTGTACACAAAGCACAAATTTCCAGAAATATTCCGCAGTAAAATCTCCGGCTGAGGAACAAGAACAACACTTCATATTTTCTTCACATTTCACAAACAAGTCGCACACGTGTCACAGTAAAGTGGAATTGTAATGCAAAACGTAGAGAAACGTCGACATTGCAGGAGTATCGCAGTCTTGTTAATAAAACATCCTTCGTTTCACATGATGCTTGCCTTCATATACCTTCATGTAGTACACAACAGACTGTTTTCCTTTGCTCGTGAAAGTTTTCTTGCAAACGTTTTAGCAGCACGCTGCGATTATTACAAAATTGTGAAACTTACAAAGGAAACAAACAAAAAACACTGACGTGACTTTAGGTTCTGGACGGTAACGGAAAACTAAGAAACAAGATATTAAACATGTGAGGATAACAATAGTTAAGAAAGAAGAGTAGATAACTGTAATATGAGGTCTTAATAAAAGCTACTCTCAAATAAAAACATAGGTTAGATTAATACTCCATTATATTATTTATTTACAAACGGTTAAATTGCAGGTATCTAGTAGTAACGGGCATAAGGGAAGGGAGCACCGTAGCCGATGCCTCCGAACCTGGCGTAGCCGAAGGGAGCGGCGGCGGCGTAAGTGATAGGGGCTGCGATGGCGGGCGCGGCGTAGGAGATAGCGGGAGCAGCGGCGATGAGGGCAGGGTCCTTGCGGACGACGGCGTTGAATCCACCAGCGCCAGCGGCGTAGTCCACAGTGCGGCGGGTGCCGTCAGACTCCAGCAGAGAGTACTGACCCTGCACGTTGCCGTCCACGCGGTTCTCAATCTGGTGCTTGAAGTCGCCGGTGAAGGGATCAGCCACGCCGTACGAGAAGCTAGACAGGTCGCTGGCGTTGGCGACGGCCATCAAGGCAAAGAGTGCGACGAACTGTAAGATAAAGGTCATAACAAATAATATATTGAGCATGATGTATCTTCATCATAAAACTCCTGATTGTTGATATTGACACAAGAAGTTACATGAATCAAACCATAATATTTATGAAGATCGTGTCTTATTTTTCGTGCATTAAAAACAACATTAATTAACAAAAAATATTTAATTAAAAACAATAACATTTTGTTGAAGACTTAACAGAGTCAACAAGTTATGAACTTTTGTTAAACAAAATATAATTTACCTTCACAAACATTTTGTTGTATTGTTGTAGTGACTACGTCTGACACAAGACTGATACCAGATCTTAATTTGTCACCTTTTTATATCTTCAAAACATAATCCAGTTATGCAGAATCGTTACGTCGTACGGGCACAAGATAATAAAAAAACTTTTTTACATAAAAGAGTTCCTCGAGTAAGGAGGTCCTTTTACCAACCTTCTTTAAATTAATCGTGGGTAGGTATATTATTCAATACCAACAACTATTTATATGTCACACCGTTTAAAATTATGCAGTGTTAATTTAGTTATAGTTAATAATAAATTGTACAGTGGCGAATTATCGGCCTCAGGCATTTCCAATTGCTAGTTATCAAAAAACTTTATAAACGTTGTTCAATTAATTAAAATGGTGGCAGATAAATTACATAAATTACTAAATACATATTAAAGGTACAAAGCTCACCCTCATTTTTTAACAACTGTACATGCGTAAAATCTTGATGGCTCAATGATAACGGAGCCTGCCTCTCATGCATGAGGAGATGGATTCCATATCAGGCAAAGACCAATGTGACTTTTTCGATTCATATGTACTTTCTTATATAATTATTATTAATAATTATATAATTAAAGTAACCTAAGGGGCCACTGCGAGTTGACTTCAGCCCCTTGTACGCCTTCTAAAGACATTTTGAGTCACAATAAAAGTAATAAGAATTAATATTTTTTACGACTGGCGAAATGTGGGTGTGGGTACACCCCTACCTAACCCTTCGGGGATTACAGGCGTGATGTTATGTTATGTTATTATTTCTTAAAAATAATTAATATAAGTCTGAATTCGCCAATCCACCTTGAACAAGCGTGGTTATCAATGCTCGTGGTTTAGTAACAGCATGCAGTAGTAACATTTTATTCAATTCATTTATTTCATCGTGGATGCTAACATCTAACAGCCTAATTTGCAGGTGAAGCTGAAGATCAAAAATACTGCGTAAAATTTACGCGTATTGTAACAGACCCAGTAAAATATTTGTATCGAAGTCAAACGTATCTGAATCGTGATTTAGTGTGAACACAACCAGCACCTTTAGATAAGCGTCCATTATTCCGCCACGGGAATCACTCGCTTGAAAAAAGTAAATAGGTACCTTCACGCACTTAAAATTTATAGCGCAGTAAATCTTGTAAGGGATAAATGGGGCGCTAACTAAACACTATATAAAAGCTTGTAAATACCTACTTGAGAACGGTAACATACTTTTTCAGAATAAAATCAAACCATTTATATTAAATACATAACGAAAGTTACTCTGTCTATCTGTCTGTTAAGCTCTCACGACTAACTGAAACTACTGAATCGATTTTGATAAAATTTGGTACGTAGTAAGTATGAACCCCAAGAAAGGACATAGGGTAGTTTTTTCTGCGTCCGCGATAACCGACATTTACGAGAACAAAGTCACGGGCAAGTACTATTCTACACTATCTACACTTATATTATAAAGAGGAAAAATTTGTATTTTTGTTTGTTTCTAATGGAAGAACTCAAAAACTACTGGACCGATTTTAAAAATTCTTTCACCATGAGAAAACTACAGTATCTGCGAGTAACATTTTATTTTATTTTTGCGCGGACGAAGTCGCGGGCAAAAGCTAGTTTTAAATAAACCATTTACTGAATTGCCATGGAGTCAGTCAGTCAGAAAGTTGAAGCTAGTTGCTCGTTCCATGCAATAGGTTTTTATGGAAAAGAACGAGCATGATTTCTTTATCTAAAATAAAAGAAGCCTAGTTACTCCTTATAATTACATCTGCCAGTGAAAGACACTTCAAAATTGGTCCAGCCGTTTCGGAGATTATCCGGAACAAATATACAGACAGACAAAAATTTTATAAAGTAGTTTTGTCGTGTAATAAGCTGTTATTTTGACATGACATAGAGACACTTCAATTTATTTCATTTTTATAAATTCAATGGAGCCGACTACTGTCTAAAATCTATGAAAAACATAATAAGGCCTATTTATAAAAACAAACTACAACATATTGTATTGTAAAGCTCAATTTGTTCAGAACATTTCACACTATGATTCGATATTCTGTCGAGACACGACCCAATCGGATTGCTCGTTGAAATAACAATAAGAAATTGAACTAGACAGCGATGCAGGTCAATACAAGTACTGGTTACCTGATCGAGAGTCACTCAGAGGCTGCTATTGGACTTCTATTTTAGTTTCAGGCTATTTCAGGAAGGAGCGCGCGGCCAAACGGAAAATCTTTGCTTGTATTATGTTGGAAGGTAAATACCTAATTTATGTTTTAAGGTTCGTTAAAATATTGAGAGTCACAACATTTTGTACAGTGTTTTGTATTCTGTATTGAATTTAGTTCTCTTCGAACCTATAATTACTTCACCACTGGATCTTGATGAAATGACTGGATTTTGATGAAATTTGGTAAGGTGTAAGTTTGAACCCCAAAAAAGAACATAGTCTACTTTTTATTCCGCGACTTCGCAAAAACCGATATTTGTACTGACGGAAGTCCCGGGCAAAAGCTGGTTAAAAATATAAATAGGAAAGTACTTTGTACATCTATCTGTCTTTTTGTCACGCTTTCACGACTAAACCACAGAACCGATATTGATGAAATTTTGCACGGGGTAAGTTTAAACCCAAATAAAAGGCATAGACTTTTGATTCTGCGACTTCGTTTGCGTCCGCAATAACCGACATTTACGCGGACAAAGTCGCGGGTACTTTGTTTATTATTTATTTATTTACTAGCTTTTACCCGCGGCTTCGCCCGCATTTGTTTAGAATTTGACAATCAATTCGGGCTGTACTCGGCTTGTTGTTCGGCCAGATCCAAAATTATTAAATACCTACAGACCAACAGACTGTGACTCATAAAAGTCCGTCGGCGTTCAGTTTGCATTTCTGCAAGAGAGGTCCTTCTCACCTGCGACTATTTTAGAGTTTCTGTCGCTGTAATGGCTGAGCTTGTTCTCTGAGACGAAGTTGTGTTTGATTGAAAAGGCGTCTCAGTTGCTCTTACAGCTCTCTGGCTTTCCGCTTGTTCCTCCAAAAGCAATTGCGTTTAAAAGGGCGTTTCAGTCATCTCTGAGAAGCTTGGAGGGCGAACGGCTTGGCTCTCTAGTCTTTCCTGGCTTTAAGAAAATGTCTCATCAGCTCTCAAATTTACTTGTCGCTCCGGTTGTGCTTGCCTTCTTAATGCGGCATGAACGGAAGATTCCGAGGATTGAGCAGTAATTTTTGCTCGGGCTCGCAATGAGCTTTTGGTTGTGTGTTGGACCTGCGAGATATTCTAAAATTGAAAAACGTAACCTACCTACCCTCATTAAAACACACCGGAAATACCTCTAACGAAAAAATAAACAGTACTGAGGGACAAACTTAACTTTGCCGTTGAAAAACTGTTGTCTACATACATCGACATAGGTCACGGTTAGTTTAGCAACTAACCTCTTCCTTCAGTCAATCATCGACTACACGCATTAAACAAAGCAATTTTTCTGTTAAGACAGTTCTGCGCTGTGATCTTATGAAGAGTTTCCTTTCCATATCTCCGAAGTTCATCATCAGATCATGACAGTATTTATTTGGGACCAATTCGAAAAAATAAACAAAAAAAGAATCATCCAAATCAATTTACAATTAGCGGAGTAATCGCAGAGTATGCTTCATTGACAGAGCGTAGGTTCACCTTTATTCTTCCATGCATCCTCTATGAATGCGTTTACACCTGTCAGTGTCAGTGAGGCCACAGTGATGACAGTGTCAGTTACGCAGTTTTTCTGTATCCCTGACAACGTATATAAAGTGGGTCACAGACAAACGCGAAATGTTGTGGCGGCCGCGTCAATTGCAAATTTTAACAAAAGGCCGCGTGTACTGCTTTGTAAAATGACGCCAAATATGGAAATTGTAATAGAAATAGTTGAATTTAAATGATAAGTTAAATTTAACTCACACTTCTCTATTCCTAAGAGTAATATGCGATGCTAATGATAATATAGGTAGAGATAAACTATTATACCTTGGCGCTTCCCTCCATATTACCATTTCAATGTGTGTACTCACATTCGTATGAAAGACTTTGTGAGTAATCGTCTTCAGTGGCAGGCTAGGATATTTTTTGTCAACTAATCATAAATAGCCGACCGCGCAAGACGACGTACCTCTCATTTTCATAGAGAATTTCAGTGCAGCGCCATACTAATAATAATGAGTAATTTTTGACGCCTCTAGTCGGACAACAAATCGCTGATTTGTTTTTGTCTCGAGAGCCGTCTCAATACGCACACATGCGTTGTGAGTATTTTTAATACTATTAAAAACACTTTCAAACGTTTTGAATTGTGGAAGGGCGCGTCATGTTACTGTAGTTTATCTCTACCTCACACCTCAAGTGTTTAAATAAACGGTTTTCCTACCTTTTTTCTTATCTTCTGAGAGGACTAATGAGTCATGAGAGTAATAAGACAACGTTACGGTTAACCATATTGACTGACGTCCGATTGCGACGTCCGATTGTCCGATTGTAGCACAATCACCACGCTAATGACACTTCAGGCCGCCACTGTGACCGCGGTGGTGTGTTTTTGGAGCGTTAGGAGCCGCGGCCTGCGGTTTGCCGTAACCGCAAGTCCGTCCGTCTGGAAGCCACTTTATGCAAAATGTCAGGATACTCTTCAGCGGTTTTGGGCATGAAAAATTATTAAGCAAACAACTTTCGTACTCCTAGGTTGTTTACTTGAAACTGGTCTATCGACAGTCTAGACTCATAATGTATTACATGCTTAAACTTAAAATTTAATCATGATCCGATAGACACGTGGCGCCATCTACTGTCATAAGGACGTTTTTGTGATTTCCCTCGGGAACAGTACTTTTTTTCGGGATTAAAGGTACCCTATGTTCGTCCCTGTACACCTGGCAACGTATATGCAAAATTTCAGGATGATCGGTTCAGTGGTTTAGGCGTAAAATGGTAGCAAACAAACAAACAAACTTACTTTCACATTTATAATATTAGTTAGGATTTAAACTTTATGCAATAAAGAAGTACAAAGGCGGCCTTAATGCCTTTTGGCACTTTGTAATACCCAATGACTCCATAAAAATATAAGCTAATATTCCACGGGCATCAACTTCGATTCTCAAAATCTCACAAAAAATTAGTTATACCAATATATCGATTACAAGCTACATACAAAATAGATACGCAATATCGTTGTTCAAACAGGACCTACTAGATAGATAGACTTACAGTAATTTAGGCGCTATTTATAGACAAATTAATTGCTATAGAGTATCTAGCAGTTGGTATTATTCCCAACCGTAATACGCTGTGACAACGTAAGTGTTTCTCTCAGGGCGAGAAGTGACTCTTTAGGTAAGTCAGTATGAAATATTGATCTTTCTTCTAACGTACTAGAGTTCCGTTTCAAAAATGGTTTTTTATATTAGACTGATAGTGTTATCTCCTTTAGAAGAAGACGACAACAAAAGACAATCCAAAGATTGTGTGTAAATGATCACTTTGGTCGATCGGCTGAGCGATGTGCTGCTGTACTGCGAGTCGTTAGTTCAGTTCGATTCCCGCATAAAACCAATATTTGCATGGCTTAGATGTTGTGGGTCTGGTTGTTTTCTGTATATTAGTTTATGTTTGCTAACACACCCACGATACGCGAAAAATTTCTAGTGTAAGACAATATTTTTACATATTATAAACCCCTTACTTTTTACCCCTATAAAACTCAATAAGTGTTTGTTTATAATAAAAACTATTCCATAACATCTATTTTAACACCATTATTACCAGATTAAAGCCTATATTGACGTCTTAACTTCCCGAAAAGGCCCTAGCCATATGTACTACCAAAATAGGACGCATCAATTCAATAAAATCATACAAAACACAAAAAATGTGACAGGGACATATTGTCATGTTACTTCGAAACCCAGAGAGAGTGTGAGATATCTCGCACTACCGCAACATATTTCACATAAAAAGTTTCTTTAGGAAATACCCCTGTTATCGTGTTTTATTGTATAAACCACAAACTTATAGGGAATTTGTTCCTGAAAAGTTTTTCATACTTCAAGACGTTTGACAGATTATGTATGATGAATAGTTAAACAGTGGCGTAGAAACGTACTTATATAGTATAGTAAGGACACAGAGTCGGTATAGTACAAGTTTTTTTAAGAAATAGTTTTGGTCCTTCGAGCCAATGTTTTTATTCTAGAGTGTGTATTATGGCCGGTATAACAAAAAAAAAAAAATAGAGCAAATAATTAAATAAACTAGTTTTTAAGTGTATTAACTATATATGGTGATAGGAACCTGAAAATTGGATAAATACATTGACGTAAACGCGCCGGTGCTTATTTTGTAAAATTGTACGCAACTGGTCTAAGAAATACAGACTTTGCTGACTCAAGGACATCTATTTTTGTCCTATATTCAGCATCCAACTTAAAATGTGTCCTATAAAAAATATCGTCGCCGAAAGTTTTTTTTTATCAGATCCAGGAGAAGAGGCAATATTGTCCCAACTGGCCGTAAAGCGCGGAGGGAACGCGGAATGGTGCAATGGGGACGAAGTTTTTGGTAAAGAGAGGTTACACCGTAAGCGAGTTGAGTGGTCCATGCTCCTAGAATCACCAGACCTAATAGAATAGAATATCTTTATTTGCTTGGAAAATATCAACGAGTTCACAGAATTTTGGTCCTTTGTACTTAAGATTAGGCATAAATTAAACAAAAATTGTTATTAAAATTGAGTACAGTTCAAATAAATTATCCTCAAAATAAGTAAAAAATGCGAGATAAATAATTTGAAGTATATAATTTTGAAAATAGTATGTACAGTGTGTTCATTAAAAAGTTATTGTCAGAATAAGAAAATTTTTCTAGTAGTTAGTTTTTTCTTTGATTCTTGGAACTGGATAATCATAAAACTTGAAAGTTCATTGTAACATTACACAAATATAATTATAACGCTATCGTTACTTCTCGATAAAAACAAAGCAATCTAGACTATGTAATTGCTTTTACATTTAGTTAAAAAATATTACCAAAATGTAGTTAATTCAACAAAATAGGTAACATAACTGTCGTTATTTGGCCGCTTTCTATCTATTGCTATAATAAATTTGAATGGAGTAGTGGTTAATAAAGTTTGTGTATTTGCTACACTAAAACGAGATAAAAATCCTATGTATTAGTCTATATCAATATCTATGAATGTGTGGCTTTCAGTTTTCATTCAGTCTTTTAAGCGTGAAAGAGTATCAAAAATCAATCCACCGATTTTCCCAAACATACGCGTTCAAAATAGAAAATAAGAAGTAGGTTAATTTTGTCTTATGCGCTGTTGGATTTTCAACTCTCGAAACAACACCAACAGTTGCAAATTCAACAGTAAAAAGGACAGAGTAGTATTATAAAATATTGCTGTTTTAGACTCCTAATTTGTGTCCTTTGAGCGCCCCGCTAGCAGTACAGCCATGCCGTCAACAATATTGCGCCCCAGAATGAGTTTGAAGAATTTCACGAATATATCTCGGAATCTGTAAAGTACTGTTTCAGAACTTCATTTTGAATAAAATTCGCTGTGAAACATTACCTGATTATCCTTCGGGAAAGTGCGATAAAGACACATTTCATTTCTAAATTCTACCAGAACCGATGTACCTAATTGGCTGAGATTTTATTAATGAATATTGTAATAGCTTATTTTTGTTTATTAGAAGTTTTTTAATGTTGTCGGCTGGATAAACGTCTCTATTTGTTACTGACTGTTTTTCTAACTTCTGTATAAAAGAATACAAACCTATTACTGTCCGCCTGCTGAGCAAAGGCCTCTTCTTATACCGAGAAAGCAGGAGCATTGATCCACACGCTTGCTCAAGGCGGATTGGCGATTTTTGAATTATAATTATAATAAATCCAAGTTTCCTTACCATGTTTGCCTTGATCAATGTCAGTGATGTCCAAGATAAACTTAGAAAGTACATAGTAATATAAAAAGTCGCATTTTTATTTGCCTAGTATTGAACCTCATGCATGAAAGGCAAATCTTAGGCTCATCTTAACTACTGGGCCATTACGACCGCATCTGTAGGAAAGCTTCCTTAAAATTCACTTACTTTACTTGATTCTCAACCTCCGTAAAAAACTTGATACAAAAATATTCCACAGAAATATTATCCTCATAAAACAAAAATATTGCGTTATTTAATAATCTGTCTCATATCATTTCCCACATCTTATTTCGAGTTTCAACCTCTTAGGATTAAACAAGATCCATACATTATGTCCCGGTACTCCACGAAACGTATTGTGCTCGTATTACATGAGACTTTATTGAAACCTTAATAAGGTTTTAGCACGCATGGCTCGAGACACATGAGATTTATCTGAAAGGAATAAAAACCCGATGCCGAGAATACGCGAGACGAGAGTTGATGGAATGGTGAACAAACTTTTGAATTTAAACAACACTGGGGCTAAAATAAATAAGCGATACCTAAACCCTGAGAGGGTAATATGCCATCGCTCGACCACAAACTGACCAGGCACTGGTCAGTAAACAAGTATTTACATACCATTGGCATCAAGGACAGTACTCTGGGCAGAGCTTGCATGGAGGCCGAAAAAATAGTTAGGTAAGTATGTGCTTCTCGAGTGCACAGCCGTCGCTCAGATCCGAAAAGACACGTTTCTTCCAGACCTGGAACCCTTGTGCAGTCTGGGAGAATAATTCTGTTTCTAGAAGGAGGTGAACTGGTTAGGGTGACCGCCACTATGGCTCACGCACAATGGTCCAACATAAAGGAAATGCGGTAACTATAACCCCATGATAAATGAGAGCTAAATTCCAACAGTGCTATAAAACTTAGGTGTTGCCTAGTATTAGAGGAAAAGAACAGTACAATGCATGTCACAATAGTTTAGAGTACAAAATAGGCCGATCTATAAATAGTCTTTACTCGGAGTAGAATAGTGCTAGTGATTATTTTGAACTTAACAACAACTAGATAAAATTATACAACGAACCATATATTTAAATATAGAATGGTCTATTCTAAGGGGAAAAGGAGCTAAAAATAAACAAACAGTTGCAATCCTACAGAGGCTTTGATTAACATTCCTTTTACGCTGTTACGACCTCTTTGTAACAGAAGGAATGGCAAATTAATTTGTAAATTGATCCACGTTTCACGTGTGTCAACAAGACTAGTAAATTAAAAGCTTTAAAAGCCGTGATAGTCATATTTCATCTACTTTTTGCTAGGTAGTCTTTTTTAGTAGACATATCGTTGGTTTCAATTCCTAGTAAGCCTTTTACATATTGGTGTAAAAAGGTAGGTAAAAAAATAAAACTTTAATATCGGTCAATATTCCTTATACTTTTTATTTACAAACGGGTCAATTGCAGGTTTTTAGTAGTAACGGGCATAAGGGAAGGGAGCACCGTATCCGATGCCTCCGAACCTGGCGTAGCCGAAGGGAGCAGCGGCGGCGTAAGAGATAGGAGCAGCGATGGCGGGCGCGGCGTAGGAGAGAGCAGGAGCGGCGTAAGAGATGGCGGAAGCAGCGGCGATGAGGGCAGGGTCCTTGCGGACGACGGCGTTGAAACCACCAGCACCAGCGGCGTAGTCCACAGTGCGGCGGGTGCCGTCAGACTCCAGCAGAGAGTACTGACCCTGCACGTTGCCGTCCACGCGGTTCTCGATCTGGTGCTTGAAGTCGCCGGTGAAGGGATCAGCCACGCCGTATGAGAAGCTGGACAGGTCGCTGGCGGACGCGACGGCCATCAAGGCGAAGAGTGCGACGAACGAAAAATAAAAGTGAATTTTAGTAACATATTTAACGGTTTGAGGATATCGAATATCAAATATTGAATACGATAAAAATAGATTAATCAGTAAAGTTCATTCGAATGCCTGAGAAAATTGCCAAGCATTGAACGAATTTCACCGAATTCATAAAACGTTCGCTTTTTAATATTCTCGCGGCTAATCATGAATAATAAATTGAAAATTCTTTCCGAAGCTATAAATATAACAAACTCTATTCAGGCTTTTTAAAATTTCACTGTACATCCTTCGGCAATTTAGAAATGTAAAAAAAACTGTATTCCATTGTCGATTGAACTTTTCACAAATATAATACAAAGTATAATTTACCATACCTTCACAAACATTTTGTTGTATTGTTGTAGTGACTACGTCTGACACAAGACTGATGCTGGTCCTTGGGTCCGCACCTTTATATATCTTCAAAATATAATCCAGTTCTGCAGAATCAGGAAACTCATGTCCAAAACAAGGTGCTCTTGAATTGATTACGGATTGAATAAAATTCGTCTCATTACTCTAGACAGTCGCCGCACTTTCGTTCGCAATAAATACAACCTTGAATTTAAAGTTTACGTTTAAAATACTATGTAGTTTACGAGTCGGCAATTTGTGTCAGTTTGTTATTATTTTTAATGGAATGGTGTGACATAATTATTGCTGTTGTTTCTTTATGTTTGCCTTGGGCTAGTACGTAGGCACATCAATATAAATGAAGTTTTTTTGCTTTGGATGGCGCAGTGGTTAAGGCATGAGGTTGTAGGTCCGGTTATTGGCAACTGTCAATGTGACTTTTGTAGGTTCTAAGTTTTTATTGGACATCACCGACATTGGTGAAGGAAAACATCGTGAGAAAATCTGGACTTATAAATATAAGTCTTAATCGCCAATCCGCTTTAAACAAGAGTCGTTATCAATGGTCGTGCTCAGGCAATACCCAACCGTGTCATCAAATAAATTGTAATAATATTTTTATGCACGTATCTATGCCGATATTGAAACGACAATACCTCATCAAAGAATATCGACTAACGAGTTTCCTAAAAGCCCTATTGAAAGGCTCTCAAATCTATAAAGAGCGGCCATCTTTGGGGTTTGAAAGACCCCTGGCATGTCCCATACAAACAATGAAACAATATCGGGTGCACAGCACTCATCTCAAACGTCCACTGTCACAGCTACAAATAACCGTTGTCAATCATTATGAATGATTGACACACTCAATTAGGATCCAAGAATTTGGCAGGGAGATATTTTGTTTTAGTAATTAACAGCTGTTAAATACTGTAGAGACGACGTTTATTTATATCATTTTTAATGTATCTGAAATAAATAATTTGAATCTGAATGTCGGTTATTTGAAAATGTCTCAAAAATGAACTGTTTAATAATAGTACCAACTTTTGAATGACTTCCGAGTTATGAGTATACGCTTGATGTTAAATAAACTTGAATTGCACTGCATAGTTAAAGCTATAGTTCTGTTTTTATAGACAACAAGCAGAATGATGTAGCCCTAACATCGCTTCATGCAGCGCTGAATGACCACTCAACGTTTTATTGTTCACAAGTCAAGATTAATAGCCAGTCCAAGTCCTAACATAACCCATATCCTATTCATCTCACTCACAAACCCTCAAATTAATCAACCCACATCTAAACTTCGATGCAACAGTTATAGAAACGTCTCTGACAAGCAATTTGTTATTCCAAAATTGTTGTTCTGCTAGGAAAGGTTGGTCGGAGTATCCGGTAGTCCATTTGTCTAGTTACCTACAATAACTTGACGCGCCCTTCCGCAATTCAAAACGTTTGAAAGTGTTTGTATTGAAAAGATTCACAAAGCATGTGTGCGTACTGAGACGGCTCCCGAAACAAAAACAAATCAGCGATTTGTTGCTAGACAAGCGGCGTCATTAATCACTCATTATTTCTAGTATGGCGTTGCACTGACATACTTTATAAAAATGACAGGTGCATTGTCATGCGCGGTCGGCTATTTATGGTTAGTTGACAAACAAATCTGACGGCCTGCTACTGAAGACGATTCCTACAACTACATACAAACTCTTTCATACGGATGTGGCTACAGACATTGAAATAGTAATATGGAGGGGCGCGTCATGTTATACTAGTTTATCTCTACCAACATTTTACAACTAGATGTTACGTAGGACTTCCATCGAGTTGTTTTAGCGAAATGAGTTTGAGTTCGGAATGCGAGAGATGTGCTAACTGTCGCGTTGCTTGTCTCCTCGTGTAGTTGTTGCGATGTCCTATAAACCTGCACGTTATTGTTGTTTGCGTGTTACGTAAGCTGCGAAGTTGGCTTCTACGAGTGTATAAAAGTTATAGTAGTTTTGCAGTCGTAGAATTACCACTGAGCTGTTATGCTACATTAAGTACCTGCAGTAAAATATTTGAGTTCGAGTTACTATTTTTTTCATTATGAAGTACGTTGGTAATACAAGCATAAATGATATCCTAACTAATATTATAAATGCGAAAGTAAGTTTGTTTGTTTGTTTGTTACCATTTTACGCCTAAGCCACTGAACCGATCATTCTGAAATTTTGCATGTACGTTGCCAGGTGTACAGGAACGAACATAGGGTACCTTTAATCCCGAAAAAAAGTACAGTTTCCGAGGGAAATCACAATAACGTTCTTATGATCATAGATGGCGCTACGTGTCGTTTCGAATCATGATTATAATAATTGTAATGACAGGACATGTGTAATTTTTTCCGCGTCTTCGTCTGTCTCCGCGATAACCGAACGCGGACGAAGTCGCCGGCAAAAGCTAGTTTTAATAAACGAATTATTACCTATATATTGGCTAAAATATAATGCTTGACTAAAGTGGTTTAAAATTAAGCAAAGACCACACAATAATTATTTTCTCGTAAGTTCACGACACGCGGAGCTTAGCAAAATTATCGAGTCGAAAGTCAAGACGAGCAACTTATCTAAGTATTGATTTATTTTGAGATGATGAAATTGATTCCTTTACGCTACAGGTCATGCGGAAAAAGCAATAAAAAGTACTAGACTTAAAATGTTATTGATAAAAGGTATTTCCGTATTTCCAGTGACGTACTTATAAGAAAAAGTTTTAAGCATTCTTTTCAAGCTTCGAACCCGCAATTAAAATCAAATTTAATTATGAATACTAGAACTTCGGACAATTTTATTTTTTAGGGAAGCCACTAAAATGTAGCTAAGTAAGTTTATTAATTAGTAAAGTCCCCCCTCCCCCCTACCTTACGTTATAACAACATAAAAACTCTGTAGGCATTTTAATCTCACGTTTTCGGACTTAATAAAGTTTAAGACTGACGCTTTATTGTGTTATACCTCCTGGTTACGATACAGCTTATGATACTTATTAAATTTTTCATGCCTATAATACCTTCCATATCTAACTAACATAACATCACGCCTGTAATCCCCGAAGGGTTAGTCAGAGGTGTACCCCATCAGTACACCCACATTTCGCCAGTTATGTTTTTAGTCCCATGTAATAGGGGGCGAGCCTATTGCCATCAACCGGGCACAAATCCAGACTCCGAGGCTGCTACTGAGAAATTCCTGATGGAAAAACCCAATAACACTTTGCCCGACCTGGGAATCGAACCCAAGACCTCATGCACAGCAGTCGCGCTTGCGACCACTAGACCAACGAGGCAGTCAATACCATACCATAGTCCATACCTAACTATGTAGTAAAAATGTTTGGCCAGGTTAGATTTTATTATTTTTCGGTTGTGTTTGACTCTAATGGTAAGAACGTAGATACGTAGGTAGTAAGCGGTCAAAATTGCAGAAGCATACTAAGATTTGATTGCTGTGTTCATGCGGTACAGTACAGTCGTACCTACATCTGTATGTATAAGTGATGTTAATACATTACTTATATGTACATACAGATGTACACAGTACCTACGCACATGGAACGCACGTCGAAAAGTTGTAAGTTTCAATCTATTGCTTTGTGAGATTGCTACACTAATTATGACCGCTACTGTACGTAAGAACCTGGTGGAAAAGCCGATCGAACACACGAATGCAAAGAATAGTTATAGGGATGCATACCAGCACTATTATTTCAAAACTAAATTAAAAAATAAAAAGAAAGAAGTATTTTCATTATTTTGTATCGTGATAGTGTACCAATAAAATAAATTACCTAACAGTTTAAATATATTTTTTATATTAGCCTATTTTTGTGTTCCACTTCTGAGTTTAACCTTCCAAACTGCTCGATTTTGTGCGGCAGCCAGGTTAACATTTAAAAACCCCATGTAACCACATAAGTACACCTAAATAACATTTCCTTTTTAATATATCAAATTTAGCATAAAGTCTATCTAAATCAAGTATTCAATGCTCACAATAGCTTCTAAAATTCATTGCCTAAGAAAGTTTTCGCAGCCTTTTCTTGGCTACAAAGAAGCTTGACCCATGCCATGTCACCTATAGTATGAACCGGAACTCACTCTCAAAATATTCGGAATTGGAACTAGAAGATGTTGGCTCGCTGCCCAGAACAAGTTATTTTAAAAGGATCAATAAAATATGTAGGTATGCCTTCAGTTATAGAGAACCCATTCCTTTTATAATGTTCTTTGATGCTGCATACTAAGTCATTAGAGACTGTGATCGATTTCCATATGGTCGATGCCATAGAAGATGTATGAAAAATCTGTTCACAATTTGTAACGGCTGCAGCTTGTGTGATTGAATTTAGTACCTACTCTGACATTGATATTTTATGATTTGATTTGAATGATAATTTACTACATTTATTTTAATTGTTTACTATCGAAATTCTAAATGTATTTTAATGAATATTAACTTTATTGCAATTTTTTATTTAAGATTATATATATTTTGTACTTAACATGATTCTTTATTTACTGTAGTTATTATTTTTATTGAAACCCTAAATGTATTTAATGAATGTTGATTTAATTGTTTTTTTTTTATATTTTCAACACAATGTACTTTTATTGTTATGAAATAAATTATTTATGACTTTGCTGTGGAATATACTCGTGGCTGAGTGTGCTGTGGCACTTACTTACTGGTACCTACTGACGCTTAGCCTTGTGGCAACTACCAATCAATAGATAATGTGTCTGCATATATTCAGAGTCAGAATTTTTTACAAAAAAACTTCCCGATTTTAAAGACTTTTTCTTAATGGGATTTATTCGAAATAAGATCGAATAAGATCTAGTGGTCGCAAGCAGCGACTGCTGTGCATGAGGTCTTGGGTTCGATTCTCAGGTCGGGCAAAGTGTTATTGGGTTTTTCCATCAGGAATTTCTCAGTAGCAGCCTCGGAGTCTGGATTTCACCTCTGCCTAACCCTTCGGGGATTACAGGCGTGATGTTATGTGTGTGTGTCGAAATAAGATCTTTTTATACGAGTATGTTCGAATGATGGCCAAGTAAGTGCAAGTAGTGACATCCAAACGTACAATATATCCCTACTAAACTACATTTTATAACTATAACGTATACGGAAAACTTTGCACTCCATTTTCAGAATATTTCGCGTACCGAGACTTGGCATAGTTAAAATTTATATTAAGGAGAAGTTTAAGAAGCTTAAATTATTAATAAAAAAATATTACTTACTAAATAATAAACGGTTTTTTTATAGTCGACAGCTATATAAGTTATTGGATGTTGAAGGTGCTTCGGAATAAAAATCGTCATTTTATCCTAGTGCGAAAAAGAATTACGTTAAATCTTTACACTTTTTATCATCAAACGTATGCATTATAACCAAGACCTTCATTTAAAAACTACCCACAGAACAACTACTTTATCTGAATTTCATTAACATTTTAAATTCCATTTTAAAAAGTACTCTTTTTCCGCTCTCAATAAATATTCCGCTTAATTTAAAATGCAAAAAGGATTTAAATCTACAGTAGTCGTATAATTTTTTATGTAGACATACAAACTGGTTGTATATTTTTTATTGACTTCTTGTGTTATAATTACTAACATGCTAGGTATTGACTATTTGAATATGAAAGTTGAATACAGTACGATTCAAAGTTAATGGCGGCTCTGAAGTTAGCTGCGAGTACAGTCTGCGCAGGTAGAGTTTAGTCTATAATAATTTAGTTTCCATTTAATAACCAAACATTGCGATCTGCGCATTGGAACGTACGATGTTCCGAGCCGCCATTAGGTTTGAAAAGTACTGTACCTTTATAATTAAATTTTACCAGAAATAATATTTTTTGCATTTCACCAAATTAATATTATTAGGTACATTGTAAGGTGAAAATGGTCTTGGCTGCTTTTAAAACCACACTGTCACAGTTCTGTATAATAATTTCATTGAGCAAAAATTACTTTATGTAACCAAGAAGATATGTAACGTATTCTGTCAAACATTATTTTCTTGGCACGACCCGTTAAAGCCAACCTTCCATTACCATTTTTCAGCAATTAAAGAAACACTTTGTACCTTTTCTTAAGCAGTATAACTGAGCTTAATTTTCTTAAAACGAGCCAACTCATCATCTCTCGACAATGATAACGTCTAAGTAAATCAATCGATATGCCGCATTAGGTATAGTTATCAATGTACATAATTATATTCCAAACTTATACTTTAGTATTTAAAATAGATTCAAAAAATTATCAACGTCAAGCATCCAAAAACATAACAAAAATTAGGAGAAATACTGTAAACGATAAAACTTTTGATATGACTTTTAATGAGAATCTAAAACAAAGATAGCTGTCTGCTCGTATACGCTCAAAATTCGATTAAAACATTATAGCCACCCACAGCAACAATAACTCAAGGCGCCCACAAAGTCTGAATTATGAATAACCTAAAATAGAGCTTGTTCCTTTGACATAAGTTTGACAATGTCTTGGACATGATATTACAAAGTAAGATGATGTCTCTATTATCAACGAAATAGTTAACAAGTTACAAAACTTTGTAGCTGAATATGGTGTAGGTGTAATCTTAGAGGCTGTTATTAACGTCAGTTTAGAAGATGAACTATTGTCTCGCTTCATAGATGCTTTATACTGAATATAGAAAGGTATCGAATTCTCATTCTCAAGATATTGGAAGCAGGATTTAATGATCTACCTACTACAAAGGAAGTATTTCATCTTTAACGTTTATAAAATATTTATCTAGAGACACGATCATCAAGAGTTTTATCATAAATATCCTTTCTATTCTTATTATAAAATATGTATTTATTTATGAGTATGTATATATTATAGGTTTAGTCCCATCTCATCCCCTTCCCATCTCATCCCCCATGCTTTAATACCTAAAAAAAATTCACACCTCTCACTCCTGGCATAAATCTGTCAACGGTACAGTCATGAACAAAAAGAAACTCGTGCAGTAAAATTGAGTAATACAATATATTAAAAATTAATAAATATATATATCATATTCAAAATTAACAATTAAACTATTCTTTTACTATTTAATATAACCTATAAAAAAACCATGTAATAGGGGGCGAGCCTATTGCCATCAACCGGGCACAAATCCAGAAGTTAAATAATATTTAACATTAATTTTATTTTTTGGTTTTGGATTTACAATATACCTATTTGTTAAATATAATGTTGTATATTTGGTAGGTATGTGAAAAGGTCATAACGTATATTTCATACCGCTAGGTAATAGGGATTAATTTTGACGCAGACGAAGTCGCGGGCAGAAGCTAGTATATCACACAAATGTCGTTGAGACTGTACTTTAAACAATTGATTTATGCCAGGAGTGAGAGGTGTGAAATTTTTGTAGGTATAAAAGCATGGGGGATGAGATGGGAAGGGGATGAGATGGGACTAAACCATATTATATATAGTATATATAAGTTTATGTACTTGTGTACGATTAAACTTATATAGATATTTGTTTTCAATTATTTTAAAATTTCTTATCTGATTATTTCCTCATGTACAATTTTTTGCACCTGCTTTGTTATCTCTTCACCACCTTTGGTTGACTGGTAGAGAATGCCTTAGGCATTAAGTCCGCCTTTGTACTTTTTTGTTGCATAAAGTTTAAATAAATAAATAAATCATTTTTTTTAAGTGTTGTAAAAATTTGAAAAATTTAAATTTTTTACTGTGGATTCAGTATGTGATTGTAGAAAACCTAGTGATAACATTTTAAGTCAGTTATTAACTGACTTAAAATAAATCGACTATGCCATACAAACCTAATTGAAAAGAGTGTCCATGGAGTTTCTTACTTGTTCTTCTCCATAGCTAAAATTTTCTGAATATCTGACTGACCCTTTGAAAGTTTATAAATGCCTGTAACTGGTCTCATAGAACTTTGACTTTAACAAAAGTGCAATACACGGTCAGAATGTGTGAAACAGCTGATTTTATTTTAATAAGTGACGAAAAACGTTGACGCTTGGCAGTTTAGAATAATGTTACGATGTCCCTTTCACCTCGTATACCTAGAAGCCAACAAATTCAAAACTGACAAGTAAAAAACGATTTCCTACAACTTCTCGCAAGAAACTCCCATAAAGATTCCATTGTGGGCTGCAAAATTTAATAATCTTGTAAAATCTCTAAACCCACAAAAGTAATATTCTCCTATCTCCTAAGAACTAACCTAAGAGAACCATATTCTCTACCGTAAGCTGTGAACTGTGGGTTAACTACCTAATTAAATAGTTGAACCAGAGGATGCAGGGATCGTAAAGTGTGCAGGAACAGTACAGAGATCACAAATTCCTGTTTAAAGTACTTTGATCACACTTTATGAGGTACAAGAATCGCAACTAAGAAGTCTTTATCAAAGTTTTAAGGGTGGCAACTTGGGATACTGAAGGAAATGTAAGAATATCTTTGTCGGGCTGGTTCTTCGAAACGATTCAAGATAACAAGTTTGACTTATCTATTTATCGGTTTGCTGGAAATTTCGCCTTAAAGGTTGTGCGCTAAGTTATTTTGGACATTAATGCTTTGTTTTAATGTTACCATTTTAGATACCTACTTGTTAATGAGTCGCTGATATTTTGAGGACGGTCGTTGTAAAGGTATACCTACATACTAACTTCGTTGCTGGGTTATTTTTCAGGTACGAATAGTGTTCACTTAAGGACGTGAGAAGTGAGACGTCTGCTTATTAAGCATATTTGCAAGATATTATTAAAAACCATTATTCTTTATTACAGTTTCAATTAGCCGTAACTTCAGCCAGACGTTCAAGGTAAGGCTGAAGTTATGGCCCAGGTGCAGATATCAAGCACAAGGGCACGCCGCTATAGCGGCGGTAAGTCCCGTGTTGAAGGAATGGCTGGAGAGGCGTCATGGTGCCCTCACCTTCCGGATGACGCAGGTGCTTTCTGGACACGGATGCTTCGGGAAGTACCTGTGTCGCATAGGCCGGGAGACGGTGCCTAGGTGCCATCACTGTCAGAGCTGCCCCGAGGACACGGCGCAGCATACGCTGGAGGAGTGCCCAGCTTGGGCAACGCAGCGCCGTGATCTCGTTGCAGCGACAACTGCGGGTAGCCTCTCGCTCCCGGAGGTGGTTCTGTCCATTGTCGGAAGCGAGAGTGCTTGGGACGCCGTCGCCTCCTTCTGCGAGGAGGTGATGACCGCAAAAGAGGCGGCGGAACGGGAGAGGGAGGCTTCCTCCTCCCATCCCACCCGCATTAGACGCACCAGGCGCCGGAGGGCGCAGAACGATCTCCGGCCACCATGACATGGGGCCTGCGGGCAGCGGACTTGGGGGCAGTCCGTGGCCCGAACAGAAACAGGCCCGAGAGTAAGGCGCGCGTGGTGTTCCCCGCGCGCTGTGCTGGAGTCAGTGCGGCCGGTGAGTGACGGCCGCACGGGGTGACGGGACCCGTCTTGTGGCGGTGGCGGGTCGATGCCTGCCGGGGTGCGGAAGAATGCTCTGAGCGCCCCCGTGCCCCGGCAAAAGGTAATTGGAGGAACACCGTGGGGTTTTAGTCGGTAAGAGTCCGACACACCCCTCCGCCTTCCCCGAGGTGGAGGCAGTCCATGAGGATTTCCCCACGAAAAAAAAAAAAAAAAAAAAAAAGATATCAAGCACAGGATAAAGATATAATCAAAATATTACACATAACACCTAACATATATCCACACGTGATGGATCTATACACAGCAGTAACCTACATTGAATTCCTTAAATTACAATTTATTGGTTGTTTATGAATAAAGAGTATTTTGTAAAAAAAAAAAATGTTTAAAACTAAAAACTGGATCTTCGAATTTACGTCTTTGGTAGTCTAAAATTTTTCTCATGAAAGGTTTAGTTATGCGAAGCTGCGTGGCTTCGGCGATAAGTTTCTCGTGGTTACGTGCATTCGTCATGGTTTTCGAAGTAACACTTTTTCTAAGTCACGTAACGCACCTTTACCAACATATAGGAAATTTAAGGTAAACGTTGATCAAGATCGTATTCACATGGCTTGGCCCGCTGAAAGCTGAGTGCTCGAGAGTGCATTGCAATTTTTATACCTAGCTCCGAAATGCACTCGGCTAAGAAATCTGTACCTACGACTGGTAGCGAATGGAAGTGCTTCAGTAATAATAGAAACTTTACGAAAGTTTAGCTAGTTGCTTATGCTTTCGTCTTTCGGCCTTTCAAAGTTATTGTGCGTGGTTGCGACTAGATTTTAAATTGAGTACTGAAAAAATTTCACGATCCTGTGATTGTCATAGAATCTTTAAGTTCAAATCATTTAGTAGCAGAAAAATTGTCTTAGTAGAATATGCATGCAATTATTGGTTAGATTATTAGTTATATTAAAATACAATATTCGTTATATTTATATTAATTCTCGCGCAGTTATGTACCTATCTTTATGTCCCATGTAATAGTACATGGGACTCAAACATACATAACTGCCGAAATATAGGTGTACACATCTGCCTAACTCTTCGGGGATTACAGACGTGATATTATGTATAAGTAAAAGACAATATTCATACCTACAAAAGTAGGATATCAATTTCTTTAACAACGTTCATGTTTAAATCACCCAAGAAGTTATACCTCTATGTAAAACAATCTCGCAGACTGATGACGTCTTTCTAAAAAAGGACCAAAAAAATAATTACGCAGTTACAAAAAAAATACAAAACATAATATAACCACTATAAAGAAACTCTATAGAACGTACAAAAAACAGAAAAGACTTCAAACGCTCCAGGCTTTTAAGCAAAAAACAGCTCAAACGGAATTCCGGATTCGAAAGATATCCGAAGATAAGGAAGGAAACCGGACGGATAACGTTTGAGGACTCGGAGGAGGCTTTGAAAGTACGGCTTACACAAAAACGTGTCTCCTCTTTAAACAATCGGACCCTAGGGTCCATATTACGTCCACTTTGGTGACGTTGAATGCGGGCCTTAGGTTGTTTATTATTTCGCGGACCTTACTGGAGTGTTTAAATTAATGAAAATGTTTTGTAAAACCGGGGTTTAACATGTGACTGTACTTAATTAAACAAGTGGAAGGACCAAACAGAAAGCTAACCCTTGCGGAAATCATTACTTAAATGTTATTTTGAAGTAAATTAATGCAGAAATAATCTTTCTAAACGTTTCTGTTAACGGTATAAGTACAAGTGACCCCTTTTAAGATTAAATAATAATTAATGAAAAATTATGTTCATAAAACGTACAAGTTAAAAACACACACACACAACATGCAGGATGACATAACAAGAAATAGGTTCAGACATGTTTGCTATATCCTATGACGTGCAAATATTTTGAATGGCCCTTAATAATAGCAAAGAATTTAATTTGATTTTAACTAAAATAATTTAGCATAATTTATATTAACAAAGGATTAAAACACGTTACCGATTTATAATAAACTAACAGCTATTTTTTAAAGCGGCATCTAGTTAAATTGCAATAATTTTGACGTTAGATTTAATGTAACCTCATTAACAATAATACCTCCCTATGTGAGAATAGTAGCGCCATCTATAACTGCCATAAATCAATACAATAAAGATGCATTCACCTATAAAACCTATAAATAATTTATAAGATATTGTGATGGAAGCTGATTTCTCCAAGGGATGGCACAGGGGACTTCTCTGTGTACAGACTAACTGCCTAGTTTTCGGATTATTGTTCTAGTATAAGTTATAATTTGATTGACAATATGTTGGGTTTGGACGTAAAGTTAGCGATATTGGTCTTGTCCTCCGACGGTGTGTTGTGTTCCGATAATGTAGAAGTTTGTAAAGTGTTTCTAGGACGAGAAGTGGTTAAGTAAACAGTCGAATCTATTAAAGGCAGGCTTATAGTGTAAAATAAAATATTATATGTATTTTTTAAAAGGACCAAATTTTATTAAGGATAAATATAATAACTAAACACAAAAACAAAACCGACAATAATACTGATCTTTTTTGGCTGATGATTAGCAATTAATCTATCGAAATATCTATAATTCTGTACTTTCTTTCTACGTACCTATGTGTATTCTACCTTCGAATTACTATTACCTAGATAATTCTCTTTTACCAACTTTTGTACGAGTCGAAGTTAGTTCTGTCTTAATATAATTCTAGTTATTTTTCCAATTATATAGATTTTTGTGTTGTCTAAAAGTAGATTTCTGATGGATGTTTAATTCGATCAAATCAATGTTTCATCAAATTTTGAAGTTTTTATTAAAGAAAGAGAGATTATACTTTTGTGATAAGTTTATATTTTTATTTTATTACCATTCTTTATTTTAGAACAGGAATCGTCAATCTCGACTGTCATTCGGAGATCTTTGAAAGTCACTACGGGTAGCCAAAAGCCTGAAAATCTGGCAACTAGACAGTCTTACCAAGGGGTAACGCTTGAAACCCAGTAACTGGGTTGCGTAGATCAGATAAAAAGTCACTCCATGTAAAATACTGATATTCAGTTCAGATGCATATAGCAGGGTAGTCAGAATCAGATGATAAAACAACAAATAAAGTATATCAGCATAACATACAAGTACTTAACACAAATTAGCAAATAATTAGTTCAGCACATAATTCAAGTACCTACGTACAAAAGGACCAACGCCGGATGGAAAGACCACTTCAATTTTCATAAAAGTATTTCCACATTTCTCTCAAATGAACCCAAAGAATAATTCCATTCATCATTTTAATTTCGTCTGACCGCAATAACACAACGGACGACCCATATCGTAGCAGTAAAAGTTTCACGACAGGGCTGTAGGTAGGTACATAAAGTAGGGTTTAGTGGCAATTAGCCGATAGTTCATCAGCACAAGTAATAAAGTGAGTTCTAAGACTGGCGTTGTAAGTGACAGGCGGTAACTAGGTAGCTGAAGCTTTCTTTAAGAATACAGTTTTTATTTAGTTTTGCATCGAGCTTAAATGGAAAAGTATATCTAAGTTACTGGAAATTAAAATAGGTCTTATTATTTATTTAATATGGGTGTATTTTTAATAATTAAACTATCCTGTTGGTCTCGTGGTCGCAAACGTAGGTCCGATTCCTATGTCGGGCAAAAAGTGTTATTGGGTTTTTCCATTAGGGTTTTCTCAGTAGCAGCCTGGAGTTTGGAAGTTGCTGGTGTGACACTACTGTGCCTCGGAAAACACGTAAATCCATTTGGTCCTGCGCCTGATCTCTCCCCAGTGTTGTGTCGGATTTTCGCCCCATTGAACTATGAAAGTGAGGGAATAGGGAGTGTACTTGTGTTTGCGCACACACTTGTGCACTATAATATCTCCTGCGCTCTTAGCTTGTCTCCAACTAATATTATTTATTTGTATTATTATTTTTATATAGTAAATTCATGTTTTCGATAAAAAAAAATAGATAGACATTAAACTACTTGATTCCAAAAATAAAAATCAATTTCCTTAGTCACGTAAAATCAGAGAACAATATTGAATATGAATAAGTAAGTATAAAGTTTCTTACTCATTCATACGAAACTACCTATTGAAAGGGGTAACAAGATTTAATTATTTTTCTTGTTATTTAAGTCGGAAGCAAGGCAGGGGTCGCCCTAGGAAGACCTACACTGACCTTATTGGTGAGGTTCTTTAGAAAGGTCAGGTGCGGAGTACTTGTAACCGGCGTGCTTGTATGACGAGATGTATGAACGCCCGTCGATGAGGCGAAAGGAGTGTGTAAGGATCGTAGCAGGTGGCGTTTTGTGGTTTCTGCCTACCCCCATGGAAAAAGGCAAAAAAGGAAAAAGTTTATGTATGTATGTGGAGTAGGTATATGTTGACTTCGACTTCGTATAAAGTGATTGCAAAGATCTCAGTGAGCCAATGGAGTCGAAAATCCGACTAATATCTTTCTCAAAGTTTCAAAACAATGTTATCCATTAAAAGATTGTTCAAAAGCATTACCTGTAATCAATCTTACCTGCCAATACTAATGCACCATTGCGATCTTAAAACTGAGGAAGCGAACTGATTTATTTACCTCGCTGGGAAGAAAATCGCGTTGTACCATTAAAGTTAATGCACAAAAGTACTGGTACGTTTCTTGGTACGGTTTTACAACTTAATGAAACACCCTGATATTTTTTTACAAAAAGATTTCGTTCTTATTCAGTTTGACTTGTGAATAATGAACAAGAAAACAAACGATATCAAAAAAAGAGGCCTCTACTTTTTCATATTCTTTGTTTTTTGCTAAGTGAGAAGAGAACATACATACATACATAAACTCACGCCTTTTTCCCATGGGGGTAGGCAGAAACTACCGAACGCCACCTGCTACAATCCTTACATAATCCTTTCGCCTCATCTACGTTCATATATCTCGTCATACAAGCACGCCGGTTACGAGTACTTCGCACCTGACCTTTTGTGAGAAGAGAAGTGGATTACAAATTAGAAACATCATCATTATAAAATCACATCGGGACGGGAAAAGGCTAGGCAGATTAACAACAACTGAAGCTAGGGATCATCAGCTCTCAAGCGCGTTAAGTAAATTCACCGATGTAGATTTTAATAAAATTGACAGACTAGCTATACAGGGTAATTGAAAATATACCCGAAACCTTAAGATTTTTTTTTCATGATTTCAGGTTTGGTCCAATGGTAAAAGTTGTTCATAATGATGAGTACAATGACTCCTTTTAAGGTTTTGGGTATATTTTCAATGACCCTGTATACACCAATACTTAGATCTCATAATAACACAAGAAACCTCGATGTAAATTAAAAAAAGTACAACAATCGGAAATGGCATTTCAACCGTCAGGATATTCAAATTCGTTCCGCATTTATCGAGATTGCGATAAATAAATTTGTTTTGGCACAAACATAGCTCGCGTGACATTGTCAAATTGTGCTGTAACAATAATAAATTATTTATTTAATTTTCTGTACCCGGCTGTGTTATTATTTTTAGTGCTTGGAAACATGCTGCTTGTCAAGCTTTATTGCTTCGGCACTTTTTTGGTGGTCGCCTCTGTTGATACTAGCTTTCAGGAGTAAGAGTGGAAGCTAGAATAGTGTGCCTAGATGACTCGAAAGACCACGAATGAGAAGGCAGGATGACTAGGACGGCTATTTTAAAAATTACCACGAAGTAGCGCAAAGTCGCGACCGATAGAAGGCATGGAGGGAAGCCAGAGTCCAGAAGTGGGACAGTAAGTAGGTACTTGCTAAACTCCTGTGATGGTTGAAAATTCTTTATTGATATAAAAGAGGCACATCAAATTCGTAGGATCCCCTAACACCTGCGCTAGTAAATACTGTGTTACAGGTGTTAGTGTCTTCCCCTGTGTATGTTGACATTATTGTAAATCTATATCAAAACAGAATAAATAAATTAAGTAAAAATTAAAAGGACAATAAAACGAAATTTTATAGCAACAATTTTGCTTGCATGCTAGGGTGTCTGTGTGTGGGTGGGTGTGTATGTGTGTGTGTGTGTGTGTGTGTGTGTGTGTGTGTGTGTGCGTGTGTGTGTGTGTGTGTATGAATGTGCGGTAGCATGATAGGCCGCATATGGTGAAGGGTCTCGCCAATGGCTGTCCAATACCAGTCGGGGGCGCGGATCATGCGTAATGCGAATACCGGGCTCCCGACTTATGGTAGCAGGAGGAACCATGGGGTTTTAGTCGGTAAGAGTCCGACATACCTCTCCGTTATCCCCAAATGGATGGCATCCATGAGGATTTCCCCACAAAAAAGGTACCTGCTAAAATAGGTGATAAGTATCAATTGCTAGCTGCTATGTGCATAAATGTTTTGACCGTGTACTTAGTTTGCACTTTTATATGAAACAGCGGACGTTGTTACTTCAGCTACAATCACGTACTGAATATATGGTAAGAGAATACTCTTGTCGTAACTGATAAGTTACGACGACGTCCCTTCCACGACTTATTAAGAAATATTAAAAACCGCATTTTAGACTACAATATTTTTTTACAGGTACTCCAAATCCTGAAAATTTCCACATGATTCCTTATAACTTAGACCAGCGTACCGATATCTAACGCAACATTCTTAATACACTTTGTCACGACAATTCGCACCTCCGGCTGTTGCTAACACGTGGCGCACTCATAAACATGTCGAATACCGAAATAACATAATAATACTTGGAAAATACCGCTCGGTAGATGTTTTGTTAGTAGGGTATGGATTTAGAACAGTATTATTATATGTTACTTAGACAATAGTAGAACAGATGGTTTGGTAAAGGTTGAGGAAAGGGTAGGCCTACAATGAACACGTGTATTTCAAATTTTGAATTGGAAATTTCGCACCGCACATAAACACATACATAAACTCACGCCTTTTTCCCATGGGGGTAGGCAGAAACTACAGAACGCCACCAGCTACGATCCTTACATACTCCTTTCGCCTCATCGACGTTCATACATCTCGTCATACAAGCACGCCGGTTACGAGTACTCCGCACCCGACCTTTCTGAAGGGCCTCACCAATAAGGTCAGTGTAGGTCTTCCTAGGCTTCCCCTTCCGGCGTTGCCACTCACCTCTGCCATATAAATACCTTTTGTCAATCGTCTTTCACTCATCCTCTCAACATGACCGAACCATCTAAGCATACCCACGCACATAAAATAATCTTATTACTAAATAGTAATAAGATTATTTTATTATATTATTAGATTATTATTTTTTTACGTTAATAAATATTAACGTGAAAGTTTGTGCTGCCTCGTTGGTCTAGTGGTCGTAAAGCGCGATTGCTGAGCATGAGGTCTTGGGCTCTATTCCCAGTTCGGGCAAAGCGCTATTGGGTTTTTCTATCAGGAATTATTCAGTAGCAGCCACGGAGTCTGGGTTTGTGCCCGGTTGATGGCAATAGGCTCGCCCCCTATAACATAGGACTCTGTCGAAATGTAGGTGTTCTAACGGGAACACCTCTACCTGACCGTTTGGGGATTACAGGCGTGATTTTATTATGTTATGAAAGTTTGGATGGATAGATGTTTGTTGCTCAATCACTTTCTATTCCGGAATTATGTACGGTTCCCGTGGGATAATATTTATTAATATTGACGAGGATGAAGAATAGGGCGGAAGCCAGTATTCATTGAAGAATTTATTCTATAATTGTAATTGACACTAAATTGACCGCACACACTTGAAAAGCAAACGTATCTGTTTATAAAGTGAATGTTCGATTAGTCACAGTTAGATACAATTGCTTATTTACACATACATACACAGACATAAACTCATGCTTTTTCTCATGAGGGTAAGCAGAAACCACAGAACACCATCTACTATGATCCTTTCGCCTTGTCTACTTGTTTTTTTATTCATACATCTCGTCATATAGGCACTGTACTGCGCACCTTACCTGACCTTTTTTTTTGTTATAGATATCCTATTATAAAAAACTAGCTAGGAATGGCGTGAATGCCACGAATTCCATTATCAGTCGTGTCTGCATTATTCCTATAGTTCCTATAGTTATTCATATCGTTTTACGGGTACTACAGAATAATAAATAAAATGACTAACAATGAATTTTTGGAATATCACAATCTACACAAAGGCGCGCAGTGTAAACGTAAATTCAATTCATATTTAAATTGAAAATATTCATTTCACACTTTATATTTATTTAGTTTGAATAGGTACCTTACTTACAAGGATGATACTAATCCATACTAATATTATAAATGCGAAAGTACCTAAGTCTATCTGTCTGTATGTTACGCTTTCACGACTAAACCACTGAACCGATTCCGATGAAATTAAGTACGAGGTAAGTTTTAACCCCAAAAAAGGAAATAAGCTACTTTTTATTCCGCGACTTCATCTGCGTTAAATCAAATACAAACAACAATTGTTACAATACTCTGTAACATTATAATATCTGTTATACTATATACTCAGAAATAAACGATATTCTATTCTATTCTGTTCTATTCTAATCACCTAGTTATATTATAACGCTATATTGTATAAAATTAAACTTGCCCCGTTGGCATCTTGCTGACTGGCAAATATTCTTATCACGGCTTTGCAGCTACTGTTATGTAGTTCGAGCCAATAAGAGAGAAGAACGATTATAGAAAAACGTGAAGTGACCTTGCTAACTGGACGTTTACAGTCATTAATAAAAGGTTCTTCGCCTCAACGATTTACTATCCAAGTAACTACTTTGACCTTGAACTATTGAAGACAGTAACGTACTATCTTCTTTTTCGTTTTTAAATTGAGACCATCATTAGTGCTGTCTTGACAATGGTAATTCCGGTGACCAGGACGCAAAAAAAAATTGATTTTAATACTTGTTCGAATTTAACAATGCCCTGAAAGTAATCTAAAACAGATCTAAAAGCTTAAACTATTTTTATTTGCTTGGTGGCGCTTGAAAAGAATACCTAGCAAGATTTGGGGGAAGCCTTTGCCCAGTAGAGGAATGATGCTACGGATGATACGTAAGTACTTAGTCCTACATAGTTTTAGGTACCTACCACGTTATAAATATAAAAACAAATATAGCTTCAGCTATTTCAAGCTTGTCCGAGTTTATTCTTGTTTGTTCTTCAGAAAACTCCTTTTAACTCGTTCTTATTAAAAACTTCTTATCATAAACGTTTTGTAAAAGAAAATGAACCTTTATTAGTTTGCCTTCGCACTCTATATTTAAATAACATGAACATGGGTACATAAAAGGTTAATACGATGCACACCTCTGAACGTTAATAATGAAATAATCTTATCTCCCGACTGGATTTCGGACACAGCGGCCAAACTCAATGAAGTCTAGCCAAGTATGACGTCGCGAGGCGACATCCGTCCACCGTAGGCACGGGCTTACGGACGGCGAGTAATGGGTAGCTCGCCGTCCGATCAAGGACCAAGCCCGTGTCGACGGCGCGTTCTCTTCGCGCGCGCCTTAGAGCTGTCAGCACAGGGACGGCGCCCCCAACGGGGCCAACGCCTGCCGGGGTTGCGCGGGACGTCTTAACAGAACGTGACCCCGGAACGTAAAGGGCAACAGAAGGAACAGGGCGGTTTTTTAGTCAGTAAAAGTCTGACAGTAAGAGACTGTCAGACTGACAGACGCCCCACTCAGGAGGAAGGAGTCATTTGATGATTTTTAATACCAAAAAAAAAGAGCCTAGACAAATATGCAGGCAGATATTATGATGTACAAGTTTGTACGCTAATACAGGTGCACTCCTTTTTCCTTCACTCTCATAGTTTGACGGAACGGTAAAACGACAATCCTGAGTAGAGCTCAGATGCAGGACGGTTTACGTGTTTTCCAAGGCACTGGGATGATATGCCGTACCTAATGGACGATGCTATTCGAAGTTTAAATTATCCAAGTTCTGTATTTCTTTATATTCGAATATTTCCGAAATATTATTTTTACATTATTATTCCGAATTTTTATTTATTTTATTTGTACATTCTCATTGTTAAATGTTCTATTTTATCAACTTTCAGACTCCGATCTCCTATTAAGAAACCAAGTAACACTTTGCCTAACCTGAAAATCGAACACAGTCATCCTTGCATCCACAAGACCACAATGCCAGTCATCAAACCATATTATTATAAAGAAATTCCAATATCGATATATTTTGAAGTTTGATCATTGTCTTCAAGGCTGATATTCATCTTTACCTGAAAGTATCTACCTACATCAAGGTTGAAAAGTAATTACTTGAGCAATTTACCCGTAGATAAGCATCACACCTGCTCCCCTCCCCAACTAAGACGTAGAACATAAATCTTTGGCGCGATAAAAAAGACAACCTTTTTATAATTAATGGCCCAAACGGCTCACGGTGACGCCATTTTTGCCTTTATGTTTTGACTTCAATAAATTTCTTAATTTCTCATAAAATCTCTAGTTTTACATACATAACATCACGCCTGTAATCCCCGAAGTTAAATTCAAGGTCAAATCATTTATTTAAATTTGGCCAAGGCACTTTTAAACGTCAAATACACAAGAGAAAAAGGAATTGAATCTAGTTGCCCCTTCAAAAGATAGCTTTGTATGGAGAAGAATGGGCAAGAAACTCCATACGTACTCTTTTAAAATCAATGTTTACAATATTTGCATACAGAATCATACATGGCACCGAAGATTTAGGCACGGGTGCACCCATTCGTACACCCACATTTCGCCAGTTTTGTTTAAGTCCCATGTAATAGGGGGCGAGCCTATTGCCGTCAACCGGGCACAAATTCAAACTCCAAAGCTGCTACAGATAAAATCCTGATGGAAAAACTCAATAATACTTTGCTCGACCTGGGAATCGAACCCAAGACCTCATGCTTACCAGTCGCGCTTTGCGACCACTAGACCAACGAGACAGTCTCAAGTTTTATTTATCGAAAGTTATAATAAAGTAGCCTGTGGCTTCGCTCGCGTGGAATTGGATGTTATACAAACTCAGAAACCTTTGCCAGCTTTCGCTCAACAACTTACAAAAGTTTCATCGAAGTTAATGAATGGTATAGAAATGCATAAGTACCTGTTCCTATACAAACAAACAAATATTTATATTTATATACTTATATATGGGGTGTAAAACACAGCACATACAAAAGAAAAAATAAATATACAAAAGATCGCGATGATAGGAAGAATATGTAACAGCTCCATAATATATATGTATCTTCTATCTTCAAAATATAAAAAAGCGAAAGTTCACTCCCTCACTAATCACAAAATATCGAAAACCGTTTGACTTATAGAGTCAAAATTTGGCAGGGAGGTAATTTATAGTTAGTAGAAGTCAGCAAAGAAAGGATTTTCCAAAATTCACCCCCTAAGAGAATTAAAGGGGGGTCCAAAATTTGTAGGGAGAAATTGACTTTGACGCGGACGATGTCGCGGGCAGTAGTCAGTTCTATATACAGATGTTCATTATATGTTATAAATATTGTTTTCTACATAAACTGTCTTAAATTATCTACAGAACACCTTTATTAGAATGAACCCCTAAAATAAGGGTTCAACCCTCCAGATTAGGTGTTAACCTTCAATCCCTGTAATTTCCAGAGGCTCCTGTCACTCCGTCAATGAAGGAATTTTGGTCCCAGGGTACCTACAATGAGAAACTTTGGCCTGCTAATAAGAATTTAATAGCAGTTAACCGTAAAACCCTGTCTGAAACTTTGGGATTTGGCTTTTCGCAGACGCTTTAAGCCCTATGTATCAGAATTTAACTAAAATAACCGTCTTTTTAGTTCGTGAGAAGCTAAAAAGACGGTTATTTTAGTAAAATTCTTATCGTATCTTCATTAATGTAAAATTATGGTTCATTGGGGACCTTTTCACCTTTGTTAAAAGGCCTTTCCCTATTTTTTTATTTATTTATGATCTATAGAAGACTTATCTACAGCTTAACAAAATAAAATAAAAAAATAATACTTAGTAGGTGAAACTGACAGCTAATTACAAATCTTCACTTATAAAATCAGGCTGGCAATATGATGTGAACAATACAGCACTGCCCATACAAGAAATGGGAAAAAAAAACAGGACATCCTCAAAAGTTTATTAAATTGTTAAAACAACAATCTAACATAGGCAGAAAAACTTACACCTACCGAGTTAATATTTTAATATATCTTCATAATTAGCTGAGGTTACCATATACCTATTGCATTAAGTCCGCCTTTGTACTTTTAGTGCAAAAAGTTTAAGTAAACAAATATTTTATTTTTTAATAAATCAACTTATGTAAAAAAGCTAAGTCTCAGGCAACTTTTAGCCGTAGACACATAATACAAACACACACATAAGCAAACAAAGAAATCATTTAAATCTGACTTATATTAAGCTGGAGCAGATGGCAAGGTAAAAGATAAATGCGTCATAAACTTCGGATCAAGTAACTTTAAAGTTTTAAGCACATGCGCGGTACCCAAATTGAACAATTAGGTACTTTGCCTAACTTCTAATTGAACTTAATTTGTACAGACAGCTGCATTAATTGGGTACACCGCACACATTAAAATGCTTTAGGAAAAGCGGTAAACCCTTGATGGACACGTTCGTTACGTAGCGGATGAGTTTTAATTCTGCTTATCTTTCAACTCTGAAATCTATAGATACTAATATTTAAAAGCTACAGTTTGTTCGATTTTTATTCATTCAGTCATTAATTATTACACCCACATTCCGCCAGTCATGTTAAGTCTCATGTTATAGGGTTAAGCCTATTGCCATCAAACGGGCACAAATCCAGACTCCGAGACTGCTATTGAGAAATTCCTGATGGAAAAAAACAATAACACTTTGCCCAACCTAGGAATGCAACCCAAGACCTCATGCTCAGTGTCGCGCTTTGCCACGACTAGATCAACAAGGCAGTCAATCGCACTAACCTCCTAAAGTTATAGTCCAGTTCTGATAATAACCGCTAAAAGAAAGCAACGTCATTCTTGACTGCAGTAGGTATAAAATAATTATATTTTACTACCGAAAATTTTCGCGGAAGCTAGTAGGTATGAAATAAATAATCAATTTTTTCACACTTTCATACAATGCACGATAAACTAAACCTTTATTTATTTTGTTGGTTAATAAAAGCTTAAAAAGATAAAGTGCTTTTTTAACAACAAAATTTAGTTGAAACAAAGAAATGAAATTAAATAGGCGACTTAACAGATTCGTTGAGATAAGCTAGAAATAAAATCTGGCTGACTCACCGAATTCGCGAGATCTTTTTCCATTTCGGTTTTAGTTGCAAACGGGTGTGCTCGGTTCAAAGATAGTACTGTCATGAGCAAAATCAAGCATACACTTAGCAAAATTCAACAGCGATTTTCTTGTTAAATAGCGGTTGTAACTTTGATATAAGACGTATTTCATAGTAGTACACATACACATACATACTTACATAACATCACGCCTGTAATCCCCGAAGGGTTAGGCAGAGGTGCATCCATTTGTACACCCACAATAGCAATAGGCTCGCCCCTATTACATGGGACTTAAACATAACTGGCGAAATGTGGGTTCATAGTAGTATTGAATTTAAAATACTATATTCTTAATAACATAGAGTTCAATCAATTAATTCAATGAGGATCGGTTCGTGATGTTGCTAAGACAGTGTTCACTTGTTTTTGCTTGTGACTGTATCTATTCGATGTTGTAATTAAAATGTTCTTTTATACTTTGGAATGGTATACCGTAGCACAGACTTTTACGCATTTTATGCAACATCAGATTTATTTAAAAGCTTTTACCTGCGACTTCGTCCGCGTAAATGTCGGTTATCGCGGACTCAGACGAAGTCCGGGATAAAAAGTAGCCTATATCCTTTCTTAATGTTTAAATTTCATGAAAATCGGTTTAGTGGTTTAGTCATGAAAGCATAACAAACATACGGACAGAGTTGCTTTCGCATTTATAATAAATATAAATAAGTAAGGATTACTGACGAAAAATTTATTGGTCAGGTAACTTGAATTATGTACCTACTGAATCCAGGGTAAAAGTTTGTATCGCGATGTCCCTTTCACTAATAAATATTCAATGTTTTTACGTCCAAAAGTGCTTTTTAATGGTTTGAAAAGGGGCTGGATTTTTCTCAGGCCAAAGAATTAGCATTGCCATACAGCTTGGCAATGCTGCAAAGATTTTGGTCACTTGTTTCATTTACCGTTATGCGTTTTAATGCCCCATGAGCTTCCTCCATTCTCTTATATAAATTGTAATTTTAAAAACCTTTTAATTTTATTATTATTTATAAGTTTTGTGTTTTTGTTTACTATAGATTTAGATAATATGCCCCCTAACATTCCCCTTAATATTTCCTTATATTTCTGCCTTACCCTTCGGGAAAGACAGGCGTGATGCTGCGTCATGTTATGGAAACTATAATAATATATACTACTATAATATATATACTATATTAGAGAAACACTTTAACGGTTTCATTATAATAATAATAAAATTCTTTATTGATAAATAATTTTGACTTTGACTTCAGTTGAATTGCGATGGAATTATATCACAATACTATTCTATAACACGTAGATATCTAAGTCCTAATGACTATCACGTACCTACTTTTCAGGTCTAGACCTTAATGACTCATTTTAATGGCTCAGAAAAACACTACTAGGTCTACAAGCTATTAAAGCTCATTATTATCTCGTTTCGCTAGGCTCTTTCTCCAACGCCATTAATTTTTATAACATCTAATGAACGTGAAGGTTTCCAATAAAGTTTGGCATAAAATACCACATATTTACGTGCCTATAAAATTACTATTATAGTTCTGATTTACGACTTTGAATCTCGCCTTTCATTCGTGGAGAAGGGATTTATTGGAGCCTATCACTAACGACACACGACACGACACGATCGGCTCAGTGGCTAAACGACGTGACGCGGATTCGATTCACGCACGAAACAAATATTTGTATTGCCAGCCTTTTGTTGCTAGTCTATTCTGTCCCACTTCTGGGCAAAGGCCTCCCTCCACTCCTTTCATCCATCCCGTTTTCGTGCCTCATCCCTCCAGTTTTGGAGAAATTCGTCCAGTTCGTCCCGCCATTCCCTTCGTGGCCTGCTGCGGCCCCAACTCACTGTGTCAGGGTACCAGTATTGGGCTATTTGTCGGCAGTTTGTCGTCATGCGGCAGACATGTCCTATCCAGTCCTATTTAAGTTGACCAAACCTTTGAGCCACGTCAGCTATCCATGTTTCCGGGGTTGCGGGACGTCTTAACAGGATACCGTGGCCCCGGAACGTAAAGGGCAACAGAAGGAACAGAGTGGTTTTTTAGTCAGTAAAACTCTGACAGTCCCTTCCGCCCCACCCAGGGCGGAAGCAGTCATTTGATGATTTTTACCACCTAAAAAAAAAAAAAAGCTATCCCTGTTTAAAAGCGCAATATAACGTGTTTCAGTTTAGGCCTACAGACTATGTGACTTTCTAAATGTCTGTAATCGCAATGATACAGGAGAAATTCCTAATGTCCAACGTTTAAAAGAAAAGAACTATACTTGCAATACTAAAGCACCCACAAGCAAAGTTATAACGTTGAAACTTAACAACTGTGTCTTACCTAACACAAAGGAATATTTCTTATAGTACGCGAGGTGCAGCTTGTTAAAACACGTAATTTCATTAAAGTTGTGTAGTGCCAAAATACGGGATGCAAAAAGACACATCACAATCATACCTGTTGACAATGCATACTGTCCATCAAATTACGCTACGTTAAGCAAAAATAATTGCTAGGAACCGAGATTAATTTTCGGTGCAAAAAAACACTTTTTAAAGTGTTCACTGTATCGCATGCGAAACATTATGCTTACGGGTACATCTAACAGTAGGTATAGGAGTCATGGGGGTATTTGAAGTGTAGTAAGAACATTTCCAGACTATCTTGTCGGTCTAGTGGTCGCAAAGCATGAGGTCTTGGGTTCGATTTCCAGGTCGGGCAAAGTGATATTGGTTTTTCCATCAGGAATTTCTCACTAGCAGCCTCGGAGGCTGGATTTGTGCCCGATGGCTTAAATGTCACTGGCGAAACGTGAGTGTTCTAATAGGTACACTACTGTTTAACCCTACGGGAATTAAAGGCGTGATGTTATGTAAGAGCATTCCAAACTTGTTTTCGTAAACAAACGTTTGAAGAAGTTGAAACTTTGATCTACAATATCTGAAAAAGGTTCTCAGGTATGGTCCACAGCAAGAAAGATCACAATGATGGGAAAAAATTGTAACATTTCGGCTTCGTTATGTCTTTTTACACCCTTTGCCTTTTGGGATTATTTTCAACCTAAAAAAATGTCAGCTGCATGGAAGTGGGTCAGTCGCATGAATGAACATTTTCAGGTAAATTCTCCACTTCTTCCTACCGTAGTAACGGCTGTAACTGCTACTAACTTTTTAATAGTAACAGTTACCCACTGTTCAGACATCACGTTTGCATCATTACTATCTAAAACGCGAATGTTTGTGAGAATGAATGGATGGATGTTTGTTACTCTTTCACGCTATAAAGGTTTAACGGAATAAGCTAGAATTTAGCACACATATGGATTGATCCAGCTTTTTTATCTTATTTTTGAGTTTCTATAGGATAGTACCTATAGAAACTATATAGTAAACTATATATGACGCCATAACGTAACGGGCGCAACCTACATACATACATAAACTCGGATTAGAGGTCTTGGATTCGATTCTTAGGTCGGGCAAAATGTTATTGGGTTTTTCCATCAGGAAATTCTCAGTAGCAGCCTCGGAGTATGGATTTGTGCCTGGTTGATGGCAATAGGCTCGCCCCCTATTACATGGGACTAAAAACATAACTGGCGAAATGTAGGTGTACTAATGGATACACCTCTGCCTTACCCTTCGAGGATTACAGGCGTGATGTTATGTGATGTTATGTTATGTTCTATAAACTACTTCGAACAATTTCAAGTCAAAACATTTCATCATCATCATCATATCAGCCGAAAGACGTCCACTGCTGAACATAGGCCTGCCCTAAAGATAACCACAAAGTCAAAGCATTTATTTCAATTTAACCCTTTACGGGCACTGTTAAATTGTCAAAGAGTCAGTCAGTCAGTTAATCAAAAAGTTGAAGCTTTGTCGCTTGTTCCAAAACATAGGTTCTCTATGGAGAAGAACGAGCACGAAACTCTACGGACCATCATCCCCTAAACCCATTATATTCTTATAATCTTTATTCATAGCTACATAACACTTAATATTCATATAAAATCATAACTTTACAACCACGATTATAGCCTACATCCACCATATAACCATCGTCAAACTATTGGCATATAGTATGCGGAACAGCTCGAAAGTACTATAATAAAAATATCTAAGGCAGTCTGGGGCAATCAATTTCAGCGGTACTTACAATTTTAGTGGCGCAGTTAAGGAGTTTGATAGTCGGGACAGATTGACGCACGTCATATCTGCAGGATGACGTTACAATAAATGTAATACTATGTATGAGAAAATGCTTTGAATGCTTTTATTTCTCTTCACTTAATTAATTTGGTAAGCCTAGGGGTTGCGGGATCTCTTAACAGGGTACCGTGGCCCCGGAACGTAAAGGGCAACAGAAGGAGCAGGGTGGTTTTTTAGTCAGTAAAAGTCTGACAGTCCCTTCCGCCCCACCCAGGGCGGAAGGAGTCATTTGATGTTTATTACCACCTAAAAAAAAAATCTAAGCATTGATCATTACACTTGCTCAAAGCGGAGTGGCGATTTTAATATTTGAAATAATTTTATGAGACCATTTTTCCCCATGATGTTTTTCTAGACCGATGCCAGTGATGTCCAAGATAAAATATGTACAAAATTAGCGATCACCAAACAAAAAGCGCCATGCTCACTAATATAAGCATTGTGCAGTACGACTTGAAATCGCAAATTGTCATACTACTCAAGTAAATTATCCGTAAACCGGCTCAGTGCACGTAATACCACCAATGCTTTATATTGAGATTGACTAAAAACGCCGAAAAACGTTGCTTGTATGAAAAAAAAAAATAAAGAAAAGAAAAACTGTTTTTCACGCGAAAATGACGCACTCCCTTCAATAAAATTTGTAACTTTATTTATTTGTATAGCGGCTATACAGACTGTTAGTGTAAACACCGTTGTCACTAAAACCATAGGTACTTGATTTATTATAAAAAATGTTTATCTGAATTTAAAAATGAATAAACAAAGTTTTCTTTCAAAAATTAAAAAAAAAACTGTCCGACACCGTCCGTAAATTCATAGATACTATGCGCTGCACTGACCGTCCGTTATAACTGCTTACATAAGTTTTAACTAATTACATCACTGTAATATAGGGTGAAATAATTTTGAGGAAAAATGGAGATTTTACTTTAAAAAAAAAGTTTTATTTTTCTTTGAATTTACGTTCTATTAGTGAAACCAAACCACTGGTTTCAAGGAACGGTATTTACACTAACACTCTTTATACAGACACTATGAAATTCAACTGTCTACCTATTACGGTTCAAAAGGTACAGCTCGTTGACAGACAGATGGTTGGACAGACAGACGGACAACGGAGGCTTAGTAATATGGTCCTGCTGTACCCGTACGGAATACCAAGAACGGGCCTCCGTAACTCTTCATAAATGGTTACACATAAACGTAAAATAATTTCTGCGTAATTTGCTTTTATCTCCCTTTATGCGTGATCAACTTAACGTGCATAGCTTAATTTTATGATCGTGTGTTATCAAATTAATGAGCAGTGATTTAACAGTATTTGTAATTAATGATTCACATTAGATTTAGTAAATAGGTGGCCGCGCTTTAGGTTGATTGTGCTGAAATGGATATTCATTATGTTTGAAAATTTAGAAAGAGATGTTAGAGCTTATTATATTTAATAGTATAATGAATAACGCGTACAGAAAAGGAATAATCAAACCACGACACGATGTCACGGATGGCGCAGAGGTTAAGCGATTAGCCGCTGTGCTGCGTGTCGCGGGTTCTATACCTATATGTAGTTGTTCCGTAAATTTGTTTATAAACGTAACTACAATATTCCTGTATCTTGGAAGCGTTGACGAAACTCCTAGTGTGGAGCAGGGTTTTTGTGAAAAGGTAGCAGATGCCCCATGAAACTGATTCAACCAACAAAAGTACAAAAAATCTAAAAACACTAACACGCCATAAAACGGAAATAAAAAAAGAATTTACTTCTCCATTTCCCATATTAAGCACCTGCCCGT
Source organism: Hoplodrina ambigua (assembly GCA_949774945.1). Classification (NCBI taxonomy): domain Eukaryota; kingdom Metazoa; phylum Arthropoda; class Insecta; order Lepidoptera; family Noctuidae; genus Hoplodrina; species Hoplodrina ambigua. The sequence goes on along the minus strand of OX458969.1, from coordinate 2,965,562 downwards.
GACTTCGTCCGCGTAAATTTCAAGTATGGGTAGGTACCATAAAACATTTGACACTCGGTAACATGGTGTTAATATAGCCTTTAAATTACCCTTCCTCGATAAGCGGGCTATAAAAATCGAAAGGATTTATTTAAAATTAAACCTGCAATTCCAGAGATTAGTGTGTTCAAACAAATATACAAACTAACCTTCAGCGTTATAATATGTACACATACATACATACATAAACTTACGACTTTTTCTTATGGGGATAGACAGAAACCACATAACGCCACCTGCTGCGATCCTTACATACTCCTTTCGACTCATCTACGTTCATACATCTTGTCATACAAGTGGTATAATAGGTACTTATTTACTATCTCTGAACTTACCTTTAATTTTCTAAGAAAACTCAAATTTTCAAACTTGAAACTCGTCATAAATGAGCTGTTCAGGCATTTATGATCACGACCATATGTAAGACAACACACCTTCGTTTTACACACAAACTTAGTTCCATCGTTAATTTTGAACGCTCAAGGTGAGTGACGCTTGTGGTTCGGCTTGTTATAATCATTAATTAATTACTGTGTAAGTACTTGTAGAAGAGGTCGGTATTTGGTTCAAGATATTTGGAACTTTAATCTAAAATATTTTGGTAAACAGTTCTGGAGTTGTAATCGATTATATAATAGGAATATCGATGTGGAAGGTAAAATGTTGAAATTTACTTTTACGCGTGTATACGAGTATTTCTCTATCACTAAGATAGTCTGACTCTTATGACATGGATATGTATTAAAAGTAATTTGTTTTGTATAAAAATTAATCGTTTGCATAGACTTCAGAATTAAGCCAAAGTCCAAAATTAAACCCTCAGGAATACAGCAAACTAGATTAAAATTCATTCATCCATGATCACAATCTTTCGCGTTTATCATAATATAGTAGGACTGTTAGTATATATTACATACGCTCACTAGAAATAATTTAAAGAATCAATACCGGTAGTTTATAAATTCAACATAAGTACAATTTAGTACTAACAAAACTCAAAAACACATAAATTAACAATATAGACGCTAATTTCTGAAGTAAACCTAATTGTAGGTAAGAATTAGGGACACCCAATCAATAAAACACAAAACATCAAAGTATAATGACAAAATTATTATGTCGAACAAAACAGACTCAGAACAAGCAACTCAAATAACACAGACCAACAAATTAAAAGAACAATAATAACAGAAACTAATAGAACAATACAGGCCATTAGTTCACTTTCATTGCAAACAACATCCATCTTTATTAAACCCTGAAGTTTCAGAAGTTCAAACAGAAAAGTGTGGGGAAGTCTATTTTCAATAATAGTTCAGTAACGTGATACCGTAAAGTGAAAAGTTCCGAGTTGTTCGCTTCTGGAATGTGTAGAAAAAAATCAAGATAATTTTCAATATACCTACGTAAAAAATGGATAATCTTTTAGTAGAATGTAAGGGAGGTCATTTTCAACTAAATTGTTGATATCAATAATTTTTAAGTAACTTCAAATTTCATGTTCTTTTTTCGAAGATGAAACAAAAATAAATGTCAAATTATTTAAAAATTGACATTTATAACATTTTCTTTAGCTGTAGTGACACTCTACTAACCGTATTTCGGTCTCAATGGTGACAAGCCTAGTACGTAGTAGATTAAAGTGCACAAGTGCGTTCGCAAACACAGGTGCACTCCCTCTTCCCTCACTCCCATAGTCCGATAGAACTATAATACGTCACGTCTGAGGAGAGATCAGACGCAGGATCAACTCTTTACGTGCTTTCCAGGGCACAGGGACGTAACACCAAATCAAACTCAAATACTACTAAGTGTAATGGAAATGCCCAAAACCACTTTGCCAGACCTAGTAATCGAACACGAGACCCTACGCTCAGTAGATAGTGCTAGCGATCATTAGTCTATAGAGGACACACTATGACATCATCAATAAACCAAAATCAATATTAAATAAAAGTTTTCAATAAAAATCCATGAAAGGAAAACAATTAAGAACATTCATTTTTCAATGCCTCCTACGTTTTATTTGATGGATTGATGAATAAATGTCACACCCCGAGGCGATATGTAAAAACCCATTCAATCTGTCACACGAGATAGATTGCACAAATAAATCTAACGGCTCCAAAATTGCATATAAAATGACGTGGACTATTGAACGTAGCGATTGTAATTAATGTGTATAATAAAATGGAGATAGATTTTAAGAGGCACACTGCAATAAAATATCAAGATAATACGCTGTTGATACAGAAAAAAAATATTGAAGAAACCGATGTTGCCATTTAATAAAAACAATGGGAATAAAATATTGTTGACAGTACCTATAAATGTAACAAACATTAATTGTTTAACAAGGCTGAAATAAAAATATAAGTATCTATTGCGGAATAGTATAATATATTAGTAGGTTATATTAGCTGGCAAAATGTGGGTGTACTAATATCTACACTTCTGCCCCTCCCTTCGGGGATTACAGGCTTGATGTTATGCTAAAAACCAGTCACTATACATGAACGTGAGTAAGTATACTTTTATATTAAGAAAATAATTCATGAATGAAATCAACAAGTACGCACGCATTTTTTTTAACTTGCCCTAAAATATCCCACTGCTGGGCGAAAGCCTACCCCAAGTAATTCCAAATATTCTTTTCTGGCACCACCTCAAATAAGTACGCATATTTTATTACAAACACATTTCCTCTATCTATTCTCAAAATTGCAGCCATGCTAAAACGACGAGAGTTTGTACACTCTGAAGTCACAGTGCAAATGAAAAGGCCATGACGTCACAAGGAGACAAAAAAAAAAACGCACTAAGACTAGTCGCAATAAAACAGACAGCGGACAGACAGAACAAATCTACGGCTATGAAAAAAGTCTTCTGAAAAACCGTTACGCAAAAATCTCTCCACATTTTATATACCCGGCTGATCTCGAAGCCTACTTAAGATAAATGAAGCAGAAATAGATATCTTTCTGAACAGTAGTTCCCAGATATGTTAGAACCGCGGCCCGTGACATAAATATTTGATTCGTACGTGCTTCATATGTGGAACTTGCAGATATTATCTGTTGGGTTATAAACTTAGGAGAATGGGGTAAAAGAAACTGCTTAGTTTTACTGCTGCCGTTATTGTTACTAAGAACAATAAAAGACTGATCTGAAGGCTAATAATTCTCGTAATTAAAACCTTGAAAATCTAGTCGCATTCTCATCAAAGCGACAATCAATGTCAAAAACTTGTCAAAAATGGAGGTACGTAAGGAATACCAAACGTTTGCTCGATCAAAACTATGGAAGAATGCATCTTCCATAGATTTGATCGAAGAAAAATAAAAAAGGGCAAATAATCTTTAAACAGCTAGACAGATTTTCTTGGATCATAGCTAAAAACACTCTTGTCAAGTCACCTTTGAACAAAAATAAATAAAATAAAAAACGGTTAAGCAGGTTGGAAGCTACGATGCCACAGACAGGCACACTGATTTACACGTTTAACTTATATTCCCTATTTTAGTTGGGGATTTAATACAAGCATTTTTAACAAATTGTGACTAAAATTAGAATGCAATCGTACCAACATTTATTAAAATTAGCACTATGATGTAATAAGGCATACCTGCCACACCAGGCATACATACACACACATAAACACACGCATACGTACACATACACAATCGAGCTGCTCTTTTTGATAGAATTCTAGTTTTTAATTTGTATCCTTTTTATTATTTTTAGTTTATTAGTCTCCATTTTGTAAATGTACTACAGGGGAAGTAGCGAGTCAGCCCCAACACAAGTATTGTTAATAACTTAACGGGGCTGTCTCATGCTATACGTATTGTAACGATTTTAGAACATTAAACATTTTTTTTTAAGCCTGCCGTAATCTGTGATTTAAATGTTATGACATAATAATATGTATATCTTCAGCTCCTGTCTGTTGTCTCTCAGATCTCTCTGCTTGGAGAATTAGAGAGACCCCGAGGCCTTTGCCCTGCAGAGGGACAACAATAGGCTTTTATCATTATTTATTAATTACCAGATAGTTGCCATTCACTTATCAGTACCTACTTAATCTTTAACTATCATATTCTTTAGTAGATATTTTGGAATCATAATCATCGAAATTCCTTGTCCAACCTCAGTTAATTAATAAATAGGTACCGTAAATTCATACCTAATTTTCCTGACATCAACCAAAATACGCCAAAACCATACTCATAATTAAACAATGTTTCATGTATTTGAGGTTACATGTAGAATGTAGTAGCGACATGATTAAAGGCCACATCGCGTTGTTTTGCATAATTATTGACAGATAACCAATCGCGAATCAGGCGTACGCCACTTTCATTAATTTATAACAATTCAAACCTAGTAATTTGACTGTTAGAGTATACTATCGAATGTGGGTTTGCTTTGTGATTATCAGATGTGAAATGTTAACATTGATTCTCCCCTAGGATACCATCAATGCCATTAAATTGCTGACTGGCTACCATATTATCGGATTCCTAAAACAAGCCATCATAATACTCCATGTTAGTTTAAAACCTAAAGCATGAAAATAAAGATGAGAATGAAATGTTTTTGATCCATGTAGTTTTTTTTTAGTTTTGAAGCCTTACACATTCAACATAACTACTGGCCTTTGATGTCATCATTGATCATTGTTCCAAATTTGAATTCACGATTATTTAAAAAGTCATAGAACTTTATACAAAAAAAAAAGTTGGCTGGTTTTATATTAGAGTTTGAAAGTTTATTTCTAACACAATTTATTTAGTATTCTAATATAACATACTCATGCTCTTGTTAGGTTCACCCCCTATTACATGGGACTTAATCATAACTGGCGAAATGTGAGTATAGAGTTAGAGAATAAGGGATCAAAGGCGTGATGTTATGTTATATTCTCATAAATAGTTTTTGTTCCTCGGAAAACCGTGTCGGCCCTGTCAGATTGCTATCCCATCGAACTATGATAGAAAGGGAAGAAGGAGTGCACCTGTGTTTGCACATACCTACACTTGTGCACTATAACATCACCTTCGTACTTTACTCGTCTTTATTTTGGAGATTTGCCGCTTTGATCATATTTCGATCTGGAGAAATACAGTTAGTGCCGATTGCGAGACAAGACGACAGACACGCAAACAAAGTAACAACAGCAAACAAACAGAACATAAGGTAGAACGAATATAATGCTGTTTAGCTCCACTAATGTATCTTCAAGAGAAATCTATTCCTGTGTATCACAAGATCTATTGATGTTGGCGACGTCGCCGAGATTGTTCGAGGTCGTAGATAATAGATAATCTGTCATGGATCTTGCTGGGAAACTAAACTAGCTATCACGCTTGTTTCTACTCTGAGAAGGAAATGGATGTTGCACTTATACCCGGAGCCTTTGTAGATATGATCGAAGCGAGAAGCATCACGCCAGGAGGCTTGTTTTGACAGATCAAGATTCGTCGTAGAAAAATTACTAATATTATTTTTTGCTCTTTTACCTATTATAGATATTGTATTTCCATTTGGAGTCGGAATTGATTTCTTTTTGTACCCATATTTGACTATATCACCTGCACATTTGGTGATCGCTGTTACGTAGATTAAGTAATGTAGGGATATTAAAGTATGCCCAGAGCGACCCCCATGCCTCGGCCAAAGATAGTTGGAGGAACACTGTAGGGGTCGGTAGGCCAAGAACTCGAAACGAAAATGAGAAATGTAGGTACTGTAAAGGTAGGCAACCTGGCCGAAAAGTTTTATTAAAATAGAAGGAATGCACTGTTTATGGTAGCGCACAACACATTTTACTTTTGGATGCATACAACAGTACAAGAGTGTCGTGGTGGTTTTTAAAGTTTAGTTATCACGACTATAAAAAGATTTCGTAAAAAAAAAAGTGCCAAAAAGTAAAAATTTTGATCTTTAATAACTGCGTACAGTCCAGAAAAATAAAATATTATAAATTAATGATGAAAAGAATAAAAATAAAATAAAATTATTTTCAGCCCGGCATCGTTACATGTATTTTTGCACCATTCATATTATACCTAATAGTCCGCAAAGACCGTCTTTCAAACAAGTCTAGCTTTGTGCCCTTAAACACTCCCGGTACCGAACCACATCCTAGTGGCTACAGAAGATGAATGATTAAACAGACATTAATCATTCCCTCTAACCAACGATTATAAGTTAGGAGGTTGGTCCCTTTCTGATCAGTTTGTTACCTCTATTGTCGATATAATATACGGACAGTTAGTTGCTCAACTACGCAACGGCGTACCGAAGGAGGGGTTAGAGGTCCCCCGTGGTCCTAAATGGCCACCTCTAGGCTCATAGATTTGGCAGGTATTTTATGTACCTATACCTTAGTAGGTACTACAGATAAATCTAGCCACCTTTTCCTTTGATCTATAGCTGGAAACGCCCATGTAAACGTTATTTTAATAAAACGATAACATAACATCACGCCTGTAATCCCCGAAGGGTTAGGCAGAGGTGTACCCTTTAGTACCACCAACATTTCGCCAGTTATGTTTTTAGTCTCATGTAATAGGGGGCGAGCCTATTGCCATCAACCGGGCACAAATCCTGACTCCGAGGCTGCTACTGAGAAATTCCTGATGGAAAAACCCAATAACACTTTGCCCGACCTGGGAATTGAACCCAAGACCTCATGCACAGCAGACACGCTTGCGACCACTAGACCAACGAGGCAGTCAATAAAACGATTTTAAATTAAAAATGTAAACAATGGCTACTACGATCTATTAACAAAAACCTTTTACTGACCTTTCAGTACAATAGATATCTATCAATAATCCTTTTGTCCTTAAGGTCAAATTGACCAGATCAGCCTAAAACTTTATCCATAATTTGAACTTCGAATTCAATTGATTTCAATAACTCATTTATTAGGAATTCAATGAAGAAAGCAATTAATTTTAAGCCGTCCTTTGGCAGTTGACTTTAAAATAATAACGTAAATGAGTTTGATGCTATCTTATAATCCTATTTTAAAATTTTATCTTTTTTTATTACTATGATAATTTTGAACAATTTGTGTGTCTTAATTCTTCTTTTTATACACCATACATTCCAGTTTTGTTATAAGCAAGTTTCTAAATTAAAATATTCACGTAAATAGTCAGTCTTACCAATTATTTTGTATGAACCCCACCTACAAAGTTATTCAATGCTAGTGTGATTGGTAGACTTGACATATTATTTACTTAATAACAGCCAATCAAATTACACGACATGGGATACAACATGAGAAGGCGAATATTCTACTAATTAAAAAAGTTCAAAATGTTGTCGCAATTTCATTTTAACAACAATTTATGTCACGAACTTGTCACAAATAGCCAAATTACACAGTTCTTAAAAATCAAGACTGAGATTAGAATAGACTTAAAATAAGGGAATTTAAATAAGCCTGATTAAATTAAATAAACTTTGAAGAACCGTCATACTATACTAACGCGAAAGTTTGTGAGGATGAATGGATGGATGGATGTTTGTTACCTACTCTTTCACGCGCGAAATTACCTAAAAATTAGCACACAATGGTGCCAATTCCCTTGTTCACAAACTAGACTAAATTTAGAGAATTGACATCTCTTACTGACATAAAGCTGAAGAGAAGGATGGTAACACTTACAGACTAAGTTAGAGATGTCAGATTAGTTTTGCATTGAAGTTCTCCATATTTTTAATCTATACGTTCTAAGATATCAACTATAATAAAATTGTATGGATGTGTCAGATTGTCAAAATTTGACAGCTCTTATTTACATTAGTCTTTTTTTATGTTTTATTGAACAGAAAAAGAAAGAAACATTCTAAATTAAGTTTAGTTTGGGCACAATAGAAACGACACCAATATGTATCGATATTTATTTAACATAATCACATTTTATCCCGTTTTTATGTTTCCGTGAGAAAATGTAGAATTTCTTCTCTTTTAAAATTCCTCACAGACGAAATCACGGGCAGTAGCAAGCTTGTCTATAAAATCAAAGTAATATAAAGGTAGTAAACCCCACTTTTTGATCGCAGTAAGTAATAACAAATAGTTAGTGGCACTTAATCCAACGTGGATTGATTTCCAATTCCACCTCGGATCCGGCCATTTTCACATCGCTTTGGCTTGAAGCTGAAATTGATTGGAAAAAGTAAATTTTAATATTAATCGGAGTAAATGACCTAATTTACTACGGATCGCCTCCATTAAATATATTTCCCTGGGTAATTATTTTTATACGTCAAAGTAAAATAATTTGAGTAAACGTATTTTTCAACGAGACATGAGGTAGATACATGGATTTGGGTTCTTTAAAATACCTATATATTTTTATTTTTAAGGTACTTATTAACCTAACATAAAGATTCATAGATGTAAACAGTTTCTAGTAACTAATATTGCGTTCAGTTCTCCCAAAACGAGCTAAGTGATCACGTCAAACTTTTTGATTTCAAATTTGTAATGTTACTATCCGATAATTGTCTCACTGCAGGATAAAGGCATCTTCAGTAACTAATTATATAAATATAGTAAAGGTGTACATTACTATTTAGCAATAACAGTTCAATGTAGATACACGCAGCCTGTTTATCATCATCTGCCTAGCCTTTTCCCAACTATGTTGGGGTCGGCTTTCAGTCTCACCGGATGCAGCTGAGTACCAGTATTTTACATGGAGCGACTGCCTATCTGACCTCCACAACCCATCAGTAACTGGGTAATACGATACCCCTAGGTAAGACTGGTAGTCAGATTTTCAAGCGTCTGACGATTCGTAACGACTGTCAAAGATCCACGAATGACAACCGGGACCAACAGCTTAACGTGCTTTCCGAGGCACGGAATATCAGCCACACGCAGCCTGTTTATATAATATAATATTAATTTTAATAAATAATACAATAGATTTAACATTAATTAGAGTTACATCCAAAAACAATCACAGTTACTTGAAAAATGGAAGTTATTTTGACGTGAGTTGATTCGTTATGGCAAAATGAAACCCAAGAAGGGTTAGATATGAATTCTATAACAAGAGCCCACGAGAACAGCTTCAAAGTTCTCAATAAATCTCACTAGAGAATACTAAGGAATTGTCTGCAGCGAGAATCGTTTCACAGAGTATCTTCAGGCGTTTCAAGCACTTTACAGCACTTATCGGGACATATTGCTATGTCAAAATCTCTTCGATGTTACATAGCAGAATTTACAAAATTATTGTATTGAATTTTAACTAAAAATAGTTTTACGTTATACAACAAACACACACAACAAGAATATATTTTTCTTATTTTTTTGTTTGGTTTTTATTACCTTTTGTAATATAACATAACATCACGCCTGTAATCCCCGAAGGGTTAGGCAGAGGTGTACCCATTAGTACACCCACATTTCGCCAGTTATGTTTTAGTCCCATGTAATAGGGGGCGAGCCTATTGCCATCAACCGGGCACAAATTCAGACTCCGAGGCTGCTACGGAGTAATTCGTGATTTAAAAAACCCTATAACACTTTGCCCGACCTGGGAATCGAACCCAAGACCTCATGCACAGAAGTCGCGCTTGCGACCACTAGACCAACGAGGCAGTACCTTTTGGTTTTTATTATTTTTGATGATGATTTTTTAATTTTTTTATAAATATTTTTCTTTCTTTCTATATCAATCTTATACAAAACGCGAAGTTACGTAATGGCTGAAAATAATGAACAGTCGTGGGGACTATTTTATACCGACCAAAAGCAACTACAAAAGTTGCATTTTTATTGCCAGTACGATTAGTTGTTTTAGGTGTGATTCTACTCTTAGCCAACCTTCTTAAAGAGTAATTAAGAGATATAAAGAAAATGGACGTTGTATATTACTTAGCGGTATTATTTATGACAAGAAACAATTCAAGAGCTCTCGCCATTGTCTTCGGATTCCGCAAAGTGTAACGGACTATGTTTCCTTAGATAGAAGTACTGTGGCGTTCCTCATTTACCAAGAATTGTTAAGTTTATACAGTGGAAACTACGGTCATTTATTTATGTGGGGCTTCTTTTAGAAGTCTAAGAATAAAATTAATTGCGATAATAAAAAGACCTGTTTATAAAATGGTATATTCATTTTGATTAGGTTTTGGTATACAAAGTTGATACAGACAGATGGTCTTTCCTTTAAACTGCCTATACTAGGTACCATTTTAAGCTCTGTACCAAAAATTAATTAAATAGGAGCAGTAGTTTAGTCGCAAATATTTTTTTAAGGTTTTGCCCCGTTTGAGCATGATGTATCTTTCCTAACAGCTGATTATGTCTATGTATACGCATAGGTCATGCACCTACGTTGCCGCTTTAATACCTAGGTATCTGAGGTCAATAATTTATTTACAAAGGGTGTTTGCGTTTTACTCTGATTTGTAAGCTATTTTGTTTGAAAAAAAAGAACTCATGTTTATTTATATTTTATATTATACCGTATCGAGTTAAAACTAAACACGTATAGCTTACGTAGTGTAATTTAATATACCTCTGTCATATCAACTCTGTATAATAGAATTTTTGCCTGTCTATTGCAATTTTTCTGAGTAGATTTTTTTTTAATGGATCGCCTGTCCCCGTTTGCAATTTCTCCGAAAATAAATCAAAATGTTAAAGGATAGTTGCATTTTCTATTCAAAAAAATGACTAGAAGCGAATGACACACTCGTGCACAAGATACGTGATGGGCCAGTGGTTAGGGCACCCGCCTCTCATGCTTGAGGTTGTGGGTTCAAATACGGGCCAGAACCAATGTGACTTTTTCAATTCATATGTACTATCTACAGTTTATCTTGGACATCACTGACATCGGTGAAGGAAAACATCGTGAGGAAACCTAGATTTTTACTGTCCCATTCAAACCATGTCAGAGGCCCTTGAGGCGGTTTAGAAGCTCTGACACTAGGGTGTGTGGGATCGTAAGACCTTACTCCCACACGATAAAAAAGAAAGATAGACCAGATCATGAAGACTCGCCATCAAAATCAATTGCCAGTTAATCGAAAACAAACCTTTGCCAATGCATAAGACAACTAAATCTAATATTAATTATCCTTCGGCCGGCTGCGGCTACGCTAGCGAAATAAGACAGAAAACATTTTTGGGCCGATTCAACCGAATTACCCATATTTTCCCTTCCCATCCCACGCTACCCAAGCACATACACACTTCAGGTAGATACTAAAGCCAAGACACAATAGCGGTAATGATCCGCGACCCGCCGGCACTGATGTGTGACTGATCGATTCAATTTATCTTAGTTCATATCCCGTGAGTGTCCACCCACTGAATATGCCTTAATTTCCGTCAGGAGACGCTTTTCTGAACACCGCCTTATTAAGTAGGGATGGATATTGAGTAGTAGTTGAAGATTTATGTGTTTTAGTAAGGTATTCTGTTTTTTTATTAGCCTAGTTTGTATCCCACTGCTGGGCAGTGGCGTTAACTTTCTTTTTAATATATCTTGTTAATAGAAAAAAAAATTAAGCAAGAACAGTTTTAAATAATAGTCATGTTTGGTGAAAATTTATTTACGTAACATATTATATCATTGGTTGCTGAACTGGCTCATAAATGTGAAATTTTGTTTCTATGGATAAAGGAAACAGCTTGTGTATTCTGTAAAAATCTCCCTCAATGACAAAGGTGAGGTCAACTGGAGATGAGTTGACATCTCATCTGATGGAAGAGATTGACCGCTCACTTCAATTGCCCTTAAACTCACTAAGGAAGATTTTGACGGAATGACACTGCTGGTCGGTTTTATTTGTTTGAAAATAATAAAGGGCTGACTATGTACTCAAGAAATAACAATCAGCTATTAGAATGCTTACCTAACAACATTTTACGAGTCTTCAAAATAGTATAAACAAACAATAACTACTACTTCATTGTTATACTAGACATTAAATAATTACCGAAGTCAAACGTATACCATAGCTAGAATAATAAACCTCAAATTGACCAAAGGTCAGTACAATGTCTTAATCTAAATTAAATTACATAAAGTTTTGTATACAATGGGGGGGACATCGTAACAAAATAAATTACCATGGATTCAAACGAAAAATGTTAACGATGTGTGCGATGTCACTTCCAAAGGGTTAAGCAGAGATGTACCCATTAGTACACCCACATTTCGCCAGTTTGTTAAAAGGGGGTAAGAATATTGCCATCAACCGGGGATAAATCCAGACACCGAGGCTGCTACTGAGAAATATCTAATGGAAAAGCGATAAACCCAATAATCTAAGACCATAGTCAGCAGTCACGCATTGCGACCACTAGACCAAATGCAAAGGCAGCCCGTCCACCCCGTATTTAATTATGGGTTTAAATTAAATAAACATAATTTAATATATTGGGTTTAAAAATTACACAATAAATGATAGCTTAATAAAATTAAAAGTAATCTTCAAGAAAAGCAGTCAACACACCTGTGCAAGCTGTGGTACTTATTAATATGTCTTTAGATGGTGGGCTTACCATCAGATGGACCTATCATCCCCTAATGGGGATGAATGTTTATCATCATCTGCCTAGCCTTTTCCCAACTATGTTGGGGTCGGCTTCCAGTCTCACCGGATGCAGCTGAATACCAGTATTTTAAATGGAGCGACTGCCTAACTGGGTAACACGATACCCCTAGGTAAGACTGGTTGTCAGACTCTCAAGCTTCTGACGATTCGTAACGACTGTCAAAGATCCACGAATGACAGCCGGGACCAACGGCTAAACGTGCTTTCCGAGGCACGGAATGTCAGTAATGTCTAAGATAAACTTTAGAAAGTACATATGAATTGAAAAATTCACATTGGTACTTGCCCGGATTCGAACCCACACCCTTATGCATGAGAGGCGGGCGCCTTAACCACTAGGCCATCACGACATTCCTGGGATGAATGTTTATATGAAAACTTAAAATTTTTGCCAATTGTGAAAATCTGGGCTTGCGGCTTATAAAAAAGGAAACAGACATTAACGTTTATTGTGTTCAAATTTTCAGGCAACCAAATACATATTGACAACTCATCTTATTCCTGGAATTGTAGGTCATAGTATTAAAATGCAAGCACGTCACTCACACAGACAGACACCGAGGTGATTCGATTACTGTTCCATTTGCCTGTTTTAGTTTGAAACAGTGAAAACGTTCACAAGCCGTGGAATGTAAACTAACTTATATACTCTGTCCCTCTTTGCATAGAATAATAATTGTTATTCTAGTTTGGACAAAGCTTTGAGTGGTTTGCTTATAACAGGTGTCTCTTCACACCTCTCTTACACTGTCTTTACGAAGCCGAAAGGTCTCATTATTCCCATAATTGTGATATTTTTTTTGTTCTGGACCATACGTGGATACTTAGATAGGTAGAACGTCAGTTTGAACCATTTTCACTATTGTCTACAAGTCTTGTCCTGTTGTCATTTACCGGGTTTATTTCCCAATTTTATCACAAAATATCCTGTATATTTGTGTTTTTTGATTATTAATTGACCAAACACTTAAAAAGGGGTGTTTTGTAGGTACTCATCATTATGAACAATTCCTAAATCATTAAAAAAAATAGCATTCCCTGCAATAAAACTTTACAACACGAGCACACGATGGAATAGCTGTTTCTTTTTTCATGATTTCAGGGTTGGTCTCATAGTAAAAGTTGTTCATAATGATGAGTACCTACATAATATCCCTTATAACTATAACTTAAAAAAAACTTGGATCAAAATGTTTTTGCCATGCTATTCACGAATATTGGCTATGATTAGACCAATGTTGTACTTTGGTTGAACATCGAACAAAACACATAAAATATTAGACACACTGACTATTTCATAGAAATTCTGTTTGCATCGAAAACGAATTTACGACGTCTGTTTTGTTTGCAATTCCCTGTTATTTCTATCTCTGATGCCGCGTAAATAAAGTTAAAATTTGCTTGCAGTTCAATAATTGCGCATTTATTGGTATACCCTAAACTGTTTTAGTGATGGATAACATGTTGCATACGTCATATCCGGTTAGGATGCCTAAAGCTTTGAACTGTTTTATAATTAGCTTGAATACTCTGCTGCAACTGAGTGTAAACATCAATAAATACATTATTGACTCCTATCCAGATGTTCTGGCAACAGATAAGTCATTGATTTATTTAAACGTTATGCAACAAAAGTACAAAGACGGACTCAATGCGCGGGGTTACTTAAATAATCGAACTTTATGTGTATAATAACTGTCAAAATCAATATTAAGGCAGGAGGCTTAGTAACAGTCTGCCAGGGTTGCAGATTTTGCTCGAAAGAGTTACCGTGGCCCGGGGACACAAAGGATATTAGGAGGAACATGGATGTATTTTAGTCAGTAAGAATCTGAGACTCCCTTCCGCTTCGCTCAGAGCGAAAAAAGTCATTTATTGATTTCCCATCCTTAAAAAAAGCCCCAGTCTAACTAGGAAATATATGCAATCATCCGAGAAAAAAGACATTTCATATTAAAATTATTCATACAATATTTTTCAATTTAAATTGGTTTGTACACCGTAGGGTTAGGCAGAGGTCCATTAGTACACCCACAAATAACCATCCTTCGGGAATTACAGGCATGATGTTATGTTATGTTATGTTGTACACCGTATTATGCCCTTTCCACATTAATATGGTCACTACCCGATTGCCGTGCCGTGTAAAGTAGAAATGAATGCATGCGTGCCTTGTGAAAGCTCTCATTGTTGCTTTTTTATTTTACACGGCACGGTAACCGTGCCATCACCTTATACATGTGAACAGGGCCTTAGTGTAAGTACCAATTGATCAATCCATCTAGAATCAAGATCAAGATTTAGACAGTTCTATTTTTTAATTTGACAAAGTGTTAGTTACATATATTTTTGTCAATATCTACAAACAATTTTTGCCATAAGGTCGCCAGACACGACCCAGAATGATAATTGAAAATTATACATTTACTAAATATACATCCCACTCTCAACCCTTTTGGGCATAAACATGGTGTGTTCACACACTCAATATTTGTCTTTTACTTCCAATTATTGAAGTTATACTTAGATACACCCAGACATTGCAAGAGAAGGCTTAACCCAGTTCAATTTATAACGGGAATCTCCAATTTATAACGTGAATCCCAGCGAAATGATACCCAGTTAATTGAGTTATGATCAGATTAACTGAACTGAATCCCTTTGGTCTTGTTTAGTTTGGAAACCCTTCGCTGATAGGGTCTCGTAGAATATCTGATAGTCATGAATAGTTATCAATCTGACGCGTTTGTCATGGTTTTGAAATCTGGAGCGTAAAGCTTGCTCCCTTCCGGATGGCGTTGGTGGAGCTGAGTTCTGTTACGAATTTAATATGGACTAGCTTCTGACCGCGACTTCTACCACGAAGAAAAGTATACCAAGTATAACTACTATTTAGCTTTCTATCCGTGTAAACATTTTTGTAATCGGAGTAGTAATTCCAAAGTTCAACACTGACGAATATAAAATAAAAAACAAACTTTACTTGTTAATAATACTAATATTATTCACAAGTTTATACTTTGAATGTGTGCAATATCAATGTATGATGTTAACCTTATGGTATAAATTGTCTAAATAATACTGAAAACTGCATAAAAATCCATTGGGACAGACTGATACATAGAGAAACTTCGTTTCTTCTTCTACTTGTGATATGAAGAATGATACAAAACTATATAAAACGACCTCTGGTCTTCCACAATTACTTACCTATTATATTACGATTTCCTAAATAAACTTGGTTTCATTACCCTTTCAAATAATAAGTAATAAGTGCGTTTTAATCTGTTCTGCTAACAGCTAGCTATTCTGTGGATAACGTCTTGAGTAGTGTATTTGTTACTTTTATTGTAAGTTTTATATTGTATGCCTACGGTGTAATATACTGCTGTTTGTTATTCCAACAAATAAAATAAAATAAAATAAAGATTCTTAAAAAGAAAAACCTTTCTGCAAACATAGCCAATGTTGCAGCAATTTAAAAACGGCCTAAAAACTAAATCTGTGGAGCACCCTCAAGCCGAGCATCCGTCGGCTCCATACTGTATTTGTGTTTGCGTAGTACTTCATGACTGCATTATTTATACAACTTGGGGCGGAATTCAAAGAGCTTAAGTTATTCCAACTGTTAGTGATTAAATTGACATCGAAGTGATTTGAAGACTGTCAACTTATTAACAAAAAATATTTGAAAATATGTAATAAATATGGCTGCTTTTGTTCGCGACTTCGTCTTTTTAAATGTCAGCTATCGCGGATGCAGAGACATGGATCAAAAAGTAGACTTTGTCCTTTTTAAGATTTCAATTTACTTCGTTTATAATATTCATAACGATCAGTTCGGCGGCGGTTCTGTAATGATGAGGTTTACAAATAGACAGACAGATCTACCTTTGCATGAACCTGTGATTAAGGTGCCTGCCTCTGATGCACGAGATTGTGGGTTCGCAACCGAGCACGGACAACAACAAACAAAACAACAAAATCTTCATCATGAGGACTGAACTTTATAATTAATAGAAAGAAATCGCTAATCCGCCTTAAGCAAGCGTAGTAATTAATGCTTTTACCTTCTCTGTATGAGAAGAGGCATTTGCCCTGGAGTGGGACAATAATACGCTGGTATAAATGTGTATATGGCCATTAAATCAACATTATTAAATCCCTTTTCTACTGAAATATAACACAATAATTTACTATGAATATGAAAGTCAATATTATAAGTTATAACATTAATAATTATCATGAACTCATTATCAAATATACTCAACAAACTAATAAACTCGACATTGCAAAAGCTGTTTTCAACTGTTTCATATAGTCGTATTTGTATTAAAAGCACTTGACAGATACGAGATTACGCGCGTGGGTTGATCAAACTACAGAATTTAAATTATTTCGCTTCATATTTGGTATTTCAGTAAATAATGGAGAGGTATTAATTTTCATGTGCAAGAGGTGTATGGAAACCGATAAATAATACCTACCTGTAGGCTTACTCTTGAACAAAATCGAGAATGAGATTGGAATCGACTGCATGTTTGACTACAGTGATTGACATGAGGTTGCCATACAAATGAATACGTAAATTACCAAATTTTAAAATATTAAATAACTCGTTAATTCTATAAATAAATGTCTTTTTATATTTATTAGAATTGAAGCTGGATCGGATGTAAATGTAATGTCGATTCCAATCTACTGATCTGCCCAGCCTTTCAAAAACGAATCAGTTTTTTCGAAAAAATAGTTTTAAAGTCATAATCAATCAAGCTATAATTTCAAAGATACCTACTCCAGAACTAAATATTTTGTACGAATTTACTGCGATCGTTCATCACCTGCCTAGTATTTTCCCAACTACGTTCGGGTCGCTTTCCAGTCTACCCAAATGCAGCGGAATACCAGTATTTTACGTAAAGCGACTGCCTATCTGATAGATCTAACCTGATTTCCACTACCCAGTTACCGGGTAACACGATAACCCTGGTAACACAACTTGTCAGACTTTCGATCTTCTGTCAAATATCAACAAATGACAGCCGGGACCAACCTGGTTTTACGCGCTTTCTTAGGAACGAGGGCACAGATAAACGAGGGTATCACCTTCAACGTTTTAATGAATAAATAGGAATTTCCTAAAAACTGTACGTTTTTAAGAGCTTTTATATAACTTCATTATAATATTATGTATAGTTTTAATATTACTCGTCAGCTAGTGTTAAAATTGCCTGTGAAATATTATTAATCTCTATGCTTTATTCTCATGTGTATGTTCAATCTGTAAGTTACAGTTAACGTCATTATTACTTATTATACTTATACTACTTCATTATTACTTACTAGCAATTTCCCCGCGACTCCGTTCGCGTGATGTTTTTATAATCCCTATTTTTTTCATAATAAAATATAGCCTATGTTTCCCGGAGATAGTGTAGCTTTCCAACAGTGAAAGAATTTTCAAATCGGTTCAGTAGTTTCGGGGCCTATATTCAATGCAAACAAACAATAAAATCTTTTCTCTTTATAAATTATTAGTATAGATAATAACTCACTTTGTTGAAATACGAATCCTAACATAAAAATCAGAAGCTACAGTTGCCTTGACTCCCCCAAGATTTCATACGTCATAATTTGTACGTCCGGTCCATCTGGGGCAATCAACCAAAGCTACAACCTTATTGCCTATCCACTATGATATGTACGAGCTATTCTTATTCATTTCATGATAAAACAGGAGATGAAAACCTTATAATCTTGAAAAAAGAATATTAAACACCGCCGTGGTATCACCAGGGTTAAGTTACTTCTTTGATTACTTCTATACCTATAAAGAAAAGTAAGAAAAAAAGGTTTATTTGACACAGGCCATGTGCACACAAAGATAATAAAAACAAAAAGGCAATAAAAAAAAATACATTATTGTATGCCCCACAGCTGCGTCAAACAGGCCCAGTTCAGCATAAAATGCCAGACAACTATGACCTACCTCGATAAATTACCTATAAGGAGATTTCTCCAAATTGAGCCAGTAGTTCCTAGGATTAGTGCGTTCAAACAAACTCAATAAGTACAATTTAATGTGAACCAGCTATGATGTAATAGGGGTAGTCCGGATTAAGCGTTTAACGCGACTATGTAACTCCCACGTGAATCGTAAAAGCCGTATTAACAGACAGGTAATAGGCTAACAATCTGTCTCCTTTTAATTGGCTAAGGAATCCGTTCGTCGTGGGTAGATTGGCAGTACTTTTTTACCGATAGACATCATCAAGATTGCTATGGATCGAGATCCCAGCCAGACATGCTGCATTTTTGTAAAGTTGATTTCTTTTTAAAAGCTTTTATTGAATAGACAGATTAGTTTACATACTTGCGCTCTTTCTCAAGTATTTCAATACTGAAATAAATGAACTGAAACCCACTGGGTTTGTTTCACCGTCTTCCAATAAGTTTCTATGAAATTACTCAGTAAATCCTTTCATACAGAAGGTGTTGGGTTTTTGAGAGTATCTGGAGAATAATTTATTATTTTATTTGCTTCATAAGTTCATTAAAAGCTAACAGTATTTAATTAAACCAAAACCTTGAAATACTAGAACAAGGTACTAATTTCATTTTTAGTACGCAAACGAAAGTTAGTGTTAGAAGAATTTAGTTAATTATACTCGTAGCAATAATGTCTTCTGAGAAGTGGTGAAACTTAATCATTACCTATGAGAACTTTGAAGATAGGTACTCTTACTCTATATACTTCAAAAAGACAAGCTTCAAAATCCCTACATCATAAATATAGGTTAATACATCTCCATACAAACAGATACCGCCTTTCATCACACGTTACGATAAAAAGTAAGATGCTAACATGTAGTCAATGGAGTGTCCCAAATTCATCTTTTGAAGCCCCCTCGAGTCTCGGCAGTGGAGCAACCCCTTTATTTGTATTTGTAAACCATTCGACGACCACATAATGGACGGGTTGTTGTGGAAGGGTGAAATCTTTATTAACCACTTTGGTATAAAGTCATAAATAAACATTCTAAATTCTGGTGTCATACAATTTCAATGTAATTGTCTAAATATGGCAGAAAGGATGTTTTCATTAGGAATAATTTTGAGAAAAGTTATTCGCTCGTCTATATGTCTGGATATTATACCATATTATTAATTACTAATCATCAAAGTTCTGGCTTAATTTATTTTTCCTTATCTCTGAAAGTAAATAAAACTTTCAGAGTGCGTACGGAATAAAACTTTATTATTTTAATCAACCTGAAAATGTCTAAAACTACTTCACCTACCTGGCATAGCTGAATATCTCCTCATACTTGAAGCTGCAACCGAAGCTGGCTCAGGATCTGAAGATCATCAGCAGACAGCAGCCACGGAGACACACACACACCACTACACACCTGCGTCTATAACAACACCAATCAATTACAAAATTATTACGACAAACTTTGACAGGACAAAATAAATTATATAAAAACAAAATAGGGACAGGGAGAAAAAAAGGGTTCCTTAGGGAGTCTCCGAAAAAGATTCAGAAACACTGGTTAAACATTTTTATCTCGCATAAACAAAATTTTCCAATCGCGCGTAAGTTATGCACGTGCGCGCGACTTTCTCCCACAACTCGGCAGCGGACCGTATCGTAGGCGATCGTCTGAGCTTCTGGGCGGGCGGAAAGGCTAGGGCGAACGCGACATTGGGCGGCGGCGGCGCGACGCGGCCGCCCTAGGCGCGCCCGATACCAGGCGAACAGAATACACCAGGAGATGCCAAACCACGTGCGTCGAGGCGCACTGCGCATGCCCGGCTTATGTCAGGGAAAGCTCAAGAAAAGCTACGAGTGGGAGCGAGACCACGATACTCTAAAAATAGGGGTTGAAAAGAGATGGTTATACGATTAATTTTGGAAGCGCCAAGCAGTCTGAAAAGTTAGCTGTGATTTCTGTGTGTGTGAACGCATACAAATATAATTCTGTTTAGTAAGTTTCAGGTGAAAGTTGAGTGTTTAAGTGGTACTCAGATTAGAAGCCAATAAAATGCAATTGGTTTAAGTATCAATTGATAGGTATTATTATTTATTGTATAGGTATAAACTTTAACATACTTGACGACTAAATTTACCTGGTAGAAAACATGTGTTATCAAAACATAACTTACCATCAAACATTCGGTAAAGCACAACTGTTTTTGCACTACACAATAATAGTTTGTACACTTAATAATATCAGAATAATGATTATGGAATAGTCACAAGATAAAACTGATAATTTCGGCACACACTTCACTTTGTATTCACCGTCCTTTTGGATAAGGGGATAAAACGCCATTAACAATATGGATACCCTCACATTTTTATCTTTTCTATTTTGTTTTGACACTATTAGATAAGCAATAGACAACAAACTCGTGTTATTGGAGATTATAGTTTTGCTATTAGAACCTAACTTGTATATAATTAGTCTTTTGTTTGTAAAAATTGGATAATAAAATAACCAATTTCCAATTTTAATCGATTAAATAAACCAAAAATAAATTCTCAAATATTATACAAAATGTCACGTTACCGCAAAAAGGAAAACTGACGTGATTGTTTTGTTTTTAAAACATTCGAATTTTGAAATCTTGAGTCTGCCTGACCTTGACAGAAGCGGTGTTGCATTTTTTTGCATCGACATTCAGCCTACCATAAAAGAAAAACTGGACTAAACGTTAAACGCTTTTCCAATAGTTATTATTTTGGAAGTGGTCAAGCTTAATTATTTAGTCTATTTATGAGAAAAGCAATGAGCTGTTAGGGGAAAATTGAACAAATATACAGGCTTGGTTAGAAAGCGATTTGAGACAAAAATATTCAAAATTTTTTTACGTCTCAAATCTCTATCTCTCTCATATAAATTTTGAATTTAGAATGCCTAAATAATAACAAAATGTACATTAATCCTTTTGTTTCCTAATTCAAATTAATCTTGCGAGAGGTACTACGAAATTCCTATTACTTATTTAAGTGACTTACTTCCAAGTTTAACACCTGGAAAGCTTCACAAGTATTATTTATGTACTAACTTTTTCAAGTACCTACACATTCAACAGAGGATCCAACAGGTGCCAAATAAGTCTCACGCACACATACCAATACTGAATACACGCAGCGACGCACTGTCGAACATCCTTATGATTTATATTATCCTGGTATCGTTAACCTTATTCCTGAAATTTCAAGGAAATCCGTTGCCGTGGTGATACTGAAATTGCTGTTACAGGCTGTAAAATGAACTTATTAGCAATGTTAGGTGATTAATTTCATAAAAAATGGTAGTTTGATCACATGTCTTTAATTAAAAATTCAAATAGGATGATTTTATTTTAATATATAAATAAAATATTGTTATATAATTCATAATTCTATAATGTTAGTAAAGAAGCAAAAAATTAAAATTATGCTGATTTTAATTTTAATCATACATAAATAAAACTATTTCTTCTTTCTTGTTGTTGCATCCCCATAAAAATTGTATTATTATTTTCCGGTCGCCATTTTTATTTTAACGATCTAAATGATCTGCTTTTATCTAAAAACTAACTCAACCATAAATCGTAAAAATCGACACAAACATTACTCTTCCCACACACAGCTTTCAATAAAAATATCGGCTTGAACGTAATCTATCAAACGGTTTCAGGCATTTCAGCAATTCAGTTACGTTCACTTCAGCATGACAGGCCTCGTGACAGTGACGGCCTCTCGTCCATTACGTCACAAAAGTCAGTTCTAGCCCCGAAAGTACTAGGCGAGCAGAATACATGAAGAGTTCGAAATATCAGGTGCGAAAATAGAACAAGCTCCTCCCACGTTGGACGAAAATAGTCGGCGCTTACTCGTCGGATTTTAAAATTAGAACCATCGCTGCTTGATTAAAACTCATTTGTTTTTGGGATGCTTGTAGAATTCGTAATTTGAAATGTCATAAAATAATATTATTCAATATTTTTTAAATTTTAGACACCAATTTATTACTATTTGTTTTTTTATGTTGCCTACTTAACGACTGTTAAAATATTTTTTATTTATTTTGACATTTAAAAACTGCTTAAATTCTATTAAATTAAAAACTGTGTAGTTTTAACATTCGCCGCTAGAGGAAACCGTGGCGCTTCGGTGCTTAGAAGTTTCACCAAAGTTTGAAGGGCACAATTTATTTATATCTGCACATAAAAAGGAATATTTACGTAACTACATTCTTTAATTAATGAGAATATCGCAAACTAGGTGTTAAATTACTACGTTGACATGACGCTTTCAATAAAAGATTTACATAATTACCCATCATAAGTAACGTATAATTAGGTATTTTCTAAAAAAACAATTAGTTAAAGATAGTTGTGATCATCCTTATAACAAATAGCCGTAAAATATGGTCAAACTATTTAAATAAATTCAAAGGGTAGATTAAACAGTTTTCCATTATTTAATACAGCGCCATCTATTTACACTAAATGAAACTATAACATCAAAGTCTGGTTAGTAGAGCACTATCAGTGTTGCGTTCTTTGCTATGGCGATGGCGTTGTCATACTCGACAATTCCGTTCACCTATTCATTGAAACTGAAAAACAGATTTTAATCTTTGGCGTATATGCTGGCAGAAAACTGAAAAGTGAAACTGGGTTTTGTTTTAACGACATACCTATGTGCCAGAATGTACCTATATTTTACTTATACATAATAACTGTTAAAATGTGTGTTGTAATAGTTAATTAGGTACTAGGTACAACTATGCCAAACATTTTGCTGTAAAAAAAAAAAATGATCTTAACAAATATTAAAAACTAACTGACAGTTAAGTATACCACAATAATATGATTTCCACGCAGACGCAGAGTGTCATAGGATGCGGCACCAGGCAATCGTATAGCTTTCTATCAGTATATTAACAATTTTTGTAATGGTTCCAGAGAACATTTTATTCAACAAACAAAACAAAATTTAAAAACCAAACAAACTGTACCTCTTTAAAATATAATATTTATATACATAACATCACGCCTGCAATCCCCGAAGGGTTAGGCAGAGGTGTACCCATTAGTACACCCACATTTCGCCAGTTATGTTTTTTAGTCCCATGTAATAGGGGGCGAGCCTATTGCCATCAACCGGGCACAAATCCAGACTCCGAGGCTGCTACTGAGAAATTCCTAATGGAAAAACCCAATAACACTTTGCCCGAACTGGGAATCGAACCCAAGACCTCATACACAGCAGTCGCGTTTGCGACCACTCGACCAACAAGGCAGACTATAAATATAGACTGTAAATATATGCATAATTATAGAAAAATCGCTCCTAATTTTACGCTAACGCACGGAACAATCTAGATGAACACGGCAGCTATATAGACATAATTAAGTAAATAACAAACTCACACGCGGAATGTCTCACCCGACTCTGCCCTTTCCTTCGCGGAAGTGTTGCAAGGCCGAGTGTACACCAAATGTCACGCCCCCAGGCACCTGTTGTGTGTTCCATGTCTTAAATATGTTAACGTGACGTCATTATACACGTCGTCGGGTTTTTAGTTATGGGTTAATTAAGTTGCTGTTGTGTCGTGATTGCCAGTGGTTAAGGCTCCCGCCTCTCATGCATGAGGGTTCAAATCCGGGCAAATACCAATGTGACTTTTTATATTCAAATGTACTTTCTTAAGTTTACCTTGGACATCACTGACATCGGTGAAGGAAAAACATCGTGAGGAACCTGGACTTATACTAGCCTATTACTGTCCCACTCAAACCATGTGGGAGGCCTTTGAGGCGGTTTAGAAACTCTGACACTATTGTGAGTGGGGTCGTAAGACCTTAATGCCAACACTATAAAGAAAGAGAAAAATTCAATAAATCAATAAATACTTACTACATTTATGTTTATTACAAAAATAAAAAATGTTTCCCCACACTAGGAATTTGCTCGGATACTCACACATATAAACAACTAGATCCGAATCAACAACTGTAGGTCAAACAAATATTTGTTTCGTGCGGAAATCAAACCCGCGTCACGTAGTGCAGCAGCTAATCGCAGCCGTGTCATGGGTATTATTTCTGGATTATAATTATTATCCATATAATTTGAACTTACTTAAAATTACATAGATAATAAATAGGTACAAAAAATATAAATAAACATTTTAACATAATACAAAATTAAGTTGTATTATTATGTCGTTAATTATAATTATAATAAAGTTTTACCTCACCAATAAAATCGTTAAACATCTAAATCTAATCAATTACACATTACTATAGGTAGTAAGATAGTCGGCACCACACAAGTTTACGACTTTGCTTCAATAAATCTTTTACTGTCTTATAGTTACGGTTCATTGAATAAATATTTCAAACTAGCTTTTGCTCGTGATTTCGTCCACGTAACCGTCCGTCGGTTATTGCGGACGCAGACGATGTCGTGGAATAAAAAGTAGCAT
Source organism: Hoplodrina ambigua (assembly GCA_949774945.1). Lineage (NCBI taxonomy): Eukaryota > Metazoa > Arthropoda > Insecta > Lepidoptera > Noctuidae > Hoplodrina > Hoplodrina ambigua. The sequence goes on along the minus strand of OX458969.1, from coordinate 2,940,426 downwards.
AGGTCCTTTTTGTCCTTTAATGCGGGTGTACTAATGGGTACACCTCTGCCTAACCCTTTGGGGATTACAGGCATGATGTTATTTATTTATTTAAACTTTATGCAACAAAAAGGTACAAAGGCGGATTTAATAAACTAAAAAGCAAGTACTAAACACGTGCACATGTCATGTTATGTGTTATGTCCTTTCTTTGGGGTTCCAACTTACCCGAGTCAAATTACATCAAAATCGGTTCAGTATTTTAGTTCTGAACGTGTAACAAACAAGCACACAGACAGTCAGTCAGACAGTATTGAAAATATTTAGTATGAAAACCTAAAGCGGAAGTTAAAATTAAAGGGTAATGACATTAATTATGTAGTTTAGCAAAAAAATAAATAAGAATCGAATGACTAGACGTTTCTCTGATTAATGCCTGGATATTGTAGGCATTGAAGTATTTTAGACTTTTACAAATCATTATGAAGTTCATGGACAATATAATAGAATAGTATTTATTTATGTAAAAACTGGACACGGATTAATGGACAAGGTTATTGCAATGCCGTTATCAACGTTGAATGATTTTGAGTACTAATGTAGTACCTTTGGTTTTCTTTTTGCATGTAGTAACTCAATCTATATCCTCTGCTCTGGAGTAGAAGGATCTAACTCTTTACTGAATAAAAAATACAATGTTCTTTTACAATTCTACAAATGTTACTTGTACCGGGATCATCATCATCATCTTCCTGCCCTTGTCCCAAGTTATTTGGGGTCGGCGCAACTCATTTTCTTCTTCCATTCCGTCCTGTCAGCCGTCATGCAATCACTGACTCCTCTTTCATTCATATCCTTCTTCACACAATCCATCCATCTTTTCTTTGGTCTTCCTCTTGCTCTCCATCCCTCCACATTCATATTCATAAACGGGATATTAAACTTAAACCGGTACCTTCTAAACCGGTACCGGGATATCAAACTATTATTGAAAGACTCATTGATCTTAAAACTTTGTATTCACTTTTAAAAAAATAATTCTATGTACATTCTAGTTCTTAGCTTAGGCTTGACAGCCGTTGACACACGTTCTTCCGCTACTCTAAATATAAAAGTAATACCTATTCATCTCATAAAAAAATAGTTTGTATATGGCTCAACCAGCCAGGGTCTCAACAGTACCTACTTGTTGAGGGGCAATTCTATTTTTTAGGAACGATCCTAATCTAATCTCAATCTGAATCTGCTAAAAATTACTTAAAACCTACATTTTTTGACATTGATTGTCGCTGATATGACATTGCGAATAGATTTTAAATGATAATTAGAAGGATTAACCTTCAGACTTATGTATAGATGGATGGATTTGTTCCACTTTCTCACTTGTCTGTCTAGGAAGACAGACAAGTGAGAAAGTGGAACAAATCCATCCATCATAATATATATAGGAGATATATATTATCTTCATCTTACATACCATCATTAATACACCCACATTTCGCCAGTTATATTTTTAAGTCCCATGTAAAAGGGGCCGAGCCTATTGCCATCAACCGGGCACAAATCCAGACTCCGAGGCTGCTACTGCGAAATTCCTGATGAAAAAACACTTTGCCCGACCTGGGAATCGAACCCAAGACCTCTTACTCAGCAGTCGCGATTTGCGGCCACTAGACCAACGAGACAGTCAGCAGTGATTTTCTTCGTTATGATAACAGGTATATACTTTAAAATTAATATCTGATAAAAAAATATTTTTATTAATGTTAATAATGCATCTAACAATCTCCTTGAGAAACATTTAAGATCGAGGCAATAAAATAACATTATGGTACATATCTAATATTGTTTTACGACCGCGATCTCATACGATAAAAATTCCAATTTACTTGTTGAATGTCACTTGATTTTTAATTACTATTTTATCATTATCCTTTACATCATAAAATAAATAACTTAATTTAAAATATGCATCTAACTTAAACATGCCTTAGGCAATGTGTTTGCTATTTTGTTTTCCTTATTGGTTATTGATTAAGTGGCAATGGGCAATTCACATAGCCCGTAGAACAGGCGACCGTTGGGGTCGTAAGGCACTCGTGTGGCGACCCAAACCAGAAGGCGCAGTGTGGGAAGGCCCCCACGAAGTGGACTGACGAAGCTGGTAAAGGTCGTGGAAAACCACTGGATGCAGGCAGCGTAGAACTTGTCATAGTAGTTATCTTTAGGGGAGGATCTATATCGAATCAGTCATAAAATAACTTAAAAATCTATGAAGTTTTCTTTATTTATGATGATATCACTGTATTGGTTAAAAATAAATAAATATTTGCACACCTTATGTAATTGTAGAACGTAAAAGAGAAATTATAGTTTTAATATCATACATTGTAAACCGTTATTCTAGAAAATAAATGGATTTGATTTGATTTGATACGGCAGGAAATAAACCAAAGTCCTAAATTATCAAACAAAATCACAAAAACGGAATAAAAATAATCCTATGTTGTCTGCCAAATTTCAGCTAATTTTGTCAGCCGTTTAAGCCTAAAAATGTAACAAACATCCATTCATCCAACCCCAAAAACGTTCACGTTTATATTATTTAATTACAATTTCAAAATCTTTACGTTCGAATTATATGCACGGTAAGTACATACTGCATGGTAAATAAGGCTACAAAGCACTGGACTTTTTAAATACTAGTAGCATAGATTAGTCCTTGGCTGAAGGCTATATACAATTATTGTTAAATGCCTTAGCTAATGCATTGTGAATTGATAAATAAAGGGTACCGTTGCCACATGTAATTGGTCCAGATCGCCCATCGGACTTAGACAAAGAACAATGCTTTTTATTTTTAAAGCAGGGTTTCCCAAAGTTATTCTGTCCCTTTGCCCTCTGCCCACTTTGACAATAATTTATTTTGTCAGGAATTTCTCAGGAGCAGCCTCGAGAGTCTAGAATTGTGCCCTGTTGATGGCAATAGGCTCGCCCCTATTACCTATGGGATTTAAACATAACCGGCGCAATGTGGGTGTACTAATGTGTACACTTTGCCAAACCCTTCGGGGATTACAGGCGTGATGTTATTCTATGTTATGTAAAACCATCTTATAGATGAAATTACAAATCGCTCCCAAAGCCTCTACAAAACGCTCCGATTTTTTATCTGGATTTCTACTGCCCCCGTTTAGGCCTGCAGCGCCCACAAGGGGGCGTTAGTGCCCACTTTGGGAAAGGCTGTTTTAAAGGGTAAATTCGTGTGCATACAATCATTAAGTCGAGTTTAGATGTCAATCTTTTCACGTGAGTTTTTTACCGAGTGCCCATTGTATGAATAAAATATTTTTTTAAGCACCTAAGTACATAGCAATGAGCTACTTTGGTTCGTGATTGCGTTGACGAACGCATGACAGCAAATTGTGATCTAGACTTGGTCTTATTTGGGATTTATTTCTATTAACATATTGTGTCAATAAGCATGTTATACTTAAATATAAAGAAGTACTTGTGTACGGTTAGGTAAAGAAACAAAATCATAATAAAGCTATTTATTTCATTGAGACTAAGGCACTTTTGAACGTCATTTCAAAAGCCCCTTCAAAAGTTCCTTTTGGAGAAGAATAAATAAGAAACTTTGTACTTTAAAAATACATTTTTTTACAATGACAAAAGACAAGCCGTTTGACATTTTATATTATTAAATCTTAGCATAACTAAAAAGTTAAATAGAGCACAAAAATTAAAAGGACTTCCTCGTTGATCTAATGGTGTGACCATTAGACCAACGAGGAAGTGTGACTGCTGATCATCAGATCTTGGGTTCGATTCCTAGGCCAGGCAAATTGTTTTTTCATCAGGAACTTACTACGTGGGTGTAGTAATGAGTACACCTCTGCCTAACTCTTCGGAGATTATAGGCATGATGCTATATTTTAATATATTCACGAAAGCAAACAAAATCGTAATCTGCTATGTTCGATCTACAGGTAAAAAGTCTTGTCATATGCCCACGCGTCAATTCGCATTGTATGCTAAAACAAGAATATACATTTTTCTATGAAATTAGTATTGCTATAGCGTTTATGCTATCTATAAATCTCCTTACTCCAATATGAACCAACAAAGTAAGGTGCCGCTCCCAAAAATAAGAAAACAAATTCTGTCTACCAACCAAATTAGGCGTTCCCTACCTATTTAAATACGATCTGATAAAGTTTTCTACCCACTGAGCAATTTAAGCCCAAAAATGAAATGATTAAACTAAAAACTGAACCAGTACAAGTCGGACTGGTGCATAAAAGGTTCCGCACGTACAATATTTAAAACTACATACAAAAATAAACTCGTTTAATTTTTTACTTTATTATATTTTTATTATTTGCCGGTTGATGGCAATAGGCTCGCCCCCTATTACATGGGACTAGAAACATAACTGGCGAAATGTGGGTGTACTAATGGGTACACCTCTGCCTAACCCTTCGGGGATAACAGGCGTGATGTTTATTATTTGTTTTTATAGCGGCCATAGTAATACACATTCTGTGAAAATTTGAAGTATATTTGTATAATATGCGCCACAAAAGACAAGACTTGACAAGCGTCAGTAATAGGAAGCTTGCGCAGGTATGGATGTACAAAATAGCTATCCATAATTTGTGTATGTATTTAGGGATATATCGATGACATTTAGATTAAAATTCTTAACAATATTATAATGTTTATTACGAAATAATAAAGTTTGAGAGGTGGTCATCTTTCGTGGCACGTATAGTACTTATTACAGAACCTACATACGATTCAGCCCAGTTACAAACAGGTAGACAGACGGACAGAGAGCGGATTTTTAGTAATATGTTTCCAGTTGACATCCTTTGGGTACGGAACTCTAAAAATTACAAGGTTAAACAAAGACTTTGACCCCCGACCGTTGCTAACTTCTCTGAATCACCATGACCATTCTCCTCACGCAAATTATAACATTTGGCACAAAAACTAAGGAAAAATAACCTCGATTTACTAGCCTTTATTAGTTTGTGCAAAGAGTTTGAATTACAAACAGAATAAATTACAATAGGATAACCATACATTTTTGGAAAACTGTTTCATAAATCTGCTACTTTAATGCTTCAAAAATAGGCTAAAAGTACCTACTAGTTTTTGTATATTGTACGCCCCATAGGCATGGGCATGTTTATCATATTAAGAACTTCTTTTCCACCTGTGAAAAACATAAAAATGAATTTGAATCTAGGTTCGCGCTCCTAGGGTTTTGTATTACGAATACATAACATAACATCACGCCCGTAATCCCCAAAGGGTAAGGCAGTGGTGTACCCATTAGTACACCCACATTTCGCCAGTTATGTTTAAGTCCCATGTAATTGGGGGCGAGCCTATTGCCATCGACCAGGCACAAATCTAGACACTGAGGCTGCTACTGAGAAATTCCTGATGGAAAAATTCAATAACACACACAAACTATTACAAACACTATCTATTATTTACTACCATGAGGGCTTATAGATAACTCTCTCCTTATAGGTACTGTGAAGGTTGCTTGCTAAAGCAAGCAGGCTGGAAGACTTTTATTCTAAACTCTCTGGCAAATCATTATTCGTATTTAGAATTAAAATAAAATATTTTTTAAAATGACAAGTGTTTGGTCATTCGCTCAGCAATAGAGTCAAAAGCTTTTTTCAATATAAGTATAAAACTGATCGTGCATTTCAATTAACAATATTTGCGCCCTGCAAATTACCCCAAAGATCCAAGAGGTGGATTTCGAAACCTCGTCATGTCATAGTGACAACAGTACTTACTAACACAATTTCTGAGACAGCTGGCTATCACAGTGACATAAATACAGATGGGGGGAGAGCTGGAATCTGAAGATCACCATCCACAAAAATTTCTACGAACTTAAAACTTTCTTCATAAAATTAAATAACTGATTGATAGTGATAAAATCCCCACTTACACAATTATTACGCATTATAAGCCTTCTCTTCGCCACCTTTACCGTGCCTGTACAAACAAAGAGTGTACGACCTTGGCTGCTGGCGGTAGCTGCGTGTGCGCACCGATTTCGACAAAACTTATGGACAGTCAGAAAGTAAACTGTATATTTTTAGAAAACTACTTTCATGATTGATGTTAATTATAGCGAGCATTTATTTTTAAAATGAATTAAAATAATGTACACATCATACCTATCAGCGGCGAAGGATATATTAAAGTAAAAATTAGATTAATTATACTAAATAAAATTTACAATACAGCATTACTTTTCTTAACTTTACACCATTTATCGTTAAACAAACAACTAAATTAAACATTTGTGTCTTTTATTATTATTGTTTTATTTAATTCTGATATCTAGTGATCCAGCCGGTTTTTCCGGTGGATTTTTAAAAATATCCTGGAAAAATATATAGCTTGTCCAAAAAATTATAAATACGACAAAAAAGAATCAGGCAAATCAGTTCAGCCGTTTTAGAGGTTTGCGACTAGCAATAAATTTTACCATTAATTTTATTTGTTTTTTTTTTTTGTTTCTTTTTTGTTTTTTGATTGTGCCATTTTTAAATGGCGATAGAGAAACTGCTGTTCCCAACAACCGAAGGGAAGAATGTTTTAAAGTGGTTACAAGTAAGCTGCCTGTTTACCAAACGGCTTGTTTCACTGTACTTTTAAGTACTCACTAGCAACGTACTTACTTGTAATGTTTATTCAAATTAACTGGTACGACATTGTTTAATTACAGATCAATTCGGATTAGTTATTTAAGGTGTTGTAGCAAAAAGTCCAATCAGTGAGCCGTAAATAATTGTAGGCTGATAATAAATGGTGACGTGGGGCGTCTTAAAGTTTGATCAAAGCACGACTATAAGCATATCCTTGAGTGTAATTTGTTTGAAGTTAAAACGTATCGAATTTGAAATTGTAAATATTTTGTTTTTCTATAGATTTTAATGCAGGTAAAGTCAAAGTCAAATTCGGATTATTTATTTCAATTAGACCACTAAAAGGCACTTTTGAAGTTTATTTTTGATTTTAGTTTCCCAAGATTAAGAAACTGTTTGAAAATTTTTTTATACAATAGTTTGTATGGGTTCAATAATTACATGAATGTGAAGACGATATATTAAAATAAATAAATTAAAAATAAAATTTCATAAACAAGCTTTAATTTAAAATTATTACAACATTGTATTGTCATCAGAACTAACGGTGTATGCAAAATTTCAGCTCAATCGGATACCCACAAGTAGTTAAAAAATGGTTTGCAATTTTTTAAAGGACAACTAACTTACAAACATACATACGAACAGTGCAAGCTAAATAAAAGCCTGTAAAAAAAAATTGGCTGACTATAAGGTCATTAACCATAAATTTAATTCAAACGTCAATGTCTAAAAGTTTTTTGTTAACAGCACTAACCAAGCCAATTTAAACACCCACAATCCGCATTCCATCAAATTCGCAGACTCATGCGCAGTTGACAATGTCACTGTCATGACGGGATTGTGTATTCATTGATGAGCTGATGTTAGACAGACAAAACAAAGCCTAGATGATAGATTTTTGGCATGAATCTAATTGATAGCACTCATAGCGAGATATGTGAGATTTTTCGAAAACGTTTCTTGATAACTTTTTAGACCTATGTATCCTGCTTATGCGAAGGAAGTTTCATTCTTCTTCTTCTTTTTCGTGTGGGCAGTAAGAACATAAGACCCCACACACCATAGTGTCAGAGTTTCTAAACCGCGTCAAGGGCCTCTGACATGGTTGGAATGGGACAGTAATAAGTCCAGGTTTCCTCACAATGTTTTCCTTTACCGATGCCAGTGATGTCCAAGATAAACTTTAGAAAGTACATATGAATTGAAAAAGTTGCAAGTTAGTTCGAAGTTTCATAGAAATCGGTTCATTCATTTTCGAAAAACATTGTATGAAATGAACGGCGTAAATCTTAACTACATATTTATTCCTCTATCTATTGTCAAAATCTCAGCCATGCTAAAATGACGTAGAGCTAGCATCTGTGATATTTTCGACCACAATTTAAACCACCATTATTTAAATTAGTGTAATCAATAACATCATGACCAACGTGGACAACTGTTCAGTAATTAATGCGCGCATTTAGGACTATCAACGCGAATTATCAAAACATGCTGTTGCATGTTGTTGAATAGGTTACGATTTGCATTTTATTTAAATTAATAGTTTAATAAACACCCGGAAAAGCCGTTAGGCAATCTATTTTTAGGTGGACAAAATGCAGTTATCTGATATTTAAATGCTCCAAGGCCCATAAAGTTATTAATTAACTCCATTTTTTAGCTTGTTAATAAAATAAATAGCAAACCGGGAAACATAGATAGGATCATTAGAACTGTAAAGAATTGACGATGTGTCTCAGATATGACCGCAACTGTACACTGCAAAGGTTTCAAAGGTGGGGCTTGTTTCCTTACTTAGTCATTCCAAAAAGTGTCCATGGCAATTTCACCAGGATATAGGACTTCCAAAAACAGGAATCCAGCTAATTTGGGGATCAATGTTTTAAAATATCAGAAGGCCATCAATTTTAATTATTAAAAACTTTCAAAATCTAGTCACAATATTATCTCAGCGACTTCTAATATCTAAAATCTAGCTAAACTTTAAGGTATTTTTAACAGTTTGACATTGATATTTGATTGCAATCGTTTATTAAAGTTAGTAGATTTCCTAATTATTCCTGATCCTGTTTATTTTGATAAGTATAATAACAAGCTCTAGAAGATTAGCGAAATAAGGTACTGTATATTTATTCTCATTTTATTTTTGTCTAGTGACAACCCTACAGTGGCGCTTACAAAGTCACCTCTCATTTACCACGTGCTTCCATTCATAAGCTCATCGGCTCAGTGTCATCGACCGCGCGATGAGCAATCATTACTCATCTCTATGCTAATCTGCCGGAATACATTACAGCGTGAGAATTCTTTATGTTAATTTTATTGAAGATGTTTTCTGATTGCTGTGTCGTTTGTAGACTGTGGTAGGTCGTGTTTTGTTTTTTGTTTTAGGTCAGTTCCTTGGTTTTATTTTTATTCATTTATAATTTTTTCACTTGCGACATATTTCCTTAAGTTACAAAAGTACCTCTCGTAAAAGTAGTAGTTTGACTGCCTCGTTGGTCTAGTGGTCTCAAGCGCGACTGCTGTGCATGAGGTCTTGGGTTCGATTCCCAGGCCGGGCAAAGTGTTATTGGGTTTTTCCATCAGGAATTTCTCAGTAGCAGCCTCGGAGTCTGGATTTGTGCCCGGTTGATGGCAATAGGCTCGCCCCCTATTACATGGGACTTAAAACATAACTGGCGAAATGTGGATGTACTAATGGGTACACCTCTGCCTAACCCTTCGGGGATTACAGGCGTGATGTTATGTTACAAAAGTCAGAAGTATCAGCTTCCAACATGCGGACGTGTTAAGCGAGCATACAAGATAATTACAATTACATACGCTTTATACAGATATCGTTACCAAGACCAAATATTAATAACTTAGGTTGCTGTTTTTAACATTTAAATGAATACGAAATACCTACTGCCTCGTTGGTCTAGTGGTCGCAAACGCGACTGTTGAGCATGAAGTCTTGGGTTCGATTTCCAGGTCAGGGAAAGTGTTATAAAGTTTTTCATCAAGAATTCCTCAGTAGCAGCTTTGTCTCAGTCTGGATTTGTACCCGGTTTATGGCAATAGGCTCGCCCTCTATTACATGGGACTTAAACATAAGTGACAAAATTTGGTGTAAAACGCCTCCTCAAACAAAATAATAAAATAAAACAAATTAATAAAATTAATAATACAAAAATAAATAAGTAAGTCTTCATTCATTATAAACATTATTTTAGACCCCCTCCAACGTTAAAGTATTGTGATATAAATCAGCTGTTCTTTGATTTTGAACTTTTTTTTTTACCAAACTCCACATATATTCTTTATGTGTGCGTACTTCCGTAAACATTTACTCCTATATACAAAGCGCTATATACATACATATAGACGCCCGCGCCAGCCGGCTTAATGCTTTGCAAAAAATGGAAGGTCGTCTGAACGTACTTTGCGTTTCTAACCGACCACGCTGCAGGCTATACGACTAAGTATATAAGAGGCTATATCCTGCTTAGAAATTATAAATAGCCTTTTTGCCAGTAGACGTGGTAGATACCATTAAAAGATTTTACGCGAACGTCAACGTTAGAATGTTATTATAACATCACGCCTGTAATCCCCGAAGGGTTTGGCAGAGGTGTACCTATTAGTACAACCACGCCAGTTATGTTTTACGTAAGAATGTAAATCTTTTAAATGATTTATTAATTAGCAATTGGGTATATCATCATCATCGTCAGAATTATTTAGCCCTTTTCCCATTATCATCAAATCTATACAAATTGCAATGTTTTTTTGCAATATCAAAATAATTCGATGATTACAGGTTTTTTTTTTATTACGTCTGTCTGTTCCCATATTTCGAATAATCTCTGAAGCGACTGGACTGAATTTGATGGGCCATTAATTAGCAAATAGCTGTTATTTTAAGCAGTAAAGGCTATCTAATTTTAGAAAAAAAAAATTAGTTCCACGCAAAAAAATATGAAACGCCGTGACTACCGACATTTATGCGAACTAAGGGGCGGGCTAAGCAGAGCTAGTATATAGTATATAAGCTATAAATAACAATATTTTGGTATTTCATAATAGCACTTTTTTATTTAATAACTGTCAATACATCAATCAACTGATATCTCATTATTATGCAAAGTTAAAAAACGCGCAGAATATTAACGTTCGATTTCGATTCAAATTATATTGGCATTTAAATTTCGATTTGATTGTGTTGTTTTATTGTAAAGTATTTAATGGTATCAATATTTAATGTAATTAATTATTAGAATTTTGATTAAAGATTTACTACCTACTTAGTTGCTACTAGTTTTTGTAGATGTAAAATTTTGATTGCAGTTATCGTCGTAAATATTATTTGCATTATTAAAAGATTAACGTTTCGCTGTGCAATAAGTTGGCTTTCAATTAAAAATTAGATCAAAACCGGGGATATTATTATAATTCCAATTTTATTTAAGTAATACGTACAATATTTATAGGTATAATTAAAAAAAAAAAAACAATAAAAAAAGAGGACTAAAACTATATGGCATCAAATAATTCATCTGCATCGCCGTCCACTTCAAATGTGCCCAAAAGACTGGCCGCTTTGCCACTTATTACAACTTAAAATAAATGTTTTATGTTTTTGGTCCAAAAAGTCCAAAATTCATTGAGTATTTAGGCGCTTATTACACTATCCAAACCGTAGGGCCCTATTGATATGGTGGGCCTAGCGTTTCACGTCAAGTCGGGAATACCCGATCGTCCTAACAATAGGGGCTATCTCTCTATCTCTTATAGTACTACCCTACCTAGGAGATAGGGACCTTACTTAGGAGATAGAGGGATTACCATACCGATTGGGTAGTGTTTTACGCGCTTAAGCCACATTTAAGTAAGTCTTTTACGACTAAAAATATAAAACATTTATTTTAAGCTATGAATGAGTTGTAAACAAGCTCTACTTACACAAGTAGGTACCTATAATGTAATGAGAGTACAAAATAATAAGCTGGCAACGTATTAGATTAACAATATAATTATAAGCAGAACGTGAGAGCAAGTTACATCATGTAAGACAAAAATAATTACTCAAGAATCGCTCACCGTTATGTTAGGGTGCAATTTATAGCAGTATTGCGTTTTGTTATAATTTTAAGTAAAATTTTATTGGGAAAAACTTTATTGGAATTCGAAAAGAAATTAATCCAAAAATGAAATCATCATATATAAATCATAATACTCGTATATTTCTACTTTAATCTCTTCTTATTTATTAACTTTTATACAACTTTGGTACAAAACAATCTGCTTTGATTAATCCACAATTAGTTAGACATCATTTTTTCCTATTTAAACCACGCTCTTATTGATAATAATTATTAATCAACTTTTTTTTATAAGCCTGCTAGCTTCTTTTAACTTGCACCAAAAATTATGCAACCATGGTTGTCAGTTTTCGGCGCTCGAGGCAAGCGCAGCGTGCAGTCCCGAGTTCAATGCCACGGCCGGTCACTATGAGGTCGCGAGTTACGTAAACTTTAATTGGCTGAGATGAGCACGTTTTTTACAATATGATGAGCTTAAATAATGAACCGTTAAGATTGTTGCGTGTGTTTTTTTGGGTTAATTAAAATGATTTAGCAATTCAGGACGTTTTAGGTGATGCGCAATGCTAATTAAAGTATTATTTCTTAATTGATTTATTTCTTGTTGTTCAGGCGATGAATAAGTATTCAGTACTCAATTAAAGATATTATTTTCTATATCTTTAAAAGGCAACTTTTAATGACAGACTGATTTATCAACACACAGCTCAAACGACTGAACGGATTGCTCTAAAATTTGGCAAAAATTAAAATGATAACTATGACGTAGGCAAGAACTATTTACCACATCTCACACATGCGTTCTATACCTGCGCGAGTCTAAATCTATCTAAGTATAAGGTTATGTATGTGATCTGCACTCCATACTTTTGCTCCGTCCATGTTAATTATACGTAATATCTACCACAGGTCTATTCTAATAAAACCTACCTCGTTGAATTTAGTTGTAGTAAACTTGAGGTGACTAAGAAACATCATTCTCGGTGAAAGTAGATATTTACAGAATAGCACTGCTGCGGATTGACAGCTCACCTGACAATTCCAAATGACATCTACTGTTGGATATAGGCCTCCCCTAAAGATATCCACAATGACCAGTCCTGCCCGCATTTAGCGGCTTCCCGCGACCAGGTCATAGGTCCACCTAGTAGGGGCTTTCCCACACTGTGCCTTTCGGTACCTGATGGTCGCCACTCGATAGCCTAATGACCTCAAAGGTCGTGCTCTATGAGCTGTGTGCCCACCTCTAGCACTTCACCTTAATTCACCGAGACAACTGTTATAGAATAGCACTGCTGTAAAAAAATATAAAAGGGCTAATCAATCTCCTCGCCATGATATCATTAAGGTTCCACAGTATTTAATTTTGTGATCTGGTTCAAAATAAACGTTCTCTTATATACTGGATCAAAACAAAGAACAAGAAAATTAATGAAACATTAAAATAAAATTCAATATGTGACGGAATTTATGATATTTTTATGGATAACCGTTAACCCTATGCTCTACTGTAAGCGACTTTGGGGATATCGATCACTGCGTTCCACGAAAAAGGTTTTAAATTTTGTGAGGTGAGCTTGAGGTTAATTTTCATCCCACATGCTACGAAACACGAATTGTCAGCTTACCGTAAGCTCATCATCATCAGCAGCATATCAGCCGTAGGACGTCCACTGCCGAACATAACCCTAACTTAATCCAGATATTTGTACTTCACATCTAGACATGATTAACATTGATGAAAGAAAACATCGTAAGGAAACCTGGACATTTATAATTAACATAATTAAGTCTTAAATCGCCAATCCGCTTTGAGCAAGCGTGGTGATCAATACTCGTGCCTTTTCTATATGAGAGAGGGCCTTGCTCTTCAGTAGGATAAAATAGGCTGGCATCAACCGCACGTCTTTGGTAGCACTTGAATAATAAAATGCGCGCTTGGGCAGCGTCCATACCAAACGTAATGCTCGCTGGCAGTCATTCATCACAATAAGCAGTCAGTCGGTAGCCAACTATGATTGATTATACATTTTGAACTTTATGCTCAGTCAGCGGCCAAGATAACAAGTTTAGTGTAAACAATACCTTAAAGCTACAGTCATTAATGTTCTTATATTTTTTTATTCGAATTACCTTTGTATTATTATTGTTGTGTGCATAAGGTCTATATCACATAAACATTTTTTTCTTTCCTTTGTCTATAGACGCTGTCAATGATACAATTTATTACCCTAGCGGAGCGATTAACAGTACAAGGACATTATAACTCGCTCTCTGCTTGCAGTATAACCAACAGCGAACGGTAGTAATAGCCCACAACCAGAACGAAGGCGTGCATTTACAAGGCCAACCATAATTGCTCGTAATTCCGCATTGGATAAGTGAATTTCTGACATGTTATTAAAACCATACGATATTGAGATCGGTGGACGCGTTCCACCTTATTAAAATGTTTGACAACGTATTTTGTTCGCATTTCTGTCCATAGCATGTTTGATAATAAATATTCGACATTATTCACACTAATATATTAAACAAGAATAACTGACTGTTGATCTGTCTGTGTATATTTCGTCATGAAATTCGGACAAAGTTTGGGATTTGGACAAAGATTTTTAGGCTATTTTTTAATCCGTGATTCTGCGTCTGTAATAACCGTCTTTCATGTGGGTAAAATTGCGGACAAAAGCTATGTCATACAAATAGCCAGCTAGCGGAGCCAGATAGCGGAATCTTTATAGGGTCCCGGCTAGCACCTTTTTTTTTTTTTTTTGAGTTGGTAAAAATCATCAAATGACTCCTTCCGCCCTGGGTGGGGCAGAAGGGACTGTCAGACTTTTACTGACTAAAAAACCACCCTGTTCCTTCTGTTGCCCTTTACGTTCCGGGGCCACGGTATCCTGTTAAGACGTCCCGCAACCCCGGCAGGCGTTGGCCCCGTTGGGGGCCCCGTCCCTGTGCTGACAGCTCTTTGAGGCGCGCGCGAACAGAACGCGCCGTCGACCCGGGGGCTAGCACCCTTGGGTACGGAATCCTAAAAAAAAAAACACATTCACAATTCAACTATCTTTCTAAGGATTGCCCGTGATAATAAGTAGACACCTAGTAAGTACAAATATCATTATGATATTATTCGAATGACGCAAACATCTTACTATGGTCGTAATAGTGGGTAGGTAGTGGAACCAGTAACTTGTCTGGTGGTACATAATTGCGAGCCCCGTTCTCTTCGATTATCTATTGACTTTTAAAACGGATGACTAACCGTTTGTACTTAACCGTATAGTTCGGAAGCGCCCCCAATTGGACCCGAACACAGAAACCTCCGCCGGCTCGGTAGTGGGTCCAATTGGACCCCGGAGTTCGCGCATGCGTCATCCTGACCAATAAGTGTAAATACTGATTATGGTAGCCATCTAATCTCATGTGTGAGCATTAAGTAACAGAGTTTGATAAAATATTTAAATGTTAGAGCCATCCACTCTTTTAGATTTAGCACGCGAGTATATAAAATCACCGTTTTAAAATCCAAGTGTGGAAATGCAATCATCGCCATTTTGAAGACCATAGTAGTCGGGGCTAAAAAACATAAAAATTGTGGATTTTAGACATCCAAGCTCCACTACAGGAGCAGTAAATAACTCATAATTGATTTATTTGTCGATTTCATCCATAGTTTAACATAAATTAGTAGTGGTAATAAAGTTTTTGATATCCAAAGTCGAAACTTCGCGCCAATCCGTGCGTGTTTACATTTTTGTTTGTCACAAATATCATTATAATACATTTAGATATTAAAAAAAACATGACAAATGTCATTCAAAATATAATAAACAACAAGAAAATGCCCAATTCTTAGTGTAAATTACAAACACGGGTCTAAAAACACGGAATATTCATTACCACTACTCATTTTGTGTTCTTAGAAATTGTCAACCAATTTTTTTTTTAATGCATTGATGTGCGATTGTGATTATGTCAATCGATTATTTTTTTATTTCAATCGATTCGAGTAATTAAAATTATTCATATGAGATATCGACTCGTAAAAATTAATATAAATGGAATTTAAGTTTAAATTACAATAAATATTAATTATTTATGCTATCCAGCTCAGTTAATAATTGTTATTTATAGTTTTCTAGTTCAAGACTCAACAGAAAAAATATGTATCTACGATAGGTATATTTCATTGGTCCTTACCAATGAACTATACCTATGGTACCTACCTATATTTTTTTGCTGAAATTTTATATTAAATTTAATTAAGAATTTTAGTTTGTGTGCGTTGCCTACTTTTTTAAAATTTGATGCAGCGTGCACAGTGTACATTTATCTCAGATTGGTGTATATCGCGTTTTTCCTACATTTAATAGAACGTCTAATTATTTGCATCAATATTAATAATTAACTTATCTAATTAGTTTGATTGGGGCTGTAACATTGGATTAGGGTTGCGTACGTCCAAATGAAAACGGAAACCTTATAGGATCACGCGTGTGTTCGTCTGTCCGTCCGTTTGTTACAATCAAAATCCAAGATGGCGGCCGCAAAATTTTACAACATATGCATTATGGGTATCGTATCCATGGTTTTCGGGGGTGGTGATGCCGAAATTGAGGTCGAAGTGAAAATCCAAGATGGCGGCCGTTAAATTTTACAAAAGATGCGTCATGGGTTCGTGACCATGAAATAAACCCAAAACCAAGGAACCAACACCCATGACGCATATTTTGTAAAATTTCACGTCCGCCATCTTGGATTTTCACTTAGACCTCATTATTTTAAGTCTACGCAAAACAAAATAGTTCAGCTAATATTTTAGCAGATTTATGCATAATTATGTATTTAATGAATTATGAACATCCTCCTTTTTGAAGTCGGCTAAAATATCTACTTAAGTAAATCTTATACCTTATTAAAAATAACTTACGCTCCTGATTAAGCTTTGCGTTTATTTATCCATTTAATATTAAATATAAATCCTGAGAAATATTATCAAAAGGTTTTTTTTTTCATTCAGACTCCTTTGGCCAACCTCGATTTTATTTCAAGTATCGATTCGGCTGAACGCGACTTTTGAATCGAATTATGAAACTTGGGTAAACGGTCAGCACTAAGAAGTGCCACAATTTTGTGTAAATTTTGTCCAAATTTGATTGTATTTTTAAAGTACTTATGTATGGATAATGCCAAAAACAACAATGGAGATGGAATAATAATGTCTTTATTTCGTCTGAATGCATCTTTTCAGCAAGCGAGAAGGTTCTTTATGTACTTAATTTTAGCTAATCTGAGTGGTCTGCCTTTGGATAGGGTGCAGAAAAACTTATATTGTACCAATTTTGCAGTGATCTGAAGTGGTTTAACCGACCTCGAGTTATAATTAAAGATATTTGCCATAAACTTATTCTATAAAATAGCTGCAAACGTTAATTTTTCTTAAAAAATTGAATCCTGAAAGTTGATGTAAATTCCAGAATTTTATGACGTGATCCACAACACCCTGCCGAGTCAAGGGATGTGTCAAATGTCAAAATCTTGTCGAGCAGAGTGGTTAAATAACCATTTTGTGTTAGTTGTGCATTTATGATATCGATAAATTTGACTATTTATTCGACACAACTTAATTTTTTCTTTCTTATAAAACTCCCATACAATAAGAGTTAACACCTAAAGTTGACTGCCTCGTTGGTCTAGTGGTCGCAAAGCGCGACTGCTAAACACGAGGTCTTATGTTCGATTCCCAGGTCGGGCAAAGTGTTATCGGGTTTTTCCATCAGGAATTTCTCAGAAGCAGCCTCGAAGTAGGGATTTGTGCCCGATTAATGGCAATTCTAGCCTCCTATAAATGTGGGTACTAATGGATACACCTCTGCCTTACCCTTCGGCGATTACAGGTGTAGTGTTATGTTTATGTATGCATTCCCCATAGTTTAACTGCAGTTCTTTCCTTCTAAAATAAGTACATAACTATGTATTACAAAGATACACAAGACACTCGAGGCTTCCAAGAAACACTTGTACTTGAAAAAAAACTTAAGCTTCAGTTACTTAAGGACATACGCAATAAGTCTACGGCACAATATGAATCCTAGGACCAGTTTTATCCTCGGTCTAATACTCTTAGAAATTCGATATATATTGCACAAAGAGTATTGATTTTCATTTTACTTTGTATATAAATTGTTGGAAAACTAACGAAGAATCATACTTCACACAACTGTGGAAGCGACAACCAAATACATCAAGATGTTCCATAAGGTAAAACAAAATAAATTATTAATATTTAACTATACAGGTTACCTAATTCTATCGAATCATACCAATTGTTATCTTTAGATAGTAACGTGACTTGTAATTTTGTGCTCAGTTACTTCAGACACATAGTTTACTTCAGGGTGGTTTGTTAGTCAGTAAAAGTCTGACAGTCCCTTCCGCCCCACCCAGGGCGGAAGGAGTCATTTGATGATTTTTACCACCTCAAAAAAAAAAGGCCTAAACTTATCCCATAAAACGGCTCAGTTAGATATTTCATCTTGTGTAAATCTCGCAGCATGTTCTCTATGGGAGAACAGAAGGAACAGGTAAAGCCTCCGGAACAGATAACCATAATTATAATTATAACAATAATCCCAGACAATTACTATCCCACTGCATGAAAGCGGTCTCTTCTCATACAGAGAAGGTACGAGCATTGATCACCATGCTTGCTCAAGGTGGACCTGTTACTTGCCAATTATTATTTTGTGTTGTCTCTTTTTTCCAGTTCGCTGTCCTCTCCGGCCTGGTGCTATCAGCCACCTGCATGGTCTTACATCAACCCCAATTGCCAATTCTCCGAGGAGTCCAATATGATGCAAACCCCAACTATAATTTCGCATACGAAGTCAACGACGCTCACACAGGAGACATCAAAAGCCAACATGAAAGCAGGCGAGGAGACATTGTACTTGGACAGTACTCCTTGCTGCAACCTGATGGTGTCAGAAGAACAGTAGACTACAGAGCCGATGACCACACAGGCTTCCAAGCTACTGTAAACAATGACGGAAGACCAGTGCCGACTCCTCACTCCCAAATTGCAAGCTACAGTGACGTCATAAGACACCCTAACCTGGCAGTTCAGAACTACCAAGCAGTGCCTACTCCCAGTGCCCAGTCTTACCAAGCCTGGCCCACTCCCAGTGCCCAATCCTACCAAGCTTGGCCGACTCCCAGTGCCCATCCTTCTCCAGCGCCTACGCCTGTAGCTATATCCAGGTCTTCTATCACCCAAACCTTTTCTCATGGTCCCGCGGCTCATAATCCTTGGGCCTAAATCAAGATCTGTTTTTATGGAAACGGCAAGTGAAACGGACTCCGATATTTTGCATTTATATTTTAATTTGTATAATATTTTTGCTATGAATATCTACGAGAGTGACTAAGTGATAATATATGTAATAGTCGACCGGATCCTGTTAGCCTTGCCACTCTGTGGTCAGTATTCAAAAGGAAATTATCTAGTGTCTACGACCGGAATCTGAATGATATAACAATGAATACTCTTTATAAATAGTTCGATATATATCCTGTAATGTAGATATGTATTATATTTTTGTAAAATAAAAAATCTGCAATATCACTTTCCGACTTTTTGTTGTTGCTTTTTTTTTCTTCATTTTCGTTATCTGATTTGAGTACAATACAATTTAGATACGCTCGTGTCAATATTAATTTGATACTTTGTTAGTGACTCAAATATAGTACTGTATGTACTGGTAATCTGAGTAACTTAACAGGAGATATATTAATAAGATTTAAACTAGTTTATTTATTCAGTCGCGTGCACCTGAGTACTGAGACCTTTCCATTCGGTGCATCGGCCTGATTCGAACTTGACTTTTAGACATTTCCTGAATTTCTTCTTAATAAATAAGTTTAAAATAAAACTGGAACATTGTTGGTTGATATATAAAGCTGGGCGGGTTCTGTGAAGAGCATCAGACACTCAGGGTTCCTCGACGTAGTCACAACAACAAAAAAACCTCCTTCAAAATGTTTGTGAAGGTAAACACTCTCATTTTCTTTTATCTTTGTCACTTACAATAATTACGTTATTAGTTGATTTAACTCGATTTGAACGGATTGTTTTGTCATCACAAAGTACCAATATATTAATATTCACTTTATTTTTTCATTACAGTTCGTCGCCCTCTTCGCCTTGATGGCCGTCGCGAACGCCAGCGACCTGTCTAGCTTCTCATACGGCGTGGCTGATCCCTTCACCGGCGACTTCAAGCACCAGATTGAGAACCGCGTGGACGGCAACGTGCAGGGTCAGTACTCTCTGCTGGAGTCTGACGGCACCCGCCGCACTGTGGACTACGCCGCTGGCGCCGAAGGTTTCAACGCCGTCGTCCGCAAGGACCCTGCCCTCATCGCTGCTGCTCCCGCCATCTCTTACGCCGCCCCCGCTCTCTCCTACGCTGCGCCCGCCATCGCTGCTCCTATCTCTTACGCCGCCGCCGCTCCCTTCGGATACGCCAAGCTCGGAGGCATCAGCTACGGTGCTCCCTTCCCATATGCCCGTTACTACTAAATCAATACCACCGCCTTTGTATTTGTAAATATTGGATCTGTAAATAAAATTATATATTTCGTGAATTTCTAGTGAAACTTGATTTTTATTATAAAACTGATCAAACACAAAATAATTATCCTTACAGTAAATCTACGCCACGAAAAGCCAAATTTTATATTGCACATAGCAAACAAAATTGAATAATATTTAAATAGGTTTTCTAAGAATTGCCTAATACTAATTATAAGCATTATTAATAGTTATTGAGATCAATAATTATACACCGCGTACAACAAATTAATAAAAAAAAAACAAAAATAAAATAACCTTACCTATTGTTAGGTGAAATTGCTTTAAATACTAATTAAGTTCATAATTACTATCAAAGACAACCTCATTATTTTTGACCTCCAACTAATATTGTTAAATTATGTAGGTAGGTACCTACATTTTTATACAATTAATAAATTATAATATTATCTTCACGCTCTAATTCTTTTAAAGGGTAACCGAAACTCCATACGGAATCAATGAATGCCACTTATGAAGTACCTCACAATTTAATTATAACAATAGAGCTACTGTAGGTATATTTTAATTAAATTATTTCATCATTATCCATGCGGTTTCACTAATAATTATACTTGGGAATCCAAGGATTCACCCTCTCTAACCATAATTAATTATCTTTGATATAGTTCATCTGTTATCATAAACCGTACTAATCTGTAACGTCTGTACCTACGCTTAGATTGTTTAAACCAAGCAACGGATTTTAATGTTGTTTTTTCAAAAAATGTTTCTGTATCTACATTGCATCCGTGGTAAAGTAAGTTTTTTTATTTGTTTCGCTTTCACGACTAACCTACAGAACACACGAACCGATGTTGATAAAACTCGATACAGATTAAGTTTAAACCCAAAGAAATTACATAGGCTACTTTTTATTTTATTCCACAACATCATCTCATGCAGACGAAGTCGAGGACAAAAGCTAGTTATTCCTATAACACAATGAATAGGTAATTGAGATTTTTACCTAAACACTTTTAAAGTACGAACAAGATATTTATAACATTTCTTAAACTGCGATACGATCTATGGATCTATTCGTAAAATGTTTAGTAATCTTGGTTTATAAATCGTACCTACAATTAACACGAATACTTGTACACTGTTCGTATTATGACGTGGCTGTGTTGTAATGGCAGCTTGCATTACAAGGCTGAAGTATGAACGTCACTATGTCATTAAGTAGCTACCTACTTATTTCTTTGTTTTAAGAGTACTGTTTTATTATTTTCTTCCTGCAATTACGTGCGTAACCTAGTGTTACCTTGATTGGAATATTTGGTTTAAGATTTCTAGACGCGATCTTTATAATTATGTAGTATAGATCTGTGTAGTATTGTTAGTTCTTTTACTCGATAAGTGAGCTTGTAGTAAGCTGACAATACTGAGCATCAGGTGATATAACAGCCTAAGCCAAATTCGCTTTGCTTAAAAGTATTAGAATAGAATTATAGTAATGAGTCAAAACACTGCGTGGTACCTTTCTAAAAAACGGATTAAGGCGAATACTCTATTAGAAACTCACTCCTAGTATAAAGCCATAAAATACTAACTTGCTACAAATTATTCAGAATATCTGCAAACAAAATTAGAATGTCCTCAAAAAGATCCATTTAGGTGTCTGATATTTTTTTTATGGTTTTCATAAAAAAGAACAAGATAAAAAACTAAACAAAATATTCAGTTCTTCGAACTATTTTATTTGATCACAGCATCATTCATTGGTATTTCAGAATAAATAATATATCTTAACATTATTTAGTAAAGGTGTGCGCCGTAGTAACCATGAGCGCCATTAAGGCCGTAAGACATGGCAGCATGCGCCAGAGGACCAGCACTATAGACTTCAGCGTTTTGGGCCAGAGGACTAGCATGGCCACCGTATAAGCCAGCACTGTGGGCTAGGGGAAAGGTGTGAGGACCGAAAGCGACAGTGCCTTGAGCCAGGGGAAGCGCCACTGCGCCGTAGCTGCCTACACTACGGGCAATAGGAGCGGGGGCGTATTCATGAACGACAGCAGAATATGCGATGGGTGCGACGGGAACGGAGTGGGTGATGACAGGAGTAGCGTAAGGGTGCAGTGAGGGATCTTTGCGTGAGTGCTCAGAGTGAGCATCAGCGGCGTAGTCGACGGTGCGCTTTCTGCCGTCGGAATCGAGCAACGAGTACTGGCCGACCACGCTGTCTCCAACGAGGGACTCGTGTTGGCCCTTGACGTCACTGGTGTGGGGGTCGGACACGCCGTACGAGAAGCTGCTGTAGTCACCGCCGTGAAGAGCGCTGCCCTGAGCAGCCGCCACCAGAAGAGCAAAAAACATGACCTGAAAAATTTAGATAATGTTTGGTTTACTTTTAATTAAAATTAAGTTCAATTGATAAAGTCAAATCATTTCTTTAAATTAGACCATTGAAAGGCACTTTTAAACATCATATTTTTAACATAACAAGAAAAATGGAGTAAATGTAGTTGTCCATTCAAAAAGTTTCGAACGGAGAAGAATGGCAAAGAAACTCCGTACTCCTCTTTTAAAATAAATGTCACATTTTTTCAGATATCAATTAAAATAAAACCAACCTTAGATGCCATTTTGATAAATGCTATTATTGTTCCACGTGTGAGTTGCGAATGATTAGTCAGGGTTCCCAATTTTCTCTTTATACTATTTATACATTAATGTTACCGTACTATTAACACTTTATATTGATAGGAAATAAGAGACATGCTCAATAAGGGCAGTTATAAACTGAACCATATCTTGTTTGCAACAGTGTATAATTTTCCATGAATACCAGAGCGTAGCTGCCCAAGAACTTACGTACTTATTATTATACTTGTCAAAATAATTATCACTCTTATTTGGTTTAGAAGAATTTGGATGAAATAATAGTTTTAAATAAAACAACGTAATACAAAAAATAAAGGACGAAATAACATTTTCTTTTGCCAATTTAATTTAACGTAAATTGTGTTAATTTGAAATTTGACTATATAGACTGCCTCGTTGGTCTAGTGGTCGCAAGCTGTGCATGAGGTCTTGGGTTCGATTCCCAGATCGGGGAAAGTGTTATTGGGTTTTTCCATCAGGAATTTCTCAGTAGCAGCCTCGGAGTCTGGATTTGTGCCCGGTTGATGGTAATAGGCTCGCCCCCTATTACATAAGACTAAAAACATAACTAGCGAAATGTGGGTGTACTAATGGGTACACCTCTGCCTAACCCTTCGGGGATTACAGGCGTGATGTTATGTTATGTTGAAATTTGAAAAATAACGTTGGCTTAAAATCATTATCAATTTATATGTAGAAGTTCTCTGTTAGATAAATAGTGTAGTGACATAAAATCCGTCTTTGTATTTTTGTGCATGAAGCTTAAATAAATTCAGTTGTCGATCAGTTAATCAACCGGTCATACCCCGGCTGGCTCACCGGTATGACAGAACAATAGAAAATCAATTGTGTCTCATTACGTGGGACTTGAGTAATTAATACATGTTTGCAAAATTAAATAAAAGGCTGATTTTTTTCACGATTTCAGGGTTAATGCAATAATAAAAGTTGTTTATAACAATGAGTACAATGACCAATCTTTAAGACTTATGTTACACAAAAACTAAGCTATATGAGAGGCTTATACCTACAAGTAGTATAAGCCTCTCATATTACACACTACTGAAAATTTGAGACAAAGCGATACCTAATACCTTTAACTGAAATCAAGTTGCAACATTAACTATCAAATAATTAATCAAGTTGAATCTACTGACCTTAATTCCGAAACGCATTTTTGACAGTTTCAAACATAAGTGTAATTAATAACAAAAAAAAAATACTTTATTGTCGAGATAAAATTGAAATAAGTGATATACGTCAGATGATATCTTGAAAAAATTCTTAGTAACAATAAATTATTTCGCATTATCAAAAACAATGGTTGATGAGAATTTTTCAGAATTTACACAAGCTTGATAAGTTCAGTGGTGCTTGAAAACACAATTATTTAGTTTGTGACCCTAGTTTAAGATCGCTTGAGAATCCTTAACACAGAGAAAGCAAATTTTATAAACAAACACATGAAGGTATAGAATCCATAAAATGACATTGATAAGGTGTAATTGTTAGGCAGAACTTAATTGAAAATTACCCACAGTACATACCAGGATTCGTTTCGACCAGTGACCTTACTGGCCCGTCTTTTACTTCCTATCAGTACCAAACAAACGGTCAAGTAAGAATAGTATATAAAGAGAATTGGTAACCCTGATTTATCATTCGCAGTACGCTTGTGAAACATACAATAACAAAACAAAATGGCATCTAAGGTTTGTTTTAATTTTGTATTGTTTAATTGTGTAAATAAATGAAGTGAATAAAAGTGATGTGATAAAAGTTATGTGGTACCCCAAAATGAAATGAAGATTGATTTTTGCGGCATGGAATCATAACTCTCTGTGTTGAAAATAAAAAAGGGTGTCACCCATGGCAAACACTTGGCAATTTTTTTATTCAAATAAATGACTCGTGTACTAATAGATGTGAAATAATTGGCTGAGCAATTTCTAATAATCATACTTTTATTTTCAGTTCGTCATTGTTGCTCTTCTGGTGGCGGCTGCTCAGGGTAGCGCTATCCACGGCGGTGACTACAGCAGCTTCTCGTACGGCGTGTCCGACCCCCACACCGGTGACGTCAAGAACCAGCACGAGACCCGCGTCGGAGACACCGTGGTCGGCCAGTACTCTCTGCTCGACTCTGACGGCACAAAGCGTACCGTCGACTACGCCGCTGATGCTCACTCTGGATTCAACGCCGTTGTCCGTAAAGACCCTGCTCTGTACGCTCACGCCGCGCCCGTCGCCTACTCCGCTCCTCTCGCCCACGGATACGCCGCCGCTCCCCTTGCCCGTGCCTACTCCCATGGCGTAGCCGCCTACGGCTCGGTCGCCGCTCCCCTGGCCTACAACGCCGGTGTGTACGGTGCTCAGGCCTCTCCCCTCGCCTACAGTGCCGGCGTATACGGTGCCCAAGCCGCTCCCCTGGCCTACAGTGCCGGCGTATACGGTGCCCACGCTTCTCCTCTGGCTTACAACGCCGGAGTCTACGGTGCTGGTCCCCTGGCTCATGGAGCTATCGCCTACGGCGCTCATGGCGCTCACGGACTCTATGGCGCCCGTCTGTACTAAATAATGTAAGATATATTATTTATTCTGAAAAACCAATGAACGACGCTGTGATCAAATAAAATAGTTCGAAGAACCAATTTACTTGTTTATTTTTTATTGCATTATCCACAAAAAGTATTTCTACGAATAACCGTGTTAATTGAACACTATTAATAAAATCAGACAGAAGAAATCTCTCTTGAATGGAACATTCATTTTACTCCAGTGTCCGATTTTTAGATGTTTCAACTAAATGACAATCGTAATAAAATTCTCGTAAAAGCAGCTATCGAGAAAGCTGCATCTACTTTGAAAGCCATGCATTTGCATTTCTTATAATTGAATATTCATGCATATGAATATAAGTTCTAGGCCGACTCAATATAGACTGCCATAAGCACCTTATGAATAAGAATATCATATAACTACCAAAAACATTTGAATGAAAGCTACGTTATTCCTGAGACTTAAAGGCTATATTACAATATTGACAAATCTTAGAGATCGGTAAGTACATTTTTGTGAGCAAATTCGCGGACATACGCTAATAAGAAATACTTATCAAAATCAAATAACACTTAGCATATCGAACTAAGATATAACACCACCGATCCTGTGTCAACTGCTAATGAAATCGTGCGGATAACGAAGACTGCTGTCGACAGCACGCGTTCCAAGGAGCAAATTGTAACTTTTGCCGATCGAACAAATTACTGTTTACAGACCTACTTTTTATTTCTTTTACTAGCTTTTGCTCGCGACTTCGTCCGTGTCAAAGTCGGTATATTATTCCACGAACTGTATTTTTTCCAGGATTAAAAGTACTTATATTTTGGACATCACAGACACCGGTGAAGAAAAATATCATGAAGAAACCTGAACTTTTATTTTGTACTTACTGTACTTTTACTGTCTGAATTTTCAATCCACCTGGAAGAAGCTTGGTAATCAATGCCCATGCCTTCTCTGTATAAGAAAACGCCTTTGCCCTGCAGTGAGACAATAATAGGCTATTCATATTATAGGTACTTTATTTATTTATTTTTGTAAAAGTATTTTGTAAAGTCAAAGTATTTATTTTGATGATCCATTGACAGGCACTTTTGAATTGTCAAGGAATCAGTCAGAAAGTCAGATATGATCCTTGACTTAATCAACATAATCGTAGTAAATCAGTAATAATCGTCTATTATCTTAAACGTATGGAGTTTGAGTCAATTAAGTATGTCAGTGATTCTTAAATGTTTGTTTACCTACTAAACACAGTGTTCGATCAGAAATCTAGCTGTCATTGTATTTCAAAATCAAATTAAGTTGCTATTATATAATAATATTATTTGTGCTATCTTCACAAAATATTACAGTACTACTACTATATTACAGTGACCCACCGCAGCTTCGCATAGGTGCAATTTACTGATGAAGAAAATGAGCAGTGTGATTTTTTATACTGTTGACGTTTTAATGAAAATAACTTTTATTTTATTTATATTGTAGGAATACTTTTAATAAAACTTAGAAATAGGTAATCGTAGTTACAACGCAGTTTAATGCCCTACAGAGTAGAGAGTACGAAAAAATATGACATAGATTATAGAATGCTCCAATTTTAAATACATGCAATACTCCCATCTAAAGTTCCGACTATTACGATGAATTTTTCCAAGTTTTTTATTCATTATAAACCCTGTCTTGACAATTACAAACACACCAACATAAAAGCCAAATCGATCGAATCGTTCTTAAGTGATGATATACATGTGGCAATTGATTTTTATTTATCATAACATCATCACATAACATCACGCCTGTAATCCCCGAAGGGTTAGGCAGAGGTGTACCCCATCAGTACACCCACATTTATTTATCTAAATAAATCTATATCTAAATACATAGATATTAACATGTGAACCTGATGCAAATTGAATAGATAGCTCTATTCAATTAGCATTCAAAATCACCCACAACATTCCATACATTTAAACAATAAAACACTCACTGTTACAGAAATAAACATAAACCCCAATTACAGTTTGACCTCTATAATTACTTTAATTACTCAAACGTGTGAAGAAGGCCTAATCATATCCGTTGTAAAAATAAAAATAAATAAAAATATTATTAACTTAAAGAATGCAGTGAATTTAAAGGTCACTGTATTACAATACGCCGCCTTTCCTCAATGAGTAATGAAAGTTCCATTTACTATACGAACTGGATTGAGTAGGTGCGAACTGCTATGTCTTGAAACAGTATAATTTAAATATTTCTTTCAACAGTCGCCTCAGCGCCGAGAGTTGAATATCCAACAACAGAAATTAGGCCCCTTTTTTTTAGGTTGTAAAAATCACGGACTGTCGCACTTTTACTGACTAAAAAACCACCCTGTTCCTTCTGTTGCCCTTTACGTTCCGGGGCCACGGTATCCTGTTAAGACGTCCCGCAACAAATTAGGCCCCCTGAATCGGAAAACGTGGCCTGAAACTGGGCCCAAATCGGGTGCTATTACAATAAAGCTGATGAGCTTTTTTGTTAATTAAATGTTCTAATCTCTGAAACTACCAGTCGGATTGGGCTTTTGTTTAAGATAGCCAGATTTATGAGAAATAGAGGCTATAAAACATCACGCCACGCCTCAGAGGTGCGGTGCAGTAACCAAAGATGTAACATAACGCGGATGATTAATTACGCGGACGAATTCGCAGGCAGAAGAAAAATTGACCGTCTTTTGCAAATCGAGTTCTTAGTGTCCAAGCTTAAACATTAAGTCACTTGTTGAATTTGGGTCGTGGGTTCGATTCCCAGGCCGGGTTACAATTTGTGATAGTATGATTGAGATTTTGCGAAATGCCGTCGAGAGAATATTAATTTATGGTTCAATTCTCAAGGGCTTATTCGATACCGTCTGTCGCACTTAAGAACTAGTAAATAAGTACTCAGTATTTTACTAAGGGGCTACTATTTTAATATACTAGAGTCAAGAGCAAACCCATAATATATAAAATTGGAGCCTATAAATCCAGAAACTGGCACCAGTAAAAGAGCGGTGCCACGACACGACGTCAGGTGTCATGCGGTTCCCTTCAAGATGGTTAAGCTAAACGGTAGTAATGTGCGTCGGGCACTGTTAATTGGGATTGGCCATCTGGTAACTACCATGGGTTACATCTTTATTATTTTGTTTTATATTCATCTTCATTGTTTACAAATGTTTTTGAAGTTTCTTGCTCGTTGTTCTCCATGGAGTCCTACCTAAGTCTTGGTACAAGCAAGGAGCTTCAGCTTTCTTGATTGACCGACTACTTAACAATTCAAAAGTGCCTTACGCTATAAGTACTTGTTAAAAATATTTAACTGATCCCAACCTTTCTTTTTAAGACTTTCGGATTTTCGATACAACTTAAAAATTGTCCACATCGTGGGAACGATTGACTTCTCCAACCTTACCTTTCCAATCCATTATTTACCACCCAAATAATATTAGCCCTATATTCCTTAACTAAAAAGACAAGAGCACACAACAGGATCTTGTACAAAATAAACCACAAGAGCTCTAATACCCAATGGTCAGTACAGACCAAGTTCCGCATAACTCATTGCCGACGAAATGTATACTCAAAAACCATTCAAATGCGTGACCTTACCTGCATGTCTTTTACTTCCTAATAATAGTACAACTACAGTCATGCAGGAATAGTATATAAAGAGAATTGGTAACCCTGATTAATCATTCGCAGTTCACTTGTGTAACAAACAATAATAAAAAATGGCAGCTAAGGTTTGCTTTACCTTTTATTTGTAAATAGTTCTTTGTGAATAAAGTTGTGACAGTTTGAATGAATGGGAGATATATTTATTGTGACTAAATCGGTTTAGTAGAACCACGTGCTTGATTAATGTGACTGAATAGTTTCTACTTAATGCTGATAAAGTAGTGATGCAATTATCCATAAGTTTAATCAATCCATCTATTTAAATAAATAAAAATGACTGGCTGCGTTGCTAAGCGCGAAATTCTAGAACGGTTGCACCAATTGGGCTGATTCTTTCTTTGTTGTGTTCTTTGTAATTTTCCCGGCAAAGTTTGTCCCCTGTTATGATAAGTTCTAAAGAGCTCCTAAATTGGCACAATTCCTTTTTAATAACCAAGTTCAAATAGCTATTCGACTCAATTCCATTCTGTCCTTACATAAAAGGGCCTTTTGTAGTCATAGGTATCTTCCTGCATTCGACAGATCTTATTTCGGTATTGTTTGTTCGAAACAGACGACAAAACGATTTTCTTTTTATGATTAGGTTTTTCTATTTAGGGAAAATAAAATACCTTCTTATTTGAGAGAATTTATGAGTAGGTATTTCGAAATACAATTAGCTGTGACAAAACAAAAACTAATTTCAAAAGTTTTAAAATATTTTTTCTTCTTTTTTCAGTTCGTCGTTGTTGCTCTTCTGGTAGCGGCTGCTCAGGGTAGCGCTATCCACGGCGGTGACTACAGCAGCTTCTCGTACGGCGTGTCCGACCCCCACACCGGTGACGTCAAGAGCCAGCACGAGACCCGCGTCGGAGACAGCGTGGTCGGCCAGTACTCTCTGCTCGACTCTGACGGCACAAAGCGTACCGTCGACTACGCCGCTGATGCTCACTCTGGATTCAACGCCGTTGTCCGTAAAGACCCTGCTCTGTACGCTCACGCCGCCCCCGTCGTCGCTCACGCCGCACCCATCGCCTACTCCGCTCCTCTCGCCCACGGATACGCCGCCGCTCCCCTTGCCCGTGGCTACTCCCATGGTGTAACCACCTACGGCGCAGTCGCCGCTCCCCTGGCCTACAGTGCCGGTGTGTACGGTGCCCAAGCTTCTCCTCTGGCCTACAACGCAGAATACTACGGTGCCGGTCCCCTGGCTCATGGTGCCATCGCCTACGGCGCTCATGGCGCTCACGGACTCTACGGCGCCCGTCTGTATTAAAAAAATGATAAGAAAATAATTATTTATACTGAAACTGTAATGAAAGATGCTGTGATCAAATAAAATAGTTCGAAGTACCTTATTTTTTGTTTGACTGCGACATAAAATCTCTGATCTCACATATCAAGGATAACAATCAATTTTACATTACTAAAAACCTAAAATTATAATTTTGCGATTGAGAACAAAAGAGTGATTGATACATTTAAACGAACACGTTAATAATACAATGACCATAAAGATTTCATACAATAGTTAGTAATGGTCATTCGGTTCCAAAAACGATTTAACCTTTGTGTTAATAACTCAAATTAACAACGAGAAGGTCTAACCGTATCGGTAGGTTAATAGCAGAGCAAGTAAAATACCGAAACTAAGTGCAAAAATCTAGCTCACCTTGAATGACCCGTGCATTGTGCTAGATAAATAATTTTACTATTAGTAAACTAATTCTAGGAAATTTACCAAAAGGTAGCGGCTATAGTAGGAAACGTGTCCATTTCGCAGGTCCTAATGAAAACAATATTTGCAAAGATACACTGACTTAACTAAATGACTTAATCTTTTCAAACATTTTATGAAACAGTAAATGAAAAATGTTAATTGAAGTAATAAACAGAATTTCGCAATCAAGATAATATATTAGTGGTTAAATTCACTACTCTTAATTAAAATGTTTACTAGCTTTGAATTTTCGATTAGCAAAAACCGAATCATTACATCTATAGGTGCAATAAATTCGAATTGCAAGTAAGCATTTTGAACGAATTTTTGAATGGATATCGTGAAAAGAAACCTAGACCTTATTCTAGACGACGATTTTAAATAGCAGTTGGAAGAATAGATAGATTTAGAAAAATCATATCTGTCAAAGCAGACTACTAAAGCATTATATTTTGTCTTAAATACTCGTATAACACTATCAGTTAATCAATCTGACCTCGAAGGTAGTTTTACTGCCTATAAATGCTCATAGCTCTTTGTTTACAACATTAAAACAATCTAACAAGAACAGTGGGTCAGTTCCCTAGTAGCAAAAACATCATTGAATACCTCGCTTTTTGCGAAACACTTACGGATCGTTAACTTAATTATATGTATCATTGTTACACCTTGTATCCTGAGAGAGTTTGTCTAGTATTTTGTAATGAGTCAAATTAATGTAGCTATCTAAAATACCCACATAATGTTCTGTCAATTTTGCTTTGACTTCAATTTAAAGTTACTTATCAATATCGAATCTACTCGATGAATAAAATAATCGATTTGAACGGTGTTAAATATGCTGTCAGAATTTGTTACTAGTATTGATATGAGTCCGTCAGAAAACTTCAAAAAATTCATCAATCATCGTGTTCGTGTAACAAGACAGGTTAATACAGATATTGGAATGAAATAAAATATCAAAATTAAAGATTCATAATTTATTAGTCGTCTAAATCACAGATCAGTAGCAGTCATTTTGTTCACCAAGCCAATCCAGCTCCAAGACCCTGGGCACCATATGCGCCACGGCCGTGACCGTGAGGGGCAGGGTGGGCTACCGAGTTCGAGTAACTGCGGGCAAGCCCAGCGGCATGAGGGTTGACTGCTCCATGGGCCAAGGGAGATCCGTAGGCACCGATTTGTCCAGCTGCGCCATATCCGCCATAGGCACCACCATAAGCTCCACCGTAGGCACCGTTGTAGGCTCCAGCGTAAGGTCCAGGGTAGGGACGAGCAGCATTGTGGACAATGGAGTGGGAGTAGTGGGACACAGTTGGAGCTCCAGCAGCACCAGCGTAGCCAGGGTAAGCTTGGTTACCAGGGTAACGGTTGGCACCGGCGAATGCACCAGGATGAGCAAGGGCACCAGGATAGCCTAGAGCACCGGAATGGCCGAGGGCACCGGGATGGCCGAGAGCACCGGGATAGCCAAGGGCACCGGCATGGCCGAGAGCACCAGGATGAGCAAGAGCTCCAGGGTGACCAAGAGCACCAGCATGACCGTAGGCACCGGGATGAGCTAAGGCACCAGGATGGGCAAGGGCACCAGGGTGGGCAAGAGCACCGGGGTGAGCAAGGGCACCGGGATGGCCGAAGGCGCCAGTATGAGCAAGGGCACCGGGGTGGGCGAGGGGACCAGCTCCGGCCAAAGGAGAAAGAGGAGCAGGGTGTGCTAGGCCGGGAGCAATGGCTCCATGACCCAACAGTCCTGGGTGTGCTACAGGTCCATGTGCAAGAGCACCTCCAGCTAGCGGAGCTTGAGGTCCAGCTGGATGAACACCAACAGCAGGCTCCTTGCGCACCACGGCATTGAATCCAGTAGCGGGGTTAGCGGCGTACTCCACAATCCTTTTGGTTCCATCGGATTCCAGGAGTGAGTATTTGCCGACGACGCTGTCACCGACGCGTTTCTCATGCTGGTCCTTGACGTCACCGGTGTTAGGGTCGGAGACACCGTAGGAAAAGCTTGAGGAACCACCACTGCCGTAGGCAGATGCCACTAGCAGGGAAAGTACGATGAACTGGAACAAACATAAATTGGTATGGTTAGTCCTGTCAAGACGAAAACGAGAAGAAAGATTTAATTAGAGCACTGACATAATTAGTTGAATGGTTTCAAGACGATGTTAAGGATTTATGTCTTCTCAATCCAACCAAGTGCCACTAGGACCAACACTAGACCCAAAGATAACTTCACATCAAATTATGTTTTTACACTGCTTTTAAATTGTTTTTTATTTTGTTGTTTACCTTAGCT
Organism: Hoplodrina ambigua; assembly: GCA_949774945.1. Classification (NCBI taxonomy): domain Eukaryota; kingdom Metazoa; phylum Arthropoda; class Insecta; order Lepidoptera; family Noctuidae; genus Hoplodrina; species Hoplodrina ambigua. Next base: position 2,907,156 of record OX458969.1, on the reverse strand, counting down.
GCCATGATGCTTTGTGTTCTTCTTCGACTTTGGCTTGTGAATGATTTAACCCTGTCGGTACCAAATATTTATATTCACACGGAGGCTCCGCATTGTAGTTTTGGGGGTCATAGTTTGAAATCATTGCGCTCACATCTGCTCTTAAGTTTCGAAAGATTCTCTTTCAGAGGTTAATTAGGAACTGAAATATCTATTATGTAAATTAATTTTGCACTTAGAATGGTAACATTGGCCTCGTTGATGAGTTAAGTACATATTTAGATGTCGATTTACTTGTTCTTATCTATAATTTTTTACTGGTATGTTTAAATACTACAAGCAGTTTAATTATAGAGGCTTGATTAACAATGGAGAATCATGGGAATAATAGAACAAATTATTTTTAAGTGAATTCTGTATACTTATTAAGGTTTACAGTAATTTTCGGTATATTTCCCTTGATGTCCCATAAGACATTTTTTCAGCAGTGTCCGTTAACTGGCTTTAAAACTTTGTCATCAACCAATCTGAAGTTGAATATCGTTTTATTTATAAAACATGTGTATAAAAGGTAAAAATATATAGGTCTCGAATGCATTTCACACAATGTGTGTGCAAACACAGGTGCACTTTCCTCTTCCCTCACCCTCTTAGATATGATGGGACGGTAATCCAACACAACTGGGGAGAGATCAGACGCACAACGGCCTTATGCGCTATACGAAACAGGGGGCGTCTTGCCACCAGCTTCCAAAACGTAAGCTGCTACTGAGAAATTCGTCATCATGCTCGATCTGGGAAGCAAATCCGGGGTTCTGATTTTCACCAAACTCACAATCTAGGACTATGCGAAGAACAGAGGCGACGTTCCATCATGTTTTAAAATTAGAAGCTTGTTTTCGATAATCATATCAAAGCATTTTATTTTTTTAGTTTTACTGAAGACAGATTCATAATAAATGAAAGATTATACAAACCAAGGTCAGTTGAGCTTTGTCTTACAGCATTTTACCTGATAAATGTTTAAGGGCTCACATGTTATCGTACTATGGATAGCGCAATTATGAGGCAACCCATCTTATTCTTATCGTTTTGTCTAAATTATACCATAACTTAGTCTTATCAGCATCAAATAAACATAAAATACATCATTACAATGTGCAGTTACAAACATGGGCTAAAATTACACCAAAAGTAGGAGATATACATGACAACGCAGGTTAACACTGATTCCCAAATGTTTCCGGCTAAACTGATTGCACAAATACCTAATAAAGATTATGAAAAGCACCTATATAAAGGCATGAAACATAAAAACTCATCAGTATTTGTGTTAACAATACAAAAAAATGTTCTCAAAGGTAATTGAGTAAACTAGAACTACAAAGAACAATTTGGTTGATAATTTAAATAATCTCAAAAACTTGGGAAAATTTTGTGGTTTGATTCTTGTGACGTTGCCCAATATTGTCTAATTAGTATAATATTATCAAAGTTCTCAACTGTGCCGGTTGGTACTGTTCTCATTCATTTGGTAGCTTTTGATTTGATTCAGTGATTTTGATAAAGTTTTTGTGTATTTATAGTAGGCGTGTGAATTTGGTCAGTAGTGATGTCTATGATGGCATGGTGTAGTTACGTACATATAAAAGAGACGTATTTTGATTTAAAATTCATTTTGGGTTTTCTATAGGACGTGTTGTATCTCTACGATTTTAATACACGATACGATTTAGGGAAGTCAAGGCACCTGGTCCATAATGAATAAATAATAAACTTCTTTCAAAAAACAGAATCGCCCCGTTGTGTATACGATAGGCAATGTCGCGCGACTATATCACTGTGCGTGCGGGTTCATCGCCCCGCCTGTTTAAACCCAGCTGCAAAATGGCTAGGGCGAAATAGTACGAATCCCAAAATCACCAAAAGAAAAAAACACCTTTTTATTTTATAATGGAATTATGTTAAGTATCACTACCACCTCGCAAAACTGCATCTTGTATTATATCTTTAGATTGGACTCATAAAGTCATAAATTAGTAAATCAACGTATTCTATTATTCTTGAGAAGACTCTAATCATTAACTCAGACAGGACGTGGTTTTACTAGTAGTAATTAGTTATATAAAAAAAGTGATTTTATTACAATAATTCCTGTACCTATGTTGTTGTGCAGATATCAATCATTTTTGACAGTTCAATTATTATCAAACGTGTAGACCTAATTATGGTTCTAATTAATTAGTAGTAAGAATAAAAACAAAAAGAAACAACAAAACTAAGACTATCTATAAAAATAAGACTATCTTGATATTTTGGTTTTATTTTATGTGACAAGCACAATTAGTGACTAAATTAATAAGATGTGCAAAAGAGGTATTTGAAATTAAAAAATCAATCAACCGTATTACGTTACCTACGTTTACTCGACAGGTTTGGAATATTCAAAAGCGGTAGTCGTTTTATTATGTACTTATTTTTTTAACTCCACAGTATGCTTTCGTCGCACTACTCATATCTGTTGCACGCTGCAGCGCATCAGAAGGAGCATCCAGCTTCTCTTACGGCGTGTCAGATCCTAACACCGGTGATGTCAAAGACCACCATGAAAAGCGAGTTGGTCATAGTGTAGTAGGCCAATACTCTTTGCTTGAAGCCGATGGGTCCAAACGTACTGTTGAATATTCTGCTCATCCTCAAACCGGCTTTAATGCTGTAGTACGTAAGGATCCTTCTCATGGTGTCCATCCTCCGTCCGCTGTTGGCTATAATGGTGCTGTTTCTCCAGGCTATGGAGGTCTAGGATATGCTGGTGCCAATCCTTTGGCAAATGAGGGAAAGAACGCATGGAATCCAGCTAGTAACTCAGCGCTTGCAGGCAGTTCTTACGGGGGTGCAAATGGTGGATCTTACAGTGGTGCTGCCAATGGCGCATACGGTGCCAATGTTTTGCCAAACAGCTATGGTGGTAATGGAGTCTATGGAGCAATTAAATCGCCAAACAATGTTGGTGCCAACCGAATCTATGGCGCCAATGGATGGCCAAATAATGTTGGCGCCAACGGAATCCATGGTGCGAATGGATGGCCAAATAATGTTGGAGCCAACGGAATCTATGGCGCAAATAGATGGCCAAATAATGTTGGTGCCAACGGAATCTATGGTGCCAATGGATGGCCAAATAATGTTGGTGCCAACGGAATCTATGGTGCTAATGGACGGCCAAATCAGGTTGGTGCCAACGGAATCTATGGTGCCAATGAATGGCCAAACCAAATTGGTGCCAACGGAATCTATGGCGCCAGTGGATGGCCAAATAATGTTGGTGCCAATGGAATCTATGGTGCTAATGGATGGCTAAACCAAGTTGGTGCCAATGGAATCTATGGTGCCAATGGATGGCCAAACAATGTTGGTGCAAACGGAATATATGGTTCCAATGGATGGCCAAACAATGTTGGTGCAAACGGAATATATGGTGCCAATGGATGGCCAAACAATAGTGGTGCAAACGGAATCTATGGTGCCAATGGATGGCCTACCGGTGCAAATGCTGTGTGCAAAGTTGGAGCTAATGCTTGGCCTAGCAATGTTGGAGCTAACCCATGGCCCAACAATGCTGGAGTTAACGCGTGGCCTCAGAGTGGCGCCAATGGAGGTTATGGCGCTAACGGCTGGCCCCAAGCCCATGTCGGTTATGGAGCACCTGGTTATGGTGCAGCAAGTGGTTATGGCGCTTATGGCGCCAATGCTCTTAATTTCAGAAACGAAAATTCGGGATGGTAAATATAATAAAATAATGTGTTTTTTAACGAAAGGACCTGGCTATAATTTTCTGGAACGGATTTTTTTTGTTTATTATAACCTATATTTTTTTTTATTCAAGGGTTAATTTAAGGGTGAAACATTGATCTCTAATGTCAAAGATTGGTCTAACTTTTTAGTTAAATGTATTAGGTGTGGTCACGGCAAAGGTAAAAAAAAAATGGTGAACTGAATTTATTGATTATATCGTTGAAAATACGTGAATGTCTCTTTGTTAAATCTTATTAGTGACTCCCTACATCAATTAATAATTAATGTTGGTACTTATACATACATACATAAACTCACACCTCTTTCCCATGGGGGTAGTCAAAAACCGCATGTCGCTACCTGCTATGATCCTTACACACTCCTTTCGCCTCGTCCACGTTCATACATTTCGTCATACAAGCACGCCGGTTACGAGTACTCCGCACCTGATCTTTATATATTTTGGTACTTATCACCTTTATATTATTACTATATACTACATATTATTATATGTACTTTTGTTATTCTTGGACACCATATACATCGGTAAAAGAAAACATCGCGAGGAAACCTGGAACTATAATTATAATATTATAGATCATCCGATCATGAAACCGTCTTGAGCAAGCATGGTGATCAATGCTCGTGCCTTCTCTATATAAGAAGAGAGCTTAGCCCTGCAGTCAGATAATAAAAGGCTAATATTATCTATTATTTATTTCAACTTTATACAACAAAAAGTACAATGGCGAACATAATGCCTTATTGCCTTATTATCATCTTATGTAGATATCCTATATACATAAAAACACTGTAAATGCTAAACATACAACATATAACTGTAAAAATGTAATTATTTTCAAATCAATAGTAGGTATACATATGGAAAACCCATTAGGTAAGCAATAAACTATAATAGTCTGAATACAACTAGGATAATAAACCCGATCGTAATTATTTAGTGTGATATTACTCATTTGAAATGTTACATTTTCGTCAATAAGTATTTCCTGGTTGACCAGTTTTGGAGATTAAAACTTGCAAAAAATAACTAACAAATCGGCATTACCTACGCAAAAATTATTCACTATTATATATAGTTTAGTTGCGAAAATTACGCGACATACACTCAACAATAGACCTTGCATCTTAGAGGGATAGTTCGTAATTGCAACAGCAAAAATAAATTTAAAATTCCTTCCACATAGAACTTGACATTTAAGGTTTATTCAAATTCTTGTGCTAGTTAAAAATTTGATCACACGTGCTAATAAACTGTTTCTGTCTTTTAATGGACAGTGAATAAAAATATTATCACTAAGGCGATTAACACACTGCACTGCGCTCCGCCGCGGTCGGGCGGTGTACGTGTGTAAGGCCGAGACTCCACCAAAGCGGAGACGAGAGATGTCTCGTAATTAGCCGATAGGATATTGTATTGTGCTGAAGCTAAGCTCTTAGCTGTCAAAATGAGGCAAGCTGATTGGTTGTGAGACATCTCTTCTCGTCTCCGCTTTGGTGGAGTCTCGCCCTTAGGCAACGAGTGATTTCAAACAGTCCAATACGACATGAGATCCGCTTCACCGCCTACCGCGGCGGTGTGCGGTGCCGTGTATTATTCGCCTAAATGTCATCACATTTATTTTTGAGTTGAAATATCAATTTTATATTGAATCGGTTCCATTAACTTTCGGTTCTAAAAAAACTAAAATATTAAAACAAGAATCTCGGTAAATACCTAACTTAAATATTACAGAATATTTTAGTTGGAAGAATGATAAATGATAAATAAAATCATTAATTATATTTAAGACCTTTTATAAAGCATATTAAAATGCATTACTATTTCGTAATATATTTAATAAAATAAAAATAAAAAACTACAATTCACACTAAATTAGTATTATAAATAAGATAATAACTCTGTCCGTCTGTCTGTTATTTCATCACAGCAAAATTACTGAACCAATCGGAATATATTTTAGGGGTTTAAATAAAGATAGGTTACTTTTAAATCCACGATTTTATGGGACGAAGTCACAGGTTAAAGCTAGTATTCATAATATTTCAATGCAACTACTGTTCATGCAAGAAAGTTGAAGTTGCATACAAATATTGAGCATCGCGTTAAGATTGCCTTGAAGTGCGAATGTGGAGCAAACGCATAACGATAAAGATCTTGTTTCTACGCCATTAATTATAATACACTTCAATCCCTCCTTTTTAAGAGATAGCTGATCATTTAATGAATTTGTTTGATGTTATTATAATAGGACTTCAATGCTGTTCTATTTGGTTTTAAAATGAAAATTTCCACTATATAATTAAAACTGAAGTGTAAATTACAGACTGGTCGGTAAGCAACTAGATACCCTTCTAAAATATGTGATTTCAAATCTTTGTTAATTTATTTTTTAACTATTCCGAGTGCGGGGCCTCGGAATTCTCCTGTATCGTGGATGGGATCATAAAATATGAAGTCACATACCTAGACTAACAACCAGACGAGGACCAACGCTTTTTTATAGGTCATGCAAGACCCGTGCGGGAATCAAACCCGCGATACCCACCACAGCAGTCAATCTTTAAGCCACAGCGCCAACTGTGTCAAAACAGCAACATAATGCAAGAAAAATGTTCTTAGGTAGTCTTAGAATGGAACGAACCAAACAGACTTGACTGAAAATCGTCATTGTCTTCATAAGTAGGTAACTTTTTATAAGAAAGAAAATATTAACTATTTTATTAATAATTGCACATGACTGTGTGCGTCACCAACTGTGACGCATATACGATCTAAGTCTAATAAATCAACATTGTCACTTACTTCCTTTCTGCGTCGCTGCCAAGAATCACAAAGTAACTCCCATTAATACAAACCTATATTTCAAAACAAACCACTGTCTTAATTTTCTGACTCATCATTAAATCCATCATCCAATCCAGGAAGTCGAAACGAGACCGAAAAAGTAATAAGTTACAACGAACAAAAAGAAAAAAAAGCTTACAAAACAAATTAACATATCCAATGATGCGTGTACTGAGATGCAACCTTTAGGACGCGAACCATTTCTTCGACGTCATGTCAGTACAAATTCTCATCAGTGACCTTGCCCTTCCGGATCCGTCGGCATCACAAAGGCTATTACGCTTGTCATACGTGTTTGGGGTTCCGTTGCTTTTATTGTGTGTGAAAAACCAGTGACGATGATTTAATTAAAGAATGAGTTTAAAATTTTTTTTGCCCTCGAGATAAGTTCAAAACTCATGTCAAGGTGGCAAGTCTATTACCATCAACGAGGCACAAATCTAGACGCTGAGGCTGCTACTGAGAAATTCCTTATGGAAAAACCCAATAACACTTCCCGACCTGGGAATCTAACCCAAAACCTCATGCTCAGCAGCACTTTGTCACACAGCAGGCGAGGCAGTACAATTATACAGTAAGTAACATTTAAAATCCTAACAAATATATAACTAATTAAACAAAATATTTTATTTATTAAAGTTTTTTAACAGCTTTTAAGTTAACCAGCATGGCCAGAAATTGAATAACACATAAAAAATATCACGAAACATGACACTAGAAAATATAAATAAATAATAAATATTAAATAAATAATAATTATAAAAATCTCCTACGGAACCCGCTTAGGCCTAACATAATGAAATACGCTTAGTTTTTAAAGATCAACAAGTAATCGTAGTTGTCGGCCACGCCCTCGCGTTCGAAGCTCATATAAAAGCTCTTAGCAATCTGAGCGAGTATCAGTCAACGAGAGGAAATCCCCAGTCTATCGCCATGGCAGCTAAGGTGATTATTTAAAATCTTGTGAAGTGTACACATGTGTTATAAGATTAGTAAGATAAATATAAAGAGTGATAGTGTTCGAGGGAAAACAATGCTAACATTTTTCAGTCACTTTTATTAATTCTGTATATTTTAACTTTGCCAAAATTTTGTCTTTGCAATTATCGTTTCATCCTGGGTCAAAATGTGGAGTTCCAAACACTTCTATTAGTTTGTTAATTTCTTTGTTAAATAGAAACAACCTTTAAACTAGAATTTTAGGATTACATAATCATAATTACTAATTGAGCTAAGCAGTGCAACACCTACGAGCAATTAGTTTGATCCTTGAAGTTGTTGAATATCATCAGCAATCAATTGTTTAATTTTTATGAGCTGCCAAACCGCGATAGTTTTTGTTTTGTTTTACCCAATTATTCTAACAAAGACCTATTTTCTTTTTCAGTTCGTCGTAGTACTCGCCCTCGTGGCCGCAGCTCAATGCTCAGTGGTGCCAGTAGACACGGACTACACTCACTTCTCATACGACGTGGCCGACCCCAACACCGGCGACTACAAGAGCCAGGTGGAGACCCGCGTCGGCGGCGCCGTGTCCGGCCAGTACTCGCTGCTGGACGCCGACGGCACCAAGCGCACCGTCGACTACACCGCCGATGACGTCAACGGATTCAACGCCGTTGTACGGAAAGATGCTGCTGTAGTCTCCGCCCCCGTTGTTGCCGCCGTTCCCGCGGTTGTACCTGCCGCTCCTGCGGTGGCTGCCGCCCCTGCCGTTGTTGCCGCGCGTACTTATGCCGCACCCGCGTACTATGCTGCCCGCACCGTTGCTGCTCCTGCGGTGTACGCCGCGTCAGCTCCCGTTGTAGCCACGCGCACCGTGTCTGCTCCCGTCGCATACAGCACTGGTGCCCGTTTCGCTTACTCCGCTGGTACGCCTGTTGCCTACACGGCTGGTAGTCCCGTCGCCTATTCAGCTGGCTACCCAGTTGGTTATACCGCTGGAGCTTACACGACCGGTACCCAAACAGTAGTTGGTCCCTCTGTGTACTCCGCCCGCACCGTCGCTGCCCCCGGAGTATATTCTCACTCCTACGGTCCCGCCTACTACAGATCTCCACTGACCTACGCCGCCTACTCCGCTCCCGTCTCGTACTGGTAAACTCGATAGCCTTTTATGGCTACTTAGCGATAGACCACGACGCGTTTAATTATTGAACGACATGTAAATATTGTTACTAGTTTGTACATACCTGTATGTATTAATAAAAATAAATCGAATTGTCTAAAGTACTCGTCTGTTATTTATTCCGAATTGTATCACGTATTACTTACAAAGGAGGGAACGTGAAGTGAATTTTGAGTATAATTATGTCACAATGGTATGGCCTTGAATTGTATTAAAAAATTGAATCTAGAGTTCTAAGTTACCTACCCTTTATAAGGATGTATACAAAAGATCTGACATCAAGAAACTCAGTAAAAACAAACACTTTATATAATTATAAAAACTGTTCACATTACCCAAGAAAGGCAAAATCAAATATGGAACAAGATTTAACAAAAAAGAATGATAACGATTAATTGTGCTACCTTCTGTAATTAAATGACTCACGGGCAGTTTGTCTAGTTTTGTGATGTGTGAGGAAGTAACTACATGAAGGTTTGCATTAATTTATTATATGGACTCATATACCTGTCCATACTTCTATGAAGCCGGATCATGTTTGAATAAAAATCTTATGGCAACATTCTTTCTCTGCAGCATTGTTGCTATTGTTAAAATATAATCTGAGGATAAGTTTGGGACGTCCATTAAACTGTAATTGCTAGGTTGTAACATATACATATAACGCATTTGGTTTATTGAATTTGTTTGAAGTAATTAATTTGATTGTTGAGACACTGTGGATTGGCTCGTTTCAGCTCAATTATGTTTTGAAAACTTTCAAACTGTAGAAAAGACACGAGATAATAATAAAAAACAAACAAGAAGCACTTTTATTCGTATCTTTTACTAACATTTTTAACAATTTGCTGACACTTTCAGTACAGTTGTCACATCGTTAGTCCCTTGTCACCTCGTATGGGGACTGTCTTATCTTTTACGTGTCTAAAAGAGGTCCTTTTTGACACGAATATCTTTTCGTGTCGTCGTTCCTATCTTTTCCTGTTTCTGGAAATCGTATCTAGATACGTGTGTGTTTCGCACATTCATCTAATTCAGCTTCAAAGAAAAAAGTTAAGCTGCAGTTAATTTAGTTGCATAACATCACATAACATCACGCCTGTAATCCCCGAAGGATTAGGCAGAGGTGTACCCATTAGTACACCAACATTTCGCCAGTTATGTTTGTAGTCCCATGTAATAGGGGGTGAGCCTATTGCCATCAACCGGGCAGAAATCCAGACTCCGAGGCTGTTACTGAGAAATTCCTGATGGAAAAACCCAATAACACTTTGCCCGACCTGGAAATCAAACCCAAGACCTCATGCACAGCAGTCGCGCTTGCAACCACTAGACCAACGAGGCAGTTAATTTAGTTGATATAATTATTACTGTGTAAAAAAAAAACACACCGGGATTATACTTTTACAAAACAAAAGACAAAACAAAGAAATGACAATTTGAAATTCGAATGCATTTCGAATAGAAAAAAAAAAGACTCACTTTTTATTATTAATTTGTGTGTGGATTCAGAATTTGAAATTCGAATACAGTAAAAAAAAAGACTTACTTTTTAATATTTTGGTATTTGTGGGTATTTTCGAAACTATCCACATAATTATGGTTTGTTTTTGCGGCATTGTTATAGACGTTCTTCAGTTGACACGTGGGTAAGTGCGCTCGCGCTGATTGTTGATTCTCTGTTGCGCGAAAGTGCTTGGTTGCGCGCCTAACCCGCGGTATTAGTGGCGACAGCTATGTGATAATAATTCAGTAACAATAAACTAAAGGGTTCAGTGCCACGAGAAGATGAAACTTCAGTGTCCACAGCAGGGGAAACAATGACAATTTCGTGAGTACTTTTCATCATTTGCTTTAAAACCGCTCGTACAATTAACGGAAATTCTTAATTAGAGTATGTAAGAAAGTATGTAATCAAACATAACTAAGATGTCATGTATCGTTATTAAAAGTAATTCGTTTTTGTATTTTGTTTTTACAAGAAACAAAAACAAAATATAGGTTAATTGCTTTATTATTTATAAACTAGCTTATGCCACGACTTCGTTCACGTAATCGCGGGGTTTTTTTTACAAATAAAAGTAGTCTAAGGATTAAGTACCCTAAGTTACTTTTTATAACATTATATAGATATCTAGTTATCTAGATATTATAATTATCATCTTAAAAAAATGTGTCAGCTACTAATGGCAAAAAGTAGTGTATTATTGGGCATTCTATACCACTATCGGCAAGTAGCTCGGCGAGTGCGCCTCGCTGCCGATAGTGGTATAGAATGCCCAATAATCGACACTCGACTCGACTCTCCACTCGACCAATAAACTCGAACGAGACAGTTTGTTGCACCGTGTACTTGATTAGGAACGATTTACTCAGCCAACGACTAGTAACTTCAATATTATGGCGGGTCAGTATGAACAATCAACTATCAACTCGACTGTAGTGTATACTGTACACGACCAATGATCATGCGAGCTCGCTATCGCTCTGAAAGGTGGTACAGAATGCTCAATAATGAACAATCGACTCGATCACTGACCAGTAACGCAAAAGAGGTTGTGGTAAGTTTATAAATGATAACGTTCTAAATACATTCACTCATTTTCAATTGGTTCATTTCCGACAGTAATCATGAAATTTGTAAAACAACCGCAATCGCTGCATGTTAATACAGTCTGCGATGATATTTGCAAGACAAGTTTTCGTCACGGAGAATTATTGCCTAACTCAGTACGGTGTATTATTTGCGGTCCGTCCAATTGTGGAAAAACGAATTTATTAATTGGTCTTCTAATACACGAAAACGGATTAAGATTTGAAAATGTTTATGTTTATTCAAAAACTCTGCACCAACCTAAGTACATTTTTTTAGAAAGTGTTTTGCAACGGGTGCCTGGTGTTTCCCTCCAGAAATATCAGGGAAATGAGGAAGTACTAAGCGTTCAGGACGCAAAACCCAACTCCGTGATTATTTTTGATGATGTTGCTTGTGAAAATCAGAGTAACATGCGTGATTATTTTGCGATGGGAAGACACAAGTGCATTGATTGTTTCTATCTAAACCAAACGTATAGTAAAATCCCTAAGCAGTTAGTAAGAGACAATGCGAACTTAATCATACTTTTTAAACAAGATGAAATAAATTTACGGCATATTTATGAAGAACATGTCAACACTGATATGTCATGGATTGAATTTCGTGAAATGTGTTCGAAAATATGGAGTGAGCCTTTCAATTATGTAGTAATTAATAAGGATTGCTCCAAAAATAAAGGATGTTACAGAAATAAATTTGACACTTTTGTTGTCTTTGATTAAAAATACTAATATTTAAGACCGGTACCCTCGCGATAATATTATTCTTCAGGCAACGCTTAATCAGTCACGAACTTTTTTTTTTTTATTATTATGGAGAAATCACTGAAAAGACAAATAGTTGAAGCTGCAGAGGCTGTTAAAAAGAAAGTGCGAAAGATGAGAGATGTTGAGAATAACAATCAGCAAGTGCTGGAATCAGTGTTCAAGCCGGTAACAGAACCACTCAACCAAATTGCTAATGTCAGTAAGAAGGCTTCTCTCCTGCATAATATAGAAAATGAAGAAACCAATGTTCCGTTTATCGATAAAACTCTGCAAAAAGAAGACCCTATTAGTTCAGAAAGCAATGATAACAACGACAATGAAGACGAATATGACTCTGATATCGAAAGTGATTCTTCGTATAAATCATTAACTGAAAACAACCAGAGATGTGATATGTCATCCTGGTCAGTGTCCTCAGAAGCACTGAAAGATATTCCGTTTGGTGTCCGAGTAGAGAGCGGCAAATTGATGTTAGGTTCTGCGCGTATAACGATCAGCGACGAGTATATCATCGTGGCTGGACGCAAATACCGAAATACGCCTGGTTTAAAACAATTGCTGCTGAAAAAGAACGTAGATTTAAGCATGGTTACAGAGAGTGATATGAAACATTATAAGTCGATGTTACTTGATACAAATGCACATCGACGAGACTATGAACCCAGTAAACCAATAAAAAGTAATAAAGGACAAAAATATTTGCAAATTATAAAGCCTCTGTTCCAACTACGAAGTACAATTCAGGAACACCAATCGAAGGGAAAAGGACTACTACCTTTAACAAAAACGTGGAAGAAAAACGTAGATTTTGTATATTGGGACGATCCCAATGAACTGGTGGATAGATTAAAATTATTGATTGCATCTCGAGATGCTGGTAACACAGGATTAGATAATGAAATTATATCTATCATTGAAGAATTGCGTGAAAGTAAAGTTATAAATTAATAAATATTTTAAAATGTGTTTATTTTATTATTAGCCTCTCGATACAATACACCTTAAACATGAACGTAGACAAATTCGGACACTACATTCACAAAAGAATGCGTTTTGCTGAGTTATTTGAGTTTAATGAGAATGCTCTGTTAAAATTAGAAAACGGAGATTTTGATTTAAAAACTTCAAGACTGAGAGGAATTAGATCTCCAGTAGAAGCAGACGATGCTGTGAACAAGGATTATGTAGATCGATTGAATGCTAACACATTAAAAGAATTAAATAATTTGACTGTGGACAAGGATTATGTAGATCGTTTGAATGCTAATATGTTAAAAGAATTTAATAATATGATTGGATCATTGCGTTCTCAAATCATAAAAGACACAAAGGGTACAGTACAGGCTACTTTAAAAGCAAAGATACCTGAGGTTTTAACTCATTTGCAAGATAAGTTTTATACTAAAGCAGAGGTAGATAAATTACTTCAAAATAAATCTCCATAATGGCAAAACAGCAAATTGTTAATGAACTACACAAAGCAGCAAGAAGAAATTTCCTTCGACGTTCCGTCATTCTAAAAGGGGTCGATGACTTGTGGCAAGCTGATCTAATGGACATGCAAAACCTGAGAAAATATAATAAAGGTCATAATTACATTCTAGTGGTGATTGACTGCTTCTCAAAGTACGCTTGGGCAGAGTCATTAAAATCAAAAAATAAACTCGATGTTACTCATGCATTTAAACGAATACTGATTAACAGCAATCGCAAACCTGTTAATTTACAAACTGATAAGGGAACAGAATTTTATAACAACTCATTTCAAACGCTTATGAAGACGTATAATATTAACCATTACTCAACGTTTTCTAGCAAAAAAGCTTCGATCGTGGAGCGACTGATTAAAACACTTAAAAATAAATTATATAAATATTTTAGTTTGAATGGGAACTATAAATGGTTAGGTATACCATTAGAAGTTACGTTAAAGACTTATAACAACACAAAACATCGTACTATTAAATTTAAGCCAATTGAAGTTAATAAATCTAGTGAGTCAGTTATAAAAGAAAATATTAAAAAAACCTTAAATCATGTAACCATTCGTAGAAAACCTAAGTTCAAAGTAGGTGACTTTGTTCGTATCAGTAAATACAAACACAATTTTGAGAAAGGTTACACACCTAATTGGTCAACTGAAATATTTACTATAAAAAAAATAAATCATACCATACCAGTAACATATCATATACAAGATCAGCGAAAGCAAGCCATATTGGGAACTTTTTACGAGCAAGAACTTCAAAAATCTTACTATCCGGGTATTTATTTGGTAGAAAAGGTTTTAAAAAGGAAAGGAACAAAAATGTTTGTAAAATGGTTGGGTCTAAACAACGAAGAAAACAGTTGGATCAACAAAACTGCAATAGTGGAATAAAACAATTATATAACAGTTAATTTTGCATTATTTCTTTCATTACACTTTAGACAATGCAAGGAGGTGAACTTGTTAATACCCTAATTAATAATCTGCCGTTCGAACTTCATTTACCAGGCTACAATTATTGCGGCCCGGGAACAAAACTCCAGAAACGTTTACTACGAGGTGACCGAGGTGTAAATAAGCTAGACGAAGCTTGCATGCATCACGACATTGCATATGCAAACCATACAGACTTACCCAATCGTCACAAAGCTGATTTACAACTACTTAATATGGCTAAACAAAGACTTAAATCGAACGATGCAGGGAAAGGTGAAAAACTTAGTTCGTGGTTGGTGAGCAAAGTTATGAAAGCCAAACTGAAATCTGGTGCCGGCGTTAAAACGTTTAAAAGTTTCGTATCAAAAATAAGAGCGAAGATAAAGAAACTGAAACCAAAGGACAGTAAAACTTTAATTAACGCTGCTTACTCAGCAGCAATAAAAATATTTCCTAACATTCAGAAAATTCGAGTACCACGAGTTATACCCTTACCAAAGACTGGAGGTATTCTACCCTTAATCCCGATTTTTGCGGGCTTATCAGCATTAGGAACTTTAGCTGGTGGTGCGGCTGGTATTGCAAAAACTGTTAACGATTACAAAGCTGGTCAGCAAAATTTACTAGAAACACAACGACATAATAGGGCTATGGAGTCTTTAAAGTTAGGGCAGGGTTTATACATTAAGCCACATAAAAATGGAAAAGGTTTATTCGTGAAATCTTCAAAAAACTGAAAAATAAGCTACCTAATCGTCCTCTAACTAATGTAGACATCCAAAGGTATGCACGCGACATCCCTCACTTTCGGGGAGTGTACATGAGGGATCAATTACCAAGAACGCCAAATCCGATTGAATGTGGTATCGTTAACTTGGACGATTATAAGAACGAAGGGACGCATTGGGTAGCTTATGTAAAAGTAGGCAATTATTGTGAATATTTTGATAGCTTTGGAAATTTGAAGCCTCCAATGGAATTAATACGATATTTTAAGAATTGTAATGTTTTTTATAATTATACAAGATATCAGAAATTCAACACTGTAAATTGTGGACACTTATGTTTAGAATATCTGTGGACTTTTTGGAATAAAAACATATAAAATCGATGATTTTCTTTTATTTCAATCATTTGCAAAATGTCACTCACATTATCGATAACTGGAAACTCGTCAACTTTATCTACTTACTATCCCAACACGTTGCAACTATATGAACAGTATGAGTGTGCCTTATTGCATTTCGCAACATTTAATTCGATTCCAAACATTGACAAAACGAATAATAAATTCTATTATGGTTCTAACGAAGTTATTGAAATACCGGAGGGCACCTATGAATTGCAAGATATTAATGATTATTTAAAATCTGAAATGAAAGATGCCTCAATCAAACTACAGTGCAATAACAATACTTTAAAAGCTGCTGTATATTGTACAAAGGACATAAATTTTAATAAAGAAGGTACTTTCAGGAATTTATTAGGGTTTAATAAACAAATCTTGAAAGCAAATAAATGGCATGAGTCACAGTTGCCGGTCAACATTTTACCTACAACTGTGATCAGGATCGAATGTGATATTGTAAGCGGCTCGTACACAAACGGAGAACCGAGTCACATTATCCACGAATTTGCACTCAACGTTCCTCCCGGATATAGGATTATAGAAATTCCGAAAAACGCGATATACTTTCCAATCAACCAAAACAACATTAGCTGCATACATATCAGGCTGTTAGATATAAATAACCGCTTAATAAACTTGCGCGGTGAAGAAGTGCAGCTGTATTTGCATCTCAGAAGAAAAAAATGATCGACTACAATAAATATGTGCATCAGCAAATCAAAAATATCAGTTCCACTCAAGCTTCCAACCATATAAGAGCTCGCCCTAAGAAGAAAATAAAATTAACTAAAGACAACAAGGCATTTCTCAAAGCGATCGGTTTACTAAAATGAATATCTTAGACGTTTTATCCGCTCCGACTTACGACAACACGGTTGAAGGAATCGAATTTCACTCTTACAAGCCCTACGTAACTAGTTTCAATAGGAACGATGAAATTCGTATACCCATTAACCAACAAGACTTGTATATACTTCCGTCAGCTAGTACCTTGTATTTGGAAGGGACTGTTATCGTAAGCAAAAAGGATATGAAAGAGAAAGCCACTAGTGTTAATTTTACGAATAATGCTCTACTTTACCTGTTCCAAGATATAAGATACGAGCTAAATGGAGTGGAAATTGACAGAATAAAAAATGCTGGCATAACTACCACCATGAAATCGTTAATATCAATGAGTGAAAGTGAGTCAAAGATATCTAATGCATGGGGCTGGAATATCGATGGCATAAAAAATATAAATGGGGGTAGTTTTTCCGCGTCTATACCACTCAGTAACATCATCGGTTTCGCTGAAGATTTCAAGAAAGTCGTGATAAATTGTAGGCACGAACTGATATTGCTACGAAGTAATACTAACCTGAATGCGGTCAAACTTAACACCGGTGAATTTGTAGAAGACGTTCAAATAAATAAAATCATCTGGCGTGTACCGCATGTTAAAGTGTCCGACAAAGAGAAAATAAGTTTACTCAAACTGTTAGAAAAAGATCGACCACTCCAGATGATATTCAGAAATTGGGATCTCTACGAATATCCAGCTTTACCTAAAACTACAAAACATACCTGGTCCATCAAAACTTCCTCGCAAATAGAGAAACCTAGATACATAATTATGGGCCTACAAACAAATAGAAAAAACAATTCAAGTTCTGATATGTCTCAGTTCGATCACTGCCATGTTCGTGACGTTAGAGTATACCTAAATTCAACTTACTTCCCCTATGAAAACCTAAATATCAGTTTCGCGAATAACAGAATCGCTTTATTATACGAGCAATACATTCGATTTCAACAGTCTTATTACGGATGTCGCCCGGAACCCTTATTAAGTGAAAAACAATTTAAAGATTTGGCGCCGCTCTTTATCATAGATTGCTCTAGACAGGCCGATAATGTAAAGACAGGTCCTATTGTGGATGTACGAGTGGAAATAGAGAGTGATTCGGACATACCAGATCAAACTTCTGCATATTGTCTTTTATTGAACGACTGCATAATTGAGTATAAGCCTCTAAGTAATACTGTGAGAAAAATATCATGAATCCGAATACTATCATATTAGATGTTCAAGGGTTTAAAGACCTGTACAATAATTTTATAATAAAAGAATTAGCTTTTGCTAGTCGTGATTATACTCAAACATTTTTAATAAAACCACCATACTTGTTTAAATACTTAACAAGTGATGAAAAGAAGCAGGTTAAATGGTTGGAAAGAAATAGGGGAATTTATTGGAATGAAGGTTATATTGACTACAGAGAATTTCGACGTATAATCGTTCCATATCTAGAAAATAAGGAAATCATTGTAAATGGTTTGGAGAAGGTGAATTGGATAAAGGATCTTTGTATGAATTGTAAAGTATTAGACCTTGGTAAAGAACAATGTCCTAATTTCTCTGTTTTGCATAAAACATACTGTGAAGGAAGATCTAATTTTAATTGTAATAAACATCTGAAGCATTGTGCGCTTAAAAATGTGCTTTGTTTAAGGAAGTATTTAGAATGGGCATAAAATGTATGCACTAATGTGTGTAATGTAGATTATTAGTTTTTAGGTTTGTTCAATAAAAATCAAAATAAGTTATACATGCTTTTATTTTGCTAAACACTCCCCACACTTCTCCAAATAACTTAACACTACACGCAATTGAATAGAAATATCTTAATCAAATTATAGACATTAATTTACACAAACGATTATTAAAAGTCAGTATCTATTAAAGATTTCGATATTTTCTTAACTAAAGACTCAGTTTCGTCCATAACACTGTCGATAGCATCTTGAACAATATATTGTGCGTTTATAATAACGTTCTCACTGTCACTATCACTGTCTATGGTTTGAGGATTGGTATTACATAGATCTATGACTGAAATTTTTATTAATTTAATCCCTCTTCGCTGTAGTCGACTCATCACGTAGGATTTGGTTGGTTTTAGTTTTTTCGACTTTTCCCTGCATCGTTGTTTTGGTTTTTTATCTTTTGTGACTGGTTTGCTGTGCTCGGGTTCGCTGCGAAACATCTCAGAGAATCCTTCGTAAGGATCCTGGGCATACTGACTGAACATGATCTCGGATTCAGACATCTGAAACAAAATACAAAACAATTATACCACTATTCCTTTAGTATAGCGCTCTAAAGCGTTATAATTGGGTTTTCCATGGAGTTCACTATATTCCTTTATTATATTGATTATTAACACTACCGCGATCACAATTGTTAGTTACAAAAAAAAAAATTATACTCACCGACATGATTACTTTTGCTGAAGGTTAAAAAAATATATGAAACAGGTGTTCGCGATGAATAATATTTCGTTAATGATTGCAAAATAATTAAATACCGTGTAATAATTAATTACATGTCATCTAAGCATTTGTGTCTCCATGCTAAGGCCAATGAACTGCAACGTAGACAATAATTATACAATGAAGAATAGTGCCTTGTAAGCGTGTTACTTAATCGTAAACGTTAGTTATTCAAAAATCAACCTTACGATGCAAGGTATCTAGGTGCATAGTGCAACTGAAATCATTGCAATCGGTATTTACTTCATTTACCGATTGAAAAAAGAGTGTAATTATATTTTAAAGTAAATAGAATTTCATAAATGAAACAAGTCAATGGTTACAATAATTCCAATTTTATTTAATTTTTTGTATAATAGTTATTAACATTTATTATTTTCTAAAACTAAACTTATTACATGAGTAGCCTTAGATAATTACGTAACACTAAACTTAAATTATGATCAGAGTAATTCATTCTTAAAAATAAACGCATGACCCCAGGCTCGAGTTGAAATTTGATCTACAGATATCGATCGTTTGTCATCATTTCTAGATAAAGCAACTTTGTTGACAGTACGAGTAAATATTTCGTGTTTTATCGATTTAAACATATAATTTTTTCTCCGGATTACTCCGCCATTAAATAAAATGGTTTCATAGTCTGATAAGTTTAAATCCCTGACCACGCTTGCTTTCACCCCTTTTGCTTTTTTAATAATATTATTAGGGGTTTTTATAGAGTAAAGTTTCGATCTCAAGCCAACAAAATCAGATATATATTTTCCTCCCATTTCATCTTTAAAGAGACCGGGTACCTTTTTATTTTTTAGCGGTATCTGTAAATCATTTGCGGCTTCATAGTTACTGCTGTCAAAATATTGTAAAAAATTATATTTCAAATCATGGTAAAAATCGTTAGTGTCTATTTTATAAACAAAGGAATCGGTATCTGTGTAACATAGCTGCACTCGATCTTTATAAAAAGGCTTTACAATATCGTAATGAAAGTAATACATGTGTGCTTTTGAAAGTTCCAACACAGTGAAACCTATGTAGATAGGCTTATCTAAAATAATTTGATCAGGTTTCATTTGTATCGCAACTAAGTTTTCAGATAAAATAGATGCACTGTGGAAATAGGGGTTGGCTATAAGTTTCTCAGCGGATATAAATTTCTTAGTTCGATTGGACTGATCGCACCATTGATTAACTAAATGCACGGTTACTCTATTTTCAGTATTTTCTAATGTCTTTCCAAAAACACTGTTATTTAATAACTTAAAAAAGTCTTGTTCGAAGGAACTTTTTGCTTTTTGTCTTAATTGAGTATTTAACTCTATGTATTGTTTTAAATATGGAGCCTGTCTAAAAGTAATAGCTCTATGAATTTTACGCAAAATTAAACCATGTTCCAAACATTTTTTTAAATGAACGTAATGAATCACATAGTTGTACTTATTATACAAATTTGCTATGAGTTTCTTGGTTTTACCTCCCGGGGGTACACATTTTTCAGGACAAAATGGTAAGTCATTATGATGATTATGTAAATTTTCGGGATACAATAGATCGACTTCTAATATGAAGCCCCATTTTGCGTTATCTTCTATAGCGGTAACATCAAAATTAGCTAATTCGTTATCACCTAAAAATCTGAAACTAGAGTATGGTAAATACTGACACATGCTGAAACCGTATAGATTATTACAATCTAAGTATACTATGAAACTCTCAGGTTGTGATGGATTATATTCAGGCATGTACTTGTGATTAGCTCTAGCATGCCGATGGGAACACATGCACAAACCACCGCGTATACCGCTTTGTATCATTCTGACGATAGCTAAGTCCGACACTAGCTCTAACTGAACGCCTGTTTTTAGCAACATCGCATCGAAAGATAAACTGGGTGCAGTAATGTAAAACGCGGGGTCAAGACTGTAATATTGTTTACAGGTTTTCCGAAAATTTTGGAATATGTCTGTTAACAAAAGCACATCCGTTTTTAAGTATAGATCCGTATACTCGCCTAGGTTATTAATATTGAATTCAGCCCAAACAGCCTGCGCGTGATTATAATCTTCATCACTAATGACTTCGTTAGTCAAAGAATTATAAAAATTATCCTTAGACGGCAAAAATGTTTGATCGTAACATCCCCAAGTGGTCATGTAATCATATGGATAAACACCTTTTCTTCTCAATAAATTAAACTGTCTTTCTTTAGAAAAATGAGACCGTAGATTAACGAAATCTTCCACCTGCAATGTTTTAGCGAGCTTGTCTAAACTTGTTCCCAAAAAGTTGAAGGAATCTAAAAACCTTATACAAATGTACTCGTTATCGGCAATAGGAATAAATTTAGTAAATGCTACATATTTTTCTTTAGTCTTGGGGATTATTTTAATTGAACCTGGAATTTCACCTAACTTTTTTATAAATAAATGACAATCGTATCCGGATAAATTGTGAAAAAATAATGGAATAAATTTTGGTACTTTATGCTGTAAATTACAGTGTCGATGTGCTGCACCTCGATATAGACCTGTAATATGACAATGATCTCTTACTTTATCGGTTAAGAGTAAATTGTCGCAAATATGACACTTAACGGCACGTTTAAAATCACGAGAATTTTCATCAGTGAATATCATAGGCTCGCTTTTGGATATAATTTTATGTATTTGTTTTACGTCCTCAGTAAGAAAATGTATAAATTTCGAAACACAATCATTACCCCGATAACTTCTATAGCCCTCAACGGTGGCATTTTTATTTGATGACACGACATTGTAAGCGAACGCCGCTGGCACGTGGCGTTTTAAGTATGACGTGTTAGCGGTGTTGAATTCAGCGCCGGAAATTGGTTCAAGTAACGTTTCAAAGTCGGCATATATGACGAATGGAATATTTTGTTTTCTATCATAATTTTTAAATTTTAAAAATGACCCTTTTTCCGGTAAAACAGTGACAATCCCCCCACACAAGTGGGATTCAATTTGACTAAGCGTTGGAAAAAACAATAAACATGTTTCACAGAAATATAGTTTACCATGATGTTTGGTCATCTGATTTCTAACTAAACGAGATAAATCTTTGATGAGACAGTAATGAGAATTATTATTATTTTCTAAAAACAGTAGATGGATACTTTTATTAGACTTGTCATTCAACGTTGTATACAATGGCCCAATAATTGTTTTCTCATTTTTTAAACCATATACAAATATATTGAGAGAAGGATTATTTCTCTCAAAGATAGCTATGTCCGAGAATGTAATTGGAAATGTTAAATTATTAACATTCAAAACTTCCTGAAAGTATGGATAAGACGAAATCCTATCGGGATGTCTGTTTGTGGGGTACAATGCCGCCACAACACACCACAAAAAGCAATACTCATCATTGTTTCGAATATTCAAACAAGCTCTTTTAGCCTTTATGGATTTCGGCAAAGTTAAAAATTTAGATCCGCTGAGTGGTTGATATTTATTAATATTTAATTCTAAATGTGAATTACTTAAAAATGTCCAACCACTATCTCTTTCCTCAAATTCTTCAATTTTTTTTAGTAGTACATTAACAGCTGATTTGTAAGTAGAATCAAAATCGTAATTAATTAGTGTAATAAAATTTTTTGTTCGGAATGATTTTATTTCTTGTTGATCATTTTTAAACATAAGAAAGGAAGCAAACAGTTCGAAGTTTATTTTGACAGAGGTGTGTTTCTGTATTGAATTATCTATTAAATGTTTAATTTGTGGACTAATACTATTGAGGAACATTTCAGGAAAACTATGTATTTGTTCGCCTGTCGCTGTGATTTTATAACTTTTGATTCGTTCTTTAAAAGAAGAATTAATAATTGCCACATTATCATAAATAGGAGTTGAACTATTGTTTTTATGTACATTGCTACGTAAATGACCAGACCATCGGCGATTATCTACAAATACTTTGCAATCAGAACAGTGAGGCATTATGTTATTGTTGAAATCACTAACAAAAAGGAATACTAACAATTTCAATAAAATTAGATTAGATAATACTTACAACTATTATTCACGATCTTAGGTATACCAGTAACAAAATATTTTATATAGGTAGTACAACTTGATCAGGACTATTTTATGTTCGTTCCAAGATCCCTTGTGTAATTTCTTCTCAGGTAATTATGTTTAGGCAGAATGTTTCTGAAATAATAAAAAATTGGGTGCATTAGACACATAATTTAATTAGATAGATAATAGTATAATCTGGAGAGAAAAATAAAGATAATAATTACCTGCAAAATGTAAAATGATTTATACACAGGAATGTGTATCTACGTGATCCAAATATGGACATATATTTCAGGTAATTAAATAATTCTTCACAGACCAGTCGGTAATTAATATTTTGTTTAGGCAGAATGTATCTGAAATAAAAAAAATGATTATTAGGTACCGATAAAGAATCAGACATATAATTGTAAATTCTGGGTTGAAAAAGAGTCATACTATTATGTTAATTGAAATTAAAAAAATATATTTGATAATTACCTGTACAATATGAAATGATCTGCTTTATCCAAACAGGTGTATTTCAGGCCCCCCCACGATATACCGAACAGCGTTACTCCTGATGAAATCGTTCGTATGTACTTTCTGGTGTGTGATCAATAAAATATTTATTTTTAATAATTGACTTAATTTTTCGGTGACAGTTTAGAAAGGTGCTCACTCCGAGAGACCTTTGAAGTAATAAATAATATTTTAAATTATATTTTTTGCCTAAAAGTATTTCATCATAAAATTTGTTTTTGCGCAATTGTTACACGTGTGCTTAACCTAATTATTTATTTCACATTCACAATAATCAGCTATTTTAGTTAGGGTTGACAATAACTTAGTATCATTCTATGTATCAGCAAAATACAAAATTTACCCAATGCATTATTACGATTAAAATATATCATAGCGTATCGACAGATACGGATTTCCATGGTTTGACTCATGGCTGTTAGTGTAGTTATGAGAACTATATTATGTATTTATTTCAGGAAGTCTAGAAAAGTACTAGGTTGACGGCAATAAGTTCATATTTTCTACACAAGACCTAACGTAGATGATAAAATAAGTACCTACCTTAGAAATATTTATTTACTTCTATAAAATAATTACATCAATGTAGTGTAACGATTCCGTGCTCGCTATCATTTAGTCAGCCCTGGCTAATTTCGCTGCATCGACATTCGATGCAGCATAAAATTTTCCTTCGTCTACATTTTACGTGCATGTATAATCCGACTACAGAAAAAGTTACTTCAACACAACAATTCTAAATTGATTGAAGTGTTTTTAACATGCTTTACTTATAATTTGATTTTTACTTATAAGCTACAAGTATTCGGTACAAAGTATTCGCAGTCTGCAAGTGCAACGAAGTGCTCTGTTATCATCGGTATACAAACAGTCCGTGTTGTCTACAAATATCAGCGACGACATTGTCGATAGCCACCCGCTGCCGCCATCACCAACCAAGTCATCAAACCGAGTGGAACTTCTGATTGAAAAATGTAAGTCTTATAAAATATTCTGTTCGTTGTCATGGCTCACACTTGTGATCCGCTTGTAATTTACAGTTATTTTTGTGTGTGGGCGCGTTACTTCACAGATCACCCGAGCTGCTCATAGTATGTCGAGGTCGATCCCTCGAAGGAGTCATTATTTTTCATCCAGTCTTCTGTGCTTTGAACAGCATGTAAAGCCATCGATCCTGCACCCAATCTCTCTATGGGTTTGCTATCCCATGGGCATGTAGGAGAACCAATGTTTGCGCACACACTTGTGTTGACACTACTCCATTGAGATAATTAATAATAATTATGTGACTAAATTTTCCCTATCTTTATTTCAGGTCAGACTCTGAGTGTGATTACTCGCAAGCATCGGTCACAGGGCAAAAAGTGAAGTGCAGCCGCAAACCGTCTGCAGACAGCAATGGGAAACGCAAGATGCAGTCACAATCAACAACCGTAGCTCGTGCCAGGTAAATTAATTATCTACTTACTCTAGCCACATATCTACTGACTAAATTATAATCGTGCAATTACTATTACATATTATTTTAAAACAAGTGCAGGTTCACTTGGTTATTGTTTGAATCGATGGATTGATTTAATCGATTACAGTATTGATCAAAGCCGAGTCAATTGTTATATTTTTTTTACAGCAGAAGGTTTTTCTTAGCGTATGCATCTCTCGTTCTAAACATTAACTAATTACAGTTTCTGTTATTGTTTCAGTAAAAAAGTGAATACTGGCATCGACATATTTGGCATCAGTAACAACCGCGACATCCCACACAAAGAAGATGCATCGGATCACCTAACTTCATTCTTTGTGAACCGGGTAGCCAGCGGCTGCGAGCGCCGAGCAACGAGCACCGACGGAGAGTACTACATCGACTGCAAGGTATACAAGGCTGACGACGCTCGCCTTACCGACTCCGCCGAGCTGTGGAAGAAGGCGCTCGTCCGAATCAAGTTCCAGACTAACGCGGATTCTCCTCAGTGGCGAAAATTACAAGAGCTCGTGCGTGCGGCTGATGTCTTGTTTCCAGGCAAACCAACATTTTATGATAATTAAACCAAATACCGTACCTTACAGTTGTTTTTTATTTACAATAATAACCCGTTAACGCTCTTTTCACTAGGTACTTGTAATTTCGTTGGTTTGTTACAATCATCAACTCGTTCACCATTCTATGTTAACAGTAAATGCAACTCGAGTGATCGGTTAAGTGCAGTGGTAAGTAAATGGTTGATTGTTCATCGTGCTCCGAAACGCGGCATACTGACCAGCCGTATGGAAGATAGTGGTAAGGAGCAAGTTACTAGTCATTGGTCGAGTAAATCGTTCCTAATCAAGTACACGGTACAACAAACTGTCTCGTTCGAGTTTATCGGTCGAGTGGAGAGTCGAGTCGAGTGTCAATTATTGGGCATTCTATACCACTATCGGCAGCGAGGCGCACTCGCCGAGCTACTTGCCGATAGTGGTATAGAATGCCCAATAATACACTACTGCAAAACTGTACTGTTGGTCAATGATAGGACTGTTTTGCTTGAACTACTTATTAATGTTTTAAAGCCCACCACATACAATTTAATAGGTAAGACATAGTGGCTATCTTTAGGGAGAAGCCACACGGTGCGGTGCGGTGCGGTACCGCACCGCAAACATTTTGCCACATCATTGTACGCTTGTGGTATGCGGCGACGTAGTATGCGGAGCGGGGACCTAGCCTTTCAAAACGACTGCGAGCGAAGACACGGCGCGCGCCGGAGCAACACTTCCTCCCCTCTCGCGTCTCGCTCAATCGAAGTGCGGTGTGCCCGCGGTGAGGCGCCGGAACGCACCGTCTGGCATATTATTGATATTGTTATATGCAGAACTCCGCAGCGACATCGCTCCGGCGCCGCGCCGCGACCGCACCGCACCGTGTGACTTCGCTCTTAGGGGAGGCCAAATGATAATGATGATGAATAGGGACGATATTTTACACAGATTACAAAATAAATTCTTTTCTTTATTCTAGGGTTAATACTTTCTAATAAGGAAAGAGTACTGCTCATAAAACTCAATAATTGGATTCCAATCGATTAACCTTAAAGTAGTGCCAATAAAATTAATGATATCAAATCACAGTAGACATTTATTAAATTACAATGACAGTATTGCTACCTAATACGTAACTGATCTTTGCACCTATCGTTACATCTACCTCGCCAAAAACTTGTTCTAATTACCATAAGCCTGGCGCGTTATCAGAATCCGGCCTATATCTCAAGTTCGTCAAGTGACCGCGCGTCGTTGGAAGCAGGACGAGCGGTATATAAGCTCGCTGTGGTATGTAGTCTGTACTCATTCGATCAGTGAATTACCTCAGGATCAACAATGGCAGCCAAGGTAGGATGTCTTGGAATATGTGACTTTTGGTTTTCAATAATTCGGATGTTTACGAAATCTTTTGATGTTTTTTTTTTGCTTCGATTTGAAATGATAGAGGATTTTATCAAAAGAATTCTCAAAAATTATGTTCTATGTTTACAAAGTGATTTTTCGTTTCAGTTCGTAGTTCTCGTCGCCCTGGTGGCCGTGGCTCACTGCTCAGTGGTGCCAGTGGCGCGAGTAGACGCCGACTACAGCAGCTTCTCGTACAACGTGGCCGACCCCAACACCGGCGACTACAAGAGCCAGGTGGAGACCCGCGTCGGCGGCGCCGTGTCCGGCCAGTACTCGCTGCTGGACGCCGACGGCACCAAGCGCACCGTCGACTACACCGCCGATGACGTCAACGGGTTCAACGCCGTCGTTCGGAAGGATGCTGCTGTAGTCTCCGCCCCTGTTGTTGCCGCCGCTCCCGCAGTTGTAGCAGCTGCTCCCGCAGTTGTAGCCGCGGCTCCTGAGGTTGTTGCCGCTCGCACTGTTGTCGCTCCTTCCGTATACGCCGCTCAGGCCGCTCCCGCCTTCTACTCTGCTCGTGCCGCTCCCGCCTTCTACTCCGCTCAAGTCGCTCCCACTTTCTACTCTGCTCAAGTCGCTCCCGCTGTCTACGGCTCACCCTCAGTCTACTCTTATGGAGCTCCTTCTGTCTACGCCTACGGAGCACCCTCCGTGTACTCCGCTCCCCTCACTTACGCGGCCAGGTGGTAAAACAATGATGCGTGTATTTCATAATGGTGCTCTTTGTAAATATGTATATTTTTAAGTAAAAAGTGAAACTGCCTATTCTTGTTGTTTTAATTTTCTGCAACTTCTGAATGTGTCCTGTGATTTTCTGAACCTAATTTGAATTATGTTTACTAGATTGAATCATGATGAGAGGAAATTAACAGTTTACATTTATAATATGTAAATCAAACTTGTCATTTTGTGAGCCATAATCGATATTAATGGCACCTTAGCCCTTTGTGATGACTCATTTGGTTTCTAGGTTTAATATTGTAGGTCGCACTACACTGACTAATTAAAGAGCTCTATTCGTTTTTACTAGCGTGGGTATAACCGCGACTTTTTCCGCGTAGAACTACTATCTTCGGGGTTTTAACATTTTAGCGAGTTACCCTAATTATTTTGAAAGTAAAAAAGGTTCCAGTTAGTCTGAGCTACTCTTAGAACTTCAGCTATATATCAGTGAAAGTCCCGTCTAAAACGATCCAGCATATTCAATGATTCGCTGGGACATTCGAACAGACAGATGAATATTAAAAATAAAACGCTATTTTGGTAGTAGGTAGGTAACGTGTAAACATTAATATGTATTTATATTATTTTGACATTACAAACAGACACTTTAATTTTATTTATATCTACAGATCAAAACTATATCAAATCCCATTTACTTAGATTAAATATATTGCAAGTACTCTGAAGTAACTAAATACCTTTGGCTTTGTGCATGACGTCTTGAATTTGTAAGTAAAACAAAGACCAACTGCCGGATATCGAGTACTTATGACGAACGTGGTAATTATTATGTACTTATTCAGTGCAAGTGGTATAACAGGTTTGAGCGATTTCTTTGAGCCGCTGTGATTGACCGACCTTTAGGCTGCGCGTACTACGATGTCATACAGGTATAATAATAATCATAAACTATCTATCTATACTGATATAATGTCAATGAGTTTTTTGTGTTTTGGTTCTGACACTACCAGTTGGATTGGAAAAAATATTTTTCGAAGTCAAAATCAAAACATATATTTTAATTAGACCAATTAAGTACAAGCACGTTTGAATTGTCAAAGAGCCGGTCAGTTACCCAGAAAGTCGGGTTTTAGGGTTAGAGATACCTCAATCGGCAAAAACGGAACCCGAAAATGATTAATTTGTTGTCCAGGTGTCTGCCTGTCCGCCTATCAAGGTCAAACTGAAATAACCCTTCGTGTGCAAGTCCGTCTCGCACTTGTTTATAATTATTATAGTCAGAATAATGAGGAATAGAATACTTAGGCTATATAAAATCACTCTACTACGCACAAATATGGAGCCACAGACATAACTAAATGCGTGTAAAACCGCGGGATACAGCTAGTTATTTATAATACTATAAAGCTTATGAGTTTTTTCGTTTAAACGCGTTAATATCCGGAACCACTGGCCCGGTTTTCTATATTCTTCCGCTAATAAGAAGCAACGTTATCCTTGGTTTTGGCCATATTTTATAATTTAAAAAATACCATATTTTTTCATTGCTCTTGGGAATTTCTCAGGTAGCTACTGGATAAGCATTAAGTACTATGTTGTTCACCTTCAGCTGATAATCAAGAAGTAACACTAATAAGGCTATTGAAATTAGCAATAGGCTCGCCCCCTATTACATGGGTCGTTAATAACTGGCGAAATATCGGTGCACTAAGGAATACACCACTGCCTACCCCTTCGGGGATAACAGGCGTGATGTTACGTCGCACTAACGACGTATTAAAAAAAAAAAAACTTTTGTTCAATAAGTTATCGATAAAAACAAATTAAATTGACTTAGTAATATGTTGTTGTTCTGTTTCTTTCATATGATTATAATTATTCAAGTGCGAAAACCAGATTAAAACGTACTGCGTTTGTCCAAGAAGTAGGTCAATCACAGCAGGACAAGTCTCTCTTTATTTCCTCGTACATACACTATTATGATAACTAATTAGTAATTACATAAGAATTACTAATACCTCTGTGCCTCCCTATTAATCATTAGTATTGCGCAAAAATTACTTTATTTCTTTTACATTATGTTCTTCATATTTAGCTTCATATTTGTCGTTGTTAGCACGACTGCTGAGCATGAGGTCTTGGGTTCGATTCCCAGGTCGGGCAAAGTGTTATTGGGTTTTTCTATTAGGAATTTCTCAGTAGCAGCCTCGGAGTCTGGATTTGTGCCCGGTTGATGGCAATAGGCTCGCCCCCTGTTACATGGGACTTTAAAAACATAACTGGCGAAATATGGGTGTACTAATGGGTACACCTCTGCCTAACCCTTCGAGGATTACAGGTGTGATGTTATGTTATGTTATTTGGCTATGTTTTAATTAGAAGCTGTCTTTTCGTTAGTCACCCTCCGTACATTATCGGTAATAGTTGAAGCCACAATATGAAGTGTCGCATATCACCGCATAGATAAATGTACGAACGGCACTCGAAGGGGGTGACCTTTTAAGTGATTTTATATATTTTTTATTTTAGCGATGGCCCCACTATAAAAATTTATCATATCTTTCGTTGTATGTATATAGTCAGCTTGCATAATTGATCAGTGACTATCGCTGTTATCTATAAAGTAACTAGCTTCAACTTTCTGACTAATCGGTCTCTTGACAATTCAGAAGTAAATGATTTAGAAGAAATAAATGATTTGATTCGATCTACTTGATACTCTCATGTGCATCGTGTCACTACAAGTTCTTCACCGTCTTCAATTTTTTAAATATTTCTGTTCTCTGCTGATTAAACTTTGAGGATTCAAATGGATGAATCTGCCATTAAGAATCATGAGAGAGAGTAATGGTAAACTTTATACTTAGGGTAAGATTCAGTCAACAATGCTGATTCAATAATACAATAATAAAAGTATGAAGGATTAATGCTGTGGAAATGCTTCCTTGCGGAGTATGTGTGGTGTAACTTTGAACGATAGAGTGAGAAATGAGGTTATACGGGACCGTTGCGGATTAAAAGAAGATGTAGTGACAAAGATAGAAAAGCGTATGTTTAGATGGTTCGGTCATGTTGCGAGGATGAGTGAAAGACGATTGACAAAAGGTATTTATATGGCAGAGGTGAGTGGCAACGCCGGGAGGGGTCGCCCTAGGAAGACCTAGACTGACCTTATTGGTGAGGTCCTTTAGAAAGGTCAGGTGCGGAGTACTCGTAACCGGCGTGCTTGTATGACGAGATGTATGAACGTAGATGAGGCGAAAGGAGTATGTAAGGATCGTAGCAGGTGGCGTTCTGTAGTTTCTGCTTACCCCCAAGGGAAAAAGGCGTAAGTTTATGTACATATGTTTGTAAAAGTATGTAGGTAAGATATTAAATAGGCATCTATTAGATTACTATTTAATGTTATTACCTGGGAATGATAAAATAAAAACAAAAAGATTAGGTAGCTTCACTTTTACTTAAATTTAACCATTATATACAAAGAGCACCATATCGAAATACACGCATCATTATTTTACCACCTGGCCGCGTAAGTGAGGGGAGCGGAGTACACGGAGGGTGCTCCGTAGGCGTATACAGAAGGAGCTCCATAAGAGTAGACTGAGGGTGCGCCGTAGACAGCGGGAGCGACTTGAGCGGAGTAGAAAGTGGGAGCGACTTGAGCGGAGTAGAAGGCGGGAGCGGCACGAGCAGAGTAGAAGGCGGGAGCGGCCTGAGCGGCGTATGCGGAAGGAGCGACAACAGTGCGGGCGGCAACCACCTCAGGAGCCGCGGCTACAACTGCGGGAGCAGCTGCTACAACCGCGGGTGCGGCGGCAACAACAGGGGCGGAGACTACAGCAGCATCCTTCCGAACCACGGCGTTGAACCCGTTGACGTCATCGGCGGTGTAGTCGACGGTGCGCTTGGTGCCGTCGGCGTCCAGCAGCGAGTACTGGCCGGACACGGCGCCGCCGACGCGGGTCTCCACCTGGCTCTTGTAGTCGCCGGTGTTGGGGTCGGCCACGTCGTACGAGAAGCTGCTGTAGTCGGCGTCTACTCGCGCCACTGGCACCACTGAGCAGTGAGCCACGGCCACCAGAGCGGCGAGAACTACGAACTGGAATAAATAAATATTTGGTTAACATATAACGTTACGAAGTCTAGTAATAGTGTGATGAATATCTGATCCCAAAATGTGATAAAGGGACGATGATTTAAAAGATTAGATATTTAAATTCAGCCCCGAATTTAAATAAGCTGGTATTTATTTTCCTAATGATCCAAAAAGTTAGAACTTCAAAAACAATCGTCACGTTATAATTTGTTAGGTACTTTAATTTCGTAAACATCCGAATTATCGAACACGAAAAGTCACATTTTTCAAGACAACCTACCTTGGCTGCCATTGTTGATCCTGAGGTAAGTCACTGATCGAATGAGTGCAGACTACATACCACAGCGAGCTTATATACCGCTCGTCCTGCCGCCTCCGACGCGCGGTCACTTGACGAACTTGAGATATAGGCCGGATTCTGATGACGAATAAGATAGGGCCGCCATATTTGGGGACAGTAGTGAGGTGGGCGAAAGCTGAATACAAAAAAAAACAATAGAAGGAAAATAATGAGGTCTATGGGTTGGGCAGTAGCCGTTACTTGAATGTTTTATTTTGAGATTATGAAATTATTTACCTAAATATTTTTGAATGAACTCTTAACAATGTTGGTTGAAATTCATGAGTAGGTAGGTACTTACGTATAACAAATTATTTTTAACTCAATCAGTAGCTTCTGCCCGCGTGTACGTCCGCGTCAAAGTTGATAATTATCCCACGGAAACCGTACTTTTTTCTTTTTGGGATAAAACGTCTATGTGCTTTCCATACTATAATCGATATGTGTGTCAAATTCCATCCAGATCCGTCACGTAGTTTTTGCAGTAGAGTAACAAACATCCATACATCCTCACAAACTTTCGCATTTTTATATTAGCAGGTTATGAGTTTAAAAAATATACTATTATCCGATCATACATTTAATTTATCTCCAGCCTTTCCAAGTTTCTACACTTGACAATGAATGAGCAGTCTAAAACCCCTCGATGATTTTGACAACCCTGTTCAAGTCTCTAAGTACATAGTAATTAATACATACTCGAATATAAATCTATTGAATTTTAACGACCCACTTCTTAATGCTACTAGTTATTAATGTACATACAAGAGGGAGGTGTCGCTTAAAAAAAAAAACGATTTACAACCACAAATAATACTTACCTTTATAAACAATATTTACAAGCTTAATAATAAAATTAAATAAAAAACAACCAGAATATTAAAAAAAGAGAAACTAAAATTAATTAAAATTAATTAATCCTTTATAATCACTTTTATGATTTCCTGGTAGGTTAGAAAAAATGTAATAAAATTACACGTAAGTACATTACAATATGTACTGCCTATAACTAACTAATAGGACAGGTCTTATATGGATAAAAAAAAATGGATCAATATAAAAAAAAAAACGCAAAATCAAAATTTTCATAAAATTTTTCTCAGTTTCATACTTTTCGAAGTCAATAAGAAATACAGTAAGTTTTTTCAGCAGTAGGTACTCCTCTTTTTTATGATAGAAGATTGAAGAACGGAGAGATGAGTACCAGATCAAATCAAGTATCTTCCTAATCTTTTAAAATTCTTCATCTTTCTGTCCCTACTACATACATGACTTATTTTAGGTACATCGTCTTCACATTCGTATACATAGATTTAATGTACCTACTATTTATTGTAAACAATAATTATACTTATTTTTAAAAAGAGTAAGTATGGAGTTTCATGCCCGTTTTTCTCCATACGAAACTACCTTTTGGAATGGCAACTAAATTCAATATTATAATTTTTATTTTCTGTCGTAAATGACGTTCAAAAGTGTCTTTTAATGGTCTTATTGAAATAAATAATTTGACTTTGACTATAATTTGCCTAGTATCAGTAAAGCAACGTAACTATGACTTCCCCCATCTACAATTAGCATGTGCATTATCCAGACTTCAGCGTCTTTAAACAAAGGCGCTAAACATGTGTTTTTGATTTGAAGGTCTCAATCAATCTCCTTTGATATCTAGTCCCAAACACATTACGATTTGTTATTTGAGCATATCAATACAACGTTCCGTGTCAAGACACTTCCTGAGTATTCATTTCACTTGTTCCGCATTGAAACACGGTTTTATTTTCACTGTTGCCATCCTTGAGAATGATGTTTACAAGAATGCGACCAGTTCATTTCTTTTTAACCTTTTGTGTTTACAAAATGTTTTACATACCTACCTTCCATATCTTTTTGGTTCATTCATTGTGATCGAGTTTACTCTTATTTAAACGGGATTTGTTGAAGGTCATAACTTATAATAAGCGCGTTCCATGGTAGAAGAGAGATGAAATTGTAGGTCGTCGGATTGTCGTGATGGCCCAGTGATTAACTCACCCGTCTCTCATGCATGAGGTTGTGGGTTAAAATCCGGGCAAGTACCAATGTGACTTTTTCAATTCATATGTACCTACTATCTAAAGTTTATCTTGGACGTCACTGGCATCGGTGAAGAAAACTTGGACTTATACCAGCCTATTACTGTTCCACTCAAACCACGTAAGAGGCCGTTGAGGCGGTTTAGAAACTCTGACACTAGGATGTGTAAGGTCGTAAGACCTTACTGGCAACACGATAAAGAAAGATAGGTAGGTTTTCGCCATCCGACGTGGCAATGCCGTAAGTCTTTTAGCCATATTACCAGTTCACAGCGATGCTGAGTAATATTTAAATAATATTTAATAAAATAATTTTGTACATCACTTTGTTTTAGTTTAAATGTTAAGGGATGTTTTATTTTTTGCGTAAATCTAAGTTTGTAAATGATGGTAATTATGGCCTATAGATAGTTGTTTCGGGTCTGGTTGTTTGTTTATGAAAGTTTATATGGTTGTAAACGCATCCATGATGAAATAAAAGAAAAAAAAATACTTTACCTACGTACTTGTATTTTATTTACAAATCATGTCAGAGGCCCTTGTGGCTGTTTAGAAACTCTGACTAGGGTGTGTGGAGTCTTACGACCTTACTGCCCACACAATAAGGAAGAAGAAAAAAGATTTACAACTCAATACAGAAACACGAAAAAAAAAATTCTAACGTTAATATCCAAAGATTTTCATAAGTCTCACAGGAGTTGAACCTTGAGAATAAATCTGCAATCATCTACCCACTGCGCAATTTGGAATCATCGCAGAAGGCGCCAGGTCTGACGCCTGGGGCTCACATTATTTAGAAGTGATACTTCCGACATTAGTAATTACATTAATTAAACCAAATATACGTATTCACTAATAAATAGCTCCTACTCACGATTTTGTCGCCGAGAAATTAAAATATAACGAATGGCACTTTGTAATAGCTTTCTGTCAGTGACAGATTTCTTTGTAATTGTTTAAGTACACATAGGTAACTATACATAACATCTCGCCTGTAATCCCCGAAGGGTTAGGCAGAGGTGTACCCAGTACACTCACTTTTCGCCAGTTATGTTTAAGTTCCATGCATTATAGAGGGCGGGCCTATTGCCATAAACCGGGCACAAATCCATACTCCCGAGGCTGCTACCAAGAAATTAATGACAGAAAAACCCAATAACACTTTCCCGACCTGGGAATCGAACCCAAGACCCCATGCTCAGCAGTCGCGCTTTGCGACCACTAGACCAACGAGGCATTCAAATTAAAAAAAATAAAAATAAAATAATAATTAATATTGAAATAAATTCTCTATAAAATTATAAATTATAATATTGGTTTATCTCTGTATCGATTATTAAATAATTATCTTAAGTACGATAGTGGAAATAAAAGGCCTTTTATACTTTTACTTACTCCATCGGTAAGAATAACGATTCGTCATAATATAGAAACTGAGTATGTTAGCAAGTTTTCTCTCTTCCATCTTTGCTTATTACTCCCTGGTAATTCCGCAGAGCACTTGGCGCAATGCCACGCCACGCCTCCAGGTGAAAAGTGAAATACAGATTTATCTACAAATGTCAGCCTTGATGACGAAAAAGTACCTACAATATTTTCTAAACTATACAGGGTCATTGAAAATTTACCAGCATTGATATCATAAAAAAAAAATCTGCTGTTCCATACATTACGATCAAATTGCATAGCATTTTTGTAGGGAACAGCTGATTATTTTTTTTTCATGATTTCAAGGTTGGTTCATAATGATGAGTACAATAACCCCTTTCCAGATTTCGGGTAAATTTTCAATAAACATTTGTATACTTAACTTTTTTATTACATAGCGTAATGTGAGCTTATTGATATTTGATCATTATGAGCACAGCAGAAGTAGATAGATTAGGAATTATTTAGTTAAAAGACCTATTCTCATACAGAGAAGGCACGAGCATTGATCACCACGCTTTCTCAAGGGTCGGATTGGCGATGTGAAACATATAAATTAACGACATAACTTTTTGTTTTTTTTTTTTTAATATTACTTCTGGTAAATTATTACATAATTTAAAAGACACGACTAAATTATATCGTTTATAAGATGTTGACATTTACTGACTAATACTCAGTCCAATTTGACTATAAACATTTGCTGCAAGGCAAGCCTGTAGGCAAATCTTTTGCCCTTAAACAAAATTATCTTAAAAACTGGTCCAAATCTAAACAGCACTTATCTTAATTGATCTAAATTGCAAAAAATAGGAAATGTCACTACTTACCTAACAAACTGACATTTAGCGGTATTTATGTAAATATTTAAGTAGTTTTGTGACCGCGACTTTGCCTACGCCTTTTTTCACGCGCGTTGTATTACGTCTTTGGTTACTGCTCTGCTCTCGTAGGTCGTAGCGTGATG
Organism: Hoplodrina ambigua; assembly: GCA_949774945.1. Lineage (NCBI taxonomy): Eukaryota > Metazoa > Arthropoda > Insecta > Lepidoptera > Noctuidae > Hoplodrina > Hoplodrina ambigua. The sequence goes on along the minus strand of OX458969.1, from coordinate 2,870,569 downwards.
TTACATAGTCTACCCTTTTCCTTATGAATCTGGCTATCACATATACAATATTTTTTGTAATCCAACTGGTAGTTCCAGAGATAAACGCGCGTAAACAAACAAAAAAACTCGTCAGCTTAATATAAGTTAGTATAGATGTGTGTTGGTACTTATATAGACTTATTTGCATACAATAAGAGTTATATGAATAAAGTATGTAAACGGACAGTCTGTTAGCCAACAGGTATGGGTTATCCGGAAGATAATCTTGGTGTTGATTTCATACATGGCGCTTTTATATTTTACATAGACTTGCCCGCGGACTTCCTCTTGCAAATGAATCATATTTCCTTCAATATAACATTAGAAAAATAATGTTAGGTACCTACTATATTAGATATAAGTGTAAATTAAGCTCCGCTAAAACCGATAAATATAAAGCAGTACAGAATATTAGCTAATCAATGTGCCAAGCCAAGCCAACCCAATCAACTATCTGCCCGATTATCTTAGGGTCGACTTCCAGTCTAACCGGATACAGCTTATTTGACCTTCATAATCCAGTAACTGGGTAATACAATACCTTTTGGTAAGACTGGTTGTCAGATTTTAGGGCGTCTGTCGACCCGTAACGACTGTCAAAGAGATATGACAGCCGAGATCAACAGCTTAGGGATGATTCTCATTAGAGCGGGCCGTGCCCGGGGCGGGGCCCGGACGGGGCACGGACGGGGCACGGTTTTAAATCTGTTACATATATTTTGTATGAATCAATTTATATTACACAGTGCATTATCCGTGTCCCGTCCGGGCCCTCTCGACGCACTTCAATACCACGTCGGCTCGTTCACGCCCCGGCCCGGGCACAGCCCGCTCTAATGAGAATCATCCCTTAACGTCCCGAGGCACGGAGAATTCACCTCTTAAATGATGAGAATCCCAATTAAGTTAGCTTATAGAAGGATATCTAACTAAGGACCTTAATTCTAAAATAAACAACACACCATGTTAATTTTAGCAACATTTTTTTATTAATTTAAGAATTCCACAAAGGAACAAATTTTTCATCAATACGATATCTAGACCTAAGCCAGATTGTCGGATATTGTGTTGTGGGTACTGTAATTATGCTCGTTTAATTACTTTTATAATCTATTTTACGCAAATTTATAAATAGTGCACAAATGGACAATTATAATACCTGTATTAGAATCCTATAGCCCGCTTCGTACACACAGTTTACAATGGGAAATAGCGGTAAAATATTTATTTAGTTTACTTACTTGCAAACTGTTGCACATTTTGAAAGATCGCTTACATTAAGGTAGCTATTTCCCATAGTATACAATTTACACAATCATTGATAATATTTATTTGTACTCGGATATTCGTGCTCGATTTTCGATGATCTTGACTTTTGTATATGCGCCGCCTACGGGTTTTGTGCTAGCAATGATTGATTGTAACCAAGAATGAGTTAACAAGCAACATTGTCGCTAGTCGAAATAAAGAAATGATTTGAATTATTTCCGATTCTTTACTAATGAGAATGTTAGTATATTTCTTCCAAGAAAAAAATAATACACATTATTTTATTCAGCACGAGTGCGAGTTCTTCGGAATCTTAAAAGCCGTGTATCCGAGCATAATAAATAATCTCAGAATAAACTTGAAAAGCTGAAGAACAACCCTGTCTTATACATAGGTATACATATATTATATATTACAATGATCTTATATCGAAGGAGATCATAAAAGTATATCATCGAATATTTACGACCTCATTAAAGTAAATAACTTTCTGAATAAATACTGCTTTAATTCCCGATAAAAAGCATTCTTTACTGAGAGAATGTAATCTTCGAGAGATAAATAATATGAACTTTAAAAAGAACTGTTCCATTTTTAAATGTACAAAGAGTACGAATAAAAAAATCGTTGGGTTTAAAATATAAACTATTTTATATGCAATCTTTTACGTATCATATTTTATTATTTTGTAGGTACACACATATTATCTATGCAAGCAGGTACTTATAAATTTAATGAGTCAGTAAAATCAAATAGTCGATTCTTGATAATGAACTCGTTCATTTCAAAAATCGTTTTCAATTAAAATAAGGGCAATTCTTCAGCTAATACAAGACCAATTTACCCGAAGCAAACGTAACAGTTAATCACTACAATTTACCACATAAATAACAAAATACGCCAAAATGTTTACCACACTAAAAAATTCGCTAGAACTCGGCAAGTTATTACCGTTTTACATTTACGCACAAATTAATTTACTAATTACCGGAAAGAGTCACGCGTCCCTCAAATTGTAGTAATTAATTCGTATATGGCCTTTGAGACGGCCTTATTGAAGAACACGAGACTCTAAAACAAACAAGCATCGCATGTGGTCTAACCATTTGCCAAACGTTACCCGATGTCGGAGACAGCACTAGTAGTAGGGGATCGTCAACATTTGCGTAGCGCCGTCCTTGTCACTCGTTAGCATGCAGGTGAAACCAAAGATGTCCAAGCTACTCTGCAATCCCCTACTACGAGATCGCTTTGTCATATACCATAGATATATTTATACATTATGATTAGTCTATGTACACTCAACCCGCAACGTTCTCCACTACACCAATCGCTACATTACCCTATAATATAGTACAAAAAAATGAAGTCAACTAATAATTTCTAATGTAAAAATCACAAGTAGTGCTATTCTTACTGTTAAAGAATTATATATTCTTCCATATATATAAAAAAGTCGCTTAAAAAAATCACAGACAATCACTTTTCCTTTACAGACATAGACCACCAAACCGACGACCGTATTTTTTTCTTTAAGCATTACATCGCTACGTACAAAATCCTACTTAGTTTTACAACCATCCTGGTTTACAATCGATAAGTCACCGTTTTTTAACGTTCTATTTTGACCACTTACTAGATGTTGGCCGTATTGTATACCCTCGCATTCGAATGATAAATATGCAACAGAATGAATGAAAATATTACATCAAATGATATTCACGTCGCCCGTCGTCCAATCATCTATGCGGGCTGCTGTACATCATACATCTATTGTTTTTGTACTTTCCACGATATAACCTACACTATACTATTTTTACTGATGCCCAAAAAATACAATTTTGGCAACGTTTACATCATAAAACGGATACCATTTATTTATTATTTTTCCATTAATTAATTTGTACTGGCAGTAACTCTTTAAGACTTCAGAAATTTGTACTTTAGTTCTTTGTAGACAAGAGTGCTCGTTGCTTTTTTTTATATATTTTTTTTTTCATTTTTGCATATTAATAAGAGTTATATCTCGTACACTTACACAAAGATGACACCAAGAACATAGTTTTAAGTGACACTGAGACTTACCTCATTTGAACTTAACAAGATGAAAAGGTTAAACACGTAAGTATATTTTTTATGAAATATAATGTTTCTATATACAGTCATGAACGACTATAATCATTTTATTTTGTAACATCGAAATAATTCTGAACGTACGATGATAAATATATTTAGAGCCAGTATTTATCATGAAAAGTGAAGTAAATGGAATATAATTACTCAATGATCAAACTCATGTCCTCGTACGTACCTACCATCACTTCAGTATTCCACCTCCCGTTCAGTCCGAGAAGATGTGATTTTATTCTAGTGAGGGAGTGAGCATAATTTTACAACTTACATAATATTAAATGCGAAAGAACATTAATTTTTTTTTTCATTATCAAATTCGTACTTAGAGATCCCGATGTACTCTCGCGATCAATTCAATAATAGTGCACCCTTAAAATATAAAAACATCCAATGATTACTTAAATATTTCCTGTCCAGTTAAGTGCAACTATTTTATGAATATTAGGTACTTAAATGTCAATTCCTTAAATAATGTACTTAAATTTATTATAATAAACATTAAACACGATGGACGGGTGTAACTTGTCGAAGTAAAATAAATAGGAAAATAAAAAAGTAAAGAAAAGGAAATAGAAAAAAAAATAAAAACAAAAAATAATAATTTTGTTACATTTTTTTAATTCGCAGAAACCTAACAAACAATAATTTCTCCATTTTTTCTTTCGTCTCCTTAAAACATAGTAACATCTATGAAACACAAAAAAAGTAACTGGGAAAAATTAATAATAATAAAAATTACGAATAAAAATTTATACTCCGGAGAGTGAAGGAAGGTACAATTAGATTACATTGATATTGACTTGTGGCCGATCCCCCCGCAAGGGTTGTGCTTACAAATGAGGTACATCAATGAGATTATTACAACTAACCTAATTAACACTTACACTAGCTTAGACCGTCAACCCAGCTCGTTCCGAGCTCACAGAGTCGCTAACACTGACGTCGATGTATAATCCTCTTTTGAGCATGACACTGAGTTGAGAGCACTGACTACCTGGCAGAGATTCAAATAAACGTGCTTCATACTATTATCGACAGCATTCCAACTGAATTACATCCTTATTTACATTTTTAAAACTATTCTCATAAATTCCAAAAATGTAACGACCAGCATTATTTAGAACAAGTATTTAGAATAATCTGATAAGTGAGTTATAACAATTATTATTAGATTTCATAAAATAGGTACATCTGCGGGATACTTTATAAAATTTGAAAAATGACTATAATTGAATCCTGAGGTAGCATATTTGTACTTTAACATTTATTAATATTTTTTTTAATTTTTCACATTACACTTAAATGCTAACATTTTATATTTTTCCATCATATAAAAAATCTACTTAGAAGCTTACTTACGAACTAAATTACATCCTCGAGGTAGATAAACGTACATAATATTAAAACTAGGAGGCTATGTAGACAATTACATTCAAAGTTACACGTGATTTGTATTGTATAACTTTAGCATAGGGCCTCTCGGGGCGACGGAGCCTGAATGTAAGGTCCCTACATAGCCCATGTGACGGCAGAGGGTCACCATACCCGTAACAATCTTTGGCTTTACCATCACGACATCTCGCGATTTTATGTACACAAAAGAGAAAAAAAATTAAAATGTAAACTTAAACATAAATCTTAAGTATACGAAACTCAAAACGGAACCAATTGATGTGCTTAAACTTAAATGCATTTTTGATCCAGCAATAATGCCTCACAGCAAGCAACTAAAGTAAAGTTAATTTAATATTATTATTCTTCTTTGACTCAAAACTATACGGTTTACATCGCTCGCTTGAAGCTGTTGTATGGCGCATTGTTGGATCCAATCTTATTACTGACGCCATGGAGATCTCACAAGTGTTGGCCGCACATGGCGAGCACTATGAGATCCGCATGATGCACCTTCGCTAGACCATTACCTTCTAACCAGAGCTACAGCCACATATATAAGGGAGATCGGCCAAGTCCAATGAAAAAGGGATTGCAATACACCGACTAAATGTGAATTTTCCTATCACATCAAATATAACATTACAACTATATTAGGGACCACTAGTAACTTGTCCACTAATTAGCTTTAACAATGCGACAACTTAATTTAGACGTGTTATCCAATATCCCTATGTAGGTATGCTGAATTTTGTACCTACAATAATCACTTGAAATTAATTTTATAATTATAGTCACAAACAATTTTGCGAAACGACACAGACATGTTGCAGAATCAAAATTGACATGTGATGTTATTGTAATCTAAGTTTTGTACCTTATAAAATTTAGAAAGAAGCAAATCCAATTATTGATTTCAAAATAACGAGCCCCTAGTGCCCACCACTAACATTAGCAACCGTCCATAGACATTCTCATAATCCCTCCTTTTACTTAAACGAAAAAAGCTAAAAAACGTGATGCATTAATGCAATTCTCTTTTACGTATCACAAAAAACATTAAATGTCAAAAGAAATCACAACTATGAATTTTGAATTCATAAGAGAAAAAAAAAACGAAAAGACAAAAATAGAACAATATTTTTTTCTCGCCAATAATAATAAACATAAATGTTAACAATTTGCAACTGAAGTAGCAAAAGAAAAACATTATCTTAACAATAATACACCTAATAAAGAATGCCGATAGTAAAATGAAAGATAATAATTTTTATACAATAATTTTAACGGATTCGGTCAACGTAAAGTATAATTATGTGGTTCCCTTCAATGCTTCTACAGACCGTTTCCAACTACATGTCACTGAAGGCACTGCGTTTGATGTTCAACGCGACAGAGCAACGTACGTTATCGATCATTGTCTTGTAGGACTGCTGCACCACACAGTGTCACATCGTGCTTCGTTGCCAAATAATGCAACCTAAACTAATCGGTTAAATACCACCCAACAACTCCAAGAGAGGTCACAGACAATAAAATAAAATAAAAGGAATTTTCTGTGCGATAATTCTCAAACATCGACATTTAATGTTGTCCCCGGGCTTGTCCCTCAAACAGCTATACAGTGCTATTTTTTCTCTTTTTTTTTTTGTTTTAATAAAAAATTATGTGTTTATTTTGGAACCATAACAGCTATTCACTCGCTCATTCATAATGCCCTTCTGAGAAAATATAACGTCTATCCGTTTGTCATTAATTAAATCAAAAAATAGTTTTATTGTGTTTATTTTTTTTATACTTTAACTTTTATTTAGAAAACAAAGCCTGTGAACTCTTGCCACTTCCTACTACCCTTCCATAACCTAACTTTGAATGATACAGAAATCAATACAGGTTCACTCTTCATGTTTTTGGCGATATTTTTTTGATTATTTTATAAAAAGAGATTTTCAATAAAAATATCAATTTAATATAGTGTACAAATAGATTTTAAAATAGCCTGTCTATTAGAAACTAAAAATATTCAGATATTCACTGTATATTAGCTTCTATTTGGTCTATTGATACTAATAGTCGTTTTTATTCTATTCATATATTATCATACATAATATTTATTCAGTGAGTGTAATGTGATCGATAAAAATTTTCTACTTTAATATTTTGCTAACAGGTGTAACTACTAAAACTTTGCTCATAATAAACTATCTATTTGTTTTAAATATTCTCAAACAACAACACAGTTTGTATTTAATATATGAATAGAACTTGATATATATTTTTTTTGTATTTCATAACAAAAAACGAGGTAACCATTCCAAGAGAACTAAAACGCTGTCTTATAAATGGTACTAAACAACAGAAACTAAATATTTAAAAGTCACTGAGCCTTTATAAATCTTTCTCGTCATAAATATTCAATAAGACGTGTATCCTAAAATATAAATATAATAATAAATATGAATGCAACTTATTCCTAAATATCAGGAATATTACACACAGTCGCTACATTCACACTTAACAAAAAAAATAAAATAAATAATACGATGTGAACTTAAAATTGAGGATATTTGGCACTGTACCATCTGCTTTATGTAACTAAAACCATTTATTGCAGCTGAATGTATACATATGAAGTATTCTTCTCGAGCGTCGCCGATGCCAACACAACAAATTATAATACAATGACACCGACGACACTCCTACATTTATCATTTAAATAATTATTTTCTTTAAAAATCTCAACAGGTTGCACTTGAAATGACTAGGAATATAAAAGTAGTAAGTGGCCTTCATATAAATGCACTAAGACGAAAAAAAAATCTTTATATAACGGAATGTTAAAATCGATACCATCCCAATGAAACATATAATTATTTGGTCTCAATAGTAACATCCGCCCAGGCGAGCCGGTTACCAACGACAATGATGGATTTGCTTACACATTCATGCATCGAACCGTACATGCAATTTTTTTAATAACACGTTTTTTTACCTAACTACTTATGTATCTAGGGCAAAATTGTACTTTGTACAAAACTAAAACCGTTCCTCATTCACTGTACAGTAAAAAACTGCTGAAACTCTACTTCTCCGTATATTTTCGCACATTTTCCCGTTTGCTTCCTATCGACAGTGTGGCAAATGTGAAAATAATAAATTATACAGCCTGTTTTCTATTGTATCACAGATATTATGTCGAATGCGTAACTAAAATCGTATTTATATAGTCTATTGTCATTATGTCCATGTAATGAGTAAAATAAAATTGTAAAACAGAGGTAGTTTTGCCACAGAGTGTCGGTATACGCGTGTTTCAACCTAGGCCAAGGCGGTTTACAACATTCTCCTATTATTTACATACACTTAGCCTATGACCATCAGTCTCAACAACATTTCTAAGATTCCCTAGCTCAGGTATTTTTATAAGCTATGTCATAACTCGACCGAGAGCACAAAATAAATCGTCTAGATAAAGGTAACTTCTTCTCACAGTCAACTGGACATATTACTAAAGTTTGCAAAAAAATATTAAGGTACTTAATCGAAATGAGGGTGCAATAAAAGGTACGATATTTTACAAACATGGTACCAGACAGAGACGAGTACTGAGCAACCATTCAAAGTCACACATGAATATTAAATTAAGTAACGATTATCGCACAATTTCAAAACCTTAAAAAATCTTAAGATCAAATTCTGAGGTAGATACTGATTACATAATATGCATCAACGAGGTATATTATTGTACGCGTGTTATACACAGTTTGAGACGCGGCTCGGGCGACCATGAGTTGATAACATAGATACCGTCTCCGTAATCCATTCGTTAGCCGTCAGTTTATGGTAACGCGTTCAGAGGTAGATAAGACAGTCGCCCGGGTCGGTCCTAAATAGCAGAGGTAGTTCGGTTGAAATTAGATTGAGAACAAAACTTCGTGGGTTCTTACTGCGTGTGGTTGTGAAGGGGGCCTTGGTTGGGGAGGTGGGGGGTGACCTGATGGCGGTGCTCGCGCGCAATGTGGCGCCGCACGGTGTTGTTGCGCGTGAACGTGCGCGAGCAGTGCGGGCACGGCACGCGGATGCCCTGGTGCCGTTGCCTGATGTGGGCGCGCAGATTCGTCTCGTATCCGTAAAGTCTCTCGCAATATGGGCATTTCAGCTTTTTACCTGGAAAATTGGTTGGCACCTATTAACGAGATGAAATTGTTCGTTCAAACTTTGTTCATATTATACATCATGAAGTTAAAAATTGTCAATTTCAGCCAAATATTCCAGGGTTCTCCCTAAAACATCATTATCCTCACCGTCAGCAGTAGCGATTCCACCAGACTTGCTGGTGATCAGTTTCGCAGGCCAGGTATCGGGGCTTGGCTTGGGCGGCACAGGCGACGTCTCCATTGGCTTATCGTGGTAGTTAGCATTCGGTAGCGATGTCGCCGGCGGCGGAGAGTTGTTATATCCTTGAGGCTGGTAGTCATTCTCACTCTTTATCCGTAGGTCTAAAAAGGATGGAGAAAACACGTTATAGCTTTTTGAAATTTGAAACCTCAAATATCTTTCTAAACTACCTGCACTAATTACTCAAAAATAATCTACAGCTAGGCATGCAGATCGGTAAAGCAGTGTATTTTCTGGCGAAGAATATTGGTCTTACCCAAAGGGTCAAAATGAAGACTTCCAAGGTCGAGTCCCATGGATGTCTCAAAAGGTGACCTGGTGGTGCAAGAGGATACAAGATCCTCTGTGCTCTGATAACATCATACTGCGGTCACCAACCATTCATTCGCCATGCGTGGTGATTATGGAAGAAGATGATAATGAATGATGATGAAGTTAATGACATGAAGATTCCCAGATGACCGTTCATAACAGCGCAGCAATAACAGGCCGTTCTTCAGCAGTGGATGTCTGTGAGCTGATATGATAGTATGCCTGCCTTTTAAAAGCTGTACAGAATGGCCGGCCATTGGGATTTTTGATTGAAGCTCCACTTTTAGTCTTTTGACCAATAGCTTAGTTAGTACAAAAAGTTGTTTAACTTTAGTGCCCTCTTCCAAATCATCACGCAAATACATAATTTTCTAAAACCTACCTTCAGCACCTTGGTCATTGTTTAAGCGTTCAGGCATGTCGTCGTTGGCCGAGGCGCTGCGTTCGTATCCGTTGTTCTTGATAGGGTTGCCGAGGGTCGATGTGCAGTCAGGCGGGTTCTCTTCGTAGCGGGCGCCAGCGCCCGGCGAAGAGCGAGTGTCCGGCTCGTCGGCCACGCTGCCGCAGTGTGATGATGATGAGCTTTGCCTGAAATAGTCAGTAGTCCTTGTTCAACACTCGTCTATAATTGAAGTAGCTGCAGAAGTTAATCCTGAAGATATACAATAACAAAGGGGAGAACTGTATTTTTATGTTACACATAATTTTAGAAACGTCATAAAAAAGATAAGCAATGAATGAATGATTTTATGGCTGAGTAATATACATTACGTAATTCGTAATTTCTAGGTCAAGTTCGGTTTTATTTATCATAAAGCTGAAATGATCTTGCGTATTCTAGTATTTTATATCTGGATATATTCAAAAAGTGTATGTTGATAACGAAATAACTGGCAAGATCAATCGGTTTACTAAACTAAAATTAAATGATTATGTTATCTAAAGCTAAGACAATACATACTTATATAAGTACATTTCAAAATCATCGAACCCTAACTCCTACTGCTCAATTATAAAAAGATATGTTTCTGGGGAAGCGTAAGATTTCAATTGTTAAAAGCCACTGTAATTCACCTGTAATTCCTTGCGTGTGGGCTCTGAGAGGGAGACGGCTTAGGCGGCGCTGGTCTGCGATGCCCACCCGCGTGGATAGGCAAGTGTGCCGGCGGGGCATACCGCCCCATGCTGCCGCTGCCATGAATCGGCATCCCATACTGCGGCATTATCGGAGCGAACGTGGCTGTGTGCGAGGACGGAGCAGCTGACTCCTGGACCTCACAGTTCCCTGACCCTGACACCGGACTTGTCTTTATGCGAGCCTGATGGCGGTCTCCAGAATTCTGCTGGGTTTGTTGCTTCACCCAAGCGTCCTGAGACATCTCCATCGACAGGCCTTTGACCTGGAAATTCAAAATGAAGACGGTTTTGGTTTTGATTGTAACACCTGAATAAATTATTGGGTATTGATATGATAATACCATTGACGTATATAAATACAATACACGTTTGTGTAACTTTGGCCGCATGGATTTCATCAACATGCTTTAATTTCTAAGAACTGTGTATAAAATTTTTGACATTACACTCTTGTTGTTAACGGTTTCAGTTTTTATGGATGTTACTGATTTCATTCATCAATTTAGTTTATGTGAATATTGTTTCGTTGGTTGTAACAGCACCTCTTAATCTTGTTCATGGGTTTTCCTAGCTGGTTGTTGCAGCATGGGCAAGTACCATTCAAGTAAAAAACATATGCCTAAAAATAAACCCACCTGCAAATTCTCCCCACTCTTTAAGAAGCTGGAGAGCGCATCCTGGCTGACATGCACCTCACCCTTGTACATGAACTCGAGGAGTGCCTGCATGTTGTCAGCCGTGGTGGCTTCCAGGATGACATAGCACGCGCCAGCATGACTCGGGGGTGCTGTGTCGAACAACTCCTGGAAATGTTTACTGCATGCTGCGAGGATCACCTTGTGAGCTTTGAATTGGCGTCCTGTAACAAGGAAATTTTGGGGTTAGTGTTTGTTTCATAAGGTTATATACCTAAGGGTGAATTTCGCTAAACTTAATACCTTGTATAAGTATTATCCTACAAGTATTTATTTCTTTTTGGCAGGCTCCACAAATGTGAGATAAGATGATGATGTGTAATGTGAGATGATGTTAATATTAAATATAAAAATAAAATTTCTTCATTCGCTATAAAAGGTACAACAGAAGGACCGCATGTAAGACCGCGTTCCAAAAATAAGTCTTAGTGGACAGCTAGGGCACAAAGCGTTCTAAAAATCCATGAATAATGATTGTAGTATTTATAGTCCAAACTCAAAGCTGTTACGAGAAATAGAGTCGGTATTTGATGAATCTTCACAAATCCTGATGACCCTATTGTCTATTTTTATATTTAAGAATATATTAAACATCGTAAGTCCCAGCCCACGCGTTGCAATAAACAATAAACAAAAGTCAAGGTAACGGTCCCAGAGCAATTCTCAGAAGTGTACGAGGGGAACCTCTTCTCTGTGTGTGTTATATGGAGCGGGTGGAGAATTTATTTCCTTTTTATATTGAACCTCACTGTTAATTTTCTTTAATACAATAATAATACTCTCCAGACCGAGTTCGCTCACGGCAGCCAATCATAATACAGAATAGACAAGTACGCAGGAGATAATAGTGCACAAGTGTGTGCTCAACCACATGTGCATTCCTTCTTCTTTATCAGTACAATACATTTTTCTTTAGAACAATTGAATGAGCAAAAATAAGATTTTACCATTCTAAAAAAATATTGACAAAATTTTCAATTTCACCTTATATTGAAAAGCATTTATCTATTGTCAAAAAGATATATTTTAAGTAAATTAAGTACGTAAAAAGTTAAATTAGTAAAAATGTTTTATAATATTGTACCTACTTACCTAGGTAAGTACAATATTATAAATCATTTTCGAAGCCGATACATAGGCATTTCCCACATTAACCTTGTCCTACTGAGGAAAAATAGGTCAATACGATAATCATTTTTTTTTATTTTAACCTGAAATTAATGAATCTGTATAGATTACACCGTATATCGTTGATATTATTACCTTTTTATTGCTTCAGCAAAAGACAGATCATAATATCAAAACGTATCATCGCAGACGCATCGTTTTCAACCATGAAACCGTAAACTCAGTATCTAGTACACTTTTCAAATCATAGATGGCGTAACTAATCTAAGTAGTAAAGCTTCACTCAGCAATGTTTTGTTATCTTCGGTTTTCTCGTAAGTTTCTTTACAGTTTACGACTTCGTTGAAAGTCTAGTAAATTATGTACCTATTTTAAGATTAATGATTCTTGTTCAAGGTGATAAAAAGATAAGTGTTGAGAATGTCATAGGGCTTACTACTAGGCCCTTGCTTGTTCATGATTTTTTTTATCAAATAATTTAGTTTTGTGTCGATATAGGCCACGCGTATCTACCGGTCGCACTATAGATAGCCTGAGTACTTATACTATTACGTCATTACTCACGGAGCGCGGAACAAAATACGGTTAGCCTTGGACCCGCGGTCGTATGCGCTGCGGAAGGCCGCCCGCACGCACTCCGATTACACGGCGATCGATAGCAGCCAGCGATTGTTGTTAGAAGTTTGCATTTTTTATGAGAATGATTTAGTTTTAGGGGTATCGTGTGTGGTGTTGTTTATTCTGATGAATAATTTTACGTTTCTAAGTAAGGTTCTTGGTAGTTTGAAAAATTGGGTCTTATTTTATTCCGCTACCCATGTCAATTCAAAACAGTGTTAAAAGAAAAAAGATTTTAATTTCGGTTAATTTTAAATTTCACGTCGTTTAGTCATAAGTTAAGTAAGTATACTAAGTAATCATGAATAAAATAAATATTATCTATTCAAATAGTTGCGAACACAATATAAACCGCTTAACAAAATTCGCATACATAGATGTTAATAGCATACTAATGCTTGCATATATTCATAGACAAATGTAGGTTTAATGTTAGGTATTTACGCAGCTTTTTTTAGCACAAAACGACCTTCAATCAGTGCCATGTATGCGGTGTTGCCATTTAAACAATCCTTTGTGTTTTTTTTTTCTATTTTTAGATTTATTTAATATGGTAATCTTTATACGAGCTTTCGATAGAAAAATATTTGAAAACTGGGCAAGTATTTAGGTATTTGAACAACTTTAAATAATGATCATTAATTCAAACTATGCCTTTTGGATGACTATGTAATATATCTATATAAATATAAAAATCTAACTACCTACCTAGGTACATATAATCATACAAAGATGTGAAGCAACACATAGCGAAATTAAATAGCGATTTTCTTCTACATACATTTAAGATATAAAATACGTACAATTGTATTATTATACAATTGTACACACATTATTATCTTAAATGTCTAACTCGCGGCTTGACAGGAAGACCCTTGTACTACGTTTTCCTCAAAAAATGGTAGAGGAGGAATGATTAACTAGGTATTTCAACGATTTACCTTAACAGTACTCTCTGGTCACGTGGCATACGATTGTGCGTTCTAAGCCTTTTAGTTAAGATTTATTTTACACTGCCCCATGCTCGCTTATTTTTTTTTTTACATACCAAATGCGCTCACGATATGTAACGATAATAGTGTAGGTACTTGGACATTTGTCCCTACACGGCAGTCTATGTATCTATGGTATGTGGTCACGCGCAAAAATAGAAGGGAAATAACGGAAAATAAACCACAAAAATTTTTTTGACCTAAAACAGTATTTTTGATAACCTAATTTTTTTTCTTAAAAATAACGTTTTTATATAAAAAAAAAACATTATTTATTGTGATCTATGCAATCACTGATTTTTGGCTTTCTTAAAATATTAAGAAAATATATATATTAGCTCGAATAAACCTCAACAATTTATAGGAAGGTACTGCAATGACAGCACGACGAATATTTGTAAAAGCTTTATAAAAAAATATAAAGTAAAAATTATGTTTTTCTTTTGTCGCAAGCATGCAACCAGCCTACAGCCGAGGCACAGCGTTGCACGGCCGTATCGCTTCTACAAACCCCGCCCACGGATTTATTTCAAACACTTCCTCGTTCTTCGATCTATTTGTTAGGTTTTGTAGTTAAAGTACTTGATTTACTAACATAAACACGTGTAAAATAACCAAATGTGAGATTTTGTAAAGTAAAAAAACACTCTCAGTATTAGTAGGCCTTTGTTTTTAGTTAATATCAATATTATTGTTAGTAGAAACAAGAAATTCAAATACGTAGAAATCTAGAATACCTAGGTGCTACGAGAGTGCTACGAGATTTGCAATCGCTACAAATTCGCGTAGCACTTTGCTACATTTTGAATACTAAAGTTGAATGAAGGAAATTCGCTGTTCAAACACTGTGTCGTGTTTATTAAACATCTTTTTTTATCAACGCTGTTTTGTGTGCAGGCGGCGACTGAACACGGAGGTACTCATAAGCGATTGTCTATTTTTATTCTATTTCACTCTGTCGTAGAATATTAATAGGTTGTTGCTAATGATAGAAGCAATATATATTTCTTTAAGAAGACTTCAAAAAATGGCCAGTTTAAAAAATCTTTTTGCATAAAATCTGCTTATTTTTTTTAAGTTTTTTATAATTTTTTAAACTGCGTGTACATTTAATTTCCTTTGGAAAAACCAAGTTGAATTACCTACTTAAAACGTTAAGCTCTTAGTAAAGTTAATTTGGAAGACATTAATAATGCATAACTACTTTTTTTTTTATTAAGACGCAGAGAGTGTATTAAAGAACTATATGAAATAAAAAAATGACTGCCTTGTCTATGCTGCCTTGACTGCCTCGTTGGTCTAGTGGTCCCAAAGCGCGACTGCTGAGCATGAGGTCTTGGGTTCGATTCCCAGGTCGGGCAAAGTGTTATTGGGTTTTTCCGTCAGGAATTTCTCAGTAGCAGCTCGGAGTCTGGATTTGTGCCTGGTTTTGGCAATAAAATCGCCTCCTAGTACATGGGACTTAAACATGACTGGCGAAATGTGGAATGTACTAATGAGTACACCTCTGCCTAACTCTTCGGGGATTACAGGCGTGATGTTTTGTATTTATTAATAAAATAAAATTACCGATAAAACGTGCACACGCTGTACCTACCTTAGTAATTCTTTTAAATAGATACGCGCCTTACGAATAGAAGCACCCATCAATTATTAATCCGATCTACCTACTGTTATCTAGTACCTATCAGACAGGTGTCTTCAAGCCCTTAGCACGATACGAAGCCACGTTATATAGGTAATTGAATACGAAAATATATTTATAAAAAATACTTCTACAACTAGTCAGGTGCGGAGTACTTACTAGTAACCGGCGTGCTTGTATGACGAGATGTATGAACGTAGATGAGGCAAAAGGAGTATATAAGGATCGTAGCAAGTGGCATTCTGTAGTTTCTGCCTACCCCCATGGGAAAAAGGCGTGAGTTTATGTATGTATGTCTGTTTTACATCTAGCTGAAATCCATGACTTTGTTCACAGACAGTCTTTAATACAATAAAATTACCATATAACTAAAACTAATTATAATAAGGCTTGATTCAAAATACGGTACTCCTAGACACGGCGCGTATTGTTAGGCGATTCTTTTCTCAGGAGCCCTGACCACCGGTAGCTTGGACCTTGTTCCCGATGTCAGTGGGCTACTATTATTTTATTTTTGTATAAATGTTAAAAAATATATATAATAATATTACCAGTCTATTATTGTCCCATTACAAGGCAAAGGCCTTTTTTCATACAAAGAAG
Source organism: Hoplodrina ambigua (assembly GCA_949774945.1). NCBI lineage: Eukaryota > Metazoa > Arthropoda > Insecta > Lepidoptera > Noctuidae > Hoplodrina > Hoplodrina ambigua. The sequence goes on along the minus strand of OX458969.1, from coordinate 2,854,226 downwards.
GCACGAGCATAGATCACAACGCTGCCTCAAGGCGATATTGGCCTTATTTAACTATTAGGATATTTAATTAACTTCCACACGTCATTAAAATGCAAGTGCCTCTCATTTCTCGCAGGAACATAGTTAAACATAACATAACATAACGCCTGTAATCCCCGAAGGGTTAGGCAGAGGTGTACCCATTAGTACACCCACATTTCGCCAGTCATGTTTTTAGTCCCATGTAATCAGGGGCGAGCCACATACTTAAAGTCAAAGTCAAAACACAAAGACAAAGAACATTTATCGGTAATCTTCGAGATGTTATGTTTCAGTTGCGTTGCGTTTTATGTCAGTAACAAAAACATAATAAAAACGGTAGGTTTTATATAATGTATTATAATATTATGTACTAATATGTATGTATGTAAATTGACGGATCATGTCGTTAACGCAGTAAGAACCAACTGTCGCAACCTTGAAAGATTTTGCATGGATGTTTATGTGAATGAAGATGTACATAACAATAAGTGTAAAATAACAGTGCCGACTTCGAAATAGTGAATGAATATATTACTGAATGAAATACATGACGTATTTTCTAAAGTACTCAATAATAATAAGGCTCGCCCTTCTATTACTTGAACATATCTGGCAAAATGTGAGTGTACTAATGGGTACATCTCTGCCTAACTCTTCAGGGACTACAGGCGTGATGTTATGTGTTTCTGAAAGTATTAAAAAGATAGAAATACAATTACTTAAATCAAAACTGTACATTACTTTATAGTTATTAACTTCATAAATATTAATACTCGTAAAATTACAAAGTACCATTTTTTTAAATAGAAAATAGGAAGCTTATAGGACGTCAGCATTGCTGTCAATGGAGCAAGCACTGAAAAGGCTCGTACCATTGCCACGTTGAATGGCAATGCTGTTTCTTTTGCCAAAGAAAAGGCCAGCCCTCTGGTCATGCCGAGAGTCGCGAGAGAATAAGGTGAGCGCTCGGGCCCCATAGTGTTTCAACCCCAAACGGCTCAAACAAGGTCCAGGACGGTTGTTATATTTGTTGTTGTTGTTATTGAAGGTATTTCAATAGAATATGTTCAATAACCATGTAGATGACAAAAACCTTAGGAATTGCAGTGGTTCTTAAAATTGAATTTTATGTCTAATTAATTTTATTCACTTAAGGTTTTTTTTATTAACTGAGTGTAAAAAAATAATTCATTATTTTTAAAAATAAAATTCCTCGTGAGAAATATTAAACCTTGAAAATTAAGTTAACAAAAAATAAAACGTAATTGATATATAGGCATGTAGTCAATTATCTCGTATCATTAATGAAGTATTTTAATCCATTCCTACATTTAAATAAATAAGTATCTACTAGGATTTCTTTTCATAATAATCTGGAAGGTTATCTGCCTAGGCTTTTTCTAACTAGGGGTCGGCTTCGGATGCAGTTGAATACCAAGTTTTTACATGAAGCGACTGCGTATCTGACCTACACAACCCAGTGACTAGGTAACACGATACCCTCTTTTTTTAATTGGTAAAAATCATCAAATGATTCCTTCAAGGGAAGGGACTATCAGACTTTAACTGACTAAAAAACCACCCTATTCCTTCTGTTGCCCTTTACGTTCCGAAACTCACGATATCCCTTAGTAACACTTTGACTAGGTACCCGTGACGACTAAAAACTTTTGACTTGATAAAACTCATTCGAAATCGTCATGGACTTCCTCCGTCGTCGCGTCGTGTCGGTGACGGAGGATCATACCAGACTCTTACCAGCTGTAACCATAGCAGTGTTTCACCTCTACCTATGGCCGGGGATACGAGATTCGCATACCTAAGCATTTGTACATAAATTCTACTAAATCAAAGAATTCATTTGTTTTATTCACACTGCTTGTAACATACTTACCGTAAGGTGAGTAAACACTAGAGCATTTACTTGTAACAGAACAACGAGCCGCTCTATGATATATTCCAGTGTATCACCCTTCACGAACCAGACGTCAGGCACGCTCGCCATTTTGTTACAAGAATAATTGTACAAATCAACGAGCGTATTAGTGTAACATTTCGTCGAGCCTTTGCACGAGCAATTCATCAAGATAAATGCAGCACACGCAACTTGTAGGTTCGACATTTCAAGAAAGAATGGACGCAAGGTACGACGAATGTTACTGGTAAATGCACAATCGCTGTGAGCATTACGCCGAGCATTCGTTACATTACACAGGAATGCTCAAGACAATGCTAGAGCATTGTCTTGAGCATTCCTGTGTGAGGGTGTCTAGGTGAGTATAGACTAGAGTCTATACTCACCTATACGCTTCATAACTGGTAACATAACCCCTACATTGTTATACTAGAATATAATAAGTACCCATTCTTCAAAAGAATTGATGAAACTCCGCAGATATTTGTAACTGCCAATAATGAAACACGAGTTACAATTTGTCTCAATCAATTGACAGTATTTCAGCTCATAATACAGAAGCGAACAGCGCACTAAAAAATAGTGATTGCTGTGTAGAAGTTCAATGTAACGTTATAGAAAAATAACGTTACAACGCTATTGTTATTTTATTGTAAACGTATAATGCGCTATGTATGTATTATATTTGTTAATAGCTACGTGATTTCAAGGTAAGTACAAAATAATGTGATTATAACCAAAATGCAGTCATTTCTACAATATAACATAACTATCGCTATTCTTAACGGTGTAATAAATAGAATATAGCAATCTAAACCTTTAGATAACGTGTAAGAAGAGTATCTATCGGAAAAAGAGCGTCAGTTAATTTTACGTAACCCTATTATCATTCTTTAATAAACTCATTTCATGCTCCATCGAAAAGCTGAACCATCGTCGCATATACCACTGCAGTTTCACAACGCATGCGCCCACCGACTGCGCCTGCGCCACCGCCGATGTTTAACGAGGAAATGAGCGAACGACATTGGTCGCTCGCGCAGCTTGCAACACAACTGACATTGGCCCCATTTCGGGACCTACAAACGCTTATCGTGCTTGTGTGCATGCGTTGGACGTTATAATTTTACGTTATGATAATTCTAATGTGGATTTGTGTGTCAAATAGGCCTGTTTATAAGAAAAAATGAATATTAGGTATAATGTTATACACGGTAGAATACGTTATGTCTCTAACTTTTACTATGGATTCAGTAACATTTATAATTATAATAAATTAATTATATTTATAATAATAATTATATATACATTTAGTAACATATCCTTACTTTTATAATTGTTTTTTTATAAATTGTTGAATTATTTCATCCGTTATTTAAAAAAAACCGCAGTTCCAGTCACATGACCGTTTAGGTTGCACTTTTCAATTAAACAGATAAATTAATGATTAAATAATCTAGAAAGTATTTCAACTATAAGGTGTATAAAATCAATAACTGAAGTTTTGGTAAAAATCTGTATTTGATGTGCCTGCGATTTAAAAAAAATAAAGGTTTCAATGCTGAATTAATGCACAGGAAAGGTCACATTGAGCAAAATTCTAGATCAAGAACACATTCGCGCAATAACCTTTTATCTGTCTTAGGTTAAACGTTTTAGAATCACTAAACCGAACAAAAATCACATTACTTACAAAAAAATACAATCATATTTCAAAAAAATATAAACGTTGACTGCCTCGTTGGTCTAGTGATCGCAAGCGCGACTGCTGTGCATGAGGTCTTGGGTTCGATTCCCAGGTCGGGCAAAGTGTTATTGGGTTTTTCCATCAGGAATTTCTCAGTAGCAGCCTCGGAGTCTGGATTTGTGCCCGGTTAATGGCAATAGGCTCGCCCCCTATTACATGGGACTAAAAACATAACTGGCGAAATGTGGGTGTACTAATGGGTACACCTCTGCCTAACCCTTCGGGGATTACAGGCGTGATGTTATAATATAAACGTTGCTTCATTCTTCTGTCTCAACAATTACGAAAAAAACGTGTCAGCTACAACTAATAATAATATATCTAATTCAGTTTATTCAGTGGCACGGTGCGTCCCAATTCCACCGAGCGGCGTTAACCCAAACATGCTGTTCTCATCATTTGAGGGCCCCTATGACCATACGACATTGCACCGCGGAGCGACGCGTAAATAGGTCAGCACCAACTGAATAGATTATAAGGATGGTAACGATTCGTTCTTTTATGTAGTACACCTTTAAAAATTCAATGATATCATACAATTTTCAATGACAAAACGTTATTGATTGAATCGTTACGTATGTGTGTCGTTTATTCACAATGAGCTTGTTACAATATTTGTTTATTCGTTGTCTACTGTGTTCTTGAATGAATGACACGGACGCGTTTACATTTTTATGTTTTGAGCAAGTTTTTAGTGTCAAAACTGGATTACAATTGATTTTAATTGACAACAATGACATTATTCGAGCAATAAAATGACATTTGGACGTTTACGAAACAATAAAGTTCGATTTGTTCTATTTATAGCCCGTAAATGTTCGCCGCTGTACATGGGCCTCTCCCATAGAGAGCGTCCCTAAAGAATCAATGCCATTATTATTTCCTTGTCTACTAGATTGGTATTTGCAACGTGGTTCGAAAACGTGTTTTTTTTTTTGTATATTTTCCGCTACATGTACTTGGAAAAAGAAATAAAATAAATAAATAAATAAATATCTTGGGACAACTCACACAAGGCTATCTGATCCCAAGCTAAGCAGAGCTTGTGTTATGGTAACCAGACAGCTGATATACATACTTATATAATTTATAAATACATACATATTATAGATAAATCACACCCAGACACAGAACTAACAATCGTGCTCATCACACAAAGTTTGTCCTGGGTGGGAATCGAACCCACGACCTCCGGCTTAGCAGTCAGGGCCGCTAACCACTAGACCAACAGGCCCGTCAACAATTGCCAAAATGACAATTTCTTATTCATAAAAATGTATTATTCGCAATCAGAACGTCATTTTGTTCGTCAATCAAACGGTCAGGTTTATTGTATTGCACGTAAAACCTTATGTTCTATCGAGAAATAGTTATCGATAATAAATCTTCAAATCACGTGTGATAACTGCTATTTGTATAAGCATTATGATGCGAAACAGTGGGCGGTGTAATTTTGCACGTTAGTGTTTAACATTTTAATATGTTTATTGAATTTCTAGGTTTAGTCATGATTATGCATAATCATAAAACGTATAAGTATTTATTTTAATTAAGCATAATTATTAATGTTTATTTACGACGAGATCCAGCCCACCTCAATAACAAGCTCATAACGACTTCTAAAAATCCAATCGCTCTCAAAATTGAAAAGTCAATGAAAATTGAGTAAAACGTAATAAAATTAATAAACGGGCCAATATTAAAAAACACGATGGGAGAAAAAAAACCACGAAAATAGCACAAACATCTGCGATTTCCCCAACATCCGGGAGCGAAAACCGAAAATTCGGAGCGAATGCGAAATCAAATTGAAAATTGAGTTCCCCACCCGTAGATATAAGCTTCAAAGCCCGGATGCAAGTGAAAACGACATCACAGGGGGAGGACGACTAACCCCATTCCACGCCGCCCGCACACATACACAGCCTGTATATGACAACGCATCCCACCCGCTGGGTGTGCCTCCCGAATTCAAGGTCGGCGCGGGAGGCTCACGGGCTCGCGAGAACGAGACAGAAACACACACCCCCACTGAAAGTGCAAGCGAAATGCGTGAGAGAAAATCAATCTTGCACGGAGTGGGGCGGCTGGAAAACTAGGTGAACTGTTTCGGACGTTCGGTTTTTATACGTGAGGTGATTGTTAATAGTATTGCAATCAGAATTTTAGGAAACGTTTTAGGCTAGGTTTCTTAAGTATTGGGCTCGTTAATCGCATTGTTTAAGCACTAGACAGTTATTTCGAAGTCGGTCAGAAGTGGGTGACGGTTAGAGGCCTAGATTTGGTCTAGCGCCGCGACACAATAAACCGACATTTTGATTATACTTTCTACGTTCGATTTTTCTATTTATAAATGTTTGATCGTCAATAAACGGAAGTTCGTAAAAGAATATCATTGAGAATGTTAAAGAAAAATGTCACAAAAACATGACAGTCTTTGAAACAGGTACGCAAGGAGCTTTGTCTTTCTCACATCATAAAGAGCGTTTACAACGTACGGCGTTTCCATGAAACGATCAAGCCGTATTTTTTTTTAAATAAATGAACCGATTTTAATGAAGCTTCCCACGTAGCAGGAATCAGGATACATAGGCCTAAAAGTTATCAGAGAACTTTTTAGAAAAATTGTGTTACGCCTGAATTCAACTGATTTTCTTTTCCATAGAAATTGAGATTTCCAATTTTCTTTTGTTTTTAATACGATATTTGGATAATGTACGCAAACTGTAAGCAACTTTGAAATTGTGAAAAGCGATCAGTGCAGAAATTATCTCTAATCATTTTAAAACAATATACAATAATAAACCTTAACATAAAACCTTAGAGTACTTGTTAAATATGTACAACAAAATGGAGAATAGAATATTGTTTATATGTTGAAAATAGAATACTTAGTTCTTAATGAAAAACTACATAGCTAAGTAGATACGTACCTAAAAAGTTAACGATTTCATGTAACTAAAGTTATGTTAAAGCAAAGTCCTGTTAACTCAATAAACCCCAAAGTGTTTAGTGCCTAAATTTACCCCAGAAGCACTGTGCCTAAACCTAACCCAATGGATAATGTGTGGCTGAACAGAAAATTAACGAAAAAGGCCCCTACTGCACACGATCGATCTCTTTGATTACCGAAACCGCTCAATCATCGTGACTGAACAATTTTAGCAAAGGTAAATTTAACCCTTCCGTAGCATCCCCAACAAATCAATAGGGGGTACATTCGACGGGGGTAGAAATTAGGCCTACACTAAATATGCACAACTATACAAGAGATTCCAGGGCCTCGCTGGGGAGGGTTTACGTGTATAATGCACTCGAGTATAGACTGCGGGGGTAAGAGCGCCCCGCTGCGGTATTAGACGGGGGGAGGGGTTACCCCTCCACCCCTTCATACTGATGTTTGGCCGACCGCAGCAACACCTTGATTATTTGACCAAACCTGCGTGATGAAAAGTGTTTTTTTTTATTTTTTTCAATATTTTTTCACCGACTGTGCGAGTTATGCCTTGTTAGTTTTTATAGGTTCTTTTTTATTACATACACTGTAGCGCATTTTAATTTATCTTCATAACAATATAAGTCGTATTGACACGAACGAGTTTACGTACCTACCTATGAGTTTTTTTGTGCGTAAAATGTAAAGCTGTGGGCGCGTACGCTGATCGTTACTTATCTAAATGTATTATCGTTCCTATTCATTGTTACAGCTTAGAAACTAAAATAGCTTGCTAGTGTACTAATAAAAATGCTGTTCCTTCTACTTTTATGTTTTTGTTTTTAGAAAAATGGTTGGTACCTAATAATTTTCCTGCCCTTCAGATACTAGTGCACAATATTTGGTTTTGTCACCTTAAAAGTAACCTTTTCTATTTAAAAATATTAACATGTTGAGGAATGGTTTCTACAAAACATTTTGCTTTTCCATCTGCAGCTGAGCAATTACGCAAATAAACGAGATTTTTAAACATTCACCGGAAAAAAAAATATTTCATTAATATTCACGATACCATCCATTATAGCCTAACAAACTTAAAAAACCGGTTGTAAAAACTTAAACAACAAGTCCGAAGCTATCAAAAATATTAATTTTGTTCTCATAACTTCTCAATATTTCAAATAAAAGTAACTGTATTGACCTAAGGTTTCACCGAAATTCTATGAAACGAAAAATTTCTGACGCGTAGTTAGCATTAGACAAAATCATGAAATCTATCAGCTGTTACTCTCCCACGAGCCACGGTGGTTGTAAGTGACCAATAAGGGAAATGGGTTATTATGGTAGCACCTAACAATCTATAGCTCACGACATCATTTCATATGCACAGCTGTCGGCATCAAGGCTTTTCCCTTAAGCCCCCTATTTAACTTACAATCGATGAAATCGTTGTGGAATAAATGACGATACATATTTCATAGAAATAACCTTTACTATTGACGTGAGCATAGATTTCGATATCGCAACGATAAATTGGAAGATGTATAGACGGCTTAATGTAGTGACAACCAAAAGTTGTGTTAATGATGGATTTATAGTCACAGCTGGAAGCCCTCTACAAAAAGAAAAATTTTATGTATTTTAAAAACAACATTTTATGCGTAAAATCTCGTTATATGCTTGACGTTAACGAGTAACTCAATCCTTATTACCCCTTTGAGCATCCATAACCCTTTACAGACAAAATTTCATTAAAAGTATAATTATTGAACCAAACATTTCCTTTATAGCAAGCTTCAATACAATTTCATTACAAAATCCGTGTAAAGGCACAAAATCGATAGTACCATTGGAATAAAGCTATAAATATCACATAAAAGGTTCGAACAACACGTAAAACTGAACAGTGGCAGGTCTTATCAAGTATTCAAGAACCGAAACTGTAACCTTAACAGTAACTGTTGTCAGTGATATAGGGATGTCAATAAAATCACTAAGTAATGGCCTTGCTGTCTTGGTTTAGAGATAAAACTTGAATAGGACTGTTTTTCAGATTTGAAATAGACAAAAACAATTTCGATCTAGGTGATTAAATATATTTTATCTTTATTCATACTAGTCGATATACAGTACCACATGAAACAGTCATCTAGCTGTATTATTCGCTAGTGTTCTTATTAAAATTCTGCATTAAACTTCTATTAACAATTGTGTCATTGAACAAAATCGTTTCATTTCAGCCGTTATCATTTTCAATATCTTGCATTTAACCATTTACGTTCAGCTGTTGTCGAAAATTTATCGCTTTGTTATCGCGTTCTATGATAAAAAGTAGTAACTAGACATTTCTATCTATGATAAAGGCTATTTCGATAATACTGATACTGTACTTGAAAATCACTAAACTGGATATCCATTCATGCATTTCAGTATTAATAAAGCAGGTATCTTTAAGGATTTTTTTATTACAGCTAGCTCAAACAATGTAGCCTAAAAGACTCGTTCTGGTAATGTAGAATCATTTTCCTTACATATGAACCTACCAGATGGTAGGCTCGTAAACTGAAGGTAGGTTATTCCCGCCAACAGTCAACATAAAACAGTTCGAGCGTAAATTTGAATAAATGCAAGCTCAATTCACACCAGAGGGTGAAACCATAAAAATGATGCAAAAAGAATCAGCGGCCCCTCCATCCTCCCTCACGGCGACACACTGTATGTCTGTGGCTTTAATTCCTTTGACAGAATACAAAAATCTCTTTGATGTACATGTACTTATGAACGTGAATTTAAAATCAATAATAGTGAACTAGATACGTAGCTTACCCCCCTACCCCCCTGTAGGTACGTCTGCACTGAAAGTGACCGAAAGAACTAAGCTAACCGACTAACCTAAAATCGATTTCAACACAACTACTAACTGGAAATTGATGTTTAAACATCTAAATTACCAAGTATTGGAAACTTGTCCAGTTGGAACACAGAACGCAGTAGTTTCTGTGTTCGTAGCTGGAAAGCGGAGACAGTGGGAGGGTGGGTGTTCCGGGGGGTGTCTGGGGGGTTGGTTGCCTCGCGACACATATACCGGCTCGGTCGATAAGGAGAGCGGGCCGACTCGATGCGTTCCGCATAGACTTTGAAAACGCAGTGAATTCGACTGTTAAAATTGAATGAGATTTTGCTCGAAATTCGGTGAAAGCTTCTGGGAATATACTCTTGGTTTCTGTTAAAAGGAAAACAAAGCAAGGTAAATAGGATTTGTCAGCAGCGTTTATTAAAGTTAAGTAGTGATTGGCGAATACAGAGATCGTCTTTATTCGATGTTCTACGAGCTTAATTGTTGATTAGAGCTCAGAATTTATAGGTTACGCACAAAATCTGCATATTATTTTGTGTTGCTTTAATTAAAATATTTTGTTCAATATCCGTAGCATGTTTGCATATCATTTCTAATTTATTATTTACATTATATACAAAACTTGTAGCTGTTATTATGTATGTTTAAAACGGTAGGATTAATTACATTTAATTAAAAAAATTGTCGCTTCTATCTTGCGTTTTTTTTTAAGTCAAGAACAAGATTTTACATTCCAACAATTTTATCTTTGATCAAACAGTTTTTTTTTTATCGAAAGGCGTTTCCTTGTAAAAATAATTAATTTTCACATTGCACACTTTTCCATTATCTAAAGACGTTAATTATTAATGCGACTTAACAAAGTATCGAATCCGTAGAGAATACTAGAACGAAATACACTGTTTTATCAATTTTCAGGAACTGGGAAGTATCTCGAAAATAACGAGGACACCGAATCAACCATGTAGAAAACGAGAATCATCCCCCTTAACTCGAAAGGTAAGTGGCAGAAGATATCCAGGCTTTATCCGTGTCTCCAGAGATTTTCTAATATATCTTTACGTTCTCAGAAATTGTAACAATTTTACTGTTATATTTAACAGTTAGATTAAGAATACGGGTATTAATAGATATTTAGTCGAATCGGAAATAGAAATATGGCGTAGGTTTATTGTTAAGAAATCTCATTTTTGACGTCAATTCTCACAAATTCTTATGGAATGTCTTTTTCTATTTATAGCGTTTTATATAATGCTTTACAAAAAAATGCGTTTCGAATTTTAAAAGCAAGCAAGTAGGTACAATTCACACTTGACGAGTTTCTATAATAAAGATCGCGGCATACACGTGCTGAATTACCTACTAAACCGGTTATCTAAAAACAAGTTCGCATCGAGTTTTTTCTATGCGACTACGTCAAAATATTGTAGGCAGAAATTCGCGCATCTGTGTCTAGTAGGTACTTCATTTTCAATGATTTGAAACTTAGCCTTCAAGCTTAACGGGCTGTATGCTAAAGTTTGTTCTAACTGCGAGTATGTACAGTAATTTGTTAGGGCAAAGGGCCCCTAAATTGCTTGTACAGTGACAAATTGCGCCGCTCTGTAATAACTCGTGTAGTCTTGTCCTTAAGTTTACTCTCACTAGTTGCAGGGGTGGTAAGCAGCTGATATTGTTTGTGGATCTTCTTATACTTTATATTTAGACAGAGATTATTTTGTCGCTTAAGTTTTGCGATAAAAAAATGCCTTGTTTTGCTGCTAAACTCAAGACTTATTCTTAATACTTCATTATCATGAAATAAATATAGAAGTAAAACCGTTTTGAAAATAATATATACGGTTTAACGACCTAATCATTATCTAAATTCATTTCCAATGAAATTCAACGAGCTCTTTATAATTATTGCAAATTGCCACGTTAAAACTAAAATGTCTTCAAGAGGAGTCGCTTAAACTATAAGCCTTCCATTTTGGCAGGGCCATGAGTGCAAACTTCCTACCCCCACCCAGTCCTCACGCACCGGGGAGGCTGATCCCCCTCTCTTCCCTCCCCCTCTTGCGTCTAGCACTTGTTCGGTACGACCTCGAAAACTTAGGCCTAAAGTTAGCGTATGTAATATTAGTGACGAAGAAATGGAAGCCTATATTTTTCATGTGTGGGTTGGTCTATCCCTCAGGGTGAGAGGAATTTCAAAGGGTACTGATATAGGCTTTGAAACTATGGCCAAGAAAAGCGAATATTGCAGTAATGAAATTAGGATGATGTTACTATAAAGTTTTTAAATTCTGTTAAACATTTTCAGCCAAGTTTAAAAAGAACTTCAGCCAACATTATTGAGCTCATAATTGAGTCACGTGAATCATGAAGAAATAAGTTGATTCAAAACAGCACCCACCTTGAAAACTTACAACAATATACATACTTTGCTGTTAAATTACATAATTACAAAACTCAGTGCGAACTTAAAATTCTTTCGCGGACCTTGTTTCGTCGTAAAAATTAACGAGGAAGCCCCACATAGTATTAACCCCGAGGAAGGTAACGTGAGCTGTTCAACAAAAACGTATTGCAATTATAACATCTTTGTTAATTTTAAGGGTCCCAACATACATATTGTTTTCATCCTGGCCTGATCGAAAATCGGAAAGTCAGAATTTAGGACTAAAGTCATAATATCGCGACACACGCGCCCGTTTAGTTTTTTTAAGTCGAAGTCAAAGTAATGGTTTCAGTTAAACGATTTACAGGCACATTTGGATTGTGAAGGAGTCGATTAGGAAATCAGAAAATTGAACCTAATTAGTATCCCACAAACCAGGTAAGTAAGCCCTTTTTTTAAGGATCATCAAATGACTCTTTCCGCACTGGGCGGAGCGGAAGGGAGTGTCAGACTCTTACTGACTAAAACCCATCCGTGTTCCTTCTAGTGCCCTTTCTGTTCCAGGGCCGCGGGAACTCTTTCGAACCCTGGAGGTAATTAAGCCATGAGAACTTCATCGTCAAACATCCACCAACAAACGGTAGGTCTAATGTGTTACCGATGCGCCGGTTTTTAATTCTTTTCCGACCGGACCCAGCAAAACCGTATGTATGGTAGAACCATTAGGCCAGTATTCTTTGTTGTAATTTTCTTTCGATAAATACAGCCAAGTTGTTTAAATTTTTGACTTCATCCAACAATGATTCATTAAATTATACTTGAGAAATTCTGTCGTGTTACATTCGAATTATTTAAATTAAATTCATGCTGAATTAAATAGGTGTACAGAAATCGTAGATTTACGAATTGTTAACAATGAAATCTTTTAAGATATAGTTTTCCATGAGCCCAAAATTGGAGAATGAAGTCTTACTGAAAAAATTAAAGCGATGTCAAGTATCCCTCTTTCAATTATCGACAACTACAAATGTGTATTTTGTTTTAAACATCGGTAGCTTACGAAAATTAAAGTGTAACTATGAAGGTATATTTTGAAGGGGATTTAGTTTGGTGGTCTCTAATTAGGATACGGCACCCCATCTCGACCCCACTGAGGGGTTGTAGAATTATAATTAGGGGAGAGAGCGGGTTACACTCACTTCTCGCTAAATAATGATATAGGTAGGGTATTGGATTTGATACGTGCAGGAGTAGCAGTCAGGTCAATGTTTTTCAAATTATAAAATATTGCTTCTGTCCTCTACTCTGTCCGCGGAGAAGACAAGTGTAGCTCAAACCATGCCTTATGCACTTTAAAAGTAGTTTTCTATCGGTAAAAACATTTTTTACAAATGAATAAAATTTACCACTTTTTAATATTACTTTAGAAGTATAGATTAATATTATTACTTACAGCTGTTTGCGTGACTGCGAATCGAGGGAGTTATCTTTCAATATTTATACGGAGCACGATTAAATATACTTTTAATCAAAATCAACTTTTTTTCTTATATTTTTTTATATAAGCGCCATCTGTTGGTGGCAGCATGTCCTCTGACCTTAACCCTCTCGAGCCGAAGGCCTCTTGTGTAAGCGATTTATTATGATCTAAGCCTTTGCCGTCATGCGCAGACGTAATTGTGAACAAAATTTTTTTTTTGTTATTTTTTTATCAAAGCGCTACCTTTTAGAAAATCCTGAGTTTAATTAAAATTTTCGTCATAACCAATTTGTAAAATGTACTAAAACAAATGTAATGTTAGTTGTCATATTTATAAAAGCTTTTCTTTTTTCATTCATCTTTATTACTATCAAATTTTTGATAATTTGATCGATCTATAAAAACTGTCACTGATAGAAAATTCGGACTGCCGATAAAACACAAACGATTCCATTCAAACATACCTAGTGCAGCGCGTGCTACAAATGGCCGATTTTGAATCAAAAGATAACTCAAAAAGCTATCTTTACTCGTGGAAATTCAATGAAAAAAATATCTAATCTATTAATACAATAGAATAGGGCGTCACATTTCCACTCTGATTGGGCGAACGCGCAACGTAACATATCTTATCTTACACGCAAACGCATTATGTGAAAACAGAAATAATCAATTCAATCGTAGTGCGAACTTGTTTTTTAGAATCTGCGTAGATAAAAAAACCCGAAATGCATTCGTCATTTTGTTTTTCAATTCCGGCTACATTTAGATAACCCTGGTTCATTATCTCGAACCGACACGTGTAAGTTTAGAGGCCAAATTTTTTGTACACTGAAATAAAATGCACTTGTCGTGTAATTTGTTTCGCGAATTCTTTTTTTTTCGTGGACACGTGCACTTCATTTGCGTCACAATTTATAGCTTCGTAAATTTTATTTCTACGCGCAGTCGCAGGGTTGACTGACAAACTATAAAAGGTATTTTTATTATTTTTCGTAAAATACCGGAACGGTAACGTACGAACAATATTGTGTAGCATTATGAGATAACATAACATTACGCCTGAAATCCCCGAAGGGTTAGGCAGAGGTGTTCCCATTAGTACACCCACATTTCGCCAGTTATGTTTTTTAGTCCCATGTAATAGGGGGCGAGTCTATTGCATTATGAGATATTAAAGAAAAAATTTCACTTATTTCCTCATGTAATCAGATTAGATTGAATTTGCTTCGTAGGTATACAATTCAGGGAATTCTGTAACATTTTATAATGTATTTTTAGCTATGGGTTTATTTCCAGTTTTGCAAACAATACTGTAAGTACTACTACAAATATTTTCCAATTGTATATCAAATGTAATTTGTTTTGAATCGATGTTCGTAGTATGTGTAGAATAGTATCTCATAACTCAGATGTTATTGATATTCGAAGTCTGATTTCATTTGCCTACAAAACAGCGTGGTTATTTTTAAATAATTTTGTTTCGTTTCTTTTTAAAGTCAAACACACATACATAAATTCACGACTTTTTCCCATGGGGGTGGGCAGAAACCACAGAACGCCATCTACTACGATCCTTACGATCCTTAAGGAGTATTCCTTTCGCCTCATCCACGTTCATACATCTCGTCATAGAACTACGCCGGTTAAAAAATAATAATTTATAATATATTTCCGCGTTGCATTTAGTGTAATAACTCTAATTAATTTGTTATTTCGACTGCGATTAGACAACTTTGATTTTCAGAAATCCGATGACACACACATTTTCCTTATCTATAAATTTTGTTGTAGATAAAATAACAATATAACGAAAAACCACAACCCTAAAAAATTCATGGCCAAACCCGCAAAAAATGCCAATATGCAACAGACTGGCGACAAAATTGATAATGTATATCGCAAACATTGCCAAAAAAAATATAATATAGAGGCAATTTATCGCACGACGGAGTCAACGACCTGTTTATCGCATTAGCAAGATTTCGCGGACATGCATGCCTGTGCGACACTATGTAGGTAGTTAGGTAGGCACCAAGTGATAAATAGTGATAATAAAATTTGCTGTGTTACGAAATAAAGTACATACATTACAGTTTTCATGAATCTAAATATATAGTTTAAATGTTTAATACTCTAGAATCTATCATCATCATCTGCCTAGCCTTTTCCCAACTACGTTGGGGTCGGCTTCCAGTCTAACCAGATGCAGTTAAATACCAGTATTTTTACATGGAGCGGCTGCTTAACTGATATTCACAACCCAATTACTGGGTAATAGGTACAGTACCACTTGGAAAGACTGGTTGTCAGACTTTTCGGGCTGCTGACGACCCGTAACGACTGTCAAAGATTCACTTATGACAGACGGGACCAACAACTTTAGCTCGGATCCTCTAGTAGGTATCTAAACGAGGTGTTAAAAGACACATCACATACCTGTGAACTACGCATTAATTGCCCATCAAACTAAGCAACATTTAGAAAAAGTTACTGCTGGGAAACGACTTATATGTTTAGGAATATTTGCTATGAAAAATCACTATTTATGGGAGTACGGCACTCAAAACATTATACTTACGGGTGCATCTAATCGTATAGGGGTCATGGATGTATTTAAAACATTTCAATTTTGTTTTCGTAATAAAACGTTCAAAAAAGTTGGAACTTTGACATTCAATATCTTTGTAACTAGAAGGTTCCCAAAAAGATAGTCTAAAACAAGATTTTATATTATAATCTAGTTAGGTTCTATTTAACATTGAAAGAAACTCAATTTTTCGACTATCTAAATTCGTAATAAAACGCAGGGGCCCCGGGATGGTCAATGACGGCCCTGTGTATAGAGCCCTCTTTAACCTATTGGATGTCCCTTGGTATTCTCATTGCATTGATGTTAAATTTTCTCTTGTGAATGTATATAATAATATATGTATTATCTAGTATATAATGTAATGTAATATTCAAATAAGCACACTGTATATTAGAAGAAATACATTACTATTAGTATACTGTACTGCCAATGCTTGATGTATGTACATATTATTATGTTAGTGTACATTTTTGAATGAATAAATAAAAATGAATTCCGTAATACAGTTTATGCTAGTACCTACGGTAAACGGAGTAAATCAATTCCATATGTATGTACCTACTAATTTTAAGTACTTATTTGTATATGTTAATCGTCATTGTTTGATTTAAACTGTAATAATATGGAATTGTGCAAGGTTGTTAGATTCTATTTGCATTTTTTTTTTCGGTTTTGAATTTTACGATTACAAACGATTTCAAAGTTAGGTACTTTCAATTTTAACTGCCACACAATACTCAGCTGTCGACAGACTTGAGCTCCTATTAGATGGTATGGCATTGTATTATACCTATGAGTCGTCGTGCATAACGAATCAACAGCGGTTTTAGTACCTACCTACCTTATTCCAAAAGTGATAACATAAAACCCGCTTAAGCATTTAACGAACATAGAATATACAAAAAAGTAGAACGGCAGTGTTATTCTGTAAAAGTCTTCTTCGGTTAATACAGTTAGCATGTGATGAGCTGCATCCTATCTAATTCTCCTAGTATTAGATAGGATGGCAGGGCAGCTCACCTGAAGCTTAATCTATCTGCCAAGCCTTTTCCCAACTATGTTGGGGTCGGCTTCCAATCTAACTGGATGCAGCAGAATACCAGTATTTTACATGGAGCGACTGCCTATCTGACCTCCACAATCCAGTAACTGAGTAATACGATACCCTTTGGTAAGACCTGGTTGTCAGACTTTCGGGCTTCTAACGTAACGACTGTCAAGCTCACCTTAATCTCACTTCACTTAAATTCATCAAAGGATTGTTTGACAGAATAGCCTTTTTCAAGAATAAAAGCTGAAATGCATTGATTGATCTAGTAACGAGGTAGATACCTACTTATTAACCTACTAGCTTTTGCCCGCGACTTCGTCCGCGTAAATTTCGGTTATCGCGGACACAGACAAAGTCGCGAAAAAAATAACCCATGTCAAGTCATTTCAATTCGAAACGACACATGGCGCCATCTATAATCATAAAAACGTTATTGTGATTTCCCTCGAAAACAGTACCTTTTTTCGGGATTAAAGGTACCCTATGTTCGTTCCTGTACACCTGGCAATGTATATGCAAAATTTCAGGATGATCGGTTCAGTGGCTTAGGCGTAAAATGGTAATAAACAAACAAACAAACTTACTTTCGCATTTATAATATTAGTTAGGATGTACTTGCGTTGTAACCCATTTTCGTCAGTTGACTAACTAGATAAATAGATGATAAGAAACTGTTAAAAAATTACTATGCAAAAATTTACTCTACTATGCACGATGAATTAAAGAACCTTGATTTGGATGTTTGTCTACTTCCAGTTGGTACCAAAGTACTTGTAATAAAATCCATACTAAATACTAATATTATAAAAGCGAAAGTAACTATGTCTGTCTGTTACGCTTTCACGACTAAACTACTGAACCGATTTTGATGAAAGGTACGGAGTTAGTTTAAACCTCAAGAAAGTTCATAAGCTACTTTTTATTCCGCGACAAAAGCCGATGTCAATAAATTAGTCACACAAAATTAGTTCTTAGTTGAAATTATTTTATACTATTTTCAGCCCGCGGCTTCGCCCGCGTAAAAAGTTACTTTCGTAAAGTAAGTTGAACTATTATCCCAAGAGAACACATTACCGGGATAAAGAAGAAGAGAGGTATCCTATGTGTTAATCCAGCAAATGGTATATCGATGTGCCAATTTTAATCCAAATCTGTTCAACGGTTTACGCGTGATTGAGTGACAAACATCCAAACATCTTCACAAACTTTCACATTTATAACACCTATTAGTAAGATATAAAAATACTCGGGTTCACCTATTAGGTAGGTAATCTGACTGAGTACATATATGGTAATAAACAGATTAATTCATTTGAAAAGGCATGACATAAAACCCCGTAATAATACATTATTGCACTGCCATTCAAGCCACCTCATAAAAATGCCACGCAGATAAATCTGAGTTTGGTTCTAAAAATAACCTCAAATGTCAAGGCCAAAAAATTGTTCAACTTTTAACAACTGTAGGTGATCAATGACTACCTACTTAATTACAAGATCATTTGAAAGTCCCATTAAATAATCAAGCTGAGTTCGTTTTAAACGTAAATTCGTTATAATTTGATCGTTTGACATCCGGCAGGCTTCGGTCGGAAAGTTTACGATCTTCTTTTCATAAATAATGAAGTCGCTGTGCTTAGAAACAAATTTAATGAGATAAAAATATGGACGGATTCTTTGGAGCACCGAAAGTCGGTAAAATTGACTCATAGGCTGAGAATTTCTAGCTGTACTTTTTAGAGGTTTCTGTGGTCTCACTTCGGAAAGAAATAAATATAAATTATATTAATAATAATGACGTTTTATAAAATATAAATCACAGGAAAAAACAAAATTTCTACAACGTGGACATAGATCACAATAAAATTCTGGGAAAAGACTTTATAGGAAAACAAAACAAATTAATGTTGTCAACGTCATTAAAAATTTAATTAATGTTTTCATGTTTAATAACGATTGTAGTTAGTTCTTTCAACAGTCATATTTGCTTTTTACAAAACAAACTGCATTTTGTTTTTTTTTTGTCATAATAGGCTAGATGCCACCAGCATCAATTGACGTAGATACTTTTTATGACCTGTCAAAATGCGATTCTTCTGTACAGATAGATTTTATATGGTAATATCGAAATGTGACGTCATTTATTTGGCAACTTAATTTTCTATCTATTTATTGATTTTAAAGCCACAAAAAATCTAATTTTACAGTAAATTGAAAATTAATCCATACTAATTATTCATACTAATATTATAAATGCGAAGTGTGTCTGTCTGTCTTTTACCTCTTTACGCTTAAACCGCTGAATCGATTTTGGCAATTTTATGAGGTGGTAAAAATCATGGACATATTTTAAAACCCGGGGAAGGACATAGGCTACTTTTTATTAGACTTCGACTTCGTCTGCGTCCGCGATAACGTACATTTGCGCGGACGAAGTCGCGGGCAAAAGCTAGTATTATAAATGCGAAAGTGTGTCTGTCTGTTACCTCTTCACGCTTAAACCGCTGAATCGATTTAGATGAAATTTGGAATGGAGATAGTTTAAGACCCGGAGAAGGACATAGGCTACTTTTTATTAGACCTCGACTTCTACTTCGTCAGCGTCCGCGATAACCGACATTTGCGCGGACGAAGTCGCGGGCAAAAGGTAGTCTAAAATAAAGTGTTCCTTTAAAGAAGTAATGTCTTGGAATTATTGGATAATGGTGTCACTACCCAATTGTCATTCATCAATACATTGTATGGTTCAAAGAAGATACAATATCCGTATTTTTTCTTTTCTTACAAAGATATTATTCAAATTAGGAACATAAAATTAAAGGCCTCGGTTTGCTGTCGTATTGACTGAGGTAATTAGCCAACTGGTGACAATTTTGTATCGCCTAATGTTATCTATGCGCCATTGGCCTCGGCTGGTTTTAAACTGCAAATTCGTTTAGTAATTTGTTTTGTTTAGACGCTATTTATTGTTTATTTATGTGCATTTTAAAACTTAAATAAGTAATTAAGTTTTATATCCGGTTTAATAAAACAAAAAGCGACTTTATAGGAAATGAAAATCTAAATGCTTAAATTTAAATAACGCTGAGAAATCTGTACTTTGTTGAACGTTGGAATTTTATGAAATTGTGTCTGAAAATTAATTGCATAAGACTTAAATTTCCACGTACCTTCGCAATACAGAGTGACGTCGGCGAGGCTCTCCGAATTCCACAGGTTCGCAAACGAAGTGGCCAGGTTTGAACCGAAGCTGTTCCATTTTAGGCAGTACTGTTGCTGCTGGGAGTCCATACCCGGGCCGCCTCGTATACCTGCCCTGTAATAGAAATCTTACGTCACTACTTGATTTTGGGGTATCAGAGAGAAAAGCACATTTAGAATCCATTTTAATTTTTAACTAATATTCTTTATACGACCTTTTTAACGTACAAAACCAACAGGAAATCATAAGCTGATTTCAACACGAATATTCCGTAAAAGTAAGTGTACATAAAATTTAAAAGTCCTAAGGATATCTAACGTTTTATCCATCGCTTCATCCGAAACCAAAAACAAAAAAGAAATTGATAATGGAGTATTTTTTTTGTGAAAACACGACGTATTTTCACAAACAACAGAACCGGGGGCTATGCGAGCAAACTTAACGTTAAAATAGTCTAATAAAATAAAGGGTTATTTCTATAATTTCATTGTTCGAAGCTCGGTTGGGCTGGTCGAAGGTCGCGGGGTGAACAACCGATGCATGATCGATGCCGGCCGCCCGCTGAATACGTAATACCCTGGATTCCCACGACTGGGCCCCGGATAATGTTAAAGGAGGGAATTTATTGAGGGTTATTGTGGGCGATGGGAGTGTGCCTAGCTTCCCCATAACATTTTTGTCTTTATCTGGCACCTCATAATCATTTTGTTCGGTTTGTGTTGGAATAACATTGAGCACTGGAAAAATAGCAGCAGTAATACTGTCTTTTGTTTACAAAGTTACATTTCAATATATCAGAATCTTATCAATTACTAGTTAAACGGGCCACGCTTCGCTATGGCTCAAGATAAACAGTCTTCTGTTAAAATACAATGTTGCTTCAAACTTTCAAGTCAATCTATTGTTACTTAGAATTGCGGACACATAATAATTATGGAAGCGGAATTTGTATAAATGAATATATTTTCATTACCAGTAGAAGCTTGAATTATAAAACCTGGACATCAAAAAAGACCCACACAATATTCATTCACGAAAATTGTCTATGGATCCAACTTCTTGTGTGTATCCGAAAATAAAATCGAGTATGATCATTAACGAAATTTCGTTTAAATTTTGTTCGTTTCGAAGTAAGAGAATAGATCCCCTGTACCTAATTCATTTCCTTTAATATCTAAATCTATATCATTCAAAGTTAGAAAAGCTCCCGAAACGTATACATCTGCTACAGTAGTTGTAGAAAAAGATATACATCCACATGCATGTATAGTAACAGGTGCAGCTAGGTAAGTGCTCAACTATTGATCGACCTATTAACCTGTTTCTACGCTATGTAGTGCTGTACTTCGAAACTTACTATTAATTAATAATGGTGCTGTATAATTCAAGACTTTTGTTTCCTTGTCACGTATCAGTAATTACTGTGTTTTCCGGCTTTCAGTATCACGTTTAGGTTTTTGTATATTTACCATGTCCAAATTAAAAATCATGTACATCGTTATATTCCAATTCTTTAATATTACGTCAAAAGGTTTCGCCAAAAATAGATCTTAGATGTTATCGTTCATGAACTATGAATGAATTATCCGATAAACTTACACAATGATGGTGAATGGAAAAATAACAAAAAATTAAACGTAATCAATTAAAATTTAAATGCAGAAATATTTAAACAATTTAGTTTCTATTTAAGAGATAATACGCTAGTACAGTCTAAGAATTAGAATCATATTGTTGGTGAACTAAGTACTGAGGCCTACATTCTAAAGGGTTGTTCCAACAAACTGTTATTAAAACGAGCACAGAAGTTGTAAAATTTAATATTCAAATGGATTCAAAGCGCGGCCAAACTACCCTTTTAGACGATAAGGATTTAGTTCAATTTTTAATGGGGATTAGTTAATTGTTGGAAGATAAGCTTAGTGATGTAGGAAATAAGATATATGGAGATTATGTAGCAGAAGGCGTTGATGCAAGAGAAATATATGTGGCAGCTAATATCACTCTTAGTGAAGACGCAAGTCATCTCCCGCTTGTTGCGCATAACGAGATAGTTGAAGATACAATATGTTTTCCGTGTACACGAAAACTAACCATTTCAGCCAAAAATTAACTAGCAATATCTAGTTTTTACAAAAATAATGGATATAAGAAGAACAATCCAGAAAAATAGAAAGGAAAATGGATTTAACGAAACAAACTTTAGAATAAGACCTAACAAGCCTAAAAGCTAAGTGGTGGAATAGTTGGAGAAACGATCCTAAAATAAAAACTACCCACATTTTAAAAGTACAAAACATCTAATGTTTCAAAGTGAATCGCCAAATTCTGTGCCAAAGTTTTTCTTACTTAACCTTTTGACGAATAAACTACGCGACATGTTACGTCAAATCTATTTGACACGAATTTGTCATTCAGTAAGTACCTTGATTTCTTGTGTTTTTTATTCATCTTCTCTTTCTTCGACGTCTTCGTGTATTTTTGAGATCGCAAAGTGAATATTTTAGTTTGAAGTAATTCAATTTCCTAGTTCTCAAAGGGCCTTTGGTTTGATATTAACGTCACACAAAATAGTCGTTGAAAGACTTCAAGAGTTTCGTTTCCTACTTCAGCAGAATTAACAATAGGTGCCGTGTTTTACATTAGCATAATTAGGTAGTCACCGAACCGTGATACGTTTATTAAACAAAGTACGATTCAGTCGTCACCTTCGCGAATAACGCGCTCCCGCACTCGTTACCGGAGTGTCCGGGGCAGGTTATAACGAACGTCTAACAAAGGTACGCACACTGCACCGACAGTCAATACGTTATCGATTCGATTTCCATCAGCTCCGTTACAGCCTAACTGTATATTTGCATGCGTGCAGTACACTGAGCCAGTTAACTCTGAACCACGATGACTTTATTAGTGTCCCCTTTTTTCGGCGATTTTAAGCGAACGCGAGGCGTGGGGTAGGCCTAGATAGGCTGGCCAAAGTGGAATTTCGGTTGCGACCCGGTTCCGGCATGCAGCACACGCGCAAGCGTACTAGCCGCGCGGCGAGAGAGGCGCGCGGGGGGCGGTTGCACCGAGTTGCGCAAACTGACGCAGCGGTCACTCTGCAGCCGCGCCACAGAGTAATTGAAATCGACTGACACCAGTATGATAATAGCTCTTTTAATGTATTTTGATGACATAATAAAATGTGTTAACGCTTTATTTGAATGTTTAATGATTGTTAGTTACAGAAATTTTGGATTTCAGACAAAGTCGAATACTCAGAATAAGTACGTTTAATTTATTCAACTATGCAAAGCCCAACAATGCCTAAAGCATTCATAGTAAACAATACGTTCAGTAGTTTCTTGTTGCATGTTGTGCAACTAGTGGAACATCGCCTTCTAAAAGAAAAAGTACCTTTAAAAACTCACAAGGGCTTATACTAAAAATCGATTGATCTACATAAATTTATAGCTCTATTACTCGACCTATTTTAATATTGTTTGTTTATACGCCTCAATTAGAAACGATTTATGATCGAGATCACACATAAAATTATAACACGACCTTTTGATATAGGTACTTACTTTAATTATCATATTTTTAAATATAGAAGCTTTTTATTTTAGTTAAGTTTTATGTCGTAAAACAATTCATACCTTCGACTGGCTGGTTTTTGTTTCTTCATGTTATCACTTCGAAATTTAAAATTGGTACAACTGTTTTATGATATTTATTACTCTGTGCAATGCCCGGGCCCCTAACGGTTTAAACAAAGGCCTGCATCGAACGGCTCGTAACTATTGCACTGAGTTCTCACCGCTCTTCGCTCCGTTCCCCCTCACCTATACAACCATAACTATGTGTATGTATAGCAGAGAATGTACTGAAAATTGCTACGCAGCGCTACGAACTACGTCTTTATTGGAAGCTTGTGTTAGCGAGAGTGTTTTGAATTGATTTTAGACCTTAGAAATTGGTGTTTCGATATTTTTTTGTTAAAATTGGGTAGGTTTACGCTTATGTAGGTGATTTAAATTTAAAGAATTACTTTTTGATTACGATCTTTCTTATTATAAGACAGTCTACTATTAACCTGTAGTTTATATAAATGAATGACCTTTAAATAATTTATACACGGAAAGCAGCCTACTATGAATCATTAGTAAATAAACATGGATGACCTATTGATAGTTTATAGATAAAAGGGTCTAAAAATACTTATATAAAAGCCGAAAGTTACATTGTTCTTCTCAACATTGAGATCGTTGTTTTGTTATAGATGTCACCTAGGAACCTTCTGATTACGGAAATGTTGAAGGCCAGTTTTAACATTTTTTTTTTTAGAAAACTTACATAACTATACTTCTGTAATCCCCGAAGGGTTAGGCAGAGGTGAACCCATTAGTACACCCACATTTCGCCAGTTATGTTCTAAATCTAAATCTAGACTCCGAGACTACTACTGAGAAATTCCTAATGGAAAAACCCAATAACACTTTGCCCGACTTGGTCATATAACCTAAGACCTTATACTCAGCAGTCGCGCTACCACTAGACCAACGAGGTAGTCAAAGAAAACTGTTAGTTTAAAATTTTATTTTTTATTAAATATCCTTTACCCTCATAACCCAACCCCCCCCCCCCCTTGTATAAACTTGCAACCATATGTAGTCGTAAGTATAATGTTTTGCGTGAGTTTCATGGCGCCCTACTACTTCTCATTTATTTCAGGCACCTCATAGCCCACATTTAGAAACAAACAGACTAGTGTGTGAACTATGTAAACAGTGATTTTTCATTCCAAAAATGAAAATTGTTTCCTAAGAGTAGGTAATTCTCGCTGATGTTACTTTGTTTGATGAGCAGTTTCGTAGTTAACAAGTATGTGATGACTTGATGAGTCTTGTTAGATCCCGTATATCATTCATTCATAGTGTCAATACGTACTGTAGATAGGTACACACCGCAAAACAGATAGCTATGCAGGGTCGTCAGATATAGTTGAAGTTTTCAAAGAATCCGATAGATTTTTTCGAATGTAATTTAATTTAAAACGTAGATAATGGTGCCGATTACCTTGTTCACAAAGTACACTAAAATTAGAGAATTGGTATCTCTTACTAACAAACAACGAAAGAAAAGGACGGTGACATTTTAGAACTAAATGTCAAATTAATTATGCCTTAACCATTTCCATGTTTAAATCCATACGTTTTGACATGTCATCTGAAATTACAGATTAACTAAAATTGACAGGTCTAATTTATTTCCGCTCCTTTCTGGTTGTATTGGACAGAAAAAGATAGCAATAGTCTAATTTTAGCTTAGTTTGTAAACAAGGGAATCGGCACCAATGAACAGTTAATTAATTAAGTTTCAGTCAAAGACATCCATCGGTTTCTAAGAAAACTTCAATTATATCTGACGATCCTGCATGCCTATCTGTTTTGCTGTGTGTACATCTATCACGCTACTAAATAGGGTTGTATACAGGGTCATAGAAAAATATTATAATCGTGTTGTGTAGCATTTTTGTACAGAACAGCTGTTTTTTTTACTATATCAGGGTTGGTCCCATAGTAAAAGTTGTTCGTAATGATGAGTGCAATGACCTTTTTTTCAGGTTTCGGGTAAATTTTCAATGACCCTGTATAATATAGTATCCTAATATATTGAGGCCTGACTACTATATATATATCTGACTAAAAGCCACTACTATGTTTTTAAAAGCATGAATCTAAAAGCAATAATGTTCATTTTAAACTATTTCTGGTCATTATTCTGGCATAATAAATTATCAAGTTGAAAGGTACATTTACTTTTTACCTACCATAACACTATGTACTCTATTTTTATGGGTAATCATTTTAGATTTACTATTTTACTATTACTGGTAACCCTATTACCAAACCCCTACGATCTACGTTCACAAGAATACCCAGGCAGAAACACAATTACGGCACTTAATACTTCCTCCTACAACGCCCAGCTTTCTGGGTCAACTCAGTTGGATGACAGTAGAAAATGCATATAGTTGTAAAGGTGGTAGCACACTCGCGGACCGCAACGCACCGTGACAGCATGCGTTTTGTATGAACGGGACTTGCGGTTACGAATTTCATAGTACCTACCTACCGTTTTTACCGCTGTGGGACAATGTCAAAATTATGCTTTATATTGAATTCCTGGAGTTCTATTGTTGTTTTTTAAAACATTTAGAAACACTCACTTGAATAGGTATAAAGAGAATTGCAATAAAGAAAACGCAGTGAGTTTGTATTACAATTAGTTGAGTATTTTCTATTTATTTAAAATGGGCCCTATTTCGATAGAGCTTAAAGTTGGTAATGCTAACTACCTTTTTAACAGCGCAAAACAAATTTCTTAAGAGAGAGCCATAAGCTACAAATCAAACTCAAAACAATGAGTTTTTTCCGACATAAATCGATCCATGCCTAATGTATGTATAAATAATGAGCAATAACTCCCCAAAATGAGCGCCGGATATCCAAAACACCATTTAAATAAAATTATATTCTACACGTGCTAGCATTGCAAGCCGGTGGCGGCGCCATCACACGGTAATATTTATAATACTATTGTGATATGTAAGGTTCGTTTGTGCGGATGTAATGATAGCGTAATTCATCATTCTGTTATTATCAGCCTAAAATTATTTTCAATTGTCTTCACTCGTCAAATACGGTGGCGTTTTTTCACCGCACTTAGGCATATAGGTAGAAGCAACAAGAATAATGTAATCAGGATATTGTAAAAGCTTGTTGGAAAGCGTGTCCGTGGAGTTTCATTATCGTTCGTCTACGTTTTGGAACAAGCTTCAACTTTTTAATTAACTGACAGACTACTTGACAATTCAAAAATGTCTGTAAATGGTTCAAATTTAAATAAATACTTTGAAATAGTTAGCAAATTTTCGTCAACAAATATTGAATGCTTACGAAAAATTACAAATATCTTAAACCACGCTTACAACAGAGCCGTCTTGACGACTTTTGTCTTCAACATCGTGCATCAAAGAAAGGTGCGGGCCTGCATCAAAAGGTGCGGCTTTCGCACGTGTGTACTCTGCCCTCGGATTCCTAACGTACGTACCTACGTTATTACGCAAGTCGCTGTCGAAATCGGACGCAGTGTACGAAACGGGTTTTCTAAATTCCCACACGACAACTAGATGCAATGATGAAGTGCATGGTGTTTGTTTGTGTGAGTGCCGAATTGGTTTTAATTCTAACAGGTGGTGGGTACAGCTTGCTAGTTATTAAAAGTTATTGGAAGTAAATATTTTTATATCAATGGTAATAGGTACTATAACGAATCAATGTTGAGTTTCTTTTTTTTATTCGAGCTTTTGTCAGCTTCTAGTGCATTTTTAAATGTTGATGATTTAAAAAGTTTTACAATAAGTTGGTACTTGTAGTAAATTATTAGGATTATCACTTTGAAGAAAATACGTACTTAGGCCTTTCTCCCAATGCCTTTATCAGCCAGTTAATTCCGTAAAATTTGCTTAGGTGAATTTATGTAAAGTTAGCAAAACAGTTTATTTTGGGGACAAGATCACTCTTTTCCCATCCACTGCAACTCCTAAAAGCTAGAATCAACAATGGAGGTCGCCAGAATAGCGCCGAAGCAGTGAAGCTCGACGCCCGGAAAAATGATACAACAGTCTTGGATCCCGCATCGAAATTATCATGAGGTGTGCTGTTGGTCAACGATGCTAGGAATTGACAGCTCACGTCATACTCACTTCACGCAAATTCACCAAGGCAATTTTTACAGAATAACACTACTATTATTTGACAACAATTTACGCACCTCTGAACACTGCCAAATACAAAATTCAACATCAATAATGGACATGATTAGTAAAATAGTCAACACAAAGCCTAAGTTACTTTGCATTGCAAACAAAAAAAAAACTTTCTAATGCAACGTTTTTCCGGCGCAAAACGCGATGCGCGCGGGTCGCGGGGCCCGTCAAAATAGAAAGTTGCATGACACGCGTTGCAATGCGTATGCGCAACGCAATGACTCTAAAAGCTACAAAGACTCGCTTAATTTTTTTTGTGATTAGTATTCGGTTGTTTTAAGTAAAAAGCAATTAAACAAGATATAGCACAATCTAATTATTGTGATAATCATATAATGCATAACAGTAAGCTAAGTAGGTACCAGAGATTATTAAAAAAACCAAATCAGTTTTTTTCAAAAAATTAGTTTTTAAGTCATAATCAATCATGCTATCATTTCAAAGATATCTACTTCCTACTTCAGAACTGAATATATTGCGGGATTTTTTTTTACGATCGTTCATCATCTGCCTAGGCTTTTCGGGTCGGCTTCCAGTCTAACCGGATGCAGCTGAATACCAGTGTTTTACATGGAACGACTGCCTGGTTGTCAGACTTTCGGGTTCAAACATTTTTACTACGATCTTTATCAACCATAATAAAGCTGCATAGAATACTAAGCATAAAATATGATGTCCCTAAGTAAAACCAAAAAAAAAACACTATTAAAAAAAAACAAAATTATCAAAAACAAAGAACAAAACAAGATAAAAATCAACTCGTGCGCCTCTTCCTGCATTTATGCGTACGCGCAAACGCGAACCAGTGCGTGCATTATGAAATAAAACCTTTCACTGACTGCAGTTCGAAAGCAGAGCCTTTCTCTTATATAACGGTACCAGGGGATCATGGTAATCACTAATTACTTTATTTGACAAGAGTAATTACCTCAAAAAAACTTACTGCCTCGTTGGTCTAGTGGTCGCAAAGTGCGACTGCTGAGCATGAGGTTTTGGGCTCGATTCCCAAGTCGGGCAAAGTGTTATCGAGTTTGTCCATCAGGACATTCTCAATAGCGGAGTTTGGATTTGTGCCCGGTTGATGGCAATAGGCTCGCCCCCTATTACATGAGACTTAAACATAACTGGGGAAATGTGGTATTCTGCCTAACCCTTCGGTAATTACAGGCGTGATGTTATGTTAAATCTTACAAGGAAAAAAAAAGTATCGTTATTATGCAAAAGTTAGTGTGACTATTTGAATAATCTTCGTTTTTATCATGTTTGCAATTAATCTTTATGTTTACGTGATTTGCGTCATGGGTTTGTGTGTTATTTATTGCTTTTTTTATGGAATGTTTGTTACGGGCTATTCGTTTTGAAGTGATACCTATTTTTAATAAAAAAAAAATAGATAACCTATACGTACAGTAAACAAAAGAGATAGCTATCCAGGATGTCAGATGTAATTGAAGTTTTCTTATAAACCAATGGATATCTTCGATTGAAACCTAATATAATTAATTTAATATAAAACTGTTTATTATCTACTTTTTAAATTAAATTACGTTAAAAAACATTTATCGGTTTCTAAGATAATTTCTACTATATCTGAAGAACCTGCATACTTATCTCTTTTGTTGGCTGTATGTATAGTTTTGTTGTATCACTCGTGATATTCAATTATTGTAACATTTTATTTTCATGTAATCATACACTTTTTGACTTTACATATCCCATGTAAAGTCAGAATTAAGGCGCGGAATTCCAATTTCTTATTATAATAAAATTATCTTATCAAAAATACTGCCGAAAATCTCAATAGATAGGACTTCTAAACGTAAGTAATACACATTTTGAGTTTACAAGTGTCCTTGGTTTTTCTTACCCGTTCCTCTCCGTAAGATTCTACTGCTTAGAACGAGCAATTAGCTTCAACTTTTTAGACTGACAGATTCTCTGTAATTTTATAGAAATAAATGGTTTATTTGAATTTGAGTTCGATAGTATAGAAGTTCATCATCTGCCTAGCCTTTTCCCAACTATGTTGGGGTCGGCTTCCAGTCTAACCGGATGCAGCTGAATACCAGTATTTTACATGGAGCGACTGCCTATCTGACCTCCACAACCCAGTAACTGGGTAATATGATACCCCTAGGTAAGACTGGTTGTCAGACTTTCGGTCTTCTGACGACCCGTAACGACTGTCAAAGATCCACGTATGACAGCCGGGACCAACGGCTTAACGTGCTTTCCGAGGCACGGAGGAGTCTCGGTGTGTAAAGATGGTCACCCATCCACGGACCAACCCCGGCAAGCGTAGCTTAACCTGACGGATCGACCCGTGCGGCTGTTGTTACTTAGCCACGAGCTCCGATAGTATAGAAGTTAAAGTTCTCAATTTGATTGGCTCAAGAACGTTCCACAAACGTTATGACGTGACGTATTGAAACTTCAGATGTGTACGTAGGTACCTAAGCTAGGTTATCTATGTAGTTTGAATACGGAACCAGCACATACACATCACCCTTGGCGGACAAATCAAATTGAATGATTAGATTCTCTCAGATCGGGGGAGCGTCGTTTCTAGGGCTGCCAACGTTTTCTAAAAGAAAAAGAATATCTAAAGGTTGGCGAATGAAAATGACCAACAATTATTTTAGAAAAATGAACAGTTTTTTAATATTTAATTAACTTTCCGATTTTAAACTTCATGATTTTCTTTTACTGCCTCGTTGGTCTAGTGGTCGCAAGCGCGACTGCTGTGCATGAGGTCTTGGGTTCGATCCCCAGGTCGGGCAAAGTGTTATTGGGTTTTTCCATCAGGAATTTCTCAGTAGCAGCCTCGGAGTCTGGATTTGTGCCCGGTTGATGGCAATAAGCTCGCCCCCTATTACATGGGACTAAAAACATAACTGGCGAAATGTGTCTGCCTAACCCTTCGGGGATTACAGGCGTGATGTTATGTTATGTTCATGATCTTATTTTATTTTATTGAGTTTATGTTTTTTTCTTTTATTTTAATTTTTCTTAATACCAGTGATGTTGAAAACAGTATTTTGTATAGGTACTTTATTTTTGTACAACAGTACAAAGTATACCGCAGTGTAAATCAGTACAAATACTGTTTTTAACAATAGGTATAGTTGGAAAACCCTAGTCTTGTCGCGGGGACGCGCACCAGAAGTTACACACTCGATTTCTTAGAATTGATTTACATAAGTAGTTTATTTACAATCGCATGTAAATAATAAGAATTTTGTCACTATCTGCGTTTTATTGCAAGCGTGTCAAAACATGTTGTTTTTTTTTTCTAAAATACGACGCAATACGGAAAAAATACAAAATTATTATCACTCTGCTATCATTTACTGCGGATCTGTTAAATAATCACGACATAATTATAAACTGTTTACATAATGGCCTACCGATTTTTTAATCGGTTAAAAATCAATCAGTGGCCTTCTGATTGGTGGGTATTAAACCAAATATGGACAATTAATAGAACGGCGCGGCCATTGTAAAATTGTAGATGGCTAGAGCTAATAAATACCAAGAAGGTTATAATAGGACCACCAACTAAGATGTTAATAGTTAATTCTTAGAAAGAGGAAGATTTTGTCCGAAAAGAGGTCAAGTTAGTCCGTCTTTAGGCATTTTGAAATAGACAAGAAATTTAAACGTACGAAAGAGGCTGCTTAACACAATTATTAAAGAATTTGGCCATTGGACGTCAGATTAAAATAAATTAAGTCTTTTCGACCTAAAAAGATAGTCTTGTTACATTACTTTTATTAACATAACACCACGCCTTTAATCCCAAAGGGTTAGGCAGTGGTGTACCCATTAGTACATTCACATTTCGCCAGAAGGCCCATGTAATAGGGGGCGAGCTTATTGACATATTATTGAAATACATTAAAAATAATTATTTAAAATGAACGTAGAGTTTAACTTATCTGTGCTTAGGCTTGAACGCTTATAGTAAGAAGATAGAAGACATTTAAGCACGATTATCAAATTAGTTGGGAAAATGCTAGGCAAATGATGATGATCAAAAATCCATTAAGAAACCTTATTTAGGCAATTGAGGGTATTATTTAAGGTCAACATGTACAACCGAAAACAAATGCTGTTGAATACTTTTCATCCTCATTTCTAAGAGCGTCACAAAAAGTGGTTCATCGCGATTGTACATCTGCAGTCAATAAACCCATCATCTGAAGCAAAATTTTGTGCATCTAACTACACAAATCTCGCCACAAGTCTAAATAAATGTCGAAATGGTGTAAAGTAGCCATATTGGCTATTAATCATCACGCAACGAAGTACTTCTCAAAATTTATGTCTCAGTATTAAACAGCAATAAGTACCGTCGTGTTCGTATTACCCAACGTTGCTTGGTTAACTAAAGGAAATTGTCTCGTCATTAATCAAATATAGCCATTAAAAGTTCCTAAAGCTATAAAAATTACGTGGCTAACTTGAACATTTATTACTGCTATTCATGGATGACAACTTTCATTCAATTGCATAATTTTTAGTAAATTGGATCGTTTGTAAATTTATTTGTAGATTTTTATCTTAATTATTTTTGTGTTGGTTTTGTGATGTAACAATAAAACGTATAATGTGTCTGCTGGCAGATGTGAGTGATCTAATTTCCAAAATTTATTGAAATGAGTTTTTGAAACTGAGAGTTCGATTTATGAAAATGAATTTTATGTAACATCGCGCCTATAACCCCCGAAGGTATAGGCAGAAGTGTACCTATTAGTAGTTACACCCACATTTCGCCAGTTATGTTAAGTCCCACGTAATAGGGGGCGAGCCTATTGCCATCAACCGGGCACAAATTCAGACACCGAGGCTGCTATTAAGAAATTCCTAATGGTAAAACCAATAATTTGCTATTTTTTTTTCTGATCAATTATTGGGTAGTTAACATATTATTTTTGATATTATTCATATTCATTCTTCATGATATTAAGATATATTCAAATAATAAATTCAAGGAACGTTATTAGAATCAGATTCACGAGTCCACTATAATAATAGGCTAAAGGGGTTTAAAGATTCAAATTCACAACCCTTCCTGTGCCAATTTATTCACAGTGTATTCCTCCAGTGAACGGTATCTCTTTATTATATTTTCTAATTCAACAGATCACTCTTTACATACTCCCCAATAAATACGCATAAAATTATTTCGAGAATAATAATATGAGCTCCCAAGAGTTCCGTGTAGGGTGGCCAAAATAATGCAACAACCGGACCTCGGCCCCTATTGTAAAGGATATAATCCTTGACCTGATTTCATGTCCAAAACCAGATGGAAAACCAGTTTCGGGACTGTCCCACACAGGTTAAATTACGTATTGTTACCACAAAATAATAATTAGAATGTGCAACGTAATTTCTTGTTCCGACAAAAGTTTGTTGACAACGCAATTGTTTAATTCTGTCAAGCAATTTTAGATCTTATTAGTACAGGGTTTAAGGAGATGAAGCTTCCTCGTTTTGTGTTCATACATTAGGGTTATTCTTAGGAACATTAGGGCCTCTTTGGGCGACTGTGGTAGTACTGTGTTGGTCAATTATTGCACGTGCATTTTTGTGCTTATACAAATCAGGAGGTCTATTCAATCGCATGTGTAAAAGTGATCTTGTAGACATTACAAGACCAATTTATACCAAGAAGGGTGATTTTAAGCTACATTATGATTACTTGAATCTAACACAGCAGTAACATTACCAGTATGTTACTTATATTATACTATCACAAGGCTGTAATAAAATATTATGAACCTATTAATTGCCTATCGTAAAATAAGCTGTAATTCATTGACTGTTTATGTTTATTACGACTACTAATTAGTATCCAAACGACCTAATTACGATCATATTATGTGTGTTTAATATTTTTATAGGACTTTGCTTTATACCTTTACAAAATTATGGGTTTTAGGTTTCAAATTCAATAAGCAGAATTTTTTTCTTATTATGCACTTTTTAGTTATAGAAGAATTTAAATTAGTCTATATCTTTTTGATGACGTAAACTACATACCTATTTAACAAGGTAGATTACTGAACATATTCAAACAACACTCACGAATATTATTCGAGCCTAAATCTATTATTTTCCTCATAATTGTTCATTATAAAACAAAATACATGTATTGTTATAACATTTATAACTACTGACCTATTTAATATGAAGATCATTAAAATGTTAAACAAAATGCGCGTGTTTCGCTCCAAATAATCAATTACATAATAGTTTCTGTTTGATATTTGCGGTCTCTTTCTATCTCATAAGAGAGAAGAAAAGAGAATGATTTGATGTCCGCCAAAATACATGGTCATTCTAGCCTAGGATTAAATTTTTGCTTTTTCTATCTTTTATTATTAATTTTGTTTAACTAGTAATAAAGAGACACGTGTAAAAGATTAAAGTAAAATACGTTATCTTAACAAACAAGGAAACAATATTTTTCACACGTTTAAAGATAGCACATTGTTAGTTTTAAAAATGCAAGTTTGTTATCTTTTACATTTATTCCTGCAATTCCGTCGTTCTTTTACATTGTACCTAAGTAGGTACTTAATTAGTTTATCTTATTTTTGGCCTTTGTTTTTTTCGTTGTTATTTATTACAAGCTTTTATTTGGCTTGCACTGTTCGTACGTTGTAAAGCTGTCCGTTCAAAATTTGCAAACCATTTTTCGACCATTTGTGGGTATCCGATTGAGTTGAAATTTTGTATGTAGGTACCTTTAGTTCTGATGACAATACAATGTCCAATACGCAAAATTAAAATAATTTTAAATTAAAGCTTGTTTTTATAATTTTGTTTTAATTTATTTATTATAAAATGCTACAACCGTCTATCTGTCTGTTTGTTGAACGCACATTTTGCATTAAATTGACATAAAGCATATTTACTTGCGATGTAAAATAAAATCTTGAACTAGCTTCTAGTATCAAGTGTGTTGTTGTTTATGTAGATATGGCGTTCTTGGAAATTGCTGTACCTACCAGTTTCAATGAAGCTTTTATTTAAAAATTATGACTCAACAATTCAACATGTGCAGTGGTCATGGAACCACTTATTTAAATAGTTTATAGTTTTAAAATGCATAACCTATGTAGGTACTTCCATAGCATATTGTTATGTTTATTTCGACGTAAATTAATGACGTCAAGAAAATCTGCAAGGCCAAGCAGACAAACTGTTGAAGCTATGTTTCTGAACAATTAGAAACACTTGTGTAGTATCTGAAATTTGGTCGTGGAATGTAAAGCGAGAATTATCGCGCAATTTGTCGTACATTGCGCGATTGCGCAGCTGTCGTGTCAAAAGTGACCGATCATCGACGGGAATGTACAACAACTTGCACGATATTTCTCGCATCGTCTAAATCAGGCTTCAATGAAAGCCAACTGTATTGTGCTAGATTATTAGACGTCAAAAAAATAAATGAACATCGGTAAAGGAAACAACTGCAAGGAAATCTGGGCTTAGAAATACGTAAATGTAAAGTCTAAAATCGCCAGTCCGCCTTGAGCAAGCATAGTGATCACTGCTCGTGCCTTCTTTGTATGAGAGGCCTTGGCCCTGTAGTTGGAGAATAATAGGCCAGTATTTGTATTTGTAGTGGAGATATTGTGGAGTTATTTGGACATTTTATGCTACCTACAGTGCCTACACATAAGCGGCTTGTTCGGTGCAGTAAATCCCAAACCAAATTATCATTATCAAGGCTTGTAAACATGCTGATTTAGTGTGAAGTATCAGTAAAGTTAATCTGTAAAAATCCCCCTTGGTGGTGTGAACTTGATATGAACTGTTATTCCACCGATGCATTATCATGCCCCCTAGCGGGAGGGAATGACAGTTCATCTCAAACTCAATTTCTCGAGTGAGGTTTTTAATAGAACAGATCGTCTGATTCCATGGAGACACTAAGCTAAGCTACTGATAGTAAATTTAAACTAATAATATAAATAGAAAAGAATTGTATTTTTGTATGTTTGTAATGAATTATCTCAATAACTACTGGACCGATTTCAAAACTTCTTTCACCATTACAATGCTGCATTATCCCTGAGCAACTTTGGCTATATTTATTACTATAAAAAATTGAAATTCTTACTAAAATTTGAATAATTAAATCCAAGGTATCAACAATTTACCTGTAAATTCATTATTTGGCGTGCGCCGGACGGATAATGTCGCGGGAAAATTACATACACATACATACATAAACTCACGCCTTTTTCCCATGGGGGTAGGCAGAAACTACAGAACCCCACCTGCTACGATCGAAAATTACTAGTAATTTATAAAAACTAAGCATGCCAGTCTTAATGAAACCGTACCTTTTCGAAAGCGCCACATAAAGTAGGTGCCTACCTATCATAACAAATTATCTATGCTATAAGTTATGGGTCAAAGGGCTAACACAATAGCATACCGATCTATAGTGCACCAATGTTACATAATCAAAAACGAATATAAACAACAAACAAGTCGGAGAGCAACAAAAAACCGTTCCATCAGTTTTAATTCCCCTGTCTACATGTACAGTCCACCAAAGAAATAACTAAGCAGGTTCATCAGATATAGTTGTAGTTTTCTTAAAAACTGATGGATGTCTTCGATTGAAACTCAACTTAATCAATAAACTGTTTATTGCCTACTTTTTAAATTAAATTGTTTTTTAAAACATCCATCGGATTTCTAAGAAATCTTCAACTATATTTGACGAGCTTGCATACTTATCTCTTTTGCTGACTGTACCTGCCTATGCAAAACATACAGCAATCATATTTCATACCTACTTATGCGTTTTATTGACTCAAATACTCAATGAGCCGTCGTTTATTTGAAATCGAGACTAGAATTGGTTATAAAAAACCTACATGACGTATTTAGACTTGAAGGAAGCTAAATTATTGATTATAGAGGTTTCATAGTAATAAAATCATGTCATTGTCTTACTGAGTTCCTCTCTGTATCTGCAATGCTAGGTATTTGTAAATCTTGCAGTGGGAGCTCACCTCAGTTCAACATAATTCATCGTGGAAGATTTTTATGAAATTCGCAGGCTGGATCTAAGCAAACAGCATCACAGTGAGAGAAAGAGAGACAGTGTGAGAGAGAATTGATGAGATGAGTAAGTTAGAGATTTCTCATTTCCAACTCACTCATCTCTATGTTGCTGCTTGCAGTGAAAGTGACCACGACCCCTTTTCAAATTAATTTGGGGTTTGTACAGCATGATTTTTGATCTTCGTATCTCAACAACATTTTAATTAGGTCCATGTAAATTATAGATTGTATGTTCAACTATGTCTCTTCTAGTTGAAATCTCACTAAAACGAAGTAGGTTCCTAGGTTCCTACATAAGTGTGAAAGAGAAAAGTCAATGCAATGAATTTAACGAAAAAAAAAACCCTTATGTCTAACTTCATAGAGGTCTCAATCAGTGTGCTATTTAGAAAAAGATTTCTTTCATTGTTACGTAGAAACTCGTAACAGTTTTCGTCCTTATCAATTTAAAAATTGGACGTAGTTACACGAAAAGGATCCAATCCACACAAAGTCACTTTAGAGATATTGACGTTTGAAGTTTGGAAGATATTTCTTCATTGGTATTCATATTAAAACTAATGAAAGTATGATGTTGTGTGTGGGATTGTAAAACTGTTTTTATTGTTAATAGTAAAGTCAAGCATAGCTATTATATTTTCCGAGATATATGTAAATTTATATGGTTGGATCCTTTTCGTTATATGGCAGTTTCTATAGTGCATGCTCTAGTCTTAATTTCGTTAAAACGCCCCAAGTAGTAAATTAACCTTATTTCATGAAATAAAATACATTTATTTAAAATTTCGGTCGGTCGATAGCGTCTTGTAAGTTATTTTCGTAAAATGTAAGTACCTAATAATATGACAATGTGTTTTATTACGGTAGGTACCCAATAAATTAAGATTGTCCGATAAGTCAACATATCTTTGAGGTGATTGTTTTAAAATGGAAGCAAGACCAGTGGGACGATTCTCGTACTTTTAAGAACGTTCACAAACTGTCAAATATTCCTTTTTTGTCTTGACATTTTTTAACAACACACCCTTTTTTCCTATAATTTCTTTTTTAGTTATTGTTCAGATGAGATTGCGCCTAGATTTGAAAAATTTGAAATTATGGAATTGACTTTACTTTATTTCTAAGTAGCGCCCCTAATTCTATCAATCCTCTTCATGTTAAATATAACAACGTTAAGATCACAGAAAAATCTAGTGGGTACATATCAGAATATCGAAAATTTAAAATATCGAAAATCAAAATGTCGAAAATCAAAGTATCGAAAATCAAAATATCGAAATTTTGTTTTTCGTGATAAAATATGTGCCGTGGGGCTCCTTTTGCAACTTGCGTCAGTACCATAGACTACTTACTGTATGTATTTTCTTGCCCATTCTTCTCCATACGACACCACCTTTTGTAAGCTAGCGAAGCGAGCTCGGGACTTGGGACATTCCGACTCGGACAGATTAGGTTAGAAGGTCATCCGGCCCGCCATCCCCTTCGTGGTTATTTTTTTTAAACCGCTCAGAAGTAGGAGCACAGCTAGGCTCCGTAGACCGGGGTTCTGTTGACTACGCCAAAACTAGATTGTCCAGGTATTGTTTACCTACCCGCACGTCATCTCCTTCTCTACTCCCGTCTTTTAAACACAACTAATTTTAAAGAAGGGGATGGCGGGGCCTGGCAGACCCCGCCATCCCATTGTTCCAACCTAACCTGTCCGAGTCGGAGTGCCCCAAATCCCGAGCTCGCTTCGCTCGCTTACAAAAGGTGGTGTCGTATGGAGAAGAATGGGTAAGAAACTCCATACAGTAAGTAATCTATGGTACTGCCACGCAAACGCAAGTTGCAAAAGGCGCCACACGGCAAATACGTTATCACGAAAAACAAAATTTAGATATTTTGAACATTATATATTTTGATTTTCGATATTTTAATCAGTCGATTTTAATAGGCCTGGATCGTTTTCGCAAATTAATTTAAATTGATTTTGGATAAAAATCTAACCAATAAAAATGTACCAAGCACTCTGGATCGTTTTCGTTGACAGATTTATTGGAATACTAAATGAAAATCAATTTATAGAAAAGGATCCAAGCATTCTGGATCGTTTTAGTGTTTTTATTAAAGTGTCGGTGATGAACAAATTGTAATTACGTTAAAAGAATCCAGACTCCTTGATTCGTTTTACTGAATCTGTTGGTAATACTGGTTAAGAACCAGGAAGGTTGGATTATTTAAGGTGATTTTGTTTTTTAACGTGCCATACATGTGGATTGGTTCTGAGGCTGAAAAAAACGTGAAAGACAGTTGATTTTGCTGGGATCTTTTTTACTGGCCGATAGTATTGATATTTAGTATCAGTTTTATGCACTTAACTCATTTTTGACCATGTTGTGGATTGGATCCTTTTCGTTTAACTACGTCCAATTAGGGTCGATTGTCACTTGTTTGGGCAACCGAACGGTGATGGCAAAACCAACGTGAACTTTACAATATAAAAGTCATGATCAATAAAATTTGTTAACGCTTTAACGTATACTAAGTATATTAAAATGTCACGTAAAAAAATGTAATGCGTTTTTTTAGAAAATTAGTTCCTAACCCCGCCCCTGCCTAACCCTTTGGAGATAACAGGCGTGATGTTATGATAGTTCCAAGTGTATAATCGTGTTTAAATTAGGTACGTACTTATATTTTTTTATAGTCGGAAATATAGTTTTGATACTTTAAAAAATAAAATAAGGTAAGTGACTATTTAGAAACTTTTCAACTAACTGCTTTATATTCCACCCTTATTGTTTTAGTCGGCACCCGATTAAATAAAAAGACGTAAAAAAAAAACTTTATCGAAATGACGTAAGAGAATGACATCTAAAGCACGCTCCGAGTTAGCCTTGACATTATAAGACAATGTTTATTATTCCTTTAGGATTTTAAACTGAAAATTCCACAGTCGTAAGCCATTGTAATAGTAATTTTGCAAAAAAAATGTGTAACACTTATAACGCCTCATAGCCTTCGAGGATAATAGGATTCGAGTGTTATCGCGTGATAGAAAACCTACGAACATATTATTACAAATTTTTTTAATAGTGGGATTTTTTTGTTCTTTATGAATAGAAAAGTAATGTACTTTAAAAGGAAACACAAATATCTGCTTAAAATTTTAACGATGCTAATTAACTGCCAAGGGTTATGATAATGATTGGTTATATTAATTGGGACATACTAAAGATTTACCTTTAAAACGACAATTTATTAAAAATAAAACACTAAAATATTACCCGTAATGCTACCGTTTATATAATAAATAACCTTCTGCCCGCGACATCGTCTGTGTAGATTTCAGAATTAAGCCAATGTCTTAAATTATCCTTTTGATACACAAAAACGGGATAAGAACTTTTGTAACCTATGTGTTATTCCACATCTTTGTGAAAAAAATAATCCAGGTCCGTTCAGCCATTCAGGTGTGATTGAGTAACAAACATCCATCCATCCAAAGTTTCTCATTTATTATAGTACCGAGTAAGATAACTAAAAATCTGTCCATGCATCATTT
The DNA here is from genome assembly GCA_949774945.1 of Hoplodrina ambigua. NCBI lineage: Eukaryota > Metazoa > Arthropoda > Insecta > Lepidoptera > Noctuidae > Hoplodrina > Hoplodrina ambigua. Next base: position 2,813,583 of record OX458969.1, on the reverse strand, counting down.
TTTTTAATCTTTCGTATCTTTGTTTGAATGGACCTTGATAAAATCAATTAATTACTTGTAATAATCTCTTTACAAGTGCATCAACGGCTGATCACGTTCTGAGTCACAAAATTATAAAAATACGTAATTTTGATACTTAAAAAAAGGTAATTCATTTTTTTTAACATGTTTTTTTGTGAAGCTAACTTCAATTCAAAATTTTTATTTAAAATTTTATCGTAATAATTAATATTCAATTTATTTGTTGAATTTGATTTACAAAAAGCAACTACAAACAGAAATATTAAAACAGTTTCACAGTATTGCGTGCAAGCGAAAATCGATATCACTGTGTGAAACATGTATACCCATTCTTTGTACCTATTTGCTGCCTAATTTCGAAACTCAAACCAAATTTCGCTACCAGTATAACAGCTAAATTCTTAAAAAACTAAAAATCAATAACGACCATTTATACCTATAACATCATACAAATTCCCATTACCAAATAATCGGGAATGATCTCACACACACATAATAGACATCACCAGTACATATTGCACGCGCACTAACGCAACGGCCTTGGTTGCTACGTTACGTAAGCGTCGCGCCCCAAAGGACCTCGAAGGGTGTCCTTGGTCCTCCCTTTTCCCCCTTCCCCCACCCCGGGACCTAACCTAGACAAGGCCGTTCGGAAATGAAAATAATATTTGGTACATTATTAGAAAATCAGTGGGTAGCCCTTAATAGACGTTTAAAATATTCTATCACATCAAATATGTGTTTCATGTTCTTTTATAAATGGCTAATATTTTTAGTGGTTATATTATTAGATAATTTAACAGATTTTATGGGAATAAAGATGGCTTTTTTAATGTAGTAGGTATTGAGTTGGTAGTGATAGATTTAAAATAAACTTTTAGATAAGTACCTCGGATTACCTCGATAGTACATCGGAACATCTGTTAACTTCCATTGTTGTAGAAATTGCCAATTCACCCAATGAATTGTAATTCGGTACGGTTAAACCTAAAAGTACATACTTTATGCTTTTCTTCAAAAGGTTCTGACAATTATGTTTTCACAGATAGGTAGTGTGAGTGTGAAAGTGACACTTGTTTTGGAGCTAATTTAGTTCTAGACATTGACAAATTAAGTCGGAAAACGTTTGTCAGACCCACGCCGGATTAAGTTCCGAAAAGTCAAGTTCTTATATTAGCTGGCTGGACCAAAAAATGTGTAATTAAACTACCTAGATCGATGTAATCTCAAACTTCTTCACAAAGTATTGAACGAAAAATCTAGTAAATTAACTTTTTATATTGTACCTATTTGGTTGTATAATTCTCTATCAAAGCTAGAACTATAATGATTGAATAAATAGATGTTTGATTGATTCAACAAGATACTTAACCCAAAAGGAGGCCATACAACTCTCTACATTAATTATATTTGGATAGAATAAAAAATTATTTATATCTTTTTATATCTTTGCTAACTGCTGACAGATATTTTTTTTTTTTTTTTTTTTTTTTTTTTTTTTTTTTTTTTTTTTTTCTATCGATCAGGTTTGGTCGGAACGGCTGCAGATTTTATAATAAACGATGTAAATTAGCTGAAATCGGATATTTCTCAATATATTATTATAGTTATGACAAAAACAAATTATACCGTAGGTGGTTTTCTACGGGCACGCCGCAATCGCGGCGGTAAGACCCCTCTTTGAGGAGTGGCTGGAGAGGCGCTACGGCGTCCTCACCTACCGCCTGACGCAGGTCCTCACCGGACACGGTAGTTTCGGGAGGTTCCTGTGTCGGATAGGGCGGGAGGAAACGCCCGGGTGTCACCACTGTGTGGATCGCCCGGAGGACACGGTGGAGCATACGGTGCAGGACTGCCCCGCTTGGGCAGATCACCGCCGTGTCCTCACGGAGGCGATAGGCGGCGGCGACCTCTCGCGTCCGGACCTGGTTCAGGCCATGCTCCGGGGCGAGAGGGAATGGGATGCAGTCACCTCCTTCTGCGAAGCAGTAATGCTAGCGAAGGAGGAGGCGGGCCGCGTGAGGGAGAGAACCACCTCACGCCCCAGCCGCCGCGGGAGACGCCCAGGGCGTCGGACGTCGCGAGGCGACATCCGGCCACCGTAGGCGCGGGCTTGCGGACGGCGAGTAATGGGTAGCTCGCCGTCCGATCAAGGACCAAGCCCGGGTCGACGGCGCGTTCTGTTCGCGCGCGCCTCAAAGAGCTGTCAGCACAGGGACGGGGCCCCCAACGGGGCCAACGCCTGCCGGGGTTGCGGGACGTCTTAACAGGATACCGTGGCCCCGGAACGTAAAGGGCAACAGAAGGAACAGGGTGGTTTTTTTAGTCAGTAAAAGTCTGACAGTCCCTTCCGCCCCACCCAGGGCGGAAGGAGTCATTTGATGATTTTTACCACCTCAAAAAAAAAAAAAAAAAAAAAAAAAAGGTGGTTTTCTAAACTGCAGTTATAAATTACCAACTGTCAAAAGGGTGTGGTATTAGCAGTAAAACCTTCACAGTTTGACGTATTGATAACATTCTAAATATAATAATTAAAGTGTTTAATAGTATATACGTTTAATAATAATGAATTTCCTATAGATAACAATAAGCAAGATCATGATAACGTTCGAAGTTACTAAAAGAATGGAGTAAACGGAAGAATGCGGAAAGATTTAAACCGATCTGGCTGGTTCCAGTCTAGATTTAAGTAACGCACAAGCAGGCAAATATATTTGATAAAATAATAAATACAGTACACGATAACAGCAACAATGACTGAGATGAAGTGTCCGCCATCTCAGTAATTCTTCCTTTTGTAACATAAAAACGTGTGAAACTAGAATATATGCTGTGCCGATCCCGGCTTTATTCGGGTAAAGATAGGTGGATATGGTTATTTCTTTAAGTTCTAGGCATAGTGACTAATTAGAAAGATTGACACAGCCATTCTATTTAATTTCACAAGAAAGAAAGGTAGCAAAACTGGTTTAGATAAAACAGAAAATAAAGACATCGCAGTAGTAAAAATAGACACAATTTCAAACAAGACGAAATTCAATTAAGCTGTCCTAGTATTTACGATTGTTTAGAGTTTTATTCATGTAATGTTTCGGGACATTCCGACTACTTACAAGTCAATCATTTTAGGGATAAGTGCTTCGTTTTACTACAATACTAGCAGGGATAACCTAAAACGCTGACATCAAGAAAACCATTATTTAACATGGTTAGCCATGTAAATATTGGTTTTTTATTCCCAATTTTTTCTAAAGTTCTGAAGATTTTTACAACGTTGTTTTCAAAATGAATGAGATACTTATTGTTTCTTAAAAATACGTCTACAATACGACAACTGATATTGAATTTCGACGCACTGTAAATGTAACTCGGTTCTAACTAATCACTCTTATCATTGTGCGTTGGGCTTGAGGTTATCTTTCATTGCAAAGATACCACGTGTGTACAGAAATTGTTTCTAAGCAATTCGAGCCAATTCATTAGATTTCGTAATATTTTTTCTTAGTTTTTTGGCTCTTGTTCGTTAGAAAACCTTATGTTTTGTACTTGTATTAAATTTTACATCTGCTACAGCAGTTTTTGAGTCTGTAATACCACATACAGGCAGACAGTTAGGCAGGCAAAAAAAAAAAACTTTTGTTAAATCGTATGATTGGAACATATTTAGAGTTAATGAATCAGTCCCAGTACTGTATGTCCTTTCTTCATCTATATTAGTTCTGTGTCAATTGGATTTAAAATCAAGTTTATTTTATCTGCCATAAAAAACTGGATCACGGAATTTGTTGCTTAATTAAAAATTAACTCATTGATTATTATCAATAAACTGCATACGCAATTAGACCTCTAAGTTTATTGATCGGCTAATCTTTCGATAATAATTAGTCTATAGATAAAATATAGCTAACAGGCATTTCATTTTCTACTAATTATCTTCTAACAAGACTTATCAGAATTAGCCTAACGCCTACTACTACACTGCCAATCTTAATTTATTGTAGGTATTATTTTTATTACGTTAAGTAGGTGCTTAGAAACCATATTAATTATTCCTTTAGAACAATATGTCCATCTGGAAACAATGCCAGTCAAAAAACCAAGTAACTAAGTAAAAAAATATCGATTTGAAACATATTGCACAAGTCTTATTATAGCTAGGTAGTTCATTGTTCTATCATTTGAATATCTTAGTTTCATCGTTTTTATTTTAATGTTATAGGAAATAAATAATAAATTGCAAGTATCAAAATTATATTTTTTGTGTACACCTTTATAATGTTGTGAATTCGATTGCATTGCATACAAAATCTTAGAATTTAATGTATGTTTCTCAGAAGTGTTTTCAGATTGACTTCACTTAGTAGTTATTCTAACAGTTAAATCTATTTTTGTATAGAGCAAAGGTCCTTCTGCTTACTCATTCATTATACTATATTGGTAATACAACGGTACCTACATAGTTCCAAAGACCAAATACAAAAAAAATGAATTAAAACCACCAGAGATCATCTCAAAAAAAAAAGTTTGAATTCCTTACATTGTATGCATATTTTTACTAACTGAAAACCGATTGCATTGCGAACTAAAAAATAATGACAGCCTTTTAGCGTCCCACTGCAGAGCAAACTCATATAGAGAAGGCACAAGCATTGATCACCACGCTTGCGATTTCAGACTTATATTCTTTAGAATAAAAAAAATCGCAAATAATGCGAAAGTAATTGAGTTACGCTTTAACGACTAAACCACTGAAGCGATTTTGATGAAATTTGGTACGGGGAAAGTTTGAACCCCAATGAAGGACATAAGCTACTTTTTGTTTCGCGACTTCGTCTGCGTTCGCGAGAGAAGCATGCGGCGGATATGACAGCATAAGCTAGGTATTATACACTAGATACAAGTCTAATTGTGTAACTACAGGTTATTGAACTAGGTAGGTACAGTTTGAGAAAACAAATGAATGTAATACATATACAGAAAAATCTTTTGCCAATTTTTAAATAGCGTTTATTCGCCACATAATGAACTTATTTTAACTAGGTAATGATGTAGGTATAATTATCAATACACTTTGTGATATCATTGTGTAATAAACTAACATTAATCCGCGACTTCGTCCACGTTATTTTTTTTTTATAGCGGCATAGACTTCTCAGGGATTCTTAATATAAAAAAAAAATATGTTAAATTACGCGTCACGTTGTTTGTCCGGGATGGACTTCTAAAGTACTTAACCGATTTTAATCAAATTTTCACACCGTGTGCAGTTTGATCCAACTTGAAAGATAGGATAGTTTTTATCTCAATTATTGGTCTTAATATTTTTTGATTGCAAACCTGAGTCACAGCAACGCGTGGGCTGGTCAGCTAGTTATTTATATTTTTAAGGTAGCTTTTTAGGAGTTAACTGGTAGAAATCACGGGGGATCTTCACATAAGAAATAGCGTGGGTCCCCCTTAGGGACCTTCCGGGACTTCCCTCACTTTCTCTATTCTTTCACTTTCTATTATTTACGGATACCTATATAACGGGGGTCCCCCGACCGCACAATTTTTTAATGTAATTTTTTTTCTTGGAATTCATGCAAATGTCTTGGCTAGAATCTAAATAAAGTAACAATTTAATTTGGAAAATAGACGCGTCAAAACTAGGTAGGTATGTAGGTAGGTACAATCGTAGACAATTTGGGGTGAACCATTTTTCATACTTACGTTCTTATTCATAGGGTTGAAAAATGGTCAATCGCTATTGTCCACGGTTGTACCTATGTACCAACCTCTAAAACAAACAAACAACAATTAAATAAAAGTATGTATGTGTACGTACCTACCACATTTACAAGAAACGCATAGGTAATTCAGTAAAATCTAAATATGGACTTTGTTCTATAGCCATTATAATAAATTAAGATAAAAGAATGATGATAAACGAGATTTGAGGTCCAAAAAAAACTCTGAGAATGAAGCAGGAAATACAAGTTTAGGCAGTCGGCAGATGAATGACACTAAACTACCAACAAGATGGAGAGGGAAGAGAGAAAAAAAACTTATAGAATTATGACTAAAAATAGATGAGTTAATGACTGTGCAACGAAATTGATTGAAATGCCAACAGTTTCGCTAGCAACCATTCGTATTGAATCAAGGAACTTCAGGTTTATTAGATAAAAGCCGTGACAAATCTCATCCAATTTGATTCAGCTGTTACGGCGTTATTTAAGGAATAAACACTCAAATGTTTTCGCATCTGTGGGTAATCTTTGTTTAGGTACTCATTCATTTGATCATGCCGGCGACCTGCCTAGGTATGTATGTACCTACTAATCAAACCATATTATTATTGTGTTGTAGTACCGAAGTTAGATTGGTTTATTTCTACATAATAATTCATCTAATTAGAAGAATTTATTCAAATCAATGTGCGAATGATAATAAAGATTAAAATATTGTAACAAATTATGTAAGGTCAAGACAAACAAACGATACCTACCACTCGAATAGATCTACATTATTCGATGACAAATGAACTAGGTAACGAGTTTTATGTTTACACGAGAATTGACTCGACAAACGTCAGCACAGACACTAACGAAGATGAAAGTCTCAGACAATTAGATAACCGAAATTCTTGTTTTATCAATGCAACTAAATTATACGACATGAATTGAGAGGCCCTAACCGAAAATTCAAATCATACGCCTCTGCTGGAGCACGTAATAGTTAAACGCAACTGTATATAAAAGGGCATAAAGTCTATTTTATCAAAGCAGTGAGGTACGGCATAGACTTGAAGACAGACGTATGCAGAAGCGCAAACGAAACAAGACGATCGGTTCGGTTGACGCTGACCGCGGCCGATGTCTAGGTGCTAATAGCTCGTACATGGACAGCGGCCGCACGAGGCCACTTTGACAGTTTCTATGCAAATGTTAATGCGTTGCGCGACCAGTTTTCGCCTCACAGCGGTTCCGGGCCGACTTTTGAGCGCGATTTATACGCACCCATTAATTATGAATCCCAAACTTAGGTGGCAGAACTGGATTTTTGACGGGCTCGTTAGAAATCACGTTTGAATCGCGAGCTACATTAGATTGTCGGGATGATGATGAGGTGGGGCCTAATGCAACATGTGAATCATCTTCGATAACGCACCTCCAGTTACGGAGAAATGTTGGGGAGCCAGTCGGCGGAGATCGCACAGAAAGAATTAGTGATGCAATAATGTCGAACAAAAACTTGAAGATACGGTTGTCTCATTATCAAGTTCAATAGCCCCAAGTCAACAGCACGTGTATGCAAAATTTGAAGGCAACTAGAAACTGCGCAAAAACGTTCTCACGCATGAGCAACTTAAGGTGCAAACTGCTGTACACCCTCGCGCGCTTAATATTTATCATATGCCGCGATATGTCAACGCGTATTTATCAATGACTGTATCTTGATACCTATTTTAAAATCTGCCAGATTGACTCCCAAATGAAGCTACGCGAGGCGCATATTTGCTGTAACCCCAATGCGACTTCCTGGTCGGGTCACACCCAAAATTCCCAACTAATCTAGCCGGGTCACTGAGTTGTGCTTATCCTAGTTCATGTTGATATTATACTAATAAAGAGGGACAATACTTTCCTTGATTCCATGTCGCAAATTCCACAGTCCTTGTATCGTAATTAGTAAACCATTAGATCTCTATCGAGCTATGCACAAATACCATAGTTTGTATCACTGAATGTGCGTTCACTACACTTGGGAGTTACACTCGTTTAGTTTAGCACCATTCGGTCGTGGTCGCGATCACTTCCGCATATTGCATGGCGCGTTTGCGCTCGCGCCGCTCCGTCCGCAGCCCGTGTGAGTCGGTGCGCGCTTCGCTCCTAGCCGTGGGGAGCCTCGCTCGCAAATGCGACCGCCGAAAAGTCTTTACGCCGGCCGAATGCAGAAAATTCAGACGCGCCGGCGGTGGGGGACGCTCTACGACTATCCGAAACTTGCGCGCGTACGTGCAGCGGTTCGCTATGAAAAAATCCAAGGTTAACCCGCGCCAAAAAAAGACGCACGCAAAATGAAAAAAGACGGCTAGAGCGGCGCCCCTCGGGGCCCTCGTGATGCAGCCGATTCTGCAAACGCGACGCCTCACACCGCCTCACTCACTGCCGCATTGGTACATTTTTCTTGATTACATACCGCACACACACACACTGCGTGGACGGAGCACATCAGAATAGGCGACGCGAACATTGTCTAGTTTGAGTACCTACATCTAGCCCGTTGTATACCAATATTTGCAGGCTATTGACATTACGAACACAGAAGTGAACGTGTTGTGTTTTATATTATTTTGGGTACTAGATAGATACCTATTTGTTCAAAGAATTTGTAATTATTATGTGTACCGAATTCGACTGCGATATGAACAAACTTGTGTCGCTGTAAAGGACTTAGTAATAGAATATTTAGTAATTACTAATCGTATGTAGCTATCATATTATGTAGGTATTGAAAGGGATTAGTTTATTTATTATTTACAACCAGAACAATATCAAGGCCAAGAAAAATAATCGATAATTACCTGTCTACCTTGAGTCAACAACAACAGGGTCCTAGAAAAAGTATAAATATTGTCACTCGTGGACAGTGGCGGATCTAGGATTGTCGTTTCGCCCCGCTAAAGCAAACAATCAATAAAAAAGCACACATGTTAATTGATACATACTTTAGGAAGGGAAATGCTAATACAGTTTAATTAAAAATATATTATCATTATCAACTTCACTATAAGACTAGTCACGGAAGAACTCAGGAGCTATAGGGTCCCTTAGCCCCTTAGCTCCACCCCTGGATCCGCTACTGCTCATCAAGGACATAATATCTACCTACCTTTTATAATCAATTACCGGAATTTATATGACATAATTATAACAAGAGCACTAACCTATTGATTGAAATTAATACCTAATTAACATTTATTTGTTACCTGCCTTCAGAAAAAAAGATTTGAAAATTAAAAGCATTTACATCAAACCACAAAAACACACAACATCATCTAGAAATGCGTGTTATTCAAATTAATTAAAATAAAAAAGTGATCTAATCTTTGTCTTATCCGCATTATCGAGAAACCGATATCATAAATATTAAAATGGAGGTTTCTTTTTTAAATGAAGCATACAAAAAAGAAATCTCCATTTAAATTTAATGTTTTTGTAAATAAACATTAATTTCTGTTTCCTACAAACTCGTAGCCTCGTAGCCAACGTAGCAATACTAAATAAATAAATTCTGTTTAGTTAAAAAAAATTACATATTTTTTATGCACGTTAAATTTATTGTATTTTTCATTTCATCTTTTAAAATTAATATGAGTAAATATCTCACTACCTACTAATATAAATTGGAAGGTTTTGAAGATGGATGTTTGTTACTCAATTACGCCAGAAATGCTAAACGGATGTGGATGAAATTTGGCTCAGATTGATATTATAGTCTGGCTAAGCGGATAGGTTACTTTTTATCTCGGAAAAATGCATGGTTTCTCATGGTTTAGGTCGCTGGCAGAATCTACTAAGTAAACATATCCTATCGAGGTTAGGTACTTATTGGTAATTACCGTGTGCTATCGGGAACATTATAAAATGGCTGAATGACGCTCGTTGACCGCAACACTGCACTTACGGGATAAAACTCGATGACACATATATTTTCTATTATTAAATTAGGAAAAAAACCCCATGCTTTAATAACATTACAATATCTATTTTCATAATAAATACAGAATATATAGAACTGTTATTGTAAAAACTTTAATGGTAGTAAAAATTGCAATAACATCAAATTCGGTTGAATGGAAAATTACTTACGAATTTATAATACTAGCTGACCCGCCACGACTTCGTTCGCGTGGTATCTTACCCCTATGAAAACCCTAGACTACCCCTGCCCTACCGTACCGTACCCTACCCCTACCCTTGAAATAAATCAAAAAAAGATAAAAATCCTATGTCCGTCTCCTGGTTCTAGGCTACCTCCCTACCAATTTTCAGCCAAATCGGTTCTGCCGTTCTGGAGTTATAAATAGTGTAACTAACACGACTTTCTTTTATATATTAGTAAAGATAAAGATTTGTCTTCTACATGGACGAAGTCACAGGCAGAGGCTAGTAGTTAAAATAATAAAGGCATCAACCTTCCCGAATTGCGTTAGTTAATTAGATTGTAGGACTACGTCATTCAACATTGTTGGTGATTCACATCAAAACCCCCATTATAGTATATTTCACAATAATTTATTTTGTTTCCTATTTTGTGAATATCCCATGCAATAGTTTCGATTTTTTTCTCAAACAAGGACACTCAAATCTTTATACCTACTTTGTACTTTAACTCCACTGCTATTGGCTGTTGACACAACCATAAATTAACGGACTTTTTAAGACCTGTCAAACCGCGATTCTTCCATAGATTTTACATGGCAATATCGAACTGTGATGTCATTTATTTGATAACTCAATTTTCAAATAAAAAAAAAATCAAATCAAATCATTTTTTTGCATAAAAAGACTACTAATTGTTAACTACGTATACTGCCCATTATACTAAATAACATTAGGCAAAATTATTGCTGGGGAAATGATTTTTATTTTTACTGTGAAAAATCACTGTTTGTGTTTGTGTTTGTGAGTGCATGCAAGAGAATTATGGCAATAGTTTTGTATTTTTGCCGAACTGGTCCTTTTTTACGCAGCTGTTGGTCACACAATAATGTTTTTTCTCGTTTTTATTTATTTTTATTATGATTTTTGTGTGCACATGGTTAGTGTCAAATAAACATTTTTCCTTTCTTTAATTTTTTATTTTTATTTTAATAATTTTGTATTTTTTTCACCTTGAAATCAAATCGTTCAATTGCAAGTTAAAATTTCGGTGCAATTGGACGTAAAAAAAGTTTGTACCAGTATTTACTGCAACCCCTACAATCTACGTCACTAACATAGATATCATTATGTTTCCCCCTATTCCATGGAGAGGATACTCTTATCGTTCGTAACTATTTTCCTTATACCATTGTCACTCCATAGCATGTATGCCACATGTCCAGACCATCGGATCATGTTTTTCCTCATTTTTACATTAATCTTCTATTACTAAATGGATTTCTTACCTTTTCATATCAAACAGCCTGTAGTTCGGACATGCGGAACAAAATATTTTTATGAATTAACAATAAAAGGTGAGATTTTTAATATTGACATGCATTTTATTTCATCTCGGATTTTTTTTAATTCAGATATATTATTATTATACCTATAACGAACACAGACATGCTTAGGCCGCGACGAACACGTTATTTTAATTCATATTATACAAACGTACGTATAATGGTATTATGGCATTGCATTTTTCTGATCAAGCTTTCCTAATACATGCCACACACAGGGCCGTAGCTACCGCTGTATCGATGATACGGGCCCCCCGCTACAGGGGCCCAAACCATAAGTAAAAAAACATAAATCATCCACTATCTCACTCAAACTCTAAGGCCCTACGCTAAATTTCCCGGGAAAAAACAAATATTGTTAATTTGTGAAAAATCTTTACTCTCCGTTTGCAGATTTTTTTGATATAGGGCCCGTCCGCCACTGCACAGACATAACGATATACGTGCGAAATAATGCAACGATGAATGTCATGTCAGTAATTTCTGACGCCAAAAATAAAAGTGGTTCCCAGTAATCATTTTCTAAATATTACTTAGGTTGGTGGACAGAATGCGGACGTCTATGATGTCTTTTTACAAGCTTTTATTTAGCTAGCACTGTTAATATGCAAATAAATCAAATATAATGCATAATAAAAAATATATATACAGTATGTAAAAAATTGACCTTTCAAAATTTGTAAACAATTTTTCGACCATTTTTTTTATCTGATTGAGCTGAAATTTTTGCATACACCTTTAGTTCTGATGACAATACAATGTCCAATATTCAGTATAGAAATAATTTTGAACTAAAGCTTGTGTCTAAAAATCTTTTTTTTTACACCGCTTATAACAATGTGCAATGGCTACAAAGAGCTATAACAAATTCGGCGCCTAACTAGCATCGTTATCACAGTGTCGTTTAACAAGGACACGTGAGCGACGATATCACTCTATCTCGCATTAGGATACGGGATGTGCGGTATGTGCGTACACGCATTCATCGCATTGTGTTGTACAATATCGCGCTTTTGTAGTAGGGTAACCTGATTTTACATTTTTTTCTTTATTTTTGTTACTAATCTTACTAATATTATGAATGCAAAAAAATGGATGTTGGTTTGTTACTCAATCATGCCAGAACGGCTAAACGGTTCTGGATGGAATTTGGCACAGGGATAGATTATAGTGTTCAATAGCTTAAAGGTTACTTTTTATTTAGGAAAAATGTAAGGATAAATTAACTTTGGCGCGAACGAAGAACTACCACTTTAGAGCAAAGGCCTCTTCTTATACAGAGAAGGCACGAACATTCATCACCACGCTTGCTCAAGGCATATTGGAGATTTCAGACTTATTTGTCCAAGTTTTCTCACCATGTTTCCTCCACCGACGTCAAAGATAATTTTAGATAAAACATATAAGAACTATAAAAATTACATAGTCTTCCCTGGCTTCGAACCCACAACTGAGAATGCATAAGAGGATCCTTAACTGTGCACGACTGTTTCAGATTTTTTTATTATTATTTAAATTTTGATTTAAATTTGATGTTGAAAAACGTGGAATTTTGTTGCCATATTATTATTATTTATATTTTCATTAAAAAATAATAATTTTGCAAGCTAACAAGGTAATAATTTTTAATTAAGGAATTAAGTAAAAAAAACATATATTATCTTTCATTGTATGAAAACAAAAACTGAAAACGCCGCGAAAATCTTTATCAATAATTCAGTTTTGATAATTATTTGAGTATTCTTTACCAAGGTCACATGTAAAACTAAGTATATACCAGGGATTTCCAATCTTTTTATACTACAACCTCTTGTATTAGGTTGTAATTTTTTTGCAAGGCTCTTCTAAGAGAACATAATTATTTATGTGTAGTTCTAGCAGACATAAAGATTATTTTATTTATTTACTAGCTTTCGCCCGTGACTTCATCCGCTTAAATGTAAAAAGTAGCCTATGTCCTTTCTTGGGGTTCAAACTCCTCCCATACCAAATTTCATCAAAATCGGTTCCATGGTTAGGTCGTGAATGCGTAACACATAGACGGATAGAGTTACTTTCACATTTATAATATTAGTGGATATATAGATTTATTCAAAAAAAAACTTCAAAGGTCTTAAATATTAATAACACTGCAATGATTGAACTACGATCTATGAGAAGAACATCGTATGACGGCGATCTCTGCCTACCCTAGTACGGTGCCCTCAGGATCAGTTCCGATACTCTCCAGGGCGTCACGACGAGAATATCATAATATGGAGTTTCTTGCCCATTCTTCTCCATACGAAACTACCTTTTAGAATGGGCAACTAAATTCAATATTATTATTTTTTTTCTCATGTAAATGACGTTTTCAAAAGTGCCTTTTATGGTGTAATTGAAAAAAAAGATTTTACTTTGATGCATAGTTTGGGTACCCCTGGTACCCTACCTTATATCTTTAAATGAAAAACTCGTAACTTTGTGCGTAATCTGTAGTTCTATTGTTAGAATTTTAACGGTTCGTTAAATAAAACAATGACTAAAGACATGTTTAGCTAAATTAGGTTTAGATAAAAGCGGTTAGCTAGCTACCTTTTTTTTTGTTTTATCACAATTTTCTATTCAATTCCTAAATGTTATTCAACTTGTAATCCTGCATAATGTTTAAAAACAAGTACCCTACGTAGTTAATTTACAGTAGGTAACATCGAGCATCTATAATGGTGAGAGGTGTACCCATTAGTACACCCATTTCGCCAGTTATGTTTTTTTTTTGAGGTGGTGGAAATCATCAAATGATGCCTTCCGCCCTGGGTGGGGCGAAAGAGACTGTCAGACTTTTACTGACTAAAAAAACCACCCTGTGCCTTCTGTTGCCCTTTACGTTCCGGGGCCACGGTATCCTGTTAAGACGTCCCGCAACCCCGGGCCAGTTATGTTTAAGTCCCATGTAATAGGGGGCGAGGCACAGACATTGATTTTTCATACCGAAAAAGATCGTTGTGTCCCAGCATTAATATTTGCCTAATGTTACTCAGTTTGATAGACAGGATGGCTAGTTAGTGGCAATGTGATGTCTTTTTACATTCTGTTATATACAGAATCGAAAAGACATCATCATCATCAACATCATTCGTAATCATTGTCATCGGTAAAGGAAAACATCGTGAGGAAACCTGGACTAACTGTTCCACTCAAACCAAGTCAGAGGCCTTTGAGGCGGTTTAGAAATTCTGACACTAGGGTGTGTGGGGTCGTTAGACCTTACTGCCCACACGATAAAGAAGAAGAAAGAAGATTGAATAAGTAGATTTATTTGTTTTATTTAAACTTTATGCAACAAAAGTACAAAGGCGGACTTTAACCAAATTATTTTAATATTTACTCAAAAACAAATATAAGAGCGGCAAACAATTCAAACAACGCGATGTTCCAATGAATGAGTCAAACAAAAACTGAACCGCGACCGATTAAAAAAAAACCAATTTCCTAGTACACGTCACCGCTAGAAAAAAAAGTGCATCTCACAGTCTATGACTCCTCATTATTTCCTGTTCCATAGACATTTGTACAGAATGGAACGTAAAAAAGTCCGAGTCGCGAATTGTTACAAACTTTTGCTTGACCTGTATCAAGGTTGTGTTACTTAATGTATTACGTTGTAGGTCATTTCAATGAAAAGTTTTAATTTTTAACCGACTTCATTGGAAGGACAAGGTTTAATGTCCTACTGTATGTTTATTTTTAATGTAGGTACTATGTTTACGATTTTTTTTTTGAAGAGTTTTTGATTCTGGCAGCCATGGATATGCTACGATAAGATACTATTTAAATCAATTTACTTGAGAAAAATATTATTATTCAGATTGAGATACGTAAATTAGTATTTAATTCAGAAAAAATATTAGTTCCAACTCATTTTGTCATTCAACACCTCTT
Source organism: Hoplodrina ambigua (assembly GCA_949774945.1). NCBI lineage: Eukaryota > Metazoa > Arthropoda > Insecta > Lepidoptera > Noctuidae > Hoplodrina > Hoplodrina ambigua. The sequence continues at coordinate 2,798,426 of OX458969.1, read as the reverse complement.
TGCTATGTTTCGCGCATTAATCATTTTAAACAGTGCAGTATAACGAATTGTCGAAAATTAAAAAAAAAAAAATGTAATACAACATTTAGACAAGTGGTGACGGAGACGAAATCTACGATGGAGTAAGCGTACCCAGAAGAAGCCTGTTCACTATCACTTTGAAGAGATAAGGGTTAAATGAAAAATACATACGCAAAAATAGAAAAATAATAGAAAAATCCAATATTTTTTTCACACTGCCTGTATAACCATGGAGCTTACAACATTCTTGCATGGCTATCTAATCAGAGCGTTAGGTACGCACATTGATTAAATGGCTGCATCGTGTACACTTTATCATTTGGATAATATTACAAAAAATAAGATTAGATGTTATTGCTGTACTTTTTTAAAGAACATTAGATATGCAACTTCACGTCTAACGATAATAAATTAATATTATCTTTCAAGGAGCCGCGCAAATATTAGTAAGTGATATAATTATAGAATTAGCATTATAATTAAAATTATAATAATTATTTTGATTACCTTTAAGAGCATTAAACTGACATAATTTTAGAATTTAAAATATAATTATCGTTTTCATTATAATAATTTTGGAGCATTTATAACTATGAATTGACGTTCAAAAGTGCCATAAAATGGCCTAATTGAAATAAATGATTAAACTTTGAATTTGAAATCGATCCGCCTCAAGCATTGAAAATAATATATGAATCATTATTATATTATTGTCGTTTTGAATCTTTTATCGATTCAAAATGACAGCTTAATAAAGTGACATTATTATAGACTCTAAACGGGAACGAATTTGAAATGTATTTGAAAATGGAAACAACTTATTTCTTTATTTTTTTGTGCCGCTCTTCGTTCAACATTTTCCTTATTTTTTTTTCCAGCCAGTCCATAAATAATTACTTTCTTCTCGAGAAAAAAAAACATGAATATTACTATTACTGATTATAAGACGAAAGATAATAATCATGTTAAAATCTAGGCTGTCCATGTTTTATTATTTCTTTTATTAACCTACGCAATACCGTGTTACTCGTTACACGTGTTTGTCCCCGATACCCCGTCCCCCCTCCCCCCTGTCAGGCCCTTCGCGGTATATTTTCCTTAGATGAGTAGGTGTAACCTACCTGTGATCAGTTATTACATGATAATATTGAAGAAAATAACAGTTGTCATTGTTTTACTTCTAAGTAGATGTGGACATACTTTTTTCTTTGAGATATTGATTGATTCGAAATTGCCAATCTTTTTTTTTTTATTTTCGCGGTTAAATTTTTTTTTTGGGAAATTGACAAATATGAATAAATAGTAATTAAGAAATGTGTTGTTATAGTAAACGATTCTTTTAAATATATTTTATTTAAATATGTTTTTAAATTTATGTGCCAAGGCACGGTCGTAGGTAATAATCTATTGCTTTCTAGTAGATATTATGTTTACACAAAAGAAAATTACCAATACGGCGAGCTATAAAAAATGTAACGCGACACAATGACGAGTAGCGGTGAAATCAACTATAGACCGCTTAATAATTGTTTTGTCGAACCATTTGTTTCTATTTAGTGATATTTAATAATAAAAAATCAGACAAGTTTTTAATAATATCTTTATTTGTCAAAACTAAAATAGTAAATTACAATTTGAATTAATTCTAATTACAAAAAAATGTTGATGCACCCTGAAGTACCTACCTTACTGTCATCTTCTGGTTCCAGCTAGCGTAATTAATCTGTGAACCCGAACAAACCCCCCCGGTCCCTTTCCTCACCCGCATCCCCCTCCCGCCGCTACTGATTGGCTGATGCGGCTAATTGACAGGTGATACGAACATTTTGGCCCTTTTCTACCGGATACATTGTAATTATTTTAGATTGGTTGACATAAAGAACGCTTTTAATTCAGTTAATAGGGACACCTTGCTGGCAGAAACTAAAAAAGAAATACCCCAAATTTTTAGTTTCCTTTGGCAATGTTACAGACATCCATCGAAATTACTGTATCGGGACAACCTTTTAGAATCCGCTGTTGGCTGTCAACAGGGTGACCCCCTCGGGCCAGTGATTTTCAGCCTAGCCATTCATCCGATTATTAGACAATTAAATTCCAAATTTAATGTTTGGTATCTTGACGATGGTACCCTGGGAGGCGATATAGAAACTGTTTTAAATGATTTAATTTTCTTGAAAAACGAACTCCATACCATAGGTCTTGACCTCAATCTTTCGAAATGTGAATTATACTTAACTGACAATACCGACAGACTTTCGACGCTTTCAAAATTTAACACAATAGCCCCTGATATTCAAATTGTAGAAAACAGCTCTCTTCGTCTCCTTGGGTCTCCAATCTTCGAGAATTCCTTTCCCAATTTTATTGAAGAAAAAATACAAAATTTTAATCACGTTTCGGAAAGATTACTCCAAATTAACATGCATTCGGCCATCACTATAATTCGATACTGTTGTTTCGGCCCTAAATTAATCTATTTCCTTCGCGCTTCCCATTTGTGGAAGCATAATCACCTATTAGACAAAATGGACCAAATTATTCGCCACACTCTAACTTCCATTTTAAATTTGGCAATGGACGACCGAGCCTGGGCCCAAGCTACTCTTCCTATACGTATGGGAGGCCTCGGCGTCCGCAAAATTTCAAGTATTAGTTTGCCGTCATTTATATCCTCGGTCCACGGTACTGAGAAATTAATCAGGAATATTTTAGCTCCTACACTGGTTAATTTTGATGTGCCGTGCTTTACCGAGGCTATTGATGCATGGAAACTTGCTTGCCCGAGCACTGATTTACCCGACAACCCATCTTCCCAGAGACGGTGGGATGAGCCGCTCTGCAGAGTAGTACAAGAAAACTTATTTACTACATCTGCTTCATCTGCAGAGCGAGCGCGCCTGCTTGCTGTGGCTAAATGGGAGTCGGGTCTTTGGCTTCTGGCACTACCGTCGTCGAACATTGGTACTATGTTCGACGACACTACTTTCCGCCTCGCTGCTTCCTTACGTTTAGGGGCTTCATGTTGTTCTCCTCATCGCTGTCGCTGTGGGGAAGTTGTCACCAGTCTCGGACACCACGGCTTGTCGTGCAGCCGAAGTGCGGGCCGTATAGCACGCCATGCGAATATTAATGACATCATTCGACGTGCTCTTGCTGCCGTCGGCGTTCCGGCTGTCTTAGAACCCAACGGCTTGGCACGCGACGATGGCAAGAGACCGGACGGGATGTCTCTGTTTCCGTGGAAGTTGGGTAGGCCTTTAGTGTGGGACGCTACATGTGTCGATACTCTTGCGCCATCCCATCTTCCTAGTTCGGCGTGCTGTGCTGGCGCTGCTGCTGCGGCTGCAGAAAACCTCAAACGGCGTAAGTATAGTACCCTTTCAAGTAACTATATTTTCGAGCCGTTTGGGGTGGAAACTCTCGGGTCGTGGGGTCCGTGTGCCCATGGCCTTTTCAAGGAGTTGGCCAAACGATTGGTTGATTCTTCCCGTGACCCAAGGGCTGGTTTTTACCTTGGCCAGAGGTTAAGCATTGCCATTCAACGTGGCAATGCGGCCAGTCTTTTGGGCACATTTCCAGTAGACAGCGATGTGGATGAATTTTTTGATGCCATTTAATTTTAGTTTCTCTTTTTTTTTATATTCTGGTTGTTTTTTATTTAATTTTATTATTAAGCTTGTAAATATTGTATATATTAATTATAAATAAACGTTATTCTTTCATATTTTAGATTGTACATACCTCCATAATGTTCTACCTTAACAAAATAATTCAATAACTACTGATCTTAAATAATTTCATGCTAATCTGTAATCTAGTTTGGAGGTAATTTATCTTAAATACAATAAATAGGCATTTACGTCATAATATGCATATTTATTAATTAATACTTGCATAAATTATGCATATATGACATTATAACTGGATATAAAAATATTTTCCTATAGCTTACTACTTTAAATGGAGCCTCTAGGCCAAAATTAGACCTCAATGCCACCCAGTAACATTAACGCATAAAACAAATGCTTTATAAAGCAGATCATTAGTATAGATATCTATTTAATTATATTTTAGTGTCTTGAAGTAAGTCTATTTAATTATTACAAAATAATGAAAACTAGGAAAACATTAAACACACGTGCAGTTCAAAAGCCAGCGTTTCAAAAACAATAAAAAAATACAACTTCGAAAATGAACAAAATGGATTCTAATTTCAAATTGGGAAATAATTTTCAAACGCGGGTCCGTTTGGAATTAAAATCGGTCGTGTTGTACCGGTACCTACTTATACATCTGGGTAAATATTGGCGCATGCGTGAACGGCGTTCAATGTCAAACTCTTGCATCTTACTGGATTAAATAGGCTTTATGGAGTCGCAATGGCTAAAATCATTCGATATTCATTGTTCTTTGTTTTTAAAATGACTCTTAGATATTTTCTTTTAATGTTTCAATGTATTTCAAATAGGTATGCAAGTCGTTGGTGGCATACAAAACTAATTAATCATTGTACAATTACCTACCTACCTACATAAAAAATGCAGAAAGATATTTTTTTTATTTTTTAATGTAATTGAGCCAAATGGTAATAAACAGACTATAACTGTATAGATAATATGTGATTCATATTGGGTTTTATTTTGTCAGTAATTAGTACCATTTTATCAGTATTTTTTGGTTATTTAAAACGTACAAATGTATTTAATATTTTCTGAATTTAGCTTTTATCTGTGTTATCTAAGTTTTTTTTTTTATATTAGGTAGCAAATAAGGTTAGAATAATAAAAAATGCAGTTTTATAAAATACAAAAAAAAATAGGTTTATATTTTATTTTTCACAAATGGGAATATAATTGATTATATTATAATTCTGTTTTTTTATAATTATGCTAAAAAATAAAGCCCATTTTTTTATTTGTAGCTTATTACGTCTGCAATGTGTATTTTTTATTACTTTCTCTTTTATTTATCTTTATCAATAGAAACTATCTCTGCCAATAGAAAAATGGTTTCGACCAAAATGTAGAATTGCAAACTGCATCGGTAGTGGCGGCAGAGGGCGCTGTTGATGTAATTTAACAGATGCTGGTACTAAGATGATAATAATATCGACGTATACCCAAAATTAAAGTATTTATGAAAAATTATAAGTATTATGAAAATGAACATAAAATTGTATTTTTTATCAAAGCTAATTTATGGGAAGCTAAGTAATTATTATATTTTTTTCAAAGTTATAAATAAAATAATTATAATTTTTTTTAGGCATGTGTGTTAAATTTTATTTTAATAAAACAGTCATTCAAGGCTAACGCACAAAAATACACTAATGACACAAAAAATACATGCAAAAAGAAGTGAAAAAACTAAACAAAGGAAGGTATATAATAATCTACGCATTTAAAAATAGGCTTTAAAAAAATCGTGTTAAGTCATATTATCTTTTCTTGCAATATTTTTCTTCTTTTACACAAAGCGCCATCTCGATACTAAATTAATTAAAAAGCAGATTCAATGCAAAATATATGACGTAAATTGACTTACCTGGTAACCAAAATATATTTCAAAAGGCCATATCCACGTTTAACACTTATGAATGAATATTAAAATAAGTACCTACATTTACGAATAGGTACATTCATTATTTAATTAAAAACAATACAAATAACAATGACGACATCAAAGCAAACACGAAATAATCCAAACACCGAAACAGCTGAGCCGTACAAATTAACAACACAACTTATTCCTGCTCTACGCTTTTGAAAAAGACAAAAAAAAAGTACAGAAAAACAACAAAATGAATACTTCTGGTATTAACTGTACAAACGTGCCAATTAATGTAACCTATTTTCAAAACCGTAGAACACTACGACGTCACAAATGCAGTCGGCGATTGTACTCACGTGTGCTCAACGTGTTCAGAGTGCCATCGACGTGGAGGTAGCTAGATAGCTGGTCCGTTTGGCCTCGGACGGCCTGGATGCAGCGACGCCGCGGACGCGCGGTATCGAGGAAGTAAGTCCCGGCGAACTGTCAACGGCACGGAAATCGGGCGGCGGCGAGCACCGAGGAGCTACCACGCATGCGCCGCGCGCCCGTCAACAGCCGCCCCTGCAGCCAACGGGGCCACCCCACTCCACCGACCTACCCTTTAAATCGAACGTCATATCCCGCACACCGTTCGCACCACCCACCCCCCGTGTAATTTCTGAAAAGCGCTGACTACCCGCGGCGACCCTAAAAAATGCATTGCGTAACGGTTTTATAAATTCCCGTGAATGTTTGCCCAATCAATTATCCACCTGCTTCGGGCGAGGACACAATGCCCCCACTAATGGTCTCTCCGATCATATATTTAAACTGAAACATTTTGGAAATAAAAAAAAAACTAGCACAAGCAATTTTATTGGTTTGTGGTTTATTTCAATTTAACTGTTCGACTCTCGAGCGCTTTTCTCTCATTCACATTTTCAATTAATGACAAAACTTCAAAGCAATTTGATATCGATTAGGTACATGCATGCGTATTTGGGTTGATCCCTGTTTTGGGGCTTCTGTGTACCTTTAATAAAGACATTTTAAAGTACAAATATTGATATTGGTTTCAGTTACCAATATGATTTCCAGAGAGGCTAGCCCAGTTTTGAATTTTGTGTATTATAAAGACGACTATCGCGCGGGGATAGGTTGAAACGTTCTTAAATACTGCATTATGAACTGTGGCGTTTGTCTTCTTAATAAGAGGGTTAATTTCAACATTGAGAAAACTAAGAAAATATTATGATAATTCCTAAAAAAACCGCGAATCACTATGGTAACAGTTGTTTGGCGTAAACACATCATTTTGTTTAGCGATGTAAACCAAGCTGGGTGAGTAATACCCTAGGCATAGTTTCTACGTATGTTTACCTTACCTTTACTCTTTGCTTACCTTACACCTTACAACTGGGTACGCTTATATTTCCTGTTCCACATACTCAGTAGTCAATCTGGAGAGTATAATCTTCATTAATCGATGTAAAAGAAGATTGAGGTTTTTTCTGTTTTTGTTACCGATATATTTCTCAACTAGAGAGTTGTCTTGCCAGTTTCAGACTTAAAGATAGATGAAAACGTCTTGCTATGTCGTGGCATCAATATTTTTAGCATGAAGCTTGAACTTCTTCAGCATTTAACCCCTATTATTATAAACGTTCAAAGTTAAGTAATGACTATGACATCTGGTTAGCCATCATTTTTTCGATGTGAGTCATTAATCTTTAGCATCATGTAATGATAACTCACACTCACTTCACCTGAACTTACCGAGACACGTTCCTACAGAATAGGCTAATACAGCTTTGTTCACCTCGCATCAAAAAACACTTTTTTTTAGATGGTAATAATCATCAAATGACTCCTTCCGGCCTGGGTGGGGCGGAAGGGACTATCAGACTTTTACTGACTAAAAAAACACCCTGTTCCTTCTGTTGCCCTTTGCGTTCCGGGGCCACGGTATCCTGTTAAGACGTCCCGCAACCCCGCATCAAAAGACACTGCGTTCTATTCGAAGCCCAAACTCCACAGAAATATATGCTGAGTCATCATATTGAGATTGCTCGGAATTTAAAACGGATATACACAAGTCCTACTTACCTTCTCTTGAAGTACAAATATACAAGAATATAGTATGTAGAACATTGCCCTACCACTATTTATCGTTAGGAGTACCAGTCGAGTTCCTTGTTTATATTTTGTGGTGTAAGATATGTACATCATTAATTAAAGATCCATTTTATTCCCATTGGTGCTGTAAAGGCGACAATGAGATGACGCCATTCATGGAAGCAGCCTCTTAATTGAGTTGGGTAGGCAGTTGTCCCGTTTAATGTTCAGCATTTGGTTGGACTGTATAATCCAACAAAGCTAGATTTAATAAAGTGTCCATGGAGTTTCTTGCCAGTTTTTCTTCACAGATATTTACATTTTGGAACGAGCAATTAACTTCAATCTTCTGACAAACTGACAGACTCCTTGTCAATTCAAAGGTGCCTGTAGAAATTAATGCCTTGACGTTTTACTGTATCTAAAAAAGGTTAAATACACACACACATCATGCCTGTAATCCCCGAAGGGTTAGGCACAGGTATGCCTATTAGTACACCCACATTTCGCCAGTTATGTTTACGATAGGGGGCGAGCCTATTGACATCAACCGAGCACAAATCCAGACTCCGAGGCTGCTACCGAGAAATCCCAGACCTAGGAATCGAATCCAACACCTCATGCTTAGCAGTCCGCTTAGGCTGAAATATAAAGATGATAAACGTACTAGTACCATGAAAACAAGTGTCGAAACCATTAAATATTGCCATCATTAATCCATTTGTCAAAGGTCTATGATTGTATGCTGTCAAAAGGAAAAGGAGAAAGTCCAATTTCGATTCACACCCTATCGGGGGCACACAGTGGGTGCGGTGTGGCCGGTGTGCTTTTGTTTTATTTTGTGTGTAGGTCGGTAGCAGGGCCGGCCATCATGGGTACGCTGGACGTACCTACTTCAGTATTCTCGTATATGAAGATTGTATACACCTATAGGTACATACAATCATTTAAATCATTAGACGTACCCTACTGCTTCAAATTTTAATGATGGTTACGTTCCGTTTCATTTGTTTTGTAATGAAAACGGTCAATTTTATTTATACGATGTTTGTTTTTCTTAGTGTTGCCACTTTGGGTACGGTGAGGGCACATCTAACTATTTAAATCTTTGACGAAATGGAAAGATAGAAGGACAAATAGTTATTCGAAAAGAAAAAAACAAATCTATATTTTAATATTACTCATACTAATAATTAATAATGGTGCCGATTCCCTTGTTCACAAACTAGATTCAATTTAGAGAATTGACATCTCTTACTAACATACACCCAAAGGAAAGGACGGTGAACGGTCTAGTTTGTGAACAAGAGAATCGGCACCATTAAAGAACTAAGTTAGCGATGTCAAATTAGTTTTGGCTTGAACTTTTCCATATTTTTTAATCTATACGTTTAAAATGTCAACTATAATTGTATGGATGTTTCAGATTGACTAAATTTGACAGCTTTTATTTACATTAGTCTCTTTTTTGTTTTCTTGGACAGAAAAAGATGGAAATAGTCTAATTATAGTTTAGTTTGTGACCAAGAGAATCGGCACCATTATAAATCTCCTTTACTTACGTGCACGATATGCACAAAGACTACGACTGAAATTAACCTAATTATTTATTTATTTAAACTTTATACAACAAAAATTACAAAGGCGGACTTAATGCCGTGTACTTTGTTGATTTTGTCACAAATTAATAACCTCGTTGGTCTAGTGGGCGCAAGCGCGACTGCTGTGCATGAGGTCTTGGGTTCGATTCCCAGGTCGGGCAAAGTGTTATTGGGTTTTTCCATCAGGAATTTCTCAGTAGCAGCCTCAGAGTCTGGATTTGTGCCCGTTGATGGCAATAGGCTCGCCCCCTATTACATGGGACTAAAAACATAACTGGCGAAATGTGGGTGTACTAATGGGTACACCTCTGCCTAACCCTTCGGGGATTACAGGCGTGATGTTATGATATAATAAATAATATCTCGTACTATTAAATGCACAACGTCATAAACAAATCGTAATAGCCAAGATAAAGAAAATTTCGAGTAAATGGAATATGTAAATGATTGACAAGAAATTGGTAGACGATTTGTACTCTTTATTGATCCTTACCTATAAGGAGTAGTTTAAAATAGATGTGTGAATTATACATGGGTTTATTAAGGGTTGTAAGGCGGCCGAATAAAACCGAACAAAGTCAGGAGGCCAAATTAGTTGGTGTCCGGCCTGTTCGGCTATTCTAAGGCTTTTTACATTTAATTTATCACAAGTTTAATTAAAACACGATAAAGTATAAAAATAAATAAATATAATAAAGTTATAATTTTAAAAATAGATTATAAATACTTCTACTATTTTTCTACCCAAAGGCCCAGCTAAACTGAAGCTAAACCACTTAATTGAATACTTGCCTGTGTGGTACAGGGACACGGGGGCAGGACCAGAACGGGGACTAGGAGAGGAGGCGGCCGCTCGTAGCGTGATACACAAGAGGCGAAATATACGCTGGACAGCTCTTAAGACATGTGACGTCACCCGTGTGCGGTTAAGCATAAGCAGAATTATAGCTGGTGGGTCGGCTTTCCGAATTTAGACTCTGGCCACCCTAGGTTTATTTTTTAGGGTAAACTTACCTGTTTCCATTAGTCGGTTTTACGTCACAATTCTGTTCGTGCTGTTAAACTATTTAGTGGTTTCCGAGTACCGTAACCATGTGGCTAAGTGTTATGATGAAGGAGGTAAAGACTTACCTTTGTAGGCGACGAAATATGTAAAAAAACAAATGACGATTATTACAAAAAACTAAAAAATATTAGTTATCTAGATAGAGAAATAATATGCTGGGAAAGTTTTCATTTTCAAACAGACAAATAGATAGGTTGACAAAAATATGTACATATAATTGTTGTTTGACTGCCTCGTTGGTCTAGTGGTCGCAAGCGCGACTGCTGTGCATGAGGTCTTGGGTTCGATCCCCAGGTCGGGCAAAGTGTTATTGGGTTTTTCCATCAGGAATATCTCAGTAGCAGCCTCGGAGTCTGGATTTGTGCCCGTTTGATGGCAATAGGCTCGCCCCCTATTACATGGGACTAAAAACATAACTGGAGAAATGTGGGTGTACTAATGGGTACACCTCTGCCTAACCCTTCGGGAATTACAGGCGTGATGTTATGTTATGTGTATGTATGTATAATTTTATTTACACGACTGCCCCAAATAAAGGAGTGTATGTTATGTGAGATTCTTTATTCCACCATAACTTTTAAACGCCTGAACCGATTTAAATGTATGGGGTATCGTTACAATCCTTGCATCGCTCCGAGTAACATAAGCTAACTAATTAAAAATAAAAAGAATCCTGTGTGGTCACTTTAAAACGTAAATTAATACCAGCCTCAATTATTTTTTTTAATTAATTTGGTCGCGTCTATGTTTATCGTCTAGAATTTGACAAGTAGATAAAAAAAAAATATAACACTGTATATAAAAAACGTCGTAAAAATACTGAGAGTAAACAAAGTACAAATATGTGTCATTTTTGCAGACGTGTTTTTTAATGTTTTTGATTATAGTTGCTTGTTTTGGTTTAAGTACGTACGTACAGGTTAAAAATCCACATTTTTTTTTTGTTTTTTATAATTTTTTTTCCTAGTGTGGGGTCTAGAGAAATAAAAGTATGTAGCACTTTTTAAGATAATAAATTATTATTTTATATACTTTTTGTATCTCGGAATCCTGAGGTCCCGGTGCTTTGTAAGACGTACGAGGGGCCGGAGCCAACTCGCAGAGGCCCCTTAGGTAGCTTTATATGAAATAAGACACCAACCGACGATTATTCCTGTATGCACTAAGCAAGTGCACCCAAGGACAACCCCCGGTTGGTGCAGGACTATTTAAGGACATGGAAACTAACAGTACTGGACTATGGGTATGGGTTGCTAAAGTGACTTGGTTACCTAAAACTATGAAGTGACTATGGCCCCTGCTGGACCAATGTTTCTATACATGGATAAAATGGCAGGGGGTGACTTGCACACTCACTATATGGGCCCCCTAAAATAGTCGCTAGCACTAAGTGACGTAGTGACAAGGGGGCAATATTATTATTATTTTGTTGAAAGTTTTTATTTTGACATTACAAACATACACTTTAATTTTATTTATACGTTATACCTAGATAAAGCTAACATCAAACAATCTCTATCGATATTTTTTTTAAACAAACTTTTTATTGGTATTGCCATACGATGTGCTACTTAGTAGGTATATAAAAAAACTCAGATTTGATTAGCCACAGACATAATTGTTGTTGTTTATTGTTAATTATTTATTAATTAACATAGAGATTAAAACAGGTATAGTAGACAAAAAAAATATTTCAAATACTAACATAATAGAGGACACGCAAGCATATTAAGACACTGGGACAGGTGTCTTAAAATATAAAGTCATAAAAAAAACTTGTAACCTAAAAACTATGAAACTTGAAGAATTACAAAACCCATACATAGGAAGGTATATCATTCACGTATTCATAAACGTACTACGTTACATCCACACCTTGGTAATATTTTTTCCGCGTAGACAAAGGACTCCCGAGCCACCCAGTGTAACGAGGTCACCATGGCTGGCCAAAAAATAATGCAGCAACTGTGCTCTTTTCCGAAATAGAATCCGCTTCGATAACTGGGTCGAACGATGCGTCTAAATTTCGATACCTACGTTACTTTTTCTATATTTGTTTTGACAGCTACACAGTGCGAAATCTAGTATTGTGAAATTAAGTAGTCATTTGTTTATTTTTGTTGAAGAAATTCTATTTTACAGAAATATTGTCAATTTTTATTTTTTTATCTTAATTTATTTTATTTTATTCTCAATAAATAAGATAAGGAGTATGTAAGGATCGTAGCAGGTGGCGTTCTGTAGTTTCTGCTTACCCCCATCGGAAAAAGGGCGTGAGTTTATGTATGTATGTAAATAAGATAACCTATAAAAACGAATATAAATTAAAAAGAGAAACCAGAAACTTAAAGACATTTTTTTTAACGAAATATCATTTATTTTACATACATAACATCACGCCTGTAATCCCCGAAGGGTTAGGCAGAGGTGTACCCATTAGTACACCCACATTTCGCCAGTTATGTTTTAAGTCCCATGTAATAGGGGGCGAGCCTATTGCCATCATCCGGGCACAAATCCAGACTCCGAGGCTATTACTGAGAAATTCCTGATGGAAAAACCCAATAACACTTTGCCCGACCTGGGAATCGAACCCAAGACCTCATGCTCAGCAGTCGCGCTTACGACCACTAGACCAACGAGGCAGTCCTTATTTTAATCTTAATAAATAAGATAACCTATAAAAAAAACAAAAATAAAATAAAAAGAAACCAAAACTCAAAAAAAATCTCCGCAGGGCTTCACCCGAAAATCAGAATTGCAAAAAAATTTAAGAAATCACGAATTTGCAATATTTTTACTACTTTAGTTCCCAAAAGTATGCAAGTAGTAACAATTTTTAAGCTTATTTAAAATTACCAACGCAGCGTTCCCTTACTCATTATTATTTCACCATACGCACTTTATTTTGCAAATTGACCACAGTGCGCCTATAAAATTTAATAACGGATTTTTATGACTTTACCCTAACACCTTTTGGTCGCAATTTTGTGAGTTTACATTTTTTAAATAGTTGTTAATTGCGCCATTTTTATATTAAAATAATAATAGCTTACATCTTAACATCTTCAATATTGGACTTTAATGGTACTGCTTTAAAGGTTGTAATTAATACCCAAGTGATAGTGTGTAGTTCATGTTTTCCACACAGGGCAACAAACATAAGCTTTTGTCCCAAAGTCAAAATCAAACTATTTAAATCAATGAGACCATTAAAAACCACTTTTGACTTTTGATCATCATTTAGAAGAAAAATAAAATGGAATCTAGTTGCCCCTTCCAAAGTGTAGATTCGTATAGAGAAGAATGGGCAAGAAACTTCATATTTTTAGCATACAAATTACTAGAAGAAACTCCACAGACAATTATGTACTTAGACAAAGGTCAATTAAATAAATACATTGCAACCAATCACATTGACCCAATACCTGAACATTTAATACAGCTACACAGATATCTGTCTATTCAGACGCAATAGTTCACCTAGAAAGGCTTTAAGTGTGCCATTACGTCATCAGTTTCCTCGTAGCGTAGTACCCCACCCCGCCCTATTCAAGGGTGCAGTTACTCTGTCAAACCCCCTACGCTTCGACCTATAAATATTACGTATGCAGCCATGCACCGTCTATGACTCACAGATACTACGTTTCTCCGTAGAGGGTGTATAATAGGGGGAAATATAAATAGCTAGACGTGTATTTGTAGTTTTGTACTACGAGTATCTTCCATAAGTACTTGTGCACATGGGTGATTTTTACGGGGAGTTTTTTAACTGCGCACTGCGATTTTGACGTCCTGGTTAACGAGAAAATCAGAGTGCGTTAAAAATCTCAGTCGTGGGTCGTCATTTAATAAATGTGACAATGTTATTCTTAGTTTTCCTGTAGACCCAGACTATCGATTCGCCAAAATACCCTGATAAAGCGTGGCGATTAATGCTCGTAGCTTCTTTGTATGAGAAGAGGCTTTTGCCTGGCAGTACGACCATAATAAGCTGGAAATTTTATTACTAATTATTAAGATGCAAATTGGTTTGTACGTAGAAAGATGTTTCATGTAACATTAGATCATAAAACTCTTTCTTTTGTCAGATTTACTGAGAACCTTTGAACATTTTTTTTTTTTTTTTAGGTGTTAAAAATCATCAAATAACTCTGTCAGACTGTCAGACTTTTACTGACTAAAAAACCACCCGGTTCCTTCTGTTGCCCTTTACGTTCCGGGGCCACGGTATCCTGTTAAGACGTCCCGCAACCCCGGAAAACCTTTGACCCTGGAGTCATCACTGAGCAGCGCCATTTGGTCAATACTTTGAGCCAGACAACGCTGACGAAAATAAGCTCTATGTTTCCACAGTTAACTTCATAAAAAGCTCTACTACCACGTAACTTTGTAGTACTACTGCGATAGACATGACACGGTCATAATTGCATTGAGTACAGAATTGAATAATAATAAAGTCGGGTACAAAGTCACTTTGGTAACACCAACGCAAATACGGGGTGGCCTACTCTACTAAATACTAGGCGTTACGACTGGGACTATTTTTATTTTACGCAACATTTTCTGAACGAAAAATGCATTTGAGAGACATCCGCCGTCTAAATAGTGCACAGCTGTTGTATTTGTAGTATGTGGGTCAAATCCCGACAAAATTTGGTGCTGCACAGGAAATTATTCGGTTTTTTTATGTATTACGGTTTTCATCAATAGATAGAGTGACTCAAGAGGAGTGGTTATGGGTATATTGCACCCGCGCGAAGCTGGGACGGGTTGCCAGTTTAATATAATACGAAATCGCCATTCTGCCTTGAGCAAGCGTAGTGATTAATGCTCATTCCTTCTCTGTATGAGAAGAAGCCTTTGCTCTGGAGAGGTACAATAATAGACTGGTATTTTTATTATAATAAATAGGTCACGCTACATAACGCCTGTGATCCCCGAATGGTTAGGCAGAGGTGTACCTATTAGTAGGTATACCCACATTTCGCCAGTTAAGTTTAAGTCCCATGTAATAGGAGGCGAGCTTATTGCCATCAACTGGACACAAATCCAGACTCTGAGGCTGCTACTGAGAAATTCCAGATGGATAAACCCAATAACACTTTGTCCGACTTTTGAATCGCACCCAAGACATCATGCGTAGCAGTCTCGCTTTGCGACCACTAGACCAACGAGAAAAGAGTCACGTTGGTTTTTGTCCGTGTCAGTTTAAAAATCCGCAACCTTTTGTATGAGAGGCGTCTTAACCACTGGGCCATCACGACAAAAGAAAGTGACAACAAAAAGCCGAGTTTGCGTCAGTATGTTGCATTTACACAAGAGTTCCTTGCAACGCACAGTGGGTCAAACGCACACATTTGTGACCTCATTCGGATTTCTTAACATTAAGTATTGAGGATACAGTTTCCGTTTTTTTTTATTGTTTGTGTGATTTTTTCTAGGGTATTATTGAATTTGAAACATTATGCATGCATTTCGTGTTTTCTTTTGTCTTGACACTGTTTTTATGATTGAATGGGGACAAAGTTAATGCATGTGAAGGAAAATATCGAAAGAAATAGTAATGGTTGGTTTTAGTTAGTTTACTGCCTCGTTGGTCTAGTGGTCGCAAAGCGAGACTGCTGAGCATGAGGTCTCGGGTTCGATTCCCAGGTCTGGAAAAGTGTTATTCGGTTTTTCCATCAGGAATCTTTCAGTAGCAGCCTCGAGAGTCTGGTTTTGTGCTCAGTTGATGGCAATAGGCTCGCCCCCTATTAATAGGACTTAAATGTAACTGGCTACAGGTGTACTAATGGGTACACCTCTGCCTAACACTTCAGGGATTACAGGCGTGATGTTATGTAATAATTGTACTATATACAATATCGGGTCCCCGGGCATTCCCGATTCCTTCATGATATTGATCGGCGGAGGCACGTGTCACAGTACTAAGTACTTGTCTATAAATATAACGTTATTAGGTACAGTTCAAACAGTTTATAAATGTTAGTAAATAGTTATTATTTTACCTAATGAATATCTAAATACGTTATGATAAAAATACACGTTATTTTTATCGATAAACATGTCTGATAAAACGTTTTCTAATTTTGGTGAATAATTTTCTTGAAATACTTCGTCTTTTTGTGGTACTGAAACCGCATTTTATGAATAACTGTGATTACAAATTACAATAATGCTTTTTTCAAAGTCAAAGTTATTTTTTTTTTTATAACACCTTAAAAAGGCACTTTCAAATGTCTTATACAAGAAAAATGAAATTCAATGTAGTTGGGCCAGGACGGGTTAGAAAGTCCAAATACAGTCATTTAAAATTCATAAATATTTTACAATACGCGCCATGAAAGGTGAGACTTGACACACCACACATATGTATATTTGAATCGTTTCTTCGAGACTCGTCGAGCTTCATTGCCTCGGCGCTTTTCTGGTGGCCTCCACTGTTGATTCAGGAGTGCAGTGAACAGTGTGGTGGGCTTGACCCAAAAGAAAAACACCACACACCTATTATTTCGTTTAAAATTATATATCTAAATGTTATAGAAATATCACTGAAAGATTTTCACAGGGATAAAATAATCCCTAGTCTCGCCCCGAGAAGAAGAAAACACGATATCAAAAGAAGAGTGGACATACTTTTCTATTGCGACGAAGTATACCATTCACGAGGAGCAATAAGTCTTAGACATACTAAATATTCTTCCAATTAATCAAAAAACCACCCACAGCCAGCCGCGTGCGCACAACGCAGCCATTTAATTTCGGAAGATAAGGCAGCTAACAAAAAGTCTAACAAAAAAATTCCTAGGCGATCAGCGAAGCATTTATTCCGATTCCGATGCACTATTCTCCAGTGCCTTGAACCCTGTGACACGAGCGAAGGTTGGGAGTATGGGTGACGTCATGTGACTAGTTTTATAGCTTTTGGTTTCCTAGTATTAAGTTCTTTGTTTCGTTTCTAGGTTGGTGGAGGGGCCGTGGTATAGAAATCTTGTATAAAAAAAAGAGTTGTGGGCTTTTTTGCTGGACCACCGCATATCTATGAAAAAATATTTTCTCTTCGAATGTTTTAAACAGTAATCTTGCAGTTTTGAGTGGACTTAAAAAACTCTCTGTGTATTTTATTCCGTAAAAACATGCCTTTGTGAATTTTTGTAAAGTGAGTGGGGTGAATTGTCATCCTATCGAATAGAGGTTATCTGCAATAGCAGAAGACCTGAACTTTACAGAATAGTGATAATACTCGGTCATACCATAAGGCCGAATAGACCACTATTCTGTAAAAGTATATTTCTGTGAATTTAGGTAAAGTTAACTTGAGGTAAATATTGCACTCTCTAGTGGAGACCTATGTCTAGCAGTAGGCGTTATTTGGCTGGTATAATGATACCAATTATGAGTTTGAGATGAACTATCGATCCCTAGCATCAATGGGATAAAAACTCACCGCAAACCACAGAAGCAGCACCTAAAACAAATCCCCCAATTTTACATTTTGCCTAGTAAAATCTCCGTAACATTTTTTTACCTTATTTCATTCTATTATGATTAGGTTAAATTACAATGTAGGTCAGACATCCGGGAAACCAAACTGCAAGGAAAAAAATCGACAGTAGCGTACAATACTCGCTCAAATAGTCTCTAAAGACATCTTTTTCCCCTGTTATATTAAGGTTTAAACACAATTTCATGTTTATCATCCCAAAAAATCTGACTCATCGACATTTCAGGAGGCATTTCATAGGTACCTGTGACATTACTGTAATATTCAACTATGTAAGTAAATCTTATTAATTTTAAGTCCAGGTTTGTCAATAACGGTGGGTAAATCTTTAGAAAAACCATTTTTCTTTATTAGGTTTGGTTCGCTCTTTACCTGCCAACTGATGTTTTAATTATTACGTATTTGAATAGTTTTCCTTTATACAGGGACATTAAAAATTTACTAGAAACCTGAAAAGGTGTTATTGCGCTCATCATTATGAACAACTTTTACTATGGGACCAACCCTGAAATCATGAAACAATAATCAGCTGCTTCTTACAAAACTGCTAAACAACACGATCGTAATGTATGGAACAGCAGATTTTTTTTTTTACAGACATTACCCTGTATACATATACCTGCGTTATTTTTGTCTGGAAGATTATGGTGTGACACCACCGTGACTCGGAAAGCATATCACATAAATATTTGGTCATGAGTGATCTCTTCCCGGGAGCAATATAAAATAGGTTTAAAAAAAAAAACGACTTGCAGTAAGCAGTATTATCGAGGAGACATTTCTATGGTTTTATAAAATATGGGGCACAGAAATTTGACCTAATCATTTACCAAAATTGTGGATAGGTATTATATAGGTACCAAACCAAACCAAACCAAACCAAACCAACCAAACCAAATAACCAAACCAAACAACCAAACAAAACCAAATAATAATTCACCACAAGAAGCATCGAAATTATTTTTAAACCTAACAACAAAACCACAATGCGAAAGTAGGAAGTAATAAATGTTAACTGACACTGAAATTTAATCCAAGCCTAAGTACTAAGCTAATAATAACTCATTCTAGCTAATAATAGCAAGTAATTAAAGTTCAAATGCCCACCTATATCAGTAATTGTTTATATTAATATAAAGTAGGTGACAGACACACGAGCGAGAACGGGTACTTGAAGCTCGATGGCCTTTAAAATTTTGCGTACTTAAGAGGAAATGCTAGTGGACTTTTCTCCATAAAAACTCTTTCACCTGTTTTCTTTACGACTTTAATGATGCAGTGATTTTTTTATAATAAAGTAAATGTCAACTATTTTTATCTTTTAATATATATAAATCTCGTGTCACAATGTTTGTCCTCAATGGACTCCTAAACCACTTAACCGATTATAATAAAATTTGCACACCATGTGCAGTTCGATCCAACTTGAGAGATAGGATAGTTTTTATCTCGATTATTGACTTCAATATCTTTACTTACTTTAAGCCACAGCAACGCGTGGTCGAGTCAGCTAGTGTACCTATATTTTCCTTTTATGATACATTATTTTTATAAGCATTAGAACCCACAGAAAATGCTCATAATTGCCTATTTATACTGCTCTCAACAGTGGCCTAGTGTACTTCGAAAATGATTAATAAAAAAAAGAAAAACGTAAGGACACAGTATCTATCCTTTTCGTTCAGTTTATAAATTATCAACTAAGTAAATATATTGATTCAATATTAAAGAAGGAAATAGTCAAGAGCCAAACTATGAAACTTTTTATTAATATGCTATTCAGTCGGATCTGCTGTTGTCCTTCTCGCACCCCGAGAGCTTGCACAGCGACAGCAATAGTTCTTCTAAAAGATAATTTTCTAAAACCTCTCATCTTGCATTTTCTCTTAAGGTAACACATACACAAGCCATAAGTACGCGTACTTTATTGTACGTCTATCCCTACTTTACATATTAATCGACAGTGCGTCTTTGTTAAATATGAGCGGCCTTTATGATGCACTTATACAATGTTTACAGAAATCTTTAGAAACACTTGACAGTGTTTAGAATAATACCCTTGAATAATGACCTTTCTTACATTAGCCGTAAGTTCAATTTTGACTGAAAACGGAATGGTACGGACCATTCATGTACATTATGTTTGCATTATTCATTGTATACTTTATAACTGCGTTTACAGGTGGATATTTATTTTCAGTTTTCATAGCATTACATCACACCTGTAATCCCCGTAAAAGTTAGGCAAAGGTATACCCCTACATTAGCACACCCACATTTCGCCAGTTATGTTTAAGTACCATGTAATAGGGGGCGAGCCTATTGCCATTGACCGGGCACAAATCCAGACTCTGAGGCTGCTACTAAGATATTCCTGATGGAAAAAAACCCAATAACACTTCGAACCCAAGACATAGGCTCGCTCAGCAGTAGCGCTTTACGACCACTAGACGCAACAGTCAATTCAAATATGTTTAGTTTTCGGGGTAATAGGCACCGGTCGTAATATCTCTTCAAACACTTTTACCACAGTTTAAAATTGACTAATTTTACAACATTATGTATTTTCAATTTTGGCAATAGAAGCCCGGAAAAAATCATATATCAAACCTGTCACGGGGTTAAAAATAATACTTCCTGCAATCAATAAACCGTACACAAACAACAGTAACCTCTACGAATAAATTGTAGCAAAAGCACCTATCACATATTAAAATCCATGTTCTGCATACATGATTAGAGTCTTAGTCAATTGGGGTGCGAGGGGGACCCCAAACGCAGGTTTTGCTTTGCCCCATTTTGGCACAGTGCGTGCCCAAATAATCGCTGCATTAACTACCAAAGAGGTGAGGGCTTAAACTTTATGCCCAATGACTCGCAACACTGAAATAGAACAATAACTAGGTAGTTTTAAATTCATAGCCGGTTTTGTGTAGTGTTACTTGCATGTTAATTTAACTACGCACATAATAGAGTGTTAGCCGCTTTCTAGGCGTTCTAGGCGAATGATTACTGTGAAAATGAGTACTGTATGCCTGCAAGCGGCGCATGAGAGATAATATAAAAATGAGGACTTAAAAATTCTGTAATATACCTTTTATATCCATTCAAATATGTAATACTTTCCATTTTTTTCTTCTTTTTTTTTAGGTTTTATACAAACTTGTTTAAGTTTCTGCGTTTCTTTTATGTACAATTTTTATTTTCTCTTTTTGTTGTATGTGCGTCATTTTCGCGGGAATAAAAAGTTTTTCTTTTTTTCTTTCTTCTTTCCATTTGCAAATAATTAAAATAAAAATATTTGACATCCTTTTGGGGCATCAACTTGAATAATTATTAAAATTATTTTTCACAACCGGATGTCTGGACATTCTTTATAAATCCGCCCAAACTCTATGTACAATTTCATGAAGTTGCAAGCATAATAAAATTACATGAAATGGAAGTGCATAAAAGTATGCAAGAAGCTTACATGACATTATGTCATAAACCAATCAAAAGTTGTAATGGCGCATTAGAGAGCAAACTACTTGCAAGTTTTTAGAAAGTCTATTTTTAGCTTAAGATCTGGAAGAGTCAGTCATATAGGTAGGTAGTAGGTACTATTACAAAATAAACACCAAAGAGTAAGTAACATCCACCCAACAGATCTCCATTCAAAATAATATTCACGTTTCAAATAACTCGAACAAAGCTAACGTTATCTATGCGTTGCGTGCATGTATCAGGCGTGTGAAGGGGGGAAGGAGAGGGGGAGGGTCCCAAGGCTTCGGTGCGCAAATACCCGCTGCATACAATGACTGCCAAACATCGCATCCCGGACAAAAACCGCGGCACGTGTAAGTACAGTGCCGAATTTGGGAGGCTATTTTGTAATGCAGTTTTTATTTTGAAGTGGCTGTTGCAGTCAACTGCTTCAAAGTTTTGTGGAAAACAAGATGATTAAGGAGGAAATTGTTTATTTATAATATTAGTACCACCGGTAACTTGGATCCGGTTTCCGATGTCGGTGGGTTATTTTTTTTTTACATTTTTGAGTGTTTTAATTTTTTTTACTTACATGCTTAGAGGAAATGCTTTATTGAATAATGGTAACATTGTTAGGATAGTTAGTCTCCTGTATAATTAGGACTCCCTGTGTCGTGGAAGATAGTTTATTTCATATTTATGGTAGTAAATAAAAAATATATAATATAAATGCATCTGCTATAATATATTATCTATTTTTTTATTTTTTTTTTTTTTGGGCAATAGGCTCGCCCCCTATTACATGGGACTAAAAACATAACTGGCGAAATGTGGGTGTACTAATGGGTACACCTCTGCCTAACCCTTCGGGGATTACAGGCGTGATGTTATGTTATGTTATTATCTATTTTAAAACAACGACTAAAAAATAATGGGTCGATTAATAAACATTACTTAATAAAACGACTTAAATATTTAATTTGTAAATAAAAACGTATATTTTTATATAAAATTCG
Source organism: Hoplodrina ambigua (assembly GCA_949774945.1). Lineage (NCBI taxonomy): Eukaryota > Metazoa > Arthropoda > Insecta > Lepidoptera > Noctuidae > Hoplodrina > Hoplodrina ambigua. The sequence continues at coordinate 2,776,097 of OX458969.1, read as the reverse complement.
ATTTTATAATGTTGATAACAGAATACAGCACAGTCTTGCTAAAAATTATATGCGTAGAACGTGAGGTGATTTTGTCACCCAACCTAATAAAAAAAATCTGAGTTTGCTTCACAAGTTTAAGCCGTATGTACCTATATATTTGGTGCTAATTATGATTTAGCTCTGCATGCAATACAATACAAATACTTAATTCATAATATAAAATGTATAAATAATAATTAATAATAAAATAACAAAGTATGTACAATTAATAAAAAAGAATGGGAGAAGCTAATAGGGCATTAAATGCCTTATCCAGATTGCTGTCAAGCTGCGGGTCATGTGCCCAAAAGCTGGCAGCATTGCCAAGTGGTATGGCAATACAATTCTTTGGCCTAAAATAATTTGTAATATTCATTTTTATTCTAGTTATTTTTCTATAATGTTATCTTTTATTTTACTCTATAAACAGACGCCATTGTCCAATCATAAACAATCATAGAGATTGAAATATTGAAATAATCATGCATTTGTTTGTTTATTTTAATTCTTATCAATCCACTCAATACGTAAGAGCCGACAATGAAAAATGGGTCAAATAGTGGTGGTGACCTACTGGCCCAAGCTACTTAAAGTTCAAGTAAAGTAAATTGATTTTTATTTTAATGAGTTTTTGTCAGTTTTACTTTAGTAAAATTGTGGTTTTATTATTTGGTATATTATTTATTGTTTCCTCTTGCAAGTCACAAGCTATATTTAATTTAATCTACGTTTGCTCTAGAATTTACTGTTTTTGCTACAAATTCTTATGCTATGGCATTTATTTGCTACACATTCTTATTGCTTCGGTATTTATTTGCTACACATTCTTATTGCTATGGTATTCAAATGCTACAGATTCTTATTGCTACGGTATTTATGTGCTACAAATTCTTATTGCTACATTATCCATTTGCTACGATGATTAATTGCTACAAATTCTTATTGCTATCTCTTTTGTTCGCTGCAATATCATTTTGCTTTTTTACGAAATACTACGAAAATGTATACTTAGTTATTAATTACTTATAAATAAAAAAAAAATGTTTTTTAAAATTGTATACCTGTTTGAGAAAATATCCAAAATACCGGTTTCATAGGCAAACGTTTTTAAATCTTGGCACGTTCACTTTTCGTCTATTCTTAATTCTGTTGGCGAGAAATCAATGGGATGGGTTTAACACATCGCCATGCCTATCACACACCTAATAGAGGCAGTCAACTAATCTATAAAAAATGACGTCATCGTAAAATCATGCACACTAACAAAAAATGAATAATAATTCCAAATGCGTAGTAGCTATAAAATAAATTCCTCTAGTGCGGGCCTGTAATCGCATTGTACGCTAACGTCATTCACGCACACAGACGAACGCATTGCCGAATTTTGTGGATGTATTTTTCTAGGCGCTTTGTATGTGTGCGGCGCAACGCCGGTGGCGCAGAGATAGAGTGATACAAAGTGGTCCAAGTGTGAGCGGGAGGTGACTAGCTAGTTATATAACGCATTATTTTTATAATTAACAAACAAAAATTGAGAGATACGGCGGTGCGGCCCTGAGAGCGGCCAGTGATCCCGCCGAACGAAAATTTGCACAGATCGAATGTGGGCGACCTCGGCCGTAGTTGCACGCGGTTCTCTCACGCACACATACATGCAGTAGTTTAGCACACATACAAATTGGGGAAAATTCTCGATTTCCGCGTGAGAAATTGTTCAGGGTTACTCCTAGGAAAGTGTTATGCATTTTGATTGTGATGTTAAAATATTCATAACAGAATTCATTCATAAATATGCAAAAGGGGTTCTAATAACTTGAATCCTTATGAATTAACTACGTAGTAAATAGAAAATATTTATTCTTACGACATTTATTATAAACATTTACCATGGAAGCAATGTCAAAATACTAAAATAATCAAGGTATAAACCAAAAAAACTTGTACCTAGATATTCAAACAACAAAACAATAAATTTTAATGTAACTGCTACGAATTCATGAAATTCTACACATGAATGAAATGCTAACTTTTCGTTCGGTAGTTTAATTACCTTTACGAGTAACCGAAACATGTTATAAAACAAAAATAAATCACCCACTTTACCTACTGTGTAATAAGTTATAAATTTTAACAGTCAATACATGAACTCGTAAAAATTTAAGTGCCAACTCATATCCGCGGTGTACTGTGTTGAACATTGTAAGGCCAAGGTTTTTAACGCACTGGCAGTGACAGAAGCCTGACGTGAACGCAACGTCAACGCAGCGTGGCTAATGAAGTAGGTGACGTCATGTGATGTTGGCCTTTACTACTGTAGAGTTTAAGGCCACGTTGCGCATTAAAGGCCGCTGCTTATTTGTGGTTTTTGAGAAAGCAGGATTCCTTTTTCAAAACACATTCGAATGCTTTTTTTTTTTTAAAGATGGCGTCTATACTCATTCCAACGTATTTCTTCAGCTAGGTTTTTAAAAATGGAAGAACGTTCTGGAAAACATTTGCCTGACACAAAACCGTAAATTTTTGTTACCTAATCTTAAAGTCAAGGTTCTCAGTCTATGTCCAGTGTATGGGGGTTTCAAGTTCAATAACATTGACTATATTTCAGACACCTTTATAAATAAGACTATTGTTTAAACAGACACTGTCTGAACACGAAAATTGTCCATTTTATGAAAAGAAAATGCAGTCATGATGACTCACCATGGTTTACAAAACTGCTTAAACGTTTACTCAATATTTCAGTTTTATGCAGTCTTTAGTAAATAATTACTTTGTTATATATATACGATATGCAAAATGTATATTGTATAATACACAGTCGCTACATAGTTACAGTTGGTCTCATCATTATACATACTAATACTTGACCCTGCATTTTATGATTATAATGTTACCAACCAAGGCCTTTTTAGGACTATAAGGTCAAACTATTTCAAGGCCTTATTTATAACATATCTTTATTTTTTATTCCAAAGTACCTCAGGAAGTTTATATGTAACTAATTTTAATAACCATTTAATAATACGGAAATAATATAATTTTATAAATAATATCGTCACGGTTTATCGAAGGTACTTTAAAGGAATACCTAAAAATTTAATGTATGGAGAGTACAGAATGTTTTAAATCAATGAAATATACAAAATAATAATTTAATAACGTTTTTATTTGTCGTCAAACACAAATCTTTTCACTCATACTGTGGTTAATAGTTTTTGTAGTACAGAACCCGTAGTGCGTAAGTACAATTCGCACTTGGCTGACGGATTTTTGAAAAAAAAAAAAACGAAACTTGCAATTTTTAAAAATCTACTTTGGTAGGTATAATCTAAGATGATATTCTGGCTTAACCTACAATCTCTCTAAGGGATTCTAATAAGAACTTCTCTGGTTCAATTTCCGAAGTCAGCCATCTTGAATTTGGGAGGACATCTTGAATAAAATTGTTGTCTAACTTAAATGTATTTCGTAACAGTTCAACACTTTATAGTAGTGTTCAATTCGACGTATTACTTATATATTATTTATTTTGCTTGTTGGAATGGACCAATAGTATATATCCGACTGGTAGTTCCAGAGATAGAAACAAACAAAACAAAAAAACTTCTCAGCTTTATTATATTACTATAGATATTGCCTAATTAGGAAGACTGCCTCGTTGCTCTAGTGGTCGCTAAGCGCGACTGCTGAGCATGAGGTCTTGGGTTGGATTCTCAGGTCGGGCAAAGTGTTATTGGGTTTTTCCATAAGAAATTTCTCAGTAGCAGCCTCGGAGTCTGGATTTGGACCCGGTTAGTGGCATCAGACTCGCTTCCTATAGTCCCTATAGCATGGGACTTAAACATAATTGGCGAAATTTGGAAGTACTAATGGGTGTGTACACTAATCCTTCGGGGATAACAGGCGTGATGTTATGTTATTTATGAAGACCATGGAATAACCTATCTCTATGTAAACGAAGAGAAGTAGACCTTTGCCCTACAATGATAAATCATCCGATACTATAAAGTCCAGGATGCAGTTACATAGAACTACGTCGGTAGGTACAGTCGAACAAACTATTTGGTATACAGTCAACTTGCAACTACTTTTAACCGGTCCAGTCCTGAGAAATCAATTGTGTCTCATTACGTGGGACTTGAGTATTTAATCAATATTTAGAGTATAGCAATTTTTATAACCCGTTGATATTTACTATAAAACGCAATTGCGGCGCTCACGACCGTATGTGTTTTCCTACGGCGAACACACGAACTGAGTAGCCAGTCGTATTTCGGGCTTGGCGTAGTGAATGTTCGAACGCAGTCAAATCACTCTCAATAGGTTTCAAAATTATTAGACACCACCAGATTAATAAAAGTATTGCCGTTTGAGCACCTATGCATGAAGCACCAATCAACATTTCAACGTGGTGTTAGAACACCACTCAATGGGTATACTGTTGGTGCTCAAGAAATAGGTGCTCAAACAGGAATACTTCGCTTAAAAGTGAACACTGCAAATCACTGCTACATTGCAAATCATTGTTATTTTAACAATGAGTAGCAGAACGATAATAATCATTCTTGACTGTAAATCAAATAGTTTGTCCGACCGTACCTACATGTTAACGTAGACATGTTCTGATTAGAAAATGACAGGAAGACGAAGCATTTTCAAGTAGCATTCAGCCACTTTAATAGAGTGATGCACAGCAATTTTACTATGTGGAGTTTGTTGATAGGGACAAACGGATTGAAAAGAATATTATTACACCTATATATATGTATATGTTGTGGAAAATGTCGAAGGTTATTACATTTAGATATAACCTAGTATAAGATTTTATTGTAAAACATAAAATAAAATATTCTGACCATTAACGAGTTTTGAAAGATTTGATGGTAATCATTAGAAAGAGAAAATTGACTTTTCTCCTACTTTTTATGAAAAAAAAGGTGTAGCTCTACACTAAGATTCTTTCCTGTATTGATGGTGCGTTTACAATCAAACCCGGAACAACCACCTGCGCCTGTTCCGTCCGGGAATAAAACCCGAGACGCGTAGCAAACAGCTAATCATTAAGTCACCATATCGCCAAGGAATGAATTACTTAGCCTAAAAGACATTTAAGTAAGAAAAATTAGTTAAGTCTACTATAATCCTTTTAGGTAGCAACATTATCATCACTAACTTTGAACTTTAATCATCAACTGACTCATGCATCTAACGCATGACTACCAACTCAGTGTGCAAGCGATAAAAACGCAAAAATAAACCAACCCACACACGAGGAATTGGTACTAAGACTACTAAGTCATGTGTATGAAAAATTGTATGAACTTGATCATGGCCGTGAACTGGCTCGCACGTTGTGTGACGTCATCGACAAACAAAACAACGAACAAATTGCATAACATTAAGTGTATCGAGTGTGAAGTAGAGTGGCGTAAGTGTGGGTTGCTTTATTTTTATAATTGTATGCACCTTGAAAAAGCAGATATACGTACTTGTGTTGTTTTGTTCAATGTTGTTGTAGCATTGCACTATTTACGTAAGAACATCGACATAATATGATGTTTTTAACACAGAAATCTTTGTTTTTATTATGTTTTAACTTGGTATACAAATCCATACTAATATTATAAATTCGAAAGTAACTCTGTCTAACATAACACTTAGGTAACTGATTTTGATGAAAGTACGGGGTGAGTATTTGAACCCCAAGAAAAGATACAGGCTTCTTTTTACAATGCGATATTTTTTATTCGGAAGAAGTCGCAGAAAATGCTAGTAATCTAAAGCGGGTTTCCAATCCAGCATGTTGCTGAAACGACTACACTGCATTTGTTTTTCCTAAATAATTAACAAAATAATAATTAATTGATACTTTTTCACATTTTATTGTTTTAATAGCGTCTGTGGTTATGAAATCCTACATAATATAACTACATTCGCAATTACATATTTACAAGAAACACTTATTCAGTTAGGTACCTATCTAATAATAGGCTATTTTGTGGGAAAACAATAAATACGAACAAACAAACAAGCATGTGGTATCAAATGAATTTGAATAGGTTTTCCTACTTATAAGGCAATAAAACAAAAGATAAACAATTATGTAAAAACCCTGGACGTCATATATAAAACGTCACATTATTTAACGGTCAATTTTTAAATTGTCACTTTCGCTTCTTTGACCTACCGCCGTGAGCGTTGGAACTTCCTAGTCGCATGCTCATTAGGATAATTTGCTCAGCAGGTATCAACTAAGCCCAATTAAATTAAATATACCAACGTACCTGTTTGTAAACAATACATCTAATTTGCAGGTACTTTAAATTGTGGTAATAAACAATTAATGTTCAAGATTTAAAGTACCAAATATTATTGTGGTTTTTGTTGAGCGATCGTGCAATGCGTTTTTTTGCCGAATGATAAGTTTATCGCAGCATTACGGCATAAATATGAATTTACGTGGAAAAATCGCAACGGAAAAGTACAAAAACAAAACATCCAGCCAAGTGCGAGTTATGTGAGTGCGGTTTCGTATCATCGTACAATATTTAACAGTACAAACAAGCAATATGGTACTTGTATAAACAAAATAAAGTTGAAAATAAAAGATGGTCCCCTAACATTATTTTGTATTTGTATTATTTGTTTTTATAACAGCAATAGAAAAAAAAAGTCAAAATAAGTATAGATTTGTAAAATTGAGTTAAGTAATACTAATAACATTAACATAGCATAAACGCAATCTGTTACTAACCACTAAGAACGTATGGACTGATATAGGTCTGAAATAAAGGTATTTAATTTTATTTATTTATTTAATAGACTCTTTAGTTCAAAGTCAAAGTCAAATCATTTATTTCAAGGCCATCTAAAGGCACTTTGAATCTAGTTGCCCCTTCCAAAAGGTAGTTTCGTATGGAGAAGAATGGGAAAGAAACTCCACACAAACTTTTTTAAAATTAATGTTTTACAATTTTCATTGAGAAGAAACAACCTTGTGACAGACAGTCGGACAGACTAAAACGTAATATTAATATCGAGCTGTCAAAAATCGCATCGCAATGTGTGCTTACTCTAATAGTCTTCAACATTGCAAGATGTAAAAGGGCGTTCAAACAAATTATCGTCTTGGCATAGAAACAAGTTTTTAAAAACATGCAAATTATACCAGATGTTTGTATAAAAACTACAACGTACTCATGGTGTTTTGCTGGAGTTCTTTTTTACCATAAAGTATTTATAGTTGTTGTTATTATTTAATTGATAATTTTAAAAGTTGTTCTTTAATTTTCTCATTGATTTCACACCAAAAATAATTTATTAGGTTTTTCTGTCAGGAATTTCTCAGTAGCAGCCTCGGAATCTGGATTTGAGTCCTGTTAATGGCAATAGGCTCGCCCCCTGTTACATGGAACTTTAACATAATATACGAAATGTGGGTGTACTAATGGGTACACCTCTGCCTAACCCTTCGGGGATTACAGGCCTGATATTATGTTATGTGTAGAAATACTCTTCAGCTTTAGTATATACCCAGAAATGTATGTATAAAAAAAAAACCTATTTTCTTGTAGTAACACATAAACAAAACTCACTTACGACAAAGCTTACCTAATCTAGATATTAGCACATGTAATCTAAGTGCTAAAATCTAGAATACATTTTCTCCTCTTCATTCCTTTGATATTCACCGTCTAGTTATAACCTAAGAGTACGTACTTGTTACAAATAATTTCAGGTGGTCACCGGAGCGTCAAAATTGACCCATTAGAAGCGGGCTTCGTGGAAATGGTCCAAGAGCTCGGGGTCGCTAGGCTTACGTCATTTTATTATGGCTGAATTTGGAGAATAGATAGAGAGGAATATGTAGTCAAGAAGGTATGCGTACTTGTAAGATTTAGACCTGCTAGATTCACGTACTTTATCCCCTGCTGAATATCTTAATTCTTAATAACGTATGTATGTACTATAAAACAAATTCGCTTCCCGCCATCTGTGTGCTTAGATGTTTTGAACTACGCAACGGATTTTAATGCGGTTTTCATCAATAGATAGAGTGTTTCAAGAGGAAGGTAGTATCTACATTGCACCCGCGCAAAATTAAACTTGAACGTAATTTAAGTAAAGTACCTTTTATACCAATTTATCTGGTTTATGTCGTGATGGCCCAGTGGTTAAGGCAAATCCGGGCAAGTACCAACGTGAATTTTTCAATTCATATGTACTTTCTAAAGTTTTTATTGGACATCACTGGCATCGGTGAAGGAAAACATCGTGAGGAAACCTGGACTCACTGTTCCACTCAAAACCATATGTCAGAGGCCCTTGAGGCGGTTTAGAAACTCTAGCACTAGGGTATGTGGGGTAGCAAGACCTTACTGCCCACATGATAAGAAGAAGATCTGGTGGTGATCTGGGGTGAGCTTCATAATTATTCACCATCACAGTATACTTAAAAACGACCTAATATTGAATCTGACAAGTACACATACTTACTCAACTACATATACCGCTAATACTCATTCGCAAAATTACAACCATGCTTACATGAGGTAGGTCTAACGACTCCAGGCTCTTGGTCCATAATACAAACACACCGCTTTTTTGTATTCAGCAACAGTAAATAGTTAGTTTTAGTCGTGATGTTTTTAAATTACACCTGTAATTTTGTAGTGGAATATCTTATTGGTTTTGCAAAACCCATAATCAAGGCTTAACAGCTTAAAATGTTTAAGGATTATTTTATTTGGGAACTAATGCTTGGTTCTTATGCCTTGCCGACTGTAAGTATGTAATTAAATTAACACTATCTTTTTTAGGGTTCTGTGCTCAAGGAGTGCCAAGTGGGACCCTATCACAAAAATACCGCTCCATCTGACTGTATATTCTAAATAGGTAGACATTTGAATTATTTAATTAGTGTCTTTTAATATGCTCGCAGTAACAGTGTATTTAAAAATAAAATATAAAGAATTTGTTTAAGAGGATCCCAATTCCTATCGGCATTTTTTCCGTACGATTTTAAAATTGTACGGTAGTACAGAACTTTTTCTGTACGAGTTCAACTCTCACTTGGCCGATTATTCTGTAAGTTCAGGCAAAATTAAGTTTTATTTTTTTAAATAATCATTGCAATGCAGCCGTTTGGTAACTAAATTAAAGTAATGAATTAAAATAAATAATAAAAATCAAAAGGAAAATAATCTTTATACGTAAAAATCTCGCGTCACATGTTTATCTGGGATATACCTACTCCGGATCTCCTAAACCAATTTTTATAAAATTACTGTGTGTATTTTTGTCATACTTTGAAGATAGTTTGACGGGCCTGTTGGTCTAGTGGTTAGCGGCCCTGCTAAACCGGAGGTCGTGGGTGCGATTCCCACCCAGGACAAACTTTGTGTGATGAGCATGATTGTTAGTTCTGTGTCTGGGTGTGATTTATCTATAATATGCATAAATTATATAAGTATGTATATCAGTTGTCTGGGATCAGATAGCCGTGTGTGAGTTGTCCCAAGATATTATTAGATATTAGTTCTTAAGTCGATTATTGACCTCAATATTTTGATTGCAAATTGTGTTACAGCAACGTATGCCCGGGTCAGTTAGTAAAGCTCCGTTTGTACGTAACCTGCTCCTCGAGTCGCGTGAAAAAGCGATCGGTTTGATACATTTTGCTGGTTACTCCACGCCACGCGAGGCGGGACAAATGTGATCAGTCCTATACTTCTCACGTGTGGCGTCACACTAGGCAGGTTAAGTATAACTGCCATGCAGCATCGTTCGTATTCTTACATTAGAACAATCTTTCACCCCAAGTCGGATTTAACCCCTTCAGTTTTCGTGCAATCAACAATAACTAAATATATTAGGCGCCACCTTCCACATGTTCATTAGCAGTCCCCAGGGGGTCGACAGATCTTACGACCAAATGGCCACTCACTCTCAAACTGATGTAAACTGTAGCTTAACAACTGTAAACACAGCCCTTCGATAGGCAGCCATCTTGTTTTCTGGCTTTTTTTCTGACTCTTGAACATTTAACAAAAACGTTGTGTAATTGCTAACATCCTGTCCGGATGACGGGAAGTAATTTAGAATTGATTTACAAGATTTTTAGCAAAGATAAGATAGATAAACAATATTAATAAAAAAAAGCGTTGAATAGGTAAATTGTCGCTCATAATTATTATAACTGGTTATTCAGTAGTCAAAATAAAAATCAAATAATATTGTCCAACTGCAGGCCAAAGACCCCTTCTTATCTAGAGAAGGCACGAGGATTAATGATCATCGCTTGCTTAAGGCAGATTGGCGATTTTTGTTTTATACTTTATAAGTCCTAGTTCGGTTTGCTGTCAAATGTATTGAAAAGTCACATTGCTACCTGCCCGTAATTGAACCCTCATGCTTGAGAGGCTGGCGGTTAACCACTAGGCGCGCCATCAAATTCATCAAAAGTTAGACTTTTAAAGTAAACATAGTTCGGGGAACATCGCCAGATCTTCAAAAATATTAATTAATTAATAAATATGGGACCATTTCAAGAGTATCACTTATCAAACAAAATAAGAATCATCAAAATCAATTCACAATTAGCGGAACTATAGCGTAACAAACATACAGTCAAATTGAGAACCTGCCTCCCTTTAGAAGACAATTAAAAATTATTTGTTAAAATTAACTGACATCCTGAAGTCTACCTAAGGAAGGTCACATATAAAGTCGTGTTGTTATACTCGCCTTCAATTTCGGAGTCCCCTTCATGCACGCACGAAGACTTCAGGCGCACGCGACTATCCAAGAAAACTCGTTTCGTGATCGGTCGCTTTCCTTTCCGATAGTAGCCAGGCAATTCAATTTCGATGTACAGAACCGATGTGAAAAGACCTATACGGGCTGGAATCATCGTGGCTAAATTACAATGAATTCAGACCCAGATTCTAGACCCCAAATCGTAAAAAACTGCGGTTTTAGATAAAAGTGCAAGAGCTACACAGTCAAAATGTAAGGAACAGCTGATTTTCAGTGTAATAACCGATGAAAAATGTTATCTCAGGGACGTCATGATCATCTGCCTAGCCTTTTCCCAACTATGTTGGGGTCAGCTCCCAGTCTAACCGGATGCAGCTGAATACCAGTATCTTACATGGAGCGACTGCCTATCTGACTTCCATAATCCAGTAACTGGGTAATATTGTTGGTAAGACTGTTTGTCTGACTTTCGGGCTTCTGACGACTCGTAACGACTGTCAAAGATCCACCCAGATCTCTGGGACGTATAAAAACAATCATATTGAAAGTCATAGTCAAAATCTGGAAAATAACGATTTTTTGTTGCTTTGAAATCAATAATTTGTTACGTCAATTGAGGTGGCAAAAAACATACATACATAAACTCACGCCTTTTTCCCATGGGGGTAGGCAGAAACTATAGAACGCCACCTGCTACGATCCTTACATACTCCTTTCGCCTCATCTACGTTCATACATCTCGTCATACAAGCACGCCGGTTACGAGTACTCCGCACCTGACCTTTCTGCAGGACCTCACTAATAAGGTCAGTGTAAGTCTTCCTAGGGCGACCCCTCCCGGCGTTGCCACTCACCTCTGCCATATAAATACCTTTTGTCAATCGTCTTTCACTCATCCTCTCAACATGACCGAACCATCTAAGCATACCCTTTTCTATCTTTGTCACTACATCTTCTTTTAATCCGCAACGGTCCCGTATAACCTCATTCCTCACTCTATCGTTCAATGTTACACCACACATACTCCGCAAGGAACGCATTTCCACAGCATTAATCCTACTCTCATGCCTCGTTTGCCATACCCAACATTCACTTCCATACGTAAGCGTAGGCACCAGCACACCGTTGTGAACAGCCATTCGAGCCTTTTTTGACATGGACTGGTTGGTCACAACCGCATGTATAGCACCGTTCACTTTATTTCCCGCAGTTACTCTCCCTTCCACATCAGCATCAATCTTTCCATCTCTAGTAAACATACTACCCAAGTTTACAAACTCATTCAAAAAAAAAAAAAAAAAAATGACGTCATAGTTTAGTATCGCAAACAAAAAGAATTAGAGATATATTTGACAGATTGGGGCTGAGATTTGACTGCGATATCTAAGCTAAGTTTACACCCAAGCACATACATTTTGCGTAGTGAAGGAAGGCTCCGTTAATTAAACTTTGCCCACACTACGTGAATACTTCGCCTTATCATCAGTCAAAGAGATAAATCTAGCTTTTATACACACGGTAGAATCCTACATCGACAGGCAAACTTTTACCAAGGACCCAGTCCATGATTCAGAATGATTCTGGACACACAACTGTTAAAATTTTTGGTCGCTTGTCTTTATAAATTAATAAAATTGAAGTGTCTGTGTGTAATGTCAAACTAACATTGATTTGACTTTGACTTTGACTTTGAACAGCTTTTTACAAAATAAATATGATTTTGACGCGGTAAGTACTTACACGCGAAAACAAATTGTTAATATTTTTGGCTGCCTGTTTTTTTTGGGTCCGGTTAATTCCGAAACGGTAAGGTTGAATCCATGGTAACAGGTTTGCGTTGATATTCCTTCCACCCTGTGTTATCTAAAAGCCTTGTTATGTTACAGGTTTGTTGTTATTAAAACCAACCAAGCCACATCAACATTTCTTACAATTTATAGTAATTGTAATGATTTTATAAATTCCACGCTGGTAAATTTAAAATCATTTAACATATTATATAAAATTGGTGAAGTAATTAATTTAATTATAAGAGTTTGGGGGTTAGCTTGTTTTGGCAGAACTAAGCTTAATTGTCAATAAACAACTATGATTTTTCACACATTTTGTCCTAATCTCCGAAATAGCCAAGTATAGCTACTATCTACTCAGCAAAAAAGAATATTCGCTAAAATAAAATCGCCCATCACATAAAGCTACGCTTACAAGCAAAAATAACCCATAATGACTAAGTAAATTGTTAAGATAACACTAAAAATATCAATAAGGAACTAGTGTTAACCCTAAACAGCAATGCAACAAGTTACTGGTACGATGGTACGTCAAATTTGTACACAACAATAACAAGCGAAATACGACCTTGCACGAAACTAACTAGAGTTTGATTTGGCCTGATTTGTAGTTTAAGGAAAGATGAGCGCATAGATTACGTAATGGAGTCGATTCAGCATTCATGGTCACGGCTATGTATGCTTAAAAGGTCAACATCTAACTTCTAAAGTAAAGATTGTATCATTTACGTTTGCAGCCATCTTGGATTTCACCGCTCAACGTTTGAATTTTTTTTTTAAGAATTCTCCTTCGAAACAATAGGCCGTGATTGTCGTTTGTTTTCGTTCTAAAGTTCTTTTTTTGAATATTTTATAGATTTGATGCTTATGCATGGAATTTAAAACGTGGCTGTGTTTATAAGTATCAAGACGTTTATGGTCGCGCTACAAACAGGCATGTTTTCAAAGTCAAATTACTTCTTCCTACGTTTGTAGATCAAACTGAACAACAATAGGCCCTCGTCTTACGTCCTCGTTCTGACCGATGATCATTGAAAAGTCTACAATACACTGCAAATCTAGATAATCCGGTAATCTAGATAGATACAACTTTTACGGAGTGGTAAGAAGTAAATAAAACGTACCATTTTTTTTATTTTAAGCTTTTATTTAGCTTTCACTGTTCGTATGTATGTATGTGTATGTAAATAAGTTTTCCTTTCAAAATTTGCAAACCTTTTTTCGACCATTTGTTGGTCTCCGATTAAGCTGAAATTTTGCATACACCTTTCTGATGACAATACAATGTCCAATACTAAATTTTGAAATAATTTTAAATTAAAGCTTGTATTTATAAATATTTTTTGATTCGATTTTTATTAGATTACAATATTACTACGCGGCTGTATCAACGAGGAATAATGTTTACATTTTGTTTTGTTGTTTCGGCCTATACCTATCTCTCTCTTCCTGACAGCTTTCCTTGTTTTTCTTTTCTATATCGTTCTATCTTTGACATCCGTCGGAAACATTGCCTATCACATACCTATCTCCAAAGTTGTTCTACCAAAGATTTTCTTTTCCTCCTTTATTCGTGTGAATAGAGAGAAAGTACTTACGGGTTCTTGTGGTAGGTACTTACAATTAATGGAAATACGATTTATTGATTTTCAGTGTGAACTGCAGTGGTTTATCTGGATCTACTGCACACTCGAATATGCCGATGTAAACATATTAATTTGGCGAAATGGCGATCCGTCCAACACCCAGGGCGAATGCGTAGAAAGCAAAAAAAAAAACAAAATTATTAATTTTAGAGGTTTTTGTTTGAACAAGAAGTCTGAGAATGTTGCTACGTGTTAAACATCAAAGTTAGGTGTGATTAAAGATGATTAAATCAAGATGAATGTACATTTATTCGCTCAAGGCCCGGTTGTAATCCTGGTATGACAGAACAATAGAAAATCAATTGTGTCTCAAAACGTGGGACTTGAGTAATTAATTTAAAAAAGTCACATTAGTTCCAACTAGCCCAGATTCGAGCCCGCAACCGCACGCATGTGACGCGGGCATCTTAACCACTAGACCATCACGATATATTCTCACTCCCTCGACATAATTATCTCGTTGGTAATCATACGCATCAATAAAACATGTAATAAGTTGCAAGCTATCCTTTTACGTGACCGTCTTCCCTACGTCATCAATAGTCAAAGAAAAAAAAACATTGATATACAAATAGATTTCTACATAACGTAACATCACGCCTCTAATCCCCGGAGGGTTAGGCAGAGGTGATCCAATAGTACACTCATATTTCGCTAGCTATGTTTAGGTCCCATGTAATGGGGGGCGAGCCTATTGCCATCAACCGGGCACAAATTCAGACTCCGAGGCTGCTACTGAGAAATTCCAGATAGAAAACCCGAGAACACTTCGCCCGACCTTGTAATCGAACCCAAGACTTTCCAAAGGTCTTTTAAATTTAATTGAATTTGTTAAATTAGGACTTTAACATTCATTTTATGTTGCACTAAACGTTTTTAGTGCTAATGGACTATTAATTTGACAGTTTTTCAATATGGTTTAATGTCATTTTAGATCTTTAGTTTAGTATTTTTCAGTTTCGTTTTGTGTAACGTCTTTTTTAATAAACAGTAGGGCAGTTGACACACCAATATATATATACTTGCTTTACTTACTTTATTGATATACTTTTTATGAGCTGTCAAAACGCGATTCCCTCACACATTTTGTATAGCAAAAGTAAACTGTATCATCACATTTTTGCTAACTAAATCGACTAACTATTAATCTAATTTTATTGTTATTAAAAAAAAAACGGGTTTTTAGACTAAAATAATATATTTTTTTACAATAAATTGTATGTAGTTATGTCTTGGAATTATTGGCAAATGGTGTCGAATACCCAATTAGCGACAAGTCATTAACTAAAGCACTATTTAAAAAAAACTTTCTGCAACTAAAACTGTCAAATTTAAATTTAAAACGTTCCAAAAACGAACTACCTTTCAAATAGTGTAAATTAAAAATATTCCAAATACAAAATCCATTTCAAATAGTGTAACGTTGATAACTAACAAGATGGGTGGCACAGTTTGAACATTTTGATTCGTGTAATCAATAATTCCGTGTTAAATTCGAGACCTGGTAACTCTCGTCGTTTCTATAGTAACCATCCCTTTGCCGAAATCACAGGGCCATCCCACCGCCGCCGAAATTTAAAGGGAATCGAGAATCAGGTAATATACACATGTAATATAGGTAACTACCTACCTAAATATTGAGGTACGAAAATGAGATTTATTTTCTATTAATTTGTTAATATTCTAGCTTTGGTTTTGTAGATTTTGTGAATGCGAGAAACTGTGCATTTAAGTTGAAATGCTTTTGTTTATACCTACTATTAAGTAATAGTACGTATAAAGAGATATGATTTGTCGGTTTTTTGTTTGTAAGTGTAAATCTCCAGAAGTACTAATCCAATTGCAAAAATACTAATTCAAAAAATAATTGAAATTATTGCAATATTGAGTATTGGTCATTGTATTGTCATCAGAACTAAAGGTGTATGCAAAATTTTAGCTCAATCGGATACCAGCACATGGTCGAAAAATGGTTTGCAAATTTTTAAAGGACAACTTACATACATACGAACAGTGCATGCTAAATATAAGCTTGTAAAAAATATTTCACTGATAGAAAGCCGTACAATTATTAATGTCATAGGATAATAATCTTAATATATATAAATCTCGTGTCACAATGTTTGTCCTCAATGGACTCCTAAACCACTTAACCGATTATAATAAAATTTGCACACCATGTGCAGTTCGATCCAACTTGAGAGATAGGATAGTTTTTATCTCCATTATTGGTCTTAATATTTTTTTATTGCAAATTTGAGCCACAGCAACGCGTGGACCGGTCAGCTAGTATATATATATGTTTTATGGTATATTTGCATTTTACGAGGACATAGATTTGGAAAGAGGCTTGCAATTTATAAGTTGCACAGTGTAAAAGATTGTTCACCTCAGAATATTACGAATTAAAAACAAATATGCAAATTATAAGTAATATAACGTAAACACGAGGTTATTAAGGCGCGATTTTACTTAGCAAAAAGCTAATTAAAATTCCGGAAAATGGCAAAACTAGCATTTAATGTCCATGCAACAAGAATCATTAAAAATAGTGCTAGAATTACAACTAATGATAATGTGCTAATTATTTAAATATACTTAACGGTGAAAAACTTCAAATAGGTACAGCGGAATTAATTATTATTGAAAATCAAATTATAATTTATTCAGTTTTAAATCTGCACCTGTATAGGTAATTATTGAGATTTTAAGAATTCACGGTGAATTATGGTAAACATAACATGAATACATCACGCCTGTAGTCCCCAAAGGGTTGGGCAGAGATGTACCTACCCATTAGTACACCCACATTTTGCCAGTTATGTTTAAGTCCCATGTAATCGGGGGCGAGCTTTTGCCTTCAACCGGGCACAAATCCAGACTCAGAGGCTGCTACTGAGAAATTCTTTATGGAAAAACCAAATTACACTACAAAAAATAAAACATATTTGCATAAAATATACATATGATCACAGTCATAGTAAAATTAGATTTTTTGTAAAATTAAATGCGTGAATATTGCATAAAATTACAAAAAAAGTCCATTCATTTACATTCCTTTTTAAATAATTTAGATTATTTATTGTAATTCTACTTTCAACAAGATTTTAGATTAGTTTCGCATTTAAAAACTTTTTCTTACATTTTATTGCTGTCCGCATGGGTAGATCATATGCCATCATTTTAATAACAATCAACTATTAACCTTACCTCACGCTATCTGAGTTTCGTTTCAAGTAAAAGAGCAAATTAAAAAACCTTTCCAACATTGCCGTAGCACAAAAGCACGCGCCATGTAATCTGCGGTGGCAATAATTGCGTGTGTCGCGTAGCGTATACTAAGTGTGTTCGCTTTGACGATAAGCATTCATGAATGGGTTTTCTACATGCTCTTGCTTGTTAATTGGAACATAGAAACAAAAGGTAGTGGTGTTATGCCTAGTAAATAGATTAAGATGTAGATAAGGAGATTAGTGGATTATTGTACTAATTGGTACAGCCTAGAATCTAACAAAGAGTAGATTATGCACGTGTCGAAAATCATTTACTGTTATAAAAATAGTTATAACAATATGGCTACCAAAATTAACTGCTAAAGATTTTTTTTTTTTGGTGGTAAAAATCATCAAATGACTCCTTCCGCCCTGGGCTTTTACTGACTAAAAAACCACCCTATTCCTTCTGTTGCTCTTTACGTTCCGGGGCCACGGTATCCTGTTAAGACGTCCCGCAACCCCGGCAGGCGTTGGCCCCGTTGGGGGCCCCGTCCCTGTGCTGACAGCTCTTTGAGGCAACTGCTAAAGCTACAGTCATATTTTACGGGTCATCATCATCATTATATTAGCCGATGGCCGTCCACTGTAGAACGTAGGTCTTCCCCTAAATCCGCTGCCCACCACCTTCTTTAAATCGTCGGTGCACCGTGCAGCAAGGCGTCCACTTCTACTTCGCGCACTAAAGGGTCATTCTGAAAAAATACTTTAAAAAAAGAAATTAAGGTCCTAAAACATTCATCCATCCAAAATTTCGCATTTTTTATAGTAGTAGGATAAGTCTACGATGTTTTCCTTCTCCGATGTCAGTGATGTCCATAACAAATTTTAAAACTAAAGGAAGTTCATTACATAGTAGAATGCAAATATTCTACATATTAGAATGTAAATATTCATTCTATATAATATACATATTGAACCCATCTGTTCAGCATCCGACACTGAGTTAATTATCTCGTGATCAATAGTTCCTTTAATTTACAACATCAAAGTTGAAGGATTTAATCATTGAACTTGACTAGTGTTGGGACTATTCGCTGTCTCTTTATTCTCTAGCTTTGTTTCGCGACTTTGTCTACTAGAAAGTTAACATGAAATTACTTCATGCCTGTTATCCCTGCCTAACCTAGGCAGAAATGTACTCATTACTACACCAACATTTCGCCAGTGTTATGTGATGGAAAAACCCAATAACATTTTGCCCGATTTGGGAATCGATTCCAACACCGCATGCTCAGCTGTCGCGCTTTGCGACCAACGAGGCAGTCACACATACTTCTGCCTAACCTTTCGGGCTTTACAGGCATGATGATGTTTTGTTCCTTCCAGAGATAAACTCTTACAAAAGTACAAAAGAAAAACAAGAACAAATTTCCTCTTCATAATGTTAGTTTGGTATAAATTTAGTACAAGTTATATAGGCACGTAGGCCCTGCATAAACCTATGGGGATAAAACATAAATTTGTATATAGGTAGGTACGTAAGTAGGGTATGGTGAAGGTCGCGGGAAACTGCTGGATGCGAGAAACGCAGGGCCGATCGATGAGCCCCAATGTTTTAAGAAAACGACCGCTCTATTCTGTATAATCTTCCTTGGTGAAGTGAGTTTGAAGTGAGTTGTCAATACCATAATTGGTACAGGACACCTATAGGTATTTCTCGAAGGTTTAGGCAGAGCAAAAACAAGTATACACTGTACCCATTTAGTAAACCTACATTTCGCCAGTTATGATTAAGTCCCATGTAATAGGGGGCGAGCCTATTTCCATCATCCGGGCACAAATCCAGACTGCGGGGCTGCTTTTAATAAATAATAAATAATAAATCCTTTATTTTCAGGCTACTTTGGCCCATAGATAAATACCTTACAGACTAACATATATATCATAATATTATAGTACAAAGTGTGTTAGTGTATAAACTTAAAACTATGTTAGTAAAACACACTTCACTCAAGCACTTGAGAATGCGCGCTTGCGCTTTTGAGAATTCCTGATGGATAAATCCAATAACACTTTGCCCGACCTGGGAATCGGAACCCAAGACCTCGCCTCACTTTCCCTTCACCTTAATTAACCGATGTTTTTTTTTCTACAGAATAAATCTGCTGTAGATTTATGTCTAGTTGCGGTGATTTGGCTAAATGGCAGTATGACAAAAACTCATCAAAGTGTGAGTGAAATGTGTGTGAGAGACAATTATTGCGTCAACTCACACGTATTTGTGCATCAAAATAGTCTCTACGAAATTACGAACGGCTTAAATGTACACTCGAACTAGTTATTTGATGCTCAGGCCATAAGCAACTACTTTTCAAGAATGTTGTGATTTTTTTTTTGTCCTTTAAGTATTCATCTGTACTACTCGTATAGTGATATTAAAGTTAAAGCATATTTTTTATCTAAACGCGCCTGTACTACTCGTATAGTGATATTAAAGTTAAAGCATATTTTTTTGTTTAAACGCGCTAATCTCAAGAACTAGCAATCGAATTGAAAAAAATCATTTTGTATATTATAGCCAGATTATTGAAGAATAGTATAGGCTATATAACATCACGCTTTAGCTCACGAGAGCGGAGCAGTAATTAAAAAACGTAACCTAACGCGGGTGAAAAATCATTATTAATATTATAAAGCTGAACAGTTTGTTTGTTTGAAGAGTACTAATCACCGGGAATGGTAGATCCAATTCTGAAAATTCTTTCGATAATATGAAGCTACCTTATCCCTAAGTATTAAAGGCAAAACCTAGTACCAAATAACGATCTATTCGACATTCAGCAAACCCTGAGCGGAACTGTCAGCCAGAATACAACTTTCTTACTAAGCAGAAACTATTCTCATTTCAGTAAAAGAAGACTTAACACAATTCACCATGACATAAATCTCAATAAAAAAGTTCAATAGACTAGATCACTGGGTAGGTACGTTATACTATTATACTTGCATTATTAGTGTAATAGGCTAGGCAGAGGAACCCCCCCTCTTGCGGAGGCGGTGGTACGCAGTTCAGAGGCCCGGCGCTCACAAATAGCAAGCTGCGACTTGGCATACACTGTACTTCTAGTACAGGGAGGTATTTGAAATATTAAAAAAATAAAAAAATGATATTCATTTATTTTACGTATTAAAAATCCAACGTTTACATTAATGCCGAGCTACATTGTAATAACTTTTTATAATGTATAAAATTATAATAAATCTAATTAGTTATATTAGTCAATTATTTTGAACAGCTTATTCGTTTTGATGGTTTTATTTTTGTGTTTTAAGTTTGTTGCAACAAAACACAGTACAGTACAAAATAACCACAAATTAATATCTAACAATATTTTTGAATCTTAAATATGTTTAGGTACTAAAATTATTTTAGATTTAGTAGTAATTTTAAGTCTTGTCATAATAATTATTGCACACAAACGTAGGAATTATGATAACACATAAACCCATTCACAGACAAAATGCGACTATTTTGTGTGTCACAGGATTGTCTAACAGAAATTCGGTTCAAAGTTAAATTCAGAGAAATAGCCTCAAGGTTTTTAAAAGGTAGTTCTGAGAAAATGGCCCGAAATATTCAACATTTTAACTGTGAGAACTTGAACTAACTCAACAACAACTTTAAAAATATATTTTTGCTGGCCATTTGTTTATATATCTTTAGCAACCATGGGAAATAAATTTAATTAAAATTACTTTTTTTTCTTTTTTTTTTCACCTATGTTAGGTTATGTCTTTAGTTACTGTTCTGCTTCTGTGGGTCTTAGCGTGATGTTATATAGTCTATACTATTTCTTATATATCTGGCTATCATATACAAAAAGATTTTTCTAATTCCAGTGGTAGTTTCAGAGATTTTTGTGTTTTTAAACAAACAAAATACTCGTCATATTTATTACATTAGTATGATAGATTTTGGGGAGCTAATCACGCTTTAAAACCATAAAAATTGTACATAAAATAATAAAATATGTTTAAACTTTTAAGGCCATAAACGTGAGAAAATATTCTTGAAATATAAAGATAAACATCTATCTCTATCTCTATCTAATAGTATCATATACATATCAAATAAAATATTTTTGTTCAAAGATCTAATACGATATTCATCAATGTTATTTTTATTTATAGATCTATAATAAAAACCGAATTATCATAATTCGTTCTTTTATATTTATTCACACACGTGTCTATTTAATAATTTATACCAATTTTTTACTAACAAAAAAGGTATGTTTATTATTCTATTTATTTATTTTTGTAGGAAGAACAAACAGTAGTATACTTATATAATATTATATTAATAAATTTTTATAATCTTTTATAAAGCCTTTTTTACAAAAGCGCCGAATCTATTTGTTTTTACGTATTACTTTTACTTCCAGTTTTATTTGCAATAGATAACGCCCAAATTCAGTTTCATACAAAAATCACGAATACGCAGCACGTGTATCTGTAGAATAATTGTACCAGCCCTACTGACCAGTGACCGTATCTATCTACCGACCTTGATAACAGTTGTTTGCTAGACTCTTCCGGCTGCTAGTATCTACAATATCTATATATCTTTACTGCCTATATCTACTATCTATCGATCCATCTCTTTCTGCTACCAAAATAATACTTACTGCAGCAACACAAATAAATGTATTTATAACGTTACCGCCTCTTAGATTATTTCTTTTTAATCCCGGTGATTAAAATTATTGACAACAGTATTTTAATTGATTCTTAGAAATCAGTCGATTTAAAATTTCGATGTAAAATTGCATGCTTTGATAAGTGGGCAGGAAATATTATGGATTTTATATCATAAAAAAGTTATGTCGATTCTAAATACTCTCAAATATATTACAAACTTAACAGAAAAACAACCAATTACGCACATAAATTCAGTATCAATATTTATTCATATCACATCAAACAAAACACACCCCACACAGTACAAACACCCTAAAAATATCGCGGAATCAGAGCTCAGATCCAGGGCTGTACCTGACATCATTCGTGCGGCCTTCAGGTAAAGATTTAGCCGCCATTGAAGGCGAATTGAAAAGAGCCCATAATAAGCGACGCGGGGTAGAGGGTGGTAGGGTGTCACTATCGCAACGAGCCCTCGCGAGCGATCGCCATGGCTACCGAGCCCGGCGCGGCGTCGAGTGCGGCCCTGGGTAGCCTTGCAATGGTATGGGGAGGGCAATAGCCCCGTCTACTTGCAAGCGCAAAATAAGATGGCTCAGAAGGTTCACGCTTAACGATAGACAATGAGATGCTCTAATCAATAGATACTGCGGGAGTGTTTAATAGGAAAAGTAAACTTGGTGCCACGCCTATTAATAGATGTTGCCTGGGTAACGGAATTAGGACGGATATCGAAATTTATTTGCTCTCTGAAAATATTAATAGGAAGAGAATCTTAATAATTATCCAGTAAGAATATTACAATAATTCATCTGCGTCGATAAAGGTGTTTGTTTTTCAGTAGCAAAGGACACATGAAAAGACGTTAATTTTATTTAAAAAAAAACGGTTTTTTTATTTAAACTTATAATTAGGATGAATAAATTCAAAAACTTTATAACCGATTTAAAAAAAATTCACCTATGGAAAGCTACGTTATCAGCGAGGAGCATAGACGATATTTTATTTAAAACTAGCTTTTGTGAGTGACTTCATTCGCTTAATTGTCGGTTATCGCGGAGGCAGAAGAAGTCTCTTTTTATAATATTAATGTAGAAAAAATTGGGATTCGGATCCACGCGGACAAAGTAGCGGACGAAGTGCATATCTTCTGAAAATTCTTTTGGACCCTCGTCATCCATGAGGTTTTGAGGTCTTCCTTCTACCTTGGATTGGAACCAATTCTTACAAAATTTAAGTTTTAAACTAGCTTTTCATAAAAAAAATAATATTCGCCATTTTCCGCGACGATTTCAATATCGCTGGTTCGATTTAATTTGTCCTTCTGTTTTAAAACTTTGAAGTGTCACTTGTCGCTATCAATTTGCGCTCACCAGCGTTTCTGTCGACGTTCTAAACAACGCGTTTTCCGCTAATGTATACTAGATGTTTTTTTTTTCAAGGTCGTCGGCTATTTTTCTTGCGGTGCATTTTTGTTCGAACTTAGCGCGAGTCTGAGTTTTATGCGTTCTTTTAGCAATGACTCGGGTTTTTAAGTGTTTGATTTCTATTTGAATTTGGAATTCGGTCTGCTTTATGTAGATTTTGACATTCAAATTTAAGCGAAATATTAATGCATTAATAAGGCTTTTTTTTGCGCTTTTGCATATTTTGTGAATAATTTGTTATAATTATGTAAAGCAATCAAAATATGTGGAGTTACAATATCGATAATAGTTGATAAAATACTAGCTATTGCTTGCGATTACGTCTGTGTAATTTTCTAACCGACACCGATTTTTTTTTAGATATAGCTTATGTTAATGTGATTTTCTATAAGTGAAGAATTTTTAAAATCGGTGAAGTTTTTTTGGAGTTAATCCGTTGCAAATAATAGTAAACATCTTTTTTCTTTAGAAAATTAGTTTACACATTAAAAAAAATAATCTGATTTAATTTCTCAGTCGAAATACTTTTAAAATGACTAACGAGGGTACATCCCCTTACTAATAACACCAACGAATTATTTTTATCAGAAGTTATTATTCGCGTGTTACAAAACCTCAGAGCCTATATCTAGGCGGCGATGAAACCTCCAAAACGGCTCCTAGGAAGCCCTATAACAATCTTTGAATATTACGTTCACGCTATTCTCGCCCTTATTGCTTCATCGTAGAATATATTATCGCTCGTAATGGAAAAGCGGGGAATATCAGATTATTGTACATGTAGACGCAATAAAGTTGAGTTACTGCGACGCTATGAAAGATTACGTATACATTGACGGTTGGCTGAATATTCAATTTTTGTGCTGCTGTATTTAACGCGCAATGGATCCTGCTCTTATAGATGTTGTTGTTTATATCAGGATCGTTTTGGGTTTCATAATAGGTACAAAACTGGACTGGCGTGAGTTTCAGTGCGTGTCTTGAGTCAGTTTCCCTCAATATCAGGCTAGGCGGCCTCAATTTTCAACGCTTATGCCTCTATAAGTTATTCCGCCCTGCATACGATGTGTAGGCCTTTGAATTTTCTTTTTAATAAAACCTAGTTTTTTGGAGCAATAAATCTTTTGACGTTTTTGCTTTATCATGTCGGGGAGACGAATATTGAAGAGTTTGCGAAAATGATGATTTTTCGCCTCTGCGACATTTGAATGTATATTTGCATACCATCAAATTATTATCGCATAGCTCTATTTCCTCTAATAAATTGGGTGGCAACAACTATAGTTTTCTTAAAATATTACATTATCGATACAGAAAAATCATCAGATTATTACAACAAGCTGCATCGAACTAACAAAAAAAAAACAAATAATTTTAGAACAAAGATAACATCTTAACACTACCCTAAAAAACTGCGAAATCGTTCAAATATCTAGAACGACAAACATCGACATAAAATGCGATGAAGCCCCCAACCCTACAAACCAAAAAAAAAAAAGTTCATGTTTTTGGCGGCTGCTTTATCGGCGGCACATTTCAGTCTATGCGCCGCTCTGGGGGTGAAACTGGCGCGACAGGCCGACCCCACCCCACCCCAAAGTTAGGCCCCACCCTAAACCCAGTAGCCTAAAGCCTGATGGTGCTGTATTTGACAAAATGCTCTAGTTACAATCGCAGAGCCTAACTGAACGCACCTTTGACCTTTGTGTGTGAAACTGAAAAAACTTGCGCTAATTTTTTTCTCACTCGAAAGCGATGACTAAAGATGGCATGATTTATCAAACTGATGAGTTAGGAACAAAGTCATTTTGAAGATATTTTCGTCGGCGTCCTAAAATGTCTGCGTTTAATTTAATTTCCACGTTCTAAGAAAAATAGGTCGCGGGAGAACTGTTTTCCGCACAAGTTGGCAAATTAAATGGCGTAATTAGTAACTAAATTCGTCTTCATCACCCATCTCTCTGGTTGCTACTTGCAATACAAGAATGACGCATAGAGAATGACGCTTTCGTTAATTAGGTCCACCCTTCTTGCATATTAGACGAGGCGGACAGCGGAATAATGCAAGTGCACTACTAGTGCTGGCCAGTATCGTATCTGATGTCTCGATGATAGTGGCGCCTGAGTTAGATCATTCGGTTCTCTTCAAGATGGTTGAGCTTAATGGTGCTGATTAGCTGGGATTATTCATCTCTTAAATGCCATGGCTTATAACTTTTTTTATTATTTTGCTATTTACCTACATATTTTCACATATTCTGTAAAAACTTTATTGGAAAGAGTCTCCGTGGAGTTTTTTGCTCGTTCTTCTTCATAGAGGCCTACGTTATGGAACGAGCAACTAGCTTCATTTTTCTGGCTAACTGAAAGACTCCTTGACAATCCAATAGTGCCTGTTCAATTGAAATAAATGCGTTGACTTCCACTTAGTCTTTATCGGCTACTGCTAAGGTCCGTATACTCCCATTTGACCTTGGAATAATAAATTACCAAAGAACTGACTGATTGACAGGTTCTTGGGGTTAAGCGGACTTGTAAGGTAAATATAACAACAATGTAGGAATTTATGATAGGTTCTAGGAGAAATCCGTAATCCTGGTAGTTGTCCTACCACTTGTAACTACTAGGATTGCGGATTTTGTTCGAAAGACTAACCGTGGCCCTGGAACACAAAGGGAGAAGGTATACGGATGGGTTTTAGTCAGTAAGAGTCTGACACTCCCTTCTGCCCAGAGCGGAAGAAGTAATTTGATGATTTCCAATTCTTAACCACTTGTATAGCCACTTGCGACTTGTAGGGTCTTAAGACCTTGCTGCCCACACGATAAGAAGAAGAAGACCACTTCTATAGACTGCTCAAGGCTTGACAATTAAAATCAATGTGCTGTCCATGGCACAGTTTCTTTATAAGAAAGGTCACCTATCCATAGACACACAGCAACGTGCAGCTTTCCTCGTAAAATCGATGAACATGAAAAGCTTTTTATCAGAACCTAAATTCTACAATGAATTATTAATAATGATACTCCATTCGTATTAGAAGACAGTTACGTTTTTTACGAATTTCTTGGTAATTCGCGCATTTAGTCTGGGTATGAATAAAACATGGCGGATTGTATGCGTGATCTTGGCATTGACACCGCCAGTTGCAGCCAAGCGTAAACAATAAGAGAGTTGTATTATGAAGGAATGCTGGTATTTCAACTGTTATTCTAAATAGTTTATGTTTGAACTGAAAATTTAGACGGCCTCGTTGGTCTAGTGCTGCGTATGAGGTCTTTGGTTCGATTTCAAGGTCGGGAAAAGTGTTGTTGGATTTTTCCATCAGGAATTTCTCAGTACCAGCCTCGGAGTTCGGATTTGTGCCCGGTTAAAGGCAATAGTCTCGCCTCCTATTACATGGGAATAAATTATAACTGGCGAAATGTGTGTGTATTAATGGGTACACCTCTGCCTAACCCGTAAGGGCTTGCAGGCGTGATGTTGATCAATTAAAGAGAAGTGTTGTTATAGTGTATTCCTCTTCTGTTTGCGCTGACTCTAAGATGTTATAAGCACGCGTGTTTGCAACGTGCATGTAAGCCAGCATTATTTATGCGTGCATAAAAGTCTAAGTCAATTTTCGTTATTTTAGTACATTCGTGATTCACTCGGTTCAGATGTTATCGTAGAATGGGCTACGGTTGTTTAAAACTCTTAGTCCAAGAGCCTGAAACCATTAGCCCTACGTCATGTTGGCATGGCTGAAATAGAAGAATAGATAGCAAAATAAGGAGCCAGTATTCTGGCCCATTTTTAATATCTTAATATCTTTTTTATCTTTAATATCTTTTCCATTCTTTTAAGCTTTTTAAGCTTTTAACTTTTAAGAACGATCAGAATCTAACCTCGGATCTGTTCAAAATTGTCTTTAATTTACCTATATTAAGGCGAGGAAGCGACTAGATTTCGTATGAATGTTAGTTTTGAAGAAAATCCTGTAATACATATTTAAAAAAAGTAAACGTCTAGCTTGAATCATCAGTAAGGTAGTATTTGTACCTAAAAACTGAAAAAAGAGCTGAAAAAAGAGATGTTCTTGAAACTATAAAATACACATACGTTTTTAACGAAATATTTCGACCTTTTTCGTCATATTCTAGCTACTGGAATATTACTTTAAAAAGGTCCTCCAAACTTCAGCAATATTGACATGACGTTACCCTAGCGACTCTGGGATCTTAGTCCATTGTCTATTCACCCCTTTAATAGTAACGTTGATAATGAAATATGTTTTAATTAAAGCGTTGGTGATGACGCATTTTCTTTATTGTCATGCAATGGCAAGAAATATTTTGGCTACCTAAAATAGTTGCACTCAGCTTGAAATAAAAGAGCTTTTTCTACCGTCAATCAAAATCGGTGTCTCCTGTTTATCTAGCTAAGGGCCTCAAGTAAAGATCGGTCTGAATTGAGACGTCGTATGCAGCGGTAAGAAAATGCATTTGAAGAAAGAAGAAGTTGAATTAGACATAAATAGTGACGCCCACACAACTACAGCTGCAATAATTTATATAGTTTCGTTTAGTCCCAACATGTCCACCTTGTACTTGAAGTTTCCTTGCCAAAGTTTGATAATTATGCTAGTCACATCCGGGCTCATGAAAGAGCAGCATATCTCCAACAACCTTGACGAGAAGTTCGATTTACAGTCGCTGTGGCTGAAATCGGCTAAATGTCATCATCGTCATCATTATCAGCTAAAGGCCGAGACACATGAATCAGCGCTGACAGTTGCATTACATCCTACTGCCGTGACCTGAGGTGACAATTTTTTCCTACGATCTTGAACGTTGCCGGGTTGTGTGTGACGTCACAACGCTTATATACGCGGCTAGTTGCGGCAGCTTTTACCGGCACCGCGTAGCTTTTATGAATGTCTGCTCAAAGCTCTAAGGATCGCTATTCACAGAAGCCGGTCAGAGTATTCGGTTCGGTATTTTCAATACAAATCGTATTGAGAATTCTGTAGGCTGCCCCGTTTAAGTGTATAGCGACCCTAAAGTATTGACTGACCGCTGTATTACTATCACAGTCCTGACTTATGAAAGAGCTATACATGAACCTTAACACGTGCCCATTGTGTTGTTTAAAAAGGCAATGAGCTAAACCTTTAAATCATTTTTTTCGTGGCGTAGTTGTAGCCCTGAGAATTGGACTATTTTTGTTAGTTTTGCATTTATTTCTTAACTAGCTTCTGCTCGCGACTTAGGCTGCGTCAAAGTTGATATAATATCCCACGCGAACCGCCATTTTTTCCGGGATAAAAAGTAGTAGCGGTAGGTGATGACTAAAGACTAAAGGAATTGACGATTCGGCAAATTATTTTAAAGTAGTTGCCAGCTATGTGCCTGTATACCAAATAATTTGTTCGATTGTACAACGTAAAGTCCCATTTATTCAAGAATGGAACACATTATTCTCTGTATATCCCGCCAGGAATGAACTTACATACAATTCTTAAGTAGGTCCTAACCACAGACCGGGAGTAGACCCAAATCAAACACAGGCAGTAATTTAATAATCGTGTACATACCAGGCAGGCTCACGCAGGCAAGCTAACTTACTTACCCCTCTAGTGACTTAATAGTAACATTCCGATGCTTTGAGGTAATTATCAATTATGCAAGATGTTATATGGTTGCGTGAAAAGACTTAGGATCTCTAGCTACCAGTCAAAGAATACATAACATCACGCATGTTCTCCCCGAAGGGTTAGCCAGAGGTGTACCCATTAGTACACTCACATTTCGATGGTTATGTTTAAGTCCCATGTCATATTATAGGGTGAACCAATTGCCATCAACTGGGCACAAATCTCTGAGGCTACTACTGAGAAATTCCTGATGGGAAAACCCAATAACACTTTGCCTGACCAACACTTTGCGATCGCTGAACCAACAAGGCAGTCGAAAAGTACGATGCGCGTTATAAACTTATGCTTAGAATAGATTTTAAACAAATCAGCGCTAAGTATCCAATTACAATTACTTGGAAAAATGATTAAAAATTTCGACGTGTATTCGTTGGTTTTTGCAAAATTAGCCCCAATTTGTATATTAATATACGACTTTATTCCAGTACGATCTATTTTACTTGACATGATTCTCAAATATTAATGGTAAGCAAACATTTGAGTAGGTATCCTAAACGGAGCCAAAATAGTACCTATTCAAATTAAAACTGTGCAAACTTTGCGAGTAATTAAATTTGTATCAAAATTAAATTGGCATGTGAGCGTTATTAGAGGTTTAATTAAATGTTTTATGTAAAGTTCCATTTCGGCAAGCTTTTGTAATAATGAGTGTATTTTTAAGGAACTCTTTTAAGAGTACTGAAGATTTTTAGTAGATAATCATGCAAAAATTTTCAAAGATACCTATGTCAAAGGCATTTTACCAGGCCCGGAAATCGAAACCTAGAACTTACGCTCAACAGTAGCGCTAGTGAGAGTTCTTGATGTGTTAGGAGTTCTAACCTAGTGTATACGTAAATGGACGTATGGTGATGATTCTTACATTATGCAAGGCTTGCAGAAACGTCTTTAAACACGGAGTCGTGATTCTTGCATTATGCCAGGGTTACAGCAACGTCTTCGAACAAAAACATATGATGACGATTCTTGCATTTAGCAAGTCTTGCAGCAACGTCTTTGTGCAAGGACGTGTAATTACGAATCTTGCATTATGCAAGTCTTGCAGCAACGTTTTACATTCAGCTGCCCCCATTTATGAAAATCCGGTGCTATATAACAACATTTTGTATTAATTTTACGTTGTTATCGTGGCAATATTTCCACCGATAGCCTTTTTTTTGGAACCCCATAGTCAAACATTCGAAATTTCTTAAAACATGTTCAGCGGTGAACTGATTTTTCTTTTAACGATAGTTTTCGGCTAGTTTCTATAGAAATTCCTTGTCAAAATATATTTATTTGGACTTATCGATCGAAAGTAACTCTTCAAATCGCATGCGCATAAGGATATATGGTACGTCCTTGATCTATTGTGCAGACCCTTAAAATATTGTTATCTGAACAGTGGCTTCGATGTTGCACGACGAATCACGTGTAATCAATACACTACGCTTCATGTCACCAAACAGAATCCATTTAAAACAAAAAAATATAAGGAAAATATTCATGTTTAATATCACCAAAGACTACGTAACTAATGAGACCTCATAAAATCCAATCAAAACGCAAAGGGCATTTTAATTAACGACGATGTTTAGTTAAAATAAATTTCAGCGAGGAACAAATTACGAACGTTTAATAATATTATATTTTCTAATAAACTGTTTGTCAAGTTTATAACAAACAATATTCTACGGAGGAAATTTTCGGGACTCGCCCAAGTCAGCGACGTTTCTGGCAGTCATTGTAGGAACAATAATCGCGGTTAAGTGTCCGAGAAAAAAATACAATCCGTAATTGAACTGGTCCCCTAAAGGGTTGGAGGTGCGAAGCCGTCTAGACGGACCAAAAGGACGGGTTTTGATAAGGGTGCCTTGGTCGACCTTGAACTTTAGAACGGCTTAAACAAATGAGGCTACCCCGCCTTACATGTCTGCATGTAACGCCAGTTTTTACATGTTACATAACCCTGGCATCCAGGAGCAGTATCGAGCGCTGCGAGACACGACTGGACCCACTTCCAGATATCATTAAATTGGGTCAATTTTACACAAATGCTCACATTAAAACCATCCCCAAACTTCGTATTTACCCAGCGTAACGAACAAATTCACGGGCTGGTGATCGACATTCAAACAAAATACAACCAATTACTTATCGTGTCACGGCTAAAGGAATAGAAATTCTGTATTTCGCCTTTGAAGAGAACTACATAATTGATATAGAGCACCACGGACAGGTACACAAAGGTAGCCGTAGCGTCCTTTGTGATCGACATATGAAATCACCACCGGACACTACAAAAACAAGCGAGACCCGGCCGGGTACAGACGTACGAAAATAAGTTCAGCCAGTTCCTAAACAAAAAGAAACTGAAATAAACAAGGTCGGGAATCAACGCCGCCGTCGCCGCCGCCATAAAGACCGACGGCCGTCCTTGAAAATGGGGGGTTCTTACAAATTGGGTTATTACGGTGCGTGGGGGTGGGGGTGCGGACGGGCCGCTCGCACGAGCGGACGGGGGCGCGGGGGGAGCGGCGGGGCGCGGGCGCGGGGAGCGCGCCGCGTGGGCGTACCTCAGTGCGCCACCCGCGCCCGGCACGCCTCTCCAGGAAGACTCCCGTCCCAGACTAGGGTTCCGGCGCCGATCATTATAATTACTCTCCAAGGTGAGCCGGGAGCTGTGCAACCCCACCGGCGGCCTAATCCGGCTCGCGCTCCGCCGGGACCGGCCAGATATCCCCGACATAATATTGCGAGCGCCAAACATTAAAAGCACTTAAACATCATCTGCCTATCCGAACGGTGCCAATTATGAAGCAAATTGAAAGCCTCTCCAACAATTTTGAGTGTGGGTACTGAGCTTTATTAAGGTTTTAAATTATGCCCGGTTCGAGCTGACGAATGTAGCTTTATCTAAAAATATTCTTTGGTCGGGTTAGTTTTGAAGTGCCCTTTGTTCTGGCTGGTAGGTGGGGTGATTAAAGTTGGTCTTCAAATCATTAGCGCGGACTTCAAAGTCGTAATCGTCGGTGAAGTTTGGGGGACAAATTGGGGCTCGTCTTTATGCAGTGTCTCGTTAGATAAAGGACTTAACGTCGGCCTTGTCGGTGTCAGGGCCGGCTGCAGATGAGGCGGCCGGTGATAGCCTAGACTTTGTAGGTGTGTAATGAATTGTAGACAAAGGCTAAGCCTGCGTTCTTACTAGATTGATACTTACGTATTTATGAACGGCGCTTGTTTGTGTTCCACAAACGACGTGAGCGCGTAACTAGTCTATAAACTTGGGGGGTGGGGGAGGGAGGCTTTATTTATTTTTCTTGCATCGAGTGAAAGATAAGTAACGATAAGAAAAACTGTATGGGTAATCTATGTATATCGTGCGTATCATTAAAAATATTTGTGAAAAGAAAGCGTATAGTATGCATGTGACCTTTTAAAAATGTTTACCATTAATCTGTGTTCGATAATGCTGCATTAAGCGATACCGTATCATCATGATCGGAGCGTACACTAAAATGTTTGTTTTATGATTGCAGATTTGGTCATCCTGCACTTGACACGGCAACTGGACATGCAGTGCTTCCCCTTACGTCATCATCATGCCGGGGTTGCGGGACGTCTTAACAGGATACCGTGGCCCCGGAACACAAAGGGCTACAGAAGGAACAGGGTGGTGTTTTTAGTCAGTAAAAGTCTGACAGTCCCTTCCGCCCCGCCCAGGGTGGAAGGAGTCATTCGATGATATTTACAACCTAAATAAAAAAAAAACGTCAAAACGTCATCATCGTCATTGACAAAACTACTTTAATCAACAGCCTGCTGTGTAGGCCTATGATTGGCCTATGAGTTTCCTCTTTACTGTAATAGTCCGTTGGCTAAACAGCAGTACACATGTCAGCAGTCAATCGAACAAAAAAGGCTCACCTTAAGAGGGCTTCACCTCAATTCTGAAAGATATTTTTTACAAAATGAAACCAGCTGGTTGGTCTAGTGGTCGCAAGCGCGACTGCTTTGCGTGAGGTCTTGGGTTCGATTCCCAGGTCAGGCAAAGTGTTATTGGGTTTTACCATGAGGAATTTCTCAGTAGCAGCCTCGGAGTCTGGATTTGTGCCCAGTTGATAGCAAGGCTCGCCCCCAAACATGCATGGGACTAAAAACATAACTCGCGAAATGTGGGTGTACTAACGGGTACACCTCTGCCTAACCCTTCGGGGATTCCAGGCGTGATGTTATGTTATGTAAACCAGCTGAGTATCGATTTACTTATAATCATTTTTGACTTGCATGATATTGACAGAAAAGGCTAAGTAATAGCTGCACTAAGCTACGCTTTTCTCAATCGATTCATGAATGTTTGACCATTCAGTTCATATTCTTCTTCTTAACGTATCGATGGCAAATATAAACACAGTTTTTTTTTGAAAAAAAAAAAATATTTTGCTCAGTATTCAGCTACCAAAACACCATCCGCTGACGCAATCATTAGGTCCCCACGTGTGCAGGTGACTGGGCATGCGGTGCAAGATATTAGGTGAGCCATGGTCTGCGGAGAGACGCCGCATAGGCACTGAAGATCGGGGCCATCTGCGAAGCCCCACCTGAGTTTGACAGCGACGCGGACGAATTTTTTGATGCCCTATGAGGTTTCTCCTTACTGCCTTTTTTTTTAATTGTACATTATTTTACATTTACTTTAAGGTTTTACGTTTAGGTTCATTATTGTAGAATGTAATGATCATTAAATGAAAGTTCTTTCATTTTAGTGAATGATCTTTAAGTTCATATTAAAAGTCTTTCATACCTCGTCTGCCTATTTTTATGGATTTTAGAAGCCCAAAAGTCTGAAAATTAACCACCCTAAATACACCGACATTCCTGACTTCGAAATCACTATTAGCCAGTCGGATTGTGGAGGTCAGATAGTTAGTCGCTCCATAAACAATACTGGTATTCTATATCCGGTTAGACTTGAAGCCGACCTCAACATTGTTGAGAAAAGGCTAGGCAGATTATCTTACTATTATTAAAAACGAAAGATTAACTTTCGTTTTTAATGAATGGATGTTTGTTACTCAATCACGCCTGAACGGCCGAATGGATTTGGATGATATTTGGCACAGACATAGATTCTAGTCTGGAATGGGAAAAAAGGGTACAAAAGTACCCAAGTACCCATTTTTCAAGATAAAATATCTTAAAAAATGTGCAGTTCGCATGGGATAATAAAGACGTATCAACTTTGATGCGGACGAAGTCCCGGGCAGCAGCTAGTCATCTGTAATTCTCTCCTACTCTCCTATCTTCTCGCACATAAAATTAATTAGAAATTTCAGGATTACATTTAATTCAATGTTTTTCTTTCAAAAGATTCTATACCGTGAAGTTGACGTGTATTATTTTATTATAACATGAACTTTTTTTTTGTAAATCTGTAGGTATTTTTATCGAAAATTACTTTCATTTTTTAATACAATGGTTATATACTATTTCTGATGTGACGCAATTTTCCAACATAAATATTTAAAAGTTCAGTAGTTTTAGAGATAGACAAAAAAATAATACCTTGCCTAAACAAGAAACTATGCAAGAATGTACTGTTCTGTAGTTTGCACAAAATCTTAAAAGCTTTTATTTATTATAAACGTTTGTTTAAAACATCCTTCTAGACGTTCTACATAGACGAGGCGTTCTATACATTCTGATCGCACATTGCGATGACGTAAGCCTGCGACCGGCTGGGGGCCAATTATGCGTGAACGAAGCCCTTAGCAACACAGTGCGTTGCTTCACTACACGACCACCATAACGTGACACCTACATACTATACAAAACCTCCCGAAAACACCCGAGAGTCAACCAAATCAAACGGACGAGGGATACCAAGATATATTGGTTGTGGGTAACAGAATTCTAGCATCGAAAAATCCTCATTATTAATTAAATGTGTACTGTATGTCCCCTGCAACTTCTAAGTCCTGTCAATAATAATTTGGGGTTGGTTGACCTCATGCATATGTTTCGCTCACGTGGCGTGTCGTCCGCTAGGGGGCGATGTGCACAAAAAACGTTCGGAAATTAAAGGCGTACTATAATTTGGGTACAACGTCACGTTGTAACAAGTTCTTGCGTATATTTTCGATAAATCGATAAAGGAAATTATAAGGTTCGTGGCTCGTGTTCCGACTTATGGTGGGAAGTGGGTAGGTACGTTTTCGTTACTATTTTCACTTTGATTGTAAGTACTTAGGTACTTGCTTGAAGAGTTTTGTTTGTGAACAAAGATCAATTCGACAATTAATATTAGTTGTAATACATAAAAGGACTATTATACCTAGTAACAAGTCCAGTAAATAGACAAAAGAGAGTCGAAGTCGAAGTTTCGTTTTCATCGTGTGTTAGTAGTCTGTCCCGGCTACAAACACGCAATGAAAACGTTGCGAATTCGCCTCGCGTCCGCGACGTCTCCGCTGTGCAGCCGCGGCGTGTTCGCGACGTATTCGCTGCGTGCCCGCTCCGCTTTGAGGACGCTCGCAATCCGCTAGTATGATAAGGCTCTAAGTAAAAGCAGTACAAGTCACTTGATCAAGGTTAAGCAACGTTTATTGACGTCAATCCGTGGATGGGTAACCGGTCCATTTTATATTGAAACCCGGCTGTCATTCTTAGATTTTTGACAGTCGATACTGGTAATCAAAATCCCCTGGTTCTGACAAACAGTCTTACCAAGGTGGTTTTGTGTTATCCAGTTAATAGATTGTGGTTGTGGACTGCCTCGTTGGTCTAGTGGTCACAAAGGGCGACTGCTGAGCATAAGGTCCTAGGTTCATTTTCCATCAGGAATTTCCCAGTAGCAGCCTCGGTGTCTGGATTTGTGCCCGGCTAATGGCAATAGGCTCGCCCCCTATTACATGGGACTTAAAACGTAGGTGAAGTATTGGGTACACCTCTGCCTAACCCTTCGGGGATTACAGGCGTGATGTTGATTATGTATGTAGGTTGTGGAGATCAGAGGGTCAATTCTACAAACTTTAAGAAACGATCGCAATCTAATCTCAGTCTCAATCTGTCAACTGCCTCTAACTTACGTACATTTTTGACGTTGATTACCGCTGAAATGAGATCGCGACTAAATTTTGAACGTTTTTTTTTTTTGAAGATTTTTCCTTTAGATAGGCAGTCGCCTCCATGCGATATACTGGTATTCAGTTGCATCCGGTTGTACTGAATGCCGACTCTAACATTTAGGAAAAGGCTAGGCAGATGATGAATCAAGAGAGAGTAGGCGTAAGTCTAAGAACATCCAAACAGCCGAACCTGGAATACTTATCTGTACATAACGTCAAGGAAAAAAAAAAAAAAACATCACGCCTGTAGTAACCGCAGGGCTAGGCAGAGGTGTACCCACTGCCAGTTATGTTTAAGTCCCATGTAATAGAGGGCGAGTCTATTGCCATCAACCGAGCACAAATTCAGACTACCAGGCTGTTACTGAGAAATTCTTGACGGAAAAACCCAATAACACTCTCCAGCCTGGGAATTGGACCCAAGACCTCATGCTTAGCAGTCGCGCTCTTCGACCACTAAACCAACAAGACAGAACTACATATCTGTAAGTAATACAAATATGTGTTCCGTGAGCGTTCGCCAGTTGCTCAGTCATGCCGTGCTTTATATCCAAAACGTATCATCATCATCATCTGCCTTTTTAAATCCAAAACGTATCCAATTCTAAAACAAGCTGTAAATTAGACAAAGTTAATAAAACAACGAAATGTTCCAGATTTTAGGAAAACCGCAGAGGAAGCCTTGAAATATGACGGCCATGAATCAGCGATACCAACACGAGTGGTTCACGAATATTGTCTGTTTTAAATCACTATGCAATTTGTTTAAAAAAAAAAGTGTTACTCAGCGTTGTTTTGTAACCGGTTTAAACATTGAATGGAAGAATAGAAGAGGAGGATTACGGAGTAAGGAGAGAGGAGGGGAGGGGGCAGGTTTTAAGGAGTATGTAAGGATCGTAGCAGCGTTTTGTGGTTTCTGCCTACCCCTATGGTAAAAAAGACGTGAGTTTATATATGTGTATGTAAGAGCAGCATTCTCCATAATAATGTGATAGCGCAGCGGTTAAGGCGCCCGCTTTTGAGCACGAGTTTTTAGGTTCACAATCGGGCACTGGCAAGTACCAATATGACATTTTTTGTTTCATAATAATGTACTTTTGTGGGAGTATTTAAAGTTAAGAATAAACTAATTTTCTTCAAAAATTTGATAGAAAATTACTATTTTGACCTTAAATATCTCAGTGTTTTGTGTCGTACCATGCCTGGGAACCTACTACAACTTCCTAGGTGTGGTACAAAACAAAACAATGATCACAATTATGGGATAACGTCCATTATTGTATAGAATTTCACTATATCTAACAAATACATTGAAAATGCAAGACAACTAGGTCAAAAAAGTCAGGACACACCGACAAATCCTAGCCTAACAATTCGTAGAAAATTGATAGCCAATAAAAACATTCAAAGTTCACTCAACTGTCAAATTGCATGTCTACTTCTTTGCCCGTTCCGATCTAGTCATCGCTTAAAAATGACATCGTCACATGCTAAAAAAATCACAAAGAAAACTTCTTTTGCTCTTGCATTCGAAAAGGATTAGCAGAAAAAATATTTTAGTCTGTGGTTTTATAGCACATGTGTGTAGTGATCGTCTGAGTGTGTACTATTTTAGTTTAGAAGTGTCTTAGATTATATAAAGGTTGGATAAGAATTATTAATGAAACAATGGTATGTACTCTTCAAGGCTGTCGTGTTGTACCTAAATCGTTATCGTGATATCAAATTTCTAAGGTGTCCTATATGTTGTTAGATCTATTTACGACCTGTACCTATTTACCTAAATAGGGCTCGAGGTCTTGCTATTGTCTTAGAAGACTTAGATGTTCAGAGATCGGTCAGGAGAGATTTGTGTGTAATGGAGGCGTTCTGTCAGGCTTTGTGATTGTTTTATGTAATGCCTAGTGCTTTAGGTATTAGGTTGCGCCTTCATTATTTTAGTCGATTTCTTGTGGTAACTAAAACGGTTTTAACTTTTTTGTTGAAATTCAAGGTCAATTAAATGTTCAAAAAAAATATTATTTTCCGATGCGCTTTTGCTTGAAATAAGATAAATAGGACTAAGTTTTTTTGGTAAAAATAATGGCAACAAAAATTATTTTATAAAAAAAAGGATTAAATAACAACTTTATAATTTAGAGTTATAAAATAAATTAAAATGCATGTTATTTTTCCGCTAGTTAGTTAGAATCTATTTTGGAAACTATTATTTTAATTATAAATTGCACAAGGAAAAATAAATAAATGGTAATGGCATTAAAACTTAACTAGCAACACTCAATGCATACATCTATGCTAATAGAATAATAATACTCGTAATAACGCTAAACAGTTTTTTGTTTCTTTAAAGGCGCTATACTCTAGAACTTACTGTCAGATTGGATAAAATCTTTTTGTATATGATAGCCAGATTCATTAGGAATAGTTTAGGCTATATAACATCACGTTACATCCCACGGGAGCGGAGCAGTAACCAAAGACGTAACTCAACGCGTGGTGAAAATACCACAAGGGCATAGCTGAGAGCAGAGGCTAGTTCCTAAATAACTGTTTACATTAAAGCTAAAAATATTATACTGATGACTCATTCGCATAACCTATTCTTATTATTACTGATATAATTGTATTTTTCCTCTAAACAACAGGAAACTTGGACATGTAAGTACAGATGAACAAGTTATTTGGTATGCAGGCGAAAATATGTCATCATTTCTGCCATATTACCGTTTCTTTTTTTTTCCTTTAGTTGTGTGAGCAATACTGTGTATTAAAAAAACAAACTGGTAATGATAGTGCTTGGCAGTTTGTTTTTTTTAATCCGAAGAACCGAAGACTTGTAATTGGCTTTCAGTTACACTTTCAATTTTTTTATTCTGTTTTGTTTAATAAATCCTTTATAATTAAAACCAAAAAGAAGCAAGCGGTTCTTGTCGGTTTGTTTACCATTCAAAGATGTAAAAAAAATCTTATGGCATACTTAAGTCAGAGAGTGGTGTACAAGAACTGAAGACATACATTTTTATTCATTAACAGAGTACATTATATTAAAACTTAACTTAAAACTAGATAATTCATTAATTTAATGCATGCATTTTAAGTAATAATTATGTAGATATGATTAAGTTAGGTATATTATTGCAGAATAAGTAATTACATTAAAAATTAAAAGAAAAAGTAAAAATATAATTCTTCTGTATATCAAATAATAATTATATAGTATATTAATTTATAGTAATTAAAATTCACGATTTAAATAATAATTAGAATTTAAAGTAATTAAAACTTGTGATTTAGATAATAATTATGAAAATGGACAAATATTATTGATAGTACCTACATAATACCTACTAATATTGTTTAAAAGTAGCTGTAGTTGTAAGTTAGCCTGTATACCAAATACATTGTTTGACTGTACTTTTAGCAAAAAGGGGGAATCCTGGGGTTTTCATAAACTATTTGGTATTCGACAAGTTTATCAGGTCTTCCGAAATCTGTGTTGCCTAGCTAAAATAAGTGGTAACTTTTTTTGTTTTCGTTTCTTTTTTATTTAGTTTAAAGACTATTATACAATTTAATAATGGTGTAGTTATAAACAAACACACAAACAAACAAACAACCTCTCGCTCTCAATTCATACACATTTTCCGTTCCATCGTAGGTAAAAATAATACTTACACAATTAAAAAAACGTGTTTTATATCAAATTCTTATCCACCGTTTCTAGTATCTTCGTCAACTGCGCTAGCGCACTGGCCAAAACATAGGAATGAAAATAAACCAGCGGCGCGAGTTCGTTAGCCGGGAGCGTTCTCACGCGCATCTTATGTCACGCACGACGTTCGCGCATGCGTACTACACATACACCAGCCTCATTATGTGTAATTATCTTTTATTAAAATTAAATTATTCTTTGTTGGGTGTTAAATTTTATGACATTTAAATGTGTTTATAAATGTTAGATTAATATGGTAATGAAGTATTAATTGACGTTTGACGACACGATTAACGAAGTGGCTCTTGTGCCGTGTCGCAGGTTCGATTCCCGCTTGGAACAAATATTTGTATAGCCTACAAGTAGTTGTTTCGAGTCTGGTTGTTTCTGCACGTGTATTTACATATGCATCAGCGATAATAACAAAAAAGGAAACATAAAAAAAAATACTATTTGTTGTATAAAGCATAAAATATGCATGAAATTGTAGCAATCAATTGCTACGAAACGCATTCTGTAGACGTCTACGAGATGCGCTACGTGCACCGATGCACCGCGTAGCAATGCAGCTACGATATCTCTACGAAACGTAGCACTGCTACGAAATTGCATACGTGCGAAATTTATTTGCAATCTTCATAATTTACTGCAGTTTACTGTCGTAATTATTCGAATATGTGAAATTAAAAAACTATCTCTACAAGACATCTGGTACTTACAAAGGGGGTAGTTTTAATTAATTGATTTTAAAAGAGTACGTATAGAGTTTCTTGCCCATTCTTCTCGATACAAAACCATCTTTTGGAAGGGGCAACTAGATTCAATTCCTTTTATTTTGTAAGTGACTTTGAAAAGTGCCTTGTAATGGCCTAATTGAAATTAATGATTTTTGACTTTAAGGTAATCGATTAGTAACTAAGAGAGTTATAAAAGTCTTTAGTTAAAAAACATAAACAATGAGGATTATTGCTATGAGAATACCCACCACAGCCAATATTTTTTTTTCAGTTTTTTTTTGTTGCACTCTTTTTAAGTATTTAGGTAGTAGTAAAATAGCAATATATAACAATAAAAAAAGTAATAAAGATGCAAATATTATAGATGGCTCTGACAGCCCCCTTTTGCAGAATAAAAATAGAAGCTATTTCTGCAGCTCGTCCCCAAAGTAAAATACCGTAAGACATGATGCTAAGAAAGTAACTAAAATAGACTAGTCTTGTGGTATCCCCGTCTGTTAATTGGCAGATTTTTCTGACAGCGTTAGCGGCTGAACTTAACCGCCCTGCAAGAGATTTGAAGTGAGGGGAAATTCCCCCATTTTGACGAATTCTAGCATAAAACATACTATCACGCCTGTAATCCCCGAAGGGTTCGGCAGAGGTGTACCCATTAGTACACCCACATTTCGCCAGTTATGTTTTTAGTGACATGTAATAGAGGGCGAATTCCAGCATGTCCATTCATTACTTGTAACATTCGGTAAAGCGAATTAGTTGCATTTACTTTTCTTTTCATTTAACACTAAGTTATTTACAGTAAATCAATTATGAATCTTACGCATGGCGCGCCATATAACAATAACATATTATTATTTAAAATCTATAAGAACGATTATTATTTTAAATTATAATTAATTAAAATAATTATATCCAAATAAAAAAAAACAAGTTGACCTCGCATGCATTATATTTTTTTTATTCATAATGATTTTTATTCCGTAATCAATCATTGTATCTACATGGAATTATATAAAACAGGAAGCGTCATTACAAATGTGTAAAGCAGATGCTAAATAACTCTAATCAGTTCATTATATTAAAACTATTAAGGCTATATTAATATGTGACCGCTTTAGGAAATATCATCATTGTATTTGATTTAAATATTTGATTGTTTATCACTGTTGTGCTGGTCCCAGGTTCGGTACTTAAGTCAAGCAGTGTTATTGGGTTTTTCCATCTGGAATTTCTTAGCCCGAAGTCTGTATTTCGTATTCATTGATGGAAATACTGTTCCACTCAAACCATGTCAGAGGCCCTTGAGGCGGTTTAGAGACTCTGACACTAAGTGTAGGGTCGTAAGGCCTTACTACCCACACGATAACAAGAAGAAGATTGATGGAAATAGGCTCACTACGTTTCACTTAGGTTTTAAATACACGAGTATCTAGTTATATGAGGGTGTACTATATCTATGTAGAAACGGGTGCATAAGTATCTAAAACCTTGCATAACCATTTGAAGAAAACAGGCGTCGTATTATGTTATACTAGCTTCTGTGTGAAAGCCAAGTAGATATACCATATAACCAAGCCAGTGACACTCGGCAGTCATGTAGCTTTAAAGCTGTGAAATACTTTTTGTAATTAGACCAAAGCTTTTAGAAATTACAACAAACTTTAAAAAAAACTTTAGTTCTTTATTAGGCTCATCAAACCGATGTATTAAAAGACCTTATTAATCTCTTTAACTTGCATCAAACTGCTACTTGTAACATGTCAATCGTTGTCTATCAACAGTCAGTTGTTTTACTGCAGTACGTCCACTATTCTTCCTCAAAAACCTTGCTATTAATAAACACGTAAAACAGAAACGTGTTTTTTAATAATTTACGCTGAATCATCATCCCAATTGCACAATAAAAATGCAAATCCACACAGCAACACAGTATTAACAAAAATAAATTGTTCAAAAACAAAAAACCGACAAATATCAATATTTAAAACAGCACCGCCATTTTGCCTATAACATACCAGTTATAAAAAATGTAGTTTGAACCCATTCACGTCGCATCAGTTGCGTGGGGCCGCAATAGAGAACCTTCCGCGATTTGAAGGCCATCCGACCTGTTCTTAGACCGGTATGAGGGCCCCAAAATCTTGGGACTGCGTTCGGCTTGTGTGCGTTCATTTTCTTTTGCAGGATTTTAAGGACGAAAGAGATTTTAGAAGAAGAGATGATGTATGACTGCCTCGTTGGTCTAGTGGTCGCAAGCGCGACTGCTGTGCATGAGGTCTTGGGTTCGATTCCCAGGTCGGGCAAATCGTTATTGGGTTTTTCCATCAGGAATTTTTCAGTAGCAGCCGCGGAGTCTGGATTTGTGCCCGGTTGATGGCAA
This sequence comes from Hoplodrina ambigua, assembly GCA_949774945.1. NCBI lineage: Eukaryota > Metazoa > Arthropoda > Insecta > Lepidoptera > Noctuidae > Hoplodrina > Hoplodrina ambigua. The sequence goes on along the minus strand of OX458969.1, from coordinate 2,732,909 downwards.
TAGGCTCGCCCCCTATTACATGGGACTAAAAACATAACTGGCGAAATGTGGGTGTACTAATGGGTACACCTCTGCCTAACCCTTCGGGGATTACAGGCGTGATGTTATGTCTTAGATGATGTATGAAAGGTAACTATAAAAGGAAAATTCTGTAAAAATCAGCCTCTGTTAGTTTAGGTGAAGTGAGTGAGTTTGAAGTGAGCTTGTTAATCCCTGGTATGAGTAGGAATATTTTGTGAAAATCTCTCTCAGCGAATTTAGGTGAAGTGAATTCGAGGTGACCACATTATGGTATGCAATAAATTAATATAAATGGACCTACTTAAAGCGAAACGGAACCAACCCACACAATGAAAATTTAGAGAAAAAGCCATTTTTCTCTAAAGGGTGCAATAAAATTATTTGTCAAAGAATATTATTGCAATTTTCTCAAAATTTTCATTGTGTGGGTTGATTCCGTTTTCGCCGTGACCTGACCTGACCATGACCCGTTGAATGTCTATGCAATGATCTGCCAAGTTTAATTAGAACTTATTTGTTATAACGTTACTCTACCACTGTCTATGCATCCATAGGTCACAAGCCTGTGTGTTATAAATCGTATTAGGTAGACACTTGAAATTTTCATCTTTCTAGGTACTATTATAAATGCAAAAGTTTGAATCGATGGATGTTTGGTATGCAATCACGCCAGAAAGATCTAGCAGATCTGGATGAAATTTGGCGCAGAGATAAATTGTAGATACTATACTTATATAGAAGAATATAAATAACTACTAAGGCCTCTTCCTCTCTCCTAAATTTTTGCTGTGCCCGACAGGGTCCATATTGATCTTTTACTTTATTATGGAATGCAATAAAATATTGAGTATGAGTATATAGTCTAGAATAGCATATAAGCTTTTTATTCCGTAATAATGTACGGTCCCTGTAGGACAATATATTAATGGAAATGGTGCTGGAAAAATAATAAAAATCATCACGTTTGTTAACTTGAATTACAAACAACACGGGGGTAGAAAAGTTTCAACACGTTATAATTTCGAAATAACACGGGGATGTAAATGCACGTGCCGGAAGAAAAACGTTGCAAACACGAGAGGGGAGCCCTAACGTTTTGCAACATATTTTTTTAAAATTTTCTTTGACTTTGAAAGAGTTGAGAAATCTTGCACTTGTAAGTTTTCTTGCAAAGGTCTTATTAAAATTAACAATACCTTTTTTTTTCTCTTTTAAGTTCAACTTTGAAATTCGAGGTGCGACTTTCTTTTGTTTTTTTAATGTAACAAAAAATCTTTTCGGTACTCAAAGGCTGGTGTGTTTTTCGTAATACTATAGAACGGACGTTGTTGTGACTACCAAGATTTTTACAGCAAATATAATTTTGCTAAAATGTGGTATTATAGACCCGCCCTGCAACCAGTATAAGTAGAGAGCTCCTAGTCAGACTATGACCCATTTACAGAAGTGACCCAAATGTCCACACCTGCACCAATTTGTTTTTAAAAACATTGGAAGTCATTAATTAGCTTCTACCACACTGGGCGAAGCCGAAGGGAGTGTTAGACTCTTACTGATTGTAACTTATCCGTGTCTTTTCTACTGCTCTTTGCGTTCCAAGGCCGCGGCTACTCTTTCGAACAAAATCCGCAACACACTTCCACCACTGACGATGTAATCAACGTCTCTGAAGCAGCAATTAATGTAGCCATCTAGGTACTGGGCCCGAAAAATTTAAAATTAGTATAAATGCGTAGTCGATATGAAAAGAAGAAGAAGAGTTTTCCATTTTCAACCGACTTCAAAAAGGAGGAGGTTCTCAATTCGACGCGTATGTTTTTTTTTATTTTTTGTATATTTGTTCTACGATTTCTCCGCCAATTATGAATCGATTTGGATGATTTTTTTTTGTTTGAAAGAGTATAGTTCCGAATAGGTCCCATAGGAATATTGTCATGATCTGATGATGAAATTTGGAGATATGGAACGGAACTCCTTTTAAAATCACAGCAGAACCGCCGTAACAAGAAAAATTGCTTTGTTTATACGTGTAGTCGATGACTGACTGAAAGAAATGGGGAGGGGGTACGTCTACCCCCCTCCTACCACTTTCCAAAACTAAATATATCGTGTGAGGTATTGTTTGAAAGGGCTTTATGTAAGAATTTCAAACATTAACACACAAGCACTAAAAATTGAAAAATAAAAAGCTTTTTTACAAAAAAAGATGACCGCCTTCAAAAACTACAAAATAAAAAATAACTTTAGCTTGGAAGTCGGTGGCAATACCTGCATAACAAGAAACAAAACCAAAGCCAACGACTTCCAAGCTAAAGTAATTTTTTATTTTGTAGTTTTTGAAGGCGGTCATCTTTTTTTGTAAAAAAGCTTTTTTCTTCTTTCTAACCGTATATGAGATGTAACAATACACGGTTCATAGCCGTTAACTCCGCATACTCAATCTCAGCTCTATAGGTATATATCAATCTGAGTAACTAAAGTAGAAATATTGCTGAAAAACTACTTTTACTTTTAGTGTAAATAAAATAGCTGTTTATGGTAGTACAACGTAATACACGCAACACATTGTGCTTACGGGTGCCCTTGAAAAAGTCACATTAGTAGGTACTGGTCCGGAATCGAACCCGCAACTTTATGAATGCCTTTTTTAGTTCGGGAAATAAGCCTCTCTCACTCTAACACAGATTTTACTCACCATCCTTATGTATCCAAGTTTCTATAATCTATTAAATAAAATTTCATGTGTCTGTTTGTCATGTCAAAATAACAAAGCTTTTTACTTAAAGCATATGAATGTTTACAACAAACTTTTACAAAAAAAAATCAGTTTGTTCCGGCTTATTGCCGAAATGGCTGAGCCGATTTTGAAGGGACTTTCACTGGCAGATAGCTAAAGTTATAGGGAGTAACTTGTGCTACTGTTATTTAAGAAAAAGAATTAGGTTACAGCACATAAAATGAAACCCCGCAGATAACCAAAATCCATGCAAGCGATATCGCTTGCTTCGATTTCGCGGGCTATTATTTTAAAAATAATTTCAAGGTAACTGAATCATTTCAGGAAAATAAACGCATAGAATCACCTAAAGTGTGTATAAGTAGGTACGTATTGTAAGTAGGTACATACGTTTGCAGAGGAAGTGATCAAAATGGCGAGGCAACGACCTCAATGCAACTAAACTTAGCTATGAGCATTACAGTGAATCATTACACGTGTCGTTTTTGCACTCAGATGACATTGAACGCAATTGCACTTTAACAAACAATACCTATAATAATAATGATCTGATGTTTTTTGAGGAAAATTTTAGTATTTTTATATATAAAAGACGTAGTACATAGGGACGATATTTGCGCAATACTATTGTTTACGTAGATATCATTATAAATTGTAGGCATGCATTAATAAGTTGGCTTAATATTTAGGTTTTTTTAAAACGTTAACACAAGAAATGCGAGTGGACTGCCTTGTTGGTTTAGTGGTCGCTAAGCGCGACTGCTGAGCATGAGGTCTTGGGTTCGATTCCCACGTCGGGCAAAGTGTTATTAGGTTTTTCCATCAGGAATTTCTCAATAGCAGTCTCGGAGTTTGGATTAGTGCCCGGTTGATGGCAAAAGGCTCGCCCCCTATAACATGGGACTTAATTTAACTGGCGAAATGTGGGTGTGCTAATGGGTACACCTCTGCCTATCCTTTCGGGGATTACAGGCGTGATGTGATGTATGTTAACACAAGAAATTCCTCTTGGTATGTTTATAAACATAATTATAAACTCACATACACACCCTAAAAGACACTGATCCCTAAACTTTTTGATATAAAATATTTATAATCTTAGTAATAGCGTAGCGACAAACTTTACGACTTTACAATATTACTAGCTTTTGCCCGCGACTTCATCCACTTGATTCAACTTACGGCTCCCTAATTTTTTATAGTAAAACATCGTCTACTGCACTCACATAATGAAGCTTTCAAATAGCAAAATATTGGGCCAGTAAGTCGGGAGATAAACGTATTCAAACAAAAATAAACCATATTTTTTTCTATGTCACCTATTTAAAAACACTTGGACTAACGAAACGAATCTAACGATACCTTAATTTAATACTTTACTACGATTACCTTAGAAGAAATGGGGGATAGGAAAAAACAAACACGCATACAAAAATAGGCGCGAGAAACATAACATAACCTTTCCTTGCAGTCGGGTAAAAAAAAACCATGCTAACTAGCTTTATAATATCTTTATATATAAGTATAAATTACGCGTCACGTTGTTTGTCCGGGATGGACTCCTAAACTACTTAACCGATTTTAATCAAATTTGAACACCGAGTGCAGTTTGATTCAACTTGAAAGATAGGATAGTTTTTATCTCAATTATTGACCTCAATATCTTTACTTACTTCAAGCCACAGCAACGCATGGCCAAGTCAGCTATAGTTAGTTTATAGATATAGATTCGCAGTACAAAACATTCCCGAATGAATCCCCACTTGGAACTTCGTACGTCAATTGTTACTCAGCCAAGACGTATCACAAAGGAGGTCCACTGGACGTATTTGTCCTCCCCTCCTATTCAGCACAAACCTGTTTCGTTGGCCATCATTATTTGATGTGCAAATGTGATCGATATCTGGGGGAAACTTTATTACCAGGAATTTATGAATAAATAATAAATAAATAAATATCTTGGGACAACTCACACACGGCTATCTGATCCCAAGCTAAGCAGAGCTTGTGTTATGGTAACCAGACAACTGATATACATACTTATATAATTTATAAATACATACATATTACAGATAAATCACACCCAGACACAGAACTAACAATCATGCTCATCACACAAAGTTTGTCCTGGGTGGGAATCGAACCCACGACCTCCGGCTTAGCAGTCAGGGGCGCTAACCACTAGACCAACAGGCCTGTCAGGTTTTAAGTCGCATGTAGGGAGCGGGCCTATTGCCATCAACCGGCCACAAATCCACACTCCGAGGCTGCTACTGAGAATTTCCTGATGGAATAACACAATAACACTTTTCTGTTTTCTTTTTTAACTGGGAATCGAATCTTATTATTTTTTATCGTGTGGGCAGTAAGGTCTATTGTCTATTTTTTTGTGACTTGACACTTTACCTGTGCCTGTGCGCTCTTGTTTTTCTTTCAACTGTCAAGTTTCTGTATCGAATTAAAAGTCCAACTGTAAGTCAAAATTCTTTGATGACATGTCATGACAGTCAAATTTTATTTTTTACATATAAAATAATACGTTCACCTATAAAGGTTCGCCATCCCTGGCGTAATTGGTCTAATGGTCGCAACAATGGTCGCAACTGCTACTGCAGTTTGATTCGTTCGACCCTGAGGTGTATTTCCAGTGTGAGCAAAGTGTCAGGGATTTTCCATTAAGATTTATCTGTATAAGAACCGGTGAAGGCCTTTTAAAATTAAATAAATACATAAAAATGGGACTATAAATAAACATAAGTATAAAATAAAATTATTTAATCAAGTCTATTTTTAAACACACACTCTTTTCTTAAACATAAATTATTAAAAAAAAAATACAACTAAAATAGGACCACTCATAAATCTTTTGATAAACGGTAAATGGCTACACTTTTACAATTTTATTACTGGCCATTATAATAAGTATACACAGTTTCTGACCAAAGAAAAAATAAAATAAACTTATGTCAAAAACTCATCTTACTAACTTAAAACATGATGTGTTGATTTCAAACATTATTTATGCAATTAATTTTTTTTTATTATTTACTATTTTCATCATCAGAAATCACCAATCGTGATCATCAGTGCTTGTGCCTTATCGGTACCTATACCTTACGCCTTACCTTTTAGAGATAAGAAGCGAGATGGTATTGTATATTATGCTATATGATTGGTAGCCGGGCAGATCTAGGAGGCCTATTAGTGGTGAATTGTACATGCTATATAATTTGACGGGCCTGTTGGTTTAGTGGTTAGCGGCCCTGACTGCTAAGCCGGAGGTTGTGGGTTCGATTCCCGCCCAGGACAAACTTTGTGTGATGAGCATGATTGTTAGTTCTGTTTCTGGGTGTGATTTATCTATAATATGTATGTATTTATAAATTATTTAAGTATGTATTTCAGTTGTCTGGTTACGATAACACAAGCTCTGCTTAGCTTGGGGTGAGATGAGTTGTCCCAAGATATTTATTATTATTATTTAATTTTATAATTATTCTTAGATTTTTTTGTGGATACCGACTTCCTGAGTCGTGATGGAAGAAGGCACCATGGGATTTTATCTGTAAGAGTCCGAAATAACCTTCCGTTTTTGAGGTACCACACGTAAAAAAGAGGGTCAGCACTACGCCTATTTATTCAACCATGATTAACAGATTATACTAAGAAATCGTATTACTAAGATACTGCAATATCCTAGCCAAATTGATAAGCAACTAACCAATAGGCGTATCGACTAGAAACTAGCGATAAATGGATGATAACACATTTAATAGAAAAATTAATAACAGTAAATAAGTACGACTTATAGATGCAACCAATCAAATGACATCGTTTTTATGAGTTGTAGAACGCTAATCTCCTACATATTTTGCGTGGCTGTGACGTCACTTATTTGACAACTCAATTGACTCTTTATTGATTTCAAAGCAATTAAAAATCAGAGATTACAGTCGAGATTTATGAACGTGGATGAGGCGAAAGGAGTATGTAAGGATCGTAGCAGGTGGCGTTCTGTGGTTTCTGCCTAGCCCCATGGGAAAAAGGCGTGAGCTTATTTATGTATGTAGATACATAAACTCACACCTAGCGTCTAGAACTACGGTCTCTCTATCGAATAGATATTCGATAGAGAGAACTTAGTTCTATTAAAAACTTAACGATATCTAAAAACAGGGCTTCCTCTATCCTCCTACCCTTCGGGTAACCAGTTGATGACGCTGTCAGTACCTACTGTATAATAAAGTTAGTCATAGTATTCGTGATCACATTGTCTTATAAACACATTAAAACAAATGTGTATACGGAAATGTGTAGTTATATAATAGCAGTATTGAATTGAAACAGCATTGAACGCGCCCTTGCCCTTCTATGTGAATTGGTAATCACTAGTTGAATATTAACGGTATAATATGTTATGTAAATATTGTTATTTATATATAGATTACTGTGTATTTAAGGGCCAAGGGCATTTGAAGTGAGCATTCAATTTAAGAAATAAGTGTCTTTTTCGTTTAATGCACCTGGTCCTTTGAGTCAATTAGGGAGTTATAGAAGATAAGGACCAAGTTTGTATTAGGTAGCTCCAGCATTTACAGTTAGTCCAAGATTCCGGAGTCGCTAGACCTGTCATTTTACGAAAAATCATAGAACCCTTAATATAAAAATCTGCCGTTACAGTTGAATATAAGAGAAGAGGGTACCTTTTATACCTGATACCTGTGAAAGAGCCCATTATTGAAGCCAGGTTGTACGCATACCTTCTTAACGACATATTCCTCTAACTATATTCATAATTTCAGCCATGTTAAAATTACGTATATTTGGTACAGCTATTTTAGAATCCCTGTATTTAAGTTTTAGTAGTTTTCATGTTGATTTAAAAGGTGTCACCATGATATTAAGAAAACTTTTATTCTTTTATCAACAATCATTGTTCCAATACTATCAATAAAAAAGTGAAAATTATTTTGTTGACAAAATTCGCACTTAGTACTTCTAAAAAGTACTTACATATCAACACGGAATGCGTTAAACGCTACGTTCACGTGAATATTCCACGTGAGTGTTAAAGATTTGTTATTCGTAAACAGAGGCCCAAATATCTACCTATTATCGATATTTGTATAACGCAACGTGTCCATATATTTATAGATTAGTCAAAGGCAAAGCCCTTTGCGACAAATACATATCTTGATAATATATAAATTCAGTTTTCGTATGTTTGTGTCTGCATTACTCGGAAAGTAGCTGATGGATTGACTTGAAATTTTCACACAACACTGCATTTTAGCAGAAGAGTGTTGTTTTATATATTTTTTTTTTAATCGACTACGCCATAACAAACCGCGGCTGGGATCAGGGCAGCTATAATCTTTTTTTTATATTTCATTTAGTGAGGGAACCTGGACAGAACAGAATAGAGCAGGCCTTTGCCCTAAAGAGGGACAATAATAGGGTGGTATTATTATTTGTTATTATTAATATGATCAAAACACACGATGTCAATAAACATAAAACCCTTCCGTATCAAAGGACCGAACTATAGTGACAGTACTCGTGACGACAGGTGTCGCGTTGAAAAGAAAACTTGCCAAATGACACAAAATGACCGGTCAATTTGGATAGACGCCAAACGGGATGATAACTGGCTGGTTTGACTCGTTCCAAGGGTTCTGCAGTTTGCTATCAAATGTAGAAATAGCTGCGTAGGTACTTATTGATTTTTCGTTTCTATTCCAATTCTATTCAATTGTTTAAATTTCGGATAGAGCTTACTTTAAAAAATAAATTATATTTTATTTTTAAACTTTCATTCAAATGTAACAGCTCACATTAGGGACCCATTAAATAGTGGTGTAAACATCCCTTTGTACCTATTGGCCTAGTTCTCTTCTATCTCCTGCTTGTTTAGAGGCAAGTGAAAATATGTTTTTTCTTACTCTTCCGCTGTTTTCTGATTAATTTCGTTGCGGGATCCGAGAAAGTTGAATCGTTTATACGGGAGTCGTGGAGCTTCATTCCTTCAGCGCTTTTCTTGTGGTCACCATAGTTTATTAAGGCTTTCAGGGAGTTGCAGTGCTCTTGGAATAGTGTGACGGGCTTGTCCTAATTAAAAATAAAAATTCTAAAACATGAGTACCTAAGTTTACACAAGTTTACAGTGTAAAGTATTGACGTATAGATTGATCAATGATTTTATTTTAGAATCCGATTAACAAAAAAGTTTGTTAGTTAGGTAGATAGGTACTGAAATGTAAATATCTACATTGAAACGTAAAATATCAAGAAAAGTAGGTACTTAAGTAGGTGCTAAACTAGAAATGTATGAAATACTAAACTGAATACGGTCTCTATTATTATTTTACAATATCGCAACAAAATACTCTTAAAAACATTTGAAAAGGTTCAGCTAGCGTGCACACAGATTTTCCATCATGAAATCATAACATTAAATACAATAACGTCTCAACGCGCCTGCGTTACACGATTGTGATCGCTAATTGCTCAAATATTCCAGCGGTATGGCGCACAGCGCACATGACATGCACGCTATATGTGTCAGCCGTATGCGGTAATAAATTCATTGTGTAATGGGCAGAGCGCGCATCGAATTGGGCCGTCTCCCTCCCAAAAGTGCCCCGCGCATCGTCGCTGTTTATCTGTCATACAACTACACTATTCACCAAACGCATTCTACGTCTATGAATTCATCTGAAGTTCTAAATTAAACGCGCAACGCCATCTCTGATTTCGTTTCCGAACTACGTGCTAACTGTTGCCAAGTCTTGTCGAAAAATGTGCGTGACAAAGTCGCGCATTCCGGAAACGTTTAAATGCAAGTAAGGTCATCAAAGCCATTAAAATGATACCTTTTATTTCTGTACAATAATCGTAAATTTGTATGAGGTCGACTAATCATGTGGTTATTAAAAAAAATACATTGTTTATTAGGTAGGTATGCGTTTTATGTTCGATATCGTTATTTTCTGCCTACGGAATGAAGTTCAAGGTTCTTGGTATTGATTTAAATCGTAAAAACATTTCTTTGATTTTGTTCGCTTGTCCTAGCCCATAGTAGTAAATAAGTTGAAAAAATGGTTAACCAGCTATCGTAAAATTTAAAAGCAAGCCTAAATTGTTAATAGCCCACGTAGTATATTTTTTTAAAAGGCTGTTATTTGATTACCTACGCACAGTTTCATCAAATAGGGTTCTCAACGGTATTTAATTGATAAAGAAAATCGTTGTGGTTAGTTGTTTGTAACGATTAGATTAAATTAATAAGCGAACACTGAATTAAATAGGATATGCGAACTGTTGATAAAACTAATATAGTTCATAAAAATTTGATAGGTAGGTCAATTTATCATCAAGTAGTAGGTAGGTAGGAATTAAAAGCCCAAAAAGTCTTTAGCTACGGAAACTTACAGCAGTACAAAAGCTAGCTATATATAGGTATATTTATTTAATTATTGCCTGAAAGAAAAGGTAACAGAAGTACCTAGTATATATAGTACATTATTCTATGCAAAACAAGCGGACGTAGAGCAATCTACGTGGCGCACGCAACTCACTCACACAGCTGCGCGCGCTATTTATTGTGTGTGAATATTATATTGTGAGTGAGTGTGACGTCTTCAAGGATTGCCTGTGTATGTATGAGTGAGGGTTGCCACTTGCCACCTGCGGTTTAATGGCTCATTGTACGTTTTAGTGCACATAAGCACATTTCAGCGAAATGTGTCGCGTTTCAGAGGAATGGTGTTATGTTCCGCGAGATTGTATTGAATGTAATGTTATGTGTTTCGCTTTTGTTGAATTGTTGTATGTGTGGATAGATTGAACATGGTGAAAGGTTGGTTTTGTTTGTGGCGTGTAGATTAAATGAAATAAAACCAACTATAATAAAAGTACGCCCAAAACAGTTTTTTGTGGTACCTAGTTAGATATTTCTGATATTCACTAAATTTCTTATGAATTTAAAAGTAGGCAATAACATTTTAATTTCTCATCACAGTGAAATTCTACCAAAGCCCTTTCAATTACCAACTTAAATAACGATATGTAATGTACGTATATGTATTCAGGAAAGTGGTCCATTTCAGCATAGATCTCCGTGCACCAACCCTATAGTAACAGCTATACGTATACATAGCTAAATTGTGCATGTGTGCGTAGCTGCGGTGCCCACGGACAGCCGAACAAAGCGCAGCAATGGCCATGAAAATATTTGTACCGCTGCGTCGCAGGGTTGCCTCGTTTAGGCTCATGAACACCTGCAATTTCTGTAATAAATAAGTACAGTTTAGTTTGTGCTTGCAGGATCATCTACGTGAATGTCGACTGGCGTGAATGCAGACGAAATCGCGAATCAAAAAATAACCTATGTCGTTGGCCGAATCCCAAACTACCACTTTGTCAAATTTCATTTTGATCGGTTCAGCAGTTTTGCCGTGGTAAGGTTACAAAGTAAAGGTACTACTTTACTTGATTTTTTAATCATGTCAGCATTTTGAGTATTTCCTTGTATAATATTGTTACTTTATATTATTATGTTGACAATATTTTGGTATTATAAAACCTTTTTCAAATAAACAGAAGCCGTCCTTGTTTATGGAAATTCCTAGTAGGTACCTACATATTCTTGTAAAGATATGGGTAATACAGTAAGAACAATGTATACATATGTATATCTACAACCCTGCAAACATACACTAAAGTTATTACATAATAATACCAAACAGTTGTGGTTCTACGACATAAATGATTAAACAAAGAGTAGGCCAGCCCTCCGACAAATACCTATCAAATACAACGCCTTGGGATCCCGAGGTCGCCGCCAGAGTACGTACCTACTACCTACCAATGGCCATTTCAAAATTAATTAATTCGAATAAAGGTTTTATTAAAAATATTTTTGTTGCTGCCTGTACAGATTTCTTTGCATACACCGCCATCTGTTATTGATTTACGAAATTAATTGTAGTTACGAAGGACCAGTTTTTTTAATTATTGGTCCTTTGTCTTTTATTGTTTGTCTTCGCTTATTTGTCCGTGATATTATAATTCAGTATCATCACACTGAAAATGAATCGTCTCTTTAAAATATTTTTAATAATAGTTTATCAAACAAATTAACGATACCGTTCCGTTAGTAAAACCATTTCTTAACTAGCGGTAGTTTTGCTAACACGAATATACCCACATAAAAATATCTCCTATTTGTCGACGTTATAATACTTAAGGGTATTTTATATAATTTTAGTGTTGATTTACATAACGGCGCAGAACCAGTAATTGATGCTTTCTTTAGGGGAGGCCTACGTCCAACAGTAGACGTGATTTGATTGAAATGACTATGATGATAATGACCGTTGCTTTTTAAATCTATTGTAAGCTTATACTTAAAACTTATATTTTGGATGTAGTTAAACTGTTATTACTAGATAGTAATGAAACTCATTTGAAATATTGAACTAATTTGATGTTAATTAGGTAAGTTAATTAATTATTAAGAGGTGGTCGAGAGAGTCGGCTTGTTTTGGCACCACTAAGCTCAATTTTGTTCCAAGTAAGTACCTATTAGGAGGGTTATTTCCATTCTATTCACACTTTTTCGGTATTACGGTAATGGCGCCACTACTAGTACTATAGTAAAAAGGAAATAATAAACACCGTATTACTACAGATAACAAATCACGCGGCGATCGCTGACTGAATAGAAATCGTATCAAATGAGGCGAGGCGATACGATCACGTGCGGACGCATCCGGGCTGTGTCGCGCTCCGGATTTTGATTTTTAAGGGATGGTATAGAGATGTTTCGTGCGAATTCCTTTATAAAAACCACCCCATCTTTTTCCGCAAGCCTTATTTATTATTTGGGTAAAAAGACCAAAAATTCATGGACTTTTTACACACAATTCATTTTATGATGAGTGAAATTTTGAAAATAGATCGAGGGGAATGTCGTTATGAAGGTATAATTAGGTACTGCTTGCTTCAACATTAGGTCCTTTGCAGGTATAAACGGTATTTTCCTTATTAATTTTATTTTTAAATGGCTAAAAATATTATTATAAACCAACAATCCGACCGAAAGTTGAAAGGGAATTGTTTGTCATAGTATGGGCATGTGAGAGAGGGAGGAGGGATGTGACTAATAGAGTTATGAATATGAATGTGGATGAATACACCTAACTTTTAAAAACAATCGCCATCTGATCTCAGTCTCAATCTGTCAAAAAAGTCTCTAATAAACCTACATTTCTTGATATTGGTGCCGATTCCCCTATTCACAAACTTTACTAAAATTAGAGGATCATTAGCATCTCTTACTAACATACAGCGATAGAAAAGGACGGTGACACACAGAACTAAGTAAACTAAGGGATGATTCTCATTAGAGCGGGCCGTGCCCGGGGCGGGGCCCGGACGGGGCACGGTTTTAACCTGTTACATACTTAAATTTTGTATGAATCAATTTATATTACACAGTGCATAATCCGTGTCCCGTCCGGACCCGCTCGACGCACTTCAATACCAAAATATATGTAACAGATTAAAACCGAGCCCCGTCCGGGCCCCGCCCCGGGCACGGCCCGCTCTAATGAGAATCATTCCTAATTTGACATCTCTAGAATTCTCGATGTCAAATTAGTTTTGCCTTGAGCTTTTCCGTGTTTTTAATTAATGCATTCTGACATGTCAACTAAAATTGCATGGAGGTTTCAGACTAACTAAATTTGACGGGTCTAATTTATTTCCGCCCCTTCCTTATTTTATTGGACAGAAAAAGATAGAAATAGTCTAAATTTTGTTTAGTTTGTGAACAATGGAATGGGCTCCATAGATTTTCGCTGTGATGAAATTGGAGACTAGATTTTGAACGTTTAGTATAATAAGTAGCTATCTGCTACTGCGATCAAATCTCTAAAGTTCATTTTTCTAACACAGCTATAGAAAATTCTGGCTTGCCTGTGCCCTAACCGCACGCATTCATGATTCTTTGAATAATTAATACATTATACCGGATTCTAAAGGTCATTCAGGGGTCGGTCAATCACTGCGAAAAAATTTCTCACAGTTAAAACAGTTCTGTCGCGCTTAAGATACAGTAGGTACCTAAATTAATGGAACATAGGCCTAGGAAGCTTTTAAATGATAAGGTTTTTTCATTAGTAATATTAAATTCAAGATTCGAACTGGTTGCGGCGTTGAATGCCAATGTTAATACAAAATTCGGTGATCTATGAATATTTTATCCAAGGCTGAACTGTAAGCATCGGTTTAGAATAGGTAGGTATAGTTACATTCTCGACTTTCTACTGTATGTCGATAGATTAATAGGTGCTATAACTGCCTCGTTGATCTACGAGACTACTGAGCATGAGGTCTTGGGTTCGATTCCCAGGTCGGGCAAATTGTTATTGGGTTACTCCAACAGGAATTTCTCAGTAACAGCCTCGGAGCCTGGATTTGTGCCCGGTTGATGGCAATAGGCTCGCTCTCTATTACATGGGAGTTAACTAGCGAAATGTGGGTGTAGGTACTAGTGGCTATCTCTCTGCCTAACCCTTCGGGGATCACAGGCGTGATGTTATGTTATGCTATAACTAGATACCTCGAAATATAGGTACAATAAAAACCTTAATCCGACTATCAGTAAAGTTATTCTCTTGATGTGACTGCGCCCTATTTTAGACTAATAGCCAGTGCCTAAAACAATACTTTTAAATATAATATAGGTACCCTATTACCGTATTCATTCAAGGCCTAAGTGTACATTCAAAGAGTCAAGTAACTATACCTTAATACCTAATACGTCTACGCCCTAAGGACAGGCTGCGACAGTTAAAATATTGATTATTTTTCAATGACCTAATGGTAGAAAATGTGACTGGGCGGACCCTTTTTACTATTTTATCATCAAAAAGTTTAAAGTTTCTGTGATCAAGAAGCCTAATCTAAATATGTATCTATGGCTATGACTTCAGGGCGACTAATGATCAAAATAGGTAGGTATAGAATTTATATTGAAGCTCAGTATTCAATTTTTTTGAGTATAGAAATTAGTGATTGTTATTTTTCTAAATACTTGAAAATTTATTTCTACAGTTTCACCAATATGATTGTTACAAATCTGTCTTATGTAGATGCTTAATTACGAACGTATTCTAAATATTAAAAATAAGTTTATAATTTGTACCTACTGAACGTGTCCATAATCCAATGTTACCAATATACAAAAACAGTGAGCTGTCATTTGAAAACCCAAATCAACCAATCAATATGTAGAATCAAGTTCCATACTTACATAACATGATTTTAAGCATGAATAAAATGTTTGTTTTCTTTACCTGAATCACTTACTAAATAAGTTTGAAAGACAATAAGTATTTTTAACTGCATACCTATTATAAAAACAGTTGCTGGGCTCGAATGCAACGGTAATTTTGAGAAAAGATCTTTATCTTAAGTAAAATTTCAAAGAATTTGATGTATTTAAGTTGCATTAAACCCTGCTGTTCTAACAGTTTATTGAAAGATCTAAATCGTTTAACAATTTTTTTATAATAATGTTTAAAATGTCAAAAGATGCTGACAAACCATGACATCATCCGTATCATAATTTACGTTTGGCAACACAAAATTTGACATTTCTTTAATCGAGCACTTCGCTCAGCGAAAATTTTATAGCAATTTTGTTGCGTATTTCTGCTGTGATACAAAATGACTTCGGTCACAAGGGCTGGGCATTTGGCTCCTTACTTTAAAGCGACCTCCTCTGTGGTTTCCAATGGCCTCAGGCCTCTGGCTGTAGTACACCCGTCTTCAGAAAAGGTGTTGGTGCACCCCTTACCAAAAACCTCAACTGTGGAGTCTTTACATGGATCCTTGCCTATCCAGGGTTTGAAAGTCAGAGCAGGCGGTCGGGGTGAGTTATTTTCGCTGTCATTTCGTGATATTGTTGGATTAATTTCATAAATTGCGACGAAAAATCATGTTACATAACATCTTGTCACTTCTAGGTCCGAGTCATGTTCGATTCGCGCATACCGACATCGGCTACCCAGATTTCACGGCTTACCGTCGCAAGGAGACCCAGGATCCTACCGTGAAGAGCGCCGAGAGCGTTGATGGACGCCAGTCCTTCACTTATCTTATCGCTGGAGGTTAGTCCTTGAAAATTAACAAGTGATTTTTACCTATACTGGTGTAATAGCATTGTTTATTTATCTGCACCATATTATATATGTGGGAATGGTACAGTGCATCTACAAAACATACTTAATCTAATTCTTATGTAAACAAAACATAAAATCATGTATTACGGGATTGTTACATCTTATAACTTTACAGCTGTTTATAAGCATGCATGGTACCTACTTATCGCAGATCTTGATGTTAACCTTCAAATACTATGTTAACAAATAAATATTCATCTACATAAGATGAACATCACATTAAGTGAAATTAGGAAAATGGCAACTGAGTGTAAACTTTTTCTTTGCATTTCATCAGATTATTTTATTTTTATTTTTTAAACATATAGTAGGTACAATATTTACACACTTAAAATATATGATAATTACTGAAGTACCACATAATGATTGGCAATTGATTTTCTATTATTCAGACTTACCGGTAAGTCAGAACAGTAAAATAAATAAATAAATAAATATCTTGGGACAACTCACACACGGCTATCTGATCCCAAGCTAAGCAGAGCTTGTGTTATGGTAACCAGACAACTGATATACATACTTATATAATTTATAAATACATACATATATAGATAAATCACACCCAGACACAGAACTAACAATTATGCTCATCACACAAAGTTTGTCCTGAGTGGGAATCGAACCCACGACCTCCGGCTTAGCAGTCAGGGCCACTAACCACTAGACCAACAGGCCCGTCAAAGTAGAAAATCAATTGTGTCTTATTCCGTGGGACTCGAGCAAATAACTTGTGATTACTAAGTTATCTTCTCTTAACTAATGTAAAAGACAACAGATTGTAAAAAATGCTGTTTTTACCTATTTAAAAAGTGCAATACCAGACTACAAAAAGTTTTCTTAGTCAGTTTTCATTGTATAGCTTGAATTTGTTTCTTTTACAGTGTATGGTCAAACATACCTGCTGATTCCACTATGAAACATAATAATATCATTAAGTATACTATAATTTTGTATTGTGCAGAAAAAACCATTTTGCTTTTTTTGTTTTCTTTTTTCTACTATAATATGTATAGGAATGGGACCTTGTCTTGTCCCATTCAGGCCAAAGTTCTGGCACCCATTTTCTTGACTTTTATTATGATATTTCTGTCATTTTCTCCCTTATGATTTTCAGCCGGTGGCGTCGCGGGCGCCTACGCTGCCAAGTCCCTGGTGACCCACTTTGTGTCATCCATGGCGGCCGCTGCTGATGTCCTGGCCTTGGCCAAGATTGAGATCAAGTTGTCAGACATCCCTGAGGGCAAGTCTGTAACATTCAAGTGGCGTGGTAAGCCACTGTTCATCCGTCACAGGTGAGTCCTCATTTTTATTTCCTAAGATTTTTATAGTCAGGTAGTAGTCTGTGTTATTTTTCTTTTTTTGAATCTTGTTTGATAAGTTCATGGTATGAAATGGTGCCGTGGGAAGACTCCTTAGGCTCTACTTCTACTGCCAAATAGTATTTTGAATGCGTGACGCGTACGTGACTGAGTAAATGTCTATAACAAAATAATAGCAGAACAACAATAGCCCTAAATAACATGTTAACACAAGGCTTGCTACATATTATCAGGTTGGCACATTTGGTTCAGCATTTTCAATTATAAAACTACCAAATGCTGTATTAATATTAAATGCTGAACAGAATAATAACGACCACGACTTGCTTGCTTATGATTAGCAAGCTTGCAAAAGCAATGAGTTTTTATAACGGGATTTCTAAAAGGTTTATCTAAACATTAAAAAAGTCCTCTATACAATGGCTGATTTTTAATTCAGTACATCTGTATTATCTGATTAGTCATGTGTAAAAGTAAACAGTCATTAATACACAAATATTGCTATAAAAATAAATTACGTATAATGTACTTCTATACCATGCCAATTATTCACTGTCCTAACTACGTATTTACGAATATGAAAACATATACATGTTTGCATTTTGTTTTTATGTATGTATACTGTATGCACAGTACATAAATACTCTGTAGAGTCTGAATACATAATTGTCACTGAATATTTCACGCCATTGAATTCTTACTGTCCTAGATATACTTATATCTAAGTTCTGCAGCAATAGTTTATATATAGTTTTGGGTTTTGTTTTGGTTATTTAAGTTTTGTTTTGTGTATACTATTATTTTGTGCTCTTATCTCCGTTAGAAACAAGTATTTAATTACTTTTAAGTGTCACGATCAAAGACCCTTTTCCCAGTGTTCCATTGAATCTGAAATTTTGAATACATATCAAGGGGTGAAAAGAAAAATGTATCAAGCTACAATTTAGTTGTGTTATAAATTCAACCTTAATCTATACATAAGAAGGTTGAATATATTATTTACCCAAACAAATTGTAGCTTGATAAATTTTTCCCTTCACCCTTCGATATGCACATTGCATCAATGCAATATAAAAATAATTATATAGTACTTGTTTGAAAATCACATGCCGATGACGTACTATATTCGCTAACGGACATGCCAATTTTTCTAATACAATGCAATACCACCCAATTTAATTATCACATTTCCAAACATTTTCTTCTTTTTTTAAACTTTAATTGTTGAAAAATTCACAGAACCGAAAACGAGATTTCCATCGAGCAGGCGGTCCCAGTCGACACTCTCCGCGACCCGCAGCACGACAACCAACGCACACAGAACCCGAAGTGGCTCGTAGTCATTGGAGTCTGCACCCATCTCGGTTGCGTCCCCGTCGCCAACGCTGGAGAATTTGGAGGCTACTACTGCCCCTGCCACGGCTCCCACTACGACGCTTCAGGCCGTATCCGCAAGGGACCCGCCCCCCTTAACCTGGAAGTTCCCCCCCACAGCTTTGTCGACGAGGGTCTGCTAGTTGTAGGCTAAACGACGTTATTTATTAGACAATTTATTTATATAAGTACCAAGATTCAGAATCAATAGGCGTCATCTTAACAATCAATAAATGTGATTGCTTTAAGATTGTTTTTTTATTTATTTTTGTTTTATTTAATTTAGAACCTTAAATCTTAGAATTCACCCTCAGTCTTAGGAGATTGCAAATATTATGAATTAGAATAACTATCCAAATTATAATTCTAAAAATTTAAATGATGTACAATTTTTAATAACTTGTGATTGTAATTTAATGCCATGTAGTATGAATAAATGAGATTATAATAAAGTGATACGTTTCTTAAAAATACTGAGAAATGTAAGCAACCTTATATTTCTACTTTTCTCCATCCTCTATTTTAGAAATTGCCCGTCAAATAAAGATTTTTAATGAAGCTAGTTGGCGCTGTTTGTAGTTTTTTTTTAGTCAAATGTAGGTCAATATTCAGAGCAAACTAATAGAAAACTCGTTTTAATCCTAACTTATTTAATATTATAAATGCGAATGTCTTTTTACCCCTAAATAACTGAACTTACCATCCTGAAATTTTGCATATAATACATTGGCAGGTGTACAGAAACGAACATAGAGTATCTTTCACCCCAAAAAAAGTACTGTTCCCAAAGAAAACAATAATAACGTTCTTATGATAACAGATGGCGCCACGTGTCTAACAAACTTCAAGAAAAAGTACTAGGATGTCATAAAATCGAGCAGGTATTCCAATAAAAATATATTCAGTAAAACGGGGTGAATCGAGACGGAACTTTAAAAGGGATTTTAAAATCAAACTAATAAAGTTGGTCGCCAACAATGAGACTAATTTGTAAATTATAATTCAGAAAAAAAAGGAGTCTTTTTTGCCAACTAACCTATATTATTTTAACATTAAAATCTCTTTTAAAGTTTCGTTTCGATTCACCCCTGCCTTTCTATACACCCCGTTTTACGGCTTTTGATTTGTTAAAAACAAGAGAGTAGTGCAATTTAATTCTAGGAACACATATCAAGTTATATCTCTATGGCAGTATAGAAATAAGCAGTTTTACCCAGACTGTAAAGGTCAACATTCTGGGTTTAATTAAAAAAAGTACTAGGATGTCATAAAATCGAGCAGGTATTCCAATAAAAATATATCTTTGATTTGTTAAAAATAAGAGGGTAGTGTAACAATTTAATTCTAGGAATTAACACCTATCACGGTATTTATCTCTATGGCAGTGTAGAAAATAAGCAGTTTCGCCCAGACTAACAAGGTCAACATTCTGGGTTTAATAAAAAAAAGTACTAGGATGTCATAAAATCGAGCAGTATTCCAATAAAAATATATCTTTGATTTGTTAAAAATAAGAGGGTAGTGTAACAATATTATTCTACGAATAGCACTTAACACTATTTTCTTATGACACCCTGGTACGTCTTCTTGAATAGTAAACGAATATAAAATATTAAATTAGGAAAGATGGCAGTAAGAAATGAGCAGTTTCACCAAGACTGGAAAGGCCAACATTCTGGGTTTATTTAAAAAGAGTACTAGGACTTCATAATATCTAGCGGGTATTCCTATGAATATTTATGATCTGTTAAAATCGAGATAGTGTCACAAATTCTGGGTTTAATAAAAAAAAGTACTAGGATGTCATAAAATCGAGTAGGTATTCCAATAAAAATATGTTTTTGGTTTGTTGAGGGAAGTGTAACAATATTATTCTACGAATAGCAAGCACCTAACACTATTTCCTTATGACACCCTGGTACGTCTTATTGAATAGTAAACGAATTTAAAATATTAAATTAGGAAAGATGGCAGTAGAAATGAGCAGTTTCACCAAGACTGGAAAGGCCAACATTCTGGGTTTATTTGAAAAGAGTACTAGGACTTCATAATATCTAGCGGGTATTCCGTTAGAATATTAATTATGATCTGCTAAAATCGAGACGGTAGTGCCACAAAATCTGGGTTTAATAAAAAAAAGTACTAGGATGTCATAAAATCGAGCAGGTATGTAGCTATTCCAATAAAAATATTGGATATGATAAATTTATTCATCAAGGGGGTAGTGTGACAATTTTATTCATTAAATAGCACCTGACACTGACGTTTCCTAGGTAAGGTATATCTCTCTACTTGCTTGCATTAATTAAGAATTTGCCAATTAACTCGGGATGTACTCTGCTTGTGGATAATAATGAGTAAAGTAATTGATTGAGTGATGAAGTAATAGTAGTCTAACTAATAGTAAAAATGCGAAAGTAAGTTTTTTAGTTTGTTTATCAGGACTAAAAGACTGAACGGATCATCCTGAAATTTTGCATATACGTTGTTAGGTATACAGAAACTACACTAACTAGTAAATGGTAAAAATAAAATCACGTTTTCAACGATTTGTATTCATGTTTATTTAAGTATGGTTTTGTTTTCATCATCGATTATTTCCACTTACATAAGTACTTAATTTCTTTAAACAGTTACAATCTAAGTAACGTCTAGGAGACTACTAAATTACACATTTACAAGTTATATTAACTGGGCTTTTTTAATGTACAAAATTATTTAAATTAAATTTTGGGAAAAAAAAAACTAATTTCTGTAAACATAAATCTATGATGCAAAAGAAAATCATTTTAGAGCCAAAAATGTCAAACAATATTATTAGGCCATTTAGTAAAATTGTTATAACAGCAATAAGCATATTTATCAGTTAATATTTAACTTAAAAATAACTAAATTAACGGAGGGAATGTAAGAGTTAAGGGAAAACCCAGTTTTTTTTAAATAATTACGATGAATAATTACATTGAAAATAGTTCTACCGTTTTATTTTGAACCGCTACTAAATATAGTTTTACTCTAGACATCTATATTTACAAAGGAGTACTAGATAGTGGGTATAATTCGCGAAATAATTTAGTTAATTCTAAATAAATTTAAAGCCAAGTCTGTAACTGCGGCAATAGTAGATACAGGCCATAATTATAAGGCTTAGTTCACAAATAATTGATACAGACTAATTTTCAATCAATTTTTCTATTTTATCCTTTATTCAAATAATAAGTAGAAAAAATGCATTTATGGCAACAGCCATTTTGATCCAACTGCATTACTACTGTCGCATTAGAGATTTTGACTTGTATGAATATGAATGAAGTAACCAACGCTTTCACAATCATACATCTCATACAAACAATCAGACTTAATAAGCTGGTTGCATACTGTCGACTGAACTGTCAAACGCAATTTTTATTTTACGAATTACTGAAGAATTGAAAAAAAAAGTTATAAAAAATAAAATTTAAAATAAGAATCCTTCACTAAAAAACTACAGTTTTATCAAAAGCACGCAACCGGTTTCAAAGAAAATTAAATATTTCTGATTTTTTTTTTGTTGTTTTGTGTTTTTTGTAATAATGAACCAAAAGCTTAAGTGAAAAAATAGTAAGTAACTTATAACAAAATATTATGGTCTTGATCTGTACTCATAGGTAGGCACGTAGGATTTTCACACAAAGTCGTGACATGCTTGCGATTAAACGCACATGCAGTTATTCGTCACTGATAAAATTATTCATCTCGATTGGTATGGCACGGGAAACTTAACTTATTGAAAACAATTGCTCTGAACGTCACATACAAGTATTAAAAAAAAGCAATCATTTAAATGTCGGATCTTCACATAGATTTTACATCAATGTCTATAAAATTATTCAATTCATACAGTTTACAAAAATATGCAAATAATATGTAAACAGCTTTCTGTTGACATAAATGTCAAATACTTCATAATCAATTTTTCATGTGAATCCGACTTTAGTTTGGAAGTTGTGTCGGGGTCATCTAAAGGGAGTAGGATTTCTTGACGTCAATTTGTAGAAAATTTAGCGCAATAACCAATACTTTACATTCTTACAATAAGTTTACACTTGTCTAATTTAACAAAATATGGTGAAACAGTTTCCAAAAGAACTTTTTCTACAAGTTGACGTTTTACATTACAAATGATTTCATGCTTCAAATGTTTGATTGATAACACAGATTCTACGAGATTTTCACAACATTTATACAATATAATTTCGTTTTTATACAACAACATTCATAGTACATTATAATATTTTTGAACACACATTTATTTTTTATTTCACATCGAAATTGTAGACATATTAGGTAAAACATTCTATCATTTGGAGAAAAATATATCTATTAGTAAGTGACAAAATATTTATTTAGTTAATTTGTGGAATATAACATTATTTTTTATTAATTCAATATACTATGAGTATCTCTGATAATGTAGGATAAATATTTTTTTAATAATTTAAATGACTTTTTTTATGATTTTGTGCGATAAACAAAAAATAGTGGTAGTCTGTCAAAGGTCATAGAGTATTGTCAAAGTTCATTTTGTGTAAACAAAATGTATGGTCCACGTACGAAACACAACATAGACACTACACAACCTTGGAAGCTCGAATTTTGAACCTTGAGGTGACGACTTCAATAAATATGTGTCAACTTCAATAAATTTATTCGGAATGTCAGTATAAAGACTAATCCCTGATAAATATTATTATTGTTATTATAATAAATATTTATTTTTAAATGTCATTGAGTATTTACATGATGGAAACTAATGTTAATATATTTTTTCATAGTATCTAGGTAAAGTACGGAGAAAGAATAATTATTTTTCAAAATATATATCGGGTAATATTTACCTGGAACTCATAGAAAACCTGTTCTATTTTTAATTAAATAACAAAATGAAAATTAAATAAAGAGATTATTGGGTTAGTAGGGCTAACAAAAAATTGACAAACCAGTATTGAAAGATTCATAATAATACTTCTATTAAAAATATAACATATCATAATAATTGATTCCAATGTTAGTGAGGTAATTAAAAAAATAAAATAACATAGATTATAGGGGAAAAAAATTACACATAGTTAAACGATTAATTTGTAAACTTCAGCTTAAGGCGAAGGTATTTGACGGTCCTTCCAATTTGTTCTATGTTGCGTCGCAGCAGAAATACGTTCAGCTCAACTTTGGTATCTCCACTGGGTGACGGTTACCAGCCGGAACTGTATGGTGAACGCGCTAAACAGCCATACTTTTGGTGAATGCACCAATAATAGACGGTTACACTGTGATGTGGCTAACATTCGGCGGGAATCGTCTCGTGAGTGCACTAAGTTTTGTAAGAATCACTTTTAACCGATTTTGTATAAGTTCTGTAAAATCGATTTGGTGTACACACTCTTATTTTCGGCCGCTATGAAGTATTGAGTGCAGAACTAATTTGATTAACTTTTTATTAGACACCAATACATCTAATGCACTTTAATCATAGCTGGCTCCTTCGGCTACACTCATGACCGGCCATCGAGATGTGGTAGCACTCACAGCCTCCGCTTGCCTGCATGTCGTGTGCACTAACAGTCGGCGGTGTACACGGGCGCGAGGTCGAGCGTGAGGTGCCGCAGCGCGCGGTCGCGGGACGCGGAGCGGGAGGCGCGCGATGACTTGATGATCTGCAGGACCATCGCCTTGCAGTCGTGACACACCGCCATCTGCACGCCGCGCAGCCGCTCCGCCGCCGTCACGCCCGTCGTGCTGCGCCCGTACCGAGCTCTGGAACGAGGACAAGGAATTGTTAGTAAAAAAAGGTCTAAGTTGAGAAGTTATTGTGAGAATATAATCAGGTTTTCAGTGGAGAAGACTTGGGGCAAGAAGAACAGACTGGGGAAGCAGTGGAGATTTTTTTACAAATCAATTATCTTTGAATACTGAAGAACTGGACTTTAACGATAAAAAACTAAATTTTTGGAGGGGTAATCACATTGAATTTTATTTTCTTGTAGGAATCGTCGTTCAAAAATGCCTTTTAAGGTCTAATTGAAGTAAGTACTTTGACTTTGAACTCAGATAACTGTGGGTAAAATGAAGAAGATTTGAAGACGAGCGGAGATAGCTTAGTCTACAGATAAGGTATTCAAAATAATGTATTAAAAATGTCCACAGGTGGGACGATAACATACCTGCGGTCTAACGTCGAAGGTGGCGTATTGACGAGCGACATAGCCTGCGGTCCGTCCACACTGCGCGACATGGCGTGCGGCGGCACGGACAGCTGGTCGGAAAAGCCGAGCGCCGAGCCGCCGCGCGAGCCGGGCGCGCTGTGCGCAGCCGCACCGGGGGCAGCCGCGGGGGGCGCCGCGCGGCGCGCCACTGCGGGGCTGCTCGGGGCACTGCCCACGCTGTTCTCGACCATGCTCTGTGGAGAACAGGTTGGGTGGTTATTTATTGAGAAACACGCAGGAAGAAGGAAAATCAGCAGTGATAAAAATGATCCGTTTGTAAAAAAAGAAACTTACAATGTACCTGCTACCTACTCAATATTCTTTTTGCAAAATCATATAAATAGTGTTCTTTGATCTGACCATACCAGGGACCTAGGAACAGGAACGTTCTGGTTACAGATATTTAGAAGTTAAAAGTTCCAACGTTTTATGTTTTAATTTACGAAAATAAGTTTTAAATGTTCTAACTTAACTTTTTAATACCCCGATCATGACCCCTGTAATGTTACATGCACCCTTAAGCTGTGTTACATTACGCACTACCATAAATATATTTTTTAATACTTCAAGTCTCACGTAATAAGACACAATTGATTATCTATTCTGCTGTCGTACCGGTACACCAAAATTTGATATACTTAATAATTTTAAGCAATAATTTCTGCTTAAGTTACCTACCTACTTAGTTTGATGGACAGTAACCATCGTAGTATTATATTATCTGTGGTAACCATTGATGACGTTATGTAATGTATCTTGCACACCATGAGCACCCCCTTACCACACCATTGTTATACGACTGGTCAGAACCAAGTAAGTAATGCATCTACAGTGTTTAACGGAAGACGATAAACGACGTAATAAAACTAGATGATCGACAATGATCGTCTTTTGACGGCCGTGTCGGTACAATTTGCGGTGAACCACGTACGCGTTAGCACTCATCGTGTTACGGGTAATGTAATTGTGGAACAGGTATGTACTCGTACTTATTGATATTGTTTTTTTATTCTTCCGGAGATTTGTTAAGCGTTGCTTTTGGTAGGCAAAGATTTGACAGACATTCGAATTTGAGTTCCAAGTTTAAAAATGTAAAAAAAAAACGTTTTTTTTTATTGGCCCATTCATTTTAGGCCAATTCTATTATTTTAATGACAAGTCATAATATCATCAGTGCCTTAAAGCCAATTCATCACGACTAAAAATTTTTAAATTCAACGACAATCAATGTCATAATCTTGTCAAAATAAAGGCAAGTATTTTCAAAAATTGAGACAGATTAGAATGCGATCATTCTTCAACTTACAGAAAATTGCCTCTCTGATAACTTGTAAAATTAGGTTAATAGTGTTTATTTTTAACTCACCGAGTACTCAGGAGACACGAGCCTGGACATGAGACTCCTGGGGAACGAGGAGTGCGCCTCGTCCTCCGGCGACGGCAGCAGCGACGGGCTCAGCAGCACCACCGGCACGTGCGCGAAGTGCTCCGTCGGGATACGCATCTATGACAAAAAGTAACGTTTTGAGCCGGATTTAGACGATGCGTGAAATATCGTGCAATTTGTCGTACATTGCGGGACCGCGCGGCTATTGTGTCCAAAGTGACAGATCAATCAACAAAAATGCGCAACACCCAAGTAAGATGGAATTATTCTATGTGGTAAAATAAATAGGTTCAGTGGACTCACCTTTGAACAACACTTTTGACAGACAGTCTTTTTACATAATTTGCATTTCTGGCCCCAAGGACCAAAAATGCCGAATCTGGTCTTCAAACACAAGAAGCATACCTGAAAAATTAAAATAAAATCATTATTGGCTTTGCTTATAAAAATAGACTTCTTGACTTTATCGGGTTATAAAATATCAAGACGTAGGACCGAAGGGCGTTTGTTCACTATATGGAATTAACTAAACAGACGAGATCAATATTTTTTTTTAAGTACTGAATGTGTGTTTTAAAATTAGAACTCTTGCACTTATACTGTTTATAAATAAATTTATTTTAAAAATAGAATTGAAACTCACTCTTCTCTTTTCAACATCCTCCTTGACCCTGCCCTCAACAGGCAGTACTTCTAGTTCTGCCTTTGTCAGCACAGACCTGATGTGGACAATCTCTTCCAGAGTCAGAGACAACCGGTCGTCAGACATAATGGCGTCTTGCCATTGTTTCTGAAATTGAAAACACTATTTCAAACTCATGTTTTGGACAGATTTCGTAGACTTTAGTTTACAAAGGTATTTTGACTAAAGAACTAAACCAAAGTCATAGTCAAATCATTTATTTCTAATAGATCACTAATAGTCACTTTTGAACGTCATATACATATAGTTACCAAAAATGTAATCTTGCTCTTTACAAAAGGTAGTTTCGTATGGAGAAAATAGAACTAAGTACATGAATATAGTTATTTTTTTGGAACGTTTAATCGGGTTCGAAAATGTTTTCTATACTGAATTTCGGTCACGGCGAATCTCGATGGAGACAGCTAGGTAGTTAATACTGAGTAGTCTCCATTAATATTGGCCTCTGTTTATGATTAACAACCTTTCATAAAACGTCTTTCTTTAAAAAGTGGAACTTATTCATTAAAATTGTTACAAGCTAGTTAAGTTAGCCAAGTTATATCTAACAGCTCCTAACAATTTTAATGTATTTTATGTATCTAACTCCTTAATGTTGAATGTACCTACTTATTAGATTTATTAATGACAAAAAGTCACGAATTTGAATGACAATGCAGAATACAAACTGATTTTAGATTGGGTATTATGCTTCCCTGAAAGTTGTCAACTCATCGACGGATATCATAGCATGAAATTTTCTCAGTAGATGAATTTCAGGTCAAGTGGGTCAAATATAGTCAAAAAATCCTTTGTAAACAAAAGTTCAAAGCAGATTTTCTATTCACAACTAAAGCTACAGATACATGCAACGAACGATTGCAAATGTTGTGCTATTTTCATAAACCGCTAAAATTTAGTCACAGTGTCTTACATGCATTATGTGCAACAAAATAGCGTTTACTAGAGTCTAACTCTACAACTGGCAATTCTCTATGGACACACCGAGCAATTTTCTGCATGATCTTGCCGATAGATAACCGTAATCCGGATTCAATAGAAGACATTCTATTGTTTAATTTTGGTAAAGCACTCTTCTTGTCTTATAAACATTGATGATATAACACACTCAGGAAAATATTGCTCCACTTTTTCATATAACGGTTGTAAAAAGACGCTAAATGTAGCAGAAAGTTACATGTTCCCATCATGGCGATCATATTTTTTTTTGTTCTAAGTCGTACCTGGGAACCTTCTTGTTACAGAAATTTTGAAGGTCAAAGTTCAAAATTTTTTGAGCGGTTTTTTGCGAACATCAGTTTCATAATAATATGTTATGACTATACTTTAAATACTGCCACGGCCATATTGTTGCTTGCACCCGAAAGTACAATGTTTTGACAGCGTTACATTGGTTATAACTACAAGTGGAGCAATAGCCTCTTCCAAAGTACCTTTTTCTAAGTTCCAATTTCATTCCTCCACCATCTAAGCTACGTTCTACTTACATGCGAGCCATTGTTGGGGCTGCCACTAACCGACTTGATGAGCTCGTCCTGCAAACTAGATCGTGACCAGGACAGTTCCCCGAGTTGTGCGTCTGCGTCGCTACTCGCTAGAGAGGCTGCGCCGGCGCATGACGCTCGAGATCCAGGCCTGTGGGGAAAAATTTTGTTTAGTCGGATAAATAAAGTGAAATGACTGAGAGTAGGTAAGGTAAGACAGAACATCAATGAATTCTGCAGTTTCTTTTCAAAGATTAATTTATGAAATCGAAGTAAAAGCTCTAATTTGTGAATTAATATTAAAATGCTAACTCACTCATCCATAAATCCATGTCAATATTTATTATCAAAAGTACAATGATATATAAAGTATATTTTACTCTCGAAAATTTTCTATATCTGTGCACCTACTATGCTTTGTCTCTGCATCACAGGGTGGACTGGTAGAAAATGCCCAAGGCATTAAGTCCGCCTTTGTACTGTGTATTTTTTTACACGTGCATAAAGTTTAAATAAATAATCTAGCTTAAAAACACCGGCCTTACGTTTGAAACCTAGAAATATTGAATCTTGACCTCCTGACATTAGACCTCAAGTGGCAACTTTCTAACACAGTTATTTATTTTTCATGCCAGACAAAAACAACTGTATTTTAACGCGTGCTCAAGCATCGAAACAGTTTCTTATAACGTGCCTGAAAAAAATTGTAACAATGCAGAAAATATTAATGCAACTGTCTTAAGTAGGTGAATCGATTGCATTTAGGTGAACAGGAAAGAGTCAAGAGCAATAATCTTGTGTGGAACCTTGTTCTTTTGACCTCTACAAGGTCCAGTTTCGCATCAACTTGTATAAGGAGGTCATCATACATTTAATGCCTATCAATGCAAAGCCACCGCCCCCCCCCCCATCCGCCCTTAAACACATTGTTCAAAATAAAATACCTATTCAGCTAAGGTCTTTAGAACATCGTGACGTAATATCAGGTTACACTCTCATGGATATATTAGTTATAGACCAATATATATTAGTTATAGCCTTCAAGGACGGCCTCGGATAATCTGACGGCCATTAGACTTACCTTGAATGCGGCAATGAATGAGCTCCATCGGTGGGTGGGCAGACAGCGTGCGTAACGGTGTGACGTCGCATGGACGCACGCCGCGACGGACACTGCGTCGCCAGATCATATGCTGCGGACAGAAGGACCAATAAATTGTGGCGAAGAAAAACGTAAAAAATATTCATGAGAAAAATCAGAGACGGTATACCTTGCTCTTCAATTGATTTTGTTACGGTACCATCAAGGGTTTTAAACAAAGTTTCTTATATTGAAAAAGTTTAAGTCGAAGACGTTATCGAGAAATGTACTTAAAACTTAGAGTTATTTAAGAAGTAACGAACAAAACGGCTGTCGTAAGGGAGAGGGAATAACATTTAATTAAACATCTAACACTAATTAATTATTACAATGATAGTTGTGGTTACGAAATTAGTAAAAAAACGTGTCTTAAATAAATCGAAAACAGTGATTTTAGTCAAGTTACATAGTACATGGATACGTGAAATAAATCTAACCTAAAACCTAGATGATGCTAAGTTTTTTACAAATAACATCGACATTCTAATGAAACAGAACACTAACCAGGGGCGTAGCTACTGCTATATCAGCCTTATCAAAGATACGGGGCCCCAGCTACAGGGGCCCCAACCCGCGTAAGCAAACATTCGTAAAATATTTTCCTTTATCTCACTTAAAACTGTGCGTTAAACTTTCCGGGAAAAGTAAACATGAATTGTTTATTTTGTGATAGAGCTTTACTCCCATTTGGGCATCGCCGCAGTAAGATATAGCGCCCACCAAGAAATTTTCATACAGGGCCCGTCTTGGTCAAGCTACGCCACTGATACTAACATTGATTACATTACAGTTAATGACAACAATAAAACATTTATAGATGAGCTAATAAATTAGATAAACAAAATGGAACTTAAACTTTAGAAAGATGGAAAAGGACGTCGGAAAATCGCAGTATTCGATCCGTTATTGTCCGCGGAACCACTGAACTGAAAAAACAATGAGAAGTGATTTTGCAAAGCGAACAAACATTTGCAAAGGAAATAAGCGTAATAACGTCAACATGCTTGTAACACATGCTGTCATACATTCGAGGGTCTCGTCGCAGAACTGGTGGTACTCGTCGTGGGAGATGCGCGTGCGCGGCGGAGCTCGGGGAGGCGTCTCCTCTGCGTGACGTCACCAATGTCAATCACAAAGTCATTGCCAAGAAGAGTGCATTTAAAAAGAACAGGTGCTTCAAACAAATTTTAATTTCTAACTCATGTTTCACATTCTAACGGTATTATATTTGGGGCTAACTTGGCACACACTTTAAAAATGTAACTTATTTCCAATATATTAAAGTTGAATGTTGCTTACCGGTCCTCTTCCAAGGTTTGGGTGTTTGTTGCTGTGGAGCCGTATGCCTTGGGAAAGGTTGGGGCGCGCATACTTCTGGACTCGTGCAAGTTTCCGTGTCATCCTCGTCTTCATCGTCCTATGAACAAAAATATGGGTTGGTTAAACGATGGAGGGCTCAGGTACAGGATTGGAAGACACAGAAATGGTCAGAGACTAAGAGGCTTCCAAATCTCTGGCATATGACCAATTCAATCAGGTTTAGCTGTACTTTTTCTTGAAATACCTAATTTAGAGAGAGTCATGCCGTGATGACCCGAATCTTGTGCACGAGGTTGTGGGTTCGCAATCGGACATGGGTACGTATCAATGTGAATTTTTCTGTTATAAATGTGCTTTATAAGTTTATCTTAGATATTATTGACGACGGTGAATCCTGAACTTATAATTAATAATTTTATCCCTAATGCATATAATATACTTAGGTCATTATAAGTACATCTAAAATCGCCAATAGGTGCGCCTTAACTAAGCGTAGTGATTAATACTCGTGCTTTTTCTACATTTGAAGACGTATTTACTCTACACAATATTAGGCTATTTTGATAAAACTAAAGCCATGTATTATCACATTTGGCTATACATTACTTCAACGCCGAGACAAATGCTGAAAATCAATCGTCGGATGTAAGGATCTTAAGAAAATTGCACAATTTTTCATCCATATAGCCGCTGTACAATAACGATTCTTGTAACATTCATCATAAGCGTCAGAGTTTATTGTTTATTACCAAATCGATTTTACCATGAAATCTGAGGACGTCGAACTGATTTGAATCACTTTTATACTACAATTTGTTCTCTTAAACCTTTAACCGAAGATAATTGATATCTTTTTTAATTTACCAGCAGAACATGAAATCGGATGGTTCGAAAAATATTTAAAAATTCTGATTTTAGAATCGGAATCTATTTTAAATAGTTTTTGATTGGCCTTCATACAATAATTGACATGTATAAATTATTATGCATGCGAGTTAATGGTTATTAGAACCAAATATAGTTACCCAGTTATTTTTAACTAGCTTTTGCCCGCGATGTCGTCTGCATAAATTTCTTACGGATAACTAACTTTAATAAAATACAAAGGCTGTATAACTCGCTGAGGATGAATATAGTTGTATATACGTATAGTTGTATGTAAATAGTATAGCTTTCCAAAGGTAAAAGAATTTTTAAAATCCCTTAAGTAGTTTTTGAGTTTATACACGTGAAACATAAATCCAAATCTTTATCGATATGAATTTTAATAATGATATCAACATCTTTTTACGATGACAATGAGAGCAAAGGAAGAGGAGGTACACCTATGTTGACGCACACACTTGTACCTACACTATAATAATCTCCCGCGTACTTGGCTGGTCTACATTGAAATTCACCACTGAAACCGAAATTCGGTCAAGACGATTACAAACTATCCTTCCATGTTCAAAATAATATGGTTTGTTATTTATCTAGGTAAACGATGAATTCCGTGGTCATAAAGAACATATTAAGATTCCACTGACCCGTTCTCAAGATTGTTTTCAATCAACAACGAATAAAACAATTAGTTACGAATCAACAGGCTATTAAAACTTCTAAGGAATTAGTGAATCAACTGGTACAAACATTAAAAAGCGGGTTTAGTTGTTGTGGGTTGCGAAATATTCAAAGGCAAATGTTTTGATGATGTTTAGCCGCAGTTATTTCGACTAGAAGCTTTTGAATGTCAATAATAGTGGTCGACGAGGTTGTGTTGCACATATCAAGCTTAACATGCTGTGGGCCCACAGCATGTTAAGCTTGATAATGTGCAACACAACCTCGTCGATCACCATGAAATCAATCCTCAAACTTCAAGGATCCTGTCAAACTTCAAAGATGGGTAACCACCCATCCCTAAATCATATTTTACAATAGCCCTAAAGCACATGAAAATTTCTTAAAATATTCTGAGCTGGAATGCACAATAAATAAAAATACAAAACTGCAACATAGAAAACTGATCAGAATACTTCAATGCTGTAAAAAATCTATGAATAGTATTAACCTTCCAGTCGACCTTAGAGTATATTTTACAAGCTTTAGTAGCAATTTTCTCGGTAGCTTTGTTATTCATGCACTTAGATTGGACGATCAATAATGTATCAGTTGTTTCGCTAGTGTCAAGGAGAGGCAGATTTCGGTAGCGACATTCTTTAACAAAGAGTGACGTGTACTTAGAAAGGATCTATTTACGGCCTTTCGACTCAAAGGACCAAAAAGGTTTTAGAGCAACAAGTTTGGAAATTGGAGCATTAGGAATCTGTTGCTTGTCGTGTGCCTGTCTTGTTGTTTTCTCATAATGAAAGCCAACACAATCCCCGCAATCTTTCAATAATTAGATTAATTACGTTAAACTAATTTAATAGGTAGTCCAAATGTGTTACCTATGTTACCTAGCAATTACAGTTTAATGTACATCCCATACTTATGTTTAGAATACATTTATATAATTAATCAGCGTTAAATAACTTCGAAAAATGGGAGCAATTTTTATGTGGTTTAGTTCGTTTTGGCAGGACTAACTCTAAATGGTGTCGAAGTCCCACTGTCACCTCACGTATTTTTGTAATTTGGTCCTGATTTGCATAAACAGGTAAGTTAAGTGCTGCGAAAAATTACAGAATTTTCTTAAGAACTCGTAAAAAATTATACAGGCAGATTTATTTAATTTACGCATAAACCAAGCATAACTCCCCCTGGGGCCTGCTTACTCTAATCGTCGCGGAAGTTAACTTTATGTCAATGGGATAAGGGTGGAAACGACGCCATTTATCGTCAACTTGATAACAGTGTGAACGACAGCTAAATAACACTTTCACGCCTACGGGCACCAAGCATGAACCTTTGGGACAAGAATTTTCTTAAGCGAAAACTTTAGCGGAAAACTAAGCAGTGCATACTCGTACTTAATGTAAAAGGTATCGTCTCATCTTTTATCGGTTATGATATTTGCATGCGACACGATTTCTGTTTTATTTTTGCTACAATTACAAATAAAGAATTATTAATCTGGAAAATGTCACATAGATTTTTTTCTACGCTTTGATTTTTTATCCGAATTTTTTTTTAAAAGACATGAGTTGCGGTACAACCTTTTTTGTGGGGATACTTTCGTGTGAGTGTGGAGGGTTATGTCGGACAGGAGCTGGTATTTATGTACTTAAAGTACGATCCGCAACCCTGGCACTTACATCTTGAATAAAAGGAAGCAACACAGGTGGTCCTTGGCAATCTGGGCTTCTTTCAGTTGTAAACATCCCTTTGTGCCTATTGGCCTAGTTCTGTTCTGTCTCCTGCTTGTTTGAAGGGAGGTGAAAATTATGTTTTTTCTTATCCCTCTGCTGTACTGTTGAATCGTTTCTATGAGACTCGTCGAGCTTCATTGCCTTGTGGCTTTTCTAATAGTTTGCGAAAAATATGGCGAGCGTGTCCCAAAAAAAATAGCAATAACTGTAAAACTGACAACACAGCATGAACGAAAGCGATCGATGTCAAAGAGTATGTTCGTATGCATCCGATGCATTACATAATATGAATGCAAGTTACAACAGACTAACCGGTATGTATTACCCATCGAGATATAACTCGAAGGGAAAGTTATGGGCGGTCGGAACTACGAACTATGATGACTTGTTATAACTTGTATATGGTGGCAGTACGTAGATACCTATTGTTTTACCACTCATAGTGAAGTTTGTTGTCGGTATAATGGAAATCTAGGTACCTCTAGTTAGTATTCTAGTAGGTAGCAATTTTAATACGCACGCATTAATGGATTATTTTTTTTAAAAGCTTTTGTCCGCGACTTCGTCCACGTAAATGTCGGTTATCGTGGACGCAGACAATGTTGCGAAATAAAAAGTAGCGTATGTCCTTTTTTGGGGTTCAAACTTATCCTGTATTTCAAGCGTAACATACAGACAGACAGAACTTTCGTATTTATAATATTACTAGGTAATAATTGTAAAAATATCTCAAAGGACGCCTCTACACACAGCTTCTATCCTTCTAGCCTTTAATGCCACGCTGCAAAGCACAAAGAAGCAAAAGGCCCGTTTGCACCAGTCAGGGTTATCTTACTAACTCCGAGTTAGTTGCATCATGGGCTCCTATTATGCACTCTTATTTTGTTTTGTAAAAAGAAATTGACCCACACATTTTATAAAGTTATGCGAACATAAATATATGGACTGTCTTTCTTTAGCAGTTTGTATTTCTCTATAATGATGATTACAACGATTCCTTTCAGGTTTCAGGTAAATAAAAAAATAAAGTTAATAATTGGTTGTTACATTATGTCATTTAACCTCGCGTTAGCAGCTAAATCGAACTTTGCTCTTCAAATTTTTATCTGTATTAAAAAAAAACCACCGCCATCTAAAAAATAAAGTAGGTTACCTACCTAATGTCAGATTTAACACAAATAAAATATTCCAGTATTACCTTTGACATTCAAATACGCTAATGGAGTACCATCGTTCATTAAGCAAATTATGACGTAGGTACACACGTGACATATGTACAGACAAAAGCTTAACGTACACACATCAATTCAATTTGAACGAGAACCTAATGAAATGGAACGTTGCCAAACTTGTCTATGCTATCTGGCGCTGCGCTGATTGGATTAAAATGGCTTTTTAGTCAAGTTCGATATTCAATAAACGGCTACGAGGTATTCATGAATGGATTTTAGCCATTTTATGCATGGGTGTTGAAATGAGGATGTAGGGGAATAGATTGTTAAGTGTGCGACTGTCTCGTTGGTCTAGTGGTCGCAAAGTGCGACTGCTGAGCATGAGGTCTTGGGTTCGTCAGTTATGTTTAAGTCCCATGCAATAGGGGGCGAGCCTATTGCCATCAACCGGGCACAAATCCAGACTCCATGGCTGCTACTGAGAAATTACTGATGGGTAATAGTTATGAGAATAATATTGTTAAGTCTAGCTTCAACGTTGGACCCTTTTTGAAGTATTTTATTTACATACGTTTAAGTGTGACGGTTGAATAATTAACAAGGTGTAATTGAATTTACAAAAAACCTGAACACAGGTATTAAACTAATCAACAATCAACAACGACGACACTGAAATCATGAAAAAATTATCTGTTGTTCACGTTAACACAAATGTTTAGCGGATTTTTGTTTCATTTACCATTTCACGTTGTGGTTTTTTTTATGGATGTTGCTATAATGCATTATTATCAGGCATTTGCCGTGCACCATGACAAATAACGGTCTTGAAAAATATTCAGTCTGTATAACAATAAAAACCAGCTGTTTTACTTGAACGTAATCGATAAAGACACCTTTTACCTGTTTTTTATGACTTTTTTTTTAAATAGAGATTTTAAAATTTATTTTTTAATATAAAGATTACAACGCCTTCATTTGAACACATAGGTATAACATTTTCATCAAACAGTTAATTAACCAATTTTTAAGATCTTAAGATCTTAGTCCAGCCGTTGACGAAATCTAGAGGACGAGCTTAGAATATCATTCAAAACTTATCTAAAATTCAAAACTGACTAAGACTATTTAGAACAGTAACCTTGGGTACACTAAAAGCGATCTAATACTTTACATATTATGGTTGAAAGTCCCGTTATGCCCCGAAGTAGGGCACAGAAGCCTTGTAAGGCTAGTTTGCACAAGTGTACATGTTTTAAGGATGTAATATCTAGTACGGTTAGGTAGTAATTAGCATGGAGACAGCGGATATACATAACCCAGATATATTATGATACTGTGTGCCCAAAGTTTAAACTAAACACATCAAAAACATAAATTGAAAACGGGAGCCATATTCGTCAAATGTTGGTCTAATGGTCGCAAAGCGCGACTGCTGAGTATGAGTTAGTGAGTTCGATTCCCAGGTCGGGCAAAGTGTTATTGGGTGTTTCTATCAGGAATTTATCTGTAGCAGCCTCGGAGTCTGGATTTGAGCACAGTTAATGGCACTAGGCTCGCCCTCTACTAGATAAGATTTAAACATAACTGGCGAAATGTAGGCTTACTAATAGGTATAGCTCTGCATAATCCTTCTGGGAATATAGGCGTGATGATAAATGTACCTTTCGCTACTCTACTAGCTACATGTTACGTGTATTATTCGTTTTCTCCTCGATCCCAAGTTTATGAATCCTTTATTAGTAATTTGCTGAGTCTTCTTCATTTTTCATTATGCTTGCTAACTGCTAGGGTTGGTTTTCCAACTTCATCTCTTCTATCTGTACTTCGCTAGATTTTAGTATCTGTAGAGAATTCATTTCTATCTCTTCTTATACTGAGAAAGCACGAGCATTGATCAAGGCGGATTTCTGACTTATATTTTTTACAAATCCAGGTTTCCTCACGATGTTTTTCTATACCATTGTCAGAGGTGACCAAAATGAACTTAGAAAGTACATGCCCTATGACATAAAAAAGTTATATTGGTACGTACCCGTGACTTGTTGCGAACTTTGCGCATTAAAGGTTGCTATCAAGAAATTTGCCAATTTTGCCATGTACGATGGGATAAAATTAAAAACACGGTGAAAGCAGGCAACGATGAACGAAGCAAATACACATAACATAACACCACGCCTGATATCCCCTAAGGGTTAGGCAGAGGTGTGCCCATTAGTAAATAAGTAGTAGGTAATATTGTTTCGGGATTTCGTTATGGTATAATGGTTTTTCGCCAGTGGCATGGGTATATCTTATTGACACAAGTCTTACACACCCAAGTAAGTACCAAAGCCATGAAAATATTTGTTCAGTAGTGTAATCGCTAAGTGAGCCTAGGTGGCCAATCAAAAAGTCGATTAGGAGGTAGATTGGTAGAACAATAAAAATTAAGTTATCATACACTTTAAGCAGAGATTACAATAGCTACACTATAACATTGATATTACCACAGACGTTCGTGCAAGAGATAAACACCAAGGCAAAAGCACGGCTTGTCTTTGTTGCGATCGTTGACACGTAAAAGTGGCTATAGACGCAAGACCCGAAGTTGCAAGCGCTTGCATAAGCCTTAAGCACGCATTGTTCGGAGAACACGTTATCGACGACGGGCTACTATGAAAGGAACCTTTTTCTTGAATGTGAGGTGAGATTTTTTTCTTTAAAAGGCGGTACGTTGCGTACAAGAATAACATGCTCTCTGGAGGACATCAAAAACGTTACTACCGCTATAAACAATTACTTTTTGGACAAAAAAAAAACCCGGAAAGCGGTTTAAAAAAAAAAAAACTGTCATGGGGGTTGCCGACAGAACTGAAAACTTAAACGCTGCGCGTCACCAGGCGCTACCCGTCACATTATCATGTTGGTGACGCGAACCCACAAGCTTTGCCCTACGAAAAATCGCTCAACGCGTATTAGGACGTTTTCATTTCAAAATAAGTATTAAGTACTATCTTTGTTATCCCTTTGTTCTCCCTATATTATGCCTAGGCATTTAGTTCGCCTTTGCACTTATTCTTGCATAAAGTTAATATAAATAAAAAACGATAAAAAATAAATAAAGACCCTAGTGTACTAGCTCTTTTCCATAGAGACCTAGCTACGTTTTAGAACGAGCAAGTAGCTTCAACTTCTGACTAACTGACCGACTCTTTGACACTACAAACGTGATGCTTTGACTTTGACTTTGTAGGGCAACGTTTGTTAAAAAGCTTTTGCATGGAGTTATTAAAACCTATTAGAATTGTAAAAGGGGCTGCGCACATATTCTTATGGGTGTTATGGGATTTGCAAAGTCAATATGGTTTCGCTTATGACCCAAATATACGACTTCTGCGTAAGTGGCCAAACGGGGCGTGTTATTGATTTAATTTCTTTGCTCCTTTGATACAGGTAAAAGCTGGTGCAAAAAGAAGTAATTCAAGTAATTTTTGTTAAGACGGAAGTTTATTTTCGGTACCTACATCCAAGAACGAAACGTTTTTACGATTCCTATATTATTATCTAACTGAGACTGCCTCGTTGGTCTAGTGGTCGCAAAGCGCGACTGCTGAGCATGAGGTCTTGGGTTCGATTCCCAGGTCGGGCAAAGTGTTATTGGGTTTTTCCATCAGGAATTTCTCAGTAGCAGCTCGGAGTCTGGATTTGTGCCCGGTTGATGGCAATAGGCTCGCCCCCTATTACATGGGACGTAAACATAACTGGCGAAATGTGGGTGTACTAATGGGTACACCTCTGCCTAACCCTTCGGGGATTACAGGCGTGATGTTATGTATGTATGTTTTATGTTATCTAACTGATGTTTTACGTACCCACAAATTCTTGTATTGACTTAATTTCGTATTTTATATGAACCTATTTCCCAGTAATAACATGTCGAACTTGTCTCATACTTTTGATGAAACAAAGTACAATCGCGAACAGACATGTTCGCAAAACGAAAACATGAAACTCAGTTTAATTATTTCTTGACAAACGTTTATTGCTTGTTCTCGTAATTAGGGCACACAAAATTAATTTGTCTTTCATCTTTCGATTCAAGTTTGTAGACACAATGCGACAGCTAGGTAGGTACTTTATATTACAAAGATACAGAATAGAACTCATTTCACGCGCGAGCGGTTTTCAGCTGATTCATAGATACAATGTAAGTACCTACGATTGAAGTACATTATTATGATTGACGTAACTACTATAGCCAGATGGCTACCTACATTAAGACGTGGTTATGTTTCTCATTTATTTTTTTGCCAAAATTACGTGTCAATGACCCCAGAGGGCCCAGCACGAAGGCATGGAGGTCAAAGTCAAAGTCAAAGTCAAAGTCAAATCATTTATTTCAATTAGGCCACTATAAGGCACTTTTGAACGTCATTACATGAAAAAAAAATAGAATTGAATCTAGTTGCCCCTTCCAAAAGGTAGTTTTGTATGGAGAAGAATGGGCAAGAAACTCCATACGTACTCTTTTAAAATCAATGTTTTACAATATTATTATTTGTATACATAGTCATACGTAATTACATGTGAATACAATGTACCTTCTATAAAAAAAAACTACTGTATAATAACACACAAAAATAATTTATATTACAAATTAGGAATTCATGGTAAAAATATATTTAAAGTTACATCATGTTCACATGTTAACAAATATTGGAACTGTAGACAACCACTCTCAACTTCTCAACCAACAATGAAACAGCGTGTGAGCCTGCGCAATCCCATAGTAAAAATCAAATAAAAAATAAAAATATAATAAAAATGTCAAAAGAAAAAAGGAAATATATAGGTACCTATATACACATATATATATATTAAAATTAATATTAACCAGCTTGATTTTGTCTAGAATGAATAATAATTGTCCTATGGAGCAGGACCAGCATGTTTCCAAGCAGTCTTATCTTGAATATAATCCTCTAATTTATAATATGCTTGGTTGCAAAGTGTACTTTTAATATGTGTCTTAAATTTTCTTTCATTTAATTTCAATATATCAGAAGGTATTTTGTTGTAACATTTAACACAGTACCCCATAAAAGATGTATTTACTTTAGACAATCTAAAATAAGGTTGAGCTATTTTATCTTTATTTCTGGTATTAATATTATGTCTATCACATATTTTCTCAAAATGTTTTAGATTTTTTCTCACGTACATAATATTTTCATAAATAAATTGGCAAGGCACTGTCATAATTTTAATCGTCTTAAATACTTCCCTAAGAGATTCGCGACGAGGTAGATTGTAAATGGCTCTGACAGCTCTCTTCTGTAAAATAAAAATGGTTTCAATGTCAGCAGCCCGACCCCACAATAAAATGCCATAAGACATAATGCTATGAAAGTAGCTGAAATAGACTAATCGCGCAGTCTCTACATCTGTCAACTGTCTTATCTTTCTAACAGCATACGCTGCTGAACTTAACCGTCCCGCAATAGATGTTATATGAGGTCCCCATTGTAATTTGTTGTCGAGCGTGATTCCTAGGAAAACCGTTTGATTAATAAATTCCAGTTTTTCTCCATTCAATATTATATCACATTCGCTACTTCTAACGTTTGGTAAACTGAATCTAATACATTTAGTTTTTTTTTCATTTAATACTAAATTATTAACTGTAAACCAATTTTGGACCTGAAGAATAGAGTTATTCACGTCGTCAAGATTTTGTGACCGCCTGTCTATTTTAAAAATCAATGAGGTGTCATCTGCAAATAACACCATCTTCGGTTCATTTTCCAGTAATTGAGGCAAATCATTTATATAAACTAGAAATAGAAATGGACCCAATATCGAACCTTGAGGAACGCGCCTTGAGGAACGCTTGAGGAACGTATCAGGTAGTTAAACTCAACGTAGGTACGTTTGATCGTTTTTTAAATAGGAAACACACGTTTTGCACGTCATGTTTTTTTGTTTAGTTCGAAGACTATTTTAATAAGTTTGTCGTATAAAAAAATATAATATGCTAATCGAATAGTCGGATTTTGTATTCTAAAATCGAATACTTTTATGCGCGCTCGTGCTAGACCTACAGAATACTGCCTAAAAATATTCCAATATCCAATTTCAATTTCATGCTTATTAGGATCTGAAGTTGTTGTGAACGTTTGGTTCGTTAAAATAGTACCTATTGTTAACTCCGAACACGACTACGAACGACGATCAGTATAGGGGATCGGTATAATATTTCCAACATAGGTAGGGACTTGGGTCCGGGGTCACGGGACGTCTTAACAGGATACCGTGGCCCCGGAACGCAAAGGGCATCAATAAGAACAGAGTGGTTTTTTAGTCAGTAAAAGTCAGAGAGTCTCTTCCGGCCACCCAGAAAAAAAAAGATATGTACTTGGGTAACCTCCATCCACTGAGACTGACCGCCGCGCCGTGACCGAAATTCGGCATGGTGGATATTATTATTATTTATTTATTGTTTGCTGAATTTGAAGATGTATTTGTAAATTCAAGTTATTATTAGAATTAAATAGTTTGAACAAAGTTATCTGTCTATCAATATCAATACGGAAATAAATTAGGTCAGAGAGGAATTAAATTATTCATTTCATTGCCGAAGCATTAAAAATAGAGCCGCATTAAAGTTTTATCTATGCTAGTCTATACTAATATTATAATGAGGAATGATTTGTATTTTTGTGTGTATGTTTGTAATAAATAAACACAAAAACTACTGTGCCGATTTCAAAAAAAATTTCACCCTTAGTAACATAGGCTATAATTATTATAGTTTCAAAAAAATAAGGGATCCGTAAGGAAAATAACGCGAACGAAGTCGCAGGAAGAGCGGTAGTGTATAATAAGAAGACGTAAAAAAGAACCGTTTTTAAAAAGCTGCACCTCCCTATACTATTTTCTAACTATAAGAAAATATCGGGAAAAAAAATACCGAGAAACTTTTTCTCGGTATTTTTCTTATCTGACCACTGACCGAAACCACTGGGGTATAGTTATAACGTTATCTAGATATCAGAAATTATTCGGCCGTGTGGCATGGTGCCAAGAACAGGGTAACGTTCCCAGTTGCTAGCCATATTCTAGGTACGTTCATGTGAGGAGGCTCTTGCCCCCATTATGACTAAGAGCAAAACTTTAGCTGTAAAATAAATTAATAGTTAGTGCTCTGCTCTCAGCTGGATAGCAATAAAGATCTGCTAATATCAAACTGATTCTCAGTTGGCGCTTCATAACTAGACGGGATGTTTTCGAATATCATCCATGATTAGCCGTTAATATTTATTTAAGTGTATTTATACAGGGTAATTGAAAATATAGGGGAGAAGGAGGTAAGACGGGGTAGCGGGTAAGACGGGGTACCCAGCAAAAAACACAGTTAACATTGACTAATCACGCTCGTTCATACATCGTTCGACGCGCCGCCATGATACCTGTCCTTCGCCAGGTGGTTAGTGGTTCACAAGTTCACAGTTTCGAGAAAAAAACCAAAAATGTGTTTTGCTGCAAATTGTATGTCATATTTTCTTCTGGTTTGACACGTGATTGTGGTTTGTTAAATAACGTTAGGTGGTGAAGTGTTGCTGTGATTGACGCATAAACTAACCTACAAATAAGGTAGGCATTGTGTTTCCTTAAGATTGTTGGCTCTTATTTTTTTATTCTTTTTTTTTTATAAAATGGCTCTGCAGGCAAGATGGGGTAACGAGGTACCCCATCTTGCTCCAATGAGAATAATTTTGTTCTTGTTTGTTTTTAGTAAAAATAAGTTTGTGTTTTGTGAGCTTATTATAGTTTGCCTTTTTAGAATGGTTCGTGGCTACAAACTCCCGACTGACAGAGGGTCGTGGTCAGAAGAATCTATACGAGAAGCAGTTCAAACGGGTTTGGATGGAAAAGTGGGTTATTATAAAGCAGCTAAACAATTTGATGTGCCACAGACGACATTAGTAAATAAAGTTAAGGCTGCTCGCCCAGTATTGAACAAATAATCTGATGAAAACTTACCCATACCTATTAATTAACCAAGTATATTCCGTTTCCATTGAAGGGAGGATATCATGCTCATTATGTGGACGATGGGCTCATAATAGCTGCGCAGAAATAGATGATGATGATGATGACGAAGCCACCCATGACTGGGAGTTCTGCCAGCTCAAATAATCATCTTTCTCTGTGATCATTCTCATCACCCCATCTTACCTCAGGGGGGTACCCCATCTTACCAGCACCATGGGGCAAGATGGGGCAAAACACCTTATTTATATTTAATTTTTTTTCTCTTATTATGTGTTACTAAATGTTCCTTATGACACTAAATATTAGAATAGTAATAAATAGTTGTTCCTTAAAAAATAAATGTGATTGTTTTACTATGTGATTTTGTATATTATTGAACTTTAAAGCTTAAGTACCCCATCTTGCCACCCTCTCCCCTACCGAAAACCTTAAAAGGGGTCATTGTGCTCATCATTATGAACAACTTTCACTATGGGACCAACACTGCAATCATGAAAAAAAAAAACCAGTTGATCATTACGATCTTGTAGGGAACCGCTGATTTTTTTTTTCATGATTTCAGGGTAGTTTCCGTAATAAAAGTTGTTCATAATGATGAGTACAGTGACCCATTTTAAGGTTTCGAGTATGTTTTCAATTACCCTGTATAGTCGTATGCACTGTGAAATTGTGTTTAAAAAAATAAAATAAAATAGTTTGGTATCGGACTAAAAATCTTGATCTTGATTTGTGTTTTATTT
The DNA here is from genome assembly GCA_949774945.1 of Hoplodrina ambigua. NCBI lineage: Eukaryota > Metazoa > Arthropoda > Insecta > Lepidoptera > Noctuidae > Hoplodrina > Hoplodrina ambigua. Next base: position 2,688,689 of record OX458969.1, on the reverse strand, counting down.
CAAATAAAATAACGAAGATCTATTTTGTACCTTCAGACAGACGCTCTTAAGAATATAATTTTTCTCATAACACTACTTACCGACAGTACCAACCAAACATTAATTACTTTCACTTATGATCGACGGCTCACGCGACTTATACAAATTACAACAAACTAAAGGAAAGTGTAAATTAAGTACCTCAAGATTATCAAAGTCCACTTTGATGAGCCGCCTCTGGGGCTGCGCGTGCGGCGTGACGTCACCGCCGCGCCTTGAATCACCCCCACCTGGACCGCTGCCGGTACCACTTGTAGCTGTAACAAAGGAAAATGTTATTAGATAAGGAAAGAAAAATGGCGCTTCTGCTCGAACTGAGAAATGGCGTTTCTACTCGAACTAAGAAATGGCGTTTCTGCTCCAACTAAGAAATGGCGCCTAAATAGATACATGTATAGGTAGGTACTTATAGAGCATCTAACAATCGACATGGATTTGGTATTGGCCATTGATTATTCAATAAAACAATGATTGACCATTCAGTATAGGTAATAGTAATGTTATTTATTTCAGCATTGAAAGGTAAAGGAATTAATGCAGTAAAGTTGAAAAACAAACTAGGTCAAAAAACGTAGAAAAGTATTCTTACGCATTCAGTGTTTTAAAATATTTAAAATTAAACATCCTATTCATTCAGTACTGAATGCTACAATAAAGCCGCGCCCGTGAAGTTTAAAAACAAAATGGTGGCGTATGACAACGTTCGCAATCCCCATCACAATGAATTCCAAATTCAAATATGTTCGCCATATTGAAACCGCCCGCCAAAACCCGACAGTTCACATTCACTTGTTTTAAACAAAAGAAACGCTATAGAAAATGTAATGCTATTACTGAAAAGCCAGTCTACATTGAAAAGCTCCGATCACAGCCATGGACGATTGCGAAGATGTATGGGTGAAGGCCTGAAAGGTGATTTTTTACCTCGTAGCAAAAACCGTGTTAGGTGCAAGATTAATGATGGAAAACTAGGACATGGCAGCGACAAATGTACCTATCATGTAGTTGGTCGCGTAGATGTAAGCTATTTCATAAGTTTATTGAATGTTTCGAAACGTAATATCCATTATAAGTTACACGTAGGCGACATCTAAAATCTTAAGGGGTTGTTTTCAAAGAAGCCAAAAAAAAAAAAAAATTAAAATGACATATTTGTGATTTTTGTAGTTAAGTGCATTTATTAACTAAAAAACTCAATATAAATCCTAGTTTATTAAAATAATACGCAAAAATCTAGTTGTTGAATGACACAAGAAACATAATTTCCCCAATGATATTTTGTGATTTACTGACGAGGACTTTGGTTACACTAATAGTGTTAACTATTAGTGATAATTATATGTTAACATTTACGAGAATTTAATGTTTTTGGCTCCCAATTTGAGAACGACCCACCCCGCATCGCCGAATTGACACCAAATGTATTTATACAGTCGTCTTACCTGAAAAAATGTTTTCTCACAGATATTATAATATTCATAGCTCGTGAATAAAATCTGAAGCTATAAGTAGGTTCCTAACAAACAATCTGCCAGGATAACATTCATATCGCGCTTAATCCGGACGGATCAAAACGTAATTTCGAGAGCTTAGTGAAGAGCTACTGATTCAGATCGGTACGCAATTTTAAAAATATATATTATTAATATAAAGCCGGCAAAATGCGAGTCGAACTCTCACACGAAGGATTTCGTTTCACCGTACGATATTTAACACTACTTACATACAAAAAAACACGTTTATTGTATAGTATTGTTTTAACAGTAGGTATTCAAAATGTATTAAATATTATTGTGGCAATTCAAGCCGGTTAATGGGTCCCGACTGTTTAAGTCGCTATGTTCTGAGCTTTCGAATTTATTATTTGTTTATTTACGCACTTGCTTTTTCTTTTGTTTTTTTTTATTTAATTTTAATTATCATGCACTTTTTTTTAAATTCGCTTTTTTGCATTTGGGTTTTTGCTTCTTTATTTATGTGTACAGTTAATTGTTTTTATGTATTCCAATTCACTTTTGACGTTGGCGACATCGCCATTGCTTGCCAGTTATTAAAAAAACTAAATTCAACTAGATAACTAAATGACTAGATTCAATTCTATTTTTTTTTTTCATGTAATGACGTTCAAAAGTGCCTTATAGTGGCCTAATTGAAGTAAATGATTTGACGTTGACTTTGATTTTGACTAGCTTTTGCCCGCGAGTTCTGCGATTAATTTTCCTCCAGAACCCATTTGTCATAATTTACCTACACACAGGGATAATAACGTAGCTTCCAATTCGCGAAAAGATTTTCAGAGTCGAACCCGTAGTTCCGGAGATTAGCCTAAAATAAATTCCCATTAGATAATATAAAATAAAATGTAGACTAACTAATTAGCCAAAATAGTACATATTCCTTGCATGCTAAGGTTTACTTTACCACGTCTGCAATAGTTCTCCAGGAAGAAGTCTAAATCACAATTAATTTATTTACATTCCAACATTCCAACGATTACAATTAACTCCATACAAAATATTTTAAAGACTTATAAACACGCTTCGTTACACCTGCACAACAAATCTTACTATAATTTGTTTAATCAACCCGCAAACGCGCGGTTTACGTAACATAACCCAGTTAAGTAATGACCCTTTATCGGCGACACGAAAAAATGGTTCATAACCGCACACCAGCTGTAAAATATGGCGATACGAACCGTATAAACGTGGTATGACATCGTAATACGATTTTAAAATAAGCATCAAGGTTGTTTTTAAGCAAGTTTATGCATTATTATGTATTCAGTTCGAGTTATTATTGAGTACTTTGATTTATCTGGAAAACCACTCGCCTATCTCTTGTAAAGGTTATTGAAAAATTGGCTTGAATTTCATATACGTAAGTGAAATGCGAACTGGCAACACGCCACAGTAATCTACAAAACTCACACTTTTCATAGTCTCAATAAATCCTAGAAATAAAACAAAAGACACATCAACCTGTTCCAATTTCAAATAAGACTTTTCTTTATAATATTTTTGGTATAATTTTCGCATGATCTTTACGACCCGTTCGCGTTTGAGGGTTGGTTATGCAACCATCGCAGCTGTGATTTATTTCTGCGTGTTACACCCAATAAAAAGTAACTGTGAGAATGCTTACAATGCGTAGTTCCATACTGTAAACTGTTGTTACGATTTGTAAACAATACACTCAACCTATTAAAGTTTACGTTACTGATTGCAGTTGGGAGGTTTCACTGCTTTGTACAATATTGTGGAAATAGGTCAATCGAAAAGCAATAGATAACAAAAGAAGAGCGAAGTAGCTTAAAAAGCTTTATTGCGTTTTCAACGTTGTGCGAAACGTGTTAGTAATTAAAATCGGATGTATCGTTACTAAAACGAATTCAACGATCCAATTGTTATTCCTGTATAAATAACATTACGTAACTCAATTTTGTCGTAAACACAGAGTATTGGCTTCTGTCTAAGAGCTTTTCGTCTCAATCAAGTACAAGCCATTAGCACACCTTACACCTGATGTACTGCTGTAATTACTTCTCACGGATACCTACCTACATACGTTGTGAACTCAATATCACGATCGTACTGCAACACGGCTTAACGATAAATTCCCAACGTCGAAATAAAAATGGCGGATTCTTTTTAGCCAGCACTTGCATTTTATGTTTCGTCGTAAATTATTTTGAGTGTGTGTGGAAATAAAATATGTATTATTATGTAAATTGCTGGCTTTGCGGAATATGGGAGGTCGATACTGCAATTTGGTTGGATGCGAGTTTTATTTACTTGAGTTGAGTGTGTAATCAGCTAAATTTCTGAAATAACTGGGTAGCTTTTATTTATATTACGAGGGAACAATACTGCGGTACAAAGATAAATAAAGTTATAAGGCAATGAACTGAAAGGATTTAAGAAAACGAATGTGAAAAACAACCTCAACCAGCAACAAACAGCTGCTTTTGACATCACTTAAAAACCTATCTAGCCCAGAAACGTAACTAAGCAAAAAGAAAAATAAAACGCCTCCAAAATTGTTAGTTGCGCCCCACTGCGTCACTAACGACATGTAGCATTGCTCTATTTGTATGTTTCTACCGAGCAATTATTGCTTGATGTATGCACGTACCAATTCAGTTTACTTTCACCTTCTCGCGTATTAAGCAAACAAAATTAAAAATGGTGGAACACGAACGTTTTACTACGAAGTAATTTTAGGAGTTTCACAGATGCTTCCGTGAAAATTCTTTTAGTTTGATGAACAGAAATAAAATACTTAACGAACGGGCATAATAAAAGAACTTTACGAGACAGAAAGTAGACTCACAGCACAGCAACTACCTTTGATCTGAGTCGTGGTCAAACCTACAATTAAAAATGAACTTTGTTATGGTGTATCTGAGCACAATTTCTATTTACCAAATTAACAAGAGCAGCATATTGTCGCCGCTACTGATTTAGATTGACAATAAAATGGGCAAGCAACAAACTGTGAGGTCCATGATGGTCCATCAAAGCTTACCAAGCGTGGTTATTACGACAATACAACCCCTAACTTTTTTAAAGGGATTTAGGGGAAATTTTCTGGCAGTACATGACTGATTTTTAGTGTTTTAATCCAGTCACAGTTCTCCATTATCACTTTAAACCATTTTACTTAACAAACGACCTTCGTACATTGATAAAAGATTATCAGAAAAGCGTAAAGACAAAATCAGATCAGTCACTGTCAATTTCGTATCATTAATATTCCTTTCACGGCTTTTTTTTTGCGCACGACTTTAGCTGGACACTTTTGTAAGAAACTCAAGGAGTTATTGCGAAAAAGTTTCTGTTTCTATCTTTATTATTGTGTACAAATACAGAGTACTCTCAATATACCTAACCTTTTCTCAACTATGTTGGGGTCGGCTTTCAGTCTAACCGGATGCAGCTGAATACCTTTTGGAAGGGGCAACAAGATTCAAACCTTTTTGTATATGTCGTTCAAAAGTGCCTTATATTGGCCTAATTGAAATAAATGATTTTACTTTGACTTTACCAGTATTTTACTATATCAGTTGGTCTAGTGGATGCAAAGCACGACTGCTGAGCAAGTCTTGGGTGCGATTCCCAGGTCGAGCAGTGTTATTGGGTTTTTCCATTAGGCATTTCTCAGTAGCAGCCAGCAATGGGCTCGCCCCCTATTACGTGGGACTTAAACATAACTGCCTCTGCTTAACCCTTCAGGGATTACAGGCGTGATGTTATAACTGATCACAGAGACTTATTAGTTCGTATACCACGTGCAATTAATTACACGGAACAGGCAATTTACTCACTGAAACGGAAATAACAGGAAATCAATATTTATTAATCTTAACGATATAACTAAACTCGGTAGGCGATGCTAAATTGATAAAATTAACCGTACGGCGGCATTGATTGATGTTAACTAAAAGTTAATTGCACCGCATAGCGTCAAGCGTTAACTGCAATCTGGAACTGGAAACTGCGGTGCAATTAACCGGTTATTTGTTACTTAACTTGCCGTTAAGTGTATTAAACGTTTAAGTGCATTTGGTTAGTGAACGTAAGAGTAAAGCGGGTTTTTCGACAACATTTTTCGTCAAAGAAAAATCAGCAGTTCCTTAGAAAACCTACACATTATTTTATAACCGACTAAATATTTTATCGCTTGATGGTTTAGAATCATGTACTGAATCCATGGTAGAAGTTTTCCTCCTTAGTCCTAAGGCTCAGAAAGAGTAGTTCCACTTTGCCCCATTAAACCGCCACCCCAGCGTGGCAAAGAAGACTGCCTACCATTTTGCAGTGGAATATGCCCCACTGTGTGTCGCAGGTAAAATCTGTTTTCTTTGAAAAATTGTAGGAGGATCAATGGCAACACGATACTGATGGTAATACCATATAATCTTATTGAAAGTTCGTGTTATAGTTTAAGCGGCATTTTCACGCTTGGCTGAAGGTTGGAACCTTATATTACTGTATTGTTGTATTGTTGACACGACGTGCGTAATTTTTAGTAAGTATTTAGACGAGGTTGACACACTCTCAAAGTATTCTGTAATTTATGTAAAGCTTTTACATATAAACATTATATGCATTACTATATCTGATCAATATAATAATGTACCGTAAAGGATCTATGCTATCCTGGCTGAAAAGGAAGTCTGACAGAAAAGTTTTATAACTCGGTGAATTCCAGAAGAAATTCAAATTAAAAATAGAAGAGTCGATCGGTTTTTTTTTAAATTGGAGCAAACGTCTATTCCGACTTACGTAATGAGCATGTTAATATAAAATATTATATACTATGTTCAAATTAAACAAATTGAAGAGATTTTTTTGTTTGTGTGTTTGTTTAAATGCACTGACTTTGGAACTACCGATCGGGTTGGATTTTTTTTTTTTTTTATGATATCGAGATTCATGAAGAATAGTATAGGCTTTATACCATCACACTATGACTCACAGGAGTGGAGCTGTAACCAAAGACGTAGCTTAACGCGGGAGAAAATAACCACACGAACGAAGACGGGTGTAGAAGCTTGTACGTTATAATTCAGAGTAGGTAATATAGCAAATATCTAAATTGAAACGTGAACGTTTTCAAATAACTAGGGTCGGTAACAAAACTCTGGGATTTTATATAATGTTGTTACTTACATATTAATGTTACCCATGTCATAAATCAACATCAAACTGTTATGAACACTGTCGGGAAAGGTTAAAGGTTAAAAAAACCGAAATAAATTTTGTTATATTAACAATATTCGTATTGTGACGAAGGAAATTTTGTCTTTAGGAAATTTTTTCTTAGAAATTTTAAATAAGACCCATTATTATCCTACCTTAATGACAATTTGCGTTTCTTTTTTACTTTCTTAGTTTATCTTAGACATTACTGGCATCAGTGAAGGAAAACATCGTGAGAAAACCTGCATTTATACCTAATTATTATCTAATAAATTAATATGTGAAAGTCTGATATCGCCAATCCATCTTGAGCAAGCGTGGTGATCAATGCTCATGCCTTATAAGAAGAGGCCTTTACCGTGCAGTGGGACAATATCAGGCTGATAAATATTATGTAAGCAAGCCTGATATTTATTCAATTATTTAGGTAATTAAAATCATTTTTATTACCAACGCCCCAATTTGTTACTAAAGGGCACGTACATAAAGCCTAGATTTAATTGAAACACGCATTTCATTAACGAGGCTTCAGCTGTTAGAAAATGGCGGGATGAGTGACGCAAATGCGCGCGAACCTTGACATTTTACGTGCAAAGGGAACAAGTTGAGTGCTGCTGGCGGGTTTGATAGCCAATATCCGGTTTAAAAGTACATTTACAATGTAACATAGACGCTTTGTATAGCCATGTAAAGTCTTGTTTTCTGTAGAAAGAAAAATAAGCTCTTGGAAGGTTGCAAACTTGAGAATTTGAGGTTAGTTATGCCAAAACGAACCGACCAAGTTTTTCAAATTCATAACAAACAGGCACACAGAAAGACAAACATTTTAAAGTCGTGTCATTTTGACATGTCATTTGTCTGTACTGATGTATTTATTTATTTATTCAAACTTTATGCCACATAAAGTATTTAAAACGTAACGTATTTAAACGTATAAAGATAGGTCTCTTTAGTTAGATACGATTGACAAAATTTAGTAGTTAACTCGCTAATATCTTATAATCTAAATGTTCCTATAAAAATGTTGCGTCCGTTCTAGTTAAAATTCACGCTAAATTGATTACCGTTTACCGCTCTTAATCTGGCTGGCTACATAAGCATGTCGCCGTTTAATTGGCCATGGGAACCGAATTTATAATTTTAATTTTTCCTCGTGTAAGCCGCTTAAAACCACGCGCGAGTGTAGGGTTAACATTTTAATTGTGCATAAATAATAGAGGGTTGGAAGATAGGGTTCCAAGTTTAAAAATATATTCCATGGCTAACATAAAACAAAAGAGGTATGGTTTACTTTTTCGGTCCTACTTTTTCTTTATAGAGGAATGAGGAAACTATGGAATTAATAATTGCCAGTATGTATTTAGACGTTCGATTTTTGACTCATGTTAAATGATCTGACACTTCTTTGTTGTTCTTATTTATGACTTGATGCTATTCAAGAAAAACTGTTTGAAATTAGAACAACATTACTGTTACACAATATTTTAATTTCATACACTCCGATTGGCTGTTAATAATTCAGGGTACCAATCACAGCAGCACATTCTTAAAATTTTATTAGCTTACTTTGTGTGTTGATTTTCGTTTCAGTAAGCAAGTTTTAGTATCAAATTCCTAAGAAGTCTCATTTTCGACCTAAATAAAGGTCTTCGAAAGTACTCAATAAGTATCCTATTGAATTTCAACAATATGGACACAGTCTCATTCCCTTTCCTCTTTATTACATAATTACCTACTTTATACCATAATTTAATGGTCGTCTAGTTAATTTAGTTATGAATTTAACAGTTCACGCTTTTTGTTTCGTGTCTTAGTAAATCGTTTAATTTTCTTGAGAAATGATGTCGGTAAAAGGTTTATTATATTCTCGTAAGAATATACTTAACTTGGGCCTCCTGAGTTAAACGTCTAAACCAAAGCTTGATCAAAGTTTTGAAAACGAAATTAACTATACGCCCTAGGTCTGTTTTCATAACTGTTCTGAATTTATATTAAAGAGTAACGGTTTCTTTCATATTAAGGCAGGTATAATAATTACTTATTTTCAGACGAAAACTCGTCAAAGAAAAGTTAAATATTCTGCGATATTTTCTTTACCAACTTTTTTACTCTAAACGCTTTTTAATTTAAAAAGCAAAATAAATATAGCACCGTTTTCTTTTTCATAAATGGCGTCAAATTCCAATTTCAAATTACATTCGAATACGTTCAACCGTCGAAACTCAGCAAAGAGGATACGTTCATAATAAGTTTTCATTGCAGTTGCCAGGGAACGTGTGACTGTATGAGTCAGTGCCATACAGTGCGGATTTCACATAAAAACTAATAAATGCACATGTTAAGCGAGTAGAACAGTAATAGAGTTACAATTTCCTTTAAATGGAAGGCTAATACTATTACTTGACGTTAATGCATTGTAAATAGAACAATAAGTTTTGAGTGAGTTGAATTTAGACAAGTATTACACGTTGTCTAGGTACGTATGTAGGTCGAACTTCAAACTAAAGATACCTAATTGATGGATATCAGTTCCTAATAGACCCTGACATTTCAGCGAGCCAAAAATACTCGCGCCGAACCGCTGATATAAATAAATACTGGGAAATGGAAAGACCTGGTTTACGGCAAAATTGATGATTTTGCAGAGTGTGCCTAATGTGGGTCATGTCAGGTCAGCTGTTTCTGCTAGCTGACCGAAGCGGGCATTAATTGGATACTTGGATACTACCCATAAAACATACGTAAAGAGATATTATAAATTAAGTAGTATATGGAATATCCCGGATACTGGCGAATAAGGAGCCTGATAAATGATGATGTTGCCAGTGTGTCAAAATGTAGGTCAACTACATAAGCTTCTGTACACAGTCCTGCATTAATTAAGAAACTCCTCGTAGGAAAGATGGTGTAAGATAATATACAGCTTTTATGTCAAAATTCTACGTTTAAATATGATAATTACTCGTCATAGCCGTAGCGACGCTGCCCCAGTAAGCTTTGTCTTGAGCGACGTCCAACGCTGGTTCTTCAGGACTCCTGACTGGCTCGACCAGTCCTGAGACTGGTCTTGTACCCAGCAGCAGAGCCGCGGGCGATACCTTCGAGCGACGCAGCTTGACTGATGTTGGTCACTTATTGGAAAACCCGCGAAAATTTGAATTTAGAAGCTTCTTTTTTCTTTTAGAACACGCGATTTTTAAGCGCGGGAATAGTTTATGTTTTACTTTTTTTTATTAGTAGGTAGTGTTTTTGTTATTTCTGGAATTCCTAATTGCACTATTTTGTTTTATAATTTGATGATAGATAGACTATTTTTATAGTTTTTTTTTTCAAATATCTTAACTAAGCTAATTAAGATGCAGGTAAGGAAATTGGTTACATTAGCTGACGCATTGATACGAAACAGAAGCACAACAGCGTTACACTACGATAAACGACCTACACTTTCAACGTGATCAAACACATCTGATCGCACTGCGTCACTAAAAACACCACAACAGAATTTCACCAAAACATTTTTAACATAATAATACACTGAAGATTAAAATATTATTATTTTATATTTTTTTTAAGTCACAGATAAATATCTAATTAGAATGAATTGTAAATAGCGAACGCGTGCTTAACTTGTGGCGGTCGGCGCCATATTGGAAACATGAGGGTTGTTCCAGTTAACGCATGCGCAGTACCCGCAGCCCTTACGGGGTTCTTTATTTAAAATGCCACCTCGTTCTAGCTACTACGACGCGAATAATTCACGCCACTACCATCGCACGGAGTGTTGAGTGAAAACAATGGCGGTGCCATACAAAAGCGGAGACGTACACCAAAGAGAAATGTTGGTCGTAAGTTTTTGAGTAATGATCACAGTCTGAGTTGCGATTTGTTTATTTTGAAGAGGAGACCGTCATGTTTATAAAAGGATGTGCTATTTTTTGTGAATAAATTATAATTGATGACGTCAAGCTTCTAAATTCAAAGGTCACAGTTAAATAGGGTTTTAGTATCAGAACTTTATCGTTCCAAAATGTATTGTACCTATCCTTAACAAGGCGGTCTGTTAAGAGGATTTGTTGGGAGCAGACCATTTATTATTTACACGCTTAACGTTCAAGTTAAATTAGATAAAGGTAAAGCCAATTATGATTTATTATTTACCAGCGACTTTGTCCACGTGAATTTTCTAACGGATACATAATAATTTTTACAATAAAATACTCGTATAGCCTTTAGCACTCAGGGATAATGTAGCTTTCTATTAGCTTAAGAATTTTCAAAATCGGAACAGTAGTTCCGGAGATTAGCGTGCAAACAATTTTTTCCGCGTTCTAATATTAGTGTACGATATAGGTTTAAAATCGTAGCCGTAGTTAATGCTGTCTGGTTTAGGTACCAACGTAGATTAAGATTCACAGACGAGGCTTATCGTAAACTAACGCTTTGATCAGTCAAAATCATGCCAAAATATTCTAATTTTGACGGGCTGAAGCGGTAAATAATTTACACTAAGTTTATTCTAAGGTTTACCGTTTACGATTCTGAATCTCAGCCAGTAAAATATCTTATCTAAAAAACGTGTGTTTAAACAAACAAACGAAAATAACTCTTTAGATTTATTTTAAGAGTATTGATTACTAATTAAGTATGTATTTATTACCTGCCGCCACATTTTCAAATGCTCTAATCCTAAAATCGTGCAGATAATTCGGTGTGGCAATACTGAATGATCTGTTAAGGCTTGCAACACAGTCGTGCAATGTCGAGCAGATAGCTAAGATAAGTGATCATTAGGACAATAGTCGGCCTTGATCGGCGCGTGAAGGGAGCCTTGAGGAGTGGTATTCGTTTGCAGGAATGTTATCTGAATTAGAATTGAAAGGTAAAATATAAGTTGATATATAGAATATTCTTATTATTTAATACATAGTAAGAATACTGTTGAAGAACTGCAATTTTTATTGATGACAATTTTTATTTTATTTATTGTATTTTAATTTTTGTTGCTAACATGTTATGGTCAGATGGTTTAATTTAAAATTTCATTGAAATATTATTTTATTTTGTGTGTAAAAAAATCCATTTACTTACAAATTATTGTATTGACGGGCCTGTTGGTCTAGTGGTTAGCGGCCCTGACTGCTAAGCCGGAGGTCGTGGGTTCGATTCCCACCCAGGACAAACTTTGTGTGATGAGCATGATTGTTAGTTCTGTGTCTGGGTGTGATTTATCTATAATATGTATGTATTTATAAATTATATAAGTATGTATATCAGTTGTCTGGTTACCATAACACAAGCTCTGCTTAGCTTGGGATCAGATAGCCGTGTGTGAGTTATCCCAAGATATTTATTTATTTATTGTTATTCTTATTGAATAAATAAAGCTAGTATGTAATATGTATGCGTTTGAGATGTGGATAGAAAACTATTAATACACTACTACATGACATAACATCACGCCTGAAATCCCTGAAGGGTTAGGCAGAGCTGTACTGATTAGTACACCCACATTTCGCCAGTTATGTTTTTAGTCCCATGTAATAGGGGGCGAGCCTATTGCCATCAACCGGGCACAAATCCAGACTGCTACTGAGAAATTCCTGATGGAAAAACCCAATAACACTTTGCCCGACCTGGGAATCGAACCCAAGACCTCATGCACAGCAGTCGCGCTTGCGACCACTAGACCAACGAGGCAGTCTAGTTGGTAAAATTCATTTCATAATATATTCACTGCTTAATGTATTAGAGGTAAACTATGTTATAGCTTGAGGCGACTTAACCCACGCGCGATCGCATTTCTTCAGAAGCTCAAGTTTAAATCGAGATGTTTGCGTGGGTATTATAAGGTCGACATTATAAAGGTTAAGGGCTACATTGAGATGGTCCTTTGGTCCTCAGGATTACATGTGTTACCCTCCTTATTTGGACAGGGTCTCGTGTTAACAACAATTCAATAAACTTACGTCGACTTGTCCTTTGTGCGGGAACTCTTTACATTGTTATGTTAAAGTATTAACAAGATATTGGTTTTGGAATAATAGGCCTTTTATCTATACTAATACATATTGTAAAGAGGTAAAGTATGTTTTTGTTTGTAGGAGGAAATCTTTGGAAGTAGTGGTCCTATTAAAAAAAATCTTTCAATTATAGAAAGCAACGCTATTGCCGAGTGATAGGCTATGCTTCACTTCGACGAGGTTGCGTGCTTCTGTTAGGTCATAGTATAGATCTAAGTACGATGGTACCATTATCTCATTTTAGGCTCCAAGGACCAGACACAAGATAACGCTTTAGTATTATTATCAATAATGAACTTCATAATATTAGTTAAAACTTCATTTTTACGTTAATAAGCATTTTGCTTGAATTTTCACATTTACCTCTAAAACTTGATACTTTCATCTTAATTTTCAGATTTTCTTAGGTGTTGAATGTTTCGTAGAATGTGTTAAGCACTAATGTGTTTGCTTACACAGGAAAAGTTTGTTTAGGATTGAGCCCAACCATGTACCGTTAATTTATATACAGTTATATTATATTTTAAATTGACACACCCAATAATAATTGCTAACTCTCGATATGCTGTACTACTTATCAACACCCACGATGTTGTTCTTTATAATAACAACTTTTTGTTTGAATATTTAAAACTAGCTTATGCCCGCGACGTCGTCCGCCTTTTTTATTACCCACTTCAAGTTACGTCTTACATTACTACTTCGCTCTAGAAGGTCGAAGCGTGATACATGGTTTTTTTTAAAACATCAGAAACCTAAAAAGGAGGTTCCCTACAAAAATGCTATACAACACAAACATAATACTGATTTTTTTTTCAGGATTTTAGGGCTTTTCCCATAAAAAATGTTGTAGATAATGATGAGTACAATGACCCCTTTTCAGGTTTCTGGTGTTTTAAAAATAACCCTGTATATCCTATGTCTACTATTCTTTACGTATCTCGCTATCATATGCAAAAATATGTTTTCCAATGCAACTGGTAGTTCCAGAGTTCAGCGCGTTTAAACAAACAGACAAACTAAAAAAAACTATTCATCTTTATTATACAAAAAGGAAACTTTTAATTAGGTACAACTTGTCTCAACCCGCCTCTGCAATCTACCCACGCTTTATACAACAAACAGTAAAAACAACTCTATTAGGTACTAAATATAGTTTCAATTAGATATTGTTGATGTTTCATCAAGAAATAGGAAATAGGGAAAATTGTATCGTGTTTTCCGAGTCTAGGGGGGTCTAGGAGATGTGGGTGTCTTGAAGACTTTTATCATTATCTTATCTTATCTTTGTAACATTATGGAGGAGAGCACTGGTTAGTGTGGAAGAATGCTCTAAGCGCCTCTGTGCCCCGGCAAAAGGTAATTGAAGGAACACCGTGGGGTTTTAGTCGGTAGGAGTCCGACACGCCCCTCCGCCTCCCCGAGGTTGAGGCAGTCCATGAGGACTTCCCCACGAAAAAAAAGGAGAGCACTGATTAAAAACCGGCTAAGTGCACGTCAGACTTGCACACGAAGGGTTCCGCACCACCGTGCAAGATAACACTATAGCTGGTATACAAATATCGAGCCAAAAACACACAAAAAAATAGGTCTCTTGAATGGGGATACGCTTTCATTTCTAATTTTTATTTATTTTTAGTTGGTTCTGCGCCTCATCTGTCTCCGGTCGTATTGCATGGCCCTCCTATCGGACTATGAGTGAGTGTAGAGGGGACGCACCTATATTTGCGCACACGCTTGTGCACTATGTATCACCTACGTACTTGGCTAGTTTCCAATGAGATTGCCCATTGTGACGGAAATCGGTCTGAAGAATATTATTAATGTAACCTTGAGAGCAACATAAATTCTCGATCTTAATAAATAATATCGGATGAATGGCCTTTCATGAATTAATAAGTAAAAACACATTATCATAATTAAATGTATCAAGAACACAAAATATTAGTGATTTTAATGCAAATTTTATTCAAAAATATTGTGTTCAAGTTCATCACTGTAATCCGGGCAAGTACCAATGTGACTTTGTCAATTCATGTGTACTTTCTAAAGTTTATCTTAGACATTACTGACACCATTCCGTGCCTCGGAAAGCACGTTAAGCTGTTGATCCCGGCTGTCATACGTGGATCTTTGACAGCCGTTACGAAATGTTAGAAGCTTGAAATTCTGAAAACCAGTCCTAACTAGGGGTGTCGTATTAACCAGTTACTGGGTTGTGGAGGTCAGATATGCAGTCGCTCCATGTAAAATACTGGTATTCAGCTGCAATCGGTGAGACTGGAAGCCGACCCCAACGTATTTGGGGAAAGGCTAGGGAGATGATAAATAAATAACATCGGATGAATGACCTTTCATGAATTAATAAGTAAATACACATTATCATAATTAAATGTATCAAGAACACAAAATGTGATAGGTAATGAGTGATTTTATTCAAAAATATTGTGTTTAAGTTCTAAGCAGAGACAAGAATCGATCATCTTACTGATTACATCAGACAAAAAACGTGTTTCCAAATGATATATTGATTAATTTTGGTGACCTAGATGTAATGTCTGCTTTCTGAGATCAGGGTCGATTGACGCATCGACAATTCGACACAATACGTCTGTCAAGACTACGCCTTATTTTCATTAATTGGTGTCTGCAATTCCGTGCATTTAGAGGTTCATTAGTGATTTTATGTATTTCATTGTACTACTGTATTATTTTATTGTTTACTGTTCCACTCAAACCATTTCAGAGGCCCTTGAGGCGGTTTAGAAACTCTGACACTAGGGTGTGTGGGGTCGTAAGACCTTACTGCCCACACGAAAAGAAGATTTCATTGTTATAAAATGCATAATAAAGAAAGAATTTGAAAGTTGAAGAGTTTATTTATTTTAACGCGCTAATCTCTTGAAAAATCCTTTTGCATTGTTTAACCCGTTTATTGAGGAAGATTATACAAGGTCATTAAACTTATACTATCGGAGAAGGGTTTCTCCGATAGTATAAGTTTAATGACCTTGTATAAGGGAACAGCTGATTTTTTTTTCATGATTTGAGGGTTCAAATCATGAAAAAAAAATCAGCTGTTCCCTACAAAAATACAACACGATCGTAACGTAGGTGTGAAACAGCTGTTTTTTTCATGATTTCAGTATTGGTACAACAGTAAAAGTTGTTCATAATGATGAGTACATTGACCCCTTTTCAGGTTTCTGGTCAATTTTCAATGACCCTGTATATCCAAAGGAGTGGAGCAGTAATCAATGACGTAACTTACCGCGGGGTATACTTAGTGCACAATAAAAAAAAAGACTGGCACAAAGCAAGTCAAGTTTTTAAATAACGAAAATGAAGTGTAGCAGCTAAAAGAATGTGAGATATTAAAATTCCTCTTTATTTAAAAGCCGACGCAAGAAAATTTCTGTACCGAGTGCAAATAAATTTTCATTAAACATTGTAACAGCGAGACTCGCAAAGCGAGAGAACAACAAAATTATGAACGTTTGGACTTTTAAAGGTATCGCAATTTTTATTTTCATGAAGTCTGTTACACTTTTTAAACCCACAAACAAAATAAAGATAAAAGGTCATTATCAGGCTCCTAAATTGTTATTATTATTTTATATGTTGAACTATTTCACGATAAATCTCGCGCGACCCTTAACAAAGCTTTTGAGGTTTTTCTTTTTTTTTTATTTATTTTCTTTTTTTTTTATTTCGCACACGTGTGCGAAAAGGCCAAGAACTGATTTCACTAATTCGTATCAAAGATCTATTGAAATTACGAACACACATTTTAACAACGAATTCTAATTAACCAGCTTATGTAAATGAGCAAGCGCATTGTTCCACTCTCAATTATATATATCTCAGTCTTATGGGAAAATCTCTCCATATCTATGCGGAAGACTAGAACGACAAGTACATTTGATTGCACAAGAAAAAGGTAATGTTCTAGCTAGGTAATTGCAAAATGGTATACAATGCAACCTCTCCTTTGTGACTCAGAGACACTCAGAGTATATACCAACGTACAGTCGACAAAACAGATAGGTATGCAGGGTCGTCAGATAAAGTTGAAGTTTTCTTGGAAACCGATGGATGTCTTCGATTAAAACTTAACTTAATTATTAAACTGTTTATTGGTGCCGATTCCCTTGTTCACAAACTAGACTAAATTTAGAGAATTGACGTCTCTTACTAACATACAGTGAAAGAAAAAGGCGGTGACATTCCGTGACATTAAAGAACTAAGTTAGGGATGTCAAATTAGTTTTGCCTTGATCTTCTTCGTATTTGTAAATCCATACGTTTTAAGATGTCAACTATAATTGTATGGATGTGTCAGATTGACTAAATTTGACAGCTCTTATTTACATTAGTCTCTTTCTTGTTTTATTGGACAGACAAAGATGGAAATAGTCTAATTTTAGTTCAGTTTGTGACCAAGAGAATCGGCACCATTATGTAGTTTTGCAAATTAAATTACGTTTGAAAAAATCTATCGGTTTCTAAGAAAACTTCAACTAGATAAATATCTAACGACCCTGGATACCTATCTCTTTTGCTGACTGTACCTATGAAGTAAATTGTCATCTGCATTCTTTGAAAAGAATGTAAAATTACACCGCTGATTCAATAATCTAGGAAGGAAAGATGAGCTTGTCGTGTGTTTAAATGTCTTCCGGAATATTATCTAGAGAGGAATAAAAAAGTATTGTTCTAATACTAAAGCTTAATTATAGCTTAATAACTGGGTTTAGTTTCGCGAAACTGAATTAGCCCTCATCATATAATTTCCCTAATTTTTCAACGTCGTTTTGGATATTTAAAGTTGATTAATTTTAAATCTATTTTTAGCATAATTTATGAATGTACATTGAACTGTTATGGCTGAATGGTAATGTAACACATTTAGCCTATATAATTAGTTTGACATAATTAATTTAAATAATGAGATTTAATTGTGACTAGAATTGGCAAAACTTATATCAACATAAAGCTCAAATGTAGGAAGTGAATATTTAACTTTATAAATATACTTTATTTATCTTTATAAAGGTGATAAAAAGGTAACCAAAGCCACCTCCAAAGGACACTCCATTATGATCCATAAAATACCTACTTCTGTTCGCATTTTCTTACAAATGCGTTTGCTTTCAAGAATGTAATATACTCTTGACCTATGTAAACTATGCATGAAGCTTTCTACAGTGCTTACTGACTTTATAAAGCGCTTTGATGCTTGGAGACTGGGAATTTATATTCTCGTAAGTTATTTGTCCTTAGCCTTTAAATATATAATGTACATATAATATAAAATATAACCTTCAGAATGTCAGACTGTAAAGTCTATTTTTACAACACACTGATTCGTTACTTTTAAAGTATTTAAAACACTCTTGAAGACCTTTTTTTATGTTACAGGTCAAGTGCGACAGCGCTAGCCTCATTTCAAAATGGCTAATTTTATTCATTTATATTACTAATTTTGATTAACAGTTAAGATAGAGTCCGTATATCGTAATTTATTATTCAAATTAAATAGTCTAATGTAATCATTATTGTGATAAAATAATTCAAATTTTTTGACACAATTAGTCAGAATGTTTTGCATTTGCAATATTTTTGAAATAGCAGATAAAAGATCTAGAAATTAATTAAATTTAATAAAAACAAATTACATAAAAAAATAAAATTAATGGCTAAATGTGTTGCTAAGCGCAAAACTCGAGAACGGGTGAATCGATTTGGCTGATTTTTATTTTATTATGTTCGTAATTTCCCGGGCAACATTTTGTAAAAGACTTTTTTTAGAAAAATTAAATTATAGTAGATATAAATAAGGAGACCCATTTCATTCTCATTCAAATAAAATTTATAGGCCTACATAATTAAATATACAAACGTAATATTCCTAACAATAGAGTTTCCTAAGGTTTTGTCAGCATCAACATAAAGCAAGTTAGCCCTTTCACAATACTACTGACTTAATAACTTAACTGCAACATTTATAATTATCATTTCCGTGAGAGCGGTGGCTAGCCTTGTCGTAGCTGGCATTTACTGACCAATGTTGCCAATCGTGACCATTAATTTGTCATTACAATTTACACTTACCGCATATGGTAATAAAGTTCGAAATAATTTGTTTTTTTTTAACAGGTTAGCTTACGAATGACATTCATACTTTATAGAATAAATTGAGCTTTTGAATACAAGTTCTTTATGGGTCTGTATGAGGCTACTGCATTGACATACAAAACTACCTTTTGAAAGGGGCAACTAGATTCTATTCTTTTTTTCTTTTTGTATAATGACGTTCAAAAGTGCCTTAAAATAGCCAAATTGAAATCAAAGATTTGACTTTGACTTTGCATTTATATTTAAAGGGGTAACAATTAAAAATTCAATTATATTTTAGAACTATTTTTATTTTATCTTTTAAATCTCTAATTTTGTTGTCTTACTCTCGTACAAATAGCTTGCACCTACCATGTTATCTCTTCACCACCTTTGGTTGACTGTTAGAGAATGCCTAAGGCATTAAGTCCGCCTTTGTACATTTTTGTTGCTTAAAGTTTAAATAATTATATAAATAAATTTCTTGATTAAAATTCTTAACATTCAGATATTATATAATTATAATTATCATAGGAGCTATTCTACTAACTTTTAAGAACGATCGCAATCTAATCTCAGTCTCAATCTGTCATTAATGTCTGTAATTTACCTACTTTTTTGACATTGATTGTCGCTGAGGTGAGATCGCGACTAGACTTTTAAAAGTTTTATTTAGGAGAATTGGCTTTCAGATTATTATGTAAGTTCATTTTTTCGACAAGTTTTAAATGTAATAACTAAACTTTAAATTGCCTCGTTGGTTTAGTTGTCGAAAAGCGCGACTGCTGAGCGTGAGGTCTTGGGTTTGATTCTCAGGTTGGGCAAAGTGTTATTTGATTTTTCCATCAGGAATTTCTCAGGACCAGCTTCGGAGTCTGGATTTGTGCCCGGTTGATAGCAATAGGCTCGCCCTCTATTACATGAGATTTAAAAAAACATAACTGGCGAAATGTTTGTGTACTAATGGGTACACCTCTGCCTAACCCTTAGGGGATTACATTTTTTTTATTATGCGTGATGTAATGTAACTAAACTTTTAATACTCTCACAAGCTCTGTTACTTTTGCATGTATGTAAGTATCAACAATTTTTTGCGTGCGTAAAGTTGTGCACTAAAGAGTGATCTTTCAAACCAAAATTAAAAGTCGTCTCTCACCAATAATTTGCAGTATGTGTAGTTAACTGATATGTTATGTGTCTTTTTATACTGCATACTAGTTGACTCGACTTGAAGTAAGTAAAGATATTGAGGTCAATTATCGAGATAAAACTATCCTATCTATTAAGTTTGACCATATTGCAGACAGTAAGCCACATTCCATAAAAAATGGTTGAGTTGTAGTTTAGGAGTCCAACCCGGACAAACTAATTTATATATATTTGATAGACGTATTAAAATGCACCGCTATCAAGAAGTACGTTGGTAAGCAACAGTTTTTTTTAGATTATCCTTAACTCCTACGTAAATACTGTATCCACGGATATATGATAAAAAACCGCATTTCCTGCGCGTGATCACGATGACACACAAACAACGTTAAATACATTTTATTTTGAGTGTTCTAGTTGGTAGAAATTACCACACTTTCTATCATTTCAGATTGTTCAAGCTAAATCAACGATTTTATAAAGAAAGTGTTTACTGTAGTTTAGGCGAGAAATTTCCCGTTTGCTACGATCTGTGATCGTCAATTATTTTTTATGAATGGCGATTGTGGTAGTTTCTTAGGGCTCGCTTGCGCCAGTCAGGGTTATCTTTAAACTCCAAACAGCTAACACGTATTAATTATGAATTATTAAAATAATGAATAATAACAATTAAAAAAATATTTGGCAATTTAATCTCGTGTTAGCATCTGACTCTTCCTTATAGTGGTTTGGAAGGTTCATGTAGATACCTATATCAAAATTGTAATGATGAAACAGTATTTTAAAGGTTTACGCATGGAAGGAATTTAAGCAATACAAAGACTCCAGACACCAGAAATTGAGAAAGAAGGAACATCTAAGAGAGATTATGCAGTTAATAAAAAGGTGGAAGACGATTCTCTTAAAGATTACGGAAATTCAGAAGCATCCCTACTATAAATATTTAAAGGAACTTTATAGGCAAGGTAAGGCAATGAAGGCGACAACGCGTCATCCAATCTCTCGTCACGAAACAAACATTATAGCTTACAAGTGACGTCACAAAATCGTGACAATGGTAAAATCATCAGATGATAGATCCGTGCATTCATCGGTACCGTTACTTCACGATTCATTGGGCAACAGGGATTTATTCACAACGTATCCCTGAAGGTAAAGAAAATCCCAAAAATATTTCCCTGTCGTCATCGATTTGCAGGCTGCTGTCGGGTTTGCAACTTGCCCTTGCCTTCATAAAATGAATAAATGAATGAACTTGTAACGGGCTAGTAAAATTCATATGTAATTTCTTAGTTAATCTTGGTCATTGCTGACATTGGTCAAGGAAAACCTTGTAAGGAACTGATAATTAAATATAAGTCTGAAATCACCAATCTGCCATGAAAAGGCGTGTGAGTCCATTCAGCTGTGTATGAAGAGGCCAGCAGTGGGACAATAATAGGCAATATATTATTATCTCTTAGTCATCTTGCAAAAGTATTTAAAGATGTAAACACAACGGATGTAACTGCAAATAAACACAATAATACCAGCCCGAATGCTGCTGACCTCGCAAAAAACAAGCATGAATATACAGATAACGATTCAGAAAACAATTCACTAGAAACCTCATAATCACATAATAGAAAACCGGCCACTATTATCTCGGCGGCACGCGATATGACGTGATAACGAAGTTAATTTCATTCGCAATCGCTAATCTAAAGCTAACAATGAACCTAACTACTGGGATTTCAGATGAAGATTTGATTTATTTGAAACTGACAGAACTGAGTTATTTATCTTACTAATTTAGTCTGAGCTATTCATCTTGATGGTTTCAGCAAGATTTTCGTGAGATCGTGTCGTGTCCTGATAGCCCAGTGGTAAATACTATTGTGACTTTTTCAATTCATATGTACTTCCTCACGATGTTTTTCTTCACCGATCGGTCAGTGATGTCCAAGATAAAGTAACTACTAAGTGTATTTTCGTTCATTTTGAACGAGACTCAATCAGCACTACCGTTGCATACCAATTGAATGAGTCTAATCTTGCACAAGAACTTACATCAGCTCAAACTCAATACATTCTTCGATTAACCGTGGAACCGAAAAGTGATCAAAGCCAACAAAGAGGTAACGTTAGAATGACGCAATGCCACCCGATAGTGAGAGGTAGGTATAACGGTCAGATGCGCTGGCGCACGAAAATGTGCTAAACGGTTACTGTTACACTTTATTCCGTTAAATGCGGAACACGGGAATGTTAATATTATTCGTGATGGACCACACTTTTTCTTGGCACTTTTTATTGGTGCCGAAGATTGCGTTCGTCTGACGAGTAGATAGACCAACGAACTGAAGAAGGGAGAGACTGGAGACAAAGAACCAAATTGGTAGAGGCCAGCACTGGAATACGATACAGAAGGAATTTATTGATTGACGGGAGAAATTAATTCTGGACAGTAACAAAAATTAGCATTCAACAATCGAAGACCAACTGAACATAGGCACAACATAACTTTTAGAGTTAAGATACCAACATCATCGTATCAGCCGATCGACGTCCACTGCTGGACATAGACCGCCCCTTAAGATACAACCAAGCAAACATCATCAAGTTGCAGAAACTCAAAAGTATCTCCAGCCTTCATAAAGTCCACCTCAAAAAGATATACATACATGAGAACAAGGATTCAATTGTCCCATTAAATTGCTTCGTTGTGTAGTTGCAAAACATTGTAAACGATTGTTATAATTGTTGCTATTCTCCACAACAATAGCTAGTCAATACAATAGGGAACTAGAACAAACAAAAGAGTAACAACTACCACTAACATCGTCGTATCGTACATTTATTTCGCATCGTACGAACAGCTGACAAAATATTGGCGTGTGTCTACTACAACGATATGGTTATATATATTGGCATGATTAACTAGCTTATGCTCGCGACTTTGGTCCGGGTTAATAGAGAGGTAGTTTATAGTTAGTAGATGTCCCGCTCAGGATTTTCCAAAATTTACCCCCCCCCCCCAGGGGACACGGTGGTCATGACACGGGGGTCCGACAGTTACGCGGACGAAGTCGCGGCCAAAAGTAAGTTTTTTTTTATAAATTAAAGTAGCGTTGGTTGTGTCTTATAACATCATCTAACTGCTATCTAAGTCCCATCTAAATCGGTTCAGCCGTTCCGGAGATTGGCCGGAACAAAGAGAAAGACAGACATACGAAAGACGAAAAACGGCAGAGTTTTTGGTATAAGTTCCGTGTGAACATTTATTTTGTAAAAAGCTGTTATTTTGACATTGCAAATATACTCTTTTATTTATTTGTCTATATAGATAGCAGTTGGAAGAGCGCAATCAAGAAAAGAAGATTTTTGCTTAACCAACCAGAAGAATCCCAAAGTAATAACCGTCTTTCCTTGCAAAGCCGTTCATAATTGAATCATCCTCAAACGGTTAACAATAAAGTGATGGCAATTAACAATTCAATTGATATTAATAAAGCTCTTGCTATCTAAATAGGTTAGACTGCTTCAACAGATAAATGCTGTGACGCAAACGAATCCAATCAATATCACAATGGAGCTCTTTAATTAGGGTGCACTTGATAGGTTCATTAAAACAGTGACGAGCAAAACCGGTTGATTAAATTAATGGATTCTGTGGCTTTTCTATATGTTGCTGTAAATAGAGTTTTAGAATACTACTTTTGTTCTTACTAAGGTTTTATATAGAGTACGTCCTAAAGATCGCCAAAAAAGCGCTGAGGCAATAAAGCTCGACGAATCTCGGAGAAACGATTCAACTGTCTTGGATCCCACAACGGAATTAATCAGAATAGCGGAGGAGTAAGAAAAAACATAATTTATATACAAATAGAAACAAGTAGGAGCCAGAATAGAACTAGGTCGATAGGAACATATAGAATGTTGATAATGATGTTGATAATTGGGAGAACCTCTCCCAGAAAAACTATATACTTTTTAGTTACTTGCTTTATCATCACCGTCGTGACGAGATACTGTATCCTCCTTTTTTTAGTACTTAACTGTAGCTTTAATCGGTTCTTTTTCCAATCAATTCATAATAGTTACGTCAGTTAATGCAACTGTTTCTTATTGAAACAGCGGAATGAAAGAGAACCACTTAGCAGCGCTAAAATAAAAGTTAATAACAACAATTAGCACCAACTTAGGAACGAAATCACGGCGCAACTGGAAACTTAATTCGGTTCTCGAGCAAATTGCATTCTTAAGTCTTGGGTAACAACTTAATTAAGTGAACAAAGAACGATACCTTTGAGTCACAAAACAATTTAATCTGAATAAAAATCTAACGTAAAAGCCATTGCAGAAAACACGTTGGATCTTTACCGAGATAATTTAGATCAAGATTAAGAAGGAATTTACAAAAAAAGGCAATGATGAACTTTTGATTTCGATCGCGTGGTTTTTTTCAACCGCGTTACGTTACGTCTTTGGTTAGCTCCGCTCTTGTAAGTCGTAGCGTAATGTTATTTAGCTTATGAGTTTGGCTATGATAATACAAAAAGACTTTTCCCAAATAAACAAGTACTTTTAGAGATCAGCTCGTTTGAAGAAACAAACTACTCTTAAAGAGTTGTAATCCCTCATAACTAATGTCCTTCATAAGAAAGAATAAAGAAAGATCAACTAATTTAATATTTTACGTAACGGTGGTCGCTTCCCAATCACTGCGGTTGGCAGAATTCCAAGCCTTCTCTCCTTGACCTGAAGCTTTCTATTCTTTAAGACCTGCACCGACCCTGATAATATAATACACTTGTTTCGAAACTTGGCCATACATTCGCGTTTCAACAATCATTAGTAAGTTGAAAATCATGCTAGGGAATCATCAATCTAGTCTTATTATAGTGAAGCTTATTATTTTGCGACCTTCGCAACTTTAAACATTTTAGTTCGTGATTTAGCGCCATTTCTTATTACTGCGGTTTTGGTTTTAGATTTAGATACAAGTATCATATTCAAACTTGAAAAAATGAAGGCTTGCCCCCTATTACTTAGACCTAAACATAACTGGCGAAATGTGGGTGCACTACTAGTTCACCTCTGCCTAACTCTTCGGGGATTACTGGCGTGATGTTATAATACTATTGAAAAGTTTTAATTCTCTTATCTCGTAAAAGTTTTGAATATATCTTATCTTTTACGCAGTTAGTTTATAACATTTTACGGCCCTGGCGCCCAAAAGTGACATAACAATAGCATCCATTGCTTCATTTGTTATACATTTCTAGATACGTTGCGAATACAACAGACAATGTACACTATATAAAAATACATTGTCATTTATAGTGTGCGAGAACTACACACGCGTCATGTAGATATTCGTGCTATAAATACACAGCACATTGTTAGAACCCTTGTTGCGTTGTTGTTATAGTAATTGTCGTCAAGCAATGAAGAAATCTTCACTTTAGTAGCGTCAATGAAGATTCATAGATCGTAATTGATAGTGGTTGTATAAAAAAACAAGCGAGTAACAATAGTATATAATTTAACAAGCTTATGTTCGCGACTTTGCCCCACTACTTTGTCCGCGTGTCAGTTATCGCGTACACAAGTTCAGTGGTTCTGCCGTGATGAGGTAACAGACAGACAGACAAGGTTTCACATTTACGTATATTATATTATTACATAACATAACATCACGCCTGTAATCCCTTGAATGGTTAGGCAGAGGTCCACACACATCCACATTTAGCCACTTACGTTTAAGTCCCATGTAATAGGGGGCGAGCCTATTGTCATCAAAGCATAAATCCAGACTCTGAGGTTGCTACTGAGAAATTCCTGATGGAAACACTCAAATAAGACTTACCCGACTTGGGAATCGCGCTCACGTGCTCGTCGCGTTTTGCGATCACTAGACAGAGGCAGTCGAGGTATTCATTGATACTCGGTATAAAGAATCAAGTACATCATAATGTTGTGCCGCTTATTTTGAATGCCGATGTTCATTTGTTTATAATCCTATGTCAGTCAGCCATTATTTTTCTTGTGAGTGTGACTACTGCAGAAATTATTCAAAACATTAATAAATTTCTAGACGTCTAACCTGCACATATCGTATGCGTCTCGCATTATATTTGCCGTTATTTCTAAATGTTTTGGCGTTATTTTTGTAGAATAACAAGCGGTTTTTTGCTGTTCTGTAAATATTTACATTCTTACTGTATTTACACACTAATGTGTGTAAAATATAATACCTATTTCTCGGTCTTGGTGTAATCACCAAGACCGAGAAATAGGTATTATATTTTATTATGTACGCAATTGGCTTTGCCATATAGTTGAATAGAAGTTTTCAAGGCAACTGTTGATAAAACATAATTTTATACGAAAAATTATTCTTATGTTGTTGCATTTTTTTTTTCTGATCTTAAGGTTTAATTACCGGCCGGTTTTGTTTCTATTTTCAAAAAAGTAATAATATCTTCTAGAATTTTTGCGACCTATTTGCAGCTAGCCTAGAAGTGGTCACTAAAAATAAAAATAAATAAAAAAAGCGACCAGGTTTTGGCGTAGTGGTTGAGCAATTGGCTGCTATGCTGTCTGTCGCGGGTTTGATCTCCGCACGGATGTAATAGTTTGTGTGGTCTACAGGTAGTTGTTTCTGTTTGTTTGTCTCATATTTGTAAAAGCATCTACAAAACACGAGAAATTCCTAGTAACATTGACCATGTCATGAAATATTCTCCGCGATCTATACTATATATATCATATATAGGTATGTATACTATTACGAAAGCTACATTTTAGGCCACATAACTTGTTTCCATACAATCTCACGTTCAAAATCTATCACTGGGCCATTAAAATGCATCTGTCTGTCTAGTTTCGTAAGAAGACGCGGGAAAGGCAGTCTGCGGTCGCGACCCATTACAACAACAACAAAAAAAAGTCGGCTAAGCTGTTCATGTAGGTCCGAAGCTGCCCGAAGTAGCCCGAAGTTGCAAAAAAGTGAATCGACTGGTCTCATTGATGCATTCAAGGTCAGAAGAGTATTTAGGTAAGTGGGTATTTTGATTGGCAGATTGGCTTTTAAATACTGGTCTCATAAAGACAGAAGAACAATAGACGCGTGCAGCCATTTTTTTAAATCTATTTTGGAAATAGAACCATATCGTAGTCATTTGTTTTTTACACGACTGCCCCAAAAAAAGGAGTGTTATGTGTTCAGGGTTAATGTATGTATGTATGTATGTATGTATGTATGTATGTATGTATGTGATGTTCTTTATTCCACCATAACTTTTGAACGCCTGAACCGATTTAGATGTATGGGGTATCGTTACAATCCTTGCATCGTTCCGAGTAACATAGGCTAGTTAAAAATAAAAAGAATCCTGTGTGGTCACTTTAAAACGTAAATTAATACCAGCCTCAAATATTTTTTTTATGAATCTGGCCGTGTCTATGTTTATCGTCTAGAATTTGACAAGTAGATTTAAAAAATATATAACTCTGTAAATAAAAATCGTCGTAAAAAAAACTACCGAGTAAACAAAGTACAAATATGTGCAATTTTGGCAGTCGTGTTTTTTATTTTTTTTTATTATAGTTGCTTGTTTAAGAAGTAAAGGTCACTATAAAAGTGGTACTATGGCGTGACTGAAATATGACTGAAATACTAAAAAGCAATGCTTCTTAACATTTCGTGTTTATCTGTCTGTTTGTTCCCACTGATATCCTAAACGGCTGGACAGATTTTAACGGGACTCACTGGCAGATGATGTTAAAAGGAGTAATTTTATTTGTGCGTAGGAAATTTTATTAAATTCGGTTCATTCTTTTGAAAAATTGGGACTTGAAAGTTTTTATTAAATTCCGTACAGCGTAAACGCTCTTAAATTAAATAAAACGTACTAACAGTATACTCTACTTTTAGTTTTGCCTCACACGATAGTCATGTCGAAACTTTAAAAGAAAATACCTGCAAGCTACAACAAAAAACAACAAAAAAAAAACAGTTAAAACAGTAGTATAAACAGTTTTTCTATCTTTCTTTAAGTACTGCCTCGTTGGTCTAGTGGTCGCAAGCGCGACTGCTGTGCATGAAGTCTTGGGTTCGGTTCCCAGGTCGGGCAAAGTGTTATTGTGTTTTTCCATCAGGAATTTCTCAGTAGCAGCCTCGGAGTCTGGATTTGTGCTCGGTTCATGGCAATAGGCTCGCCCCCTATTATATGGGACTAAAAAAAACATAACTGGCGAAATGTGGGTGTACTAATGGGTACCTACACCTCTGCCTAACCCATCGGGGATTACAGGCGTGATGTTATGATGTTATGTTATGTCTTTAAGTATTTTGGAAAACCTTTTTCTCATTTTTGCTGACAGCATGAGTTGAGACGAAGTATATATCTATCCTTTTTACCAATTACCTCGAAAACATGATTGACACAGGTAAACATTAATACGAGATTAAAAACACGTTTTTTGAAGAACATCGGGTTATTATCGTCATTACATTAATGGCGGTTGCATGCGCACACGCAGCATTGAATACAAAGAATTCATTTCTTCATTATTGCTTCATTTTAGTAAATTCCATTCAGGTCTCAGTGAAGACGAAAAGAAATATGATTCGAATTTTAATTAGAATCGTCTTTTAATATAATCGTTTTGTAATAAAAAGAGTCTGCAGTAAATTACAACTGAATAGATGACGTACGTAGACTCACACTTGTCTGATTCTATTTCGGTTAACAGTGGTCGAACCTGGTATCATAAACCAAACTATCACGAAATTAGACTCCACTAAGAATATCTTATGGGATTTTTTTTGATGAAACTGCCTCATCTGTGTCCGGTTCCAAGACCCCAAGGAACCCCGAGGTGATATTTTATATTATATAACATCACGCCTGTAATTAATCCCCGAAGGGTTAGGCAGAGGTGTACCCATTAGTATTTACACCCACATTTCGCCAGCTATGTTTTTAGTCCCATGACCATGTAATAGAGAGCGAGCCTATAAATTGCCATCAACCGGGCACAAATCGAGACTCCGACGCTGCTTCTAAGAAATTCCTGATGGAAAAACCCAATAACACCTTGCCCGACCTGGGAATCGTACCCAAGACACAGCACAGCTCAGTAGCGCGATTTTTTATATTAGTCATTAGAAAACACCGACGCAGTATACGCCATGGTTGTTTAAGATATTTGGCGGTTATTACATTACACGTCCAAATATTCTTATGTAACATCACTTGAGGGAAAGGTATACAAGTTTATATCTCCTATAACATAAATCGGTCAACCGGTGAATGTAGGACTACATAGTATCAATTATATAAAAATCGATTGGCAAATCGATTTCGATTTAAATTACAGATAATTACGATTATTGCATGATGCACCAAATTGGTCACACGATATTATGTGTTAGGTTTCTATCTGTACTATTGTTTTGTAGGGTTGCCAATGAGTGAAAGTGAATTTTGGTTGAATTGAGAACTGATTGCTGTGTTTCATTTGTTCGAATCCAGGTTAAGGATAAAAACCAGTCAAGTACGAGCCGGACACACACGCGAAGGGGTATCAAACAAAAAAACGATTCTCTTTCGTGAGGTTCTTGCTCGTTCTTCTCCATAGAGGCCTACTTCCATTTTGGAACGAGCAATTAGCTTCAACTTTCTGACTAACTGACCGACTCCTTGAAAATTCAAAAGTGCTTTTAAATGGTCTAATTGAAATAAATGTTTTGTCTTTGACTTTGACTTGGCAGCCACTGATTCTAGTGGGCCCCGTCTATGCTGCGCTTGCTTACCCTAGACTTACTGTAGGGATGAGATCAATGAAACACAGGACTGCTAGAATAGTACTGATTGTTTATTCGGATGTAGCTGAATATATATTGCTTACAACTATGGAGTACATGCCTATATAGTACTACAGCTCCCCCTTAACAAAACAAAAAAAAAAATTGACAAAATTTTTTTTTTTTTTTTTTTTTTTTAGAATAACATAAAATGCTTATACAGAGAATAATATAATTTTATTTAGTACATGATTATAACTAGTATACAAAAACATGTAAATAATATAATTGTTATTTCTAAGTATAATATAATTTAGTTCGGTTCTTATGAACTGTATCGAGCTTTCCTTTTTTAATAATTTCTACATTGGGTGACAAATCTCTTACAACTACATACGGTCCAGAAAATATAGGACTTAATTTATTGCCGGTTTCCTCTTTTAATAAAATCTGATCATTTGGCTTATATGTAATAGGCTTAATACTGGCATCATACTTTTGTTTTCTTATAATTTTTTGTTTAATAATATTTTTACGAGCTTCATTCTGCGAACTTTGTAACCTGAATTTTAATTCTAAAGGATAATCGTCATGATTATACAATGGTTCAACAGATGATAATATATTACTAGGCAAATTACATTTCTTACCGTATACCAATTCAAATGGAGTATAGTTAGTAGCGCTGTGCACTGATGTGTTGTATGAGAAGCACCAGTAAGGTAACCATGTGCTCCACGTCTGAGGATGATTATCGCACTGTATCCTTAGATATGCGCCTAAATGTTTGTGTGCGTTCTCTAATGCACCGATACTCTCATGGTGATAAGCAGTAGACTGTAACTTGTTAATTTGTAAAAGTTTACAAACCTCTGACATTGTTGTGCTGATGAATTCCGCTCCTCTGTCAGTTGCGATGCTAGTAGGAACACCATACTTAAGAATAAAATTCTCCACGAATATCTTTGCAATCTCGTTGGAGTGTTTCGAAACGAGTGGACACGCTATTACAAATTTTGAAAGCTCACACTGAATACTTAAAATATATGAATTATTATTAATATCTTTATCTAAAGGTCCTACAATATCTAAGTATATTTTCTCAAATGCCGTGTGGGCTGTGGTGGTCACCACCATTGGCTCTTTCGTGTATCTAGAATACTTTTGTGTCTGGCACTTATGACACTTTTTAACAAAGTCATAGATATCTCTCTCCATATTGGGCCAAAAATAATATTTTTTTATATTATTTAACATTCGCCTAATACCCGCGTGGCCACTTGTGGGTAATAAGTGAAAGTCGTTAATAATAACTCTTTTATCGTCTTTGTCAATAATTCTTTGTACATCCTTTAAAACACATATTCGCGGTCCGGACCACGTTGTATTATCTTTTATTTCTTTCACTAACTTTTCTATGAAAATATTATTTGTGTTATTTTTAATAAAATATATCTCTTCAATATTGTATGAAAGACAATAATCTCCGAGCTCCCTCGCAAATGCGGCTGGCGTCAATTGCGATCGGGTTGCCGGTTTTATAAACATAGTCATTTGAGACGGTAAATAATATAGTGTACCCGTGCTACTGACTTGTGTGTCATCAGTATTATTTAATTGCAATCTATTCCATTCATGTTTGTTAATGAATCTCAACTCAACAGATTCTTTCGGCTTACTATGTGTTTCCACAACTTTTGGTTGATCAGGCCAATCGTCAGTGGTTGCCATAGCATCCGAAGAGCTGTCCCCTAATAATTGCTTTTTCTGTCCTCTAGTCATAACATTTATGACACATTCATGCATCTGTTTTAATTCTTCTGACGACAAACACACTCGAGATAACGCGTCTGCTGCCGCATTAACTCTCCCTGGCACATAACTAATGTCGTAATCATATTCGTCCAGAATCAGTCTAAATTTTAATAACCTACTAGACGGGTCTTTTAAATTAAACAGATACACTAACGGCTTGTGGTCCGTATTAATCTTAAATCTGCGGCCGTATAAATAAGGTCGAAAATGTTTTACTCCCCATACTATAGCAAGTAGCTCTTTCTCTATAGTCGGGTAATTCTTTTCAGCTTTATTTAGACTTCGGCTAGCATAAGCTACTGGGCGGCCGTCTTTGTTAGACAACACGGCGCCTAACGCGTATCCCGATGCATCAGTTTGTAAAGTGAACGTATTGCTGTCGGAAAAATCGGGATATTGTAATACTGGTGCCGAAATTAAACATTGTTTTAACGATTCGAAGCTATCTTGACATTCCTTATCCCATACGAAGGTGACATTCTTTTTACTTAAATTATTTAATGGATGAGCAATGTGTCCAAAATTTTTGATAAATTTTCTGTAATAATTGGCAAACGCGACAAAACGCCTTACTTCGTCTACAGTTTGCGGCACTGGATAATTTTTTATTACATTTATTTTTTCTGGGTCTGGGAGAATGCCCTTATCTGAAATTATGTGACCTAAATATAACATGTCCTTTCTTAAAAATACACATTTAGCTGCGTTCAGCTTTAAATTGACTTTCCGAAGCCGCTCAAAGATATGTATCAAATTTTTGTTATGTTGACTAAGCGAATTCCCATAAACAACCAAATCATCCTGATAAACAAGGCATTTTTCATAGTTAAGGCCCGCCATTGCTATAGTCATCATTCTGGAAAATGAACTAGGACTAGTCTTTAGACCCATCGGCATCCTAGTCATTTGGTATTGACCAGAACAAAATGATGTGTACTTTCTACTCTCTGGTTCCAAGTTTACATTGTAAAATGCTTGATGTAGGTCAAGGTGACTAAAATAGATACAACCGGATAACGAATCTAAAATCTCGGTTATATGTGGCAGTGGAAATTTATCATTTTCTATGACATTATTGAGCTTCCTGTAATCTATAACTAGCCTCCACTTTTTCTCACCGCTAGCGTCTGATTTTTTAGGCACTAGTAGAATCGGACTCGACCATTCGCTTGTGCACGGTTCTATTATCCCTTCAGCTATCATATTATCGAGTTGTCTTTTTACCTCAACCTTCTGTGAGTGAGGTAACCTGTAGGGCTTAACAAATACTGGTTCGGCATTCGGCTTTAATCTAATTGAATGTTGGTATATGTGCGTAGTTGTTAATTTATCCCCGGGTACGAAGAAAATATCAGGGTATTTAGCACATATACTTTCAATCGACATTTGTTCCTCTTTGTTTAAATGTTTAAGATTTAACATCGGAAGTATAGTTTTAACTCGATTTGTATTTCTGTCGCATTTGTTAAAACTGCAAATATTATAATCCGAAGCGCTATGTATAACAGGTTGTAGTTTATCTATAGTTAATTCGGCTTCCGTAGTATTCAAAACCCGTATCGGTATTTTACCATCAATTGGTCTTACTAACGAGCTAGCCATGAACACACCCTCACTCAATTCGCTTGCACAAACAACAGATTCACCTAATTTTTCTGTTTGTATAAAATGTATTGATTCTGATCTTGGAGGTATGACAAAACATTTATTATAATTATTGTCACTCGTCTTAATTGGTAACGTAATAATGTTTCCAACCTCATTACGCATAATTACATTGTTGTTATTGTAATCTAATAATGATTTATACTTGCGTAAAAAGTCATCGCCAATTATGCCATTCACCGAACATGGCAATGTTTTAAATACATAAAATATATGGTTAAAGGTGGCGTCATTCGCTACTAAGTTTAAATACACATAGCCTATTGATTGTACCTTGCCCCCTAGTCCATTGATCTCTGAAGTTTTGCTATAAAAGGGAATGTTTAGTTCAACAAGATGTTTATGTTTGATGGCCGAGATTGACGCACCCGTATCTAATAACCATTGAAATGGGCAACCATTTACGGAGAGTGATATCGTTATGCTACTGTTACATGATAAAATATTTGGTACACGATTATTCACGAAAAAACTGGTTCGGATTGCCTGATCCATCTGATTTCTTTTCATTTTCCGTCATAACACGCATCGTCTCATTATTTTGTGTCCCCTTATTTCGATTGTAAAAGGAAGTCTTACCTCGATAAGGTCTATTTCTAGGTCCGTTCTGCCACGAACCTCGCGACGCATGACCTCGGCTAGCTCCCTGGTTGCTCGCGTAATGTCCACCTCGCACCTGACCTCTGCTTGACTGCCCTCTAAAGTATCGTCCAGATTGGCCTCTAAAATAATTATTTGTCCCTCGCCTGTAATGGTAATTGTTTTTATGAAATGTTCTAATTTCACCTGGGGAAGAAGATGCCGTCGTAGTGTCCTCCTCCACAGCTGCTTGAATAGCATCCTTTAAGGAATCGAAGTTCCGTGCAGTAATAATTGTGCCTAGACGACGGTTTCGCAATCCGTCGGCAAATCGCTTAATTGCCTGTTTTTCATTTAATTGCCTTAAGAAGTTGTAATTTTCGGGTTTACCGTCTGATTGCGAAACAGTCAGATCAACAAACATTTCGGTTATAGTTTTGCCATAATCATCAATTGTTAAATCATTCTGACGAAAAGAATGTAATTTGCTTTGTAATGCTGTATGGGACTTTTTCGGCAGTAGTTGAATGCTCATATCTTTTAATAAGTTGTCTACTGAGTCATAGCTAGTACTAAGTTTCAATTTTGCTGCTTGAGACAACCGACTCTTTAATACAAACACAATCAATTCCTTTTGGGATTCTACGTCCAATATTGAACTGTAATAATCTATACTATCAATGACCTGTCTAACAGTATGCTCCTCATTATTTATCATAACAGGCACCAAGTTTAGTGCTACTTTTAAATCAAATTTCCCCATTATTGGCAATGATTTTCTTTCCTCTTTACTGACGCTTTCTGAATCAGAGCTACTGTTACTAGTCACTGAGTCACATAACTCTTTTATATTAGTATACAATTCATTTATTTTTAAGCGATAATCCTGTATTATACTTAACTCTTCACTTTTATGATATTTTATGTTACTTCCAATACTAATCCATAGCTTTTCAAATGATAAATATAAAGAACTTGCTTCAATTAATTTCTTACCACATACATTAGATTCGCGCCTGCGTTTGGGACCTACCTTTACCAAGTATTGTCTAATCTTGTACAAATCACTATATATATTTTTTAGTCCTTCAGCCATAAACACCTATGCTCTTTTAATCGTACCGCAAACACTGTTTCACATACCGGTACATAACGCGCACTTTTATTTTTGTTAACGAGTTTCGCACTTAAACACTTTGATTTTTATTCACACACAACACTTCGTTAGAAATAAGATAGGGTTCATGTCTATTATTTGTTCATGGATGTAGTTTGGCACGCGCAATCAGCCGACCTCTGTTGGACAAAGCTCCGACGACGTTCGGACCATCTCAAGCCCCTAAAGGCCTGCTGGTTTATCTCCTGACGCATCCACCGTGTATGGCATTTCTTATACGCCTTATATCCGAAATACAGCAATATAGCTGCGACCATGCATATAACAACTACTGATATAATGGTCTGAGTGTTCATATGCGCTCCAATTTCTTGTAAATTCGCGTTATTGCCAGCACCTGCAGCGTTCTGGGCCAGGAAAACCTCCTCCTTGGTTTGATATGATTGACACATCACGAATTATTTAATTTTATCAAATTACGGTGAAATTATTTGATCACGTATTTCATTTTTAAAGTAATCTACAGTCACGCGCGAAATTCGATACTCGTCTCTCGCGCTACCGGCAGGGTCGCCATGTAGGGATGAGATCAATGAAACACAGGACTGCTAGAATAGTACTGATTGTTTATTCGGATGTAGCTGAATATATATTGCTTACAACTATGGAGTACATGCCTATATAGTACTACAATGCGGTCAATACACAAATAATAGTAAATACTCGAGCGACTTAGCATACACAAGTGTCTTCATTTAAATAATTCAAAGAAATATTTACACAATGACAAAAACATGACGCTTTGTTCAGTTCATTGCACTTTTCGGAAAATCGTATTTCGTCTTTTATAATGCGCACAGCAAAAGAGTCGGACTCTTTTACCTGCGTCTGTATTTACGATTGCATTCAACCCTGATCTTTTCAAAGATAGAGTGAACAGGCTTTTTCTGGGAAAGCTCACTCCATCGTAGACTTTGTCTCTGTCATGACCTAGACTAAAGTCAAAAGCAAAACCGACCCAAAAAAAAACATAGTGTGTGTGGCAACCCTGTATTGTTCTCAGAACATCAGCAGACGTTACATCAGTACAATGAATAAATCAATAGCTGTGGTATACCATTAAGAAAGAAGCCATTACGTTTATAGCCCTCGCTTGCTGTAACCGAGTTACTTGACCACTCTATAGATAATTTGAGGAGTGAATATTTTTGTCTGTGATATTGCTAGCTATCATTTGGCTTGCCTGCTTACCAACTGTTTTGAAGTTCTTTAAAAAATTACATAATATTTGGCCCGACATGCTTTTAAATTCATATTTATATAAAAGGCAATCGTTATTGATAACTGATCTATCAACATACGACTCAAACTGCTGCACGCAGATAGCTATTATGACGTAGACATGCGCAAAGAAATCTTTTACCAAATTTATCCCCTAAGATGTTGAAACGAAGGGATCAAAGTTTGAGATCGCCAATAACCAACATTTACGCGGACGAAGTCGCGGGCAAAAACTAGTAGTTAATTATACGGTTTTGTCTTTATACTAATTCAGCCATTTGTTATCCCAACCTAAATAAATTATGGACCAGCTAATAATCTTGAAAATGTCATGTATTTTCATGGTCCGAGTTAAACAGATGTTCCCGGCAATTTATGGAAATAAAGATAAATTACCTACGCTCTTTAAATTATGGTTCTAGCATTGTAAATCTAATTAGATAAATAATATCAAGCATTCTAAATATGACTCCCGTTAATTAACTATTATAAGCAAGTTTATGTGACATTTAATTTAACAAAACTGTTAAAATGATTTATAGCTCAATTAAAGCTTAATGAAGAACGTTATTAAGCTTTTAATATTAATTTCTCGCTATCCTTTTACGGCATTTAACTACGGAAGAGTGTGCAGTTAAATCGAATTAAAAATTAATCAACGGATCCTGCACGAGCAACTCCCGGTCAATGACGCACGATGTATAAAGAGAGCATTATAAAAGACCAATAATTATAATAGACCAATAATTATAATCGACATACAACAACCTAAACTAGGTATTTCATTACGAGAGCAGACGCACCAGGAAGATGATGAAGATACCCCAGAGTAAAATGTTAGTTTTTAGCTTCTGCCAGCGACTTCATCAGCGAAGACGACTTACGTTGCCAAGATCCTTCATTATCACACGGGAAAACCAAAGCAGGATAAAAAATTATTTGCGGCAGCAAGATGAATATCTAATAGTGTGCCAAAATTCAGCTTATTCCATTCAAGCGTTTAAGCGTGAAAGAATATGTAACATCCATCCATCCCCACAAACTTTCGCGTTTATAATAGTATAGTAGGATTCTAACCAATCTTCACAGACATAAAAAAAGTGTTTCTAAATTGAATTTCCTATCGATTTCCCTTCATCAACTACTTCTATTAATTCTCGATAAGCATCGATTTACCAATCAAAATAAATGAAAAATGTGGTCGTTGATAACCGCAGGCGATATAAAGTGAAACAGTAACAGCTGACTCAAGGAAAGTTTGACGAAATGATTTGATCTCACTTTTCTGATGAAACTGAACATCAGACGAGAACTTAATGATCCGAGACTAGTTGATTTTCAAGCGTTTAAAAATAATCATGGATAAGTAAAACTTATAATAACGAATAATGAAAATCACACTGTGACTAATAGGCATAACGCTACTGGTGATAAAAATGTAAGTGTTTATTATGATACTGGCTAGAATACGGTAGAACGAACGTGTAAATAACAATATCTATATACATAAATATAAAAGGCAACCGTTAGGTACTGACCGACTGATCTATCAACACACAGCTCAAAACACTTAACGGATTGCGCTGAAATTTGGCACGCAGATAGTTATTATAACGTAGGCATGCTCTAAAAAAGTAACTAACTAACTAACCCCATAAGGGGAATGAAACGAAGGGTCCAAAGTTTGTATGGAGAAGATTAGATCACCAATAACCGACATTTACGTGGACGAAATCGCGGGTAGAGGCTAGTGTAAAATAAGACGTTAAAGATGACGTAACAGATGTAGAAGATGGTATGGAGACCTTGTGTGCGGCTCGTACAGAACAGCACAGAAGAGAAGAGATCAGTTTCTGTGGCTTAAGAGCAAAGTCAAGCAGAAGCAGTAGTTAGCAGGTGAAGACCAAAGCTATGACGGTAGAAACGTAAACAACATCGTATAAACATAAATACCTATTTCAAGATTACTTAACAAGAGCTGATAACAAAGATTAGAGTTAACGTGAAGATGACAGATAAGATAACAATTGTTCAGTCAATAAAAGGAAAGTATTTTACTTTTGACATTTCTCTTCTTACATCATTGAACTGGGATGAAACAAAAAACTTTAGATGCGCCAATAAGCATCCAAGGTTAATAAAAACAAATGTCGTAATGACTTCGTAATTTACTACAACATTACGTCTCTGATGACTACCAAATGTATTCAGAAGGCGTCAAAGTAAACTGAGAAAAGTAGATAGATACGCTATCGACTCGTGAAGACATCAATCACGATTCATATACAGTTGCCCTATATACAACTAACGATTTATTACTGTATACGGTATACTGCACTTTGATTTACTTTAATAGTTACTCTTGCTGACTTACTTCGAAATGTCTGTCGTTACGTAACAGTATCGGTCCCAAAACTGTTCCCTAGGGCATTCCTAGGACTTTTATTCTGTTCATTTCTTAATAGATTGAATAAGTTTGATTATCATGGTGATTAATTGTTTCATTTGAAAACTAATTTTACTAACTAGACTGTAATATCCATCTAAGTTTTAAATGGAGTTTTATATTTCAATTCTCCATCTCTGTCATCCATCTTCACATAGTTTGCCATTACTGGGTTAGAAAGAACTTGACAGAATGTTAAAGAAATAATTGTCGGCTGCTACCTAGAACACATAAACTAACAAGCCAAGTTCAAAGCGGTTCCTTAGAAAAAATGGTCTGCCCATAACAAGTCCCATTAAATGTTAGGAATTTCAAGAGTACTGGTTCCACATTAAAGCCTTCTATACACTCAACCATTTTTCAAAGCGTAATGCTCCATTTATTTCCAAGATGCGTATCAAAGTGTTATAACTCTTTCAATGTAAGTACGTCGAATTGGCTCATGTGAAAGAGCCTTAACTCGAAGGCAGTATGTAATGTTAGCCAAGTTTATTACCAAGTTTACAAAACGGGGTTTCGATGACGTATATGAAAATTTTTGATGACAAATTCTTGCAAACATGTCATAATATTAGCACTTTGGCGAAAATAATATTAAACTGCATATACACGCGAAATTGAGCTCTACTACGTAGCGGTTGAGTTGAGTTTACACTGACGATAGAAAAGATTAATTGGTGCAATATATTTGTGATGCAAGCTTGATTTCAGTTTTCTAGCTAACTATGTTGACACGAATGCTTAGATAAAGAGGTAGGTACTTACGGGTGATATCCATAGCTAGAGTACTGGTAATACACACTCCCATCTTCAGTTTGAACACAATCACTCAAAAATTACAAAAAAAAAAATAACCCTTTCAATGAAACGTGAACAAAACCCGCCACTTGCACTGATTTCCAGTAAATACTGATACGAACACACTGATATAACACAAAATCCTGTTAGTAAAGTAACCTCACTAGGGTTGACTGAAGCCTCATAGGAACAATAATTTAATTACGTTCCTCCCTTCCTAGTTCGAATTTAAACATTCGATTTTTAAATGTACCGGTAATATTTGACATTAGATAGCCATATTTATTTTTTGTTATAAGATCGAGCACACACGACCGCGCGTCTACAAAATCGGGCGCAGACTGCGGTACTAAGTGTGGGCTGAATGTTTTACTTTGAGCAAGCGGCTCTCAATCTTTCGGAATTTCCATCTGTATTGTAAGTAACCTCTTGTTTGTGACTAGTGTTCGATTTGCTAATGCTTTTGTCTATTGTTTCTGGGAAATTCTGTTTGTAAGGTTTAGATTGAGTGTGTTAGAAAATTGTTATCTTGTTAGCTTTTTGATTCTTACTTGATTGTTATCTTTAATGATGTCTACTAAAGTAAACCAACTTGTAGTGGTGTATAAATAAGATAGTACTCTCGAGTTAAAAATCCTTATTAGATGATTTAAAAATTAGGTACAAAAACATTTTTTATTTTACATTTTTTTCTCTTATGTACAGCCTGTTAAGATTTAGTGCCACAGACCAATAGAAATACCAGTTTTATGCAACACAAAGACTTATTCATTTTGCTTTGAAGTACGTCTTGTGAACGTAAAACTACAGCAAGCTTATACAGTTTATAGACGAAATTTAAAGACCAATTTATAACAAGCAATAACCAATGAAAAAATTTTGAAACATTGAGAAACCCTGACTGTCTTTTGTTTTTATAAATTGTTGATGTTTGATGACATTCAAGCTATGAGTAAAATTCAGTATGCATATTGCAAATATTTTTTTACTTACTTCCTTTATGTTACTAACTTTTGCGCTCGGTTTCTTCCGCGTAAATGTTGGCCCCCGTTTCATCAACTTAGAGAGTGAATTTTGGAAAATCTTTTCTTAGCGCACGTCTACGTCATAATAACGATCTGCGTGCAAAATTTCAGCGCAATCTGTTTAGTAGATTGAGCTGTGTGTCAGTTAGTAACTTTTGCCTTTTATATATTATAAATAGATTTTAATAATAAGAAATTTCCACTGCACTTTTCCGTCCATTTCCTTAGCACAAAACGTTTTTTTTTTTTATGATATTCTATGTGCATTTCTTAGTTAAACTTGAATGTTCATAAAACTTATATGTGAAATGTAAACCCAGTTACATAAACCCGGGTATCCATTACGTAACTATCAGTATCCAGGTCGATATTCGAGTTCCCAGTGACCTAGACGTCTATATTATCTTACGCCAGAGACAGGCAGACGCCTACCCTTGCAGTAGCGAAACGAACCTTGAGTCTTTACAGTAAGATTTAAAATCAAATGGAAGTGTTGACGTTTATTTTTATAGGCCAACTTCTGCGGGAAGTGTCGGTAGCTTTTCCAGTAGTAATTTGATATTGTCGGTCTTTGATTGGTGGAAACGGGAATAGTAAAGTCGGTATGACGGACGTTTGAATTAATTATGTAGATAAGTTTTATTAAGTTACTATTTTTTAGTTTTTCAGTAGTTGCGTGATTTTATGCATACATACATATAACCCATACTATTCATAATGAATCTCGCTATAATATTAAAAAAGAATTACCCAATCCGAAAGGTAGTTCCAGAGATTAGCGCGTTTAAACATACACACAATCAAAACGTCTCTCTTGAGCTTTATTCTCGCCCCCTATTGCATGGGACTTAAACATAACTGGCGAAACGTGGGTGTACTAATGAGTACACCTCTGCCTAACCTTTCGGGGATTACAGGCGTGATGTCATGCTTTATTATATCAGTATAGATTAATTTCCTACCAATAATAAAAATGTGTAAGTTTGTGAAGATATTTAGATGTTTGTCACTTAATCACGCGTAAACCGTAAACCATTTTCTGGATTAACACACAAAATACTTTTTATCCCGGTAATGTGTTCCTTTGGGATAATAGCTCAACTTACTTTACAGAAAGCTACTTTTTACGCGGGCAAAGCAGAATCAAAAGCTAGTAGATAATAACGTACTTTCCTTTATCGTGTGGGCAGTAAGGTCTTGCGACCCCACACACCCTAGTGTCAGAGTTTCTAAACCGCCTCAAAGGCGTCTGACATGTTTAGAGGGAGTATTCCCGTTTGAGCACCTAGGGCACCAATCCATATTTTAATGTGGTACTCTAAGGGCACCAAGCTATGGTGCTCAAAAAATAGGTGCTTAAACGGGAACATTTCGGTTTGAGTGGGACAGTAATAGGCTGGTATAAGTCCAGGTTTCCTCACGATGTTTTCCTTCACCGATGACAGTGTTGAATAACGTAGGTACCTACTACATTTTGGTATATTGAAATAATTAATTTGATTTAAAGCCTGTTTTCGAGTTCCAGTCAGGGTTATCTTCGCAATAACCCTGGCTGCCGTATAAAAGCGGGCTTTAGACGATTTTATACTTACCACGAGCCTGAGTTTAGAAATCCAATGCTTTCAAACTAATTTCCTTCGATTACTTTCACAATTTATGGCGTATTGCCAGGCTTTATGCTAATACATGCTCCGACTGATATTTCTCCAATTATAATGATTACAGCTAATTAAAAGGCGAAACCACTTTTTCTTTCTACTTAAAAAAACGTTGGTAAACAAACAATATTTGCACAGACTTGCAGATTGTGTTATACAGGGTAATTGAAAATATACCCGAAACCTTGAAAGGGGTCATTGTACTCAACAATATGAACAACTTTTAATATGGGACCAACCCTGAAATCATGGAAAAAAAACAGCTGATCGGTTTCGGGTATATTTTCAATTACCCTGTAGATATAATATTGTCCTAACATCACGATTTTTATTTCTCGAAAGACGTGTGGTATCTCTATCTCCTAACTCCAAATATGGATATATCCTATCTAGCAATAAAACTTGCGACAAAGCAGTTTAAGTAAGTCAAGTAGTAATTTTAATAAACTATGTAAACAGCATGATATCGATCCATTTTCAACCAGTGTGTCCTCGGCCAGGAAGTCCTTAAGCCGAAACTTTTTCATATAGTTTAACATAATATGATAGTTGTTAGTGAGAGTAGTCCTTTTGTCAGATTTCGATTTTGTATAGCTGTGTAGTATATAAGTTATTCAGTAATTTCTTTCTTTTGTTGTTTTGTTTCTGTAGGCAACTGCAGTGTCCACAGAAAATATTATTATTCTGTATCTTATAAGTGAAGACCTGTATTGGCTGTCAGTCTAATTTTCTGTCACTAGTCTGTTTTCTTCTAGCTGTCGGTCTTCCATGTTACTTAAATAAATAAATAAAAATAAATAATGTATTTTTTTCTAGACTGGTCTTTCCCACTCTTGGGCAAAGGCCATCCCCTATTCCTTCTACAAAATTACAGTGGGCATATCATCTAGAGGACTAGATGATATGCCCACTGTAATTTTGTCATAAATAACCTATTCCAAGTTTGTATTCCAGACACACGATCATTGCAGATGTAGTGCAGATACCAGGATTGCATAAGTAGAATGGGTTTTTGACCAAACGTTTAAGGTTATCTTCAATGACGTGAACGGTTTTAATTTCATGGAGTGTTCTTATTTCAAATGCTGTAACAATATTGTCATCGAGATGTAGAAGTGTGTAGTAGTTTTTTTTTAAATAGAACAGTAACATTATGGTACATGGAATTTTTATCTATTAGCCTATTTCTGAAAAAAAATAACCTGGGATTAGAATGCAATTTTAATGCTATCGTTTTTACAACACGGGAATTACTGATCTAATATTTCCATACGATAGGCAGGTCATATTATCGTATTAAAAAATCTAACGTATAGATAATCCTGGCTTTACAATTGCTGAAAATACAAACTGCAAAAAGTTTGCTATCTCCCAATAGTGTTTAAACATGTTTATGTTTCCTCCAGTCACGGCATTATCATCAATAACCCATCAATCATGTATCTGTAGAAGTTTTCAATACAAATAGGAACCAGAGACGCTAATGTCTCTCACATTACAACGTGTTTTTACGTCATAGATAAGTTGTAAATATCAACTGTAATAACCCTCTATACATCAAGAACAAGATATACCTATAAAGATGCACTTAACTTCTAAATGTATGAAGATAAAACTGTCAGAACTTGTCATGTTTTTATTCTGAAAATGATTTAGTTGATTAATAAGAAACTAAGTTCTCCCCGAGTGTAAGCTTTTACTTTTATTTAAAAATAAACTAGGAATCTATAACATAATTCACGCGAACGCAGTCACGGGCAGAATGCTAGTAAACTAATAAAACCAGGGGGCCTACCCTCTCTAATTAAAACAATATTACTTTAATATTACTTTGCCTCGTTGGTCTAGTGGTCGCAAGAGCGAGTGCTGTGCATGAGGTCTTGGGTTCGAGTCCCAGGTCGGGCAAAGTGATATTGGGTTTTTCCATCAGGAATTTCTCAGTAGCAGCCTCGGAGTCTAACCGGCGAAATGTGGGTGTACTAATGCGTACACCTCTGCCTAACCCTTCGATGATTATAGGCGTGATGTTATGTATGTATGTACTTTGCCTTACGCACTGATCGATTTTCAACGCTCGGCTCAGCGCTGACAGTCGTTAATTCAACAACAGTAATTACAAAGTAATGTTAAAATAATAATGTTGTAAGAGATGGTGGTAGGTGGTAGGTTGAACATGATTAAACGAGCCAGAACCTCTACAGTACTAGCATCCTTAAAAAAACAGTAACAAAATTGCCAAACAAACCACTTACCCATATTGTATCAGCCTTTAAAATTATACCTCGTTAATATTCTATCAGAAGTGCTATAAAACAGTTTAATCACACCATTGTGTACCGATCTGTTACGAAACTAGAACACCGTATATCTTAAACGTACAGTCGCCCGCTCATCAGATTATACCGTTTTGTTGTAAAATCGCTCCTATTACAACCGCATAAGATGCCGCAGTAACGCGCAGTCGTCCGTACGTACTTTACTTATGTAGGAGTTACGTGATGCAATGAAACTGGGCGGGAAATAAACTCATTGGTTATGGAAGGACTCAACATCTGTCTGGCCTTTTTCTAGCTATGTCGGGGTTGGATTCCAGTCCAGGCTGCCTGATGCAGTTTGAAATGATTTTACTTGGAACAAACTGTATGATGGAAAAACTATTAGTAACGAAGCAACTCAG
This sequence comes from Hoplodrina ambigua, assembly GCA_949774945.1. Classification (NCBI taxonomy): domain Eukaryota; kingdom Metazoa; phylum Arthropoda; class Insecta; order Lepidoptera; family Noctuidae; genus Hoplodrina; species Hoplodrina ambigua. The sequence goes on along the minus strand of OX458969.1, from coordinate 2,643,803 downwards.
AAATGTAACTGAGTCGAAATACATCTACACTGCAAGTCCCTCTCCCTATCATGGGCACATTGTCCCGCCAAGTCCTATTATCCTTGAATATAGAATATAACACAGAAACCCTAATTTATTGTCTTCCAAATCCGCTTGATCCAGAATAACATAGAAAATATTTTTAAAAGCAAAAGATTCAGTGATAACAAAAAAACTAAATTCTTTATTTATACAATAACTATGTATAAAACCTAATAAATAACAAGTAAACAATACTGTAAGATGATCAAAAAAACCTGAAGGCTAGTCATGTGTTGACTCGGTATCACCTTAGCAATTGTAATAGCAATAAGTCGCAAGTAATACGTTGCTCACAACATTTGTTAAGGCACATATATATCAATAAATTAATAAAAAATACCTCAAAAAGGCATGTTTGACAAGGACAAAGTTATATACAAAATTTTCTAAATTTTTTTGAGACCATAGATAATTATAGACAACAATATTACACCAATAAGTTGATATAAGGGGTTCAAAGTTCTCGGTTGGTTTTGTTTTTGGGTATACGTTTCGAGGGGTGAATCTGTAACAAGTTGATGTATTAGGATGGGAAAGGGATAATTAAATGGAGGAAGTAGGTGCTGGCATTGTTTTCTAATATTTAATTAATAGGAACCAGAGGGCGCGGGCGTATGTACGTATTGTAGTATTCACACCAAATATGAGCACACCTAATAGGGCATTCAACAACCGTCACTGACACCTAGAACTTGTCTCTTTTAAAAATAGAAGCGAATTTCAAAATAATAAAAAAAGAACGTAATAATTAAAAATACTTACATAATCGCCTTGAGTACGGAGTGGGCCGCAGTTGCCTGCCAACTTGAATGGAGGCAAGAAGCCTTTCCCGGGGCGTTACCTCCCGACGAGGTGGCGGCAGCTTACGATCTGATGCCTGGGGTAATAAATAAAATTATAATTAGACCAAGAATAAAATAAGGTAGTCTTGCACAGACAATAATATCCATATTTTACTTGAGTATTGTTTTTGGAACCACGCTGTTCATTATCGATATAAATGGATTATGCACCTTGGACATACCACATACATATGCTGATAACACTGCAGTAGTTTTCTTCGGACAAACATGGGCTGACACACATACTGGCGTAGAAAAGAGCTTGCAAACTAAATGTAACGTATTAACAAACGTATTAATAAACAAAATAAAACTTACTTTTTTAAGTGGGGGTCTACTTCTAATAAATTCGAGAATCATTGCATGAGCGTCTTTCTTCACACTGTGAACAAAAAAATACCAGTTATTTTCAGTAAAATTCCAAAAAACATGAAACTCAACAGATGCTTTGATACCTCTGCCAGTGTATTTTTGCACTTAGCAAACGTTTTCTCTAATACTCAGCATTATTCTAATCAATTTGTTTGTTGATACTGCTAATATTTATGTTTGATTGATTTATTAGCAATGACAATTACGCTTAATCAGTTCTAGATATTCCACTGTTCTATTTTAAGATAGATAGAACAGTAGTTTTATGGGCAAATAAGCAAGGAAGAATCAATGGCAACTGTTCAATGCTTATAATGATATCATTGCAACGTTTCTTACCTAGGAGGTATCGCGCCGTCAACTTTCCGTAACGTGTACCTCCTGGATCTAATGTCATCCATTAATATCTCGTACGGCGTTAACTCGTACTCTATTGGTGTCCTTGAATAGTTAACTTTCTTTAATTTAACACCCATCCGTAATTCGCCAATGACTTGCATCCAAAACCGCGCCTGAAATAATTGTAAGAGCAATTAGTTTTGCGGAGTACTCTTGCTATGAATACTTTTGCAGGCGTTTACGTCAAGACCGCAGACAGCAGTTAAAAGCTTTAATTAAGTTTGAAGCGGGGAGATTTACCTCTGTTAGGTATAAATTAACCTAGAAACGGGAATTGAGCTAGGGTTTCATATTAGATACACAGGATTCATCAAATAAATTGACTTAAATTCGTCGATTGACATCCGTTTGTGGTGAAGCCTTGACATAATGAAACGTTAACTTTAAGCCTACGTTATGTAACTATGTAGGTAAAATCTGAATGTGACTAATTTAATGAGCAAATGACAATACAATGACATTCCAAGGAGGATATTTGAACTTTGTGACATCTAACAAGCATGCATTCCAAATTAGGTTACTACTTTTGAATAGTTAATCGTTCAGCAGTAACGTTTCTTTACAAACTAAAAGCGACAATATCACTACACCATCAATTTTTCAGTCTACGTACTTGCAATGCTCTCCATATCCTTCGGTTTGACTACAATTGAAAATAACATCGTGTTACAAATATGAAAGCGTAGATAGTAAATATTTAATTACTAGATTATAAAGGGGAGTCTAAAACTGAAGATAGTTTTGAGAGATGCAGGTCCTGGTTGAAGAAATTTTGATTATCACGCTAATCCTGAAAGACCAGAAGGATAAATCATTTTCAACCATTTAATGTAAACTTGGCTTGGATTTTACCTAACAGTTGTACTGGCAAGTAGTCCTAAGATGAAGGTTAGACAGATTATAGCTACCTACGGAACTCTCTACAAATCATCACTTAATATATTATTCTAAAGAATCGATATCTCATACGAATTTTCAAGTACAAAATCTTGGAATTCTTAAAATAGGTTAAAATAGTTCTATAATAGTTTTTTTTTCATAATTCTCTCAACTGACTCCTTTAGATCTTGCGTGTACGTCTCATCTTTAATTAAAATCTGTTTATTATATACATACTCGTAATATAATATTACATAGAAATCTATAATGTTTTAAAGTGTTTAACGGCTCAAAGCTAGGCATCATCGTGGATCCTGATAGCAATACAGCACAACATAATTCAACAATTAAAATTATTTTTAATAACGTTAAATTTTGTTTTTTTTTTTTTTATTTATATATTTTGAAATTTTGATCATCAATTTATTTTATTTGTTAACGAGATCATGAATTCTTAAGATTATGAACATGAAAGATTGAATGAGACAGCGCACGTAGCGTAAAATGCTTTTAAAAAATTACTATACCTCCAATATGAGTACATGACTAATGTACTTCATCTAAAATTCACAAACAGAGCTTTTCACCTTTCAACAAATTCCAATTTTCATACAGCCAGAGACAGACGCTAAAACGTACTTAGGCATAAATACCTTGCATACATTATGTACAAGAATTCTCATTACTAGACCTGAGTGCCATAAATATTTACGCGTAGGCTAAGGTTGTTCAAAAGCGACGCGGTAAGCATTGGGCGTTTTTCGCACCATGGTGTATTTCAGTAGAAATTGAATAAAAAAGTGAGTGGAAAGACGCGCCATATATTTTGACACACCATATCGGCGCTAATGGAAAAAGCCCTTTTCATAAATCAATCACGGCAATCAAACTTATGAGTCTGCAGTATTTAAGCTCTTTTTAAAACAGACATGAGATCGATGATGCGTTCACCCTAGTATCTCCTAATAATTATATCAAACTAATTTAATAATGGCCAATCTCAATGGAGACTAGCCAAGTACGCAGGAGATATATTGCACAAGTGTGAGGAGATACATTGCGCAAACACAGGTGCACTCCCTCTGACCTCATTGTCTTCCTTCTTCTATCTAATTGAGTATGCCAAATGTGTTAGGTACATTAGAAGTGTATTATACCAAAACGTTAAGAATAGATTTACTTGTTCAAAGTAACATATTCATAATCATTACAATTTCCTACTTCGAAAAATGGGAGAAATTACATGATAGGTATTTTGTCGCTGTACCCGCTTGTCGCGTCGCTCTCTACCTAATACTTAGCCAAACGCGAATTACTTGTGAATACCTCGAGACATTAATAATGCATCGCGAGGTACATTAGGCAACGCGTAACAATCTGCATGCGTTTCTTTGGTAACTTGAACGCGATAGTCTGCCTAATGAGGTTCTAGGGACTTAGAGGAAACCAGGGACCACCAATATTTAACATATTCTATGTTGATGGTGAAGGGTCTCCTCTAGGGTTTGTCAAACGCGTTGGTGTACGTAATAGACTTAAAAAGAGTGGTTGAACATCAAAGTCCTAGTGACTAAAACTTTCCTGCCAGGGTTGCGCATTTTGTTCGCAAGAGTTGCCGCGCCCCTGGGCCAAACTAAGGGCATTAGGAGGAACACGGTTTTTGTCAGTAAGAGTCTGACACTCCTCACACGATGAAAGAAGTCATCTGATGACTTCTTATAATAAAAAAGGGAATCAGGCTTTGAGATTTTTGCTGATTGACTAATCAGTCAGTCCGTCAGTCTGTCAGTCTGTTGACAATCACAAAGTTCCTTCCTAACAGCCATCAATCATTCAACATCGAACACCTACATTTTAGTCACATCATTTTCCCTCCTTCATCCTACCTTCAAGATACCCACCCAATCTGAAAACCGTAGCGTGTCGAGATGCTTGGCGGTGTCTTCAGCGGCGCCCATGTCCCTGGCTCCTCCGACCCTGACTCTTGCGAGGAAGGAGGCCAGTTCCAGCGCTTCAGCGACGAGGGCTCGGCAGACAGCGCGGTAATGCCCCGCAGCGGCGTCGCGGGCGCAACGGCCGCTACCACCACAGTGCCAGACGCAGCGCTGGAGAAGAAAGAAAAACGGATTATTTGTAACTTACTTGATAGACGATTTAATGACAAACTGGCTAAGTTTTTATATGAGGGTTTTCGTGCCGTGTACAATATTTATTTATTTAAACTTTATGCAACAAAAAAGTACAAAGGCGCAACATTGCGCGCTCTTACGCAGTAGCGGTTAACCGCGGGAGCGGTTGGCCGCGCGGCTAGCCGCTTTTCCAGTTTAATATGCAACCGCTTAAGGTCCTAGTGTGTACAATCATAAGCGGTTGCATATTAAATCGCCGAGATTGAGTAAAAACGCCAGAAAACACATTTCTTCTCGGTCACTAATGTATAACTTAACTTTATTTGTTGTTAATGACACATATACTTTTTTTTTTTTTTTTACCGATGGGAAATCATCAAATGACTTCCCCCGCCCTGGGCGGGGCGGGAGGGAGTGTCAGACTTTTACTGACTAAAACCCATCCATGTTCCTTCTTGTGCCCTTTGCGTTCCGGGGGCGCGGTATCTCTTTCGAACAACCCGCAGCCCCGGCAGGCATCGGCCCTTAGTGGCCCCTTCAATTGTTTGCTGACATCTCTTTGAGGCGCGCGTGGAACACGAACGCGCCGTCGACACGGTCTGTCGTTATCAACGAACGGACGGTGAGCTACCCATTGCTCACCGCCCACAGACCCGCGTCTACGGTGGCCGGGAGTCGTCTCGCGGCTCCCGACGCCCGGAGCGTCTCCCGCGGCGGCTGGGGCGTGAGGTGGTTCTTTCCCTCACGCGGCCCGCCTCCTCCTTCGCTAGCATTACTGCTTCGCAGAAGGAGGCGACTGCATCCCATTCCCTCTCGCTCCGGACCATGGCTTGCACCAGGGCCGAACGCGAGAGTTCGCCGCCGCCGATGGCCGCCACGAGGACGTCGCGGTGCTCCGCCCAAGCGGGGCACACCGCCACGGTATGCTCCACCGTGTCCTCGGGGCGATCCTCGCAGTGATGACACCCGGGCGTTTCCTCCCGCCCGATGATGTGCAGGAACCTCCCGAAACATCCGTGTCCGGTGAGGACCTGCGTCAGACGGAAGGTGAGGGCGCCGTGGCGCCGCTCAAGCCACTCCTCAAAGAGGGGACTTACCGCCTCGATAGAGGCGTGCCCTGCACGGGGTTGCGACAGTCGCTCTCTCCATGTCACCATGAGATCAAGCCGGAGGTCTGTCCGCTGAGCGGCAATTTGCCGCGGCAGCGGAGTTTCCCCCCGGCCTAGTACCTCCACGCGCCACTCGTGCAGGCGCGCGAGGACCAGCGCCTCCAGATCCCACGGCGGCAATCCGGCAAGGAGGCTCGCCGCCTCACCGGAGATCGTGCGGTATCCTCGGATGACCCTTATGGCGATCACCCGTTGGGACGCGTTTAGGTAGTGGGCGGCACGTCGCCTCAACCCCCGCGCCCACACCGGGGCCCCGTAAAGGGCCATCGACCGCACGACCCCCGCGTAGAGCCTCCGGCAGGAGGCGTTTGGACCCCTCAGGTTGGGTAAGAGCCGCTTGAGGGCGGCCCCAGCCCGTTCCAACTTGGGAGCCAAACGTCGGAAATGCTCAACGAAGTTCCACCGGCTGTCGAGGACGAGTCCCAGGTACTTCATCGTTGACCCGACGCCGATGTGAACCCCTCCCACCGTGATTTGGGATCCCAGCGGTGGCGCGTTCCGAGGCCCATGAAAGCACATGACCTCGGACTTGTGCAAAGCCACCTCGAGTCCCAATTGCCGGATCCTCTCTACGACTATCGCAACCCCGCGTGTCATGACGTCGGCCGCCGCCTCGTGCGACCTCCCCTGCGCCAGGACCAGTGTGTCGTCCGCGTAGCAGACAACACTGGCGCCCTCGGGGAGGTCAGTACGCAGCACCCAGTCGTAACCGATGTTCCACAGGAGCGGCCCCAGCACCGATCCCTGTGGAACACCGCACGACATCTCCCGCCGGTTCCATTCTCCAGTTCGACCAGGGTAGATCACGGCTCTATCCGTCAGATAGGCCCCGACCACTTGACGGAGGTAGTTCGGCACCCGGTGATACCGGAGTGCCTCCCTAATGCAGGTCCAGGGCAGGGTGTTAAACGCGTTCGCGATGTCCAGCGACACCGCCAGCACAACCCCACCCCGGGACACAGCATCCCCCGTCGTGAGAGCTCTCACGCGCATGATGGCGTCCACCGTAGAGCGCCCCCTGCGGAAACCAAACTGGTTGTCCGCAAGGTCCGGCCCCATCCCAGACAGGAGCCCGACGAGGCGGCCCGCAATGACTCTTTCGAAGAGCTTGCCCACCTCGTCGAGCAGCACGATGGGCCGGTATGCAGACGGCGAGTCCGCAGGGCGCCCCGGCTTCCGAATGAGGACCAGTTTCCCCGTCTTCCAACGAAGTGGGAACTGGCCCCTCTCCATGCATGCGCTTAGGAGCCCCTCCAGTCGGGGCCCTAGAGCCTCTGAGGCCAGGACCCAGGCTTTCCCAGGCAAGCCATCGGGTCCCGGGGCGGTATTTTTGGCCTTCAGCCGGCGTACCGCCACCCTCAGGTCTACCCCAGTCACCTCTGGAATGTCGTCGTCGGTGTGGTCCGCTTCCGGCATCGCGAGCGGCGGAGCCATGGGCGGGGGAGGATGTTCCCCCCGCGAGGGGAACAGAGCGCTCACCACGTCCTCAACGAGCTCCGGCCGGAGACTCTGCGTCAGCGGGGGGGCCCAGGTGCGGAGTTTGCCCCGCACCGTCTTGTAAGGGCGCCCCCACGGATCTCCGTTGAGAGTCTCCAACAACTCCTCGCGGGCCTGAGCTCTTGCCCGCAGGATGGCCTCGTTGAGGGCGGTCTTCGCCTCTCTGTATCCCTCGTACAGCTCCGCCTCAATGACTGCCGCATTCGGTGGCCGAATGCGGAGTCTGCGATGCCTGGCGTACGGGTGCCGCGCAGCGACGCATGCCTCGCGCAGAGACGTCAGCTCTCGCGACCACCAGTACACCTGCCGGCGGGCGCTTACTGCCCGAACTCGGGGCATTGCCACGTCGCATATCTCGGACATGGCCTCCTGGAACCACTCCACCTCACTGTCGATATCGGCAGGCCTGACCGGTGATGACACCCAGGCCTGCACGATCGAGGCCTCCAGGAGAAGCTCCCGGTCCAGCTGCTTCAGCGCCCACCGCGGACCACTCGGGGCCTGTATGACCGGCGCGCTGGAGTTCTGGGCGGAGACGTCAAACCGGATGTACCGGTGATCGGAGTAAGTCTCCACCCCCTCCATAACGCGCCAGTCAAGCACCCGCGGTGACAGAGCGGGGCTGGCAAACGAAATGTCCACCACCGACTCGCCCCGCATCCGCACGCACGTTGCTACAGAACCCCGATTCAGGACGACTAGGCCCCTCTCCAGGGCCCAGTCCTCCAGCATCCTGCCCCGCACATCCGTGCAGCGAGAACCCCAAGCCACGTTCTTGGCATTGAAGTCCCCGAGCACTAGCACGGGGAGGGAATGGCTTCCGACGACGACACTCAACTCCACGAGGGAGTTGTGGAACTCGGCGAGAGTTCGGTTCGGGGAGAAGTAGACACCAACTACAACAATCCCCCCGAACCGGGCTGCTACGCACCCCTGTCCTTTCTTGACTCCCTCAAGGGACGGGGTGCCGGCGGCGGCCGACGCAATTATGGTCACCGAGCCGCTAAGGTCCTCCACCCAGTCTTCCCTGGGCGGGACGAAGTACGGCTCAGCGACCACGGCGATATTTATCGACCACTGCGCCATGCTCTGGAGCAGCAGATCCTGAGCGCAGGCGCAGTGGTTGATGTTCGCCTGGAGGAGGCGCAATGGAGCCGTTATTGGCAATCCATTGCAGCCCCCTCGAGGGCCCCTTGTGAGGGCCCTTGTACGGCCTTTGCGGCGACGGCGGCGACAGAGGCCGTGGGTGCGACCGCGGCGGCGGCGGTGGCGGCGGCGGCGACAGTGGCGGGGACGGTGGCGCGGGGCCCTCCCCGGGCCCTGGCAGGTACGGCGCAGGCCTTGCCCCCAGCCCGGTGATCCGCGGGCTTGCTAGCCCCCGCACATGCGTCGCAGTGCGGCGGGGCATCGCGTGTCGCGGCCTTATGACCGGGCTGACCGCAGCGGAAGCAGAGAGCGCTGCGGTCCACCTCCGAGGCGCATTGGCATGCCACGTGATTCCCCACGTGGCAGCGGAAGCACCTCAGGGGTCTGGGCTCCAGCAGTTTGACCTGCGCCGCGACCCAACCCACCAGCAGCCTTCGGCCACCAACAATAGCTCTGGCCGCCGTCACGGGGCAGCTGACCGTGATGGTCTGCATGCCCGCGCGCCCCGGACGGATGGTGCCTGCCTTCACCTGCTCGGCAGGGCATCCACCCGTCCTGGCGACGGCGGCCACCACCTCCTCCACGGTGACCGAATCGTCCAGCCCTAGGATGCGCATGTCTGCGCATCTGACGGGTCTGGACACTCGCGCTTCGTTCTCGTCTAGGGACGCTCTGAGCTTTTCGGCCAGAGCGTCAGCGGACGGGCCGCTGGTGGCACCGGGGATCTCCAACATTCGGGCCCCTGTTGCGGTAACCCTGAGCTTGAGTCCCCCGGTGATCCCGAGCTCGGAGAGGTTCACCGCCGCTTTGGCCCTGGTGAGAACCTCCCCGTACGTCACGCCCCTATTGGCCGCCTCCGGCTGTAGCGTTATTACTACAGCCGCGGTCTTAGGGGCGCGAAGTTTTGCCGCGGCGCTTCGCTCCTTGCGTCGCCGCCGCTCCTCCGCTCTTTTCGTGGCCGCTCTGGCCGATCTGGCTGCCTTTCGTCCCTTCTCCTTCGCTCCGGCCACCTGCCATTCGGCTTCAGTGGCGGGAGGGTTAGAGGGCGGAGGGGGAGGCGGCGGCTGGGGCGCCGCCTTGCCCCTCTTTTGGGACGCCACATTTTGTGCCGGCGCCGGCTTTGCCGGAGCCGGTTTCGCAGGGGCCGGCCCAGCCCTACTGGGGGGCTGGTTACCCGGCTTCGGCACTGAGGCGGCGGCCGCATAGGTGACCCTTTTGCCACCGCCCGGGGCCGTCCCGCTCGCCGCCAGAGGGGGGCGCAGCACGATACCCTCCAGGACGGAGAACCGTGCCTTGAAGGCCGCCAGCTCCTGCCGTACCAGGTCCAGAACCTGGTTTTCAACTGGCAAGGGCTGGCTTCGCTGGCCCCCCGATTTGGGCGCCTGGCGGGGGCTGGACCCGCGAAGCTCGGCCAGGTCCGCCTGGAGCCTCCTATTCTCCTCAACTAGGAGCTCCATGGCGGCCGACAGGCGAGCCACCTCCGCCCGAAGTTTGGGGACCTCCCCTGCTGCGCCCGTGAAGTTGGCCTCCGCCGCCGCCATTATGGTGGCCGAAGCCGCGTCCATGGCTTTGGACTTCGACCCCTTCACCTTTTTCCGGGCCACACTTGCAACGGCAGCTTCCACAGCCTCCACAAACCTGGCCTTACGCTCACCATCGGAGCCGCCATGACACATATACTCAAGTGTCTATCTGTTACGGTTCAAAAGATACATCACTTTGGCAGACGAACGGACAGGCAGACAGCGGAGTTTTAGTAATAGAATCCCGTCGTACCCTGTGGGTATGGAACCATAAAAAAGCATTACCGTCCTTATGGGACAGTTGGATAAAAGCAGAAGACACACCGCATACACCTAAACGTATATGAATAAGTAGCCCACTATAACACTAACTAAATATTATAAATTATAGTGGTAATCAGACGTATATTAATTAGCGTAAATTATGGATGATGGATTACCTAGTGGCACCTACTCACGTCGTAAGCTATAGTATACTTAATCAGACAAATTACAGTAGAATTCCAGGTCTACAATATTAGGGCCCTAAATAAGGTTGATTGGATTAGTGTAGGAAAGCTCAATTTTAACCTAATCTGGGGTTGATTGAATTAAGACCTTATGTATTACTTAATCCATACAAATAATTATTATAATTGCAAAAGTAGGTAACTCTGTCGGTCTATTTGTTTGTTGTGTGAAATTTTGTAATGGATAAGTTTGAACCCCAAGAAAGGGACATAGGTTACTTTTTATTTCGCGACTTCGTCTGCGTCCGCGATAACCGACATTTACGCGGACGAAGGCGCGGGGAAAAGCTAGTTGTAAATATTTTTAAAGCGAGGTAGATTTACCTATACTGCTTGAAAAAAAAAAACAGTTATTCCGTTCCGATCCCCTAATCTGATCCCCTGCTGAATTATTATCATGTTTTAATTGCTGTCTGCCCCATTATAAACTTTCCCTTACTGTACAGTCAGCGGTTTACAAAATAAATATTATTTATTTATTTATTTATTTAACTAACACACACAATTTTACAGGTGGAACCCAAAACAATAGAGTGGTTCCAAAAACAATAATTAAATCTAGACTTATCTACTACAAACTAATACTAAAAAACATAAACAAAAAAATTAAAGCAATCAACTAAACCCTTTTAAAAATTAGACAATGGTGCCGATTCTCTTGGTCACAAACTAAACTAAAATGAGACTATTTCCATCTTTTTCTGTCCAATAAAACAAGAAAGAGACTAATGTAATGAAGAGCTGTCAAATTTAGTCAATCTGACACATCCATACAATTATAGTTGACATCTTAAAACGCGTGGATTAAAAATACGGAAAAGTTCAAGGCAAAAACTAATTTGACATCGCTAATTTAGTTCTTTAGTGTCACGGAATGTCACAGTCCTTTCCTTTCGGTGTATGTTAGTAAGAGATGTCAATTCTCTAAATTTAGTCTAGTTTGTGAACAAGGGAATCGGCACCATTGTATTATAAAATAATCTAAACTAAAAAAAATTCTAACTTGATTCTTGATGTTTCTTTCTAATATGGATGTAAATCTCGTTTCAGAAACAGGGAATTAGGTTACTAGAAAAGCCATCTACACGAATCCATATTAATTAGCATAACTGTTGCAGTTCGCTCGTAGTTAATGAACGCACATTCACATGCTGCCTGTTCTGAATGGAAGTGGACGACCACGTCGCCATTTGCGTTTGCAAATTGAATCGTGTGAACATTGCTGAGGTGTTAAATACCGATGCCTTTGCGTGTGTTCGTCGCTGTGTATGTTGGGCTTTGCGCATGTTCGGCTTTATGTATGTTCGTCTTATAAAGTTTATGAAAGATTAGCTTCTGCCCGCGAGTTCAGACTTCAGAATTAAGCAAAAGTCCTAAATTATCTCACAGGGTTACAAAAACGGGATACAAAGCCTATGTGCTATTCCAGACTATGTGTATGTTCGTCTTTACGTATGCTTCGTGAGGCTTCGTGTTTTTGCGGTAAAAAAATTATAAAAGACTAGCTCCTGACCGTGACTTTTTCTGCGTAGACTTCAAAATTAGGCAAATGTCCCAAATTATCCCTCGAGAACACCAAAACGAGTTATAATCCCGTTTTGGTTTTTCATCTAAATCCGTTTATCCATTCTGATGTTTAAGGCGTACATGGTCCATATGGCGCATTCATTAAGTAACAAACAAACATCCAACCAAACTTTCGTTACAATAGTAGTAAGATTATTTTAGTGTCTCAAAGCACTTTCCCAACCCAGCCTTAATTAAATTTCGACTGCTTTTATCTCCAAGATAATAACAACATTTCGAGACATACCTAATTACTGTCATTTACAAAGGGCAGAGGTAAAAGCCGGCTAAATGTCAGAAATATAATGAGAATTCTATTTAGTTACTTCTATGAAAAAATTAACTAAGCTAATTGACTTGATATTTTTATTAAATTCTCAAATTAACTTTATATTATCTAATTAGGTAGGTATTCATAACACATACATACATAATATCACGCCTATAATCCCCGAAAGGTTAGAAAGAGATGTACCCGTTTATGCTTAAGTACCTTTTTTTTTGAGGTGGTACAAATCATCAAATGAGTCCCTTCCGCCCTGGGTGGGGCGAAACCACCCTGTTCCTTCTGTTGCCCTTTAGGTTCCGGGGCCACGGTATCCTGTTAAGACGTCCCGCAACCCCGTAAGGGGGCAAACCTGTCATCAACCGGTCACAAATCTAGACTCTGCGGCTGCTACTGAGAAATGCCTGATGGAAAAACCCAATAACACTATGCCTGTCCTATTAATCGAACCCAAAACCTCAGGCTCAGCAGTCGCGCTTGCGATCTACCACGAGACCTAAGGTACTTGTATTGTTATTCGTTATATCGGAGTAAAACCCCCACTTTGCATTTGCGTCGAAGTAACAATTAAAATGGACATTCGAAAGTCCATTAATTTGCAAATTACCATTAATTATCACGTGTTCTATAGTGTTGCCAATTTGTCCATTAAAACGGAAATAATGGCTTTCGTACGCAATTTGGCATTGCACATGGCAACATTATACGCACTATAGAGTATAGTAAAACGTGAATTGGGTTACAAAATAACCTTGGACTTGTCCGTTGGTATTGCAGGATACTTATGGGAAAGACAGTTCATAATATTTCATAGGAAATTATGCGATTCCTTTTGGATTTTCTCAGTAGCAGCTCGGAGTTTGAAAGATGATGGTGTGCCACCCCAGTGCTTCAGGAAGCACTTGAAGCCGTTGGTTCTGCCACTGATCTCTTCCCTATCGTGTCGGATTGCCGATCATTTCTGATTACATATCAGACTATACAGGGTAATTAAAAATATACCCGAAACCTTAAAAGGGGTCGTTATTCCCATCATTTTTAACAACTTTTACTATAGGACCAACATTGAAATCATGTAAAAATCAGCTGTACCCTACAAAAATGCTACACAACAAGATCGTAATGTATGGATTAGCTGTTTTTTTTTCACGATTTCAGGGTTGGTCCCATAGTCAAAGTTGTTCATAATGATGAGTACAATGTCCCCTTTGAAGGGTTTCGGGTATATTTTCAATTACCCTGTATATGTGAGGGAAGAGTTATGCACTATAATACCTTCTGAGAACTTAGCTAGTCTCTATTGGAATTGGTTGCGGTGATCAAAATGTGGTCAAAATGGGAGAATATTAATAATGCACTGTGGGATAATACTCTCTACACGTCCTCAATTTAATTCTTTGAAGAGACTGCTCTCTTGACAACTACCTAATAAAAGGTACTGAAAAAAACCTAACATTTACCATAAACTCGAAACAACAATAAATACTCAAGACACCCATTTTCTGATCCCCAAAATTATACTCTTTTATGCTCTCCATTACATTGTTCAGCTAGTACTCCAAAATCCCCCAAAAGGTGGTTCCCACTTCAGAGGCGCCAACCAAAAGGTACTGTCCTTTGTCTGCCAATATGATTCAACATGTCAAGGGCGCTAGGGGCAACGGGGGCAAACACGACCACTTTCGCAAGACGCCTTTGTCCGAACACCGAATCAAAGACAACATTATAACGAGCGGCCGACAACTCGACAGACACCCACATTACTGTCATTATCTTAATGCCACCTCTTATCTATAAATCTTGAATAAACAGTGAGTTATGGCTCTGTGCCTCTGAATATGAATTATCTGATCAAAATTATGTTGATGTTAGGATATTGTGACTTCTTGATGTTGCATAGATTTTGTGACGGATGACATCAGGACCCAAGGACCAATGACGATGTTGTGGATTGTGTAAATTTTAATAATGATTTGAAAGACCAGTTTATTTTGGACATTATTGACATCGGTGAAGGAAGTTATCGTGAAGAAGCCCGGTTTTATATAATTAATATTTGAAGACATTCTTATAATCATTTATTTAATAATAGCTAATTCTGCTTGATCTGTTTGAGAATAGGCCTTTGTTCTTTTTTTTAAGGTGGAAAAAAACATTAAATGACTCTTTTCGCCCTGGGTGGGGCGGAAGGGACTGTCAGGCTCTTACTGACTAAAAAACCACCCTGTTCCTTCTGTTGCCCTTTACGTTCCGGGGCCACGGTATCCTGTTAAGACGTCCCGCAACCCCGGCAGGCGTTTGGCCTTATTGGAGCCCCGTCCCTGTGCTGACAGCTCCTTGAGACAGGCCTTTGCCCTGCAGTGGGACAATAAGCAAGTTGCAGATATTTTTGGAAGATGAAATCGGTTTTAAGAAGTTGCTACCCAAGAAACTTAGTATTCAACTAAGCAACAGTTAATAGGATTATTTAATATCTTTGGGATTAAAATGATAACAACAAATAAGTTTTTAATTTTATAGACGTAATCGCTGGCAATAACCTTTTATCTTAGCTTATAGAAGTTAGACAGTTTGAGTATTACATGCTATTAGGTATAGACGGTTTTTTTTTTTAAGAAAAACGTGTAAAGGTCGATAACCGTTCTTATTACATGTTAACTTAACATACCACAGTACAAACAGTATTTATTTATTTTTACTTTAATTACTTATAACGGTTACACTTGTTACCAATTACAATCTCTTCTTCTCTTTATCGTGTGGGCAGCAAGGTCCTACGACCCTACACACCGTAGTGTCAGAGTTTCCAAACCGTCTCAAGGGCCTCTGACATGGTTTTAGTTTGCCATCTCAATGACAATAATCAAAGACATATCACTAAGCAAAGATGAAAATAAAAATTAAAATCTACAAATGCAAAAACTTGTATTTCTTTGAACGTTTCAGTAGGAATTTATCCTATATCCCTCGGTTGGATTTAAAAACACTTAAACTCACATACACAAAAACCGAGACCAGACACCAGTACTTGTAAAACATACAAATATATTATTTGTTCTGTGTAGGTTTTTAGCGAAATACGCGTCACGCAGCAGCCAATCACTTAGCCACTGCGCCAATCATGGTCTCAATTGGAACCGCCTTTATTTTAAACGGGTTAAAAAAAGGAAAACTAACCGGCGTGTAAATAAACTGATTAACTGCTATCGGGATGCAATAAAACGGCAAACGAACGTAAGTGCTGCAGACATTTATTATTGATGAGTATCCCGGTCCCGACGCGGCCCAGTGACCCACTTCGCCCGCACCCACCCGCTAAGATAGCTCGCCAAAGAAACGAGGAAATTGCGCGGTTCCACTTTCCATTGAAGTGCTCATATGTCTTTTGAAATGAAGGATCTTTATTTATTATGTTAATTAATTTTATATGAGGGCTTGTGGCTGAATAAAAGTGAGGGAATAGATCGTTCTGGGAAAAGAGAATAAGTTCTCTGTAACAATTAGTATTTTTTTTTGTGATTACATAATAATATCCTCCTGGTCAAATTTTGGTAACGACGACCAATTTCAATGTAGAACGCGAACTAAGTCACGGGCATAATCTAGTCTATACTTATTATATAAAAATTGAACAGTTTGTTTGGTTGGTTGAACGCGCTAATCTCAGGAACTACTGATTCAAATTGAGAAAATATTGTTGTGTTGGATAGTCCATTTACCAAGGAAGGCTATAGGCTAAATAACGCTTAATACGCGGACGCAGTCGCGAGCAGAAGTTAGTTTAATATAAAGACAGTTATAAACACTTTGTATCGTCTGTATTGCAATGCGTAAAGGGTTTAATATCTGCTTATTTCGGAAATTCAACTCTGCCTTCGGAGTTTCATTCACACGATAAATTATGTTAATTAATAAAATTAACAATAGTGGGAACGTATATTTGATTCCTCGAGGATTTCAATTACATACTTGTTACTTGTGGGTAAGGAATATCCTGCTGACTAGGTTTTCTGATGTAAACAAGAGTATGTACTTATATCTACCAACTTATCTTTATACATTATCTATACTAGTTATTTTATACTGAACATTATAAAGCTGAAGACTTTTTCTTTTATTTAAAGATACTAATCTCCGGAACTCCTAGTTCAATTCTGAAAACTCTAAGCTCTTTAATCTCACTAATAGGAAGCTACGTTACGCTGTGTGCTAGTTTTCTCTAGCTGTAATTTATAATTAAAAAAAAAAATAAATATGTAAAAGTTACTGGGTAATTTAAACGGACAAAATCGAGCATAAGCTAGTACATATATTTTCACCTTCAACATCTTTAAAGCCAAAAATATAAGAACACCTTATTGACCACAAGAATTCTTGTAGCAACATACCTAATCGAAAATTGTTAAGGGGTCTTCCAATTTAGGCTGATGGTTCCGGACAGTTATTTCTGAAGCAGTCCGTTACCAATTGCATAAATTGAAAGAAAGAAGAAGAAAGAAAAGCTTTTAATTCCCGCGAAAGTTACGCATATAACATAGAAAATTGTTCACAAAAACTCAAGCCAAAAAAAGTCTAAATGTTTTTTTTTACAATAATAAAGACTAATAGGTAATCAGGCGATTGATTACACAAAATGGCTGGAATGGTTGATGGCAATAGGCTCGCCCCCTATTACATGGGACTAAAAAACATAACTGGCGAAATGTGGGTGTTCTAATGGGTACACCTCTGCCTAACCCTTCGCGGATTATAGGCGTTATGTTATGTTATGATTGCACAAAATCACGCAATTTTTTTTTTTTTCATATTACATCCACACCTTGTTATAACTAGTAAGGTACACCTCTGTCTAACCCTTCGGGGGATTATACGCGTGATGTTATGATTGCACAAAATCACGCAAATTTATTTTTTCTCATATTACGTCCACACCTCGTTATAACTAGTGCAAGTCTATTTAACGCGTGATTTAACAACCAACACAATAATTAGTGTAAGTAATCGACATACAGCACTAATTTAAAATGCATCAATTTTAGCGTAACAGCTTCAATTTACACGTGGAATGCAGAATAATCAAGTTTTTCGACGTAAATTAAAGACTCTCTTTGAAATTTCAATTATTGGTTCAACGAAATTGCAGTTCCAGCTATTGCTTCCATTTTGTAAGCTTGTATTACGTCGTGGTATTAACTTAAACGTAACAATCAATCGTGAAGGGATAATTAATATTTCTCTTCTTCTTTGTCCTTTGTAGACTAAGGATAATTTATTATGGGTATCTAAAATAACCTACTGACACACAACATCACGCCTGTAATCCCCGAAGGGTTAGGCAGAGGTGTTCCCATTAATAAGTACACCCACATTTCGCCAGTTATGTTTAAGTCCCATGTACTAGGACTGAGCCTATTGCCATCAGCCAGGCACAAATATAGACTCCGAGGCTGCTACTGAGAAATTCCTGATGAAAAAACCGAATAACACTTTGCCCGACCTGGAAATCGAACCTAAGAACTCATGCTCAGCAGTCACGCTTCCCGACCACTAGACCAACAGGCCAGTCGTTTCAAGTTAGTACGAACATTTCAAACTATTCGCCTACAGACGACAAAAAATAGAATTGCGACCGTCGTTAATGCCAGTTCTCATCGTTCGTTTGTTTATATGTTGTGTGCGTAATTTTCGCGTGAATGAACGTTTTACCTTTCTTTCATATTCCGAACAAATATTTCACCACTTTTCCGCAAGATTTCATTACAGTAACGTAATGCACATCATTCGTTTGTAACTTATTGCAATTTATTGCCCGTAACGTTACATTTTAACTTTCCATTCTCAACAAATGTCATAAAAATCATCACTTACTGGTTTCCATGACTATTTCAATGAATTTGTTGCGCATTCCATGTTGTTAAGATTTTCTCTTTAAGTGAATACAAAATTGTATTTATTTTATAGGTATGTGTTTAAAGCATTTTCTTAAGATCTTGTTACAGGTTTCCGTTTGTAGCTTTCAATGAGATAACATAAAAGCTTTCAGTTAACGTGCGAAATGGCTAATATTTTCACCACGATAAAATGATCTCATAAAACTTGAGTCAATTCAAAAAAGTCATTACTAATATAGGTAAGAAATATAAATGAGGAGTTAGAGCAAAATATATTTTAAAAACAATTATTTATTTATAATTAATTAAAAATAATAACATACATTAACTATCAACTATATTACCTATTATAACAACTCGAATCAAAAGACTATTAAATCTAAACTAATTTATCAAAAAGGTAATATTGTGTGTTTGTTTGTAAGAAGTAATCTTTGGGAGTATTGGTCCGATTTCCAAAAATCTTTAATTGATAGAAAGTTACGCTGTTGCCAAAAGAATATGGTATATATGACTACCACCCGGACAAAGTCGGGGGAAACAAGCTAGTATTAAACATTACTACAATCACAAAAAGTTACTAAAGCTCTACAGTTGAAGTTCCTCAAAACAAAATATACATGATGCAACTTCCATTAGAATTCATGTTCGTTACTCACAAGATTGTATTATAATACGATTTCATAATAAGCCATCGATATCTTTCGGAAAGCCATTACACCGGCTAATTACTAGCTCAACGACAACTTCTACTTGACATATTAACTGCGGTCGTAAAACAAACGTATAGAAATTTGAGATCAACACTTATCTTATTACATAAAAATTATAAGCGTTAGGGTCTCTGCGGACTGGAGCGTAACATTCGAATGAGCGTTAGCTTGTGAATAAGTTACAAAGACTTTTTTGATTACAACAGAACATAGGCATTAAGTGCGCTTTTGTATTTTTGTTGCATAAAGTTTAGATAAATAAACAAAGAAATTAGTTATCCATTCATATTAGAGAGTCAATAGAATATGAAGACAGAATAGAGAAACAGTTGATATTATTATAGATTAAACTTTTTGAGAAAGGACGGAGTAATACCTATTCACTGCACAGTCAGAGGGCACTGTATATTATTAAACTATTTATAAACGAACACTACCTCAGTTTCTTGTTACAACGACATCAAATTTTTAGCGTTAGCATTCAGTCACTATATTTTGTAAAAAAATACCTAGTTGAATTTAGATGAATTTAACTTGAGGTGAGTTACCAAAGTATTGACAGCTCATCTTAAGCACATTTCACTGAAATCCGCCTAAGGATTTTTAAAGAATAGGACTGCAGAAACTTCACTTATTTGTCCTCACATTTAGTACCGAAGTCAAAACTCAACAACAAATCTTCAGTTCCCCAAAACCGAACCAATGCGCTGACACCCTAAGTCCTTCGTACCATCGGATTCACTTAACAAGTCCATCAGAGCCCCATAACGTCAGGTTTGTCACTAATAACTTCCTAAAACGTCACGGAGAAAGCAGATGACATCGACCATAACAAATGATGCAATGTCATAAGTGTAGAGGTCCATGAAGTGGTACAATGTAACGAAAGGGAACTTTGGTGCTTCGTGATTTTATCTCGTGGGAAGGGATTTTAAAAACACTTTTTGTGACATGTTTTAAGGTGAGAGTTCCGGCTTTTTGCTTTGAGGCTTTTATTTGTACCTATTTGATTGTTTACTGTTTTATCAGTATTTCGGTATTTCGTTACGGGCTAATTTTTCAATTACCAGATAACTGTTAACGGAGGAATAAATATGGCGCGTTTCAAACCTAATTATTGAAATCACAATTAAATTCAACTCAATTTTAAACTTTATTAAAGCCTTCTTAATTAATTCCATCGTATCTTCAATGAGATTATCTCTGATAATAATCTACTACGCATGATATATATCTCTTAAACCCCTCTCTATCAAACGTGTATACCATCCTTATCCGATCTAAATGAACCAGTAACATGTTATTCGGGGCTTTGTCATCGCTCGACAGTAAATGAACACCAAGCCTTATTACTTCGATAAGGTTTGATAAAGAGAAAGTCGACAGTGTGAACTAGTCTGTACTTATCTATTACTAATATTATAAAGAGAGTTAAGTTTATTTGTTTTTAAGAAGTAATCTCTGAAAGTATTGGTCCTATTACAAAAATTCTTTCACTGATAGAAAGCTAGATTATTGAGGAATATCAAAGGATATATTTATGGTATATTTGAGTTCCACGCAGACGAAGTCGAGGGCAGAAGCCAACGTTTTATAAATAAGAAAAAGATATAGTCTGACTGCATTTTAGGAGCATTCTTGTAATTCAATCAGAATTAAGGTCTTTGAAAAATCTAAATCCCGACTACGACACATCCCTAAGTACGTCCACCAAAAAGACCAAAAAAACAAGACTTCAAGATAGAACATATTTGTGTTATAATTTTATAAATCTCAAAGTATTAAAAAAATATTATTAGACTTTAAAAAATTTTTAAACACTTCCTTACTAATGACGTGTTACTACGACTACGACATAGAAAATAGTCCCTATCAATCTATCTAATCATGGAGAGTTCAAAATCCCTCTAAAACTTACAAACTTAACTTTATACATTACTAACTTAAACTAAATATCTTCATGGCAATGTGTAACTGACTGCACAGGTACATAATACAGTGTGCCCAGTCACACGAACTAATTTGATTACACCCATTTTCTTCAAATTAAGGGCGTTGCGGATCCAAAGACCACTCAGTACCGTCTTGGGTCACGGTAATTGTTCGAGACAAAGTAATTAGTTAGTTTCGTTAAGACATTCTCGTGTATCCTTGATAATGTGAGTCATGGAATAAGAAGTGTGTGATAAGAAATTGCCAAAAAGAAGAAGATACATACGTTTGACTGGATGTCAATTCTACTTCGCGTTTTGGTGACCCCTCTATATTCGGTTGCTTTGAGTGCGGTTTTAGAAGATGCACTTCATTTTCTGTTGATCGCTTTTTGTCAGTCGCTGTATCGAGATTCCAAAAAAGCTATTAAATTGCCGAAATTACCATGTCTGCTATGACCCTATATTATTTTTGTTTCTTACCTCAACGACATCCTTGAGCATGAACCGTCTGCGCCGGCGCCGTATTCTGGGCGCAGGCTCGGAGTCTCGCTCGATGCCCTCGTCGTCTGTGTCTGCGCGGCTGCACTCCGAAGTCTCTGAACCTTCCGATAGGGCGCTGCATTCTTCGTCATCATCTGGAACGAAGAAGAGAGAGCATTCAAATATTTGATACATTCATATTTTTTTAAACCCAAAATCAGTATTGAACTGCTATCATTAATAGCCCGGGAACCATTACATTTCCTTGACATGAAAAGCTTTATTCCTACTTAACATCAAAGTGAGAATATCAATAGCTAGCCTCTGCCCGCGACTTCGGCGACGTGAACTTTGGAATTAAGCCAAAGTTCAAAATTACCACGGGGTCACAAAACCGGATAAAAATTCCAGTGTGTTAAGCTAGATCAATATGTGTGTATCTTTAAAGCAGGCCGCACACGTCCGGTTTCCTAGTCAGGTTTTCGTTCCGGTAGCGTATATGTACATACAAACACATACGAAAATTACACAATACTTTTTTTTTACATTTGTGTGTGTGTGTTTATTATGTATTTATGTATGTATATATACGCAACCAGAACGGAAACCTGATTCGGAAACCGGACGTTTGCGCCCAGCTTAAAATGTGCCAAAAATCCAAAATCAGCTAATTCTGTTAAGCCGTTTAAGCGCGAAAGAGTAACAAACATCCATCTTCTATCCATCCATCCTCACAAACTTTCGTGTTTGTATGTAATAGTAGTCAGATTTTCAATGTATACACGGCACACAAAATATACATTCTTTCTTTAGTCTGTGCTTCAATATATACCTGCATATCTAACCCGCTTTGAACTGAAGGACACATTGACATCAAAGTTCAAGCAGAATATTCCGTTACGAAGCGGAAATAGTTTCCCTGTTAATATTACCCTCATTTTGGAATTTACATGAAGAGGGTTAACAAATTCTTTCTCCGGAACGTGACAAACCTGACGCTTTATTACTTTTGATGTTTTTACTTAGCCATCATGATTTTTGTCGGAATGTAAATGCTTTAAGCAATATTCTAATTCCCTAAATTTACATTTTAATTTACAATTTTTTACAAAATTATTGTTATTTTTTTTGTTTCTAACCTGTATTACTACTCGTATACAGGGTCATTAAAAATTTACCCGAAACCTAAAAAGGAGTCATTGCACTCATCAATATGAACAATTTTTACTATGGGAACAAACCCTGAAATCTAAAAAAAAATCTGCTGTTTCATACATTACGATCGTGTTGTTTAACATTTTTGTAGGGAACAGTTGATTTTTTTACACTCTGTATATGTATTATTATATTCAGGGTATTTGGAAGGTCTATGCAAAGCCGTAAAGCGGAGCTTGTACAGACTATTTAGAACCATTTGGAACGAACTTGTCATAGACGAAGAGAGACATTTTTTTTTTTAAGTATTTTGGTTTTTAATGACAAATCCCAAAACTTTGCAGTTGCAAATAATCGCCAGTTTGGAAGAAAAATACTTTATTTTCTATTTAACTTTCAAACTGGCCATTTCTAGCAACTGCAAAATTCTATAAAAGTAAGAAAGATCACGCGAGCAAAGTTGCGGGAAAATGATAGTCTTCCATAAACGTCTCCAATAAAATCCAATTCAAATAAAATCAACTCGGTATCTAATCCATCTAGACTCCACGTGTGGTCTCATTGCACACTATAGCTAATCACGAGTTGTCAATATCGAATCGATATCGAAAATCAACACTGCTACGACGGCGTCAACGTGTATCAACTCGGTTGCGCAAGCGCATATTTGCGAGCTTTGAGTCGCCGCTGACCAATCACCGGTTAGACGCTTGACTCTTGACATTGGACGCGGATTATGTGTCAATGGTCAGTTAGTACGTAGGGTTGTCATATTTGTTGTTGTAAAAAATTGTTTATAAAATATTTTGTACGTCTTAAAGAAATGGGGAAATGTCATATATTTGTGACGTTGGCGTTCAGGGACAGATATCGCTTGTCACATAAATGTGACAATGGCGTTCAAAAGGTTAAACTTCTGTCATTATACCTACTTAGGTATTTAATTCTAACAAAACGGACGGCACGGTTGACGCAGTGGCTAAGCGATTTGGATGCTGCGCAGCGTATATCGCGGGTTCGATTTCCACAGGGGGCAATTATTTGTATGACCTACAGATACTTGTTATGGGTTTAGCTGTTTATTTACCTATATCTATAAGTTTTATATGTTTTTGAACGCACGCACGATGCAAGAGAAATTGCTATTGGGCAACATTTATTTAAAAAAAATCTCAACACGAATTAATGCCCTTATAGGTATTTATTCAAAAGCGTTATTCGTAATCGTAACCAACAATCTCTAAAAATCTAATATAGGTACATATTTCCTAGGAACCTTAGTTCTAGGTTTCCTAGGCACTGTTTTAAATTCTAAATCAACGTTAGACGAGGCAAAATGTAAATAAACCAAAATTAATGTCTTAAAATTAAAATAATTAGCTGCTTTGAAGTAACAACCCTAACAGTAAATGCTATTATAGCGTAGATATCACGATTTTTATAGATTAGTAATATAATTTTAATTGAGTAACTCGTGGGCGAGTAACGAAAGTGTTGGTTAAGTCTCTGATATCTTATATGTATAGGTGATAACGTTCCACCCGCGACGTGAGAACTTCATTTTATTACCCGACTGTGATGGAGCCTAAAATGAGGTTGGTGAGTTGTTAATGTTTTACGATAAACTTATAATAGATCTTTAATGCGTAATGGATAAATAAACGGTTTAATGGTTCTGATTTTTATTAATATTAAATATTTATTACGTGGTTCTCCACAGGAAATATTTTGTAGAATTAAAAATATTAAAAAAACAGTGTTCCGGATTTTGTTGACTGATAAATTTATATGTGCATAGAGAACACGATTACCGTCTCAAAAGACCAATTGACTTTTATTCACAATTTTAATCATGATTTAACACATAAACTCAATTAAATTGTATTCAATTAGGCTCATAAGACTATACACTATACAGTACAAACCGAAAACTTACGCTTACAACAGGTATAAAACTAATCAGAGTTGTTTTGTTTAAGCAAAACTAATTGTTGTCTGTCTTTTAAAAGGAAAACTCAAATCTTAAATTCATAATTAATTTTTATTTTACAAGAACTTGCCGAGTCTGTTGAAGACAAAAATAAAAACATTTTAAGTTGCTACCAACTACAAGCGATCAGCCATCCGTCGTGTAATTATCACATGACAACACAAAAAGTAAACTCCAAAATTAAACCATTAAGTTTAACTTTCGACGAATAGAAGCGGAGAGCTAAAAGTAACAAAATTGATGTGAAACCATTTATCAAACACAGACAATGGCTCTCGACAGTTTACTACGTTTTTAGTAAACATATCTTTGGATAACAAATGTTTTGTAGAAGGGTTTCTAGACTGGTAGACAATGACGCGCGGTTTTGTATAGAATAGAAATTTTGATTCGTAAATCTTATTGTCATTGTCGTTTAGTATAACACATTCTATCACATTACAGACAATATTACAACAAGGTTTATTTATTTAAATTAAGTTCAAACTATTGGAACAGTTCATAAACTTTAATTCAGTCAGAGTAACATTCAAACTATAAAAACTAGAATGACGGTTCATATGTACCTCTACTGGTTAAAGTTGTTTAAAATCTAGTAACAATCTCATCTTAGCAACAATCTATGTCGAATGCCAAAAAATTTAGATAAAGAGACATTTTTGACAGATTGAGACTGACATTATTTTGCGATCGTTCCTAAAAGTTAGTAGAATTGCCCCCTAGTTTAAAAATAAATCTTACTTGCAAGCCAGATTATGTTTTGTAATATCGTATGCGGCTCCACCCTTCTCATGTATGGTATGTCAATTCTCTGTGGCTATTATGTGCTATCTAAGCCTGTCTTTAGTAAAGTAGAACTTTCGTTCATAGATTAATTTCATGCACCCAAAAGTTTCACTCAAAAATTCATTTCTATTCTTGTGTTCTATGCTTTAGTCAGGTTCTTTGACTTCCTGAGTGCGGAAATAGAATTAGGTACATAAGACCAACACCTGCAGCCTATAGGGAAACTCATTATGCATTCATTTCCTTTTGTGTTAATTATCGAACATAATTACCGATTGTGTGTGACAATTTAACGATGTTTTTAAAAGCTTTTTTATGCATTATTTAACTACAATGTATAGTACGAATAATGCAGATTGTAAAAATAATATTATTGTAAAATCGCAGCACGTTTTCTTTTCTAATCTGAAAGACCCTTACGCCAGGAAATCTATAGAACTGTTATAAATTTTATATTTTTTTGTTCAATGGGCAATAAACGAAACAATGGGAAGCCATAAGTGGCAATCACGATGGTCGACTTCTAAATTTCTTGATTGATGTGTTTTATGGGTACCATTCGTCAGAACAAAACTTTATTTTCTCTCTTGCTCTTCAAAGCTTTGAGTTTGAAAAAAGGCACAACATATTTTTTTAGCTTAACAATAACTAACCAAATCATGATAGCCCATGGCTTAAGGCGTCCACCTATCAGACATGACGTTTTAGATTCAAATCCAGGCAAGTAAGTACCAATGTGACTTATATAGTTTATATGTACTTTCTAAGTTTATCTTGGACATCACGATATAAGTCTGAAATCGCCAATCCGCCTTGAGCAAGCGTGGTGATCAATGCTCGTGCCTTCTCTGTATGAGAAGAGACCTTTGACCTGCAGTGGAACAATACTAGGCTGGTATTATTTTCAAAAATACCTACTGATTGCTCTGTTATCTTGCAATCCATCATCAAAGATCTCGTTATCAAGATTGCTAGTGAAAAAATTGTCGAACCAAATTACATACAAGTAGCCTAAGATATCATTAGAGATGTGTACAAACCAGAAGCGATTGATAGGACGAATTTTGAAATCTTAACTATAGGTTTGGACGTATTGCATGGTTATGGAGCAGAGAGACGAAATAAGAAGCCCTGTGAGGTTTAGTTATGGATTTTCATGATGCGTTACTCCATGGAAAGTGAATAGATCTTAAAGGTTAATGAAATGAGGATCCGAAATATTTGCATCCTTCTTTCTTCCAACCTTTAATTATCTATCATTATACGAAGTACAAGGTACAGTCACATAAGGGGGCAATTCTGTTTTTTAGAAGAGGTGTATTCTGAAACACTGTCAAAAATGAGTATTTATTTATAACAAGCTTCTGCCCGCGACTTCGTCTACGTAAATGTCGGATCCCCGTTTTGGGGGGTGAATTTAATAAAAATCCGTTCTAAGCGGATGTCTCCTAACTATAATCTACCTCCTTGCTAAATTTCATCTTTATACCTATATCAAGCGGTTTTCTATATTTATGTAGTGAGTGAATGACTTTTCGGTTTTATTATATTTAGATAACCACGTGTTGTAATTTTATTTGATTATTTTTCTCTTTTATTACAACCTCCTGAAAGTCGAACTGCATCTTTTCTTATCAATATCCACGTCTGTAGTATCCACCTTATTATAAACATATTCAAGCATTCACTTCCTAACATTACCGTGAACATTCCTAACAGAAACGGCTTCGATTTCGACTTCCTTATTTACCATTAATAAACACTTTCGAACTAATTTATAACTTCAATAATTTCTGCCAAACACTAGTGCTTAAAGCTGAGCCTATGCTAATAAGTGCGGAGAGATTTTACGTAACAGAATTCAAAGTAAAACTAATGTATAGCACAATAAAGTAATCAATAAAGTTATGGTACCATAAGAAACACTTTCTGCAACTTATAGTCAAATTAACGTTGCCAATGACAAACGTTATGGCTCCTCTAGAATCTGTTACAATATATTCCTTTGTTTATAGCTCATATCTTATAGATCATAAACGTGAACAGACATGGGACCGAGGAAAGTCAGGATTTCCCCAAGGTTATGTAGTGAGATGAATTGCAAGTGACTTTAGAAGCTTTAATAGAGAAACATTGTATTCAGACGAAGCTTTCGTACAAATCAAATCGCGTAAACGGAATAGTATTACTGAAACTGGCATTGAATGATGTAAAAAAACCGAACAAGTGCGTGGGGACCCCACTTTAATTTTTAACCTTTTTGTTGTTGTAGCAGTAAAAGAAATACTCGCTGAAAATTTTCATCTCTATACCTATTACGGTTTATAAAATGCAGCTCGGTGACAAGCAGATGAACGGACAGCGGAGGCTAATAGGCTCTCGTAGGCACCATCCGGGTACAGAGCCTAAAAATTAAAATCCATAGCATCAAGGTTAACTGGAATGATCTGCCTACAGCCTGACATGTCTAATCCATCTCTATCTACCAACACGTCAACAATGCACAAATTATGACGCTATTAAGTCGAATTTACAAAGACGACATGCTAATACTAGGGTGTCATGAGTCAGACTGAGCTAATAGTAATAAATAGACGCGAATTCGTTACGCAAGCGTCAGACGTCTAGTAGCATGGATAACTATGCGTAGATTTATTCGCTCGAGAGCGCTCGGCGCCAATTATGACGACATAGTGAGCATGAGCTTATTACTCTCGTGTTATGAATTCCTAGTACGTCGGTATTATGAATATGTGTGAATTTACTCGCAATTTCACAAGCTACTGAATAAGATGATTGAACTTCATTCAATCTCTCATTTCCTAGTACATTGAAAGTGTCCGCTTTTCTGCATCTCCATTCATTGTTGAACACAACTACATCGAGCGGCTAAGTACAAGTCTTAGTAAATTCAAATTAGGTTTCCCATTTGACATTGCTAGAGTCGGTACAACAAACGTTTTCTTTCTGAGAACAGAAATAAATTAAAGAACGGCAAACAAAAAGCAGTTAGCAGTCGGAAACATCAGCATGTAATAGTTTCCATGTAATAGTTGGTTGTAATCGACAAACTTGCGTGTATCGTGGGAGATACAGACTGGTAACGGTTTGTGCGTTTTGTTGCAGATAAGCCTTGTTTCTCAGGGCTGCGTGTGGCGGCTTATCTTGGAGGCACTATGTTTTGTACGCAGAGGCAGTTTGTTTTCTTCCTGGCGTATGGTAAATGTGTGTATCTTTTTGATTTAAAACGTAAGCACCTATCCTGCTTTAATCGATTGGAAGTGTTTTAGTACCGTGGACTAGTAAAGTTATATTCGAGAAAGTAAGAGCCAGATATGTACCTAAGTGCTATCAAACACTAAACATCCTGATTTACTTCGAGCAACTTCAATATGTTTAAGAGCTAATACCAGCAACATATGCAGTGAAATTCTAATGGTGCTTTCGAAACAACAGTCCCATCACACTCAGAATAATGCACACACTTAAGATGAGCACCAATATCTGTACATTTAGAAATCCTTTTACATAATATCCTTGAACTTTTGAATACGTACATTATGCAAAGTGGGAAGACGGAAATATCACGGCAGCTCGCAACCATGATGAATAGGAACCAGTCTCAGAGGAAACCGCACCGATTCAATTTTCCTTTTACGCTCCCGTTGGTTAGATAACCTCGTGGTGGGTAGAAACTTTACAGATTTGCAAGCTTTCAAGTGACAAACTACATGCTGATCGATATTAATGATGTTGACTCCCACGGTAACGCTCCAAAAGTTTAGGATTACTTCTCAAGCTCTTGAAGCAGTAAATAATATATATCGAAGAAGATACCTTACGTAATTTTGAAATAGTGTAGAGATATTTTTGTTGTATTCTTTGGAAAATATATCTACTTACCATTTCTGATTGTGAAAATAAAGTTAATGATATTTCTGGACTACATTTAAAAAGAGATGTAGATAATTTTCAATCGCCATATTTAAAAACTTAACCATTAAAGTCTATCGTATAAGTGCCCAAACAAAGCTAGTCATACCATGGTGACTATTAATAACAATTTATAATATTGTGAACCAACTTTCTCCTCCGAACATGAGTTCAAGTCAGCGGTTTGGGTCACCGGCAGAATTCGAAGCAATATAAGGTCTGTAATTGGTTGAAACCTGGATTTTACTTCGCTTGTAGGTACTGTTATTCTCCGAAATAACAACTATGGATGGAATCGATGGAGAGATATATGGGAAATCAGTTTTGAGAGCTTCGTCGAAATGTATGTACACGATGGTAGATGTGCCACAAAATATAGTGCCACAAAATTTTACCATACAGATAGTACATCATTCTAGATTGTTCTAAATTAACATTTTCCATCAGTTATAAAAATACAGCTGTTCCATCAGCATGTTCCCGCCACCGAGTATATCGTTTCGAAAATTTTGGAAATATGTACGACATCAAGAACTCAAATAAAGCGAGTGATTTTTTGTATTTACAAGTTACTGTATCAAATTCGATCGACTACAGTAAAACTCCGAAGCCAATTCCTTGCCAATAACAACAAAGCAATCAAATAAAAGAAAGCCTTAACAAATAAAGAAAAGCACTGTATTCGAATTTGTACTCTTTATATTGCTGTTTGTCCTGATCAAATAGTTTGCAATACAAAGTCCCAAAACAATTCTCCGTCCAAGATATCCCCTATTTCTTTGTTAAAAGTAATTTGTTTGACTTCTTTGCAGAGTTCAAGATTCTTTTCTACGTCATCCCCAGGTATGACCGAAAGTAAATCAACACTACAAATAATTGAATGAGGTGCCCCATTCAATTATTTTATGGATATATTAAGTTAACCAAGCTATTCGAAGGCAAGTAAACTTGCTAGTCTATAGTCACAAATTATTACTAGAATTACACAGTAAAACCGTTCCCAGAACGGCAACTGGGAAACTCCTACCTTCAAAGTAGATAGTGATATACATGTTATGTATATGCAGCAATAGATTTTTATAGGTAAAACAGACAAAGTAGGTAGATAAATTTAGCAAAGAAAGACAGTAGTTGAGACATGATAATATGCTCTGGTGTGTCTTTTCAGCCATATTCTTCTCTGATTGCGAGTGTATCGGGGTAGGTTTTGTCGATTAGACTCGACTAGAACTCGAGAAAATAAATCGTTTATTTTGCGACCATTACACAGTATTTATTTTAGAAAGAACAACGTTACAGAATTTGTTAGTCGAAATTAACAGCTTCCACATATAAAAAAAAATGAATTTTAGACCCGACAAGAATGAAAAATACATAACAAAAATACTAGGATTTCTATAAAAAGAGGCGGTACTATAAAATGTGCAAGGCCATGACTCTAATCAAACGTGAGTTTATGTCTTTGGTTTTCCATATAGTGTCATATAGCGCCATATTGTGAGTGTTAAGTGTTATCTACACTTATGTCGAATTTGCTTTTCTTCCTTTTTTCTGTTAACCAGCAAGCGATGGACAGCTTTTCATGTCGTCCACCATCACTTTGCTAGAACAAATCTTTGACATTTGTGACGTGTATTTTTCATTTGTCATCTACAATATTTTTATCATGTTTCTAATATCTGTTGAAAGATTCATTTTTGGCTGTTTAAACTATTTCACATTATTCAGTTGAGGAACATGCAAATATAGACATTATCCATTATATTGTTATTGTTTTAGTGCCTCGTCGGTCTAGTGGTCGTAAAGCGCGACTGCTGAGCATGGGGTCTTGGGTTCGATTCCCAAGTCGCGTAAAATGTTATTGGGTTTTCACACCCACATTTCGGCAGTTAAACTGGCGAAATGTGGGTGTGTAATGGTTACACCTCTGCCTAACCCTTCAGGATTTACAAGCGTGATGTTATGTATTGTTATGTTCATTTTATCGACATACTTGTCTATTTATTCAGGCTTCCTAGGTCTTGATAAGTCAGCTGAGAGAGAAAAGTACAGTGTGTGTAACTCCTAAACGCAATAACGGTACCCAAGACAGGGCGACCATAAATTCGCACATTCGAAATGGGACGCGCATCAAGTTTACGATGGGCCCAGCGTAGACACGCGTTGTTTTATTTTATTGTTTAATAGTACAATTTAGTTAGTCACTGTTAGGATAAGCAAGTAAAATGGCTGTTTCATGAAGTATTTACGAGTATGTTAATGTTATAGGTTCAAAGAGCCACGGAGAAAGCGCGTCAAAAGTGTTTAGTTTCGATAGTATAACTGCGAGAAAACGCTTTTTCTTAGTTATAAATAGCTTTCTGCCTATCCCCCTTTTACCTTGGGTGTCGTGAAAGGGCACTAAAGTATTTTATGAATTGTTATGCTTTAAGGATCACTTTTTGATTATTTTTCTTTCCAGTCTCTAACTTTGTTAGTCATCCCTGCTTACATCATAAGGATATATGGAATTACTACGACTATTAACCAAAATAATCGTAAATTAATTAAAATGCCTCATATTTGGCCTATGAAGACCTGAAGGACAATTATACTAATTAAAATCTAACGTTGCGATCTTATCTCACAATAAACAAACAAGCTCTTCCCCGGAACTTCGTCCGCGTAAATGTTGGTTATCGCGGTCGCAGACGATGTCACGGAATAAAATTAGCCTATATACTTTCTTGGAGTCCAAACTTACGCCGTACCAAATTTCATCAAAATAGGTTCAGTGGTTTAGTCGTGAAAGCGTAACAAACAGACAAATAGACAAAGTTAGTTAAAATTAGGTGAGAAGTTATAATAGATTAGATTGCGATTGTTCCTAAATGTTAGTAGAATTGCTCCCCCAATCTCCAACAGGTACAAACAAACTGAAACCAAACTTTCACAGAAGCTCAGAAAGCCTAAACACTTCCTATCCTACTTATAAATAATACATTCAGCGCGATAACATTGAACATAGGCACAAAGCTCGGCTCAAAATGGACAAATAGAACCATAATATTTGCGAGTGAGAATCTGATAGCTTACGAACAAAATATAGATACTTGGACACAAAGGACAGGGCTAAGCTTTGAAAGGGAGAATGCATGAGTAAATCTGTATGTTTGTCCAGGTGAAAAGTATCAAAGAAAATATAAGAAAGAAAGAATTATAGGTACTTTATTCCACAAATAGAAGGTGTAAAAGAATATATTTGTTGAAGGACATAAGAATAAAACTCTAACACTTTTCTATGAACCTACTAATCATCAAGAAACTAGTAAAAGTAAGAAACCCTGAACATTTAATGAAATATGCATTCCTGGTATATTTCTCTGTAAACTATTGTTATTTCTGCAGTTCTGAGAAAAACAGGAAGAAAAATACAAGAATCTAAATTGCGGCAATAACAAGAAGCTCTAGAAAAATGTTCAACCTAAGAGAAGGAACTGAATGTTTAGAAAATAACTGACAATAACTATACATTATTTTTCAAGAGCATTAAATATATTACTACCACGATATTAAATGCGTTGGATATTATTTTAACAACTAGGTTATTAAAAAACCTGAAATTATAAGTCTGAAATTGCCAATGTATAAAAAGAGAAAATAATTTAGTTGTCTTCTTATGCAAGGCGGTGGAACAATGGTAGACCTTTATAATTATGAAGAAAATACAACACACATTAAAGCAGATAAAATGCAATATTCTTAGAAATCTAAGTACTAGACTATCAAAAACTGCAATCTATAGAAAAGATACAATCCATTGTTTTGGCAATTAAGGTCAAAGAAAGGATGATACAAAATTCAGGAGACCACGTGACCGATACACCGAAGAGAGATAACAACATGAGAGGGGCGGAGATCAATTACACGGACAGCTATCGAACGTACCACATAATGATTGATGGTGTTGCACCGCGGAACCATCTATTGTGCTAATACATACGTGATTTATGAGAAAATAGATTAAATGTTACGCTATCTCCATGGTAATGTGAGAATGGAGTTTCTATATGCTATCGGCTCCGCTTGTGATCAATTAGTTATTGACGTTCTTATTATGAACTGCTTAAAGACTATAGGAGTGTTTAGATATGCAGAATTTTGTATTCTTGTTGGAAATATTGAGTTTATAAAATCCTTATTAATCTCTATCAGATCTAATATAATGTCAGTTATTATAAAAAATACCAGACTATTATTGTCCTACTGCTATCTTTTTCTCATTATATGAAGGCACGAGCATTGATCGCCACGTTTGCTCAGGGTGGATTAGCGATTTCAGATTTATATTTAGTTTAAGTTCAGGTATTCTTACGATGTTTTCCTACACCAATATCAGTGATGTGAAAGATACAACTTGAAAAGTAAATATGAACTGAAAAATCACATTGGTTTTTGCCCGATATTGAACGCGCAACCTCATGACAAGTGGGAGCCTCACTACTGGGCATAGTCAACCTTAATTATACGACCAATCATTACGTCACCATGACATTACCTAACAGATTCAATTAAATTCACTTTCAGTAACCTAGAAATATTTCTCTCTTACTTAAGCCTAAAACAATATGAAAATTTCCAAGCAAAGCCACGTAAAACCAGTAGTTTCGTAACAAAAATGTCCTCAATGTTAACTACGGAACATTATTTTCCAATAAAACGTTTGCACTAGCCGTGCAAGGCGTACCCACATTATGGTTCAATACGCCAGTTTATAGCACAATCAATTTGTAAGGAAAAGCAGTAATTTTATATTACTTTGTATTCACATATACGCAAATAGGGGAAATGGTTTAACTTAATTAGCATAAGCTATGAGGAATGTTGTGGTGTTGCGTTGAGACCGCGAATCGATAAAGTGACTAAGTTAGTGAGGTGGATGATTAATAAATAAATAAATAATAATAAATATCTTGGGACAACTCACACACGGCTATCTGATCCCAAGCTAAGCAGAACTTGTGTTATGGTAACCAGACAACTGATATACATACTTATATAATTTATAAATACATACATATTATAGATAAATCACACCCAGACACAGAACTAACAATCATGCTCATCACACAAAGTTTGTCCTGGGTGGGAATCGAACCCACGACCTCTGGCTTAGCAGTCAGGGCCGCTAACCACTAGACTAACAGGCCCGTCAATTGCTTGATAGATGGTGGTACATGGATGAGAGAGGCCGAGGATGGAGCTCAGTAGATAGCAGTTGAAAAAGTCTTAGTCCAGCTATAAACTGTACTAGAGGGAAATGACGATAAACTATATTAAGTGACCAACGTCGAATAACAACGAATTTCGTAGGACTATTAATTAATGTGTAGCGGCACCTATTCCACAAGATGCGAACTACAATTGACATTTCCTAAATCTCGATGTCAGAGTTGTCAGTGACGTTAGCGTATACACAAAATCCCGACAACAGCTGTCGGGCAGTTATAGCCCACCAGACACAACACCTCTCTGGGCGGATGATCCTCCCTTTTCAATGGGGGATGAGTAAGCTTTTTCTATTTTTCATACTTCTAAAAATGTTATTATTAAAGTTACAGTGAGTACATACTCGAGACAAGCAAAGGACAGTACGTTGACGTGAAAATGAAAGACAGAGTTTATACCGAAGAGAAACGAAGAAAAACGGGACTTCTCATCGAAGTACTCGCAGCTATACATTTCCAATCTATATCTCACATAACGGTCTCCAGGAAGCTTCAATCGCAAAGATAAATAGGCAACACAAACACACAGATATTCAATCAATTTCCCGTTTCTGAACTAAAACGTGATCACATAAAACTTAGATTACCCATCTTATACGGTGAGTAATTAAATTATCTACAACTTCTTCACATTTTATCTAACAAATAACCAGCTAACTGACTTAACGATTTAGAACTTTACACATGAAATTATAGAGTTCAAAATTGTTGCTTTCCTTTTGAAGTAAACAAAATAACGGACCGTGCAGAATGTACCGCGAAATCGTCAAAATTTTATCTCGTTCAAACAAACTTGGAGCGAGCAACATTCTCGTATGAGTAATGTAACCGTTGCTGATGCAAAACTGTCTGTGTCTATTACATATGATACGCTATTATGTATGCCTGTCCAATAGTTCCGGATTTGAAGAATGGTTACAATCGTCTTGAATACGGTAATTTAATTCATTGTCTTCTCATTCATATTGTTTTATGAGACAGTTGTGCCCGAACAAATTGGTTTATTTCTTCATTGTGGAAATGCGCTCGTTACTAGAAAGCTGGATGAGATAACATTCCCGAGATCTAAGTACTAGATAGGTCTTAGAGGTCAGCATTGACTGCAGAAAATTCTAAGAAAGGAATGGACTGATGTAATAAATTACGTAGGAGAATGGGGCCATTGAATTACAGCCAAGAATTAAATAAAAGTAATCAATCAACATTTCTTTCCCCATCTATATAAATAAGTACTCTTTAAGATTCCCGAGACATTCAGAATAACACAATAGTTTATCCACATGAAACAACAATACAGTTATGATTCAAAAATCACCAAGCGCATCTCCAAATCCGTAAAGCCATCAAATTATTACTAAAAATAGCGTTAACCTTTTACGTTCATAAAAGAATCATACCATACAAAACCGCCGAAGCCGTGAGAAAATCGTGAACATTGTTCCCTAGATCTGCATTTAAAAGTTGAAGATAAATGAAACTTTCTTTCTCGTGGAGTTTTCGTGGCGGCCTTGTGGTGCTATTGTGGTGATGTACTGTCCCGTAATTAGGGCTGCGCTTTTGGTCAACCTACTCTTTGTAGTGAATTTAAAGTTTATAGCTGTTTGATTTTTT
Source organism: Hoplodrina ambigua (assembly GCA_949774945.1). Lineage (NCBI taxonomy): Eukaryota > Metazoa > Arthropoda > Insecta > Lepidoptera > Noctuidae > Hoplodrina > Hoplodrina ambigua. Next base: position 2,607,663 of record OX458969.1, on the reverse strand, counting down.
TGTCCTTTTATAGACTTGACTTTCTTAATTTGCCTGCTGTTCTTTTCAATATATTTGTCAGACACGATTCTTTGTTAAAAAATAAAATATCAGTTCTATAGTCAATCAATTTTTAAATAAATAATTGGGGTGAGGAGGAAGACGATAGAGCAGAACATTGTATCTGCTCGTAATACTTAAAAGGAAAGTATTCAAAAATATTTATAGAAGAAACTGCGATCTAAACACGACGACCTCGAATTAGCGCAGGCAGCATCGAACACGTCAGATCAATAAAGATAATGTCATCGTCCAAACATTCCACCGCTATCTATCGTTGGATGTTTCCGAACAATAGCGCAGCGGTCACATCATCCATTGTGCTCTCAACATATTCACCTGTCCAATGTGACCCACTGACCGGTATTAACATCTCGCATCTCTCGATCAGATCGATACTTTCGATGCGATTCCATTCGCTCGCCCACTTGTAACAAAATAAACAGTTACACGTCAAAAACAGATGGCCGTGAACTTCATGATCAAAATCATTTGTAAGATTTATGATGGCCCTGTTGTATCAGACAACCAAGCTCAACCAAGCTCTCGATACAACACGATCGATTGTCGATTACGATCGAAACAAGTGAGTACGTTCCCTCTAAGACACTCACAAATTATCCGCTCTACGTTGTTCCACAGCACGATTTTCTTATTCATAAACAACAAACTGTTGACATCGCAACTGCAGCCAGGTGTTTACAATTTGATTGGCATAAAATTATGGGCTACACAAAACGGTACACTTTCCTGTGTGAGCTATTAAAAGGCAATAAATTCATCTTTGCCTATACGTATAGGAAACATTGCAGGAAGCTGTAAATATGTAGTCGGAGAAATTACAACTCGATTATGAATCGAGACTGTGTCGGCTCAATGTTGGTGCAAAAACTGCCTTCGCGAGGGAAAAGCAGAAAATATGACAAGTTAATTTAGATTGAGTGAGTCCGTGAGAGTTGGAAAGGGAGGTGAAAGACAACCGGAACGAATTGTATCATAGCACTGTGAACTAAACGCGATGGGAGGCGACCGAGCCGGTGCGAGAGCAAAGGTCTCTGATAACACAGCCGTGGTGCGGCCCAAATGTCATCGTGCAGACAGCCTGTCTGGCTGAGATAGAAGCATGCATAAGGTGGAGGCGACGATGTTATAGAAAGTGAGAATCAATACCCAATCTTGTTGAACACGATAATATCTGCGTATGCTAATGAAATGGGGCGTGCGAACCACCATGAGTTGATTGGATATCATGATGTACATTGTACACAAGATTGTATTAAGACAGACATTGGTTTAGAAATTTAATATCGCTGTTAGTAAAAAGACGCAGCGAATATATTTTAGCATCATCTTTAAAAGTAAGTCGAGATCTTTATCTAAACTTCACAACTTAAGACGATTGCTATCTAAATCCTTGAATAGGTTTATCTCGCTTCAAAAAGAAGTGCTCACGAAAACTTAACACCACTTACAAAGAACAAGTAAAAGGGAATTATTTAAATAAACTTTTATCTAATTACTTGTGAACAGTGTCAGTATTTCGGCGGATATATACAATTCAGATAAACCAACATTGAGAATGGGCGGAAGTAACACCGTTGGTGAACTGGAATGTAATGAGAACATAGCAATAAAAGAAATTCATTACTATTGTGTCATTGGACAGAAGTTCTCATATTGATCACGTAAATCTTATTCTAACTACTGTTTGTTTAATGCGTAATACCAACGACTGACCAAATGGGTGCTTCCTTGCATCTTTCAATAGTTTTACCTATGTATCTACCTATATTCTAAGCAAAATTGATAACGTTCTTAACAAAAATTATAACATCAATTTTATTCTTGCCATTCGTAACTCTCAATATCTTGATTGGTTATGCCAACAGCTTCTGTATACAGAAGATCTTAATGAAATTATCAGTCATGGTCTTATACAGTCACAGTACAGGCCAATCAGCAATTCCAGAAAAAAGATAACACATCAAAAATAACGTTCTTTTAAAAATGAAAAGAAATAATTAAGATTTGAACAAAACACTTCTGGAACTAGGATTAATAAGTCATTTAGTCTTAACTAATAAATGCCTAACTCGCACAAAGTAATATCTATTGACTGACTAACTTCGGGGACAAAAGCACAACATAATCAAAGACACTAACTAACGGACCTTCAATAAAGCATCAACATTCCAAAGATACACGCACGTTGTAAATGACAAACAAAAAGTTAATTAAACCTGACCTCGATGTGAACAATAACATGGCAATATTAATATCAGGTACTGAAGAAGTTCCCATACAGTGATCGTAGGTACTAGTGAAGATATTCCCATGGCAACATGGTGATTCTATGGCATGAGCCGTTTAATGGCGCTTTGTTGAATTGAATGAGCTAATTGCAAGTGTGTGTAAGTAAATGATGGTATTTGATAGATGATGGTGATAGTAGTGTTTATGGTGTGACGAAGATTTGATCTGATCTGGAATGGAACGATGAACGTGGAAAGCTTCTTCCGGAAATATGGGAAAGTATACGAAGGTCAACTAAAAGTGAGATTGGGTGGGCTATGTATGCAGAATGCATCAGAGCCGGTCAGAATCATCACGCAGTAAGCGCAGGAAGACGGGCATTGTAGGTAAGCGAGGCCTAGGAAACGCTGGCGTGATGACTTCGAGACGTTTATGGAAGATTGACCAGAGAAGGCAACGCATAGGGATGAGTCTATAGGGCTATAAGCCTATAGGGGAGACTTTTTCAGCAGAGTGACAAAACCGGACGAAAAAACGTGGATACTAGGATAACCATCTTAGAATATTAGCTTTTGGTTTAAAAACAATATGACCAATAAGAGATCATTGCAGAAAAATGTTTTATATTGAAAAGCTTTTCACTATTAAAGATTAGTTATAAACAAAAGCAAGAACTATATGTTACTGAAGTCAACAATAGAGCTCCGATTGCAATAAAACAGAATCAAAAATAAAATAAAATCAGCACACAGAATTCATGTTGACTCAGCTAACTACATGACAAAGCTCGCTTGAGCCCTAACTTTGTTGTTTGTTTGTAACAAAATCAACATGAAGGCTGATAACCAGTAGTAGCATACTGAAAATCTTTTCTTTATAGTGCTTAGCAAATTTCTACTCAATATCCATGTGTCCAAGGCATCTTTTGGTTCCAAAGAAGGTTTTGGGTACACAATATCATCTTTACTGAGTTTAATTCCAATTTTGAATTTGATTCGTCTTTGATATCTAATCTCACTATTATTGGAACAAAAACTGAAGAAAGTGCAAAAGCAACTGAGCCCAACCCAGGAATAAAAAAAGGAAAAGTATAAAAGTAACAAATAGATGGTCATCATACTAAAACTAATCAAGGTCACATTCCGAGCAAAAACATTCAAGGGAGAAATGGAAGGGCAAAACACGCAAACATCAATCATTACTGTCCAAATTCACATAGTCATTAGATATGATCAAACATTTGAGCTGTTGGTCGTCAAACATTTGACCAATATTTTTTATATTATAAAGCAGAAGAGTTCGTTGATTTTTTATTTGAAAGCGCTAATCTTAGGATCTTCTTAGTCCAATTTAAAAACAATCCTTTGGCACTATATAGCCCGTTTATCGAGGAAGGTTATAGGCTATATAACATCACGCAATGACTCACGAGAGCAAAGCAGTAACCAAAGACGTAATATAACTAAAGATTGCATCAACTGATGGTGTTGTCGTAGCTGAATACTGGGTTAAACAATATTAACAATATTTATATTATTTTGCATCTTTATTTGCCATCGATACGTTAAGAAGAAGAAGAACAACGCGGGTGAAACCGCGGGGTCTAGCTAGTTTTACCAATATAACGGAACTGAAGATCTGCAAACATCATTCGCACGCACGTCTGTAATAATAATAGCTCAGCGGAGACTTTTCAATCAGTTTAAGAAGAAAATTGTAACGTTTATTAAAATCGAATTGAAAATATTAAAGAATCGTGCGTTTGATATAGTATTTTCTTGGTAAAAGTGTCGTCGGTTTTTGAGCAAGCGTGGCGATCAATGCTCGTGCCTTCTCTGTATGAGAAGAGGCTTTTGCCCACTAGGACTTTGGATAATTTGGAATTTTGGAATCATTCGCATCGATGAACATTGATGGTAAGGTAAAGGGCGCTTGGGATCAAAGTGATGCTTATTTAAAGATCATTGACCCTTAATATAGACCCTTTTAACGTTTTACTACATACGGTTATAGTACTATATGATCCGTGAGCGAAAAATCATTGGAACTACTTGATATAAGGTTGAAGCAAGAATCTGAAGATCAAAGGTAAGTAATCATTTCACGTTAAACTAATAAAACACCTATATACGAGGTATGACTGCCTCGGTGGTCGCAAAGCGCGACTGCCAGAGTTCGATTTCCAGGTCGGGTAGTTTTATTGGGATTTAGAAATCACATCTGAAATCTCCCAGTAGCAGCCTCGGAGTCTGGATTTGTGTCCGGTTGATGGCAATAGGGTCGCCCCTTATTAGATAGGACTTAAACATATGTGACGAAATGTAGGTGTACTAATGGGTACACCTCTGCCCAACCCTTAGGGATAACAGGCGAGATATTATGGTAAAAAAAGTAAAAGCAATGTAACTCTAACCTTCAAAATTCCGTTACTAAGAGGATTTCAGGTATAGTCCAGAACAAAAAATAATTGCAATGATGAGAAAAACATGTAACTCTAAGCTTACACATGACAATCATATGCCTTACACCAATAAACCTTAGTTAACACAGACAAGATCAACAAAATAATCCATACTCATATTATAAATGCGAAAGTGTGACTGTCTGTCTGTCTGTTACCTCTTCACGCTAAATCGATTTTGATGAAATTTGGCATGGAGATAAATTAAGACCCGAGGAAGGACATATAATAGTTTTAATCCCATCACCCCCTAAGGCGTTGAAAAGGGGGGTGGAAGCTTGTATGCAAGTACGATATAAACAAGTTCCACGCGAACGTAGTCGCGGGCAAAAGCAAGTACATAAATAATGCAAATATGATCAAACAAACAGTCGTTCAAGTATCGTTAGCGATCATCACGTACTTACACGCGACGCTATACCAAAAGGTCAACAGGGTGAAAGTTCTCAGTATTACCAATACTTAGTAACAAGTGAGATGAAATGCTTTAAGTGGAAGTGTAAATGAAATGATAATACTTGTCATAGTAAACGCAAACGTAGGTCTGGAATACCTGGACGATGTACGCTCAAAGATTGGCGTAGCATACTCAATTCAAATAAATTAAGTACTTAAAATATTCAATTTTTAAATTTTTGACTGTCTGTCGATCCGTCTAAACTCCTAAAGCTGGATTGATGGTGACGGGACTGCCACTGTCTTATTTTAGATAAGTAATTCGGATTTCCCTATTGCATGGGACTTGAACATAACTGGTGAAATTTGGGTGGACTAAAGGGTACAGATCGATAAAGGATAAAGATCGATTTTCTATGCAGCCTTATAACAGGTATATCAGAGAATAAGGGAGGTGAGCGTTATTTGTACCACATGGACCTAACAAGAACACTATTTATTAGTAGTAAATGGATAACATTGCGGTAATGTAATTGGGTGTGGTCAGAAAATGACTGATAGGTAATTGGTCGTAATGGCGCTGTTGAGAAACTGAGGATTGCTAAGAATTTGTAAGAGGTCCTAGTGTTCCGGGTTCGAAAGAAACAGGTTTTTATGAAATACTAGATAATGGTGCCGATTCCCTTGTTTACGAACTAGACTAAATTTAGAGAATTAACCTCTCTTACTAACATACAGCGAAAGAAAAGGACGGTGACATTAAAGAACTAAGTTAGAGATGTCAAATTAGTTTTGCCTTGAACTTTTCCGTGTTTTTAATCCATAAGTTTTAAGATGTCAACTATAATTGTATGGATGCATCAGATTGACTAACTTTGACAGCTCTTATTTACATTAGTCTTTTTCTTTTTTTATTGGACAGAAAAAGATAGAACTAGTGTAATTTTAGTTTAGTTTGTGAACAAGGGAATCGGCACCAATATATTATTCCACAGTAACCGAACATTTTTCCGGAATAAAACGTCCATGTGCTATTCCATACTATACTCTATCTCTGTGGCAAATTTCATTTAGATCTGATCAGCCGTTCTGACGTGGTTGACTAACAAATATCCAACCATTCAAACTTTCGCATTTATTTTTTACTATACTGTAGCTTCTGATGGGAATGTTAAAGCTGGACATAATAAAAGACATCTGATAAATCAATCGGTTCATTAAAATTTTGTTAAACAAGCTCTAATCCTCAATTTTGCTTGCGTTTTTGCTTTGTTGTTGATTCGTATTGAGGATTATAGCCCTAACTCCTTGAATTTGCATCTGAAATTGCACCTTGAATCGAACATTACTAACGGTTGTTACTAAATTCTTAATTCCAACAAATCTTCAAAGTCTTTCGGCACTTTTGAATTGTCAAGCAGTCGGTCAGTCAGTCCGAAAACTGAAGCTAGTTGCTCGTTCCAAAACAGAGGCCTCCATGGAGAAGAACAAGCAAGAAACTCCGCGGTGCTCTTATCAATTAGGTTCTTACCTGCAGTATCACACGCCGTCATCTCGGTGATGAGTCCCTCGAGGTCTGGCGATATGAGCCTCTCCTCGTCTTCTGAATGCGTGTAGTCCAGCGCATGGTAGATCACTAGCGCTAGGTTTACCACCAACTGTAACCAAAGAAAATATCCTGTTAGTTTTATTATTGTCAGACTACTATCATATAAGACAGTCAGTGTGATGATAGCCTAGTGGATGATGAGCCTTTTGATACCGGGGCAATCACAAATGTGATTTTCCAATGTAAGTCTGAAATCGCCAATTCGCTTTGAGCTAGTTATTCATGCCTTCGATGAGAAGGGGCCTTTGCCCTGCAGTAGGACAATAATAGGTCTATATTCATCATCTGCCTAGCCTTTTCCCAACTATGTTGGGGTCGGCTTCCAGTCTAACCGGATGCAGCTGAATACCAGTATTTTACATGGAGCGACTGCCTATCTGACCTCCACAACCCAGTAACTGGGTAATATGATACCCCTTAGGTAAGACTGGTTGTCAGATTTTCGGGCTTCTGACGACCCGTAACGACTGTCAAAGATCGACGTATGACAGCCGGGACCAACAGCTTAACGTGCTTTCCGAGGCACGGAGGAGTCTCGGTGTGTAAAGATGGTCACCCATCCACGAACCAACCCCGGCAAGCGTTGCTTAACCTGATGGATCGACCCGTGCGGCTGTTATTACTTAGCCACGAGCTCCTCCTAATAATAGGTCTATATTATTACTGTATAAAGGTGAGGGAATCGTAAGGTTCAAAATGCGAAACTCTTCTTATCCTCCTCATCTTCCTCACAGTAGCAAATGTGTAAAAAGAAAATAGCCAGAAACATTAACTTAAATAATAACTCGAAGTTTTCAATTCGCCTGGAGATAAAAATAATAATGTAATCATGAATACGGATAGTAACGACAGCAAAAAGAAAACCAAAGCTTTGGACGCCCTACTAACATTAAAAATTGTAATTTTCTGCGAAACGAGTAATTTCGTGTCATTACCTTCACCAAAGTTACTGTCTCTACTCTTGCATGGCGTGACTACACACGAGACTAGTTGATACAAATTATGAACTGAAGCGTGTCATGACACACCTTGCAGAGTTATTTTTAATTCAGCTATCCTGCCATTTGAAAAAGAACTGTCTCTTTATGGAATTGATTGTAAATTGGTGCACGTTTGATCTGGTCGACTATTTTTGTATCAATATTATGATTCAAATCTGCATACAGCTGAATACACAGCTGGATAGTTGCACAGCTTGTTTTACTTTCAGATCAAAAATGTAACCATGATCTGAACGAATCTCAAAACTGAATGCAAATTGAAATTATAATCATGAATGATTGAGATTGAGATGCGAACATTCTTAAAAGTACAAAAATTGGCACTGTAATTACAAACAATTAAAGATTTTTAATAATTCACCAGAACAATTTCAACCGTGCCTTGGTTCATTGAAAAGTTCAAGCTTTTGTTTCTCCCAAACATACAAATCCTTGATCTATCATCCGTTTCAACACTAGAAGTGATCCACAAAGCTAGCACCCACCGTAACTATCGTACGCACCGACCGTATCGCCAGCACCCGGTCCATTGTTGGCCGTGTGTTGCCCAACTCATCTGAATGCAACCGCTCCCGTACATGCAACTACACACTCCATTAAACCGATGTTTGGAAACAAGATTAATGGTAGAGGGAAGTTTTGTAGTTCGTACAGTAGGACCACTCCTAAGAAAGTTTAATGTCGTTAAGTTATTAAAACAAATGACATCAGAATCAGATGCTTTATTTGAAAACATAGGTAAAGTAACAATAGTGTTATGTATTACAAAATAAATAGGTCTTCTATGTCTTGTCATTTGGAGCAATAATTTTTCAAATATAAATTAAATATATCCCGTAAGTTCGAATGTTTCCTAATTTTTATTGGACTACATAAAGTCATAAGAAATCATTAAATATCTCAGTATATGAACATCTATTGGAGTATATACGGAAGATAGTTAATCACCATGGATAGTCTAAACTGCAAATCACAAGCTCGAGCAATTTACGAATTCGCAATTTTGGTCAATTTCATGCCTGACGTTTAGAAGTGAACCTTTTGCAATTTTGTATTCTGTGTGAAATCGTAGGTGACTCTATATGGGGCTCTCTCATGAGGTTGCTTTTGGAAGTACCAATTAATTAGGAGCTAACAACTGAATAGTTAGATAGAGAATTCCAGCAATTATTAACACTTAGGGTAGCTATAATAGTCTACGTAACAACTGTAGGTACAATGCACAGTTTTAGGTCATCATCATCCTAGCCTAGCCTTTTTCAAACTATATTGAGTCGGCTTCTAGTTTAACAAGATGCAGCTGAATACCGATATTTTACATGGAGCGGCTAAAGATTCGAAGGGGGTGACTGGAGGTATTGAAGCTAATTCGTGAAGAGATAACATGGCAGGTGCAAAAAAATGTTCATGAGTGTGTGTCAAATAAGAGATTTAAAAATTACCTAGATGTTAAAATATGCACTGTACTGAAAGCAGGATTATTTATAACGCTAACGGTAAAAGGCATGCATAGGAAATTACCAATTATATTCACGTAATTCCGAAACCGATCATATCTTCCTAATCATGTATAGCTATAATCAGCGAAACAGCCAATTACAGATTATCTCATAATTTTAAATAACACCCTACTCTAGTACGTAACTATTTCGGACCGGCCAAACTCCGGAGCATCGCTTATCGCGCCCATTGTATGCAAATCGCGTGCAATATGATCGGAGTTGTGCAAACGCACGCAACTGTAACGATCGATGTATGACCGGTAAACAATGAAAGTCCTTAGTACGGCGATTAGTAAAATTCTATGCAAGGAGAGATTGGAATCTATTTAGGTAAAGGCTTTTTGAAAAGAATTAAGAAGGATGCTACTTTAAAAAAAAGAGAAGAACAAACAAATGACATTGTAAGCGAAAATCCTTTCCGGCTTGAAATGTCTGCAAATTATAATAACTGCTTCAAACTATAAACAAAACAGGAAACTGTAGAACATAATCTAGACAAGTGAACATTTTCTAAAACAAATCTCATTTGCATTGCTAATTCTGAAGTAAAACAAAAATATGTACAAGAACTAGATTCACAAGCACTTAGTCTAATGAACAAAGCCATTCGCGATGTCCAATGAAGCGGCGCTAATAACTGCGGAATCAATTAGGAGACCGGATGCTGAACATCTAGCTGGTGATCGGTAATATTGTGGTGCTATGAACCATTTTGTAGCAGAAGTACAGAAGCTATGGCTATCAAAACATTTTAGATAAGATTAATACACTGATGCAATTGATACTTTTGGTACTAAATTAGGAAAATGCTTATTTGAACCCAGCCAAGGCTTTCGACTTTACTGTTTTAAAAAAATCGGAAAAAAAGTAGTAAGGAATGATCTTCGTTGTTAAAGTATTACTTTTTCAAACTACAGACTAAATGTTTCATCTAAAACGCTATTTTCCTTTCTTTTAGTTTCTACCCTGATATCTTCAAACTCAAGCAGCTTTCCAACATACTTTATAAAAACGTGCCGAATCTCCAGCCACTGCAACAACAACAGCAGAGTAGCAGTCCAAAGATTAACTCCACTACAGAATTGCACAACACCATAAGCATCTCCAAAATCTCAAGACCTATCTCTATCTGTGAGTATAAACACATAATGCTTTGTATTTTCATAAACCTAAAATCTCCCGTAATTTGAGCTGCCATATCCTCACTCAATATCACTGACTTCCCAGCCTCACTCCCATAACTGATTTCATAATACCGTCAGCAAAAACAATAACAAACTTCAGACCTCCAGCGCATATTGTATAATCCACATTTATTTATTAGACATAAATATAAGCGCTGATTTGACAGCGCATCAATCATTTGCGCAAATTGTGGGAAACATCGTGTTATGTGAATGTTGGTAATAGTTTCTGTCTTATGATGTCAGTGCATCATGGGATTGTATGTGATCGTCGTTGTACTCGTAAATGATGACGCGTTTTTGCAATGTTTCATTTTCTGTGAGGCAAGTGTTGGTCAGACAGGTAGGGCAGGGCAAATTAGGAGTGGCCCAAAATCGATAAAGATGGTTAATTTTGGACATGTAAAAATTGATGTGGAATAGTATAAGCTATTTAAGCTATTATAAGACCACACGACGTATCATGGAAGCTGAGCATTAACCAAAGATATAACTCAACGCTCGTGAAAAAAACACATGGACAAAGTTGAGGGCAGAAGTACGTATGGAAATTAAATTAGAAGGTCGGAATTAAGAAAATAATAAATAATTAAGATACTTCTGCTAAAACTACCTTTAAATGGAGTAGAAATTGAAACAGTTTCTATGCTACAAATGAATGTATCTGCACAGCATGAAACTTTCCCATAACCACTTAGCCTTTTCCCATTTATCTTAAAGCCTACTTACAACTTAACCAAATGCAGCAAAATTCCACTATTTCATACGGAACAGCCACCTGACCTCATAACCCTTCTACAAAATACCGATATCCAAATTCCTAAGATATCCGGAAAAACGGTTTCGAAGTTATTAAATCCACTACAACGGCAACTCTTAACCCCTAAAAACCGAATTACTTACTTGTCCCAACACTAGCAATCTCGTATTCTAATACCGAAAGTACACAATCGCGCGATGACCGGCCCGCGATAACCCTTCACTGTCTAGTTAACCGAAGTTCACTCGGTCACTGTCTTACAAGGAAACACGCGGTCTTTGTGACCCTTATACGGCGCAGAGAGAAAGTCCGCGCGCTAAGGGTTAAGTTATTAGATATTTATAAGCTTGATGTGTGAAAATTGGCTAAAAAGCTTTAATTTTCTATTACGTACGTGGCTGTGTGAATTGAATTAAGGATAGATGGAATAGAAACTTGATATTAAAGTAAGGAGACGTAGACCCGAACGTTTGATCGATTGATCGTTCGACCGAAGGACATTTACCCGAAAGAACGACTGCCCGAAGAAAGTTCGCCCGAATCATTATTTGATTGAAGAACGTTTGCCCGAACGAACGGTTGCCCGAAGAACATTTCCCCGAATTATCGTTTGACCGAGGAACATTAACCCGAAAAAACGACTGCCCGTAAAACGTTAACCCGAATGATTGTTTGGCCGTATAATACGTTATACGGCCAAACAATCATTCGCCGGAATGAGCGATTGCCCGAATGACCGACAAAAAAAATTCTAGTGTCAGTGCTATTTTAAAGAAAATATCCAACCGTCCAATTTTCGACTTTCCCAATCACATGACTATAAACCCTAAAGAGCTAGGCGTATCTAGATTGACGTTAGTTGGATCAAACAAATCGGATTGTGCCCAATTTAAAACTACGGATACATCAAAGGGCCGAATCGGATTCCGGACTGTAGGTAACTAGAATTGGGTCATGCAAATATGGTTTCAAAATATTTATACCGTATCCTAGTAACGTAGGTATCTAAAACCTGTATCTTCGTCAATCCCTTAATTTATTTAAACTTGAACTAAAATCATTTATTTCAAATAAACCATAGTTATAAAGGCACAATTAATTTGCTTAGAGGCATCTGTCACTCGTCAGAAGATAAAGAAATAGTTGCTACTTTCTAACAGTAGATTCATATATGAAGGAACATATGATGTATGGGTATGATTTTTAAATCCTAATTATTAAGTACAAAATTAAAAGTAAAACGCAATGAATATAAAGTTAAGATATAATAAACCACTAGATATTATTACCCGGAATTCTGAAAGCTAGTACATTATGTGTTTAGTGTCAGTTTATCTATATAATAAAAATGAATGTCTAAATGTGTTGCTAAGCGCAAAACTCGAGAACGACTGGACCGATTTGGCTGATTCTTTTTTTGTTATGTTTGTAATTTCTCGGCCAAGGTTTATACGAAAGATTTTTTTTTGAAAATCCACCGGAAAAATCGTAATTTTGCACCCGGGCGAAGCCGGGGCAATTCGCTAGTATGATATAAAAAAGTAACATTGTTAATCGATTTTTATTGTTGATCGAACGAGCAAAAAACCCTATGGATGCTTTATAAGAAAAAACTCCGCTTTCTTGGGTCGTAGCGTGATATTATTACTATTACTCATGAATATGGCTATCATATACAAAAAAAACACGACTAATCAGCGCGTTCAAACACACAAACAAACAAAAACTCTTCAGCTTTATTTTATTACCATAGAAGTATAAATATTGAATCTATGGATCCAATATGAGAATTATTTAACAAGAGAATAATTTAACAAGATAATTCTACACTAGCTATTGTTCTACCCACATGCCACGAACTACAATGAGTCTTTACAGAAGGTTATCACCTGTTTCCTATAGTTCCGGAAGGAAGCCCCATGATTTTTCACGTGTAAGGTAAACGCAAACCGATAACACGGGTAGACACGTTTGCGAGGTCGCTGATAAATAGGACAAGCATCTATTCATTCCATGTTCAAAGGAAATCAGATATTTTATAATGGGGTGTAAAAATCACATCACATTTGGTTTGTCTGACGAGATGGATGAACGTGGATAAGGCGAAAAGAGTATGTTAGAGTCGTAGCAGGTGGCGTTCTTAGGTTTGTGCCTATCCCTATGGGAAAAGGCGTCTGCTACGCAGTCTGTCCATCAAAGTAAATAACATTGAAATGAGTTTTATTTTTGATGTGAAAAATCAGTGTATATGGTAGCACGCAATATAACAAATCAGGAATCAGAAATCATTTATTTGCCAATAATGTAGGTATACATATAACATGGTGATTTTGTGAACAGTCCCAATACATTTTACCTTACGGCATGCAAAATTGTTTGACATAGGGGAGAGGTGGCATGAAAGGGACATTTTTGTTGCAGCGGCTCTTGTAAATAAATTAGACAACAATTTAAACAGGTTAGTGCTGAATGGGAAGCCTACATTACTTAACTATTGAAATAAAATGCAATATTAAACCTTTCTTTATTCTTAGTTGTAAATTATCGCAGTTTAAAAAAATGTGTATTATGTCCCTTTCATAAATGGACTGCATTGAAAGGGACTGCATAATTTATGAAAGGGACAGTACATAATATCAAAGAAAAATGGCTTATATCTTTGCTTTACTTAAACTAAATATAAGAGAATACGTACACAGATGTCCTTACGTTTTAAAATCACATTGTTTTAGTCTTATTTTCTCATTCCAAAGACCATTACTACGATAGTAACATTTTTGAACAATTTAAACAAAAATCATCAGTTTAAAAATCCTTCTTTATATGTAATATTAAAACAAATACAATTTACAAATACAAAATGTGATTGAAAAACAGTAGTCAATTATTAACTACTGTTTTCAATCACATTTTTTAATCTTATATTTCTCATACGTCCCATTCATAACCGTTCGTTGTGTCCCTTTCATAAATATGATACAAAAATTAAAAATATAACCACAAAATCTATAATTTGAAATAAAAGTTTACTAACCTTTCGTTGTTGTATCTGTCAGTATGTAGTCGACGTAAATAATAGTAAACAAATAAACAATTATTTCTCAGCATATGACAAAAGGTTTACAAAGAATTGCAAAAAAAATACTTTTGGTTAGATAAATAAACACACGCCCGACATCGCCATTTTAAAAAAGACAGGAGCGTGATGTTTGGCTCGAATGAATGTGCATCGAGGTTGCTATACAACAATAATAGTGTCATTTCGGAGCGATTTTTATTTTGCTGGTAATTTGAATTGTCCCTTTCAATACGTGTCCCTTTCATGCCACCTCTCCCCTACAAAGAAAGAGTAAAAAAATAATAATAAAGATCAGACTAATTACATAATACAATGAATAATAACAAAACAAATAGCAAAATCATTATGCCTATGGATGCATTTAACAACTAGTTTTTATTTGAAAACGTAAAAACCAGTTGAAACTTTTACCTTCAATGTGTCCGTAGCCAGCATGTTTCCATTCCCAGGTATGGTCCAAAAGAAAACAATGATCACAAAGAAGGGACAAACATGTAACTAAAGGCTTCATTCAGAATCTTTTTACAGTCCTTATAAGTAAGTAGCATCATGACACATCCTTCTAGTTTTAATTGTCCTTAGTCCCTTCCTAATGAACCTGTACATTTTTCCGGGATAAAAAGTAGCGTATATGCTATTTCAGACTATAATTTATCTCTGAGCCTTTCATCCAAATTTGTTCAGCCTTTCAAGCGTGATTGATTAACAAACATCCATCCATTTAAACTTTCGCATTTATAATAAAATCCCATAAATGTAGAACAGATAAACATATCTGTAAGTATGTCACTTACGTTATTATTTGGTACTTAGGTGTAGGGCAATTCGATTAAATTAGTCGTGAATGACATTCAATTGTTGCTTATACGCATATAGTGAAATACATGGTGTATTAGTTTTCCTAACAAGATTATTTCACGCGTTTTATTATAGTCGGTGATCTGACTCAATTCCATGTCGTGAATGAAACACGTCATGGAACTAGACTTCTATGGGGTAAGTTCCAAGATTTCACAATACGACAAGTAACAAATCTTGTAGCAGTATCTTTAGGTTTCATCTGCATTAAATAACATCTTTGATCGATGCTCTGCTCCAGTAGATCATAGCGTTATTGTATTTAACCTCTAACCTTCCTTAATAACCGCACTAAACAACACAAAAAAAATATTTTCAAATCAGACCAGTACTTCCTTAGATTAGCGTGTTCAAACAAACAAACAATTCAGCTTTCTAATTTAACATTAATAAGCATAGATTTATGACACCTATTATCATTTCTTAAGGCACTGAAATGAAAGACAGTTTCCGGATAATGCACAAGTCTAAAAGCAACATTTGAGTACCCTCATTAACGCCAACCACAATAAAAACCTTTTTCATCCCACCATCTCGGAAAGAGTATTTTTAATCTTCAATATCTGAGTGGAAAAGCCGTTTTTATTCTCTAGAGGATAAAGTAAATTGAATTTAGAACATCGTGTGCACTAAGTTTGTGAATTAAAAAAAACATTAAACCTATTTACTGCTACCTCTATGGTGCCGAATATATCATACAACTTTTTTTTAATTTGTTAAAAACTCAGACTCGGAACCTTCTTGGTGTTCTTTTTTCAATTTGCTTTGTACGCGGTTCTTTACGCGGCATTTTTTCACGTCATTGTTAAACCTTATATTAAAAACAAGAAACTAAGGCGCTTTGCACACGGAGCAACTTTTGCAGCAACTGGCAACTGGCAACTTTCTGGCAACTCGCTGTTTACATGTAATTCAATTGGACTGCGCACACAGAGCAACTCAAGTTGCGAGTTGCGGCAATCGTCAACAGTTTTCAGTTGCGGCAACTGTCAAATATTTGATTTCACACCCTCCCTCCCTCGCCCTGTGCCCGGCATAGTGTTGCCATTAACTTAGTGGTTTTTCCCACTAAGTAAACACTTCTTTTTGGGGTAATGTGTAAAATTCTATAATAAAATACTTCTTGATATTCCCCAACTAAATGAGAGAAAATTTAAACCATGCATAAAACGCACACTATCTAATCAAGCATTATTATGAGTTAGATGATTATATCACGGACAAAAATGCTTGGCTAAATGCTAGTCCTGCTCCACAGCCACTCGGGCTCACTAAATAGGATTGTTTTTTAAGAGAATGATGTTTCTTACCCTCTTTTTTGTCGACCTGAATAACTTGTACCGTTATCAGTACGATTACTTTTTCTTTTTTTACATACCATAGTAATCTAACGGATAAGTACACTGAAAGTGTTAATATTGTAAATTTATTTCAATTTTGTTTTTGAAAACCATCAACCTAAAACTTGCCCATTAAAAAATCCACAAGCCACCAGATACAAATTCTGACCACCAGAAGGTGGTCCCAATCCACCAGATCTAGTGGTAATACCGCAAAGTTTGCAACACTGCAACTCGGCTAAAAAAGTTGCTTACAAATTGCCAAAAAGTTGCGGCAACCGGCAACTTTATGGCAACTAGCAACTTTTACAGGAAACTTTTAAAAAGTTGCCAGTTGAGTCAACTTAAGTTGCTCCGTGTGCAAAGTGCCTTAGCCGTTATGAAACACCTAACCATCTCCCTCTCTCTCCAACATTCACGCCATGGGAATCCGATGAATCGGTACAACTATTAAGTATGACAGATAGTTTACCGAAAAACAGTGACTTACACCAGTATTACAGTACCAAACAAAAATATTACACTCAATTTAAATAACTGTAGCAACGTTACTTTAAAAGTTTCTTAATTATACCTTAGTATTATTTTGTTATAATTTAAAGATTATTCTGTAATACTTACCGGTCATAATGTAGTAATTAACACCTAAACTGAAATAAAAGTGTACCTATCTTGTGATTGTAAACTTTTTTTTTTGCATTTAGTCATTTCCTCGCTGAGGTGGAATGAAAAGTTACGTGTTGCACTCGAGTGCAAAGATTTTTCACCTCGTGCTCTTTTGATTCCCTCGCTGACGCTCAGGATTCTAAGTTTGAATCACTCGCTGCGCTCGTGATTCAATTTTAGAATCCTTCGCTTGCTCGGTCATCAAAATTGAACACGCGGTTAAAAAGCAACTTTGCAGTCTTGTATAACAAATAACTATTACCGCAACAATTAACAAACACCCTGTACACAATGTTTTGGGTGCGCAATCCGAGCGGAGACAGGCGACAAATCAAATTAATTAACCACACGTACGACGGACCGCGGCCGCACTTTATATTGCATTAGCCGAATTAGGAGCACACACTGACGCTCTAAATTGTATGCAGGATTGAGAAGACAACATGTTTTACTTACGATAGACTAAAACGTTAGGGCAGATAAGAGATTTTAAGGATTGTTGATTTTAAGGAAACTACATAATTTGTAGACGTAGTTACATGAAAACTGAAATCGAAATGAAGGTCGCAAGAAACCGATGGAGTCTTAGCATATCGATGGCAAATATAGATATTTCTTTTTTTTTTATTCGTCCAGTATTCAGAAATGACCATATTATCTGCTGACGCAGTTATTCAGACGGTTCTTAAGTGTGCAGGTAACAGAACACAGAACAGAACAGCAAAATAAAAGATGGTCTAGAATCTGCAAAAAGACACCGCATAGACACTGAAGGTTTACGACGATACCAACTACGAAACCGCACCTTTGGACTGACTGATGGTTTAAAAAGTTGTAACATGGGCCCGTTTGTGGATTTTGGGAGATCTAAGTCTAGCAATAAGTCTATTTCGGCTGAATAATGCATTGACACATCAAACATGCCTTCACACACGGTAACAGAGTGCTAGCTTAGAAAAAAGGAACTAAACCATTTACCTTGCAGTTCTATTAGTAAAAAAAAGAAAATGCGGTTACGTATAACTGCCTAATCATCGTCTAAAATTCCAGCATTAATGCAACAAGTAACGAAATCGCTAAAAGTCATGCCCACTCAATTTCCATCTCCATTAAAAGCATCATTACACCTCATATCCTTACAAACACCATGATTCATAAACAGCTCCCGTTCGCATTACAAAACTTCCCATACAAAGCACTCATCACCATAACTTACGAGCCCGTAACTTACATCGACGCTTCTGTTTCGCCGACAGCCATCTTCATGAATACATCAGATGAAACATTTGCATTACAAAGGACTGACGCGAATGGAGAATATTCTGAAGAAGGCCATAATGTCATATGTTTGTTTTACATACATATCTTAAAGGACACTAGAGAGAAGCGAAATTCTCTTGTTCTTAAGAAAACGTTGAATGGTTTGTCAGTCGCTACCGACAGCATCGTGCTGGTAGCAAAGCAATAATTAATTATTAGAACAATACGACATTGCAATGGCGAATAGTAATTAATATTACACTTTGAATATGCAAGTTATAATGAGAATTCTAATTAAGATTTCTAGCATTCTGTAGGTAGACTTTCGCTTATTGTTTGTTGGAATTAGTCACTTTCATTGGCAAACAACTTATCCGATTTATCGATATTGAAAGGGCAAGCGGACTATCCTCAGAAGCAAATCCATACTAATTTTATAAATGCGAAAGTAACTCATTCTGTCTTTTGTCCGTAACGCTTTTACGACTAAATTGATAAACTGATTTTGATAAAATTTGGTACGCGGTAAGTTTGAAACCCAAGAAATCCAAGAAACCCAAGAATTTTTATTCTACGACTTTGTCTGCTTCCACGAAAACCGTCAACTAAAGTACAAAAAAAGACAAAAGTGAAGGTCACCACGATGTAAACTGATCCCAGTGTCTTTCTTTTACCTAACCAATGAAAATCAAATAGAAACAGTTCGAAATTCGAATTCTATTTTCTTTGTCTTTCGCAAAAATCACAATATAGTGTCCCAGCATTCCAATTCGTGCCTAGCTTACGACTTTTATTTACATACTAGCTTTTACCCGCGGCTTCGCCCGCGTTGGTTTAGAATTTGACAATCAATTCGGGCTGTACTCGGCTTGTTGCTCGGCCAGATCCAGAATTATTAAATACCTACGGACCAACAGACTGTGACTCATAAAAGTCCGTCGGCGTCCAGTTTGCATTTCTGCAAGAGAGGTCCTTCTTGCCTGCGTCTGTTCTGGAGTTTCAGT
This sequence comes from Hoplodrina ambigua, assembly GCA_949774945.1. Taxonomy (NCBI): domain Eukaryota; kingdom Metazoa; phylum Arthropoda; class Insecta; order Lepidoptera; family Noctuidae; genus Hoplodrina; species Hoplodrina ambigua. The sequence continues at coordinate 2,588,251 of OX458969.1, read as the reverse complement.
CGCTGTAATGGCTGAGCTTCTTCTCTGAGACGAAGTCGTGTAGTCATGTGTGTTGTGTGTCGTGTGTGAATAGGCGTCTCAGTTGCTCTTACAGCTCTCTGGCTTTCGGCTTGTTCCTCCAAAAGCAATTGCGTTTAGAAGGGCGTCTCAGTCACTCTCAGAGAAGCTTGGCGGCCGGACGGCTTGGCTTTCCCGTCTTTAATAAAATGTCTCATCAGCTCTCAAATTTGCTTGTCGCTCCGGTTGTGCTTGCTTTCTTAATGCGGCATGAACGGAAGATTCCGGGGATTGAGCAGTAATTTTTGCTCGGGCTAGCAAAGAGTCTGAGCCTGAGTTGGAGCTGTGAGACAATTAAAAAAAAAAGGAACCTACCTACCGTCATTAAAATACACCGAACATACCTCTAAAGAAAACATAAACAGTACTGAGGGATAAACTTAACTTTGCCGTTGGAAAACTGTTGTCTACACATCTACATCGACATAGGTCACGGTTAGTTTAGCAACTATAACCTCTTCCTTCAGTCAGTCATCGACTAAACGCATTAAACAAAGCAATTTTACTGTTACGACAGTTCTGCTGTGATCCTATGAGGAATTCCGTTCCATATCTCCGAAGTTGATCATCAGATCATGACAGTATTTATATGGGACCAATTCCGAAAAAATAAACAAAAAAAGAATCATCCAAATCAATTCACAATTGGCGGAGCGTGTTATAAGTTCGCCTTTATTCTTCCATGCATCCTCTATGAATGCGTTTACACCTGTCAGTGTCAGTGATGACAGTGTCAGTTACGCAGTTTTTCTGTATCCCTGACAACGTATATAAAGTGGGTCACAGACAAACGCGAAATGTTGTGGCGGCCGCGTCAGTTGCAAATTTTAACAACAGGCCGCGTGTACTGCTTTGTAAAATGACACCAAATATGAAAATTGTAATAGAAATAGTTGAATTTAAATAATAATTACAATTTAACCCACACTTCTCTTTTCCTAAGAGTAATATGCGATGCTAATGATAATATAGGTAGAGATAAACTACTATAACCTCACACCACTCACCACCTCAAGTGTTTAAGTAAACGGTTTTTTTTCTACCTTTTTTCTCATCTTCTGAGAGGGCTAATGAGTCATGAGAGTAATAAGACAACGTTACGGTTAGCCATATTGACTGACGTCCGATTGTGGCACAAACACCGCGCTAATGACACTTCAGGCCGCCACTGAGACCGCGGTGGTGTGTTTTTACAGCGGTTGGAGCCGCGGCCTGCGGTTAGCCGCAACCGCAGGTCGGTCCGTCTGGTAGCCACTTTATGCAAAATGTCAGTATGCTCTTAAGCTGTTTTGGGCGTAAAAAATGATTAAGCAAACAACTCCGTACTCCTAGGTTGTATACTTGAAACTGGTCTATCGACAGTCTAGACTCAAAATGTATTAGATGCTTAAACTTAAAATTTGATCATGATTCGATAGACACGTGGCGCCATCTACTGTCATTAGGATGTTATTGTGATTTCCCTCGGGAACAGTACTTTTTTTCGGGATTAAAAGTACCCTATGTTTGTCCCTGATCACCTGGCAACGTTTATGCAAAGTTTCGGGATGATCGGTTCAGTGGCTTAGGCGTAAAGTGGTTACAAACAAACAAACAAACTTACTTTCGCATTTATAATATTAGTTAGGATCCTTGTAGGGCTGCCACAAAACCTCAATATCTCTCAACTGTTAAATATTCAAGAGAACATAACTCACAGCTGTCAGTATCTCTTGTTGAGTGGTGACAACCCTGAGGAAGCTAATGTTTTAAACAACAGATGAATGATTGAATGAGAAATATTGTAAATCAGAAATGTATCGATACTAATGTACTGTTTGTAAATTAAATAGTTTTAGTAAAACGCGCAATGTAACGCTTTTAAGGTCTAAGTATACCGGTAAATTCAATGTCAAGTTCAAAAAAAAATTGTATCAATTACTCAATAATTTTATAAGTTTATTGAGATTACTTGAGCAGCACTTGAATTCTAACACTTAGCCAGAAGACATTAAAAACCTTTATGATATTGATGATTGTATTGTAGGCTTTATCAGTCAAAGTCACAGTCAAATCATTTATTTAAATAGGCCATTATAATGCACTTTTGATAGTCATAAAGAAGAATAAAAAAGAAACCTTTTCTTATATAATTAATTTTATAGTTTAATTTCAATAATGCACAATTGTATAAGATGAGGAAATATAAAACTCTATCTATATAACTACTCTACTTACTCTAAACACTAAAAGAAGACCTACTTTTCCTTTCGATTCTCACAGAATTCAGTATGCAAATTAGAAACAATACGCAAATTATAGGTAGCATTGTTTACAAAAAACAATAGGTAAGTCGTGTAAACATAACTATACAGGCCTTACGCAACAGGTAGTCTGAATAGCGCCATCTAGCGGAAGTAGAAAGTGACTATGCAAATAAATGACGGCAGAATGGATGCTGATCTGCGTCTTGTCGTCTTGTGTCGCTAACTAGTCTTCCTGATGCAGGTTCGTAAATGGTAGAAGTAAAGAACTGTTTTAAAAAATAACTAACGTGATTTTCCTGATTAATTCATCAATCACGATGATTTCCAATATTTTATTCCACAATTTTCTTTAAATCCCAAAAAATACACAACTTTTCTCAGTAGGCCCCGGCGAGATTCGAACTCACGATCTCCTGTTTACTAGACAGGCGCTTTAACCAACTAAGCCACGGCGCCCTTGTGTAAGATGACGAAATAAGCGCTTCTATTGTGACTAAAAGCTCCAAGAAAACCGCCAACGCCCCTAGCGTTACAGACACGTTTGGCGTGATACACGCTTAGGTGAACATAACCGCCAACCAATGTCTGCTTAAGTGTATAGCAAACCTTAGACGCCTTAGTCGTTCATCTTGCTTATATTGTAGACGTTAAATCATGTGTTATTTGTTTGTCAATGTATTATTTTCCTTTCATATAGACTTTCTTGTTTTTTCGTGAAAAATCCTTATGGATATCGTCATCTGGGGAAAACGGAGCGTTATTCCTTCGTGGTCTCTTCTACTATGATGAGTTGGGAGCCTGATATACACTAGACGCATGATTCCGCCTCCTATTGGTGTTGGCTCGTCGTCAGCCGGGTATAACCTGCAAAGCTACTTTCAACAAAAGCTACGAAAGTGAACGATCTAACACGATCGAAGCTTTTTCATCTTCGCGTGTTTTCAATATATTCTTACAAAGATATCATCGCTTTCTAAAAACGCTGCCTCCCTTGCCTTACGTCCCACCACAAGATAATGCCTCAATTGACTATGTTAGCGCCTGACACTGGTAACTACAGCACGTTATGCGTACGGCGCAAGCGCAGGAATGTCACCCGCTGTCAACACGCAAACTATTCGTAGCGCGTTACGTAACACACTGTTGCTGTATCCGTTCGCGATTTACATACGCGTACGGCATTTAGAGTTGTGGTTATGATATTGTATGAGCATGCAAATTGAGAATTTTGTTGGGCGTGTTATGGTGATGCAAAGCTTTTTTATTTTTATTCGACTGTGTGACCCAAATGAGTATTACATTATTAGGAATATTTGTGCCGATCTAGATTTTTGATGAGTCCCTACTGGGAAAGTCCCTGTGTTTTTATTCGAATGTATTATTTGTTGTATAATTATGGGTATCGATCATGAAACTATTTCAATGCTTTTGTCATTCAATATTACATAACGGAATTCTCGACTACTGGATTTATTTCCTTCTTTTCAGTTTTTATTTACACAATCGGATTTTATTAGACAGAATTCTTCAGAACTAAATACAATATTTACATTTTCTTTATTTACGTCTTTCATTGCTACCCCTAACCATGTATCCTTTAAGATTCCATACATTGTTTCTGTTCCTCTTTTCTATTCGAAGCCTACTTGTATGTTTTCAAGAATTCATTCACACGAAAACCGAAACTGTGGTGATGCATTTTCTCACACAAATCTAGTGATTTCCTAAAATGGTTATTGATAAGTATTTTTTCTCAACTTTTGTCGCCAACATCTTCACACCTTATCACGGTAACAGATATGGTTATTGGAACATAGAATCTTTCACTACTAACAGTACCGTTGTAAACAATTTAACGCCATCAACACTCCGCCTGTTTGTTTATTAATGTTTGTTTTGTTTTTCTTTTGTCATACTTTTTGTTATCAACGGGTTTTTAGAATTGAAACTTCAGTTCAATGGCCTTATTACATTTTTGTTGAAGATCCACGTTTTTGTTGGCAGTTACCTACGTTACTTTATTTTATTTTATTTTATTTCATTAGGGATAACAAACAGTAGCGTATAATAGTGTGATCACAATACATAGTTAGCAGGAGTAGCATATACACTACTAACAACGATATCCACAAATTATTTTACAAGATAGCTAGCTGTTAGCGAAGACAATACCAATTTGAACTTAACCTAGTGTAAATTATATATATAATATTATGTGTAAATTATAATTACATGATATTCCAATAGACACAAATTTAAGAACTCTGTGGCTGGAACTGTACTATTAATAAAATGTACTGTTAGTGCCATAGGTCGCCCAACTATATTTGTTAATGTAATATATAATTAAATAAATAGTTTTTATTTAATTAGTTTAGGCGACCCACAGAGCCAACAAGCACATCCTTATTGACTAATGTTGGTCTTTTAAGATATTATTGATTTCCTTTTTAAATGATAGCTTGCTGAGGAAAATTATATCTACTGAAGAGAATTGATCATTATAAGTGTCAACTAAGCGATGCAGCGGTGAGCGAGCTCCTGAATTAGAACGACAGAATGGAGCAGCGAATAATCGCTTAGAGCGGGACTCACGCCCGTGCACTGTACGAGGGACCAGGTAGCACAAACTATTTACCAGAGTAGAACAGTCAAATTTGTTACGACATATATTAAAAAGAGTCATCATCTCAAGAAGAGTGCGTCTAGAACGTAAAGTCAAAAGGTCGAATTTTTTAAGTAAGGATTGGTAAGATATTTTTTTACGGAAGCATCTGTAGTGCATAGCGCGGAGATATTTTCTCTGAACTAGCTCAATGATTTCAGAGTACTTTTTGTAGAAGGGGTTCCAAATAGGTACAGCGTATTCTAGCTGTGGGCGGATTATGGACTTGTATAAATTTAGGTAAGTTGCGGGCCGTCGAAATTCTCTAGATGATCGCATTACAAACCCAAACATTTGGTAAGCTTTATTAACTATGTTATCCACGTGTGCATCCAGATGGAGTTTGGAGTCCAATAAAACACCTAAGTCACGCAGGCATGTAACCTTACTCAACATAGTATTGCCAAGGCGGTAGTTGTGTTTTGTAATATTTTGTTACGTCTAAAAAGTGTGTTTGTTTGGGAATTTATTTTTTTGTCTTTGTTTTCGGAGAGACGAACAATCTTATTGATAAAATTGCATAATATGAAGATTTACTCGACGATGATTAGAATATTCTACGACGCCCTTCACTGTTTTCATTTTTTTATTTTACTTTTAATTTTATATATTTTTGTTAACTTTGCTTAGTTAGCTTTATTTAGTTTATTAGTAGTTTATAAATTACATAACTTTAAGAACATCTGTACTGACAATCCTGAATGTTTATGCTGTTGGTGTACTTTATATAAAAAATAAATAGAACACATTTGCTGATTTAGTTAGAAAGCTCTAATCAACGAACAGCTTAACTGAAATTGTATTTGAGTTGGGAGAAATGAAAGGAGAATGGTTTAGATGCAGTGAAGAAGTGTTGACTTTTGAATAGTGTTTCATCATACTGTAGTTGTTTCTGGTGACCTAAATGGCAATTCTACTTCTAAGAACGTACACATTCTAATATCAGTTTCAATCTGACAAAAATGCCTCTTTTCAACTTACATTTTTAAAAGATTTTCACATTGATTGTCGCTGAGATGAGATTACAAATAGATTAAAACTTTTAATTACGAGAATTGACCTTCTTAGGAGAGAAAAGGTAGTTTTCGATTAAATTAAACGAGTCCACGAATACATAAACAAACAATGCAACCGAAATAATACAGACACCAACTCTGGTTGTATAACAAACAGCTCGTGTGGTCTCTAACACGCGACCCGTGACCGCAGCAGTCGTAACTGTATCGAATTATCACGCAAACGCAATGTTTACTCGAATCTATACTAATACCATAAGGGATGATTCTCATTAGAGCGGGCCGTGCCCGGGCCGGGGCGTGGACGAGCCGACATGGTATTGAAGTACGTCGAGAGGGCCCGGACGGGACACGGATAATGCACTGTGTAATATAAATTGATTCATACAAAATATATGTAACAGATTTAAAACCGTGCCCCGTCCGTGCCCCGTCCGGGCCCCGCCCCGGGCACGGCCCGCTCTAATGAGAATCATCCCTAAAGCTGTAGAATAATTTTGTCGGATGCTAAGCGATGGGCCCGTATAACACAAGAGTGGAGCCCTGACACGGTAAGACCGGGTCGCGGCAGGAACTGGAAAGAGGAGGTACAACACTGAGGAAAGTGGAAGGAATGGGGGGAGACCTTTGCCCAGGAGTGGGACAGCAACGGCTAATAAAAAAATATATATTTTGTTTGTTTAAACGCGCAAATCTGTGAAACTGCCAGATTGATTCGAAAAATTCTTTTTTGTTTTAAATCTTTTTTATTGTCAGCTTACATACATAAGTTATTCGGTCTTAGCGGCTGCCGTTTTAGGATTCTTCGCCTTTATGGGCCTCTGTGAGCGAAGGATGGCTGATGCACGACGGAGGGTAGCTATGGACAGGTCAGTGCGGTAGTGCAGTGCGGCAGTGTTGTTGTTCAACTTTACTCCACACTCGTTCAGCCACTGCGACAACCATGCCATGTTTGTACATGATAGCTAGATTCATGTCGAACAGCATAGGCTATATAACATCACGCTACGACTTACCGGGGCGGAGCAGTATCCAAAGATGTAACTTAACGCGGTTGAAAAAAACCATGCGAAAGAAATCGCGAGTAAAAGCGAGTATAGAAATACAATAGCCGAAGTTTATGAAGTGATTTTAATTTAATTTCACACTATCAACACTATTTCCCTTATCAAGTTTTTCATTTAAAAATCAGGGTATGCGAGGAAAAAACAATGGATGCTTGGCTATGGATCAAGCGATTTGATTGAATTCTGTTATGCTATCGCTTAGGTCGCTTAGGACATTGTTTACATTTTCATTTAAAATTTCCATTACCAACAAGGTTATCGGCCATTTCAAGTTCAAGAGCAAGATTCAATTATAGGTTTCTTGATATCTAGATTATATTGTTGTCTATATTTCTATAGAAATAAATAAATTGAAGTTTCTGCTTGTAATGTAAAATAACAACATTTTGCTACTTACGTATTTATGTAGCAAAATGCTGTGAGAGTAAGAGTTTATAAAATATGTCTTGTTATGTCTTTCTGACAATGTTTTCAGGCCTATCTTCTAAATCTAAATGGCTAGACCGATTTTGACGGGATTTTAACGGGCATTAAGATGATGTTATGAGGAGTAATTTAAGCTTACTTTTAATTTTAGAAAAGGAATAAGTGATCCACAAAAAAAAGGCAACTGCCCTAGTTCTCGAGAACGCACTGTTGTTATGTTGACAAAGAAGTGAGAAATAAACGCAATTGTATGATTATCCTTCACCAAAAATTTAAAAATACTAAAAACTTTTGTTCCCAACCTCGTCCAGGGACGCAAAACATTTTCCCATATCGAAGAACTCCATTCCAGTCAGCACCAACGCTTCACATCGCTGACACCACGACACCCCGGTAATTGAATAGCTTTCACGATGCGTATGGGAATATGACGGTATTGTCTGTGCCTGTGTGACGTGTGATACGAGAGTAAATTCAGTTTCGTGTCGTGTGAAAGTCACTGAATGGAATTCTAATGGGTTTTTGAGGTTAGAAAAATAGTAAGTGAAGTGCAGAGATTCGTTGGTTTATTTTTCTGGTTTGTTAACACTCTTAGTTGGGGGGGGGGGGTTAGATTGGGAAATCGACGCCTAAACTGTCCCATTGCTGGGTCACTCTGGGCAGTGCTGGAGTCTTACCGGGTAAAACCACACTTCTGCTACCGTGTGTATGAGCCCCTGCCATACAAGTTCCACAAGGATTTTGTAATGGGCTGTGTTTTTGTACTTTGAGCTTTCTTTTGCCCTTTTAACTATTTAATGATATTTATAATCAATTCTTAACTCAATATTGTCATCTTTCAATTAACATCTGTTATTATCTGGAATTCTTCAAATGCCCAGGATACGAGTAAACTAGCAAGCTGCACCTTCAGGCCTATAGGACTAGCTTCATATCTGAGCTAGTATGCTTGTACTAAGTCAAGACAGTAAAGTCAAGCTAGTAATTTACTATCCTGGCTTCGTTAAAATTGTCTCGTGTTTACCTGGCATTAGGGATTCAATTGCATCAAGGAAGTCGGTACAGCTAAGTGTTTTAGTATATTCATATCCGTATTATTAGGTTTCAATTTGTCTTATATAGCACAGCTGCAATTTCAACGTAATGGGAAACTTATGTATTGTAATTAACATAACATCACGCCTGAAATCCCCGAAGGGTTAAGCAGAGGTGTACCCATTAGTACACCCACATTTCGCCACTTATGTTTTTAGTCCCATGTAATAGGGGGCGAGCCTATTGCCATCAACCGGGCCCAAATCCAGACTCCGAGGCTGCTACTGAGAAATTCCTGATGGAAAAATCCAATAACACTTTGCCCGACCTGGGAATCAAACCCAAGACCTCAAGCACAGCAGTCGCGCTTGCGACCACTAGACCAATGAGGCAGTCACTAGTATAGTAATTTAAACAGAGAGTGTATTGTAATTAAAACAGTTGAAACTAGAATTTGCCTACTAAGCTTAATGTTGTTGAACCTCGACGGCGCCAATGACGTAACTGTCGTATTCAAGAAATATCACATTAAATCTTTTGTTAGTAAACAATGCGCGCGCACCGAAAACAGTACGTGCACCGACTTCAATACGAGTTGATCAAGTTTCATTAGAAATTGATGAACTCTTTTATTTTTTTGAAAGGGATACTTATTACAGTGTCGTAAGGGTTTCGTAATATGATGGATAAGAGCAACGATAAAAATATTGTAAGGGCTGAATGAAACTAACCTGAACTCGAAGAACAACGACCATTGCATGATAATGGCATAATAGTCACCCCTTGAAAGATGATTATTACTAATAACAAGTCAACAGTACATAGACCTTCCAAATCTGGAGACGTTGCTGCCAATATCCAAAAACCTTTATGAAACAGATAGTCCAACTAAATGTGCGATTTTCAGTTAAGGTAAAGACGATCTCCATAACCTGTGGAAACGTCATCATAGCGAAAGAAGATTACCATGGATTCAATTCATGATTCTAAACCATACGAAAAAAATCGGTTTCTCAATTGAAAAGTGCGTCACCTACACGGTCAAAAAATATGAAAAGCAGATTTTCATTTTTGACCTATTTGTTTTGGGGGTCTGCAATCATATACTGAATACATCCTAAAAGTCTTCGATACGACGTTATGATTCCACTGTGTATACAACCATTCCTCTAAACCAAAATATTCTGCGCTTAGAGGAGGTGACTGTCTCAAATCCACAATGTCTCATTACCTATCTTCTCACGGTCAGTGTTGTGCAACAATGTATAAGGGAAAGGTGAGATCATAATATTAATTCGCACTAAGTACTCTCTTATCGAAACGTAAATCTCTTTTCTTTCCCTCGAAACTTTTTGAATTCCAACGTCATAATTGCGATGCATATACACTTTCGCGAATTACTTTCTCAGTGATTTTGTTTGTAATCATTACAAAAAGTGAGATAAAAGTAATTATACAAAACGTTGCGCACTTGCTCGAAGTGGAAGTCATCTTAGGAGCACAGCATGACGATAGATAATATGCAAATTATGCTTTTGTAATATTACAAGTTGAAGAAACAACAGTTATAGAAATGAGTCAACATACAAAATGCAGACTTCAAATAGTAGATATTGTAGGTACTATTTCTGCAAATAATATGACTGAAGTTAAACTGAGAGACAATGGCTAATTCACTGGAAATTATATTCATTTTCGACTAACAGATAAAATTACTATTCTACTACTTTGCCCCCATAGAAGTAAAGTATAATATAAAACAAAGTCTTTGACTCACAGCAATAGTGCAGCTATCAGAGAAAGAATCAGTGAAACAATTTACTTCTTTATATTATTTGTACAGATAATCCTAAATTAAGGTCAAACATGAACAACGATCACTTGTTTAATAACAAATCGGAAACAAACAAACAAGCCATACAAGCAGCATTTACTAAGAGTAAACATAACATGTCAAATGCACATAATAAAATTACAGCTACACCCTTCAGGACGGAAGTCGGAAGCACCAGTCACAGTTGATTGGCAGCGACCAAACAATGGACACGTAATGGCTTACACATGTTATTTAATGATGGTACCTATGTCAAAACAATGTGAAGCTTAATATGTAACGAAGCTTTTGTGTTGACATTATTGATATCAAAACTTGATAATGATGATGATGAAAAAGACATTACAAAGAATATAGAAAATTTTTTAATTATCAAATCGTAGCCAGATGTGTTGATTATAGGCCATGATAGACTGAATAAAGACTCCATCGCTTTTGTTTCTAGAAACGATAAACACATTTAAAAAGCCCTAATGGAACTCCTTTACCAATTTCAAGCAACAGACGATCTGCACTAAGCTGAATACAATATGACATAAGGACATTACAAAATAATCCAATTGTCCTACTGACTTACAAATAAAAATTAAAAGCAAACTCATCTGGACCAAGACTGCAATAATCAAAACCCACTTTAAGATGACATTATTAAACGGAATTCCGATGTCGTAACACAACGGAACAATATCTGAAGAGAGCAAAAATATAGTTGCAATGTTTTTGCAATACCAAACAGTGTATAATGAGGTTGTTGTGTAAACAATTCGGTTCCGTGACATAAGAGGTCAATCGAAGACTCCTACCGATGCGTCCACGGTAGTTTTGTAAGACATACCAGCCAGTGTGACAACAATGGGTGACATTGTTTACTTTTCCTAGTAAATGCATTGAATTGGATCGTATTCGATGAAGCTAATATTGGAAATTCATTGTGCAAACAAACGATTCAAAATCCAATTGAATGCCATATGCATTTGGAAAACCTATTACAAATATCCTTACAAAACTACTAGTGCTTCCCACGGAATCTTTCCAATTAATAGTTTCCTTAATTTAAAAAGTAAAAGCTTTAATACCTAACCTGATTTACAACTTACTATAAATAAGTTTCACGGTAAGACACTCAATTAATAAGTTCCTATAAATATAAGAAAGTCTATAAATTAATCTAAAAGTCTTAGTTAAACGATATAGAAATTTGATTAAATAAACCACAGAGGATTCAGAACTGACACACTATGTTCTCCATTCAGTTAAATGCTAGTATAGATATAGATTCTAAACACACTTCAACTCTTTCTTCACACATAAATCCTCTACGAAGCTATAAAACAACTAATAATAATAAACCTGAGTATCTGCATTATGCACAAAGTCGTCATCATTTCTTTCATTGCTAATAAATTATGCTGGCTTTGTTCGGAGATATGATTTTACATATTATGATACAAAGAAGACAGGTTTTAGCACATTGAAACACTCCAAGGTCTGTCAATAAAATTCGACGAATTTTCAGTACCTTTGGAGGTATTGATCTCAGAATTCTACGGCACTTTGTTGAAGTTAGTCTAACTGTCCGAACAAGACCTAAGGCTAACGAAACCGGGTGTTCGATGACATGGATGCATGCAATTATTAATAAAATTATTTAATGTTATAATGAAGCCTATGGCCAGTGCATTGATATAGGCTGGATGGTAATACCTTAGATCATTCTTGTTGGATGGTTTTATATTGGAACCATCCGGGAGAAAAGCGTCTCCTCATACAGAGAAGAAAGGATGATTCAATTAATAACAAAATAAAAATAGAAAATACTAAACTCTGCACTTTAACGATCATGAAATCGCTTTCAAGCCTATAAAATCATTCATCGAACCAAATTAAAATTCAGCATATACATTTGTATTGTCCAATTGGCAGGAGACTGATTTATTTTGTATTAATTAATACTGAATGGATAGCGAAAGTGGACTTTTGATTTCTAACCCAAGTATTATATGGTGGAAATCGTGTTAGTTTCATTGTGGGAGGCACATTTAGACCGATATGGTATCGTATATCGCCCACTTATATGTGAATATGTAATACGTTATAATTGGAAGCAATAAAGTTAAAATCATTTGTTGATTTTATTACTATGATTGTTATGTCATCGTCTGACAAATACATCCAAATGCCGAATATGGTCTTACTAGACATAAATAGTAGTTATGTGCTGTTTATGGTGTTGCCAAAAAAGGAGACCATGTCTATAATCAAAATGTATTTGTGTATTGGTTTATTTCCAATTGTTGCCCAGATAAATGAAAAAATACAAATTACAAAGATTTCAACCAAATGTACAATATTGTGCGGTAAACGCAGAAGCCAAAAAAAATATTTAAGAAAAAACTAAAATATAGTAATTACTTAACAATATTTATTTTTGAGATGAAGTGATAATTACAATTGAATATGCAATATTTCCAACTGATAAAAGACATACTGCTGTCGAATATCTAATAGTAATTTGATTTTCAGAATTGATCATTAAACCTCACAAGTTAATTACAGTGCAACCTCGACATAACAAAGCTGAAGGGGAATAAAAAATATTCTTTACACCAAACAATTTGTTACAATAGTGTTTGTTTGGTACTAGGGGGATTTCGGAAGATTTGGTAAAATTTATGGATTTGTAATGGTCACACCTCTGTCTAACCCTTCGGGGATTACAGGCGTGATGTTAAATCGTTAAATAGAGAAAATCGCTATACATATTAAGGTTGTACTATATTTTGTGGAAGGAAATGGAGAGCAGTAAACATTAACATCTAACATAACAGACAGACACTTAAACAACTATAGATCACTTCCTACTTTAAAAGTTCAATCCATAAGTTTTGCTAATACATCTTCATCCACATCAGTTTTTTACGAACAACACAAAATGATGCTGTTACAAGACAAATTGATGAAGAATTAGGTAAAAGATGGCTCGTTCGCGTGTCGGTGCCTTTCTACTTGTATTTAATATGAGTTACGCGAAAATTGCACCGTTTTCACACAGCGTTGGGTAATATGAATATTGAATTAGTTGTAATAGCTTTACTGGTAAAAGGGTCTTATTCAACAAGCTATAGAGACTCAATATTGGATAATGTATCGACGTACTGAAAGGTAAGACATGAACTACATATGTGATCGCCAATTTTATTAATAAACTTTCAAGCCATGGATGATACCCAAAGGAATTTAAAGACCATTGGGATTACGTCCACATATGCCCGAAAATCGAATCCTATATCAATTCCAGCCTATTATAGACGTACTGGAATGGAAGAGCCTCTTCTCATAGGTACTAAGTCTTCTTAAAGCGAACTGGCGATGGCAATTACATACGTATATGAATTTTAAAGTTCAGGGTGACATTTTCCACCGATTTCAGTGACGTCCAATATAAACTTGGAACAAGTTACATTAGTGCTATCTAAGCATCGAATCTGTAACGTCATGCATGAGAGGCGGGCCCTACTGAACTAAATCGTGAACAAGACTATAAATTAGACCAGAAATGGAATACTAGAAATTTCACTCTTGCTTTTTCCAAAACAAGGAAAAGTTATGAGCCGCAGATATCGGAACTCCCGCCACATAATGCGTAAGAGTGTGTGTAGGTGGACACGGACAGATTGGATTGTCTTCATTCTAATGCCTGTATTGTATCCGATTATAATCGACACTATTAACGTTGTCTGTTCGACTTGCTAATGGATGTGTTGCCATTTATGTATGACATTTTTACGACTGCGGACATTGAACAAGGTATTAATTGAGTTGATATTTTATTTTTTGTAATTGTTACCTATATTTGGATTATCAAACTTTTGTTCTTCATAATTGGAGTCTTCGTCGTCATCATTTTTTCCGATTTGTTACTAAGGCCTATTTTGCTTTAAAGATTAACATCGTATAACAAAGTATTTTCCGTCAATTGCTCTTGTCATTCCGAGGCATACATACACGGATTTCTCGCCATTTTACTATGAAACTCACGGTCACGGTTTTACAATTTTTTTTAATATTTGCTTTCAGTTTTTATTTTTCTTTTTGTAATCCGGCTGAAGAGGCACTGCCTTAGCTGATGTGGGTATTTCTATAAAAATATCATCTGGGCACTGACGCCATCTACAGGAGCATTTTCACAGAAATACATAAAATCTAATAATGTCACTGCCGTCTGTCTCAATGCGCAGCACTGCCGCTGTCACCTGCCTGTCAGTTGCCATTAGGTATTGTACCTCTAACATGCCTTTATTCATTTCGTAGTAAGCTTGTATTTCCATGCAGAACAATTGCTGAGAAAGTAATTCAATCATTACAACAGTGAGCTATTTAGCTTCAGCTATTCAAAATGCCTTCTGTTAATACTCCATATCTTTGACTTATCGCCTGATCAGACTTAGAACAGTGTTCGTAAACCATAAAAGAAGTGAAACCGAAGTGTTATCAATTCATTTAACTATACCCATTCAGTTACTATTATCATAATGCTGTCAGATGACATTTAGGCTTCATACCTCAGGATATATCCAAATGATAGTGAAACCCAGACACAAAGACGCCCAATGTAGTACAATAGAAGATGAAAGCAAGTGAGATTCTATCGACACGTACTCGTATCCCGACTAGCCCGGAGGCTGGACTGTATTAATTATCTCGTAACCACAATAGTACGAAGAAAGTCGTACTCTCGATGCGAATTCGTAACGTTACGTATTATGCTTTCATTGGCGTTAATAAAGCATTTGATTACCAATTTTTATTTGCCGTTACGAAACAGAATGCTACTAAGAAAGGTGGAGGCAGACATTTTTGACGGACGGTAAATTTAAAGTGGTATTGGCTTATTAAATGGGATTGGTGTTGTTAATTAAAAACTTTCAAGTGCTGTAATAAGATTCGGTTTTGCGTGTACAATGATACGTTATCTCACTATCGTAGACTAGTGAATGAAGTTTAGACGAAGAATGACAAAGATACGCAGAATGTCACTTTCTTTGATAGTTTATTTTTAACGACCGATTGCAATGGTAAATCAATTTCGTTTATCATCGGCGAATTTTGTTGTGTGTTTTGTATATTAGTCAGCTTGGAGAAAATGATGAAACTACGTTTGAATGGCAGTGAGAGAAAGTAAACTCATTAGTTAAATTAACTAAACAATATACAGGAAGATAAAAATAGCTACCTTGGACTTTTGTATGGTAGAACAAAATTACATACATACATAACGTTACGCCTGTTACCCCAAAAGGTTAGGCAGAGGTGTACCTAATAGTTCACTCACATTTCGCCAGTTATGTTTAAGTCCTATGTAATAGGGGGCGAACCTATTACCATCAACCGGGCACAAGCTATGAGGTTGGTACTGAGAAATTCCTGATGGAAAATCCCAAAAACACTTTACCTGACCTGGGAATCGAACCCGAGACATGCTGGGCAGTGGCCCCTTATGACCGCTAGACCAACGAAGCAGTCGGTACAATAAGTCTACTACGGTTCAAATGCATCTACGGTGAAACTAAACCATTAACTCGATCTCAAATGAAGACATTTACGATCCAACTAACAAGAAACTTAAAGTAAACAGTAATTTCCTTTAGAGAGAGGCAGTAAATAATTTTATCACTTAAGTCAGGTAGTATAGTGAACAAAATTATCGCGTGTAAAGCCCAAATTGACCAATAACATACAAAACAATCGAAAGTAAAGTACCGGTGAAATTGTAGCATTTTACTAAATAAATGTTGGACTTTCAAAACGATTTGGACTTTTTATAAATATTTGAAAATAACATGACGGTTCGAAACTTTCATATAGCACGATTCTTTTTTTTGTGGAAATGTGAGATTATTTAAATGTTGGTAGATTTTGGAGTGTCTGTAGGCTAGTCCTTAGGCCCTTTTGCGTTGAAAAAGTTAGTTGTTAAATTACAATGCCATACATACAGGCCCCGTGTAGGCAATTAAATCGCAGTTAAAATACTAATACCCTGGCTGGAGCAAGCGAGCCTTAAATTCATTAATACAGAACGAAAATTAGTCTAATAAGAAAATTATTTATATTTTAAAACCATCGAAAAATACATTGTTACTGACTTTTCCAAACATTTTGGATTTGATTTTTTTTGTAACATAAAATAGAAAAAAAAAAACACTAAATATTTTTAAATATTAATGCTATAGCGTTCGTAAAAAAACCTCCACAATAATCACTAATGAGACCAACACACAACACACTAAAGCATTCACTTTCATTATCATTATTCCACGTCAACATTACATCAACCGAACGCGTTACAAAAAGGACAATTTATTACACTGACACACAGAATAGTAACAAATTGGAAAAAATGATCCGGAAGAACGTAACCACAGATTAATCAAAACAGAAGAATAGCTTTTAACAATGGACAATCACGGTAAATTGAGCTTTAATATGATTTAAAACAAAGTCAGAGTAATTTTGTTAATAAATTGATGTTTAATGTTTAATAAAACGAATGTTTTTATTCATCGCGCTGATTAATGTAGTACGGACAACAGGTCGAAGTGAAAACTGGTTGTGTTAGGTTGGTTGTCCAGTGAAAGATGGTGAAGAAATCTTGCTATGGTTAGCTATGCTATATGAATTGCTAATAATTGTCAATGAACTTCCACAGTTCCATTCTGTGGTAATCTGATTTTGGTGAGTTTAGGTAAAGTGGGCTTGAGATGAGCCCTAGCATCAGGTGGAAGAACAGCTCAAATCAAGCTCAATTAACCGAGAGAGACTTTTATAGAATAGACCGGCTGCTCCTGATTTTGTGTCGTATTTACATGAATGGTGGATTTACTGGAAGTAGAGTATGAAAATCATTATCGGAATAAAATAGTCACACATACTACAAAACCAATTATTTTTTACCTGGTTTTAAGTATGTTTCAATAATGTCATGAGATATGTAAGATTGTTGTATCAAAAGCAAAATATCACAAGCAACAGATATTTTAGCAAAGCTTCTCTGCCGAACTACAAAATCAGCTGCTGAAGAACTCACCAAGATATAACTATCTCGTATAGCTTTTTGTACACGACACACCTTACCTTTTCAAGGTACCCAAATTTATTTGACAGCAAAAAAAAAGATGTACCACATAGATGCAAAATATCTTTTTGTGTCGTTCATTACGTGGTTCACAAAAAGCTGAGATGAAAGTGATTGAGTTCGCTTTCGTGCGATGGACAGACATGACACATAATAAGATAGTACAGAAGGACCACTACGAAGTCAAAAGGGACGTAGATGGTACGATCAACCACCCTGTTGCCTAATGCGGTGACTATTATTAAACCCCCGTCCCTTTTAAACCATAGGGAAATTTCAGGAAGTTTATATAAACAATCAGTTGTATGCATATTATTTAAACTCGTAGCACTACAGAATTCTGTAGTTGTGATTGTTGAATGTGGTTTGGTCAAAATTGATTAGTTGCCTCGACAGACTGACAACAAAACAGAAAAAGATTCAAACTAACAGTTGCTATCTTCTCCTAAAGCATGTCGTTGCAGAGATATAGATGTATTTATTTGCTCCAACATGTGTACACATACAGGAATACAATGCATGCATGCACTTTGATTAAATAGTTCTGACATGTTTGCTACATATTTTGGCGTGCAAAATAGTTGGCAAAAGTGCAAAATAGTTGCGGCACGAACGATTATCCAAAAACTTAATTGGTTATTTTATTGTCTTTACATCTGATGCTGTCGTTCTGGGTGGGTCTTCTGCAATTTCTTACTCCATGTACTGCTGTTTTGTATCAGCGAATAGTTATTGACACATCGTGAGGTGGTTTAGAATTTCACTTGTTTCAATGTCAGACCATCGAGTCGTTTTATTGTGCTCAGTCATTCTTTGATTAAAAACAATCGGTGAATGTGGTGGGTGTACTGTACACATACTTTCCTCCTCTGTAACACGTCAAGCAAAGGTTATATACATCCACAAACGCAAAAGTGCACTACATTGTTTGTTTTTAATAAAAATTTCGTGTTGTGATTGCTCAGTAGATAGGGTGCCCGAGTCTTAGGAATAATATGACTTTTACAATACACATGTAGATGCTTTCTAGTTTATCTTGCACATCACTGACGTCGGTTAAGGAAAATATCGTGAGGAAGCCTGGACAGATAATTTATATAAGTCTGAAATCCATAATACGCCTTGAGCCAGAGTGGTGATCAATGCTCGTGCTTTCTCTATATGAGAAAATGACCTGCAGTGGGATGATAATAATAAGTTGGTATAATTTACAAAATTTTCAGTCCGCGGCCATATATAACTTTGCCTACATCAAGTAAAATAAGTGTATCAAAGATTATTCAAAATTAAGCTGTAGATACGGGTATTTAGGTGCAAATGGCATAGCTCGGTCTGCAGCGCATGCAAAATACTGCAATTGGTAGTACGCACCGCGTGACAAAGCAGAGGATATGCGCAAGGTCTGGGTACGCACCGAATTGTGACAATGTGTCATACTACGGAAGGAAAACTCACACACTTTTCACGTTAATACGTTGATGATAAATATTGTTCTACGAATTACTTCACGTCAAGTACCTATTCAATGTTTTGTTTGTGTTTATTCATAAGTAATTCATATTTAATACAAATTGTACAACCAAGTGCGTGGTTAAACCATTGGCTGCTGCGCTGCGTGTCGCGGCTTTGATTCCCGGTACTTCCCGGTACTTCGATTCCAGGTACTTGTTCTGGGTTTGACTTTTTGTGTATGTGAGTTAAAATATGTTTCTAAACGCACCCACGATTCAGGAAAAATTACTACAATGGGAAAGCATTAAAAAAAATATTGCGATGGCGATTACCACTTGGAATGTCGTTTCGGAGGAGAGAAATTATAAAACTTACAAAATTAATGTTAACAGTTTTATTAGTTTTCTATTTGTAACATTTTTTCTTGTCTAATTATGCGAAACAAAATCTAACCACAGAATTAACCATAGTATACACCAATGCGTGCGCCGGCGAACCAAAGTGTATTGACACCGATATTGTGACAAAGTTGTTAGAGAATGACTCATAAGTGTGTCAATCAGACTATCGTTGAATAACATGTGCAGAATTATCACTATTTATTACCTACGGAAACTATTCATACTTCGTAGTATTGGAATGAAAAGGGCATCTGTTTTCCGTGTTTACGTTCAGGCAATGATAAGCTATTGTACTCTCTTGTTTATTAATTTTCTAGCTAATAGCCCACGCTAGGCGTGGACTGAAACAGTTGAAAGTTAGGCCAGGCCTTTGCCCATCAGTGAAGTTGCGTACTGCGTACTTAAGGACCAAAAAAGTAGGTTTAAAATCTCCTTTTGTATTTTAGGTTCTTTCATAGGTTTCTATGAAAATTCTTTGCACTTACACGGTGGACGGGAAAAAATCAGCTGATTTATACAATGACATGGTAATCGTATACCAATAAACTTTTGTATGGAACCTCACTTTTTAATTGGGCAGTCTACCTTCATGAAGTCAATCGGCATTATGCTGCGCGTCAGCCATTTCGCGCGGTAGGTAGTGGTGCATATTTCTTATTTGTCAAATACAAATAAGAAATATTATTTGTTTTTATTTTTTTAGATTTAACACCAACTTATTTTTAATTACTTTTTTTGCTTTTGTGTACAATTTTTCTTTTTATGTTATGTGCGTCATTTTCGCGTGTATAAACAATTTTTAACTATCTTTCTAATCAATGGTAAAAGTCTGTGCCACGATATCCCTTCCACCTTATATAGTTTATCATTTTATACCTACAAAAAAGTAATTAAAGCAAACATGAACACACCTGATAATATAGGTACATACAACTTGATACTAGGGCTATTTTATCGATCCCGATAAACCGATTGATTGATCGATACAGTTACAATAATTATCGTTACTTAATCGATGATAAAACATTTCGACATTAATTGCGTCTTTAAATAAGACCACTAAATAAAAAGGTGAAAGCTAATTAACAGTTAAACTTATCGATATTTCAATCTCAGTACAGTTTGCTTTCCAAATTTTTCTTATCTTTTCAGATGACGACTTCATATACATGAATTTTTTACAATGCCTTTGAAGTTTATAACTTTGTTTTTACGATATCTTTTAATTCACAATGTTTAAAAGCAGGTGACGGAGGGTAAAATATTAGACGCATTTAAAATTGAAGTCTTATTAGTAGGAAATTGTTTTTCTTTAAATCATGGTTTTCGCCTACGAGGACCAAAACTTCTAACAGTCACTGTATCAAAGGACCAAACTTAACCATTTTTTCACTAACAATTTAACATACCTAGACATGATTACGCCAGCTAGGGTTACATATAACTCGAGTTAGTTGGTTACACAGAACACAGATTTATTATGTACGATATTTTGTAATTAAACCTCTGTGTTAATTATTAACTTTAGTTTACTTTTTGGTTCAAGTTGGTCCAAGCATAAATGAAAACAGCGCCAATTAAACTTTGCAATTTCTCTAACACACAAGTAGCTTGCAGCTTCCGCGGGTTAACAACCATCAACTACATCACTGGTTCATCATCATTAATCAATCTTTAACGACATTTCAAAACACCTTCTAACGCGTTACAATTTGTAAACTATCGACATTAATGGGGAGAGCTATTAAAAAGCTATATTAGCGCATTTACTTTTCCCTCTTGATTTCATTGTATTTCGTTTATTAATTTTATCTAGCAGGTTATTCCTGGGTACGTAATTCGCTTGTTATGAGATATCAGAAGCAGGACAGCTTTATGTTCTTCCCGAGGCACAGGGTGTCACGCTACCAACTACAACTACTGAGTTGGAATTAACATAAAAATTTCGGGATCACATTATGAGCATCTAACGACTGCCCAATAAAAAAAACCCTATCGTTCATTATTTAAAAGTCGTTTTGATTCGTTTGAGTTTCACAAAACGTTTCAGCCGTGGTATGCAACCTTCACAGTAAATATGTAATGGGAAAAAGAATTTCCTCGCCAATATACCAAGGTCTTTAGTAAATTGAACGCAGAAACGCGACATGATGACCCACATCTCAGATTCCGCCGGTGAGAGCACCAAACTTACAATAAATATGGAAAGTAATCTCGCAAGAAGCGCTTAACAAGCAATTGCCGCGTCCTTATTTGTTTCAACAATCTTTTTATGATAATTTCGGCAGCTTTTAGGTGCTTTTTCGTTTTCCTTATGGTTTCCGTTATGTAAAGCTTTGGCCGGTGACCGGTGACATACAAATGGTATTGAATATTGAAGCTATAATTAGAACTGAAAAGATATCGAGCCCTCAGCACATGTTTATTATTACAACGGAAAGCCTTGATGTACTGTTGGCCGAAAAAAAATGATATCACAATGTCACATTAAATGTTCATGAATAACTAGATTTTGCGCGCGACTTCCTCCATCAGTCAAATTCAAATTTGTTCTATGATGATCTCAACTACGCACTTGTCGAATTACAGCTTCATAGGTCAAGTAGTTTTCGAGATTTTGTGTTTAGTCAGTATGTGATCTTTCGCTTTTAGGTAATTATTCATAATAATAAAACGATCATTGGTAGTGCCTGCTAAATAATATTTCAGCATCTAAACAAGTGACAGTTACCTACTTTAGTATCTTTGTATTTTTTTTTGCGAACTTTAGTCTAATCATGTATAACCGTATTTCAATGTGTATTATAATATCGTTTATGAGATAAATAAGGTTCCAAAAATACAAATTTATACTTGACAGTCAGGCCACGCGAATTTTGACTTATTAAATAGATAATTAACTTTAATTCAGAGTTTTAGAGTATATTTTAGCTAGAGTTAGAGTTTAGAGGGGTTTAGAGTTTTTTTTTTTGTTTTTTAGCTATGGGACATTCACATCTTCCTAAGCACATTTTGAAACCAAGCGGATCTCATCACAAAGTAGGCCTCTCTTCTAGTACAACTGTATTTTTTATATGAATACGGTTGAGTTTTTTTTTTAATTTTTTGAACACGCTGAAACTTAACAAATGTCCACAATGTACTAATAACCCAAATAGACTTATACACATTTAAGCCCATCCGTGTCAAACGTGATTTCAATGATATATTTTTAGCATTCATTGTGTTGTGCTGTGACTGTCATTACAAAACATTAGCATGATATATGGTTATGGCTTACTAAAATCTCATTACAGACAAAAAAACAATTGATTTGATAAATGACTTTAACACGTTCTAAATTGTCACCACAAACCACATCAATGCACCGTTAGATGCGTAAGCAAAGTTCATTCATTCAAAGACTGAGATCCTAGAAAGGTCACGACTTGGTCAAACATTTTACAGGTACTTTATCGTCAGGGGAATTTTTTACAAAAAGAGCGCTAAATACTAACAATATTAAGACTAAAGTGCAAAGACAGTAAAGATTGATGGTCATACCATACATTCCCATATTCATCAATTTACATGGGATCATCTAATCATTTTTGATTTAACTATACTTATACATAGTTAAACCTCATTTCTTATTATTGTCTGCAATTGCAAGAGCAAGCAGGTGTTGTTTGTGAAAATTTTGGGAGATTAATAAATTATCTTTAATTTCATATCGTGACCTCCTTATAGTTGTTATTCCTAATACATAAAAATGGTATTTAAAAAACATTGGCATTTTCAGAAAAATATAACGGCGGCCTTAAGTAGGTAATATATATTAAAAATACGCGCAAAGGTAGTGATGTCATATCTTTCTCGTTTCTTACATCTACGACCCACAAAACAAAACGTTTTGTAAATCAACCACAGTGAGCGGTTGAGCAGGTTGCTGGGAACCTGTTCAGTACCCACTACTTGTCGGGTCATCGATAACAACCGATAGTGTAGGTGACGATTGCAGGAATTGGGGGCAAACACATAAGCCTACTTTAGGGGTCATAAGTTTTGGTCTTTTTGTACGGAAGTTTTACTTTTACCTTTAATAAGTAGTTGACAATGTAAATACTCGTATAATAAGTGTAATTTGTAACTACGTTGAATTTCTTTTTTGGCCCGATAAATGGTCCTGACCAGTCTGGTCCTTTTTTTCTGTGCCATCCTTCGCGCAATAATATATAGACTCGAACGAAATGACCTCGATTCTAAGGACCACTTAAAATATCAACAAAAACTGACTTCGATAAATACCAGTCAACTGTAATAAACATAGTACGTCCAAATGAAGATCATGAAAGATCAGCGCTTAGATCTTGAAGCAATAATTGTACACCACTGATGTTAATCTCATGTTCCAGTTTGTTTGACAACTATATTTAAAATTGTATAGCATTATGCTAAAAACGCCAATCAAGAATCTCGTGGAGCGTAACGAACGAGCATAACTGCGCAGGCGCAGGTACTAATTTCTACGCTTGCCATTAATTTTGGAGCGAAAGCCGCTGTCATCAGGCGAGCTTGTAAGTTCCCGCTTATGTTATTAGGTTTTCAGGGCTTTGATCATATACCTACCTTATTGGATAAAGGTTAATGGTTATAGGTTGGAGGCATAAAATAACATTATTTAAATTAAGTTTTTCTGCTTAGTTCAATGGTCAGAACTTTACTAGTTTAATTTGAGATTTACAAGCGTCAGGCACAAGCGATCTAGCATTTAGTAATATTTTTTTTTACGTATTTTTTTAAATGATATGTTTATAACACATAGTCTATAACAATATATATTTTTTATTTATTTAATTCTTTTTTTTTTCTTTTGTGGCTCCATTTACGGCTACTATGAGTTTACAAAAAAAAAAACAAATCTGGTGTTTTTTAGCATGTTCAATTGAACACAATCTCAAAATCAGGTCGACATAATGTGATACAATTTCAGTAATAAGTCAGTGAAACAGCTTCAGGTCACATAATAAAAACTAGATAGGTACCTATATTTTTTACAAAATTAATGAAAAAAATGGAAGTGTTAATCTACGTAATTAGAACATTTTTTGTATCATAAAGGCTTCTAATCGCGGTCACGGCTGCTCGCAAAAAAACTAATTCCCACGCCTTAATTTGTATGGAATACGTATAATTTAATTTGATATGGGTAGTTTAGAAGGAATTTTAGTTGAAACATTTTTTGTTGAATTATTTTAAGTTAGTTGTTCCGCTTTGAGGTTCCGTGGGGTGTTTTGGGACTCCTTACCATTATAGGTAATGATGAGACTGGCTTTTGTTATAAGCTTTCTTAATGGTTACGCTTCATTCATGTTTTTTTTTTTTGTATTAAAGCACCTTGTTTTATTTGGGACAATAATAGGATAAAATACACAGTGCAAGAGAAATTGTAATGCAAACTTTTATCTTCGATTCAATTCATGTTTCTAAAGTTATAAAAAGGACTATCCCACCATCGGAAATCTAGACGCACTGCAAATTACCATCTCTACCTTGCTGTTCCACCAATTCGCACTAAGCGTTTCCAAACATCTCTTCTAAAGCACAAGGAACTATCTACCTTTTTTATGGATGGGAAATTATCAAATGACTTCTTCCACTCTTGGCGAAGCGAGGAAAGGGAGTGTCAGACTATAACTGACTAAAATGTATACGTGTTCCTTCTAATGTTTAAACAAAATCCGCAACCCTAGCAATGAACTCTCTACCTGTGTCTGTATTTCCAAACGCAATCAACCCTAATCTCTTCAAATTGAAAAAGTCATATTGGTACTTGCCCGGTACCGAACCCGCAACCTCATGCTTGAGAGGCGGCTGTCTTAACCACTGCGCCATTACGATGCTAGCCTGTCATTACTACACATGTTATTTTATTCAGCGGTTACATCAAGGGATAATATCTAAGTAGATGGTCGTTTGCTACAAAGTAAGCAAAGGTATATTAAAAACACCTGCAGGCGGCGGCTCGGCGCAGGCGCATGCCGCGAAGATATCGCAACAACGCTGCAGTAATTAATAGGAATGCTGTATACAATGATTATTACACAATTACCGCATTTGACTTTTACAACTTCCAAGAATATTAACAGCTGATGCATTCCGTTGTTTTTTTGTTTAATTAATGTATTTATAGATCTTTGTCTTTTATGGTTATGAAACACAATACTTTACTATTATTAATTTCCATTTTCATATTGACTTATTTGCATACCAAGATGCCAAGATGGTTTGATACCAAAATGGGTCCCGCTAGGACACAACAACATAGTATTACGAGTAAATTAAAATATTGCCAATAATATTCAGGGATATCATAGCTACCTAATAGCAAAAGATTTTTCAGAATCGGTCCAGTAGTTCTGGAGATAAGGGTGTTAAAATTAATAAACTAAGTATTCACATACATAACATAACATCACGCCTGTAATCCCCGAAGGGTTAGGCAGAGGTGTACCCATTAGTACACCCACATTTCGCCAGTTTTGTTTTTAGTCCCATGTAAGGGGGCGAGCCTATTGCCATCAACCGGGCACAAATCCAGACTCCGAGGCTGCTACTGAGAAATTCCTGATGGAAAAACTCAATAACACTTTGCCCGACTTGGGAATCGAACCCAAGACCTCATGCACAGCAGTCGCGCATGCGACCACTAGACCAACGAGGCAGTCTAAGTATTCAGTATTATAATATTCATTAGATCCACTTTACTACTTTTTATACCTTCAAAGTTCAAAGTTGTATGAAGATGAACTAATTTTTTATTAAAAAGATGCAAAATAATTCATCGAGGTAAAGATTTTAATCAACAATACTACTTTCTTTAGCATTTTTACGTACAAATGCATCTCAGCACCGTTGACTGGGTGACACACATTATAGACTAAATTATGCCATAAATCCTCATATTATCATAACATGCGCAAACGCATTACCGCGACCCCTACCACACACTACTGTCGATGACCACGCGAACGTGTTGTGGTTACACGATTACACATCAGTTCTTTATTGGCGATAATTATCGCGATAAAAAGAACCTTATTATTTAATCTTGCATAAATTAGAGTAAGCCGATTACGGGTTATTGGCTGACGCAAGACGGTTTCATATAAAATTAAAATCGGCGCTTTTTATATTAATGTAACGTCGAATTTTTATTTAATCCATTTAAAGCTTGAATAATTGAATAGTCCGAATGTTCGGCGAATATAAAAACGGAATCGATCTCGTGGGAAATCAGCATTCCGGAGTGAATTGAAACTAAATAATAAAATATAAATAGGATTCCGTCGTCGGTTTTTAGGTTAACGGATAAATCAAGGGTAAGAACGGAACTACGAGAGGAAAGTACTGTTTTGTGTAATTTTTAGGGTTTCGTAAAAGGTGCCCTGTTACTAAGACTTCGCTATCTATCTGTCAGTCCATCCGTCCGTCTGTCCTAGAGTTGTAGCTTTCGAAAAGTATGTTCTACTCCTACTTACAGAGTCTGTTGGCCGCTATAGAAATAAAATAAAATAAAGTAAGAAATAAAAAGGGTACGTACGAGGAACGTGTGTTTTTGTATAGTTTACGGGAGTCTGAAACCTTTCGTGTGCGAGTTCTGTTCGAAAATGACCGGTTTTTCTAGTATTTTACACACTATAAAATTTTATTGCTGAAGTATGAACCTAATTTAATGTACTTTCCTAGAGTTTAATTGAAACAAATAATTGAAAAAGTTTTACCTCGTCCATGTATTCTTTTAATTTCTCGCCGTATATTTCACAGACTAGAATAATTAAAACCATTCCAATCTGAAAATTCAAGCGACTGTTTCAGTTTTACGGGTTGAATAAAAATAAAGTACGTAACGTATTTTTATGAATCGGATTTATTAAACGGAATTTATTTAATTGCCTTTAAAAACAATGTTTCCATTTTTGAATCATTGTAATGACGAAATAGAAAATAAATTTTCATTCAAATTGTGAGAAACTTTTAATTTTGTCACGATTTCGTAATGTAATGAGATTTATGTGAGATTTTTTACAAAACCAGTAGTAGCGGTAAGACGCAACTGACGAATAACGGTCGGTGACCTACCGCCGAATATTGATAGCGATGCAAACGTGAATATTTTACGTGTAATAAAACATGGAAGTAAAATATAAAAATATCAAGCTTCATACAGATCTTCATTTTGAGCAGTTAGACCGTTCTATCTGAAATAAATTCGGCCAAGATATGAAAGATATTACGAGACTTAATAAACTTTTATGAGATAATCAAAACGCAGGAAAGTGTAAGTATAAGATAAAGGAGCAACCTTCGGATACCCGATTAGAAGATTAAAGGAAAGCTTGCGATTGAATAGCCAATACAGACTATGTTGATATCAAATGCTCGTACTTAATATAATAAAGCTAAAGAGTTTTTTTGGTTCTTTGAATTTGCTTAGTATTAGTCGGTTTAGAAAAAATCTTGTATACGATAGCTAGATTCATGACGAATTGTATTAGCTATATAACATGGCACTACGACCAATTGGAGCTAAGCAATAACCAAAGACGTAACTTAACGCGAGTGAAAAACACCACGCGGACGAGGTTTTGAACAGAACTAAGAAAGAAGTCGAGACATTTAGGAAATGAAAATGTCCCAACGAACTAAAAATATTTCCAACCAACTAACCCTATCATACAACTTATTCTCCAACTAATAATCTATTATTTTACAAAATCTAGGAAAGTAGGTGACTTCAACTGAGTATTAGTCAAAATGAAACTACTAATATCAATAATAACGAACTGTTACAAGCGTCAAAGTTAAAAGCGATGTTTATTGGTAATTTACGATCAGTTAACGCCCTCTCTACGTTTCTAAACGATTAGCACAATTGCTAGGATTAAGAGTAGTGCTACAGACAATTTCTAGCTGCACTCCTGGTATTAGACACAAACGTGATTATTGATATGATCGTGTTTTGTTTAGATGTTAGTGAGATACAGAGTGAGAAATCGTAGTAGGATCGATTTGGTATAAGAATTTGAAATGAGGAGACAGATATGAAATGAAAATATCAGTTCAATTCTGAAGATAATATTGGATGAGGTTGATACTCGAGATGTGGAAACCCAACTAAACATACAGAATAAAAATGAAATGGAAAAAAAAGGAAGCATTGAATTCAATCAATGTGCTGATTTGGTTGACCGAAGTCAATAATAATATAGTGAAAATGTTGAAGGGACCTTCAATTTCAATATAGAATATTGCCGTTAACCAGAGCAGACAAGTGGCAGATAACAAAGACAACTATAAAACTAATGAAAACTTAATGCAATGATAGCTTCGACTAGTTACCTACAGTTGTTAGATAAAAAAGACACCGTCAATGAGTGATGCATGATTTAGGGTTTATGCAAAAACGAAAAGGACTATTAATGACATTGACAC
Source organism: Hoplodrina ambigua (assembly GCA_949774945.1). Classification (NCBI taxonomy): domain Eukaryota; kingdom Metazoa; phylum Arthropoda; class Insecta; order Lepidoptera; family Noctuidae; genus Hoplodrina; species Hoplodrina ambigua. The sequence continues at coordinate 2,559,446 of OX458969.1, read as the reverse complement.
ACACAAAACATTTAACAATTTAAAGTCGCCTTCATCAAAACGTACTTCAAAAACTTAAAAAAAAAAACCATACATCCATATAACTTCGCAAGAGATATTGCCTTCTGAAGAAATCGCAGAGCATCAAACACATTCTTTGAAATCTATTACACTAATGGGACATAATCAGGAATGCAATAAACAGCCATTACTAAACCAACAAGTACTATGAGGGTAGGAAGTACTACAGCACTTTCCTCGGTACTTGCTCGGTAAACACCGTTATTAAGCGTTTAATAACAGTGTTCCTACAGCTTTAGTTGTGGTTACTAGTACAAAATGTAACGTAATTATAACCAAGTTTATGAATGATAAAGAAACAATATTTTTTAGTATGAAAAGTTTTGATAAATATGATTTCCAAGTAAAGGAAAGGAAATTAAGGAAAAGTTTTATCTATACATATATATATAGCCTTAATCTTAGACACCACAGGCAAGTCATGATAAGCAGCCGACAACCTCTTAGGTTGACCTGCCGGTTACTTTAAGGCTAACCTGTGATACTACTCGAAAAAAGAAAAAAAAGACAATCAGAATATTTCTTCTTGGCAGTCACAGTTAGTATTTATATCAAAAAAAATTGTTGGGTTTCCTGAAGAGTCACTAATAAATATCGTCGACTTTTCTGGTCTACTAAGAAAAGATTTGATGAAGGACACATCATATCACTAAAGAGTATCTACTAACCGAACCTACCCTACAAGAAACATGTGACTTCTTCAAGTGATGAACTCCTCGATAGTCAAAACAAACTAGCCAAACCTTACTGCAAACTAAAAAACAGAGCAAACAAAAAGAAGAGGCTCTATAATTATCTGTGTTGTCTCCATTTAGCATCAACGTTTTCCAATTAAACGAACTAATCAGTTCCTATTTATATACCCAACGTTGCATTCTAAGCAAAATGCTCAATGCTAACCGTATGTGTATTCATGAAACCTCATTAACTTTGATACAAGCTATGGAGCCTGACTTCGTTCGTGTGGATGTTTTGTGAAGAATCCAAATTATTATACTAAAATTAGTAGTATTTTTCTAAAAGCCTTAGTTACTTCTTATCAGCTGTCTGCCTATGAAAGTCCCGTCAAAATCAGTCCAGCCGTTTCGGGGATTAGACGAAACAAATAGACAGACAAAAATGTTTGAATACTTTTTTCTTTTAATAAAAAAAAACAGTTATTTTGAAATTATAGACAAGCATGTTAATTTTAATTATATCTATAAATCTATAGAGGCTATAGTATAGGTCCTATTTTTCTTCCCTTGTAAAAAAAATATTCCAGTCTTCCCTTTTTAAACCGTTCACTTCTAATCCACTAATCTCAAGAATGTCTGCAAATCCACATGAAACGCAACAAAAACGTAATAGCAGCAACAAAGAGACAGACATACGGTATTCTCCGTAATGATGGTTAAGAGCGTGCGCCCGCGCCGATCACTGCGACTGTTTGTAATTGTTAATTGACATTCTTGAACCGCACGGAAGGAAAGTACCGGGATAGGGTTGAGGCATTGGAATTCTGCTGGAGACGCTAAATATAGACGGATGGCTCAGACGGATTGGAAGGAATTTACTTTCATACATGCCATAGTAAAGGTTGGTAGACAGAATGTGTTATTCAATGAAACAAAACGTGTTATAACAACTGGGTTGGTATCTTATATTAATTAATCATTTTCTGCCTAGCCTGTTCCCACTGTTGGTGTCGCCTTCCAGACCAGATGCAGCTGAATACCAGTATTATACATGGAGCGACTGCCTATCTGACCTCCACAACCCAGTAACTGGGTAATACGATATCCCTTGATACGATACATAGACGATTGGTCATATTTGAAAAAATCATTTTAAGCTGACAGTCCCTTCCGCCCCACCCAGGGTGGAAGGAGTCATTTGATGATTTTTACCACATAAAAAAAAAAAGTACCTATATAGCTCTGTTAAAGGCATCACGCTACAATCACGGGAGCACAGCAGTAACCAAAGACGTAACCTAACGAAGATGAAACCGCGGGCGAGCTAGGACATAAATCCAAGAGACAAAGAAAGAAAGAAAGAAAGAAAAAGTTAAGTTCATTCATTACATTCTACCAAACTTCCGAAAAATTCGATCAAAAATTGCTTTCCGATTTTCACCCTTAAGACTCTTAAAACCAAATACACAACACGTATCAGATGATAGGTCAAGATATTATTAAAGAACATCCAACCCTGTACGACAAATAGACGGAACACAGGCCATCCGTTAATTGGATTCCTAACACAACACAATATTGATGCATTGGTATTTGAAAGCCGGTGGCATGAATGAGTGATGCGAAATTAAATGAGAAGCACGTTGTAGTAAGGTAAGTAGTATTAATAGAATTACTTGTACTGGCAGACGTGGAGGAGTCTAATTAAATGCTTTAAGGAGGTTAACTTTCATGAGGCTTGGTTGGTCATGTTCAGGCAGTAACGAAGCGCACACAGGTGTTTACAAGTTATTACTTGTAAACACCTGTGTGCGCTTCGTGTGATTTATTAATCAAAAGAGTTTAAAACTAGGATTGCTCGATCGCCGTATCCGATCGCCCTTACCTTACATAATATTTCTTTTTAGCTTATTTTGTGAACTATGATGTCTTCTTTATGGTTAAAAAATTCGCTAAACCTGAGCTAGACTTGGAAGAGACTTTAAAAATATCAATGTGAGAAGATCTGCCAAAGTTATAACAATAACAAATTCTTTCCATTTCTCAAACAATGAAACGAAAATAAAACAAAACAATACTACAGAAAGGGTAGAAGACAGCCGCCTGCTAAATATAGATCATGTAAAACTATTTTTATCAAGGCAGGTGCTCGGACCACGCACGATGGTCGCCATTCCCCCATGCACCTGCAGCATTTGTCGCAAAAACAGTAATCGTCATTACTACCAACGGAATGCCATCTTTAATTTTATGGTTTGTTACAGAACAAACCTGTAGGAATTACGTTAGTGCCAGTGTTATTTAACTGTGTATGAAGAATTTTTTGATGGCTTTTGTATCAGCTGCACGGTTAACATCATACTTACAAAACTATAAAGGTTTTATTATTGTGATTGTTATTATACGCTGGATGTTAAAGATACTGGCCACTTGTGTCTATAACAGCATTTTTGAAAATAGAATTATTATGAAGTGCCTAATTGGCGCCAGGATACCTAATGAATAAAATGGCAGACACTGCTTATTCTTCTGTTTTATAGCTCGGAAATAAAAAATAGCTAAATTGGTGTTTAGTGTTTTAATGAAAAACTAACGGGACTTGTTTATTCTAGATTTTTTATATTTAGCAAAATCTTTATCTTTGTTTGTCAAATGTATTTATATCAACCATAAATTTCTTACACAAAGACTTAATTGAGACGACAGTTATAAAATGTGTCTCTTATGTAGATTAATCCTTTATCTAAGCTTTTGACAAAGCTGTTCTTGTTTTTAAAACGATTCGTACATAAAAGCCATATTAATTGCACCTATTTGTAACTTTAGTGTCCAAAATTGTAAAACGGCATATTAATTCTCATTTGAATCTCTGGAAACTTTTTAAATATTTAAATCATTGATTTGATGCTCTTGATGCCGTGTCAAAAGTTAAACGAGTTAACGGTTTAAATTTATCATGGTCGGAATCGTCAGATGGGCATAATATCTCTAATATTATTAAAGCCGTTTTTTTTCTGCTTAGTGAACATGACACTTCAATGCTGCAGTCCAAATTCGATCAACGCTATAGTTTTTGATCCGGAGAAAATAATTTCAACACAGTTTGCGAATCTGTTATGGCAGTATAACATCACTAATTGACAGGTGAACGCTGTTACTACAGCTAGTTTTATCCTCACGTTCGGAATTCCATGACCTGATCGTATTTCACTGGTACACTTATAAATGTCACTGGACATAGTTCAATTCTGCTGCACATTTTTCAACGTTCATTTTACAACTACACATCGTAAAGGCGATCAAGCAAATAAAGTTCTATAGCCAGTCATAATTTTAACTTACAAACGTGATAATTTTCCCATGTCCTGATGTTGGTTTAACGGTGAACGCAAGAGTTATATCAGCAAATATCAATTTACGGGGTCCGTGAGCAGTAATAACAGAGGAAGCGAGATATTACCCCATAAATATTCCCATGCTAGTCGTAAAGCTTCCTATGATAATGATGTGTAACAAGCTAGAGCGCTGTAATGTTCATGCAAGCTCCTGGTTTAATGCAGAGCAACATTTCATAAACTTCTTTAATATGTATGTAATTATGCATAATAGCATAAACATATCATATACCATTGCATGCTTCGGTACGATTGCCAAACGTTAAAGAACTGTTAAGAATGTATATTTCAAAGTTATGCAATAAGAAACACAAATTACCTTAAACTGCATCATTTTGCGCAAAACTTAAGCATTTCAGTTTAATTTAAACAATTTGCTAGCAAAAATCAACAACCAGCCTCTAGACATAACAGGAGAACAACAAACAGATAGCAAACAACACACGACAATCGCTGCCAAGACAAATCTAACGTAACATGAACTTCCCACACGTTGATGTGCTGATAAACGCACAAAGGAGCGAAGATAGTCGTCCGAAGCGATAACAGAGCGATACGATCGCACACAACTAACGCATTCGAAAGTAACAACCTTTAGAATGCAAAGTAATGGAAAGCTAACGATCGATGGATGGTTAAACTTTAGTTAACCTCCGGGACATCCCCTTGTGGCCAACGAGTGACATTTGTGTGGCCTTTGGGAAAATTTCTATAAGGTGATCTATTGTTTATATTGATGACTTGATAGTCTTTAATAAACACTTTCTTTTTGTTAAGATACTGCTTTTCTTCTCCTTTTTTGGGAACGTGTTGGTCTCTATTTTTGTACTCTATCTAAAATGGAATTGTCACTGTCATTCTATAAGCACAATTTTGATAATTTTGTTTGGCCCTTGAGGCGGTTTAGAAATTCTGACACAAGGGTGTGTAGGGTCGTAAGGCCTTACTACCCACACGATAAGAAGAAGAAGATAATTCCGTAAAAAAAACTTATTAGTAAAACCCGTTACCAGTCCCACTCAAATTGTTATAAATTATTTTAAACATGAAACATATCTACGACCTCTGATATCAGTAAATATTAACCAAATAATAATATATTTTTTTCTTTTTAAATCTTTTAATTTCAGGCATCGATATCCCATAACGTGTTAGTATTACAAAATCTTAAAAACTATGTTAGTAATAATAACATAATTAGTACCTAGATAAAAATCATATAGATACCCAAAGGCCGATTTCCCTAAAAACCTATTGTTCTCAAATTCATGACAACAAGCTAGCCAAACAACTTAAGCAAAAAGACGTTAATTTCTCCAAAATAGCAACAGTTACTTTTCCCGTTGACAAAAGATTAAAGCAAATAATTACATACTACTCGTTGAATGAAGTGAAGTTTAACAATGCAAATATTGATCTGTTATCGTACACACGCGAAAACTGGTATCGTATCAAACGGTTAGACTTATCGGGCATACGTTAAAAGCCGATCAGAAACGGTTTAACGGTCGTCCAAACTGGTTTTTTTCGTTCAATCGTTGATAATCTGAATGTGATCTTAGATTATACTGATGAGGATTAGCTGTTGACACGCAAGTTAATTGAATAAGACATGCTGATTAAAATAATGGAGTTCTCAATATAGCTACCGATATTAAATTAAATTATAATTGAATAAAACAATAGATTACGGTATTAAATATAAAATATAAGTAATCTTTTATACCTACATCATCTGAAACTGATTTACCTTATATTTGAAAAGTTCGTTATTCAAAGCAATGGGCATGGACTATCCAGCCTTTACATTATCCAAGATCACCGATATATCAATGGCCACAACCGGTCTCGTAGATTCGTTTTTCAAGTAAAAAACCGCGCATACAAATCATAGTTGAAACGCAGTCGGCGTAAACCAACGAGACGAAAACCTGTTCCCTTCGTATGTGGAACAAGCTGGAATTATAAATGAAGATGATACAGAAAAAGTCGGTTATAGTGTTAAACCAACGATTTGGGTGAAGATGGTCAAGATAAGTGTGACAACCGTGGTAAAAGATGGTTGGAGTGTAGGTGCCGTGTTGAGAATGGTTTACTGTTGCATTTTGTACTTTAGCATCAGTCAAGTAGGTTGTGAAGACTTAAACAGAGGCGTAACCTACAGTAAATTAAAATTCTTTGAGAGAAACATTTCAAAGCAAAATTGTATTCGAAGCTTGATTGAAGACCAGACTTGCTAATCCTAGGTTAGAATCCGTTGCCAATTTTCCACTCACGATCTCCATCAATAATCGATGGCAACGAACCCACACACAGACTATTACACATAATTCATGCTCTTCGGTAGCAAGCTCCGAATGAATTCAAGAGTAGCGCAATAAAATTTTGAACGTAATAACTCGGCAAGAAAATTACCAGTCTATTATTTCGTCTAATTCCCACACCACATCATCAAAGAAATTACACTTCGAATAAAATTACAAAAGAATAAAACTGTACCGCGAGTGTTTTATTTACACCATACAGCCTGTAATGAAAGCAAAAGTGTTCTCAATCCTAATTACTTTGCGCAAATACAACCAGTTATTTTACTTGCTCATGATTTGAATGTACTTGATGAGAAATTGTTACATTTTTGCATCTCGGTGTAAAGTAACTTAGTATTGTGTTCTAGTTAATTCGAAAGCCTTATAATATTTGTGTTTCTCTCGAGTGATCAGTAGAATGATTTTGAGACACGTTTTCAATATTTACGGCTAAATCTTATTCGTGAGAATAAAAATATTTATCTTTCTTACCATCTGTAGTCAGAATGTACTTTTGTTAAAACTCTTTCTAACAAGAACTGTAATTAAACTAAATACGATCAACTATGACTCACACGATCCCGGAATACTAGTATATCAATAAAGAGAAGAAACAAGGAAGCGTTGCGGTCGAGCTATCATCTGATCTGTATCACTGGTGTTAATATTGTGGTTACCATCGTCGCCGACACGCGACTACCTAGCTCGCAAGTAGGAGTCATCTTAGATCACGAGTTTGAAACGTGGTCTGAAGATGCTACCTTGGAATACTTGTAATAGTTACATCAAAATACTTGAAAGAAGAATTTTATTTTGAAACTATAATGTAGAATTTGAAGTCGTACTTTTTATGGCACTTGATGAACTAAGATGGTAGGCAATGAAAATTAAAAGATTAATAAGTGATGAGTCGTTAAAATAATTTGAAGGGAACAGATGGCAAAGCAAAGATTTCAATTTTGACTATCATGAGTGAGATGACAAGACAAGTATGATTAAGTTTTCTGCAAGTAACCAAATTTCGTTATGTAATCAAAATCACTGAAATTTAAAACATTTTTAAAAGAGAAGTTTCTTTGATTTACTTTATACTGCTCTTCATCTACACAGTTCTCACATAGAAGCAACAAGAATAATGTAACCAGGATATTGATAAAACTTAATAGAAAAGAGTGTCCGTGGAGTTTCTTGCTCATTCTTCTCCATTGAGACCTACCCACGTTTTTGAACAAGCAACTAGCTCCAACTTTCTGACTAACTGGCGGACTCTTTGACAATTCAAAATTTCCTGTTAATGGTTGAATTGAAATTAATGCTCTGACTTCGACTTTAATAGCCAAAAAGCTACAGTTTTATCATGTTAAAGTAAGATTCAATAATAATAAAGTTGTTGTTGCTTCAAAGCTATTACTTGTCAGCTTGAAGCAGATATAAATTATAAGATCATCTACATACACTAATTAATAAATACAAACAGGTGTGACATTATTTAACGCGCTGAACTTGATTTAAGTTACTTGATCGTTATAAAACGGCTCATTTGAATTCAAATTAGCGATATACTTTCCGATTGAATATGGCTCGGAAAGCAACAAACGAGATCAAACAAGCTTACGATTAAATTGAAATGGAGGAATTTATCTGGAGTAAGAATTTAAATGTAACAGGTTTTTTCTTGTGTTGTTTTACTAAAAAAAAATTAGATTTATAGAATCACATTCCTATTTTAAGAGATAATTAAAGGTTCTCCGTTCTTTATCAATAATTAGGCCTACATCATCATTCTATCTCCAAGATATTTTGAGTTTTTGTCGTTACTAACAATATAGGTATCGTTATTAGATCCGAAATTGCTCTTTATAACAGTATTATTCTCAGATACTACTTTTGTATAATACTAATTAGCAATGTTTGCCAAGTTACGTACGACTTGGGCGGTCAGAATGTTTGGACCTACTTGGCCCTTTATTGTTTACTTTGCCAAACATAATAAAGCTTTTAAAGCCATTATCAAATATTCATGTAACTTGTTAATTAGTTGGTCGGCAGGTAGTAAATCGACATACATACAGTGGCAGGGCGCGGCGCACACCGTTAACGAAGTAATCTTGCCGGCCCCAATCCGAGCAATAACCCAAGACACGAGCCTCTCCAGTTACGGTGTGAAATGAGGACACATTCAGTATTTAATTAGCAATATTTGAACGATAAAATAATGGTAGAGGGTTTATAAAGTGAAGGCAGGACTAACTAGTGGGAAATAGCATGTTAGGTAGGAGTATTAATAGCTACAAGTTTTAATTAGATACTGATTAATTTTAAGCTGCTTGGGAAACGACACCTGTTAGGGGTTTTAGTCTGCTCCTAAATGAAATATAGAAGAAACGACAGATTGAATATAATTCGGGAATATAAGAGTAGGGAAAGTAAATACACCTACGGGGTGTAACAAGACACATAGCATTAACAACGCATAGGCACTGCCTATCAAACTAAATAACATTGAGCAAAAATTATGGCAGAGTAACGTTTTTTTCTTAATCTCTGTTTTTGATAGCGTGACATACAAACGATTATGTTTGTGGGTGCATGTACGAGTATATGTATACAGGAGTCGTGGGGGCATGTCCAGTTCAGTTATTTTACTTTATTTGACATCGAAAAAATACTTTGAAAAGAAAATCACAACCTTCAATATCTGCGTTATCAGAGGGATTGGGTCAAACCTGGGACGGGTTTGATTCAAAACAAAAAATAATTGCAACGAAGGGAAGAATATGAACTTTCGGTTTCGTTCAGTGTATTTTTACACCTGCTATACAATTATAAGGGTGCAACGTATTAAGCAAATACTCATCTCTTGACGTGCATAAAGGTTAAAATGATTTATTATTAAGACAACCCATAAAGTTAATGACTCTTGACCGGCGTAATACATGCAATACACGCTAAACGACAGTTAATATTAAAAAGCACTAAGACACAAAAACATGCCATTAAAAATAAATACATCTCTGATCGAACAGCATCTTCCTTCAAAATAACTTTCATTACGTTTTATGTGTAATAAGCATTAACAACAGTAAAACATGAATAAACCTTAATTGAAGCCCGACGGTCATCTTTTATGGTGTCCAATTTATATTTATTGATAAACCAGTCGATCGCGTCGGCAATAGCAACCGGGGAACCCTAACGGTTGGGCTAGAACGTGAGATAAGGGGAATGATTGCAGGAATGGAAAACGGTCGTCACGGACTTGCATTTTATAAATCCAATTCTTTGTTTCTTTTATTTATGGCGCTGTAAGGAAATCCTGCTACTTTAAAGAATTTCTCTTTTATTGAATAATTGACGGTATATTTTATTTATTTACCTACTCTTAATCGTTTAAGTCTGTTATCTGATGTTAATTGTAGTTATAAATGTGAAATTAATTGTTAGAAAATTGCAATATTAAAGGTACTACGCATATTATACTGAGTAAATGTGATCTCTTAACCTCAATTGTTTATACTTATCTGACCGATAGTAGTGTTATTGATGTAGCCGTTAATGGAACTGAAATTACCTGAAACAATATAAATACCATTAACATTTTCTGTTCTAGATAACATTATGAAAATATCGAACTCAAAATCTGTAACAATCAGCAAATTATCATGAGAGTATGTAAATCAATATGACTCATAGATGTTACTAATGATACTAACGATGATTAAAATTAGTTAGTTTATAATAATATCAGAGGAACTTACGATATACATAATACATCTGTATACGCAAATAAGGAAGAGTGAGAAGTTGATAGGCTAAGTTAAGAACGAGACACTTGAAAAAAGAGAACGGGATAGCAAAAATTGAAATGAAGATAACGGAGGCTTATGGAGGTGTCAACGTTAAATAAACCTCGAATGACGAAGAAGAGGAATTCAATCGGCAATAAATAAACAAATAGAATTGTAATTTGTAATTGTAGTCATTTGTACTGTACAACTAATATCGTTTAATCTCACACCAAATATAGAAATGTCTATTTGGAACAATCGCACCGCATCCGCAAGGGAACCAGTGTCGGTCGACGTACAGAAGGCTAATTCCTATCAGTATGAAACACAAGCCTATTTTTAGGAAGGCTACTACGAATCGCAAAGCCCTTAGTATTTCAAGCATGACACAAGTAGGAGAAGGCCAATCGTCGTGGAAGAATATTGCTTCAAGTACTCCCCAAATGAACATCAATCCTCTTGTGGCTGACTCTTTAGGTAACCTCGCGTTTAGTTTTAACAAAACTGCATTACGAATATTGCCAAACGCAGAGCAAACTCTGCAGCACTTGATTTTTTCGATTGTCACTTACTATCATTTTATTTTGTTCAGCATCTATGTCTACGTAAACTTCTGCACCGTGTTTTGTTTCAAGTAGATCTTCTTTTCTTATTCCATTACGGCCTTCGACCATACCGCAGTGTGGCGGCTGGTCACTTAGGTTCACCGTGTCAGTGGCGCGAGAGAATTACATGCGCAGGAACATCAACCATTAAACAAAAGCATATTGGCCCGATTAAAGGCAAATCAGACCGATTGTAGAATAATAATTGAAACTAATTTGAGTGAAATCGTGGCTCATGGCAATACTCTCATTTTATTCATTGTCACTCCTTTTGATCACTGGTCTGTGGACCATTACAATGTAAGCTTTACTTTGCTGCAGTGGGCTGCAACTATCACGCTTTCAAAACAGTTGTTTGAGAATATTATTATATCATGCATTACATTATCTTGCACGAAGGGAATAAATTGATAATATCATGTTATCTGATTCTGAAAGCACCTAGGGGTTTTGAAAGAAAGTTATTGGAATGAAATGGGTAATAGACGACGAGCAAGTATGCGTACTTATGCCTTCACAATATTTTTTGCCCATGTGTACAAGAATTTTAAATGAAACTTTGATGAAAATGATCATAGAAAAATATCATACAACTTAAGAACGCGTAAGTCTATTGCTCACGTAAGTATCAAACTATTTGATTTTCAGGATTGTGTATTATTTAAAAAAATCCCAGCAAACTTTTTGCAAATGAAATAGGTTACTGTAGGTAATATTTTCCTAATTAAAAGTTTGAAACTATGTAGTAAAGACATAATCTGTAAAATATAGAAAAAACACTAAAACGGTACCCACTCTATAGCTCTCAAGACTAAATCTTAAACCTGCTTACTAATAGAATCGCGTGAATCGTATTCGGTATTCAAAGTCAACGGTCGCGCTTATGTGTACTCTCGTGGCGTGCAAATCGTTGCGCCTGCGCCGACGCGCGGCGAGCCGCGGGGTCGCACGCGCCACTCCCGTGTAATCGGTAATCAGTGGTCAGAACATACCTATTGTTGTTTATGGTATATGGATATTAGATTATTGATTATATTCATTTGATTATTAGATTTCTTTTAGAAATTAATATTATAAGGTAAACCTAATTCTGACGGATTTTTATAATATTCTCAAAGAGGTCTACCTCTGAGAATACTGTTGTTAAGCAATAATGAACCCCATAATATTAAACATTAGGTCGAGAATGAAAAATGGAAAAGAAAGTTTTAATTCCATTTTTAAAATATTGACAGTTACCGTACCGCTTTTTGCGGTGTATCGGCCCAATTCTTTCTACTATTATAAATATCTCAATACTGCCGAAGCACCAAACAATTTCTAATACAGTAATAATGTTGGAAACTTATTGTTAGAAAGGACAGCTGTCATTTAAATAAGTACTGTAATACACAATACTTTTACTGAAACCCACTTATTTGTGGACGTTCACTTGTTTGTTATTTAAATCGAAAGTGAAAACATTTAGGTGCCTATGCGTCATTGAAAACGTAAAATTAAATTTATAAACTAAATACCGAATCACGGAAATTGGACTTTATTTCAATGACAATTTAAGTCTCAATTTGTGTGATTATTTAACCAGCTTTTCGTCCGCGGGGAAGTCAAACACACATGACACAACATTACGCCTGCATTCCCAAAAGGGTTAGGCAGAGGTACAGTTACCCGTGAGTACACCCACATTGAGGCAGTTTTGTTTAAGTCCTATGTAATAGGGGGCGGGCCGATTGCCAAAGTACTCAAAGAAGCAAAAGTTTGAAAGTCATTGAACTGTAAATTCAGCTCTGTTCTAAAGCCCAACATTTTCTGCCTATAAACAATCTATCTGCAAAACAGACTCACAGGTTTTCGATATTTTGTGTTTAGTCAAAAATAATCGAATGAGCGACCTTTCGCTTTAATTTACCAGATTACTCATTCAAATACAAAGTATTTTTATCTCACAGTAAAGTCCCATTATCAATGAGGGAAAAACCAGAACTTGTCATCCACATTTATTCGATTACAGTAAATGTTTAAATTGATAAAATATTTAATAAGTTATATTTATTGATAGCAATTATAAATCTGAAACAATCACTTGAATCTTCTTATTTATTGAATCAATTAAGCTACCGTGTTATCCATAAGGCTCAACTATTTATTAATCCGCGACTTTGTCTACGGTTCGAGATAACTGACCTACTCGCTGTTGATATTGCGGACAAAAATAATACAGCCTATATTGCAGCCTTTCCCAAAGTGGCGATAACGCCCCCTTGTGGGCGCTGCAGGCCTAAAAGGGGGCGGTGGTAAGAGACCCAGAAAAAAAAAACGAGGCGTTGTGTTGAGGCTTGGGGGCGATTTGTAATTTCATCTACTAAGTTATTTTTAAAAGGTGAAAATATGAGGGCGCTAAAAAATAATTTATTCTTTAAGTGGGCAGTAGACAATATAAGTTTAGGAACCCCTGCTATATAGGGTTTTATACCCTCTGTCTCTATCGTGTGGGCAGTAAGGTCTTTCGACCCCACACACCCTAGTGTCAGAGTTTCTAAACCGCCTCAAGGGCGTCTGACATGGTTTAAATGGACAGTAAGTCCAAGTTTCCTCACGATGTTTTGGTTGGTTTATGGAGAAGTCAACTTTGACTTGGCCGAAGTCGCGGGCTAAAGCTAGTACCTTATAACCCAGAGTTACTGCAACGTTATCTTCTGTCAAATATTTAACAAACCGCTAAAAATGGGTTTTCAACAAATATTTCCATACATTTTAATTGAATATCCAAATATAGCCTCAATATTTCTGCACATTTTTCCATCAAGCCTATGGAAAGCTTTTTATATTTCGCTACCTTTGTAGTTAAAAATAACTATTTCATTAATGGAGAGGAGGGAGGGAGGGATGTTCATCATCCACCTACGCTCTGCCCTTTCATCGAGCATTTAATTTAATAAATCATTTATTCTAGCTTGTTTTTGTAGAGATATTTATTAAAATAGATACAAAACTTTGACCTGGTTGATGGCAATAGGCTCGCCCCCTATTACATGGAACTTAAATATAACTGGCGAAATGTGGGTGTACTAATGAGTACACTTCTACCTAATCCTTCGGGGATTACAGGCGTGATGATATGTATGCCTTCGTGCACGGACCATGGGATGGGTTGCTTATTTTATTTATTTGTTTTTAGTTTTTTAGACTGAATTCCAACTTTTTTTATTTTGCTTTTGTATAATTTTTTTTTTCATAATGTCTTTTTTTTGTGGTGGTAAAAACCATCAAATGTGTCCTTCCGTCCTGGGTGGGACGGAAGAGACTGTCAGACTTTCGCTGACTAAAAAAGACTTCTGTTGCCCTTTACGTTCCGGGGCCACGGTATCTTGATAAGACGTCCCGCAACCCCGGCAGGCGTTTGGCCCTGTTGGGGCCCCGTCCCTGTGCTGATTCCCAGGTCGGGCGAAGTGTTATTGAGTTTTTCCACTAAATTCAAATTTCTCATTATCATTTTCCATTTTTCTTCTTATGTCATGTGCGTCATTTTCACGTGAATAAACAGTTTTTCTTTCTTTCTTATTACAAAGCTTTGTCATGACTGAACTTCCAATGTTTTTAGTCTGTATTTTTACACCGTCTTCACTTTTTGCAGGCACTCGTAAAGCTAGAGATGACCCAATGCACCCAGGTCAGACTTACCGCTATACCTACATTTATTTCTAAAATATTTTAGATTTGACATCGATACGGAAGCTGTAACCTTCATTTTATTTTTATTATTTTACACTAGCTTTTGCCTGTGACTTTGTCCGCATTTTAAAAGTTTAGTATCCCATAAAATATGATCAATGACACTTGTCAATAGTGTTCTATCAATAAAATATTTTTTGTAATTGGTTCAGTAGTTTCAGAGGTTATCTCTAACAAACAAAAAATAAACAAACTACCTCTAAAACATTATCGAAATTAAAAAGCAAACAATTTTTGACGATTTTTTTAAATGTTACATGTCAATAAACATGTAACATTTAAAACAAATCGTGATATTCCATCTACATATTCCGTAATACTAGCTTCCGTACGCGTCAAAGTTTATAATTATGTCATCCCGCGGGAAGCGTACATTTTTCGTAGTAGCCTATTTACTATTCCCGACTATAGCCTTTCTCTGTGACAAATTCCATCCAGATCGGTTCAGCCGTCCTGGCGTAATTCTGTAACAAACATCTATCCGTCCAAACTATTGCATTTATTACTACATTTATATTTATATCATTATTTTTAATCCAATATTCATCAACATTGAAGCCTTCTGTATTAACGTGGGAAGAAATCAAGCACATTCCTTCTCTTCCCAAATCTCCACTCAACCAAAAAAAAAAAACTATAATAATCAATGTCAAACACATGAAAATCCGACAAAACTTCTTAATACTTACTTCTTAATATTAATTAATTAGCATAATAAGTTCGTCGCTACGGCAGCGTCGCGGGCGAATGAGCTATGGCGCGCCGGCGCAGGCACGGTCAAGGCTAGCCGTTCGCTTTTTATCACCCGCGAAAGTTCAGCGCTCTCGATCAAGACGTGAATTAGGTATAAATCGGTGGGTGCTTTACTACGGCTGGTTGCTTGCGCTTTTAAGTTAGTGGTAAACAAATTGCTGATTTTATGGTGTAAGTACACACATACCATACCACAACGTGGATACTTTTGTAGGCCACGCCATAGTTTCATCATCATCTGCATAGCCCTTTCCAAACTATGTTGGGGTCGGCTTCCAGTCTAAGCGGATGCAGCTGAATACCAGTATTTTACATGGAGCGACTGCCGACTGCCTATCAGACCTCCACAACCCAGTAACTCGATAATACGATACCCCTAGGCAAGACTGTATGTCAGACTTTCAAGCTTCTGACGACTCGTAACGACTGTCAAAGATCCACGTATGACAGCCGGGACCAACAGCTTAACGTGCTTTCCGAGGCACGGAAAAGCTACGCCATAGTTCGATTAGCTAATTAATAGATCATTAAATAATCATATCTTGTGCACGTCTTGCATCTAGTACTATAATTATGTATGTACAAATCATACGGGAGGACAGTAGCACCCTAAACAGAAGTTAAATCTTACATTGGGTACCAGAGCTCATCGAAAACAACAAACAAGACAACAAAATCTACGTACAAGACTTTTATAATCAACGTAAAATATCCAAAATCATTACAATTTATTTCGATAAATGGAAGAAATTTCGACCTGGGTTGGTTTTTTGGAATAACCACAAATAGTTATACTCTTTTATGTACCTACTGTTTCTAGACTTAATTGCTCCTTAATGAATTTAATTAAGATCCAAAAACGGCTTTTACCATGTCTCTCGTCGAAAATGGAGACAAAAAAAGAAAAAGAAACACTTAAATGCTTGAAATGTTCATCAATTTCAAAATACTTCTAGAAAAGCCTTGATGTTACAAAACAGACATTTTAATTAGCATATGAAAGCAATGGGCAACGCGGCGTGGAAGCATTAGCTTTATCAACGTCTTAAATCTAAGCAATCAAGTATTAAGTTATGCACCGGCTTCGTAAAATGTTTATAGAGCATCAGATATTATGCCAATAATGAGGTAAACGGAAGCCGACGGTAAAACTATTAAACTCTGATATCTTATTAATGTTGTTTAGATAATTGAAGAAAATATCGTAAAAAGAGTTGTTTGGTAGGAAATTGTAGGTCGTGGAACTGTGTCGCGCGATATAGACTGTCTTTAATTCACTGGCCATCTTTGAAGGTGTGAAAGTACTCATGCAACTTTAAATAAGAACCCATCTGAGAAACATAAAAATAAAATAAATAAACATAGTTGTAGTGTTATTTTGGTTTCCTCCAAAAAAAATACTCAACTTGATCCAAAAGTAAGTAAAACAGCAGATTTTTTGAAAAGTCTAAGACCATAAAATGGGACTTTTGAACGTCATCAAGAAGAAGAAAATAAGAATTGAATCTAATTCAAAAAGGAAGATTCGTATGGAGAAGAATCGGCCAGAAATTCCATACTTACTCTTTAAAATATGTATGTAAAATACAGTTTTATGAACAATTAATACGCAAAGAGACATACTCAGAACATTAATAAATGATGTAAGATACCATCCTTTAAATAAATGGTTAGGAGAAAAAAATAAAATAAAGCAGTTCGAAACTAAAACTAAAAAGTAACTTGAAGTAACTTAAACTATAAATAAACCAAGAACACATAACGAATGATCTCAATCCAAAATCGTATCACATGAAAATTTAGAACAAGGTCAAGAATTGTCTCAGGGGACCCAACGGACAATAATAACCCAGCGCCTACCGTGGGAGTGATCTTTGAGAACATTCGACTAAATTCTAACAATACTAATAGTACGGATCACGATAACTTTAGTGTAACATATAGAGAAGTGTCAGCAAACTTTAAAGTAAACAATATTAGGGCACAAAATCCAATAGCTGTAAATCTTGATAAAAGCCAATTCAAAGTAGTTGATACAGAATTAAACGATGCTGAAATCGTTGCTCATGTTGATAAAGTTAAAGTTTGAATAACTGGGCGTGACAGGAATGATAATAGTAACTTTTGTGCGGACATTTTGTGTATTACAAGCTTATGCCCGCGATTTCACCCGTATTTAGTTATGTCCGTGGTTACTGCTCTGCTCACATGATCCGAGGCGTGATGTTATATAACCGATACTATTCCTCATGAATCTGGCTATCATACACAAAAAGACTTTTTCTAATACGACTGGCAGTCTCAGAGAATAGCGCGTATAAACAAAGAAACTCTTATTTATAATATTAAGTATAGATATTCATTACAAGTGGTCATGCTGGGAAATGTTCTATTAACACATTGCTAGGCCTCAATACGCACGTCTTGGGCTTAGCAATTCTAATGGCTGGATTCAAATGTAAATCTAATTTAATCGTTTGTGGAGAAATATTATCTTTTATGTATTTGCGAGTGGCAAGACAACACTATTGAATAGGAGTTTATTTTCCCACGATTCTTTAGCACGTGAAGACGGAAGGTAAGGTGGCGATAATATTTAAACTTACTTATATTACAAAGCTGAAGAGGTTTTCTGTTTCAACGCGCGAATCTTAGGCACTACTGGTCGGATTCGAAAAAATCCTTTTGGGTTTTATAGCCCATTTATCGAGAAAGGTTATAGGCTATTAAACATCACGCTACAACACACAGGGGCAGAGCAGTAACTAAAGAAGTAACTTCTTTTTTTTTAGATGATAAAATCATCAAATGACTCCTTCCGCCCTAGGTGGGGCGGAAGGGACTGTCAGACTTTAACTTAACGCGGATGCTGCCATTAGGTATAGACGGTATAAATACATGCCGGTCAAAATCATAGCCCTCCTTTTGGCTTTGCCGTAGTCGGGTAAAAATAAAATAGTTCACCTCATTCAGCATAGCTTGCAGATTTTAGGAAGTCTAAATCCAACAGTTTACCAAAAAATAACTGCACAATCAATAAACGTAAAAAAAATTGAAACACCGTTAAATTCATGCATCCAGTTTATATCTCGCATAAAATTCCACGTTAATTTCGCGCAAATTCTTTACACAATTTCACGGGCATCCAAACTTGATATCACGACCCAATTTTTCCGCTGAAGCTCTCATCCCATCAATTACTTTGGAGTATAAAACCCATAATTACGTGAACAGAAGCAATAAGTTATCAGGTTATTACGAAGACCCGCTGATTGCCTGCAGGTGATCCAAGCCCGCCGTGGCGATGGGAACAATCTAACTGTGAACGCGAAGCCTGCTAATCATTAGAAGTTCCTATCAACGGCTAACGGTGGTTCAAACACCACTAAGTTTACTGCAAGCTTATCAACCGATATCGGGACTTGATAATCTGTTGCTTGCATAGGTGACTGCAGATTAAAAGGTTCATGGAAAATCGAAATTAATGTGGTTTTTTGTAGAGGTAATTGCATGATATTAAAATGCCATTGAGAATATTTTATAGATGTTATGAAAGCTGATGTTGCGTTTATTATTGAGTATAAAACACGTTATCTCTACATAGTAGAAAATAACTTTGTTTTCTCTACGCTTAGATCTTTTACTACGCAACGCAACTATTGATGAAAACCGCATTAACGGTTTTCATCAATAAATAGAATGGTTCAAGAGGAAAAATCGATACAATAAATAGTTTTACGTGGATTTATTGGTACTACAAATAATACATAATACTGTTAATTGAATCTTCATTGGTAATATGTGTTAATAAGTTGTCAAACTAAGCAAAAGGTTTATTGAAATCCAAAAAATGTGTGATGAGGTGGCGAGATAATGTGGACGCGTACCACAAGGGCTGGTCCTAGGTGGCGCAGGAAAATAATTCCTGGAAGGATTTTAGGGAGGCGTTTGTTCAGCAGTGGGACAGCGTAGCCAAAAGAGAGAGAAAAAGTAATGAGTATTTACACTATTTCGGTCCAATGCATGCCTTTATCAGTACTTACCAACGCCACTAAAATATTTAATGTAAATAACGTAATTAATTTAATTATAAGTATTTCAAGTATAATTATCGCCCATAATCCTTTAAAATAAATAGTAAAAAGCAATAAAAATAAAAACATTTCAAGTTACCGTCTCCATTACTGTGCTTTCATTAAGAAAAAACTCGTCAAGCACGATACCATTACGATAGCGTTTGCGTTAAAAGCTCTGAAACTATGTCAAGTTTAAACCGGCAAAGCTCGAGGCTATTCGTACCTACCTATTAGTTAAATATAAATTACTAACCTAGGCTTATCAGTGAACATTAGTCGTAATGTTACGCATTAGATAAATGTTCTGTTTTGTTTTTTTAAGTGGAGAAAAAAAATGGTCCTTTTGTACGCGAAGTTAAAATTTCGTTCTTTATGACTTTTGCGGGATGTTATTATGTACTTTCTGATATTCGGTAACCTTACCTACAGAACTAATAGTTGTATAACCAAAAGTTCGTGCTCTGATTGGTCAATTTAAGTTGTAGCTCAATTCCAAAATTAAAGCAGTAATATACTGCTTGGCCTTCAAAATTCAGACCACAGTCATAGATTCCTCCGTATTTTCATGTCAACAGTTGATAAACGCGATTTGGCCTACAATCCTAAAACAGCAGTTTGACAGGTTTAGCATACATTATCAGACGCGACAGATCGACTTTATAGCCGTAACTGTCCAAAGTTTAAAATCTTGTGTTTTATTGTTAATTTTATACAAGAATTTGGTTATATTAATTAACTCACCTATTCGCGTTAGAATTTTTATTGAATCTTAGCTAAGACATTATTTTTATATAATTCCTTGATTAATATTTATGAATGTATACTAATTATACACTAACGCATTATTATGTGGATTGCTAATTTTAACATAACGTTTAAGTAAGTTATCAAACGGTATTCAGAAGAAGTATGTCATTATAACTTGACTAGAGACTAAAGCAGTCGAAGAATTCAGACTGCCTGTTTTGGCAGGAATGTTGGTTTAGTGTACCAATCATATTATGCTAATTGTAGAACAGATCAAAGAAGCAACCTTCTAAACTGATTTTAACAACTATGAAAAATTTGTTGATACTAAAAATACCAATTTTAGATTAGAACGTAGGTGTAAGAAGTGATATAAATGTAAACATCTTTCAAACAAGAATGTAAACATTAAGAGAGAAGTGTCAGTTACAGCTAAAATAGTGGAAACTAACGCAACGCAGGAAGAAAGACATGACACACTTAGTTTCCGCCCCACTAATGGATATCCGACAGTTCTGAAACTAGACATATATTTAACCGATGATATAACATCTAACCAGAGTTAGATCTTGTTAAAGATGGACGTAATGCAACATATCATGCAAGTGTCGTATTAACTCGAATAATTTCAAGCCGTTTAGACCTCATTGGGGTCAGCGAAGTGAGCCGTGGGGAACAAGAATCTCTGTAATATCCAATTATGACTTAGATTTTAGTAATCTGTGGAACGATGAATATGATGTTACAAGTTATTACATTAAGCATTACAATGCGAAGTATGTCAAGTAATTAACTGACTCCAAAATCACGTTCGTTTGAACAAAACACAAAGATAGAGATGAGGAGTACAACTCGTACAAAACGAACGAAGATTTGATGAGAAAATAATGAACTTCAATATACAGTTTTTGCTATTTGTGTCACGAATCTCATTTTGTACTCAGAAATGTAGATCAGTTGGCAAATAAATATGGAATTTTGCCTTTCAATGTATTGGAAAGTGTAACTTAAAAATAATAAAATTGAAAATCACTTTTGTGACAACACCAAAAAAAGAGATTGGAACGGAATTTTCAAACCAACAGAGCACATTGTTGTACCGGAAGCAATTGGTACCAGGAAACATCAGCGGAAACGCGATGATGATGTTACCTCATCTGTACGACCCATTAATCGCAATGTCAAATAAAAAACAAAAATTACCATTACGTTTACATAATTATTACACAAAAACAACGTTAAAGTACTGTTTATGATTCAGCCGGAGCTCCATAAAAGGTATCTTAAGGAAGTTAGATTAAGATTTGAGATGGTTACAAGTATTAATCAAGTTTAGTTTTTAGGTCGACAGAAGTGTAGGGCATTATTGTTGCAAAGGCATCACAAGTTAGAGATACTGTAGAAGTTATAACTAAAAATCAAGCAATAGTTGAAATTAATATGGTCAAATAAAAGCTTTTTTACAAAAAAAGATGACCGCCTTCAAAAACTACAAAATAAAAAATAACTTTAGCTTGGAAGTCGGCGGCTTTGGTTTTGTTTCTTGTTATGTAGGTATTGCCACCGACTTCCAAGCTAAAGTTATTTTTTATTTTGTAGTTTTTGAAGGCGGTCATCTTTTTTTGTAAAAAAGCTTTTTATTTTTCACTTTTTAGTGCTTGTGAGTTAATGTTTGAAATCCTTACATAAAGCCCTTTCAAACAATACCCCACACGATATATTTAATTTTGGAAAGTGGTAGGAGGGGGGTTGGCGTACCCCCTCCCCACTTCCTTCAGTCAGTCATCGACTACACGTATAAACAAAGCAATTTTTCTTGTTACGGCGGTTCTGCTGTGATTTTATAAGGAGTTCCGTTCCCTATCTCCAAAGTTCATCATCAGATCATGACAATATTCATATGGGACCTATTCCAAACTATACTCTTTCAAACAAAAAAAGAATCATCCAAATCGATTCATAATTGGCGGAGTAATCGTAGAACAAACATACAAAAAAAAAAAAAACAAAAAAAAAAAAAAAAACATACGCGTCGAATTGAGAACCTCCTCCTTTTTGAAGTCGGTTGAAAATAGAGTGACTTTACTCTTATATTACAGTACAGTGTTTAGTTTAAAACCATGTTACAACAGGTAAATACGGGGTTAAACAAGACAAAAATTAATTCAATAAATACTGAAAATAATAACATCCTCAATAAAGAAATAGAAATTGTGGAACCCGCAATTACTGTTAATGAAATAGAAACAGGATACAAGGAAAGAGGTGTCAGAGCGAAAATTTATCACCACTTTGCTAATATCAATGTACAGTAATCAATCAACGCACCGCTGCGATAGTACATTAATAAGATATGCATAATAACGTTTTAAATGTTAGTAATAACTCGTAACAGAGTCAACGTATTTATTCAGTTAAAGGCATCCCATAACACAAGTATTGTTATCGCTTGATCGATATATCTCTATCCGTAGAACAATTTCGCCTGCGACATTATCGCAATCCCAAAGATGGTAGAACTCGTGTGTAGGGGCATCTATGTCAAAGCTAATGCGTAAACCAGTCGCGGACAGGTTCGAACACTAATCTATGAACTTACTCATTTGCTATGGGCCCGATAATTTCCACACGAAGAGCTTTTGATGAATAGTAACGGTAAATATGTTACTGAGCCCTTCTGTGGAATGTTCTAAGTAATATGGCAATAATATTATTCTCCCGACTGAATTTACGCCACGGCGGTCAACCTCTATGGATACCAATTACGCATGAGATGCACAAGTTTGTGCATTAAAACAGGTACAGGTCTGTCTTCCCACACTTTCGTAGTCCGATCTGATGAAAGACAGCTTTTCGAGCTTTCCGAGGCTGCTTCTGCGAAATTCCTAATGAAAAACCTCAATAATATTTTGCCCGACCTGGAAAACAAACCCAAGACATTACTCTTAACAGTCACAACCACGAGACCAACAAGGCAGTCAGTAGTTTTTGATGGCAATGGTAGCAATATATTGCACGTAGTGTTGAGCGAAAGTTTCATATTAAAAGAATGTTCTAAAGATTTCGCCTCAGGCCCGTAGACTGATATCTAAGACCTAATATTTTCGCTACACGTTTGCCTTCGGGCTACCACAAGCTTTACATCTTATTTATAATTGGATGACATAACATAATGTTTCGGTAAACAATCCTATTATTTTGTTTGTTACGTCGAAGGAAGATGAATGAAGGCACTTTGAAAATGCTGCAAAAAAAAACCATTTGAACATGCGAAGACAGGCTTTCAACTTCTTTTACCTTTACGTCTTCTATAAAAAACTACCTATTGGAAGGGGCAATTAGATTCAATTATTTATTTAACTAGCTTTTGCAAAATTCATTCACGTTTTTCAACCATGTTAAGTTAAGTGCTGCGCCTCCGTAGGTCGTAGCGTAATAGAACATAGCCTGTTCCTCATGAATTTGGCTATCATATACAAAAAGGTATATTTCCCATCATACTAGTATCCAAAAATTAACGCGTTTAAACAAACAAACAAGAAATTTTACTGTTAAATAACCATTCAACTTTGTACCGCAGTGGTCTGGAAATTACTTTTCACAATATGCAACAACCTACACTGTATTTAAAACAGTGTCGTTTTTTTATGAAATAACGAGACCGACAAACCGTCTGGCACTAAATGAATGGCCCGCAGTTCCAGTAAAAATGGAAAACTCTAACCTTTTGAGGTCCTTTTAGAGTTTCATAGACATTTTTTAAACACCAACAACGTGTTAAATGTCTCGGAAGACCAAAAACGTTTTGTTGCAGACGTCTTAATGTAGACGATTTTGTTTCAGCTCGAAATAATGCAGTCGCAAAATTGTAGGACCCATTAGATTCTTAATAACAATCGGGGAAGCAGACAAGTAATTATTATTGTTCCTTGATATTCAAATGTGTAGCCTCATGTATTTATTTGGAGATCCAAATAAATACATAAAAATTAATGAGCGTTAAATATTATCTAGGTAAACGTTATGGTCAACAACTTCGGGAGTATCGTCTCCGATTGACACTGAAGTTACTACGTGGGCATTTAACATGATTTTCTTCTTGTCCACGTTCATTCTATGACCAACTCGCCCGGAGGCTCTACTGAAGTTGCCGAGCGTTGGACTTAGTTCCTTCGTGGTCTTCATGATTAAATGTCATCTGCAAAGCGTACCAGAAAGCGCAGTGTAAGAAGGCTGGTCCACGAGGTAGGCTGACGACTTGGTAAAGGTCGCGGGATACCTCTAAATGCGGGCAGGTCAGGACTGGTCATTAAGGTTAGCTTTCCCCTAAAGCTAGGCCTATGTTCAGCAGTGGACGTCATTCAGCTGATATAATGTTAAATATCTAAAATCATAACATTACCTAGTTCTAAAACTGGAAAAACCTTTGACGTGTGTTGGTTTTTTTTAAACTCAAATACGACATTCATAATTAAAACAACCTGAGGAAGTAGTACTAATAAACTTCATAACTATAATTGAGTTAATAGTAATGGACACTAAAATAAAGATTTATGATAACAAGTATCAAGCCAACGTATTAATTAAGGTAATTAGCGGAAATACGGAGAGTTCACGAACGGCGGCATTTTGTTTTGATAGCATACTTGTTAATTGAATATCATTTATTATTGGATATATGAAAGCTTTTAACTTAAATTTGGCTCGATGGGTAAGGCGCCCGCCTCTCATTCACGAGGTTGTGGGTTCTCAACCAGGCACGAACAAGTACCCTGACTTGTTCTGTATTTGGAAACAAAACACTCATATTTCAAATCGAGTTTCTACAAAAACATTCCACTAAATAATCATTTCGAAATTGAATCGCTTCACAAAATTAAATGAACTAAATATTTCTCGATACTCTTTCCATAAGCGATCGATAGTAAAAGACTGCCTTACCCCAAGATCGATAACGAC
Source organism: Hoplodrina ambigua (assembly GCA_949774945.1). Classification (NCBI taxonomy): domain Eukaryota; kingdom Metazoa; phylum Arthropoda; class Insecta; order Lepidoptera; family Noctuidae; genus Hoplodrina; species Hoplodrina ambigua. The sequence goes on along the minus strand of OX458969.1, from coordinate 2,534,348 downwards.
GATCGAATCACTTTCCCTGCTATAGATTCTTATCGCAAAAAGTAGTTGGGCAGCACTAGCCCCGGTTCCCCAGCGGTTCCTATAGAACCTTACTAATTTAAAAAGTGTTACAGTTACATTATTAATGTTATGAAGCATTGTACTACTACTTTTGGTCGGCTTGTATTTCATTCACCGCGAGCGATGTGATTGAACCCAGAACGCTAGTATCCTTGAGAACTGGACGCGATTGAATAGTGTTATGTAAAGCAACGTGAAATTCTTCGTATGTTAGTCTTTATTTCTTCTCAGATGCAGCCAAGTAAATAGTGCATTCCCATGGATGAGAATTTTCATTGTGAAGCTGGTTTTAGATCTTGTTTGATCTTGATGCTGACTCTATTGTGCACGAGCTTAATTTAGGCTATTTCTGACTTTTTCTCTCTTATAGAATAAGAAAGGGATATACTATATTAGAGCTATACATTTTAGTTGATCTAAAACTTCTATACAATTATATCAGACATATTGGAAGGTATTGATTAAAAAAACGTCAAAGTTCAAAGCAATACTAAATACCTAGTACTTATGTGTCACCGTCCTTTTCTATAACTCAGTAAGAGATAACAATTCGTTATCTTAGTTTGTAAATAGAAGAACAAGTAAGCTGATGGTGTTTCAAGTTGAAAAAAACATTTTTTTAAAGTATTTCAACAATTTCGTGTGGCATAGGTAGTGGAGATTTCTATACACCAACAAAAAAAAATATTTTCTTTGATAATATTTGTTGGTACAAAAAACAATATACGCAAATAAAAGTACGAGTTGGTCTAGTTACGAATTACGACCCGTGTGTCGCGAATTCTTAATTCAAACTTCCATCAGCAGTGCGATGTAATTAAACCATTCTTATAAGCCAATCGTCATGAAGAGGTACATTAACAGATCAATCAACCTCAATTCTGGTCTACCCATATCTCAGAAGTCAGTAACATGCTAATCTTTCCAACATTATACCACAAAAATGAATCCCCGTACTCTCCGCGTATACATTATGCACGAATTACCGACCCATATGCGGCCAGCAATAACGTACAGGATAACTGTTCTCATACAATATGTATTCCATAGGCTACACCAGAAAAAGTAGAGGAACCTACCCATAAAAGTTAGTATCGAAATAAACATTTCATATACCGGAGCGGATGTCTCAGGCCTAGTTTCAGTGCATTCATCATGTTGATTGATGTTCGGCGCTGCCGACAGATGGCGGTAACTATCATGCAACGTGCTCGCTCAGCGGTTTGTCTTGCAACTTGTTAGTGTAACGTTTGCTTGTGAATTGAAGACGGGAGGTAAGTAATAAAGTAACTGTAAATTTTGTGGTGTGTTTGCATGTGTTAACTGTCTCGACTGCCTCTCTGGTAGTGGTCGCAAAACGCCACGGCTGAGAATGAGCGAGCAGTGTTATTGAGTTTTTTCATTGTGAATTTTTCAGTAGCAGTCTAGATTTGTGCCCGGTTAATGGCAATAGGCTCGCCTGTTACATGGGAAAACATAACTGGTGAAATGTTGGTTTACTAATGGGTACATCTCTACCTAACCCTTCAGGGATTACAGGCGTGATGTTATGTGTAAACTGTACCTATGCAACTGAAAGGTCTGTCTCTCTATCTCTCTTACTCTCCTCTCTCGGTCCTTCAAGTTCGATAGAAGTACTTGAGCCGTTTATTTTATAGGGAAACAATTTCATACAAATAATCAAGATGGCGGCAGCAGATATTACACAATATTAACATTATATTTGCACACTGTTATTTGGACCGTAAAAGTTCATCGTACCTACTTAAAAACTAAAACGGGATATATATAATCCAACTACAATAATTATAATGTTTCAAAAACCCTTCATATCCAAAAACAGTTACACTTACACTTGCGTGAAAATTAACAGCCCAGAAATAATTATGGAAATTTTTGTACATTCATACATGAATTCGGAACTGTACGCAAGTTTGCACAATTCATACATGGAACGATTTCATTCATACGCTTGACGTTACGCACACGCTTTACAATTACGTGCAAAATTAAGTACCTACGATACGCGTCCTTGGGCAACGTTACAACTTGGTACAGAATTTTATTAATGAACTTATTTAATTTTTGTGTCCATTTTTTTTGTGTTTTGGATTTTTCTATCAGGAATTTCTAAGTAGTAGCATCGGAGTCTGGATTTGTGCCCGATTGATGGCAATAGGCTCGTCCCCTTACATGGGACTTAAACATAACTAGCGAAATTTGGGTGTACTAATGGTTACACCTCTGCCTAACCCTTCAGGGATTACACAGGCGTGATGTTATGTTGTGTTATTTTTTTTTTTTTATAATGTGTTGGTTTTAAAATGAATGATCGGATTTTGCCATCATGTCTTTGTAGTAGAATCGATGTTTTTATGTAATTCTTACTTTTACCGCGAAAGGAGATTCCTCCCGGATTTTACCTCATATAAGTCACCCTCGCAGAGGATTGACCTACTTACAACCAACAAGCAATATTCCACAGGGGTAGCCGAGGAAAATAACTTTTCCTGATATCTTCGACAGTAAATATTTTCTTTCTTTCTTGCTAGCCAATTGCACACACAGTCCTAATGTGCAATTGAAACACAGTGACCCAGGTATACATAAACCAAACAACGGATAAGTAGGTACAGTCACCAGAACATCAGACAATACCTTTTTGTTGTAAAATCATTCCTATTACAACCGCATAAGATGCCCCCTTAAGCACTGTCGTCCGTACCTACTAGATATACTATCAATAGAGCTCGAAAACCGATATACACCCAGATAACCCTAAATCGATACGTCCAAACACAATAGAGGTTAACCGTTGTACCGACAAGTTTACAAATGGGGACTAGGACAACATCGTGTGGGGTAACCCTCTGCACGGTGGTCCCCTACCTGACTGTTTCAGGATGAATGGGGGAACCGGAGCGGCACCGACGTATGGTAACGTACTGTTGAATTATTAAGAGAAGCAAAATGAATTACTTAGAGCTATGGAAGTTTATACTTGTAGAATTTGATACATGGAAATGGGAGCATTGAACTGATGTCATACATAATTCCGATGGGTCTAAGTCAATATAACTTTTAGGCTGAGATTAATAGGCGTTACTTAGCGTATGCCTTGGCATTGGCTGTCACTGTCACACAACTGTAAATCTATAAGTGTAAGATAGAGATGGAAGTACAGCTAAGCTAAAGTAGGTCAGTGATGGGTAATGAATATTTATCTCGACTTTAGCAAGTAAGTAAAACTCTTATTCCAAAACAATGCTGAAGCATAAATCCCGTATCACAGAAATAATAGGTACGATTGCGAATAATTTCATTGAATCATTTTTCACCCTTACTTTCTTAGCAATAAGGTTGAAAAGTGGTCAACTGCCGTTGTCTTCGATTGTACATTATGTATGAAATCTAATAAGTTAAGAATTTATTTATATTAATCGAGGCATCATGGCCAGCTGTGGACAGATGTAGAAGCTGTCCAATGCTGGATTTGGCCTCTCATGCTTGAGTTACGCTTGAGGTATACCATAATTATAACGCAAAATTTCATATTCACAGAAACATCCAACAGCCTAATCGCTTGAATCCGACGCAGATTACTATATCCTTTAACTAATATTACTGCGGAAATTGAGATAAAAAAATAACACAATATTTCAAAATGCAAGTGCGCAATACTTTTATTGGTATTATGACATTTTTGATAGATGTCTTATTAAAAAATGCAGTCGGTTGATATCAAGAGATAGTGTAAGAATTGGGTTAGAGATTATAAAGCGAGTTATAAATTCAAGTTAACGGTATCTAATCAAGCTGTTATAAACACTCAATTAATTAGAGTGTGTCACACACTCTAGAATTCATTAATAAGAATAATTATTTTCGGTAACATCACATCCCGCCTGTAATCCCCAAAGGGTTAGGCAAAGGTGTACCCATTAGTACACCCACATTTCGCCAGTTATGTTTTTGTCCCGTGCAATAGGGGGCGAGCCTTTTGCCATCAACCGAGCCCAAAGACAAACTGCTACAAAGAAATTCGTAATGGAAAAACTCAATAACACGGGAAATCGAACCCAAGACCTTATGCTCAGCAGTCACGTTTTGCGACCACTAGACCAACAAGGCAGTTATTTTCGGTAAAAGTTACATAATAGACATAATGAAAACACTACTTGTTCATTCTCTATTCATATTTAAAATATGAATTTCAAAGACATCAAATATTAATAATGCTAAGCGGATTTAACACAAAACCATTAAAATATATTAATATTTTAGATGAACACAATCTTGACTTGTACACACTCTATTCATATTTAAAATTAGAATTTTAGAGGCTTTAAACAATAAAGCTAAATAATTAATCAGATTTAACACAAAACTATTAAAATGTATTAATGTTTCAGATGACTACTATCTTGAACAACGGATTTAGTTGTAAAACTTACGTTAAGCATTCAAAATCATATAGACAAAAAGAACAATATTAACCTATTACAATCTAAACATAGACAAGCATGTACAAGCTAGCCTAACGAGTGCGATAACAGGCGTATTTGATGACCTGTATCCAAATTGCATCTTGCGAGATGATTGTGCCTACACAGCCCAAGCCCTTTGCCAGTTAGGTTCTGTCGAATAGTGGGCAAACCCACCCCGATTACCACTGCGTACACTTCACTGCGTAGAAACGGAATCCCCGAGTATTATAAACTGATATTCAACTTTTTCCATCGGGATTTTCCATCAGGAATTTCTCAGCAACAGCCTCGGAGTCTGAATTTGTGCCCGCGCGGTTGATGGCAATAGGCTCGCCCCCTATTACATAGGACTTAAACATAACTGGCGAAATTTGGATGTACTTATGGGTACACCTCTGCCTAACCCTTCGGGGACTACAGGCGTAATGTTATGTATGTATGTACGTTTATTTAATTTCACTTAATCTCATCTAACACAGAACAAATTAGTCATCTAGCGACACCTCTCTGTGAGCTGAACGTTAAGTTAACACAGCAATATGCTCCGATTAAAAAGTTATAACTTTTAAACATACCTGCTGCTCTGAAGAAACCTCCTCTCTGCTGCTGTCATCTGTAACAATGAAATAATTGGTTTAATTTATGTTGGTAAATAAATCTTGTTACTACAGAAAAAATCTTAGATTGATAAATTCGTTGAGATTTGGAAAAAATTGACCCATCTCAAAATCTCTCGCGTTTTCACAAACGTTTAGGTACTTTTTCCAATCTGACTGCTAATTTCGGGGATTAGCGCGTTTAAACAAACAAAACCTTTTCAGCTTTTCGGCTTTCAATGTTTTCCCCACTTCAGACTGTTATCTACATCTACACTATTATAAAGAGGAAAGATTTGTATTTTTGTGTGAGGGTGAATGTGTATGTTTGTAATTAATAAACTCAAAAACTACTGTGCCGATTTCAAAAATTTTTAACCATTAGAAAGCTACATTTACACTGAGTAACATAGACTAAATTATATTTTCAAAAAGTTAGGGATCCGTAAGGATAAACACGCGAACGAAGTTGCGGGAAGTTCTTTATTTATAATTTAGCTTCATACCAGTTTGATTATTCGCGTAATCTAAAAGAAAGAGCAAGTCCCATTCATAAAATCTTAGCATCTTTAATTAACAGGAAACAAAGTTACAAAGTGTTTTAATTACATTCTTCCTATACAAAAAGATGCGCCATTTTCTTTTGCACTGAAGTGTAAACCAATCGGGAACATGACTCGACAAGTTTTAACTTAGAATCGCTTAGTTCGCTCATCGTTATGCCCTAAAAACTATAATAAGATAAGTTGCCTTACATTCCCACTAGCGAGTATCATGACAAGATGGTCACATTCTATTAACTGCCATAGTTTCGTAGAGAGTTCACCTGTGGTTAGGTCTTGGGTGATCTAACGAGTCTATAACTATATAAACGCAACCGGTGTGTAGCTGTGCCGCTTTTTATTTATGCAGAAACCACTAACAAATACTTTGTATTTACTAAAATACAGATAGTTGTTTCGGGTTTATGCCTATCCGTTAACCAAGCTAAATCAGTCTGCTTCTCGGGGTCGAATTGTCAGTGTGACAGATGTCAAAAACGTCATATTTTCTAACGTCAGAAGACCTCCGAAGTTTATTTGTTTGTAAACGCCACTACAAAACAGGAGAAATTCCTAGTGTGTGGCAGTTTTTAAAAAAAAATATTACAAAATATTTAATTAAATATTATTTTTAAAATAGACAGACTGTAAAAATAAAATATTAACCTATAAGGAAAATAACTTATTTAATTTATATAAAAAAAAAAAACTACACGACAAGATCCATTATTATTGTTTATATTGTTTTATTAACAACCAGTACGTTTACAACGTGGACTGAAAAAAAAAATATAGAAAAAAATATAGGTAGGTACCATAGGTATAGTTCATTGGTAAGGACCAATGAAATATACCTATCGTAGATACATATTTTTTCTGTTGAGTCTTGAACTAGAAAACTATAAATAACAATTATTAACTGAGCTGGATAGCATAAATAATTAATATTTATTGTAATTTAAACTTAAATTCCATTTATATTAATTTTTACGAGTCGATATCTCATATGAATAATTTTAATTACTCGAATCGATTGAAATAAAAAAAATAATCGATTGACATAATCACAAGCGCACATCAATGCATTAAAAAAAAAATTGGTTGACAATTTCTAAGAACACAAAATGAGTAGTGGTAATGAATATTCCGTGTTTTTAGACCCGTGTTTGTAATTTACACTAAGAATTGGGCATTTACTTGTTGTTTATTATATTTTGAATGACATTTGTCATGTTTTATTTAATATCTAAATGTATTATAGTGATATTTGTGACAAACAAAAATGTAAACACGCACGGATTGGCGCGAAGTTTCGACTTTGGATATCAAAAACTTCATTACCACTACTAATTTATGTTAAACTATGGATGAAATCGACAAATAAATCAATTATGAGTTATGTACTGCTCCTGTAGTGGAGCTTGGATGTCTAAAATCCACAATTTTTATGTTTTTTAGCCTCGACTACTATGGTCTTCAAAATGGCGATGATTGCATTTTCACACTTGGATTTTAAAACGGTGATTTTATATACTCGCGTGCTAAATCTAAAAGAGTGGATGGCTCTAACATTTAAATATTTTATCAAACTCTGTTACTTAATGCTCACACATGAGATTAGATGGCTACCATAATCAGTATTTACATTTATTGGTCAGGATGACGCATGCGCGAACTCCGGGGTCCAATTGGACCCACTACCGAGCCGGCGGAGGTTTCTGTGTTCGGGTCCGATTGGGGGCGCTTCCGAACTATACGGTTAATGTTGTAAAATTTTGAGACAATCCCAAAAAACCAACTTGACTAAAAATCAAAAGTTTACCCGTTGAATCACCGATGTCAGCCGGTCATCGACCCCACCGACCTAGCGACAATTTCACGGTGCACACATAACACAATCAATGCACGCAGCACTAGCGAAACGACCCGGCTCGACCCGGTTTCAGTCAATTTTCACGTCACATCCTGTCTGCCCATCTAACTGAATTTTTACCTCGTACGTAACTGCGGGTTTCGACCTAACTTGATTTTTGTACGAAACGGAAGCAACGAAAGAGAATGAAGACTTTTCTTTAAACATAAGTGCCTATATTTTACCAAACCTTGGTCGCCATATTTTTCAGAAAATTCTTTTCTGTCACCGATCTGAAGTGAAACATAAGATGCATAACTTGTTACTACGAAGAAAAACATCCAAAGGCCATTAAAAATAATTCGAGGTTTACTTCGAAAATGACTCAGTAATTCTCAAGATGCGCGCACCCGAGACAGACAAACACAGACTCTTTATCACCGCACTTCATTTCTATTGGCGTATCTAAGAGCAGTTGCGGTACGTTCCGTTTTACGAGCCATCACTAACGAGAAGCACGTCAAGCTAGCTTTGTGAACAGGTGAATGCGCGAATTATTTGTATTGCTATATAAAATGTATTGGATTTTGTTGTGGAGACTCTAATGATTTGGGAGTCTGTCTTTTACCTTTGCCTTTATGACTCGGACCCTGATTCCTGACTGAATAAACCTTAATCATTATGCTGATTGCAAAGATATCTATTGGAAGGAGTAAACCATCATGGTCATAAAGCTTATGGTCTAAAGTAATAGTCATCATCATCATCTGCCTAGCCTTTTCCCAACTATATTGGGGTCGACTTCCAGTCTAACCGGATGCAGCTGAGTACCAGTATTTTACATGGAGCGACTGCCTATCTGACCTCCACAACACAGTAACTGGGTAATACGATAGGTAAGAATGGTTGTCAGACTTTCAAGCTTCAGACGACTCGTAACGACTGTCAAAGATCCACGTATGACAGCCGGGACCCACTGCTTAACGTGCTTTCCGAGGCACATAATGATGTCAGTAATGTCTAAGATAAGCTTTAGAAAGTACATATGAATTGAAAAAGTCACATAGGTACTAGCCCGAATTCGAACCAAAACCTCAAGCACGAGAGTCGGGCGCCTTAACTGGCCATCACGACATTTTTCTAAAGTAATAGTAAAGAATGAAATCTTTTCGCGATGATATATCAATTTCAATCATGCTCCGAGATGATACTCTACTCTGCCAGACTATATCCTTAATAAACTATTTATACTCCTAGTATATGAGTCTACGATAGCTTTGTACTACTAAGTAAGGTGGTTTTGTAAGGTATCGTAGACTAATGGACGTCTAATGGACATATTGTAGTAAAGACTACAATAAAGATAGATATTTCTAAGATATTTAATATCAATCATCAATATACAGCTCACGATAGAATGGACAAAACGATCAAATATACTACTTAGTTCCTGGTAGTATAAAGCCTAATGCCATCCCACATAACAGGTCGTATTGTGTGCTAAAAGAAAAATACATGAGATCGCAATTTGTCTATGACATTTCTTCTAATAGTCTCTCCATAGTACCTTCAAATGTCTTTGTAATGACGTCATTATTGTAAAGAGAAGCCATTTTAAAAGGTCAGAAATAAATTAGGTAACTGTGCCCCAATTAATTTGGAGAAACCTTAAGATGAAACGGCTGATCATGCTAGAAATCCAATCTGAATGGCAATCTCGAAGACAAGATGAAGCAATAAAGCAAACTATTACAGCCCATAAAACTATATGTACTACATCAAATAAAAATGTACCCTAATGTACGCTAACATTACTTTCGCAATATCGTACTCCTGATGCTATTGACCTTTCATTTTATGGGGACCGGTCACGCATCGAACGTTTAGTTAAATTCGTAACGGGCGAAAATTATTCAAGACATTATTGTGTACTGAGGGCTTTTATCATTCATCATGTAAACCAGTAAACATTCACTGCTGAATAACCAGCCAATGAAGGAAGACTATTAATATGAAATATTGTCATTTATTTCGCCATTACCATGACTCGTAATCAGAAAGCAGCGTGTTGCCATTAAAAGACAGACCTTGTGTTGTTAAAACTTATTACATTTTGCACTAGGTACTGTGAAGGTAGCATGTCACTGTAACCTGGCTAAAAAGTTCCATAAGAGATTCGAATTTTAAATAATAGGCGATTGTTTTCTTTAATAGGAATTATGCAGTTGTATGGTCGAGCTTAGAATGTCAGCACGTTATTTTAATACGAATACAGATGTCCACTTAAAAACCGTTCTTCAACTATAAATATTGGAGCACTGCACATCCCTACAATATAACCTGGTACTTCGATCACAAGTTGAATAACCATAGAACTTAGAAACGGGCTGATATATTCTTTAGAGTCGAAACGAGGCCTCAGTGTTTAATAAACTTAAAATACATCGATACTATACCGCTAATACATCTGGGTTGTGAGAACTGGTTCGCAGAAAGCGCCGAAGTCTGTATAAAGCCGTTTCCCTTACAATGACGAGCAGAATTCCGAACGGTAGCGACTTGAGATACTTCAATACATCTTGGAGTTGAACAGATGGAAATCTCTAGACCGTTAGTTATGTTAGTACCCTTTGCTGTGTCAACAGATACCCCAATTCTTCGAGCAGTCTGGATAAATTGCCTGATAACTATAAAATTAATGGTTTGTAAGTTAGTTGATGGCTTCTGTACGATCGGTTTAAATGAATCGTCTGTGAGATTTGCAAATCTCTCTCTCTAGAGTCACTTTATTTTCGATCGGTACAAATTGCACGTAGCTAGTAACAACTTCAGTTAACAAAACTTACTTTTTTACTCTTAGTTCCAACTTTGGTGCTACCTCGTCAGCCTCTTTAACTACGTACCAAGTAATTCATAAAGTATTGTAGCGTATTTCTCTAGTATAATTTATTTCACGTGTTCACGCGTGCGAATACAGACACATCTTATTTATAGTTCACCTATCATAACTTCTAAATATAATAATGACCACAGAGTTCATTAAGTTCGACCGTTATCTTTGGATTAACTTTGATGAACATAAAGACGCCGCTGTCCACAGATAACATGTGCGTTAATTATTATTCAATTACATTCTCCTTTCACACTTCAAAGCACATAAAAGTACCTATTGATATTTTCGTAGTACATAGTAATATTTGCAAACGCGCGATAAATCATATTTTCTTTTGATTTTCGTCTTGAAAATTACTGAGTTAATTTTCATGTAGACTCGTAACTTTTCCGTGTCAATTTGCAGATATAAAAGTATCAGCTAGTATTTACAGCCTAGGCAGCTTATTAGAAAAATAATGTTGACGGAAAAAAAACATCTGCAATTACCGTAGAAACAACGGAGCATATAGTAGGTACTGAAAATAATGAAACGTACAAAGATTTATTTAACGGAGCGAACATATTTGCGCAGTGCATTCACCCTCGCGAGCTCGTGACAAACCCATCCTGGCATAACATTATAACACATTACACTTTTATATAACCAACTTGCCGATGCAGTTGGACAGCTTTAAACTTGAACTAAATACAGCCGCATTTCTCTGAATCGACAATTTGCGAACTGTACACTTGAAATGGCGACGACAAATATGTGGCGGAGACTCAAAGATGAAAGAAGTTCCGCCGAATGGGCCTCGTTCCACGATCTGATTCCCCTGATTATGCAAAAAAATATTCACGTTTAGATTACGGTTTCATCGAATTGTAGGAGCAGTTCAACGCCTTGTTACAGTGTCTAATTTTGTAACAAGTTGAAGTTTGATTTGCATAAGTCTTAAGAATTGAAACAAGGTGTTGGATACGCACAGGTGTTGAATTCAAACGGGTTGAATAGATTCAGGTTGTTCGAGTTGATCAGGTTACTTCTAATTCAAAAACAATATATTAATTTGATATGCAGCGTTTGGTAGGCTTTGCGCATCGAGAGTACTAAGATAGAGATGCAAACACTGTAAATTATAATACAACTCATTCTAGAGTTTAACGTTGTGCTAAACTTACATCACTACCAGTCAACAACATCGTTTATGCCAACCGACACTAACTAACCGAAACGACAACATTTAACAAAAAGCGCAATAAAAAAGCCTATGGGTATTAAATTCTCATTTTATCTGAAAACCAGTGCCAAACACAGGGCGGCAAGCAAAAAGCAAGATGGTGTCACGTAAGAAGCCTAGCTATCACGTACGGAACGCTCGTAATGATGAATATAATCAATTTATCCTCCAACGAGGACCGACAGACGAGAATAGCTACACGTAAGATGTAATGAGTTTGTGGACGTTTAACTTTGAGTTAAGGTTTTTTCACCGGTGGCGGTTTTTGAGAGAGCTACAATATAAAATTACTATTGACATTTAAGAGTAATGCAACTTAAGTGGAAATCGAAGAATAACTTGAGAAAGCAATAATCGACAGGTTTGAGAATTTGTAAAAAGTAGCTAGAGAAGACTATCCGTATCAATCAGGATATTGTAATGATTTTAGCAAAATTGATTTCCGTGCAAGCAGAAATTCCGACGCCCAGATAAAAATGTATGGACTAAATGCTAATTTAGAATGAAACCAAGTCATGAGAGAACAAGTGAGAGAAGAAAAATAAAGAGAAGAAGAATAAACGAAGGAGAAGAAATCGACTTTATTATTAGTAAAGACACGAAACCTTGAGGAGGGTTGTAACACCGATCTAGTATAAACAGATAACAACCAAGGCATTGACCTTCGTTGACAATATTATGTAAATGTTATTAGGAAGTGTAATGACACTCGCCTACGCTCATCAAATAAAGACATTGCAACTCAATGACTTCCTTGAGCAAATTATACAAGTTATTAAATGAGCATAAATCCGCTCGATCTTACAATGAGCGTAGTGTTTCAAAGACAAATTGTAGTTACACCAACAATTGCGAAAAGTTAAAACTGACCCTGATCTTTCCAATTTTGGCTTTGGTCAGTGCTGACATGATAATGACATCATTTGCCAAATCTGTGACGCCCATATATCACATATCAACTTTTATCATGAACCCGTCAGTTCAGAGAATGAGTGTGTTATCGTTGGATTTCAGCCCACATATTATCGAATGCTTACGGCATTGCTTTGTCTAACAAAGTAGGTGTTTGGTTTCACAATCTTTTTATTTACCAAGCTTATTCGCCCACTGCAAGTCCAAATTCTAGAACACCTTGTCTTATATTAATCCTTTACTAAATTGTAATTATTGGATAAAAAACTATGTGTCATTTTTTTCACAGTTCCTGTTGTTTCGTCATGTTTTTTTGTATGTTGTTTAGTAAGGTAAACATTGATTGATTGACAAGTAATTTGGATGACTACACATCTATTTTTTAGCTACATTTGTTTCTCGCGTCTACATTCTGCAGTTTCTAGAAGATCTTAATAGTCACTTGCAGGGAACAAGTTACACCAGTATTCGTGGTCTAAGGATTAGGAGCTTGTCAGTACTTTTCCCCCGTTTAAGCATTGCACCAACACACTACTACAATGTAGTCTGAAATACCTATATCATCGATATAATTTGCACGGTTTAAAGCTTTACTCCCCTGGAGGTAGAAAGCGTAAATATGATTATTATGTATGCAGATTTTCATTATTAATATTATAGATTTTCATTTCGTTTAGTTTGGTTTCCATTAGAAACTGATCTCAAACCAAGAAGTCCTTTCTCTAGTTTGTAACAGGTCTATTCTTACAAGTAACATTTCCGGATAATCTCTTGTGAATCTATAAAATTTTATTCACACCCGTTTCTGTGTTACTTCCTTAAAGTACACACTTAAAATCGAGAACGGTAAACAATGAGTTGCCGTGAGTACAACGCTCAAACTATGTTATTCAAACACCAAATATTTTGATGACATCATTAACATATTTTTTTGCATATATTCATGCAAAATGCTCATACTCCGTCGGCGTGTTCTTTATCTCGAGTCGCTCTAAATCAAACAGTTGTCTTATGCATTTCATTTGTTTACGAGATAAGTTATCATTTTCTCAGACTCATATTAATGTTTGCATTTGGTGTGTGCTGCAATATCTCGTGTAACTTAACTACGTTTATAATAATAACAGACAATTCATTCAGTATAATTATTTAAAAATGTAAAGTAGATGTTTTTGAATAAATTTTATAATATTGTTTAATTGTTGAAGGCTACAGCCACATGTAAAGTACAAAATAAGAATAAAAACGAATCATATGAAATCAAAATATTTCCTGTGGATATTTAAAAGCTGTTAAATATTATAAATTGATCAGAAATAAGAAAGCTACTCCGCATTGAAGACTAAATACGGAAGCTAATTAATAATTACTTTTTATTTACTAAATAAAGTAAAAAGTTACCTAACTTTTTCAAAGGTGAACGTTATTTCATTTTGAAATTGCTTCCGTTAATTGATTCGAGCAATTTCTTTCACGTGTTAATGGCTAACGGCAATCAAGATTTTATCAATTTATTACTCTTGATATTTGCTAAATTGATTTGAATAGAGATAAAGAAGACTAAATGTCGAAGAATTTATGTTCTATCAGAAATCGTAAGAGAGAAATTGAAAGTTATCATATTCAATAAATGTCACACATAAACGTCAAAATAATAGACATGGTTTAGTTAATGAAATAATCATCATATAATATTTAAATAGTCGGTTTATATTTAGTTAGCACAAATAAACCGTAATTAATTGTTATGTACAATTTATAAAAGAGGGAGGAAGCTCATAGGACTTCAAAAACCTGTCAGCGTCGCTATCAACGGGACAAATGCCCAAGAGGCTGGTTGAAATGCCACGCTGATCCTTTGGTCCAGCAATATGGTCATATAAAGAGTTAACCAAAACTGCTTCGTGATGTTCTGAAGAACTAGGTCAGCACTTTGACCCCATGGCCCTAGCGTTACAACCCCAAACAGCTCAATCATATATTAGCTTCGAAGAATGTGTGTTGTTTGTTGAAAAATTAATTACGACAGCAGCAAATCAAAAGACAACAACCATCGCAGAAGTATTGGAAGCCTTCAAGACGTAAACGCAAACTATTATGTGAATCGTAAATCTCCAGAAAATTATGAACATTTCAATAAACAAACCCACATTCAAAATGTTTTGTACAACATTGTAGCAGTCCAAACAATAATTGAACAAGACCATTTGTCCCGTTTCGGCTAGACGAAGGCAACGTAGCTAAAACGTAGGCGTTTGACCAAAACAAACTTGCGAATTTAAACACAGCATTGTTTTAAGGAAATATTATCGTCACGTGAAACCTAGTAATACAACAGAACTACTCGTGATTACACTACAGTTATGTCATTGCATAATTGTGCCGATAACAGGTTTCAGATTTAGGCACCGTACCGTCTGGAAGTGTGTGACGTTGAATTTTCGTAGGTGGGTAATTTAATAGATTTTTTTTCTTTTCTCTGTTTACTTTGGCGTCTTCTTGCTTGGGTCTTCTGCTTCTAGAGTTAGGTGAGTTGGCTGGAATAAAGGCCGCAACGACTCACATTCAAGGACCAAGGGCAGAACCCAAACTACATCAAAAGCTATGTTACAGGAACTAAAACAGCAGTCAAACTAAAATCGCCTCCATTAAAGAAAGTACGTAAACCACAAATGTTTACAAGACTTAATGATTAAAATTCTGTCTAGATAGTTAAGCTTTTACGTTCACCCCTTAAAAGTAAGAGCATGAATATTCACGAGTTTAATTAACCTGCCTCGAGCATTCCATAAGAGATTTCTCTTCGAAACTATTTGGGCCAGCAATGACACAGACATAATCCCTAAAAGCATATTAAAAGTGTGTAAATCTGAAATTAATCGGCATAGGAGACACACAAACTAAGCAGGGCGTTTCATCACTTGACCTGAATGCACAGTTGATGGTGATAAGATAAGGATAGTGGAGCAGTTTGTTCGGCTCGATTGTGGTGAGACTCAAGGCCGTCCGTACGACCCTGTATTAATGGGTTTTATTGATTTTGCCACCTTTTAGCACTATCTGTAACGCTTTGGTGACATTGGCTATCAACATGTTAATGCAGGCGCCTCCAATGACGCAAATCCAGCCAATATGCTGGTGGGTGTTAAAAATCCATTTATCACAAATTAAAGGAGCATTTATCTCCTTGACAATGAAAAAAGTTATTATATAAACAACAATTTCAATTTCCCTATTTCGGTCTTTGCGACTCCAATAAAAAATTATCGAACTATTGACTCAGCAATACGTTTAATAATTAGGGTTTTTATTCTAATAACAGTTGATATAACTTTAAATAATAAAACGTGTCGTGTGGCTACAATGCGTGCCGGAAACGGTTGTTATGTGAAATATGAACTAACCTTTGTTACGTGGGGTAACAGTGCCAACGCTAATGTAATCATTACGGCATTTTTTGTCGCCAAGCTTTATAAGTTTCCTTTGTAAGTTTTATTGGCGAGATTGACCTTGAAGATTAAATAAAACTTGCTTTCAAGTGAAATAATAATTATTGTGTCACGAAAGGGGACGATTAACGTTACTTAGCTAAGCTATCATGCATACTTAGGGAGAATAATTTTATTTGACTTCCAATTGGCTTGACAGGAAGGACACGATAGGAGTGCAGTGGGAATACACGTAGATTTTCATGAGTTTAGGAAAAAGTAGATACAGATCTTTGTACGGCTTTTAAAATAGGAGATAAAGGAAAGCCAATTTCCTGCTGACACATAATCATCCTATAATCAAAGCACTCAATAGGGGACACAAAACTAGTCACCACGGATGACGAACCGCGTACTCATTTGCAAGTACACAATGATATGCCCGTACAAGTGGTCTAAACAATAGACTCGGAAAACTAGAAGCTGAAATGACAGGTTGATGACAGCAATAATAATAAAGTAGGCTACTATAAAACTAGGAGCAATAATAAAATGATATCTAACAAAACTACTGGCAACGCAACTACTAATTTCAAATTAGATTATAACATCAAAATGATGGAAACGATCAGATAACAATAGGTTATCTTAGAACAATCGATCGTATACTTTATTTCCATCGTTAAGGATACTGTTTACTTGAAAACTATAAAACTTATCGAGTTACCGAGATATTGTCTGATTCTTATCATTTAATAACTGTTTAGTGTTTAGATACTACTGCGTTTGCACTAGTACCTACTTGAGGGATACTTATGTAAGTAATTCTTTCACTTGAGAATCTTGATGAGTTCATTTTGATGACGGCGTTGCGTTGAAGTACTTTGTTGCTCTCTTTCAAGACTTTATCTCATTTCTCATAACTTTCTTTATCGATAAAAATTGCATCATGTCAGTTTTAGAAATATCTATGTCGTATCATTTTATTAGTATAGTCTTTACAGTATGTTTAAGAATTATTTTCCTGTAAATACTCTCTGTTATAGCACCTGAATACTGCAGGTCGTTCAACTTACCATAGGTATTTCTACCCTAAGGCCAAACAATAAGACAGGTGGAAAAGATAAATAATATACAAGACATATGATTTCATCAGTGCAGTGCAAGACATGCAGATACTCTCAACACATGTCAGTGCCCGCTTATCTGTCTGTCACACGCAAATATTTGAGAAAATTATAGACACAGACGTCAATGTTGGGAATGAAGTGTCCTAGCAATATTCAGCGAGTACCGAACACAGTAGTGATTTCATTCTCCACATTGAAGGAATTATTTGTATGGCCTACATTTCATCATGTTCCGGATCTAGATATCGTGTGTTAGTAATTTATCAAGGCAAAATATAGAGCGAAAGCTTACAGCTAAAACTCTCGCCTCAACTTTCACGATTAAACTTTCAAGAAAACTACGAAACTTCATAGATTTCCCCCTAGCTAAACTATTTTTTACAAATGAGACGACGATGCTACTAGGCTGTTCGACTACTTTTTCCACATTTTCTCAGCGTCAGTCAATGAGTGGTTATCAACGTCTGACTGATCACATGTCGAAGCAGAAGCTTCGAAAGTTAATTTGTAATGTGACAGAGATATGGAAAGAAATAGGCCGCAAGGCAAATGCTTTCTCCCGATCTCTAGGAAAGCCGCTAAAACGACGCTTGAAGAAAATGCGCTTGCGATTTCCAAGATATCGCTGAGTTCCGCTAGTGAAACGAGTAATTCACATTTTAAATTCAGTGATATTGATAGTGATAGTCAAGTGCGGGAGCGGAATTTGATCAGGGTTCCGTGTTTGGCATTTACCATCTACCTTGAAGATTTTATCGATATCAGATTCTGAAAATTTCCACTCATGGACTGAGTCAGTCTAGGAATTAAACATTCGCCACAGAAACTAGGTATTCTCTGTGGGTTGTTTGACATGTTTGTTTGCACAGATGGAACACAAGAAACAATAGACAGGAAACATAATATTTGCTCTACATTCCTCAGCTTTTGCTCTTCTTCTATAAAAAAAAACTTCGTAGTTTGAAACAACATCATCTTACAACTTTCATAAGTACCCATAACTTCTACAACACTCGGCGAGCTGATTAGAAAAGTTCATTCGATACCCTAAAGGTTAAAGCGGCAAGTAATTTCATTTACTGAGGTAATAATAAGATCTACAGTGGGTCACGAAAAACAAACGCCTTGGGTGATCGTGCGCGCGCGCTTCCTGGCTGACCGACGACCACGCGGCGGATGGTTATTGGGTAGGGATTTTACACACCTATCGTAAGAAGAACGTACTCAAAACGAAGAACAAGATGAAATGCAAGATATGCTAGCAACTAGATGCGAGTGAGGCCGAAGATCAACTGAAATGGAGAGTTATGAGTGAAGATGCCTATGTAGGTATATCAGTTGGCTTGTAGCTAGGGTAATGTCGGCAAACGATCTAATCTAATATTATAAATCAGAGCCTTAGGAACTACTACGGTTTGAAAATATCCTTTTGCGTTATAAACTTCATCGATTCAGGAAAGTTAAAGGCCATCACTCTTCTATCCACGACAACGGAGCAGTAACCAAAGACGCGTTAACGCATGTAAAACCACGAAGTAAAGCTTGTTTAAAAGCTGAGAAGCAGGCCAAAAAGGGATCCCAAAAAGCACAAAACAAAGAAATAAAAAAAAAGCTATAGGGAATAGGAAAAAAAGACATTCACTTAATAATGTACAAAACGGGAATCTTGTAGGTTTGCGAAAAGTAAAAATAGCTTCGCGAAAACAGTGTTCTAACAAACGCGTAGGATGCAAATCGCCTCTAAAAACTTTATGGTTTGTAAGATTAGACTACACAGACTAGCCGACATGCCTTTCAACTTGACCGTCTCCTTAAGTGACGTCATAAATGGAGCGAGAAGCTTGGCAAAGTTCATATGAGAATTTACGCACCGTGAGTTCGTTTAAAATTTGTTTAACTCGTTTCGCTTATATCAACGGGCACCGGTAAGCCCGTTTGAGAATAACTAACTGACTTAAATCTCCTTACCTTTAGGCAGCAGAGAAGGTCGGAACTACACACTCCTACTATTATAAATGCGAAAGTTTTGATGAATGTTTGCTCAATCACACCAGAACAGCCGAACGGATCTGGATGTTTGGCACGGATAAAGATTATAGTTCGAAATAACACATAGGCACATTTATTCCGGAAAAATTTATGGTTCCCGTGAGATATTATATCAACTTTATCGCGGACGAAGTCGTAGGCAAAAGCCAGTTCAAGATAAAAAAACAAGGCTTTATTACATCATGAGCTACGTTAAAAATTGTCCTCAGTGAATTTATCTACTCGCATCATTTGACAAAGAACTTTAGTACAATCAAACTAACCACTATACTATTGCAAAATAATTAGCAATGTTTAAAAAGATGCAAATCTTTGTAAATTATCGCACTTCAAGGTCAAGAATATTGTGTATGTGAGGTTTCCTTATTATTTTAGCAAGATAATAACATTTCATTGTCATCTTCGCTTCTAGTGACGATGACATTTGGTTAATTTACACCTCTTAATTAACGAAATTGCATGGCCTTCCTTATTTGCGTTCGTTATTTGCATATTCTTGGATGATATGCTTGTAACCTTAATTTTTTTTTAAAATTAAAGGTCTATGTTTGTGTTCCTTATGTTTTTCTATGCCATTTATTCTATAGCGTTGAAACTTTGGTAAGTTGTCGTGTGCCCCCCTTGAGGGATTCACCATTTTTTTCAAACATCCAGAAAGGCGAACCCGCAGGCAGTACTTCAATAAAATTACAAAAAATCTAGTAACGCAAACTAATCTGCATTCACCTAAGAGTTAATGCACTGGAAAGAATCTCAGGCATCCACCAGCTAAATAAAAAAAGCGACAATCGCGTGTCAGAAGACTAGGCTTCATAGCCTTAATGCATTACAAGCATTCAACCGCAACGAGACACAAAGAAACTATAACTGTTCCGATTTTAGAACATAATCGGAGCCCGAGTGCCCGGGGCATCCGAACGAAATCGAAATTTTGAACAATATCCGACTAATAAGGACATGACGTGAAAGTGAGATTGAACGCGCAAAAACGCGCGCGTTCGCGTCACGACATCAAACAACGAGATGCCACTAACCTACCTTTATACCACATTGTCCAAAACTGTGCTAAGTGAGTCTTAATCACCGTTTAGAAAGTCGTAATTTTATTATTTATACCAATAATTTGCTGAGAGGTTAAAGGTCCACGATCGGCCGCTCCCGTGCTTGACAACCATTAGTTGAAATACAAACTGTTTCGTACACGCAACTCAGCGAGAGAACTGTTATATCGGATTTACTGTACGCTAGATTAGATCCCGACGTCCGCTGTTTCAGAGTTAAACAAAATAATAGACACAAATTCAAGCTAAAAGTAGGAAAAGCACACATTTAAGTGAAAAAACATAAAACTGTTCTGTTGGTGTGGTTGGTTATGTTTAATCTTGCTAAATAATGGCTGATGTCTTTGTGTGTCTTCACATGTTTTTGGTTCGTACAATTATGTTTTTTTATCAAGTTGACATGGTGAAAGGAAACGTACATAACTGAATACATTAATGACTCTCATTTTCACGTGCCTCTAGAGGTAAAGTCAAGTACCAGTGTCATAAAACTGATTATCATCGTTGTACTTCGAACAAAACCGAACGCAAAACATAATACAGAAGAAAGTAACAGTAACATAGTCAATCATTCGAAGGCAAAAATTTCACCCATTAAACTGGAACGGTCCAAACGAAGGTCATAATTTAAGATGAGATGAGTCCAAACGGTGTACTTAGTAACAATGGTCGTAATGGTTAAAAATAGCAGGCGATATACTAGACGGAGGCAACAAGCCATTTGCGGCACTCTCAATGAACATTGCTTTCTTACTGCGGTGTAAATAGCTGGTATCGAGAGAAGATGAAATCGGTGAAGAAAATAAAATATCAGACAATGGTTGATACGGAGAATGTTTTCAAATAGAAAGGGTGTCAGCGAAAATAAGAACGCGAGTCGAACTTAATTAGCCTTTTCATCATTGGTATTTCAAGTGTTTTTCCAAAGCGTTTGATAATTCATAATTGGCGCTACATAATTCGAATGGAACACCAAAGGGTATCGTGTAAGTGGCAACCGTGATAAATATTATGGATTATTAGCTCGAAAGCTTGAAGGTGAGCCCAAAACATGACGTGACGTAGATAAAATGCAATTAAGTTACAAAACTATTGAATTCAGTTCCAAATATGGAAGAGATTATGAATAGTCATGATATATTTTTTCTTTATGACGAGCAAAGATGTCTATTCCAGTTATCGTAAACCATAGGCACACGACACAAATCTAGAGAAACTCCGTTATGAAACCTACGTCCTACATAACGAATCATTGAAATAAAACCACATTAAACGAAGGCTAGAAGGAAAGGGAAAAGTCTTAGATATGGAGAAATTACACCAACACTGAACAGAGTGAAGAAATTAGAAAATCTAATTTACTTACTTGGGAAACTTAAAATAATCAAGTGTTGTTAAACCACGCTGCATTCACAGCAAATGATCTCTATGAAAATGCCTTCAAGGGTTACTATAATTCAATATAAATAATTAGAATTATAACGGCTTATTCCGCAATCCCCTACTTAAAGGCATGTTTAAAAAAACATGTTTCTGTTTATTAAGTAAACATTGCTCAGATAGGTAAAGTGTTGTCAATGATTTTGTAATCATAAAAATTAAACTGCTGAACAACTTACAAAGAATAATAATTAATCTTTGTAAAAGCCGAAAACAGGGAAAAGAAAATATTTTTAACCTCAACTTCGCAAGTAATTTCACAAGAATAAAAAAACTTAGCTTTGTTTCTCAAACATATTAAACGATAAATCGTTTTGTTAAACTGCTAAATAAAGCTAAGTATAAAGTCTCACATTTTCCAAAACATATAGACATTGAATGGCCATTCATAAGTAATTGAACAAGGTACTAATTAGTACAAATGCTAGTTGATGACCTCTAGAGCCCGGTGCATTCGCTGGATCTCCACGCAATGCTATGACATGACCTGCACTAACAATTGCAAGAGCATGAAAGTAAACAGATGGTAATCCGTGAAACGTGTACCCAACGAAACAAACTTACACTTACGAACAGCAAATCCAACACCATTGAAATTCCTACCTTAAACTCATACCTTAGAGTTCATCGTTAGTTTGTTATTGTAAATGAAGATGCTGAGACCAACTCGGTAGGTTTAAAGCGTAAAGTTTATCTGCGAAGAGAGTAATTTCGCTAATTTGTTGAGCTAAACAGAACTGTAGATACGGTAACACGAACTTGGCGTATGCACGAGAATCGTAAAGATACTCAAAGTAACGAATGTAATTAAATATCTTGCTGATTTCCAATGTTTAGTAAACTCAGTTGCTAACTAAGTAGTGATTAAAGAAAACGAGAATCTATTAGTAATGGTTAGATTATACCTAACTGAGGAAAAGATTAAAGATAATCTAATGATTACAGAAATGAGTGGACATCAGATTTTATGAATAAACCGATATTGGAAACGTTTACTCGATATTGATCGTTTACTCTTTCCTTCGTCTACGTTGACGCTCCCAGTAATCAACCGGGAAGTGCACAACAAATTCAATTTCCGTGGGAACCAATATCCTTCCGGTATCTTCACTATTTTGTTATTTTTTTTATAAAACAAAGCTAAAGCTTCTAGTGTCGCGTACCAGGAAAAAACATAAAAAGCCTGTAAGTTCCTGTTCGAGCAACCTCCTAAAAGTAATTTACAACATCATCTGACCGTAAAAGGCGAACAATGATCCCATAAATAATTCAAAAGAAGTTTATTACAATGGCACCTGCGTCCCATGGGAACATTCGCAGGACATGGTCGTCACGCACCGCGGGACACCGTGGTACCATGGGGTTACTCTACTTACATTAAACCATTTAATGGTGGGATTTCGCGGAATCAGTCAGAAAGGGAAAAGGCCGATGAATGTGGTTAGTGTGTTAAGGTGTAGACAAAGAAGTTTGATGGTAATGTGTACTTACAATTTTATTTGCTATTTGATGAGGAAGATAATGATAAGTATATTTAATGAATCGTCATGGTCCTGATGCCTAAAGGATTGGGACATAAGCCATAATTATGCAGTAGCACACACTAGCAGTTTGTTGTTAGTACCATAATATCGGGTGTCCGGTAAAGAATGGATTATCTTGAAATGGGTGATAGTAGAACTAATGGCAATTCAGAAAAAAAATACATTAAAAAATAAAAACAAGTAGTACCAAAGATATGATTAATTTAATAATATTCATTGTTTTTTGTTACCTTATTTTACATTCTTGTACACCACGACCACGAATTAATGAATTCCGTCGGTTTTTTATTGTTAACGTAATCTACGTTAACTAAGGTAATAGATAAGTAATCATAAGTAGAACTGCTATTACACGGTTTTGAAAAAAAAACAACTTAAACTATGTTCTTTTGGAAAAAAATGTGAAAAAAAATCTTTTTGAAAAAGTTTAAGCGTCCGTAGTTTAAAAAAAATGTATGGAAACACAAGTGGCCAATAATTTTAAAAAGTTATGTGTTTATAGCCGATTTCAAAATGGTATGATTCAGTTTTGTACCTAATGTAAATAGTGAATTATTGCTATTCGTTTTCAAAAGGAGCGGAATTTGGTTAAACAACAAAGTTTGCAATATTGTAACAAATTTGAACATTAGATGAACCTGACCATCAGGGTTTAAATAAAAAGATTTGTAGACGTTAGTAATTAATAGGAAAGCTTGGTTAACCTGTAATGCGACTTTTGGGATGTGATATGATGAAAATATGGTGTTACCGTGTTTTTTTTTTATTTGTGCTGTCTTAAGGAAAATTATTACGCGAAGTCGATCCTTGAAAGACTTAGGTAGCCGTGTCCGGTCAACCACATCAAAAATAAGCGATCGACGTGATATACGACTACATACTTAGGAGAGCATTTATTCTAAAATGTAGGGTCTGAATCAGAGTGGGTGGCAGACAATTTACAACAAATGTAATTTACAACGAATACAGTCTTAACATCACGCCTGTAATCCCCGAAGGGTAGAGGAATAGCCACATTTCACCAGTTATAACACTTTACCGAATAACACTGCTCGACCTGGCAATCGAACACAAAACCTCATGCTTAGCAGTCAAAAACAGTGTAATTAATATCAAATGCTGTTTTTTATTAAACCCCAATGACCAGATACATTTAATGTAAATAAATATTCTAATATCTCAAACTTTGTTGTTTACCCAAATTTCGCTCCTTTTGAAAACGAATAGCAATAATTCACTATTTATATTAGGTACAAAACTGAATCATACCATTTTGAAATCGGCTATAAACACATAATCTTATAAAATTATTGGCCACTTGTGTTTCGATACATCTTTTTTAAGCTACGGACGTTTAAACTTGCTCA
Organism: Hoplodrina ambigua; assembly: GCA_949774945.1. Lineage (NCBI taxonomy): Eukaryota > Metazoa > Arthropoda > Insecta > Lepidoptera > Noctuidae > Hoplodrina > Hoplodrina ambigua. Next base: position 2,509,765 of record OX458969.1, on the reverse strand, counting down.
ATAAGAAAATTGTTCACGATTTTTTTCAAAAGAACATAGTTCAAGTTGTTTTTTTTCAAAACCGTTTAATAGCAGTCCTACTTTTGATTACTTATCTATCAGCTTAGTTAACGTAAATTACGTTAACAATAAAAAACCGACAGAATTCATTAATTCGTGGTCGTGGTGTACAAGAACGTAAAAAAAGGTCACAAAAAACAGCGAATCTTATTAAATGAATCATATCTTTGGTACTACTTGGTTTTATTTTTATTTGTATTTTTTTCCAGATCAGTCATTAGTTCTACCATGACCCATTTCAAGATAATCCATTGAAAACCGGACACCCTGTATATTGGTAATACCGTACCAGTTGGTAATAACCATATTAATGCCACATGCATTTCAAGCTGCTATTATACAAACAGATTTTAAGTGCAGATCAAGCATGAGGTTGTCTTTTCGATACCGGGCAAGTAACAATATGAGTTTTTCAATTGTACTTTCTAAGTTTACCTTGGACATCACTGACATCGATGAAGGAAAATATCGTGAGGAAACCTGGACTTATAATTAATATTGTTTAATGCACGAGTATTGATTAATGCTCGTGCCATATCTTTATGAGAAGAGGCTTTAGCCTTGCAGTGGAGCAATAATAGGCTGAAACTATTATTATTGTTAATATTAAATACTATTGTTTCTTCTAAAAACATACCTTAGCTTCAGACAAGAATCTAATATAAAAATGTTATGACTAACAGTAATTATCTGCAAAGCAGTGAAGTGACAATAATGGCAATTCCATTTCTTCTCAACCGTGTAAATAAGAGAAGGTAATAAAATAAATATACCAGTTTATAAATAAATAAGGTCGTTTGCCGCTAGACCTCGACAGTAGCCTATCCCAGAATTGCGGCATAAAGTACTAAAGCTATTAGCAGTAATTTCATTGTTACCAGACCTAGGGGAAATTGCGCTATATGATAAGTTTGACAACAATATGCTAATGGAAACATCAGTTAAATAAATGTCAAAGCCTTTAATTAAGTACCGCGACCTAATGAATTTATTCCACGAAGAGCAATTTGACAAAATTTTGCAGCAAATGTAAAGAAAAATATTTCTATTTAAAACGAAATATCGTGTAGGTTCACTAGAAATGGGAATTCCAAAAAAAACTGATCACGCAACGGATAATTACAAAAAGTAAAATCTGGCCGCGGCACCTTCGTGATATATGACAATCGAGCTGAAGTCGACGCTATAAATTTTACCTCATAATTGGTATTTGGGACACCGGCGGAGACAGAACTGGACAACATTTCTGGCGGACCTCACGCGAGCCGTTCGTTAAAACTGCAGTATGAAACGGCTAATTTGAAAACATTATTAACAACAACACCGTGGAAGCCAAAGGAGTACTTTTGAATTTAGCAGATTAACATTCGATTGCCGCAAACAATGTCAAGTGCTGGTTTCTCGATGAGAACGTAGAACTCTTATTAGCAAAACGTCGAGGCTAACAAAATATCGTAATTAGAGAGATAATACAAAATTACTTATTAAAATTGAAGTGAAAATGTAAGGTGATAAGTAATAAGTGAAATTACGTTTTCGTTTCGGTCATTCGCATGAAAGTTTTGCAAAGTAGGTGACGCCGTAAAATGTTAGCAGAATCAATTTCAATAATAATATGGGTACGATAAAATTGAAGGTAGTGAAAGGTGTATTATATTATACGTGAAACGAGAATATCGATGATAAAACATTTAATGGACATCTTGATCTTAGACCAGCAGTCTATTTCTGAAACAGGTTGAGTCTAGTTCCTTTATCTTGACCGAAGTAAACTAAACAGATCGAAACAAGAATGCGTTAGCACGCGAACAGCTGACACGAAGCGGTAAAACCAACATTGACATTGAAAAAAGTCGGATATTATACAGCAACGGGTGTTTTATAATTACCACCTGTCATCAGATGGACTCAATTCTTTGACAGCTTTATTGAGACGAGGTAAAGTTAAAAGAGAATGCCCGATGAGTATCGTACTGTTGATAATGATGACTAATGTACGTCGGTCTGTATGTTGCCTTAATAAATATTATGATATCTACTTTTATTAGTATGATATCTCCACTTATTACGTTTTCTATCCTTTAGAATATTTATGACTTTTATTTGAACGGTTGTATATTATGTTGCTAATAATTCGACAGCATTTTTTTTTTACTTGTTTTCTTAACCTTGACACTGTACAAAAAGCGAACCGTATACCCAACCATAACAGTGCTGAAGCTCAAAAACTGAATGAGGAATTAAAAACTCATCTGCGAACGAATCAAACCGTTATAGTTTGCTACCAGCCAGTCAGTGCAACATTAGAAGTAACAGAAAGCCTACTCGTAACAAAGTGCACTCATACGCACACAAAACTAATGTTCCAAAGATTGAAACAAAAATTGCATCGGTTGGATTATTAATCTGTTGAAGATGTCCTAAACAGAACAGCTGGAGTAGACTTGATACAAGACATCGAAGATCCAGCGCTAGAACAAAACTATGTAGGTGCACAATAAAAGCAGTGGAGTAATAGGTCTTCTGAACTTGTCACGTCATGGTAAGGGCACCTCACAGTGATAAATCTTGAGACAAAGCTCAAGCACCGTTACTCGATGCCTCGAAGAAAGTAACACAAGTGGAACGAGAATTATTTCTGCTGTTAATTGTTGGTGCTGGACGTAAATTAGTTATTATTATAAACTTGTAAGTTGGTTCCGAAAGAGAAATTTTCTTAAAATATGTGCTGTCTTGTGACACATTTTATTGTGCGATTTTGACATTAATGACAAGGAAAAAGATGCATTCCAGAGTGTTTGATACATCTTGTACTGATCACAACATTTATTTCTTAATTATTATAATTATGAATACGTCAAGTTCTTCGAATTCTTTTTAATAAATCATTTTCTTTTTCGTATTACGTATGTTAACGAGCTATTGCAACAAATGTGACAACAACAGCTTTTAAATTACGTCAATCCAGCGTAAAAACCCATCTAATCAGAACATCGATCAATCAAAGTGGCGAACACTTTTATCTATTGATATAACATAACCTCAAGTATCTCGAATAACAAAGACCATTTTACTATTTCATGTCTTAAAACATGACACCATCAGTTTTCACGGTTGATTTCGGACAAGACAAAAAGCCGCCAAGCAACTGATATGAACGCTACCTAGTCACAGATAAAGTAGATAACAGAACATTGATTAACACTCCGATGGTTCTTATAAAGAGAGAATTTCTCAGATAAAAGAAAAAGATAAATTAAAGACTTGTCAATAGTACCGTAATGAACGGAGACAAGCCAAAGATGAAGTGGTGAGCCGATGAATTTGGAACCCTATCCGTTTTAATGAACCTATTTAGTTGCAGAGTTGCAGGGGTTAACGTTACGCAAGAGGGAACAAGTCGGGCGGGCGACACGGGTGGCTGTCCGTCGCATTACCTTTGCGGCTTCAATGACGTAACGGTCGCCGGACGCCGGATGGAAAAAAATAAATAAACGATCCACGTGACATTGATTTTGAATATTGAACTTGAAATTTTACGGAAGAATGGTCAGCTGTTTGTCGATGACTCAACCGCCGATGATGCAGTGGTAATAGTGTTCATAGAGATTGATACGACCTTAGAGAGAAATTATGTTGAAGATGTGTCACTTGATAAGTACTCAGACGGTCGTTAAACTGCTGGATAACTGAGTGATCGTGGAATTGACAATTATCCTTTTAACAAATCGAAATCACTTAAGATCGTTAACAGAAGAGCTAAAGCGGACGTTGGTCGCAAAAATAACAAAATAACTTAAACCTAGTTATGGATGTTAAAAGAGAAAGGACAGTTGACACGACAAAAATAGCCTTAATAATCGTTAAACACAGGGAAAAAGAAAACAAAGATGCAAAAGGAGACGTTGAAGCTAAACAAACATTGGTTGAAGGAAAAGTATACAACACATTAATGACATGACAAGAACGTTATTATTTTGTAAACAGCAGCGACGCTTTATCATTAATTATTATATGTTTATCACCAGGAGATATCCACCGTCTGAAACAGTTACTGCAAGGTGCGAATTAGATAACCGAGTTACGAAAATATTATCAAACGCCAGGCTGACTGGAATGTTAAGTGCTAACCAGTTTTTTTTACATTTTGTTTTAAAAATGTGTAAAATTAAGTGAACAACCGTGTAAAATGTACAACCCGTTCAACGACAATTTTATTTTCCTTAAATGGCTAGTTTTTTGCAAACTAGACGATTCAGAAAGCAAAGCATGACATTGGCCGATAACGGACATAATTAGTAATTGAAGATCAAATGACAAATTGCTTTAGTCGCATCAATTACGAGACAAACGTTACTAATCTACTGTCATTCGCATTTTGCTCAAACTACAAAGATATCATTGTAATAGTTCCGCTTTTATCTTCAGTTGACGAGAATTTGGCTTTTGACATTGAAATTTTAATGAATGACATTGCGAATAATTTTCGCAGACTCATTTGATTGGAAATTTTAGATGAGTCTATTGTTATAGTATTTTTTTGCAACGATAAAAAAGATGTTACTGGAAAAAGTGAAGCTTCTCGCAAGATGTGGTAATTAACTAGTGATGATAAATTAAACAACGTCAGGGCAGACATGTGTACACTTTCAAATGATTAATGAACTACGAAATACTAATGGTCATTGTTATTTATGCTCTTTGGACCGAGCTCAGGGTGACAAGAGTCCAAACAGTTTATTTATTAGTGTTAATCTTTTTAAGTAAACGTTTATGAAATTATAGAGAAAGTGAAAGTTATTGTCGTATTTGGAGAAGATACAAAATTGGGACTCGTTGAAGAGTAAAAGATACACTAAGTAGTTAGTGATGTAATTAAATGAGCAGTATTTAAAAGAAGCAGAGAGGCAGAGGAAGAATAAGAAGCAGACACAACAATATCCTAAAAACATTAGCGGCAGATACATCTTTCGTTGTATCAAAGCATTACGTGCGTAGATTGATCTCCAATTTCGCATCTAGGGTCGTCTTGCATTTTCCTTATATTGCCACTTTAATTATGTATCAGTATTTCTTAAGTTAACAACAAAATTATGGATCCTAAGTTGTCCGAAATAAAACGTTTTGATTAGATTTTATTTATAGCACTAAAGATGAGAGATGAAGACTGATGATGAAATTATGTTTTCTCAACTGGAATTCTATGAACCTATTAAACCAGGCAGCGAATAGCAAACATACCGCCTCAGTATTGTCTATTTATATTATTAAATTATAATACTTGAGAGATGCGCATTTTCCATCGTCCTTGTGGTTTCTCGTATCGCATTACTAACCCGTCGACTGCAGCGGTTGTACGCTTCGTTGTGTCCGATTTCTTGTGACGCCGCCACCGCCAATCGTGTACATCAAAGATCTATGTGACTGCTTCTCGTATTCTTTAGCTTTGTTTATCTTTTTCTATCTTGTGTCAAGAATTTATTTTCTTTTGTTAGCTCATAATAGTCAAGCACTATCATATTTAGAGGATACGGTTACAGAAAAGACACCGGCGACGGCGCCGCTAAAACGGACAGCGTTGGTAAAAATTGCGCCCTTTAGGTTTCATGTGTCGCTACGTGCTGTATCTAATGGTATTGCAATTTGCAGGTCCCATCAACCAAAAACGTAGAAAACTGTTCGTGGTGTACTCACACATACATACATTGGGTATTATATATTGGGTATCCCAGTATGTAATCAGTTCGATCAGTTTACTAATTTTTCTAAGATCACGATTCGATCTATCCATGAATGAGTCAGACTCTTCAGAGATTTGCATTTTCCTCCGTCCTTGCGGTAATAGTAAGTATTGTGTTACCTTACCACCCGTCGTCGGTTGCCGCGCGGTCTTACGCCTCGTTGTGTTCGGTTACCGAAGCGCCGCGGTCACGTACACCAGTGTTATTGATCTTTGTAAACGCTTTGCGAGACCATCAATTTCTGGTAATGAGAAACTTGAAAAATTGCTCCAATATCCTCTGGGCAATTGGCCTTTCATTAACTGTTGTTACTATTCGATAAAAAACTAACCAAGGCAAATAAAATACGATTATTAATTCCGATAATAGCGACAGAAAATTATAAGGATGGGATCATGAATATGACAGTTAATGTTGTTTAAACTAACATTTAATAAAAAATATAATTAACAAGAATTTTCTTAATGAAGACACACGGGAAACGAAATTTAAGTAAAATGAGAGAACTAATGATGGCGTATTTATCTAAAGAGGACGGAAGTCATTATCACACAGCGTGATACAACGGATTATCGTGTACCTACAATTTATTTATGACTATCTCAATCACGTGTTAACTGTCCCTTTGGATTTAAAGATAGGCAAATATACATTAATATGTACACACAGAGTTGATGATAAACGATTTTGTAAGGGAACTTACGTGTACTTCGGGAAATACGTGGTTTACAAATAAGTAGATTCGTCATGCGATAGGACATATCTATATATTTTAATGATGACCTTTTTAAAAATGAGCACTGTAATGAATGCAAAAATCGTGCCAGCATTTTGGGGTAAGTTTTGATAAGTATTAAAGAACAGAGCCAAGATTTTAAAATTATATTAACTTGAAAACCTGGTGAAATGCATGATGAATATAAAATGACCACTTTTAACGATATAAGAACAGCAAACAACCTCACATTTTTCAGTAAACTTAGGGAAACGAGAAACGAATATGTATCGCAGAATTAAGTCAAGGACGAAAGTCAAGCGGTAAGATTAACCGTGGAATTATGCTGGCATTACTCCAAATGTTTCCACGCGAAGAATAACGAGGGAAAAAGTGGTACGTAAGTCAACTGGAAGGAAATTGTTACTTAATTGCATTCACGTGCAGCCAATTTGCTTGACTGCAGTTCTGTAAGGCTGCAACCAAGTACCTACATTTTTAATATAAGGTTATTGGGGGACACATAACTCACCAATATTAAACACTTTCGCGCTATATCTGTATGAGAATTCTCAAACTTTCCATTTATGTAGTGAAGAACAGACGACAAGTACAAAGCGTGCCATATCATCAATGAAGGAACCGATCTCACGAATAATTAGGTCAAACATCGCAACACAAAAGTTTACTTCAATTTAGTTGAGTAACTCAAACAACCCCATTACAGAACACACGTAACCGTTATACGAACCTATTGCGAAGACGCACATAAAGAATCAGCAACAAAAGGTTAAGCAATAAGAAAAATGACATTCCATTAAATGCTCCGTAGGCGAGCAATATCCCGGGAAATGCTGACAGCGGATCTAATGTACCCCGATGGGCCATCACAATATGTTCGCAAGTATGCAACACATCAAAATGTCAACCACCCGCCCACTGACGTAGGTCTCCAAGGCCGTTGGTACACCTACGCTCTAGTTAGGAGAAAGGACCTATTGTGACGGTTTGAATCATGTGTCTGCGATTAGGCGCTATTATTTAGACACAATTTGCATTGTCAGCCTTATTGTCGTGATCAGGTATGTTGTTGAACTCGTAATATGGCTTGTTTGGTTGAGTAACACGTGACAGGATAAAAATGTTGCGTCTATGTATATTGTTTGTCGCGAATTTGGAGCGAGTAGTCACTTCATTATACTTTTGGAAGGAAATGACGAAATCAACTTTGGTAGGCATAAAAACAAAATACATGTAGGAACTGCAGAAACATGAATACTAGCAAGCCCGATAGCAGTAATAGATTTTCGTGCTATTATTTCGAGAACTGGATCTCCTGAAAATCTGATCCCTATATTAAAGTCAAAGTCAAATCATTTATTTCAATTAGGCCAATAAGGCACTTTTGAACGTCAAACACAAAAAAACAAAATAGAATGAATCTAGTTGCCCCTTCCAAAAGGTAGTTTTGTATGGAGAAGAATGGGCAAGAAACTCCATACGTACCTACTCTTTTAAAATCAGTGTTTACAACATTTGTTTACAGAATCATATACGACATGGCACGTAAAAGCAATGTATGTACCCTATAAAAAAAAAAAATAATCATAATAATTAAAAGGCACAAATTAAGAATTTAAAAGTTAAAATATGTTCAAATATACATAGTTTTCACGTGTTTACAAATATTGGAACTACAGACGACCACTCATAACATCTCAACCAACATGAAATAGTGTGTGAGTCCGCGCAATCTATAACACACTTCAAAATCAATAATCAAAAATAAAACAAAATTAAGTATTAAGAAAAATGAAAAACAAAAAAATAATAATTAATAACCAGTTTGATTTTGTCTAGAATGTGTCATTGTCCCATGGAGCAGGACCAGCATGTTTCCAAGCATTCTTATCTTGATTATAATCCTCTAATATATAATATGCTTGTTTGCAAAGTGTACTTTTAATGTGTGTCTTAAATTTCCTTTCATTTAATTTTAATATATCAGAAGGAATTTTATTGTAACATTTAACACAGTACCCCATAAAAGATGTATTTACTTATTTTAGTAAAAAGATTTAGATTTTTTCTCACATACATAATATTTTCATAAATAAATTGGCAAGGTACTGTCATAATATTAATCCTTTTAAATAATTCCCTAAGAGATTCGCGACGAGGTAGATTATAAATGGCTCTGACAGCTCTCTTCTGTAAAATGAAAATGGATTCAATGTCAGCAGCCCGACCCCACAGTAGAATGCCATACGACATAATGCTATGAAAGTAACTGAAGTAGACCAGTCGCGCAGTGTCTATATCTGTCAACTGTCTTATCTTTCTAACAGCATAAGCTGCTGAGCTTAACCGTCCCGCAATTGATGTTATGTGAGATCCCCTATTAAAGAATTTAAGATGACTCATACTCTCTTACTTTCCTTCGAAACCTTCTTCACTGTATTGTGCGCATTCACATTCTCGTAGGTGGTACATACAATATCTGTCCTTGACATGGATACATACATCATAACTCAATGACGTTTGACAGCTCATTGCGGCCTTGGATCCGAAGCGGTGCGCATGCTTCGATGTTGCGACACTTCTAGTTTGGATATTTCTATTATATTTGCATGCATTGTCTACATGGTCGAGGATAATTGACAGATTTGGTGGGATTGCTTAATTTTCCTTTGAATAAAGTAGTCATATTGCCATTTAGAGAGATCGCGTCGATGAATACCTGAGTAAAACGGATCAGCGATCACTAACATTATCATTGTAATAATCAGATCAAACCTTGATGTTAACTCAATTATCATTGATTTAAATCTTGTAAAATCGATTACTCTGATTAAAAACCTTGTGGCGGCCTTTAATTACAAATTAAGAATTGCTGTTTAATTTTAATAATCTTCCCATTAAATTGTATTACCAAGTAATCGAATATCTGCTTCCAATAATTTTTGATTAGGTCGTTCGTCGTTTCTCGTTTCCTGCTCCCCTCTTTTATTGCGTTCTCGAATATCCTTGATAGTGGCTTCTTATCCAAGTTTATCAGTCTCAAGTGTAAGGGTTACACTTTGTTTATATCTGAGTCTAACTTTATGTACGTCCTTGGTGTTAAAGATAAAAATATCTGAGTACATATCGAGTACTTCTTATTTTAAAACAATGACGACATTATTTGATACGAAATTCCTGTCAACATCTTTCTGTGTTTTTGATCATACTTTGAACACATTACTGATTTCCCCAACATATATAACTTCCAGAAAATTCTTTAAAACATTGGCTATTTTTATTTTAATCTTAAAATATTTCCATATCGTACTACAGCTTAAATTCTCATCAATAAAATTCACATGACAGACTGTCAGTCTGGTCTGAAATGGATTTAATAAATCTGAGAGTGATGACGTGCGAAGATAAAAGCAACGTGAAAATCAATCGTGATAATGATATAAGTATCACATGCGACGGAAATAAACTAGATAAATAATATAAATGTACCTACTATAATGTATTATATGGACTTTCTGCGCTATTGCACGTTTTATGAAATACATTTACGATAGCATTCCTTTTAGTAGAAATATAAATCATATCATCGCAGCGTGTCTTAGCTTTTCTGCTTTTTGGCACCAATGGATTTTGAACATTTTTCTCAATTGCCAAGTTATACTTTCGACTTATTCTATTCATCAATCAACTGAAAAGTTGATCTTGAGGTTTTCTTGAGATTTTACAAGTTTTTTTAACTATACAAATAATATTATAAAGCTGAAGAGTTTGTATGTTTGAACGCGCTATTTTAAGGAACATGTCCGATTCCAAAAAATCCGTTGGTCATAAATTACACATATAACATCAGGCTACCACCCATAGGAGCGAAGTAGTAATCAAAAACGTATCTTAACGCGGGTGAAACCACGGGGTTATAGCTAGTCATTTAAAATTCTGATACAAACATTATTCAGAATATTTTTTACACCTCCCGATCTACAGGAATTAAGACTTACAAAGAATGACAACGTCAATACAACAGTCGATCAACAAGATAGTTTACTAATTCTAGAAATAAAAGCAAAACGCGATACTATTTTATATTTGTCCGCAAAAAATGTAAATATAGTTGGCGTGTCTAATTGTTTACTTGTACTCGATGAACCGTGGCAGGAGTCACTGAATCGAGTTAAAGACCAAACTCTTTGCTGGCACAAGTTTTTGTGACAGCAAACTGTCAATGAATAACAGAAGAAAATAAAAACACTACAAAACCGATCGATAGAACTGCTATCGAAGATACAATATGCTGAAGTAACTTTATTGGTGTAATAAATGATGGGAATAAAGAAGCAATGAAGATTTTACAGCTAGGTACCATTAAGTTGTATTGATATCTTCATGGAATACTAGCTAATGCGACGACTTTGTCCACGTGGATGTCTATCGGCGATGTAATTTTTGCGTGGAACCCTTAATCTTTCTCTGAAATAAAAGTTACTCCTTATAACATCAGCTGCCAGTGAAAGTCCTGTCAAAATCGTTTCAGCTATTCCGGAGATTATCTGGAACCAGCAGACAGTTGACAGACAAAACAAAATCGGTTTTTATCGTGTAAATGCCGAGTAAACACTCATAATTATTTTGTAAAAATATGTAATTTTGACATTACAAACAAACACTTAATTATTATTTAATTGAAAAGATCACAACAAACACAAGTTACACGCCTTCATAATCATAGAAGGCGGAAAAATAACAGGCCAGTTTTTATACAAAACGTAACAAAAGAGCAATGGTAACAAATTCACCAAACTAAAGCGTACGGTATTCCGAACACCAGATTCTATCACATCCTCTAACACTAGTTTAAAACATTTACCGGAACAATTAGACCCTCCTATAATAAATTTAATGGACGAACACAAGCGGACGTTTACAAGCGCCACGAATTTGGTAAATTAAAAATCTTTTGTCGCTTAGATTTTATCTCTATTACAATAGAATAGGATGATAAAGGAAGCAAAACCATAAAACGGTCAAAACCCGTCGCCCACTCGGTTGTGTCAAATTTTGGATATGCAAAGCGAATGATGTCATGACTGACAGCTGCTGGCGTACAGGTAAAACTGAATTTGAATCTAGATTTTGTGTAACTATCCCAAAATATTGAGATTCCCAAGAAAAAAAAAACACTTAAAAATCGGTTTGAAATATATCAATAGGTACCTAGCTACACCTCGCAGTGTCATCCGGGTAAGTTACTTTGGTTACTGCTCCGCTACCGTCAGTCGGAGCGTGATGTTATATAGCCTATATAATAGCCTTCCTCAATAAACGGGCTATATACCGCAAAAAGATTTTTCCAATTGACCTAGGAGTACCTAAGATTAAAGGGTTCAAACAAACTCTTCAGCTTTATAACATTACTAAGTATAGATTAGCACCTTATCATTAATTTCTCTGTGTGGCTAAAATAAATTTTAATACAGCAGGCGATGAGCCTAAGAATAAAGATGCTGACTGTACGTTCTAACTTTGCGAAAGCAACGACAATACTTACAAGACCGTACAACGCAATACAAGAACTGTTACCAACACTTTTCTCACAGGCACACAGCAATTTAAACAACCACAATGACTCTCATTACATTTGATTCACAAAATCGATAGCTCCGAATTTGCATGCATTATATAAAAGAGAATAAATAAAAGTTATTGTTACGTAAAAGGAAATGAAACGTATTCTGTACGGTGATTTGAATCTTGAAGAAACAAAGAGGGAGGACCGTTTAGGATGGTTAAACTGCACTTTTTTTACTTATCTACCATCTACGATTTGCGCTGGTAGAAATTTGCACCTATCATCGAGTTTCCCACGATAGAAGCTCGCTACATCAAGGTACTTACAAATAAAAGAGTTCCACAGTGTAGACCACAGGCTGCTTGACTATTAAGTACTAGTGATGGGCACTTACTTACGTATTAATGTACTGATGAAGAATAATTGTGGCAATTAAATAATTAACACAGCCATATCATCGACTATTAAGTAAACAGCTGAAGTAATTAACGACTGAACATTATTAATTAAACAACCGTTTTGAATCAAACATCGTATCTTTGATATTTTTTTAATAACTCTGTTTATTTTAAACAGATTGTTTAAAGACGATTATGTAGATTCGAGATAACGATGTTAAGATAATTATGATGAGAGATGAAAGCTTGAGATAATGAACATGGAAACATTGAAATTGTACTAGGTATATTTAAACCTTGAGTATAAAAACAAAGCTATTAATTAAGAGAACACCGAACTATCTCCATAAATTGTTGTATCAACAATTGTTTTAGATATTGATCAACTTCAAAAAAGTCAAAGTCAAATTATGTATTTTAATTAAAACCATCAAAAAGGCATCTTTGAACATCATTGACAAGATAACGGAATTGAATCTGGCTGTCCTATAAATAAGCTAATTTCATATAAATGTGAATGGACAAGAAACTAAAAACATACTCTTTTCGTATAAATTTTACGGACAACAGAGTAACATAATCTACCAGAAATAGACACTAAAACAAAAAAACGCTTCCTCAGATGAATTAATTATAACAAGACCCTCACTAGTAACCATTGGTTCCCACACAAAGGATGGGGGAGCGTATCTAGACGGCGAACTCTTACGAAACTCACAATTTCATTAAATTATCTACAACAGAGATTTTAAACAGGTTCCCCGGGTACCGAAGACACCCGGGGCTACAATGGACTTTTCCAATCAAAAAAAGTTGAACAAATAAGTGCTATGGTAATAAATATTGGTTTAGTAACGTTTAATAATGTTTCTGGATTGAACTTTGTTTTGGAAACGAAATTATGAGGGTAGAAGGAGCTTCAAGTTTAGGAAAGGGTCTTGGTAAGTTATAGGTAATCTTTATAACAAAGTTTGTTGATGAGCAAATTGATGCCCCATTGTTTAGTACAAAATTTGTTGAAGGTATTTCGTATAACGAGCAGAAAGGAAATTGTAACGTAATTTTACCATTCAATGCATAATTGTAGATCCCCCAGTGATGAAATTTTTTGTAGGTTGATAGAAAATAAATCAACTGACAAAATACGAAACAACTGTTTTTTATCTAACAACTGACGAAAAATATTAATGCTGGAGAGCCTACAATCATGTTCTGAATAGGTAATAGATTTTTATTACGATGTCTCTTCCATTTCATATACTCAGCCACTGTTTCCAATATCTGACAGACCCAATATGGCGCAATCAAAAATAATTCAAAACAAAGTGCCATCAGCATTCGGCATTCACGCAATCGGAAATTCTCTCGTTCAGATTTCCACAGAAGACCGACCATAAAATATGTCATTGTTATCATTCGAAACATCACTCATTTTAATACCTCGATCGAGAAAGGCCGGCTCATCAATTTATAAATGCATCATTACACGGTATAAACATAGTTTCGTAACATAAAGTTCCGGTTCGACGCACTGAATTTCTCAATGTGCAGGGCATAATTTTTAATTCGATGGCATGTTGGGAGTGCATCTGTGGATTACTTAATATATCGATGAGCATGGTAAAATAATGGGTGTTGCTTAAGAGTTAAGATGGTAAATGTTTTAGTACGTGTATGAGCATCGGCCATAGAGTATGTCCTCTTTGCCCAGATGTGATGAATGAATGGAACACTCTTCCACATCAATGGAATGTACCTATTAAAAAGAAATTGAAAATAAAACGCTTTTTGGTTAGACTTAATTGGTTAAAACTGCCCATTAATCACAATTTAACAAAGATCTATTTATCAAAGTAAACCACTCACTAAGCACATTAAAAATATTATAATTAATTGCTTGATTACATTCGTCATTAAGTTGGATTTCCCTAGAGTACGCCAGAAAAGGATTGGCTTATTAAAATGTGAGAATCTATTGTTCATTCATTATTTAGCTGAGAATGTTATCTTAACATCACCGCGGAGGCCTGCTTTGTGGCACGCCGTGGAATCCCTAGGAACTGTGCGACTAATTAGAACAAGACAATAATCTTAGAATGTATAGGCCTTTTACCAACATGCCGTAAACTAAGAAACAATTCAGAAAATATACTTATTCATGTAAATTCTCATGTTTTATGGTAATATGGGAAAAAATGAAACAGACATCAAAATGTGCTTAAATAGTCGTGAGGAGTCCGCCCACTATATCGTACCAGACCATGACCGTGATATGAACGTATCAAGCATGCAACTGCTATACCCACTAGGACTTATTAACCGATAATTTTTGACGATCTGTGCATGGCTCAAGACGGTGTTGGTCGGTGACGGGAAGGTGTAGTGGGCATAGTCTCATAATTTTATGAAAAAACAAAATAATATTTTTTGACTGACACAATCCTAGCATGGTCATGATGTGATACGGTGTAGTAGGCAGACTCCTTTAGCGGTATCACAGATATTAAACTTGGCAAAACTTGGCATCTGCCCAAAATAGACATAAGTCGTTTCTCATAAAATAATTCAGATAAGAAACACAATGTCCCCCTTAAAATTCAATACAAGACTAATCTTTTAAGAGTAAATAACTATCTTACCATAAATCATGGACGGTGCATCACAGATGCACGCAATCTGTAAGCTATTAAAATTGAAAGTGAAGCCGACGCAGCGCAATGCAACAAATAAATCGTAAGAGATGATGTACAAATATGCTTCAATACGTAATTACGGTGTCATTAATTTAAAAGCTGAATTGATTTGTGATGAAAAGGCAATAGTAGGAAGTACTATAGCAAAAGAAACTGACGAACTAGTAGGTAATATAAAAGAGAGATCGAGGAAGAGGGACCCGCTGAGGAATAACGGTTCGAAGCCTATCGGGGATCGGTGAATGCTTATGCGAATTCCGCACCCCTAGCCATAGGCAGAGATGCCCTGCGTTGGTTTGAGCCGGTATGAGCTCAGCATGCCCCTCCATCACCCCCACGATGAAAGAAGTTCAAGAAGATTTATACCGCGCAAAAAAAAGAGGTAATCTAAACGAGAGGTGGTGGTTCTTCCAGTGAAGCGAACTGACAGTCTCTAGCATGAAATAGAATGTACCGAGGGAGATTTTTCTAGAGAATAGAACTTCTAAATCAGAAATTCAAACAGCGGCATTCAACGGATAGATATTAGTGATTTTTTAAATAAATTATTGGCATAATTGAACAGATCTCATAGAATGTCTCTATAGGCTTGACCGTACTTATTCGGGTAATTAAATTAGGCTCATTATTTTCAGCCCTGTCTGACCTGCCAGAGCAATTAATTGGGTAAGAGCTAAGAGCTGACCCTCACTCTAATTGATGTGTCCACGCCCTCTTATACAACCTTATTTTTTATTTAACAGAATCCTGAAAAGCATAATTATGAACAACTTTTTTTAAGGGACCATCTCTATAATCGTGAAAGAAGTCAGCTGATCCATAGTATCTACAACTCGACAAAAAGTCACTTTTAAGGTTTCTGATAAACAAAACATAAGGTCTTATATTTTGTAAAACCTATACAAATTTCAGATGACCTTTAGCAGATTTAACAAAAAAATAACGGTTATTGCACGGGTTCACTGCAACATTATTAACATTCATTGGTAAATTATACCTGCAACTGTAAGTGCTGACTAAATACTAGGCAGCTACTATACAATGTAGTAAGGACAATGTGCCTCAGACTTTTACAATGTATTCAGTTCATGATGACCATGATGATTTTAGTCACCCTCCCCCATTCTCCCCTAGCGATAACATTTTTGTCTTTTCTAATAACCGATGGAAAATACTTGACCCTATAGAGTCGTATCGAGTCGAATCATGTGCTGAATAAAGGCAAAGGTTTTTATTACGATGTGTGTTCCACCATGTATAGTAGCTATGGGCGGTGACCAAGCGAAGAAGCGATCGATACCATAAAAAATGTATGAAAAGGCTAGAACTTGTGACAGCCACTAACAGCTTAGTACATACCAGCACATACTTAAATACAACAACACCGTTACAATCTCAACACTCATAACAAAACGGATGAAAGTGACTCAGAACAGAAAACGTAACGTATTATGTAAACGTTACAGCCGGCGTACATTTTACGGGCCTTGAACTTCAATTACACACAACCGTTAAGTTTATTGTTTCCCACTACCAAACCATTCGAACGGACCGGAATCGGAAGATTGCAAGTCAATTAAAATAACAGAACATTACAACTGTATGGAGATGAAAGCTTGGAGTGTATTGTGAGACAAGACTGATGACTAGAGATGTTATAGTACGCGTCTATGATAGAGGAGAAATAATCTATGATACTGCGCCTGCTTTGGGGTTATAAGCTAGACGAGTCGAAAATCGGTTTTGAGTATGATGTGTAAAGACAAATATGAGCAGAAATCAATGAGGTAGATTATTGTCAAATTAGTTCCACGGAAATGACGCTAAGTGATAGTAACTTTCATTCAGTCGCTATTGCAATGCTAAAACGCATATATTTTTTGTTCCGTCTAATCCTGGAACCAAACAAGCAAAGAATAGATAAGGCTTAAGGTCTAGCAATAGGCAGAAGTAAGCTAAGATGAGTGAGCGAACGATAAAAATCAAGACCTAGAAATCTTACAGTCTTTTAATCCAAGCATTTGAATCATATGGTTGTGAACACGAGTTCAAAAGGGTTCAAGGGAATCGAGTCACCAGTGCATCACTCTGCGACCCAGTCTGTAAATACCTACACATATGAATGATAAGGAAAATTAACGAGCTGCAGATAAGACATGTGTACATCTATTTTAATTGATATACCTTCGCACGTTTCACAATGATTTCAATATATGTGACAAGTCATTAATTTGTGAGTATTTATAGACATTTTATGTCATGACCTTACAAGGGTGATGATATGTTCGATAGTGTCGGCTTATGTGGAAAACGTGGTCAAATACGCATAGCCGTATTATAGCATAAACATGACCTCTAGAAATGACTACTGAATAGCACCAAGTATTTCTTATTCATATTCTCTATAACCAAGTTCTATATTCTGCAAATAACTTTTGAATTTTATTTTTATCGTTCATAATCGTAGACCAACGGCAGCATCAACTGTCAAGTTTTGTTGTACAGGCAATAAGAAAATTTTAACTTTTTTATTATGATCTCCGGAAAGCGGAAATGCTTTAATTATCGCAATATCCGACATGGACGATGTTTTACGGCTCTTTATGGGAGGATTACATCTAATAGATGCCAGTTTCCGACTGATGGGAGATGATCAAAGATAAAATAAATAACTGTGCCAAATACATCTCAACCTCGGGGCAGTCTTGGTAGAGGAAAAGGTGATAATATGGTACAGTGGTGGTATAGTAGTATGGCAATATGTAGTAATACGAATCTTATTATGCTAGAAATAAAACAAACAGCATAAAATCAAAATTACGCTTATGAAAGAAGTGAACTTTTCCTCTACAAAATAAACTGAAGAATTTCAGCAAATGCATATCAACTGCAAAACGAAATTGGAACTTTGATTGAAAAGAGTGTCCATGGAGTTTTTTGTCTGTTCTTCTTCATAGTGCCTACCTACTTTTTGGTACGGGCTAACTAAAGTTGAAACGTTCTGACTAACTGACGAACTCTTTGACAACTCAGAAGAAACTTTAAATGTTTAAATTGTCATTTACTCATAATGCTTGGGCTTAGTCAATTATAGAAATATACGATTATAATTAAAACCAGATTAAGATAACCATTTTTCAAATCAATCACTAACCTAACACAGGTAAAAAACATGACAATTCCAATCACAAAATATCGGGCGGCCAGGCATTACATGGCTGTGACGCATCCCAGATAATCTTAGACGTTTATCCAAATCAAAGGTCGCTCGTTATCCACCAGATAATAGCACTTACACAAACATACGGCTATTACTTTAGAAAGTTGATAGATCATCTTCCACAATTGATAATTTGACGGGTGCCGTCCCAAAAATGTTACGAGAGGAATAATTGGAGGTGTTACGAAAGGAACAGAAGCAGTTTCTTGTGGCATACGGAAAGAAAGAAACAGTGCTTTAGGAACAAGCCTTGAAGATACGTAAGTGTATCCTGTATAGTCTATAGGTACTCCTCAAATAGGTAACAAAGGTCTCATAAAAAATATCAATATCGGTCTATTCTTTCTTTTCGAATCAACAGTCTAAGTAAACGCCTCTAAGAAAAGTAAGTAAGTGTCTCTTGATGAATATAGTCGAAGTGAGCTTGAGGTTGGATCTCTTTGAGGGAGGCCTACGTGCAGCATGGACGGCTATAGGCTGATATAATGACGATGATGAGCTTGAGGAGAGCTGTCATCCTATATAATGCTAGGTCAGCTCAACTAAATTCATCGAAGATTACAGCTTAGAATAGCACTTCACTGAATTTCATTCGAATTAGATTCGAATTTGTCATACAGGCTGATAAGTTACCAAGTTTGGCCTAAGAAACCTGCTACTCGGATTATCGACATCATTAACAAGGCAAAATTCTTCATCATCAACCAGGAGCTTATCTACCTCAATGGCAATAAAAATTCCAAGAAAATGCTTATTAAATTAGCCGCCGATAGATAAAGAAACATCTTATCTTTCGACGGTATTTGACGGCATCACTGATCAAGTTTTTCTCTTAACAAAAAGCTAATCATGTAGGAGGACCATTAGTTATCAAGAACAAATAGCTTTCACCGCATTTATGGTGCCTCTAGAGACATCCCAGCAAATAAGGAAGGATTCTGATTGATCTCGTAATTGCTCGCGACGCGACATCCAACCGGTTGGAGTGTTGGACGCGTGCCTAAGACTAAGGAGCGATGTAAATTAATGAGAGTTGTAATTTATTGAGGATGAAAAAAAATCTTGAACTCCCAACAATTCTTAGTAAAATGTAATATGAGAAGCATAGATTGGATGGTGGTATTGATAAATAAACGGATTTGCGGAAGCGCAGAACTTCGTGCGTTAATACGCGTTTGTATCAGAACTAGTTGTGCGTTGTTGCCTTCAGACGGTGAGACATTTTGAAGCTTGATTTTGGGCTTTTATTGCCAAAAATAATCGACCTCTAAAGTATTGTAAGCGAAGAACGGGAACTCTTATTTAGAGGAATCGCGGGTGTCTTGTCTTCATACAAACGATCCCACCTCTTTTCTTTCTGGTTTATGACATTAAATCAATGATTTATGAGAGATGGTTTTTTCTTATACGTAATTAGAAAGAGAACGTGAAGTGTGTCTTTGCCCTTAAACTGTGTGCAGTTAGTAATTCAATTGATAGCGAATGTGTGAGATCACGTGACGCCCACGCCACGTCACGCCGATTTACGTATCTAAGTTTCTAACAAGATAAAGTTTTAGACGAACAGAAATAAAATATTTAAAGAATTGGTAGGTACCTATCATTTTCTATGCACAACCCTTAAATTAACAATCGTACATAAAGTTTAATTGAAATAACTTAAAACCAAGTCATTGGTCATCACTATGGACAGCGTTTAGGTACTTAAGCATCAACTTATCCATCCATCCATCATCATGATATCAGCCAAACGACGTCCACTGTCGAACATAGGCCTCCCCTAAAGATAGCCATAAAGACCGGTCCTTTTTGTTAAACTACATGAACATAAATGTTTGGATCAGCTGATTTTCGAGTTCAAATACCTCTCTTTAGGTTTTCGGTTCGTTCAATTGCACGTTATAGTTATCATGGGTCAAATAAAATAAGGTAAATACCCTTTTCTCTTCTTAAGCAAGAACTTGGCAGTTTTACGTTTTATTTTTTCTTCTAGTTAGTTAGGTATCTACTTATTTATTTTCATGAATATTCTTTAGCTCCGTAAAACACAAAGTTTCACGCTACCTTCTTGGCATCTTGCCAGGTCACCTACAATTTACAAAACATACGAGCACGTTGTCGTAGTGAGTATCATTAGATATCTTCCATAACGAAAACACGATTTATCTTTAACGCTTAAGTAAACACAAAACTTTTCCTACCATAACATTATCCCCATAACGTTCCATTTACAGAATAGTGACGTCATCGTTCAAAATGGCGGCACGTGACGTCACGTGCTGCCCGCGTATCGATCGACCTTGGCTTTGCAAGGACGTCGACACCCCCTCTTAGGCACAACTTGCATTTTACTATCACAATAGAAAGATTAAGAAACAAGAACCTATACTAATGTAATAAGCTGAAGAGCTTTTTTGTTCGTTTATTAGTTAACATAACATAACATCACGCCTATAATCCCCGAAGTGTTAGGCAGAGGTGTACGCATTAGTACACATACATTTGGCCAGTTATGTTTTTAGTCCCATGTAATAGGGGGCGAGCCTATTGCCAACCGGGCACAAATCCAGACTCCGAGGCTGCTACTGAGAAATTCCTTATGGAAAAACCCAATAACACTTTGCCCAACCTGAGAATCGAAACGAAGACTTTATGCACAGCAGTCGCGCTTGCGACCACTAGACCAACGAGGGGGATTAGTATAAACGCGCAAATTTCTGGAACTAGCAGTCAGATCGGAAAAAAACAAAAAGGCATCATTTTGTATATATGATAGTCAGATTGATGAGGAATAGTATAGGCTACGTAACATCACGCTACGACAAACAGGAGCAGTGCAGTAAGTAGGTAGGTAGTCAGAAGCCTGACAATCCGACAATCAATCTTACCAAGGGGTAGGTCTAGGTACCGTGTTACCCAGTTACTGGGCTGCGAAGGTCAGCTCCATGGAAAACAATAGTATTCAGCTACATATGGTAAAACATAAAGACTGCAAGCCGACCAGGGAGATGATGATTCACTTACTAATAAGGTTTTGAAATTGAATATAAATAATCAGCAACCAGGGATTGAAAAGCTAGTGTTCTTTATTTTTCGGTAAAAAAAGACTTCCACTCTCTATACTGCCTCGCAGATAATACGGCCGTTTTAATTTAATTAAGAAAAATATTTATGTTTGGCAACAAGTCAGTGTTATAATTGTTTATCAACAAACTAGTTTTCCCAATCGTCTACAATCATAATATTGTAAATATAAACGTATAACACACATTATCGATTTGAATATTTTAGCGCTTTCACATTTGACGTTTAAGACAATGGCTATTGATATTATAACATAATTTGTAATAATGTATCGTTGAAACGGGTTTCACGCAGATTGTGCACTTCGCAAAATGTGCACTTCGCAAAATGTGCTCTTCTCAAAATAGCAATTCTCAAAATGAGCACTTCTCAAAATGTGCACTCAAAATGAGTGTGAATTTTATCACAATTTGTCAAAATAAAAACCGTTTACTTGCTATTTTTTATTTTATTATTTTGCACTATTTTTAACACGATAAAAATAGTTTCTTTAGTAAAAAGTTATCATGACAGATTGAAGCATATACATACTTTTTAGTAAATTCATGCACACATTTACATAACTACCTATTTCCTAAAGTTATTTTGCGGACATTCGTGTGGGTTAATTGGCAATAGGCTCGCCCCCTATTATATGGGACTAAAAAAAAAACGTAACTGGCGAAATATGGGTGTACGAATGGGTACACCCCTGCCTAACCCTTCGGGGATTACAGGCGTGATGCATAACATCACGCCTGTAATCCCCGAAGGGTTGATGATGATGTCATAATTGATTTGGCAAAGAAAACCTTTATTAATTGAATTAAAATAAATTTGACTTTGACCCTAAGTACAAGCTAATTAATGCGTGTAAGGAAGGAATACAACTAGATTACCCTACGACGCCCTACGTTTATCTAAGAATCGTAGAATACACAACGAGTCATACATCTTTCTACGAATTAATAGTCAGTCGAGGAAAATTAATTCTGTTATTGACAGAATAAAAACATCTAAACTAATATTATACAGAGATATAAAAATGTTGGTTTATTTGTAAGAGATCTTTGGAAGTGTTGATCCGATTGCAAAATATTCTTTACTCATAGAAACTTATCTATACTGTATTGTCAAGTGCTTGTGATGGATGTTTTTATGGTTTACTTGTCCGACCGGAGTCGAGGGCAGAAGCTAGTTATTAATAACTTTGTTACAAACCGACTTTCTTGACTTAAAACATATAATAAATCAAGTCAGGGTACGGTATCAGTTTCGGATCGAAAAATAATGCTACTTCAATTGTTGAAAAGGATTTTCAATATGGAAAAGTCATGTATTATTTAAATATTTTTTTAAGCACACAATGTTTTGGACTTCAGTAAGCCTGACCGCACACGGGCCACCGACCACGACCACAAAACGCCGCCACCGACGATTTTTCTATAGTTTTCGTACATTTTATATGGCCTTGACGCACACGTTTGACGTCAGTGGTGGTACAGCGCCGCTGCTAGCTTCAGGTGGCAGCGTTTGTGGCTGTCAGTGTGGCCCGTCTGCGGCCAGGCTTAATGAATCATTTAACATTGCCATTTTATTTTCACAAAAAGAAAACACATCTTTTGAAGTATTTCAAGTACATTCGCGAACGTAAGCGCTCGCGAATTGTAATACAAAAAGTAGGTACTAACACAAAAGTACCTGTAAGCTATTATTTGAGTGGAAACAAAAGCTGTTCAAACAATTGATCCCGCAGGCGTTCAACCATTGTTTCATTAACGTACAAACTACATTATTTTAACGTCAGTTAGCAAAATAATTTAGCTTTTCAAACAATATTTTTGTTGTAAATAGATGTTTGTTATTGTTAATTTTGTTGTTTGTTTTGTTTATGTAAGTAGTTAGTGGTGAATGGCTTAAATACAGTGATTAAGGTAATTTGTTAATACCTTGACCAAAAGGTCAATTCTGCAAAAAAAAAACGTTCATAATTTAGTCGCAATCGCACGACAGCGACAAAGGATTTTAAAAAATAATAGAAAAAAAATAGCGGTATTTTTTGACAGTCTTAGACTAAGATCGTTCCTAAAAGTCAAACAACCCTCCCCCTTACTGATTTAGAGGCGTTCTTTTTTGTTTGTAGTTTCTGTTGTTCCTATCAAAAATAAACGGAATATAAAGCCGGAACGTGAAGTTTTTCAGCTTCATTACGATTTCACTCACTGTTACGACAACAGAATCTTGTTAGCTGCTAAAACTCTTCAAATTCATACGTATCAAGACTATCCGTACCTTTAAATCATTCTTTACTTTATCCGTCATAAATTCAAAAAAATAAGAAACACCAAAAAATTCGCATTCAAAAATCATCGAACTATCTATAGCTGACTTCATGGAGTGCAGAAAGTTTTTTTTAAACAAAAAATTGTCTATCTTCACACAATAGATGGCGGTGTCGTCCTTTCAGCTCGGCGGAGGTCGGGTGTGGTCGGGTCACGAAGTCGTGCGACCACGATCACATTGTTGAATCCAGTAGACACCAGCAAACATGAATTTTATTACAATGGATGGTACCCTGTTGACTTTCTAGTACTGATTGAGAGGTTTTTAATCAGCCTTTATTGGAGAAATGAAGAGTTACTTATTTAAAGTGGAGCAACATAACGATTTTATAGCCTTGACTTAGTAACTACTGGAAACACCGACCTAAGCTAATGTGCGGTGTTGCGATCGATATCTACAATTCCGTGAATTCATCGCAGTGCAGTTGTTATTGGTATAGTAAAATTAACTTGTATCGTTATGATAGATTTTTTACTGTCATTTACAATGACAGGTAATGTAGGTAGTCAGTTTTAAAATGAAATAGTAGCATTACCCTATTTCGTATTGCTTGCTTAGCTTAAACGTATTAATTTGAATGTTAGCTTAATAATAATACTAGCTTATTACTATCCCAATGCAGGGAAAAGGACTCTTCTCACACAGAGAAGGCATGAGCATTGACCACGCTTACTCACAATAGTTGGCGATTTCAGGCATAATAGAGGTTCAGGTTTCCTTACGATATTTTCCAGCAGTAGTACTTCACAGATAAACTTAGAAAGTATATATGAATTGGAAAAGTCACATTGGTAAATTTTAGCTTAATATCTATCCCAATATATAAAGATATTTGTCCAAATAAACTATCAAAAATTCCCTTCAATTACACGAAACATTTCTAGCATAGACCATATTTGCAGACCCATCAAAGCCAAACGTTCGTTCAGCGAATATCAACACAAACACTTCAGCGAAATGTTGACCGTGTATTTATTTTGTGCGCGCAATTTTAGCCGAGCTCTGTATGAAGAAATAAATACTAAAAGGCTAAGCAAATTACATACCCCAAGGGTTGAACACAATGTTGCTAGTTTATTACACGCTTGTAATTAATTCGATTTTATTGCGAAGTAGTTTGTTGCCGCGCCTTCGTCCGCGTGAATGTTTGTTTTCTGCGGCCATATTTTTTATGTGCGCAAATCTTATGTTCTTTTTTTTTAGCCTCAGTTACTCTTTATAACATCAGCTATCTGCTCGTGAAAGACCCGTCATAATCGGTCTAGCCGTTTAGGAGATTAGCCGGAACAAACAGACAGACAAAAAAATTAACTAAAGCTGTTTTTGGTATAAGTTAAGACATTTATATGCATTACATAAAATGATGTTATTTTCACGTTACAAACAGACAATTGATTTTATTTATATGTATGTATAGTTATCTCGAGATTCTCAGTCAGTTTATTACGCCGTATAAAGCCCCCTACGTTCCAAGTTATTTAAATTTTCATATTTACTTTTAAGCGAAATTATATCAAGAAATTCCTTCCATTACATTTTTTTTGCTAGGTCTTCCGATGGACCAGTTCTTTGCTTTTTTAGGTCGTTCGTACGTTTTTGGCCGATGTCCAACATCACGTTACGTGTAAACCAAATGTCATTCACTCCCTTGAGAGCTAACCTACCTGTGGACTCTTCTATTCCAGGAAAATGGGTAGGCAAATAAAAAAAAAACTAGCACGTAAGTCAATGCGTTAAAGTTTAGAATGGTAACGTTTCTCTCCATTGTAAGTTTTTTATGTTCGGAAGCCGTTCCGAGGAAGGCAGTTCTATTTATTGAACGCACAAAAAGGATTCCAATGTTGATCGGTTTTTGTAGCGGACAGTCAAAGAAACCGCCATATTGTTTTTTGCCAAGATTTATTGGCGACAAGAAATTAATTTTATGATTGGGAAATAAATTGGCTAGTTAATTGAGACCACCATTGGCTATAGGCCTTCTTTTTAATTGATTTAGGATCGAAACCGGAATTTGTCATTCGTTTGAGTTATTACTTGAAGTAAAATACACATTATTGGCCTCGAATTACTAGTATACAAGACAGACGATGTTTCCTTGACTATCCAGAGACGCACTCTGACACACAATTTTTTAAATAAATTCTGTTCAGCCGTAAAGGACTTCAGTGACATAGTATGGATACAGTACATGGATACATACAATATTTTCAAATGCGAAAGTAGAAAGTAGTGTCTGTCTGTTACGCTTTCACGACTAAACCTCTGAACCGATTTTGATGAAATTTACGGCGCAAGGTAAGTTTGAAGAAAGGACATAGGCTACTTTTATTCCACGACTTCGTCAAAAACTGACATTTATAAGGAAGAAATTGCGGGCTTGCTAGTTTTACATGTATCTAAAGATGTATAATAAAAATATTAATCAAAAATTTTGGGAACAAGCACGGACTACAAACTAGTTGCATTCTAAATGGAAATATTTGCAATTACCGTATCGGTATTTGTAACCCAAAAATGTCGCTGCAGGCCATTATGACCACTTATCACCGATCAGTCCGAATAAATTAGCATACATACCTACTTATCGAGGAAAAAATACAACTTTGCTAATCAAGCGGTTCATTTAATCAGTTTTTAATTAATCAAGACATTTTTTCTTTTATTTGTTACATTTTTTTTAAGACATTCCATATGAAATTTTGAGGTTATTATGATAACCGATTACCGTGTATACCTACTAATAAATGATAGAAACAGCCGGTTTTAAGCAGAAAAATGTAGTCCACGTACAAACAGCTACTAATAAAATAGAAATCGTTACAATACAGTTATGCGGCCGTAAAATACATTATTCCAGTATTAAACAATAATCCGGTTTATTTTTGTGTCATATGCGTCATTGATAGGGTCTTACTGACCTACTGTTGTCTTTTGAGGGTTAACTTTTTTTGCATGTCATTTAATATAAGCCTAAAAAATAATTACACAGGGCAGAACTTAACCCATTATTGTGTAAATTAACTCGATTATTCTAATTTTTTTTTTTTAATGTAAACTAAAATAAAATATATTATATTTAATTGAAACCAGCCAGTAATTATTAACCAATTCAATAGTTACTAAAAGAAAAGACTACATAACTGTAATCTCTCTTAATAGCAAGATAATTGATTCCGACGTTTTATTCATATGGTCAATAACGGCCCAAATCACCTATCAAAATTCACATAGCCATTAAACCAGTCCATACACACCACATCCGATCAATTGGCAAACACTTGCAGAAATCCACACCCCTTTAATTACAACAGTTCAATAAACCTAACAGAACAATGATACTTAATTTCTCTGACACGCAATGTAAAAAGTTTCGATTGACGTCGAGCTCGAGACCTTCCGGGACCGAGACCTGTTTCTCACGCGTGTGGGGTGAAACGTTCTTCTGACAGAACAATACGAGCGCATGAATATCGCTGGCAAAAACTAACGATACACTGCACTTGACTGTACGGTGTACTGTGGTGATCAACTGTTGTTGAGATAAACTGTTTGTAGTTTGAGACATTCTTGTGTTGAAGTAACTAGACTGTTTTTCCGGAAAATATGCGTTAAAAACAGTCCAAAAAAAGCTGTATTCATTATGAATGTTTGTTAGAAAACAAAATACAAATAAATGCAATAAAAAAACATTAAGAATGCAATAAAAAAACATTAATGTAATAATAAGAGTATTTTCAGTGTCATTAAGTAAATGTTTTAACCTTTATGAGAGAAATAAATTAAATTATTTATTTATTTTAAACTTTTTTCTTAGGTTCAATTAATTCCGCAGAATGAATCTTACAAAAAAATTAGGCCATCGTCTGACGATATGCGTGCGAGTTATCAAGATTGTGCTAAAATTCAAATCCGTACATTGCATAATGTATGTTCAGAAAAACCTCTGTAACAGACAGACAAAACGTGATCACTTAAGGGTTCCGTATTCTACCCAAAAAAAATAATTCAACTGTATTCAAATCAAACCAAACACCTGTTATCCGAACAAACATTTGAAA
This sequence comes from Hoplodrina ambigua, assembly GCA_949774945.1. Taxonomy (NCBI): domain Eukaryota; kingdom Metazoa; phylum Arthropoda; class Insecta; order Lepidoptera; family Noctuidae; genus Hoplodrina; species Hoplodrina ambigua. Next base: position 2,481,887 of record OX458969.1, on the reverse strand, counting down.
TAAATATTCCCCCGACTCAAATAAAGAGGATAATCTTCAATTGCTCCAAATATCACGGTAAGCCTTAGCACGCACTCCCTAAATACATAAAACGAAATAATTCAAATGAAAACTGGCGTTTATGTCAAAACTTTGCTGCGACATAAAACCCGCAGTGGGGGCGTTGCGGAAAAAGTTTGAGCACCGCTGTCACACAGTAGGTATTGTGTCAATGAAATGCCAAACTGTTTACCATGAGATCGCGTGCGCATCACCTGTTCTACTCGATCGTGTTATTGTAATACTTAATTGATTTATTACGAATGATTATATTCCGGAAGTAGACATCTATAGATAACCGAGTTTCTTCTCGGTGGAAATGGGGTTTAAAAACCGTATAAAAAAACTATTAAAAATAACAGTAGAATCGAGTAAGTTTATTGCAATTCCTCGAGAAAGATGTTTTCAGAGGAATTTGGACACAAATTGAAAGGTCAATAGCAAATCTCTATTATTTCATTTTCTCTAAATTTATTTTTTCTTTATGTTTTACAAAATATAGAATACTTAATTCTTCAATGATTACCTAGGGGCTAGGCTGGGATGTAGACTCATAGCTGATTTTTAGCTGCAAAAACTGCATAACCACAATTCTTTTTACCCCGATAAAAGAATATCTCACTTCTATCTAACTTGTTTAGATATTTGTTTTTAATGATTTTAAAATTTCATATTTGATTATTTCCTCATGTACAATTTTTTGCACCTGCTTTGTTATCTCTTCACCACCTTTGGTTGACTGGTAGAGAATGCCTAAGGCAATTAAGTCCGCCTTTGTATTTTTTTTTGTTGCATAAAATATAAATAAATAAATAAATATCTGATGGTTGAAAATTCAGTCATTAACCTTTCCAAATTTTGCTGCCATACTTGATATACTTGACTTATTTCATCTACATTTAAAGTTACCTAAAGACCCTTTCTATATCTCCGAAATTTGAACAATTTAATTAAGGGCTCTTAAAGTAATAACCTACTTGACACGCCTGTTCGTCACGCGAATGTTTAGTAGTAGCGATCAATACGAACAAAGCTATCGTTTACTAACTAGCCCAACGCCCGACTACAGACATTGAAACGATTCTGCCCTCTAGAAGTTAATAACTAATCATAAAGATAGTAACGACACGACTGGCACAGTGGCTAAGCGATTGGTTGCTGCGCTGTGTATCGAGGGATCGATTCCCGCACGGAACAAATATTATTTATTTATTTATTTATAACACACATACACTATCAATATTTCTATGGCCTTCATTTATTTGTTCCGGGTTTGGCCGTTTGTGTTTGTCAACGCACCCACAATACAGGAGAAATTCCTACAGTTTTTTTTTATAAAAAAAAATAAAGTTAAAATATTAGGTACCTAACCTTGAATGTACAGTATTTAAAGTTTTTGTTCACACAGTACAGACAAAAGTTAGTGATTCAGGAGATTTTTTTAGGCTTAACGCAAAATTAGACCGGTGACAAAAAATCCGACCGGTTATATTCAGTCAGTGCAAATTTTCAGTCAGTGAACACTACATATTGGAGTGAAGTGTATGTAACTATATGTTTAGCGCAGTAAGACTCGGTTTCCATCAAAGAAAAGAGGGTAGAAGATGTCTCGTATAACCTCTTAGCTCGATCTCACCGCTTAACTTCAACACAATATAGATTGGTTTATTGCGAAACAAAATTAAATAAAATTAAATAGACAACCAACTTAATAAATATTAAAGAAAAGCACTATAAGTTCCTTAAAAAAAAGAACATTATGTAAGTAGACAATGTTGGGATCTCACTTGTATCCTAACTAATCCTAATTATAAATGCGAAAGTTTGTTTGTTTGTTTGTTACCATTTTACGCGTAAGCCACTGAACCGATCATCCTGAAATTTTGCATATACATTGCCAGGTGTACAGGAACGGACATATATATCTTTAATCCCGAAAAAAAGTACTGTTCCCGAGGGAAATCACAATAACGTTCTTATGATGATAGATGGCGCCACATGTCTTTCGAATCATGATCGAATTTTCATTATAATTTGCGAGCGAAGCCGCTGGCAAAAGCTAGTAATAATATATTTAAATTCAGAAGAATATTCTTTATTTACTATTTTCTGCCTTTTCTGTCTTTTTTCAATTTTGCAGCCTCCACAAAGGCCGCTATGTTGCATAATAGTAAAGTTGAAAAAGGTTATTGTCTCAAGGTTAAGAGAGCCAAACGACAATGGGTTCCTGTAACTACCAACATTAATTTTGACGACAGTTTAACTCTTACACAAATCTGCCGCTCTGTTGTGTAAAAACGTCCCTCGTTGAGTTTAGGTTAAGTGGATCACCTGAATCTCACTTCACCAAGGGATACTTACACAGAACAGTCAGACTGATCGCAAAAATTCTCGAGAATACTCATGATAATACTTTAATTGACTCCTTAACCTACAAACGAAATTAACATCGGAAAATCGATTAACTATATTGTGCAATACTCGATTCAAATACACAAATCGATTGACATCTCGAACACGAAAAACTTGTCACTTATAGCGAACAAAGTCAGGCTTGTTAGCAAGCATTCTACGAATATGGGTCAGCGGTAAATAGTCTAATAGAAACATGCATGCAAAATCGCTTAAATTGCAAGGCAATACAATGTATGAGCGCTGTCAGCAATGATTGGTGTCACTTCGGGCAGTGTCGGGTACTTTCGGGTACTGTCGGGCTGCTCCAGTGGCTCTCAACCTGCGGCCCGATGTTTTATGATTGGGCAACTGAGGAGTATGACCAGCTGTGAGTGATTAATACTACTATAATACGGCACGAAGCTGTTTTATTCTGAAAAGGTCGTCCGAAGAATATTGTGTGGCTTTGTTTACGTTTTTCCATTTCATTTTCAAGGTCCGCCTTACGCAGTTTCTTTTTAGAGTTTTGTACCCAAAGGGTGCTAAACGGTGTCCTATTATTAGAACTCCGGGGACTGTCGTTCATCGGGCTGTCACAGTGCTGCATCTTTTAAACCTTAATAGGTAAACACTTAACATTTTTATAAAGCAGGAATTATAAAAAATATCATGAAACGATGTTTTTTGTATGAAATGTTAAATATTTTACCGTGGTGCGGAATTGTGTGCGAGTCATACTCGCACACTCTTTGCAATCAAGCTTTACGACATCCTGATGTCGTTATTCTTGTGGCTTCTATAAATTAATAATGTAGGTGAAGAGAAATATAAAATAATAAAAAAAATACTACAGTAAATAGTTGCTTCATAATTTTAAAACGTTCGAATAGATTCTCACAATAACTCGAACGCGAAGAAGACCTCAAACTACAAGATCCGGTATATAAAAGCGAAATGTCACTTTAACATTCACTTACTCACTCACTCATTCGCTCACTCAATTTCACACATTCACTTTTTTTTTTTTTTTATGAGGTGGTAAAAATCATCAAATGACTCCTTCCGCTCTGGGTGGGGCGGAAGGGACTGTCAGACTTTTACTGACTAAAAAACCACCCTGTTCCTTCTGTTGCCCTTTACGTTCCGGGGCCACGGTATCCTGTTAAGACGTCCCGCAACCCCGGCAGGCGTTGGCCCCGTTGGGGGCCCCGTCCCTGTGCTGACAGCTCTTTGAGGCGCGCGCGAACAGAACGCGCCGTCGACCCGGGCTTGGTCCTTGATCGGACGGCGAGCTACCCATTCCTCGCCGTCCGCAAGCCCGCTTCACACATTCACTTACAACACGAAATATCGAAAACCGCTTGACGTATAAAGATGAAAATTTGCCAAGGAGGGAGTTTATAGTTGGTAGACATCCGCTCAGAAAGGATTTTGCAATATTCACCCCCTTAGAGGATGAAAGGGGGGTCCAAAGTTTATATGGAAAAACCAACACTGACGCAGGCAGTATTTAGTGATTTGATAAAGTACATGGCCTATACGCAATTTGGTCTAGAATTCTAAATACATGGAAATTGACACTTGACACCTAGCAATGACTGGAACCGACTGTTTGTGTGAAGGCATTGACTGAAATGTTAGCCGGGACATATGAGATGTGGACTCGTTTTCAATAGATTTTGATTAGGCATTTGTTATTTGATACAGCTGTTCTGGAGAATTGAATACATAGATAGACTAATGCTTTCAGAAAAGTTGTTAGAAGTGAATATGTGGATTATTTATCTATATGTTACATAGGTACTAGTAAATATGAAAGGGTGTGTGTGAGTTTTTTTACATGACTGCCCCAAAAAAAGGAGTGTTATGTGTTCAGGGTTAAATATGTATGTAAGTGAGATTCTATATTCTACCATAACATTTAAACGCCTGAACCGATTTAGATGTATGGGGTATCGTTACAATCCTTGCATCGAGTAACATAGGCTAGTTAAAAATACAAAGAATCCTGTGTGGTCACTTTAAAACGTAAATTAATACCAGCCTCAATATTTTTTTTTACTGAATCTGGTCGTGTCTATAATGTTTATCGTCTAGAATTTGACAAGTAGATTTCAAAAATATATAACACTGTAAATAAAAACGTCGTTAAAAAAAACTGACGAGTAAACAAAGCACCTACAATTTTTGCAGACGTGTTTTTGAATTTTTTAAATTAATGTTGCTTCACTCAAGGAGTATCTTCACAAACATATTCTTTGCTTCATCTTTCAAACAGCTAGAAACAACCCGGTAACAATTACCTATCGGCCATACAAATATTTGTTCCGTGCGGAAATCGAATCCGCGACACGCAGCGCACCAGCCAATCGCTTAGTCACTGCGCCAACCCTATCATCAATGAGAGTACAGTTTGAAACCCGCCAATTATATTTTAACGCAGTGCATACACTAACGTTTGAATGAAACCTGTTAGTAACGCATGGAAAGACGACGCGTCGCTAATCCTGTTAGCTCTTTCAACGAGGCGATTCACGCCTCAACGGGTACTACTATGAACCCATGACCTTCCGGTCTACTGTGTCTTGTATGGAACTCTAGGGGAATTGCTACAATGGTCTGATAAAAATATCCCCTATTCTTTTTCTTGTCATGTTTACGCACTGTGTCAAATTTTGTTGAAATCGGTTTAGTAATTTAGGCGCTAAGAAGTAATAAACAAACAGACAAGTTTTCGGATTTGTAACTTTATAATATTACATAACATCACGCCTGTATTCCCCCAAAGATTAGGCAGAGGTGTACCCATAGTACACCCACATTTCACCAGTTATGTTTTAGTCTCATGTAATAGGCGAGCATATTGCTATTACTTTATAATATTCTCTCGGCAGAATTTCGATCACGGTGGTCTATTTGAATGGAGACTACCCAGTACGCAGAGGATATTACAGTGTGTGTGTGCGCAAAGATAGATGCACGCCCTATTCTAATATGAGTTGCTACAAAGAAATTCCTAATGGAAAAACCTAATGACGCATAGCCTGATCTAGGAAGCGAAAAGACCCCACGCCGAGCAGTCTTTCTTGAGATAACAAGACCAACAGGGCAGAGAAATTCAACATTATTTATGTAGTAAGCAAATAAAGACAATGATAACAAAAGTTTGTCACAGAACTAATCAGCATTTTCATGAAGGTAATCTCAAAAGTTACTGTACCGTATGAAAGAGTCTGTTCAAGGTAACCAGGTCAAACTTTAGGAGTAAACACAAATACATACGAACGTAAAAACAGGCGTAATAGGGAAGGTCTTACGCTCCTAAAATAATAACATGAACGTAAACGTGAATCGTGGGGAACGTTCGCAAGAGAAAATGTTATGAGTAAGCACAGACATCGATCGAGTGGTTTAGTTAAGTTATTCAGTTGAACTTTGTACGTGTTCCTACATGAATGTCGTGCCAATAACAAGTGGAGCAGTGACTGACATATTTACGAGTTCGACAGTAAAGTTCTTGTGTAGTAAAACTTTTTACTTACTTGAAATGTACTCGTATTTTGTGGGTTTGCTTCGTGGCTTGCTCAAAATTCGAATTTTATCCTTAAGAAACTGCATATTTCAAAGGTAACTACAGCCTTTCATACATTCAGTAACTGAATATATTTTCTCATTTAAATGGCAAAGAATTGAGTGTTTTTATTTGGGACAAGTCCGCTACCTTATACCTAACCACAGCAACTCTTGAAAGCCAGAATTAACAGAGTCGACGCCCAAAAAAGTGCTGGGGTAATGAAGCTCAACGATTTCCGGAAAAACGATTGAACTGTCTCGGATCCTGCGACGAAATCAATCAGAAAAGAACAGCAGAGGAGGAAGAAAAACATAATTTCCACTTCCCTCCATATCAAGCAGACGACAGAACAGAACTAGGCCAATAGGCAGAAAGGCACGGTAACAACTAGGAGTAGTTTCTATGAGGTAATGTGGTACAAGACGGCTGAGGTGGTCTACGATGGGCAGCAACGAGACGTTACAAGATCAGGTTCAACTAGTTGCCATTAAAACAGCTGTCTGTACCCGTCATACGAACGCGTCGCGGAGGGTCCAGCAGTGTTATTCTGAAAAAAAAATCCCTTGGCGAATGGGATGACAGCCAATCTCACGCTCACTTCGCCTAATTTCGCCGAGAGACTAATAGAATAGACCGGCATCATTTTAATGTCGAGATAACAATAATATCTTGCCTAGCAACAACAGGTTGCCAGTCCGTCTCCTAATGCCAACAAACTCCTGACAGGGGAAGGTTATACGCTGTATTCCATCCATTCATCAGTTGTAATGACGATAACATTAACATTCTATTGAATGTAATCGCTGTCCGAAGCTAATCCAGTCAATGAGTTGCTTCACGTAAGGATAGAAATTCCAAGACGTTACTTATCTTATTAAAGTTCTTCATAAACTATAGATGAATGCATTGATACGGCCTGAGAATGTTCAGATAGTGTTCATGGCGGTTTTATGTTGCGCATGATTATTAGCGTGCTACAGTATCTGTTGAGTATCGGACGTCGATCTTTCCGGGTAGGTACGGTCAATAGCACGTCAGGTTTAAAACGAAAACAGCCCTTAGGGCTAATTTCCTAAAGTATATTTAGCTATTTTTGAAATCGGCGATTTTATGACTACATCGATACTGCATTGGGTTTTAGCAACTTTCTGCAGTCGGCCTAGCACAACTTGCTAACGTAAAAGTATTCGATTCAAAGTTGGTTTTACTACTATCAAATAACATTTTAGCACACATTGATTATTGATATAAAGGTAAAAGCCTTGTAACTAAGTATGTACGAAACGGGTTTTTCCAATTTAAAAATCGATCGAATTTACGTTACATTTAATCTACATACTCATGATAGGCCGTCAATATCAACAGTGGGAAGTGTAGGCCATTCGGACGCGACATCAACCTTCTCAAAAGCAACCAAATCTCCAAACGCCGATGCTAAATGCAGCTAGTCTGCTTTGGCCCACTTGTGCGAAATAAAGACGAGTTCAAGACCAACTGTTGTCAACGAAATTGTGACGCGAAGGACGGTGGAGGTTTACATTTGGCGATTTGAGATAGCAGGATGACTATCAATGCTTACAGTCATTATGTGGACTTTACACGGTAACAGTGCTGATAGGAACTGGTCATTAGATTTTTTTATCGTTGCGCAAAAAGTTGTGATGTGGCTAAAAATAATGAGGCACCTACTGTTTTGATCAGCATATTTTATCAGTAATGAGTTGTGTTCATGAACTTGATAAGTCGTAATGTAATCACAAAATGAACTGATTTAAATTATTGTAAGTACTTATTAGAAACAATGGGTAGGTAGATACTTCAAACTACTGACAATTCAACTTCACTGATAACGCAAGGTCGCTAATTTGTACCTCCCTTATAAAACGTGATAAGGTAGTTTTGCCGACTGCTTCATAATTTTAGCCGGTATTTTAATAATTAAGTAAATCGATTAGGTATGTATAATGGGTAGGTACCGCTCTTATCACTGTTTTAGTTTAGTGATAAACCCCTTGTCCGATAAACCGTTTTGGGCAATTATACATTTTGCCATAAAATAGTAATTGTCTTGTTCACGGCAGGGTCAATTAAAGTGCTAAAATGATAGATAAACTACTGACCTCCTGGATGCGTCAGCGTGCTGGGATGTACGGTACCGTCCTTATGCAGTAACACATGCCTGGGCTCCGTCACCAAGTAACAGGTGGGCCCGTCCGTCAGGACCTTCTGGAAGCAGCGGGCCGCCTGGTAGAACAGCGCCCACGCGTGCTCCTCGCTGATGGTCGAGTTGAAGGCTTGCAGGATCTGCTGCAGATTGATGCAGTCAGACGCATCCAGCGAGAACTCGGTCCCACCGGGTGCGCCGGCGTTCTCCTTGCGCATCATCGCGCCTACCCCGCCGGGCTACAATCCATCCTCGGAACCAACAACACAACCACTGCGACAACTATCGATCGCACAAAATTCACCAGTTGATCGTACCACTGAAAATTTCTCACTCAATCACGTAAATAATTTTTGTAAACTACATCATACGAATGCGTGTTATTGTCACCGAGCTCCCCGAAACGTCACTGTCACTTTTCGCTGGCAAGTGGGTGGCGTGAATTTTTTTTTTTGTAATGTTTTGGTGCGGCGCGTTCGCGTTCGCGCGTGCGCGGTTCTGCTCGAGCTACACGTGACACGTGGTGCGGCGTCGACGGCTCGGCGCGGACTGGCGGCGCGCGGCCCGCAGCCTCCGCGGTAAGATGCGCTGTACCCCGGAACCACTTCCTAGTTTCCTGCAGTTTTTCTTAAGGATTTCCCTACCAAACACGCAGGTAGCCCACTGCGGGATCAGCACAGTAAGTAGCTAATATCCGTCTTTGCAAATCGGAATCCTAGATAAGATTATTAGCTAAGCGATTATATCACAATTTGAAGATAGGTAGGTACTTATAGGTATGTATTAAAACAAAAATATCTCAGTCCAATTTATTTATTTGAGTATGCTATGAATATCAGTAATTACACGTATTAAATTCATTAATATTCGTTACACTTTATAATATTTATAATAATACAAAATCAACTTTTATTAAAATGTATGAAAAATTCAAATATTTTTGTAAAATGATCTAATAAACAATTTAGCTGCATTTCAATAACAATCGCACCTACTCAACTAGACAATGTTCATTTTTGCCGATCAATGCACACATCATCTGCCCTTTTATGAAGTTTAGACAGAGGAGAATGTTTGCACCGGTATTTTGTAAAACTATTAAATACAAAATATGTAAGTATCCTAAGCCCAAAATGCGTGTTTCAGGTATACAAGTTGTAGTTTCGAATCCCAGTCAAATTTAAAGAGGCAAGTGATTCTGAACATTAATGAATAATGAAATAAAAAGTTTATTTTTTAATTCGTGATTTTTTAAATTGAACTAGCCATCTTGCCGTTGGGTTTATGCAGGCGATTCTGTTCTTCAAAAGAGATATTTTCGGAAGAACTAAAACACAAGTATTAATTAATTATATGACCAGGGAACCTACCCCATCTCTTAAAACAATATTATTTTAATATTACTTTGCCTTCCGCACTGTTGAATTTTTAACGCTCGGCTCAGCGCAGAGAGTTGTAAATGCAACAACAGAAATTACAAAGTATCATTAACATAACATTGTTTTAAGAGATGGGAATAGGCGCCCGGTGTCATAATTTTTTATTAATAAATTATGTCTATACTTTATAACAACCTCCTGAAATTTGACCAGGACGCAAAAGAGCATCTTGTATTGATGCTTTACAATTAAAATATAACGAAATTAGGAATGTAATTAAATTAATATCCACCGTTTACAATCAGCATTACTTTCCCTCAAACTTTTAAATCTGTCGTAACTTTTATCAATAATACAGTTGAAACGCACCAACAATTTCTTTAAATAAAACTTTCAACAAAATCTAAAATCCCCTCAAAATAGTCAGTCGCAGAAGTCTGTAATACTTAAGTTGATCTTTTAGGGCTGTGGAAATGATTCAAATTAAAATTCCCCTTCCCTCCACCAAATTCTCTAGTAAACAATTAAATTGTGTTGGAAAGATCTAGTGGAAAGGAGTGCAATTTTAAAATAACAATAATAAAAACATTTGCTGGTGGCAACCTTAAAAATTTGAATGGAAATCTAGCACCTGGCAACCCTAAAGCTACGTATCGGCAAATTAAGTGCTTATCTTTCTTTATTTTTTTTCTTTTCAATTTTCATTTAAGAAAAACATTTTAGGTAATAGAAAAATCTGAAATCAGTTACAAAATACTCTAGACACACCGTATGATGCTTTCATGGATATTCTCCAATATAGCAGATCATTTTACGAAATACCTAAAACGGTGATTAATTCTGCAGCATTTTCGCAAAATCACATACAATTTTATCAATGATTATCAAAACGTAGATAAGAAAGACTAAAAACGAACCGAATTAAAAATTCACTCATACTTTGTGATACGTATTGTGATAATTGAAATATGCTATGTCTAACTAATTATAAATCCATCTACATGATAATATAAATAAAACATTAAGAATACGCGTATTTTATGGAATTATTTAATAGGCATTTAAAATTAGTTCGTAAAACTTATTAATAGACGCTTTTAATACGATTTTACCGCGCAACCTCATCGCTTAAATTGATTATAGTATCTCTAAAGAGGGCGAAGACGTACGAGCGTAGTTACTTATGGTTGAACGATATCTCAAAGTACACGAACTTTTTTAATAAAACTTGGCCAAAAAAGTCATCGACCTTTAAGTATGCGTACAGTTGAACAATCCATTTGGTACACAGGCAGGTAACTTGCAACTAATTTTAAACATCAATGTATCAATTCTCTGAAGGGATATCTTTTCAACAGTCAAATAACTTTTATCCAAAGAATAAATATGACAGTTTGACATATTTTTAATACTGTCAAATCGCCATATTTATCCCTCCGTTAAGACGACTGACGATTGAAAAATTAGCCCTAAATCATTCTAAATAGGTTTGAAAAATATTAGACACCACAAGCTCAAAAAGTGAACACTAAATAACAATGAAATGTAGCAGAAAGATTGTTTTTTTTTGTTTGGTTGGTTGATTGATTGATTGTTGTCTGTAAACCAAATAGCTTATTCGACTGTACTTGCTACTAGGACTCGAGTCTTACGTGTACTTTATAGCTCGACAACCTGCCGAATCATGGGCGAAAAAAGTAGTCGAGATCGACGCAAGTACGTGAACTATGTACTCGTATGTCTATATCCCACTTTAACATCACTCGTCAGAATACTTTCAGAATTTAAAATAATACTCAGAAAATATAGGTAAATGATAAAGATTAACCCCCCTATAAACTTTGCATAAAATTGAACGCACGCACGTCAAAAAAATTATTGATAAGCAGATTTAAAATTTTAATTAATTAAAAAAAAACGTTTATACTTAGGAGGGTTACTAACACTTATTTAAATACATATATACGGCACTTCGTGTGTAAGAGGCGAGGAATATCTCGAACATAATTTTATCCAATTTCTGCATGCTCTATCTACATCAGCGATACTCAACCTACTATTGTCAGGGGCCGCAACAGTTCAGGCGAACGTTTTCTCCATTCAAGCTTTTTATACTAAGTAATACTCTTTATACGTGAGATCCGAAAGACAAAAACGGGCCGAGGGTTGAGTACCGCTGCATTCACTGACGTCATCAAACATCAAATTTTCGTTTCCGAACGATTAAACGAACAGTAGACCTCACTTCTTCTTCAAGCTCCACAGTGGGTCTAGGAAGTTGAGAGGATCCTTCATGTCCCCGCTCTTCAGACCTGGAGACTGCTTCATTTCCTCGAAGGATTCGCGGGAGAATTTAGTGGGCTTCTGTCCGGCGGTCGCAGGGTTGGTGGGTGTCGGGGTCACTGGGGGAAGTACTGCAGCGCCTGACGGTACAGACACCGCCTCGCCGTTGAACATTGTTGTACCTTTTGGAAGGAGCGATGAATAGTTATAAGAGTGGTGAATTTAAAGAGCATTTGTTTGGTCTAGAAGTAGCCTCAAGCTTATTTTGAAAAAGCAGTAATATGATCGAAAGGATTTCATTGATTAATTGATAATGAACTAAGTACAACACAAATAGAGTCAAAAATTGCGTGCATAGAAAGAAAAGAAAGACATTATTTTTTTAATGTATAAGTATACATATCAGTGTATGTATGATATATTTACGCGCAACATTGTATCTCGCACGCAATTAAACAATAAAACTATTCGAGCACATTGCCTTCGGAATATGTTGTGTCTGCAAAACTGAATTTCTTTTTCGTGTAGGTATCCATACTAATATTATAAATGCGAAAGTAACTTGTCTGTCTGTCAATTACGCTTTCACGACTAAACCGCTGTACTGATTTTAATGAAATTCGGTATAAGGTAAGTTTGAACCCCAAGGAAGGACATAGGCTACTTTTCATCCCGTGACTTCGTCTGCGTCCGCGATAAGCGACATTTATGCGGACGAAGTTGCAGGTCGAAAGGTCGAAAGTCGGGCGAAACGAAAGCTAGTCAAAGGCCGTCCCATGAAAAACCCAGTTTATGGTGGCACGCAATGTAACACGTAAAACACTGTGCTAACGGGTCCATCCAATAGTTCAGGGGTCGTGATTGCATTTAAAGTTTAATTATAACATTCAAAACTAGTTTTTATAAAAAAAAAAGTTGGGATTTTTTAGTTACTATATTTTCGTAACCAGCTAGTTCCTAGGCATGGTCCATAACAAAAATATATTTATTATTATAAAAATATCACATTGATGGAACCAATGTGTTACTTTGTGCTTCGCTAAGTGTCTTTTTGTGATGGAGGCATGAAGCACGGACTAGTGAAAGATGGAAGGAGTGAAGGGGACAGAAAAGGCTAATGAAAAAAAAAAATATAATGATACACATAACATAACATAATATCACGCCTGTAATCCCCGAAGGGTTAGGCAGAGGTATACCCATTAGTACACCCACATTTCGCCAGTTTTCTATACTAATATTATAAAGCTGCAGTGTTTGTTTGTTTGTTTGCGCTCATCTCTGGAACTACTGGTCCGATTTGAATGATTCTTTCAGTGTTAGATAGAGTAGTTATCGAGGAAGGCTATATACCATCACGCTACGACCTACGGGAGCGGAGCAGTAACCAAAGACGCGGGTGTAACCGCGGCCGACAGCTAGTGTAAATATATAATGCTTCTAATTAAAACAGATATTAAACTTCCCAGTGTAAGTACATATATTTAGGTAGTTTCCCAACTACCTAAATATATGTTCTGTTCATCATGAGTCGTTATCATATAAACGTTTGATAACAGTGAATCATACAAACTAATTACTGTCGATACTAAAATTATTTGATTTTTTAACAGTAGCTTGCAGTAATTAGGTGTGAAACATGGTGCATACACATGTAATATGTCCAGGTATATGTTATCTCGTGCGTCAAGCAGCTTAACAGAAGGTGTAGAGATGATTAGATGACTGATTAGATGCGATATAGTTAGGGTTGGGCACTAAAGTAGGCCAAGACGGAGGTTGTTTGTTTACAAGAAGCTAGCTTGTGTCCGCGACTTCGTTTGTGTTTAGAATTAAATTAAATATTAAATTGAATATCTCGGGACAACTCACACACGGCTATCTGATCCCAAGCTAAGCAGAGCTTGTGTTATGGTAACCAGACAACTGATATACATTCTTATATAATTTATAAATACATAGATATTATAGATAAATCACACCCAGACACAGAACTAACAATCATGCTCATCACACAAAGTTTATCCTGGGTGGGAATCGAACCCACGACCTCCGGCTTAGCAGTCAGGGCCACTAACCACTAGACCAACAGGCCCGTCGAATTAAAGTCCTGAATTGTCACACGGAAACACAAAAAACGCGATAAAAATAATACTTTTACCTTCAATACCTTTGCTCAATGCATAGGTACTCAAACGAGAATACTTAAATTTAGATTAATATCTATTGGCATATTTGATATAGATTTTAATCTATGCCAAATTAAACTATTCTGAACCAAATTAAAGTATTCATTGAGCACCAAAGGTATTGAAGGTAAAGTTTGGTGCTCAATGCATCGGTGCCTAAACTGGAATACTTCAATTTTCATCAAAGCGTATTTCAGAAAATTCCGTTCAGCCATTTATGCGTGACTAACAAACATCCATTTACAGATGGATTCACAGATGTGAGATGGAATTTAAAAAAATAACTGTTTTAGTCGGCCTTTTGGTTTTAAAGGTATTCAAAACATTTCAATAGCAAAAATTAACAAGCTGTCAAAGATTCCTGTAAAAAAAAAAGTTACTGGCACTTTTGACTTTGACAGACGATAAAAAAAAAAAAAGACAATATATTATATAATAAACTTACCGGAACACAGAACTCCTTGTACGTAGAACAAGGCGGTTCTGTAGGCGTCCGCCAAATACTTGGTGTCTTCCAATACGTTGCTTCTATGAGCGTACAAGTTAAGGCACCCAGCGTCTAGCATGTCTGGGAGCAATTACGACTTGTTAGAGAATGATGACAAAATCATGGTACAACTAGTTAGAAAGTCACAATTTCTGACTGCCCATAAATATCCTATTATTATTTTCTGGTCATAAGCATGCTAGCTATATCATTAACTCTCATATTATAAAAATGATATATTTTAGGGACAAGTCCGCCATACTCATTTAATAAAAAATGTGTTCTTATATAAGTACCCATTATTTTGTCCTAGCGGTTATAGCTTATTACCCACATTATTAAATAAGATATTTCTTTACTAACACTAGATTTTTAAGATTTCTTTGTACTAACGTGGTCTGAAATAAAATTATTTTATTTTATTTTTTTGTTAGTTTTGCGGTAATCTTTGGTACAGGCACACTAAAAAACTTTGAAATCGCTGTGGTGTTCTTTTCTTTTTTTAACCTAAATTAAACCTATAATATCAGAGCTACTCACCACACAACGCAAGTTGTCCGGCCCGCACTTGGCACATGACCATCAGCAGCAAGGCCAGCACGGAGCTGCGCCCAGCGCCCGCCGCGCACTGCGCCCACGCACCGCACAGCTGGTTGCTCAGCTTGTTGTCATACGTTTGACTGAGGATCTTGTCTGCGAGGAGAACCAGAGGAGAGCAGACAATCCTAGGGAAGATTATGTTTGTTGAATTTGGGGAAAATTGATGTATGAATGTGGACGAAAAGGAGGAAGTAGGGATAGCAAGTGGCGTTCCATAGTATATCTATCTACCAATTAATTTAATTATAGAGAAATTGTGGGTTGATTCATTTTAGTCGAATTAATATAAGTTAATAATTAACGCAAGTGCAGATCGCTTGTCAAATTATCATTCCATTTCTTACTGTTTCGTGACTCCTCGATATAAACAGTAGGTCCTAAATACTACTGTTAATTTGATGGCACCAACCATCTCATGAAGTACATGATAAAATGTCTGATACTATTTAGGGTTGCCACCCGTACTTAAGAATAAAGTATTGCAAGTACTTTATTTTGCGAAAACGTACCAACTACTTTATAGTCTATATTCGGCCCACGACTGCCTGCTTAAATTTCATAACTAAGGGAGTCCTAAACTGTCCCTCGGGAACACAGAAACTGAATTTAAGGCAGCTTATGTGTATATTTCAGACTCCTGATCCGTTCAGCCGCTCTGACGTAATTGTGTACAAACATCCACCCATTCAATCTTTCAGATTTATAATATTAGTAAAGATGTACGTGAAAACACACACTACATTTTTACAGATATTGTACTTTATTATTTTTACCCAAAAAAGTAAAATATACTTCATTGCTTAAAAAATAGGTGGCAACTGGCAACCCTAGAAACAATGTGCGCAAAATATTATTCAAGAGATATATTAGTCATAAAAGCTAATCGATTAAGAAAACTTAAACTGTATAGCACAATAAACGCTTTTGCTAAGCAATTATAGACCTTAAGTACAGAATTGCTTTTTAACGGTAAGGTCCTGAATACACGCGATATTAGGTGGTTGAGCTTGCACGCAATATTGTATTGTTTCTAAAGGAGTTTTTGAAGTTTTAAGTAATGGTAATAAGATTCAATATTGGATGGTTATTTTTTTCACTGAAGATAATTATTAAAAACGGTATTTATTGTTTTACCACCATTATAAAGTAAATAAATATTTAAAAATCATTTCATTTTGTGATACATTGGAAACAGCTGTTTTCTTTACATTTGAGAGTTTGTCCCAATATAAAAGTTGCCCATATTCATGAGTATTATTGATGGAATAAGTCCTCTATTTATGTATGACGATCCCATTTGTATATAAATTGTTGTTACAGCAGCTATAATAATAAACAGTATGTGAAAAATTAAAGTGTCTACCTAGCCATGTAACACACGAAGGGACAGAGAGACAGCAGAGTCGTAATAGGTTTCCGTTTGGTACCCCTTGGGCACCCTAAAAACATAAAATCATCACATAACACCACGCTTGTAATCTCCGAAGGGTTAGGCCGAGGTGTACCCATTAGTACACCCATATTTCCCATTTAATAGGGAAGCCTATCATCCACCGGGCACAAATCCAGACTCCGAGGCTGCTACTGGGAAATTGCTGATAGAAAAACCTAATAACACTTTTCCCGACCTGGAAATCGAACCCAAGGCCTCATTCCCATTAAAGGGTCGTGATGGCCCAGTGGTTAAGGCGCGCGCCCTTCATGCGTGAGGTTGTAGGTTCAAATCCGGGCAAGTACCTATGTGAATTTTTCAATTTATATGTACTTTCTAAAGTTTATCTTGGACATCACTGGCATCGATGAAGGTAAACATCGTGAGGAAACCTGGACTTACTGTTCCACTCAAACCATGTCAGAGGCCCTTGAGGCAGTTTAGAAACTCTGACACTAGGATATGTAGGGTCATAAGACCTTACTGCACACACGATAAAGAAAAGAATTCTCTTAAAACCTCACCCTAAGAATTCATGCCATATTCTAGTACTTACTTCGCAGGAAACACGTTGATCTGGTAATGCGTGACATTGAGCACTGTCTTGCCACAAGCTACCGTGAGGTTCCTCTCCGTCCAGTGCACCGTACAGGTCACGTCGTCTAGGAGGACTTTGAGGCCATCTGACAGGTCTAGGGACTGACCCTTAGCTGTAGGCCAGTAGGTCTTGCCTTGCATCTGGTCATAAAAAAAAAGTTTAAAATATTAAAAGTTTAATATCTTGTTTGTTTTGATTAGTCTATATTATCCATACTAATATTGTGTGTCCGTTACACTTTCACTGCTAAACCACTGAACCGTTTTTGATGAAATTTCCTGCGACTGTGTCCACGTAAATTTCGGTTATCGGAAGTTGAAGTCGAATAAAAAGTAGCCTAAGTACCTTTTTGGGATTCAAACGTACCAAATTTTATCAAGATCAGTTCAGCGGTTTAGTCGTGACAGCATAACAGAGAGACAAAGTTACTTTCGCATTTATATTATTAGTTTAGATATTTATTAATTACTAAACTTAATTGCTAAACTGTTTAATATTTTAAACAAATTCCCTGTTACAAATGACAATAAATAATGTTATGATAATGATAATTAGCTAATAAAACTGATGCTTACCTCGATTTCACTCAACAAACAAACAACACAGCTAATTTTGTTCTCTAACACTGCCTTCCAGAACACGCTGTATTCAGCCTCGCTGGGGTTCTTGGATATCACGAGAGGAATGCACCATGGCGCTAGTTGCTGTAACAAAGAATTTACGATATTTGGTTGTTATAAAAAATTCTCACACAAGCTTGAATAGAATTTTATTTAATTTTGCAGTGTAAAATTGTATGCACCCATAAACACGACAATTTGCGTGTGCATTAAACAGTGATTCTTCACACTAATAAAATGGACACAGAAATCATATTTGCTATGTATGAGCAGTACACACACAAGGCCCCGTATTTTATGAAAATCTAATCTTAAATCTTAATTCTTACCTTATAATAAGAGGCATTAATAAAAGCATCAGGATCAGATTTAAGGGTGAGTCTTGAGTCATCAAACGGCACAACTTCAGTCACTATGTTGCCGTGTGTGTGCTGCATGGCGATAGTCTTCGACCTCGTCATGTTCTGCTTGGTCTACAAGTAAAGAATTACATTAGAGTTACGGCTAGAAGAGTCATATCCATGCGCATGCACATGAATTGTTTTTAACAGGAGAACCATTTCAAAATTCAAAATTCGAATTGATTTACTCCAATGAGATTATACTTGTGAACTATCGTAATTATTAGTAGTTAGGGGTGAAAGCGCCCATTTAAATGGATATGTGTATTATTTTAATATGAGGGAAAGTTATTTTGGTTTTCATGAAATCGACAGTCGTGTTTCCGTGGAATGCTTTTATTACAAAATCTAAGTGGCTAGCCACTGTCATGTTTTTGAAGAAATATGATTTCTTTTGCAACTTATATGAATTCCATACAAAACTCGTGAAGCAAAATAACGATTAAAAAAAGCTCCCAATGAACTGAAACTTTAACAGCAAAATAAACAAAAAATGTATCGCGTGATACTTACCTGAAAGTCTTGAAAGCTTTTCCATTTAGCATCTAAAACCGTCAGCCCACTAGGAGTTTTATTCGTCAGCGAATCAGTGAGTTTCTGTAAATTCTTCACTTCTTGAGTAAACTGGTTCAGTAAGCTCGGGTCGGAAAACAAATCCCTCTTCGCTGGCCTCTCAATAACCTCCTCCTTTACCGGCTCTTTCTTCACAGGCTCCACTTTAGGCACCACCGGCTTCCGTATGGCACTCTCAGATATTTGTGGCACTTTAATTTCCGGCATTAATGGCGGCATTTCTACTGAAAAGTCGATCTCCGACAACAAGTCGAAAGCAGTCAACTCAGATTCAACCTCCGGACTCTTTACTTCAATTGGAACTGTTTGTGTTTCTGGTACACTTTGCTCAACGTTTGTCGCGTTATTATCTACCTCAGAATTATTTTCTACCTTTGGCTCAGTTACCTCTTTCGGTGTCGTCACTGCAATGTCGAATGAAATGCCTTTTTTTAGTTTAAAATCCGTTTATTGACAAATAATTACAATATTTTTGGTACAAGTTATTTATAAGAGCTTACCTTGGTTGCTATTAAACAAGACTTGGTGTTCTTGTGGGGGCTGCACGCTCTGTACGTACCCTGCCTGGTGCGTGTTGGCTACGGGTTGGTAGGTGTTGGCAACGGGCTGAGGGGCGGGTTGTGCCTCGTTGGTCGGTGACGTCATATTCGTCACGTAACCATAAGAGTTGCTGTAGAATATCTGGGTGTTGACTGGCTGCTCCGCTGGCATCTGCGGCACTATCTGCGAGTTGTCAGTAGGCGACGGCACCGTCTCACACGTTCCTATCTTCCCAGCATTTGTGTAAATAGCTTGTTGATGCCAATTCGGGTCTTTCTCCGTCGGCTCATAGCTCACATTTCCTTGTACAGTATTATCATACCCTGTATAGGAGTTCTGGGAACCAAAATTGTAATCAAAGGTCCCCGTAGCACAGTTGTACTGATAACCCGGATGATTTTGATAGGACTGTGCGTAGCTCGTATTCGTTTGATCTGTGTAACTGTACGTGCTGGTCGGGTTATAGGTCTCGGGCTGATTCGAATAGCCCGGTACATTCGAGCTGTAGTTTTGGTAAGACGGTTGGAAGGACACGTTGGACAAAGCTTCGCCTGTCGTATGTGACTTTATCGGTTTATCGAAAGCATCAAATTGAGCCATTGCTGGATTGTAGTTAGAATCGACTTCCGAAGGGAACGAATACGGAAGGTTGTTAGAATTATCGATGGTTGATGTTGTAGACGTGATGGCGTTAGTGTGCGTGTACCCTTGAGAGGTTGACGCGTACGTCGTAGAGTAGCTGTACGCAGGGTCGGCAGAAGTAAACGTCGGTACTTGCTGACTGTACTGCGTCGACTCGTTACTTTGATACGGATAATTCAACGAAGTGTAGTCTGAATGAACTTGAGAATTTGCCAGACTCGTGTTAGAATTCTGCGGTGCGCTAGTATAAGCGGCCGAGCCAGGGGTCGACACATTCGGGTACTGAACACTATAAAACGTCTGCGAATAATCAGCACCAAATTCAGGCTCGCCCTTCGTTGCCGACACCTGCATATGTGCGAAATTCTGTGCGATCATGTCCGTTTGGTTGGCTGAACTGTAGGCGGAGACGGAAGACAATGAAGACTCGGGTATTGGGCCCATCGGATTAATGTACTGTTCGTAACCTTGTTGCGGGTTCACGTTTGAGGAAAACGTCTGTGAGTCTGTGACGACGGTAGTATTATTTTGCGCAGCGTACGAATTTGAATAGTACGGGTTTGAGTAAATCTGCTGTTCGGACGTATTAGCGGAGAACTGTGGCGGTGTGTACGTAGAATATCCGTAGTTCATGTCCTCGTGCGAAGGTTTCTCGTACGGTTTGTTTGTTGGGAACAGGTAGTTGGAAGGTATGCCGTAAGGCTCTGCTTCCGGCCCGTAAAGGTACCGGTCGTACGGGCTGGCCACGGCCTGCAGCGGAGGCATTACGACGCCGTCCGGCAACTGCATCTGATTAACGTCGGTTGCTGCAACAAATATTGTTCATTGACTTGCTATGTTGCAGTTGTTTTATTTGTAGTTACAAGAATATAATGCTATTTTTTGTTTAAAAGAAGACTTTATAAAATTATAATGTTAGTTTGTCGTGTGTAATTGACATAACATCATGCCTATAACCCCCGAAGGGTTAGGCAGAGGTGTACCCATTAGTCCGCCCACATTTCGCTAGTTATATATATTTAAGTCCCATGTAATAGGGGGCCAGCCTATTGTGGGACTGGTGTCACTTATAAAATATTCATGTAAACATAAATTAACTTATAATGTATCAAAAAATATTTACATGTTTAAATTATTATGATTTATAAAATACTAAATGATGTGTACATACCTTCAGAGCCAACCGGTGTCGGTCGCACAGAAGTAGGATAAATGCTTTCAGGATAGTACGAGTCTAGAGGTATGGGGTCCACGGAAGCTGCAACAGAATGTTATCAAGACTATTAATGACGACACGTTAGACTCAGTGGCTGAGTGATATGCTGCTACACTGCGTGTCGCGGTTTCGATCCCCTTACGGAACAAATATGGCTCGCAGACTGTTTTTCCGGGTCCTGCTTTTTGTTTCTTTGTTTCTCTGTTTATCTGAGATTATTTGTTTGTAAACGCAACCCCGTTACAAGAGAAATTCCTAGTGTGGTACAACGTTTTAAGGACAGGAAAAGAGAAGAGAATAGTGTATTTTAGGTTGTAAAAAATCAATTCTTTTGAATTGATTTTTTCAAAATCAAATTTCAAAATCGGATAAATAGTTTTTACTATTTATCCGATTTTGAAAAAATCACTTACGGAAAGCTACATTATCAGCAAGTAACACCCCCCTTCTCCTTCCTTCAGTCTTTTTTTTGCGCAAAAAAAAGATCACGTGAAAGATTCCGCGGGCAATAACTAGTGAAAAGTTGAATATTACCTTGCGGTGTACCACTGCGACTGTTCCTATTCTTCATGTACGGTAAATAGTCCTTCAGCTTGCGCGAGCCGCCGGGAGCCGGTGCCGGAGCGGCGGTAGGTGCCGGGGCCGGGGTCGGCGGGGTCGACGATGTGGGGGTGGGTGTCGATGCTGTTGGGGTTAAAAATGATGTAGAACTTTTTGTGACATGGAAGATCTGTGCTTTGACGAATTACACGAATATAACAAATTCCCGATGCGAGAAAGTTTGCAATATTTTTTTACCGTTAGCTTCCTTTTAATCTTCATAATAATTAGTTGGGATTTTATCCCTATGGATACGCGCTATTAGTGTAATGAAACCCATAAACTGGGCTTTCAATTTAGTTATAAAATACGTGCCATTGTAAAATTAACTTTAATACCTACACAAAAAGATTAGTTTGCATAAAAAATAATGACTTTTTTTTTAATAGTAGTGAAGAATTACATTTTTAATGTGTACTATTAAAAATAGGTTAAAAATAACACTTCCACACATCCTTCTTATTATACAAGATCAGGTGTCAATCTAAAATCGACTTTATTTACCCTAACATAAGGTTGATATTGATTTAATCAGATGATGCCTTCTACCTTTGCCTGTGTGCTTGTTGAGCAGCTGCGCCCTCTCCTCCTCCTGCACCTGGCACGTGGAGCGCAGGCGCGTGAGCAGCTGCGACACGTTGTGCGACAGCTTCTTGTAGAACTCCTGCCCCTTCTGCGACTTACCGAGTAGCTCCTCGTATGTGTCGTACGAAGTGATCAGGGCTGGGAAGCAAGAGTTCCAAGTTTATAAATCTACTACCACTCGCCCCGCGACTTCTTCCCCCCGTTTCATCCTCTTAGGGGGTGAATTTTGGATAATCCTTTCTTAGCGGATGTATAGTAACTATAAATAAACTACCTCCCTGCCGAATTTCAACTTTATTATGTCAAACGGTTTTTGATATTTCGTGATGAGCGAGTGAGTGAGTGACCTTTCACTTTTTTACTTAAATCTATACTAATAATATTCTCCAAACTAATTTCGGTCCCAGCGTCCAATCTCAAAGAAGATTAGAACTGAATGCAGATGAAACCGTGGGGTGTAATTAGTGCTTACATAAGTTGTTTAAAAATGAAACCCTTAAAAACATACGGAGAGATAAAAAAGGTGACGGATTGCGGGCGGCGTGCTAGTAGAATTATTGGAGGTGATTACGCCCGAGCCTTTGCCGTTTCAGATCGGTACTTTAATATAAATAATAACCATGTGGTTGAAATAAATGTGCTCTTAGTGCAAACAAAATATTCACCATTTATAAGTCCCTCTCGTTTTCTCAATACATCGGACAGCAGACGTCTAGAGTCGCCGTAGGATGCGTATACTGACGTTAGCTTGTTGATTATATTCTCCTGGGCTGCCAAGTTCGCCTCTATGATGTGAATCTAAAACAATAACAAAAAAAATTTAGAACAAAGAAACATGTTCAATAACTTTTCATGTTCTTTAAATATTTTCAGTGTAAACAATTGTTAGTTGGCCAATACAGGAAAAATAAAAAATAACATACATACATACATAAACTCACGCCTTTTTCCCATGGGGGTAGGCAGAAACTATAGAACGCCATCTGCTACGATCCTTACATACTCCTTTCGCCTCATCTACGTTCATACATCTCGTCATACAAGCACGCCGGTTACGAGTACTCCGCACCTGACCTTTCTGCAGGACCTCACTAATAAGGTCAGTGTAGGTCTTCCTAGGGCGACCCCTCCCGGCGTTGCCACTCACCTCTGCCATATAAATACCTTTTGTCAATCGTCTTTCACTCATCCTCTCAACATGACCGAACCATCTAAGCATACCCTTTTCTATCTTTGTCACTACATCTTCTTTTAATCCGCAACGGTCCCGTATAACCTCCCCCCCCGGAGGGTCCCGGGTAACGGTCCCGTATAATAAAAAATAATAAATAAATAATAATCAATGAAAATAAAATTTCTGTCCTGTAACACTTTTAGATCACTGTTTAGACAGTAAACTTTGTTTTCAGGAACATAAAGTGCTTGAAAATGAAGTTGAATAACAACCGCCATGGCACAAGCATTCACCATAAAGGAATAAGTGCGAAATCCAAACCCACACAGAGAAGAAGATAGGAAGGCATCACAGAAGCCAATAGCAGTCTTCTTCATTGTTTGTCTAATTTTGGACTTATCAGCCAAAGAGGTCCACTGCTGGACATAGGCCTCCCCTAAAGATAACCACAATAACCAGTCCAGCCCATCCAGCGCAACCTTTACCAGGTCATCAGTCCACGTCGTGGGGGGCCTTCCGGTACGTGGTCGCCACTCGAAAGCCTCACGACCCCAACGGCCGTCTGCTCAACGGGCTATATGTTTCAGTGATAAAGTGCATTATTGAATGGCAACAGAAAATTGAATCTGCCCTAATAAAATACTGACCGTAGGGTTATGTTTCTTTAGCTCCTGTTTGTATATCTCCTCTTTAGGCTCGTTGTTCCTCGCCAGCAGTTGCGCTGTGATGTCGTCACTGG
The DNA here is from genome assembly GCA_949774945.1 of Hoplodrina ambigua. Classification (NCBI taxonomy): domain Eukaryota; kingdom Metazoa; phylum Arthropoda; class Insecta; order Lepidoptera; family Noctuidae; genus Hoplodrina; species Hoplodrina ambigua. The sequence goes on along the minus strand of OX458969.1, from coordinate 2,457,658 downwards.
TCACAGCCTCTCTCAGCTGCTGTATCAGCGAGTCGCGTTGTGTCTGCATCTCGCGCACTTTGCCGACTACACGACGCATTTCTGCCATAGTCTCGCGGTCTAAGCCCACTGTTGGGAATAAAACATGTATTGGTAAGAGAACTCTGTAATATCAAGGGCTGAATACCTGAAGTATCCTAATTAAATGAAGGCATCTATCAAAAATTTAGGCTTCAAGGGTATGACAATGAAGACCGGTGAAAGTGCGGGCGGCGAGCAATCGTGGCGTAATACACAAGAGGCGAAATGTGCACTAGACAGTTTTTATGATATGTGACGTCACAGCGGTTAACATTGAATAGTGTCAGCAGGCGAAGACGTCGGGATAGCCATAGGTAAATTCCTTTTTCCTATTTATTTTTATAGTGCTTGGCCCCAATACTTGTTTAATAATTTAACTTAGCGCGGAATTATTCTGCTTAATATTATTATTATTATTTATTAGAACACTAACCAATATTTTCAATGCTGGGTATCTTGGACTCCAGCACATCCAAGGGTTGCGCTAACAGCCTCAGGTTGGTGATGTGCAGCGTCATAGCCTTGTGCAGCACCTGGTTGCTCTCGTTGGTGCGCGCATGCGCCTCTTGGTACTTGTGGTACTCGCGGGACAGCTCCGTCTGCACTATGGACGGGGGGCGAGGACCCATTATTTTTTGATATTCTTTTTCTTTTGCTGTTTCTTCCTGAAAAGATAAAAAAAATATTAAATGTTTCGATTTTTTTTTTAAAGGGCTTTTGCCGTGGTTTGACTTTAGAACAGTGTCATAGAGGTTTGTAATTTCTTTCATGACTAAAATATCTTATATTGGATATTTTGTGGAAGTTAACTACAGAAGGAAAAGACTGGTTTTTTCTACCTATTCGCTAAAAAAATCAACAATACGAATACTGCTTCCAACCCTAATTCCAACCTATAATTTGGCTAATGGACTTTTCTGAGCAAAAGTGTTATAGTCAAAAAGCAGATGTTGTTTGAACATTCACTCATTTACTAAACAGTAAATTTCTAAAATTATTTGCCATAGCAATATGGAGCTGAAATTGGGCTGATAGACAGTTTATAGGTCAGATTTCGGGACAGGGCCGAATTTAGGACTGGGGACTTTGACTTCAAAAGTTACTAAGACATAAATGTCACACTTACCTGTATAATTTCTTTGATTTCGCCCAAAGAATCTTCGACGTCGCTGATGATCTCCGCGAGGTTGTTCATAGAGTCCACCAGCATCTGTATGATCTCGGTTTTAGCATTCATCGCAGCGCATCTGTCCACTATCTCTTGAGGCACTCTGAAAAGCACATGTCATATAATATCCTTAATTTTGAGATAAATATGTTCGACGACACTAACGACTAGTGGTCTAGTGGTAGCAAAGCGCGACCGCTGAGCGAGCTGAGAGGTCTTGAGTCTGATTCCCAGGTCGGGCAGTGTTAGTGGGTTTTTCCATTAGGAATTTCTCAGTTACAGCCTCGGAGTCTGGATTTGTCCTGATCTGTGATCTGAGCCTGGTTGATGGCAACAGGCTCGCTCCTTATCACATTATGAGGCCAATTAGAATTCAATGCAGTCATCTGGGCCCCACATGAGACTAAATATAGTCTCATGTTGGAGCGAATACAAAATAAATTTGTTAGATTTTTATATTTGAGGCTCTATGGAGTGTATCCATTTTACCCGCTTATGTATCCAACCCTGTTTATATTAGGCATGGTTGGATACAACGAGCTGAGAGTTAGGCGTGAGTTCGCATTTGTCCTATATTTATTTAAATTAATTAGAGGCAAGAAACATCACGCCAACATTTTAGAGTTAGTGTGTTTGAGTGTGCCCGACAGATATGTGTGGCGGCGACGTCGGCCTCAGCTGCTGGCTGTACCTCGTGGCCGCACTAATCTGTTAATAGAGGCGCCCCTGACGCGAGCGCTTCGCACTCTTAACATTGTAGCAGATGAGATAGACATTTTTGCTTGTACACTGAGTGAATTCACAAGGATAACATTATATGTAACAAGTTTTAGAAGATAAGTTTGTGTTCTTGTGTTAGATTTGCTTCACTATTGCATTGGGTTCTACCTGTAAAAATAGTTGTAAGTGATGATTTTAAATAAATAAATAAATTAAAACATAAAACCTCTGCCTAACCCTTCGGGGATTACAGGCATGATATTATATCTATAATATAAATAATACTCACTTCTGAACAGACTCAATGACATCCAGCTGGTCCAACTGCAAGGAGGACATGAACTCTGTCAGCTCCGTGTTCTTGGCCTCCACCATAGTGACGATGTTGCGCAACATCTTGGCCTTCTCCTCGGAGTACACCGAGGACGCCTCGTGAGCCACCATCGGAACCAGTCGGGAGAATACATCGGTGCCTGACACCTGGCGAGGAAAAGCTTTAGTAAAAGAGGAACGAAGAAGTGCTGATTCAAGCGTCATGTTCGTGAACAGGTGCAGATAGTAGAGATTAGTTATTTCTTAACTTCCATGACTTATATTGCTCTTCACCTACAGCTGAGGTACAGCAAGTAACATTGAAAGACTAGGATAATTTTAAACCAAGACCATTTGCCATTTGGATTTTTGTCCTATTGGAAATCTGTAGGGGAGGCTTATGTTCAGCAGTGGACGTCCTATGGCTGATTTGATGATGATGATGACACTGCCATTTTGAGACACTCAAAGACTTAATTTTAGATTTGAAAATACATTTTTTTTTTTGTTTTTTTTTCTAGGAAAAAATTATCTTCAAGTAGCAACCCGCGTCGGCTTCGCACGGATACAATGTGGATACTAACTGTATGTATAAACCTCCCTCTTGAATCACTCAATCTATTGATGAAAACCGCAAAAAATCCTTTGCATAGTTTAAAATAAAATCTAAAATGTGTACAGACGGCGGTTTGTGACTTTGTTTTATATTACGTAGAGATGTTATTAGTATGACACACAACTTTAATGTGTCTTTTACACTACATTTTGAAATAGATTCCATTACAAAAAAAAAAAAATAGTTTTGTAATTCCACTCACCTCCGGATCATTCAAATTGATGGGTAAAGCTTTCACCAAGCAAACAGGCTTCATATCCGACAGCAGATCTTTCTCAGGCACTTCCTCATGATAAATGAACTCGTTTTCATTCTTCGCAGCTTTCCGTTTCCCCTCCACAACATCATTGGTGAACGTGAGAGCTTCCTGAGTTATTTGTGTGGGTTCTATGTACTTTGCCAGCTTTCTAGCATCGGCTAGCTTTTCGACAGCTTGCTGGTAGAAAGCGACGCGCTCGCCCATCTTTTGTTGTTCCTCTGCGTGCATGCCTGTGGGAGGATAAATACTGATTAATGTGCTGAAGGTACCTTGTGAGTTGTGACATAGTAGGGTATTTGTAGCTCCCTACGTAAGATTTTAAGTATTATTTCTTTCAAGATAGGCTCCTGCATTTGAGGTCCTGCACCTTGCAACTGCAGTCAAACTTTATAAATATACCAGCTGGTATATTCCATAAAAACTCTCTCTGTAAATTTAGGTAAAGTAAGCTTGAGAAGAGCTGTCATCCCACCTTATGTTTTGGACCAAGTCAGGCATTTATTTCAATTAGACCATTTACAGGCACTTTTGAATTATCAAGGAAAGCTTAAATTCACTAAGGAAGATTTTTACAGAATAGCACTAAATGTTATTCTAGCTACCTGTAAGTAGCTGTATATTATATTTGACTGTATATTAGACTCTAAAATGTGATCAACAGCTACAATTTGTATTATTAAATAATGAATAAGTAAATATAACTGGCGAAATGTGGGTGTACTAATAAGTACACCTCTGCCTCACCCTTCGTGGATTACAGGCGTGATGTTATATGTTGTATGTAAGTAAATATAATTGGACTAACCAAGGTTATTCAATAAAAATCATCCATTAAACTTATTTATTTCACAGATGTTTGCCGAAACGCGACGTGTAATAATAATAACTATACCATCACAGCCAATTTGCGGGTAAGCATAATGGCTAGATGTGTCACATACTCATATTGTTAGATCAATAATCTCAACTGCGTCATTCATTGTGTGCGGGCACGGTACGCGTTTAATTCATTTGCCTCTTAGCACTCACATTACAATAACAGTTTGTGACGCGAAATTCAAGGTCTAATTAGGAAGTATCTCTTTATTGTGAGTTATAGTAAAACGGAAAGTCATTATCCCACCATTTCTCGAATGATATAACATCACGCCTGTAATCCCTGAAGGGTTAGGCGGTGGTGTACCCATTAGTAGGGACACCCACATTTCGCTAGTTATGTTTAAGTCCCAAGTAATAGGCGAGCCTACTGTCATAAAACAGGTACAAATCCAGACCCTGAGGCTGCTACTGAGAAATTCTTGATGGATAAATTCACAAACTCTTAGCCCAACCTGGGAATCGAACCCAAAACCTCATGTTCAGCAGTCTCGCTCCATCGTCAACTCATTAATCCATTGTTAATTACGTAAAATTATCTAATACACACCTTGATACAAGCAAACGACACAGCCAACGTAAGAATACTTGAATGAGAGATATCTATGCCAGTAGTTGTACAGTTTTGTGCCGATAATCTCATGTACTACGTCAATGCCAGTGGAAGGGCCCAGTAGAGCCAGCGAGTTCTTGTAGAAGTACATCACTTGAGTTGCTACGGCACCTGTGAGTAGATAGGAAGATTTAGGGTGAATTAAAACAAAGAAAAGTGATGACATGATCCTGCATGGATTGCTGGCAAAAATTATTTTTGCAATATACTGTACCTTTGCTAATACTTATAATTCTCTGTATATTTGTTTAAATTTTGCCACTTGTAAAATAACAAATAGCGTTAAATTTGAATCTACTAATATTATAAAGCACAATTTTTATAAATATATTTTTTTTACACACTTATCTCTAAAAGTACTGGTCCAAATTCTTTAGCTAATTGGATACAATATTATTCCTGAGTGCTATAGACTATATTTTACTATAATAAATATGGGATTCATAAAAAAAATTCATGAGAACAAAGTCATAAGGAAAAGTTAGTAAATGATAAACACTACAAATGTTTTTGTCTCAAATGTATGTCATTTATTGTCTGTATGTTTTTGTTTGTAAGTTGGTGAGACTGCTCATTATATTCCTATGCCGTGTTTGTAGAACAGTTTCTGGTATATTTAGTCAAAAAACATCTCTTTATGTTGATGGATATTTTCTCTTTATCATTCATCAGCTTTCTTCAATACATTACTGTAAACTAGAAAAATATAAACTTACCAACTACACTAGGTTTCCTAGTATCCTGAATACTCTTATCAAGGATACACTCCTGAGCTTGCGCAAAACAAATCTCCTGCATCATCCTCATAATCTCCGGACACACATCTACTCCAGACGGTTGCGGTAACTGTTCTCGTAAGTACTGGAAGACCCATGCAGCTTGTTGGAACTGGGTGCAAGCTGCCTTGAGGCTGTCTGCTGTGTTCCGCGGTTCTGATGCGCCAAGTTGAGTGAGAAGTGCCCCCACATTGTACAAGATGTTTGCCATTTCAAATCTTATGTCTGCAAGGTTTCTGTTCATGTTTGCGTACAGGTCTTTCCTTAAAGTGGAAAAAGGAAAGCATATGAATAGCATTCATTATTTAATCTTACTTATCATCACATCTGTCATCCTGCAGCGTTACTCAGAGGTGTACCCATTAGAACACCCACATTTTGTCAGTTATGTTTAAGTACAATGTAATATGGTGTGAGCCTATTGCCATCAAACAGGCACATATCTAAACTCTGAGGCTGCTACTGAGAAACTTGTGAAAAAAAAACTTAATAACACTTCGCCCAAACTGAGAATTTTACCCAAGACCTCAAGCTTAGCAGTCGCACTTTGCAATCTCTAATGAGGTAGTCTAGTATTTAATCTTACTACTAATATAAATACGAAAGTTTGGATGAATTTAGCACAGAGATACATAGCACATGGGCTTCTTTTTGTCCTGAAAAATTTAAGGGTTCTGTGGGATATTATATGACATGGATGTCTGCATGAAATTGTGTACAGAATCTACTGAGAAATATTAGTGACTAATCATTTAATTGACAGGTTGATTCATAATTTACTAGCTATTATCTTATTCTCAAAACACATTTGGCTATTTTTAATTCAGCCTTTCACAATTGCCTAAATATATTCAAAGAAGTTTATAAACGTAGCCAGTCTCCAAACAAAAGTTTCATAAACTCTTTATCAGACAATGATGTTATCAACATCATGCACACCTCATGTAAACAACTTGATACCTACTATCATGATTCATACAAACATTAAAGGGAAAATCGATGGGGATTAAAGTTGTGTAAGTGTTAATTAGATTTACCAGCTGAAGGAACACGCAGCAGGTTGACCTTTGGCCATCGGGAATCGGCTTTGCAGTGACCGCAGCTGACAAAAATATCTGATTAGGGCACTCAACCCCGAAGAATCGATTGTAGGTCGAACGGCCGTCGACCGCAAACCTTCCAACTGATGTATTTCATTGTTGTAGCTGTCTGGATCCTCTCTATAAGCTTCCGCAATGTACTAGAAAAAACATACAACGTAAAAAGGCGTGACAAAGAAATTTTGAAAGTAGGTAACTTTATCAAAGATTACGAGACCTATATACCTGTTTCAATTTTGGTCCAAAATGCGTGTTCTCGTGGGTCACCTTCAGTTCAAAACTTATCATGGGTAGTTTTGGAACGGCCTCCATGTTTTCCAAAGCTGTTTTTGCCCGTTTTAACTATTTTTCACTCGGTAAAACAATTTCATCACAAATTAGCTTATTTGTTCCACTGTCATTTTTTTGTGTTTTAATTTAGAGGATGTTCCTCTTGTTCCAGTTACGGTTATATTAGTACCGGTTATCACTAGAACGGCACTCTGATATTCTCGAGACGTGATAATTTTTATATTTTACGTTTTATCGCAATATGAAAGATGGATTCCCAACTAAAGAACACAATAAGCAGTGTGGTTTATGGATTCAAAAGTAAGAATTAGTTTGATTTATAAATGTTCTTTACTTCTTGTTTCAAATACCGAAACTGAGATTTGAATAACCGAAAACAAAATCAAATATTTTATCTGTGCTCATCACAAACAAAAAAAAAAACAATGTTCCAAAACATCTATAGTCTATCACATCTATGGTATTATTGGCATTTCTGTCATTTGCCGTAGTGTTTGGTTTGGCGTTTGTTACTTGAATAGTAATTTTGCAATTTTCAGCTACGTAAACTACAAAACGAGAGAATCATATATGTAGATTGCTAAAGATCTTTAAACATGAAGTTGAAAAAGCCCAAAACTGATGGAGAGGTAAAGTTCCTATATGAATGTCCATTGTTTACATGCGCTTGCTTCAGGGTCATTACGGCGAAACATTCACATATATATTACTCTGTTGATATCCTTTCTACAATACCACAACCCATTGCGAACATAAACTGCTTCGATCATAGCTTCTTTTTGAACCATCGTACCCATATTTTCAGGAGGTGGCTCCTGTAGTACCTCCACAAGCCGAGATCATTGAAGCCGATTTGTACAAGCGCTCGTACTTCGGCCCTGATGTTCCAACCTTGGAACTAGAGTGCTGGGAAGAGGAGCTATCGGAAGTCCAGCTCCAGGCCTATAAGAATGCTGACAATGAGTACAAGAGTATTCAGAACAAGCTTGATGATATGGTAAAGGATACAGGCGGCGAGATTGTGTACAATGGTGATCAGTTTACAGCTTATCAGTTACTTGGGAAGTAAGTCATGGAGTTTTTTATCTTTCATATAACTAGTCAATCCTAAAAGTCTTATTTTTCCAGTCTTTTCTTGGAAAACATGGTCACATTCTATTCAATATTAGGAAAGTATAATGGAGAACTGTAAAATCAGTACCACAGACTGTTGTCTGGTCCATGGGTTTTTTTTGTGTTGATGCAGCATTTTATTAGCATAATACTTCAACACTTCCACTTTGAGTTGTCAGTTGCAGTGCAAAAGCGATGTCCACACCATTGTGCTTTCACGTTCTGTTTTGAGGTAGTTTTAATGCATGCCTTATTGTATGCGCTTTTGTGCTTCATGCGTCAGATGAATGTGAAAGTGGTGTGGACATAGCTAAACAGCATTGCAGGTTTTGTCGCATGAAGAGCTGGAAGAGACTTTTCTATGCCAATAATCTATTATGTTAGTGTTGAGAATATATGGCTGCTACATAATTTACGTATTCTACGTTCACTTATCACATAATTAAGAATGAATAAATAAGTTAATGCAGTATTTACCAAACTGTACTTTCAATATGGTAGAAGCAACATAAGATTTCACCATATTTGTAGCTCAGCAGTCTACAAGGTATAATAAAAAAAAATTTTTTGTTCAAACTACATTTCATTTTCAGACAACCTGTGCTGAAGGATTTAGAACGGCAAAGTGCAGACATCATTAGATCGAGGTCTCGCTCATTGTCTATATCAAAAGAGAAAGAAAAGATAGCACCGAAGAGAGGTATGTAAAGTAGCCATACATGGGCCAAATATAAACTGCGTTAAACGGATGCCTGTGCGATTCCATACCAAAGTGCACTGTCGTGCGGATCGTACGGACGTCCGTTTAACGCGGATTCAGTCCTAAGAAATTATCCTGTATTATGGATGCATTTATGTATACAAACAGATCAGGAACCAGACTAATTTTTGGCTATACAAATATTTGTTCCCTGTGGAAATCGATTATGCAACATTCAGCGCAGCAGCCAATCATTCAGCCACCAGCAATGACATAATTTTTTTTATAAACTTAACTAAAATACCCATTTTGCTATCAACATACAAATGTGATATAAATAATTTATTTGTATAAAATACTTGTTAATACCAAAAGTAAGTCTTTATCATAAGCTGTTAGAGTAGAATTTAGCATATACATATTCCTAAGAACAAATAAATAAATAATCCTTTATCCATTGCTTCAGGACGTCCCAAGAAAATTCGCAATACAGAGGATGACCGTGACTACTCACCGTCACCTGAAAGAAACAAGTCTCCCGAAGTTAAACACAAAAAGAAGAAGAAGGATAAAGATAAGACAAAAGAAAAGGAGAAGGAGAAAGAAAAAGATAAAGATAGCACTAAGACTAAGGACAAGACCCTGGCACCTTCTAGTAAGTATCTACTTGCTATGCTTCTCCTATGTTTTTCTTTTTAATCTGCTAGAGAAATTGAAAATTTGGATGGTATTTTTGTATGCCTCGTTGGTCTAGTGGGCGCAAGCGCGACTGCTGTGCATGAGGTCTTGGGTTCGATTCCCAGGTCGGGCAAAGTGTTATTGGGTTTTTCCATCAGGAATTTCTCTGTAGCAGCTTCGGAGTCTGGATATGTGCCCGGTTGATGGCAATAGGCTCGCCCCCTATTACATGGGACTAAAAACATAACTGGCGAAATGTGGGTGTACTAATGGGTACACCTCTGTCTAACCCTTCGGGGATTACAGGCGTCATGTTATGTTATGTTATTTTTGTATAATATTCTTAATCCATACTCAAATTAAATATGTGAAAGAAATTCTGTCTGTCTGTCTGTAACACTTTCACGACTAAACTACTGAAATGATTTTGATGATATTTGGTATTGGGTAAATAGGACATGGGCTACTATTTATTTCGCAACTACGTCTGCGTCCGCGTAACCAACATTTACACAAAGTCGCGGGACAAAGCTAGTAAAAATATATCACGTTGGCTTTGACAGTTCTTGCAACCGTTAACTAAGACAAGACGCTAGTTAATAATTTCTGACTTCACTCAGATTTTTTCTTGGGAGTGATACTATAAATGTAAATTTTCAGTATTTTTTTTTTAACCTTTGTACGCCTTTTCATAATTTGCGCCACTGAATGATTACTATATTTTTGTTTGTCCCCACAGATGTACATAGCGTGGTAACGAACGTGCGTCCGTCTGAAGCCACAGCCATTGGCGGCTTGCTTACAGGCAGCGCAACAAAGACTACTGCTATTGTTGACTTGACTAAAGATGAGGGTAATAAAAATGTTGCGGATTCTCGTGAGGTCTCCTTTAATAAGTTGCAAGGTAAGTTCCTGACTAAAAGAAAGAAAGGAAAACTGTTTGTTCACGCGAAAATAAACAAAACCATTATAAACAAAACCAAGATAAAAACAAATTGGTATTAAATCTAAAAAATAAAAAATACAAGTAAGAAATAATGCTTGATTTACGTAAACCGGAATAGACACTGTTGTTTTTTTACGTTTTTTATGGTTTAACATGTAAACGGTTATTGATTCATGATATTGTAATGTGTGTATTGTTTTTTTGTAATTTTGGTAGCTTTACCTTCTGTTGTGATTTAATTTTAGTTTTTTGTAATGTAAATTTCGAGCACAATTTAAATTGTTATACGAAATAAATAAATTATAAATAATAATAATAAATAAATGCGTCACTACCGCGCGAAACGGCTGACGCTCAGCATAATGCCGTGGTCCGTGCACGAAGGTACGAAACGGCGGTGTGATTAACCAAAATGTAAGGTTATGTTAGTAGATAAGATCCTAGTACAGGATTTCAGTATACATGGTAGAAAAGCTTTTTTACAAAAAAATATCACCGCCTTCAAAAATCACAAAATAAAAAATAACTTTAGCTTGGAAGTCGGCGGCTTTGGTTTTATTTCTTGTTATGTAGGTATTGCCACCGACTTCCAAGCTAAAGTTATTTTTTATTTTGTGATTTTTGAAGGCGGTGATATTTTTTTGTAAAAAAGCTTTTTATTTTTCACTTTTTAGTGCTTGTGTGTTAATATTTGAAATCCTTACATAAAGCCCTTTCAAACAATACCACACACGATATATTTAATTTTGGAAAGTGGTAGTGGGGGTTGATGTACCACCTCCCCACTTCCTTTAGTCAGTCATCGACTACACGTATAAAGCAATTTTTCTTGTTACGGCGGTTCTGCTGTGATTTTACAAGGAGTTCCGTTCCATATCTCCAAAGTTCATCATCAGATCATGACAATATTCCTATGGGACCTATTCGGGACTATACTCTTTCAAACAAAAAAAGAATTATCCAAATCGATTCATAATTGGCGGAGTAATCGTTGAACAAACACACAAAAAAAAAAAAAAAAAAAAAAACAAAAAAAACATACGCGTCGAATTGAGAACCTCCTCCTTTTTGAAGTCGGTTGAAAAGACATCGTGACTCAAACTTTTACCATGAATTCTGTTTAAAGTCAAAGTCAAATTATTTATTTAAAATAGGCCATTAAATAAGGAACTTTTGAATGTCATATACAAGAAAAAAAATATATTTGAATCTAGTTGCCCCTTCCAAAAGGCAGTTTTATATAGAGAAGAATTCCTATTTTTTATGAAGAAGAATTCCTAATATCAAAAGCGTTGAAATTTTTCGTCAGATAAAAAAATAAGCAACTGTTTCAACCAACTGTGCCAGTAATCTACATAGTAAAAAAAAATAGAGAAAATTCTTTATTTCGCCCGTGTAATAACTCCAGTCATAATTTTTGCCTTTTACAGGAAAAACATTCCCATCACTGGTAGTAGTGGCGCGTCCATACCTACGCTCGAAAGACCAGACAGCGGCGACGCCCTCAGACCGGTCCACATTGGACAGCAAAGTGAAGTCAGTGCTGATGCTTACGCCCATGAAGTTCACTGAGTGGCTCATTCAGCAGGGCCTGGTCCGGTCGGAGCAGTGGTGCGTTATACATGCCGGGAACAAGCTGAAACTTGGTAAGAATTTAATATACACAGTGTAAAAAGGCCTCCCAATTTTATAACAAAGGATTTAGAAGAAACAATAAGTGTGTTTACTTTTAAAAAATTGCTAAAGCACTACATTGTTAAAAACTAACACTAAGTAACACCAAGTACTACATTAAGTTTGAGCAACTTCTTGCTTCGCTTATCTGTGTCTGTGTATGTGGAAACTTGCTTTTGCTTTGTGTCGGACTCAGAACTTACATTGCATGTTTATTTTTAATTTTTTTCTAAGATTAATTTATAATTTATTATTTAAAAAAGAAAACTTTTTACAATACGCCCAACAAATTATGTATAGTTTTAAGATTCTCATGTCAGTGAATGTATATTCTTATGAGAATAAAGTTATTTCAAACCAGAAAATGATAAATCACATTATCACATAGCTGTTTACATATTGAATTACTGACTTTAAAGACCAAAAATTATTACTGGGATCTTTTTTTAATAATGTTGCTCAACTATTGATTGACTCTCGATAATATTTCAATACTATGGTGACCTCAAAAATTAGTACAATATCGATAGGGCTAAGGATAGTATTGTCATTTTAACAATATCCGATCGTATCAATCGGCAGTCTTAAATAATACTATTGATTAGCGCCAATACATCGATAGTATCTTTCTTTGAAATAAAATACATTTCTTTTTTCAGGCATGTACTCCGACGTATCAAAGTTCCCTTACTCGGGCGGCTACGTTTGGATATCCGAGTGCTGCCCCACACGATTCGTCTCCGTATACTCCAGCTCAATCTTCGAAGGAGCTACCTTCCCTCCAAGTGTTCTACTCAAACTAATATACCACTGGGCTTGTCAAACTAACGTACAAAACGTTGTACAATGGGTCAAAGTGGACAATTTGTACGTAAAAGGACTGTTTACCTGGCTCCGGGCTATCTGCACGTCAGCGATACATCAGCATTTAGGCCTCCTCGGTGGAGCTGGCAAGAAAGTAGAGGTCGGAGTCATATCCCTGGGTACGACCAGTCATGATGGCACACAGAGGCAGGTGAAGGTTGAAGTTTTGGGGGTGTTGGATCCTGTTGATAAATTGGTTAGTTGGAATTATTTACTTAAATCTATTTTAGTTCGCATTACAATAATTTTATTATTTTTTCCCGATTAAATCTCGGTCATGGCTGCCAGTCTCAATGGAAAGTAGCCCAGGTGTGATTTATCTAAAATAAAAACCACTATAAGTATTACAATAGACACAAACTTGTTTAAATTAAGCAACAAGAACCAAATTAATTATGATTTTAGATACATGGTGTTCACATAGTTTATTATATTGAAGACGACCACTTTTCATCATCATCATCACACCAACCGAACGACGTCATAGGCCTCCCCAAAGATAACACAATGACCGCGATCCTACGTTGCCCGCATCTACTTACTTACTTTTGTCAAGACTCTAAATTGTCTTATGAACCAGAATGTTCCCAGCATTATTATGTTGAATATAATCCTTTAATTATTAATATTCAATAAGGCTTCAATTCAAAATTGCTTTAATTCTGTCAAAGAAAAACCTTCTTTAGTCAAAATTGTGTCTACTTTTCGAAGTATTTTTTTTAATTACATTTAACGTTGATTAATATTTGAAATCTATTCTATTAGACTTCTTTACAAATGTTCATTTTAAAAACATCAACTTCTACTTCTAGATCCGTCTACGCGCAGTAGAACCATTAGCTGAACACGAAAAGAACTACAAAAAGCGTTTCCAAAAGATCCTGGAGCCCCTCTCCTCCTGGGTTCACCCATCATCAGTGATCCTCACCGACTTGACGGTAGACAAGGGTACCCTGGTGGCCATGGGCTTCAAGAATGTGCATCAAGCGTCGACCCACTCGGATGCGTCGGCTGCCAGAAACAGCAACGCCAATATCATGGAGTATCTGAGGAGAATAGTGCCAAGAATGTTCCAGAATACGCTCTCGTTGCTGTCCAGGCAGATTATTCAGCAGTTCTTGGATGAACTTGTTTGGAGAGAGAGGTGGGTTATTATGTTTTATCCTAACTAATATTATAAATGCGAAAGTAAGTTTGTTTGTTACCATTTTACATTTTTTTAAGTGATTGATTTTAACTAAATAATTGAAATGACAGGACACAGGTAATTTTTTCCGCGACTTCGTCTGTGTCCGCGGTAACCGAAATTTACGCGGTCGAAGTCGCGGGCAAAAGCTAGTATTTTAATAAATGAAACTGATGCAATTATATACCGGTGTACATTTCTTTGACTACCTCGTCTAATGACGGTGTAGTGGTCGCAAAGCGCGAGCATGAGGTCCTGGGTTCGATTTCCAGATCCGGCAAAGTGTTATTAGGTTTTTCAATCAGGAATTTCTCTGTCTCTCAGAGTCTGGATTAGTACCCGGTATAGGGCAATAGGCTTGTCCCCTATTACATGGGACTAAACATAACTGGCGAAATGTGGGTGTACTAATACACCTCTGCCTAACCCTTCGAGGATTACAAGCGTGATGTTATGTTATGTAGGTACGGCATCACTCCGGGCCAAGCGTTCGACAACATAATGATCCACATATTCGAGCAAAGTAAGATGGAGGCCAAGGACCCAATCACAGTGCGTCTCAACAAGATCGCTGCTAACCCATTCAAAAACTGGAAGTATCCTAGTGGGAAGGTAAGGGCCTAATATACCCATACTTAATATATATTTTTTTAAGGTTTTACTAAGAACTGATTCAGTTCACACGTACCACTACGTCATGGGCGTAGCCACGGTGAGGCAGACTAGGGCGCTTGCCCCACCCTGACTGGCTCATGGGAAATTTTTTAATATTTAAATCATCTATGAAAACTAATATTCTAACCAAAAGCATAACATTTAAAAAGAAAATATTTTATAATCCAGAAATTATACCTTTCTTGTTTTGTACATTTGATTACAATGTAGGTACAAATATTTTTCGGTATTGCCCTACCCAAAATCAAACCTTGGTTACACCAATGAGGCGAAAACAAAAAAAAAAACCAATCGGTAGAGCTATTTTCGAGTTTTTGTAACACTAACAAACGGCAATTTATTTTTATTTATTACACAATAATAATATTTAAGCAACCAACCTTTGTATTGTTGGGAAAAATCAATAATACGGTCTTTGTTTCGGCGACAGATGTTTCCTTTCTAAGTTTTTATGAAAAAATAACCGAGTTGCGCATGCGCAGCTATCAAACTTCTGTTGAATCACTGCCATCTATATACTTGATCTTTTTTAGAAGCTGTAATAGCACGAGCATTATTAATCTAAATTGTTATCGTAGAAACGAGAAAAGCTAGAAGAACCTGAGCCGGAAACGGGTCGCGGTAAGCGCGGGCGCAAGAAGAAGGAGCCGTCGCCCTCGCCGCCGCCCAAGAAGAGGAAGAAGGAGAAGACCACCTACGTCGAAGACGATGATGAAGAGGTCAGTATTACGTTACTTGCTGCATGTATAGGGCCTAAATTGCCGATCCCGGGCAAAAACTTCAAAAAACCCGGACATTTTAGTGAAATAAAAATTTCTTCCCGGACACGCCCAAAAAAAAAATGTTTACAGTCGTATAAGAGAAACGGTGATCGAATAAAACCGACCGATTAATGCCAGCAATCCAATCCAAATCAAATTATAACGCACACTATTTAAAGCCCTTACTTGTATGACAACTTATTACTGTATCGATAACCCGTCGACACACATTGTGCTCTTTTCTACCCGACTGCAAGGAAAAGGTTATGTTTTTCGCGCCTATCTTTGTATGTTTGTTTGTAATATTATTCCCTCATATCTTTCAAACCACTCGATGGATTTCCTAGCAATTAACACACTTGCGGTGAAGCGGATTTCATGTCGCATTGGCCTCTAAGAAATCCGTTGATGTCGATACTATCTAACGATACCTGACCGGTCGAGCAGTGCAATCCGCTTAATGCCGTGTGTTAATCGCCATGTAAAGGTAGAGATAAACTACTATAACTTGACGCTCCCCTCCATATTGCCATATCAATGTGTGTAAAGTCACATCCATATGAAAGAGTTTGTATGTAGTTGTGAGTAATCGTCTTCAGTAGCAGACTAGGATATTTGTTTGTCAACTAATCATAAATAGCCGACCGCGCACGACGACGCATCTGTTATTTTCATAGAGAATGTTAGTGCAGCGCCATACTAATAATAAAGAGTAATTTTTGACGCCGCTAGTCGAGCAACAAATCGGTGATTTGTTTTTGTTTCGAGAGCCGTCTCAATACGCACACATGCGTTGTGAGTCTTTTTAATACTATTACAAACACTTTCAAACGTTTTGAATTGTAGAATGGCGCGTCATGTTACTGTAGTTTATCTCTAACGTTAGATTCGTCTCATATAAAACCAAGAACTGTATAACTAATCATAATTGTCTACCAACAGATCCCTCTAGCCTTAAGCCGTAAATCAACTAAAATAAAAGAAGAGAAAGACAAACCAAAGGAGAAGAAGGAAGCAGAGCCCACAGCCCGCAGCCGGCGCACGAACAAGGCGAAGTCGTACGTAGATGATGACTTGGATGACATACCGCTGAAGAATATCAAGAAAGAAGTGAAACCTGAAGAGACTGTGTCCATGGAGAGATATTACTTCGGACAGATCGGAGGGAATGCGGACTTTAAGAAGATGGCTATAGCTGTTGAGGTGAGTTTCTCAAAATCAACTTATGATTACAATAATATAATACTAGCTTATGGATTAATGGCTTGTGAATGTCGGTTATTTTTGGGCAGAATCATATTTTTTTTAACCGACCTGTAAACCGATGTTCTCGAGCCGACGCGTATGTTTGTTTTTTTTTTAATGTATGAACACACAATTTTTTACGGAGTAGTCCGATTTTGATAAATCTTTTTTATTGGAAAGGGTATACCCCGAACTAGGTCCCATATAAATATTGTGATGATCTGATCATGAACTTCGAAGAACGGAAGAACAATTATTCATTCAATAAGAATTTTGTAAATAGCTGTTATTTTCACATTATAATCACGTCAATTTGATTTATTATCTACAATCTACATTAAAAATAAACTAAACCGATTTCCACAGTGTCCAGTCTGCCACGAGGAGTTTAACGAGAACATCTCTCTAATGACACACCTGTACGGGCACGCCGTGTCCCCGGCGGCCGACGGCTCGGACCCGGCGCAGTGCACGTACTGCCTCGCGCGCTTCCCTACGCAAGAAGAGCTCGATACGCATCTCAAACACAACCATCCGGCTGACACCAAGTCGCCCGAACTGTTCACGTATGCTTGCTTGATTTGTGAGGTGAGTTAGCATTATCATGAAGTGTTTATATTATTTTTAATAAAATTTATACTAAACATTGCCTCATACTAAGAATTTCTCCAGGCAAACCCCGGGGGCCTGTTGGTCAGCTTGTTACATAATAAACTTCAATAGTGATTTTTAACATAAAATCTTTAAAGTCTGGTATTTTAATTTTGATTTGTTTTCTACTACGTAATCCTTACTAAACCAAATACTTAAAAAAAAATGTTCCCCACAGGTCCGCTTCGCCGCCGTGCTGACCCTGGCATCCCACATGCAGAAGACGCATGCGCCTCTTGAGCTGCCATACGCGTGCGACGCGTGCGACTACCGCGTGTCCTCGCACCGCGCCGTCGCAGACCACTATAGGACAACGCACTGCACAGGCGATACTGTGTTCTGTCCTTACTGTCTTAAGGTATAGTTTACAAGTAATAAATGGGGCATATGTAGTTTTATTGATATACCAGTAATACTGGGAAAAAAAAAAGCAATCAAAAGCGCCAAGCTTAAGTGAGACTGGGCCGGCCACAACTGCCACATGTCGAAGGGATCATGGGCTAAATCAACCACAATTAGGGTCCGCGCAAACGTCCACGGACATCGCGGCAGTCCCAGACGAAGATGGCAGGATAAGCTTGGTCCCAGGAAAGAGAGGATGAAAAAGGAGAAAGGGAGGTCTTTGCCAGCACAGGCTAGAAATAATAGTAATATAATATGTTCTTCACAGGTCATAAAGGTATACGCTGACGGGCACGAGCTGACAGCAAACGTGGTGCTCTACCTGGATCATTTGAAACAACATCAGGACAAGGAGATGGAAGTACGATGCAACAGATGTGTGCTCAAGTTTGTGCATCTTGGTGAGTCCATTGGTACACCCACATTTCGCCAGTTATGTTTAAGTCTCATGTAATATGTCAGTCTATTGTTATTTTATTTATTTGTTATTTTTATAAAATTAGAGAAAATTCACAGATTGTAATATGTAATACAATCAATGAGAAGGATGTCGCGTGCTAGCGACCTGTGCCTACCGTCACGCGACGCTTTACCTTTGTCTTATACTTTGTGAATATGAACCTTAGAACCTTTAGGAAATAAATATTTTTGATTTGATTCTGAAAAGTGAAGTTCTCAATCCAAGTAAATTTTTTATAACCTATTGGAATTTATAGTATTTTTTGTTTATTTCAGGTCAACTGAAGGAGCATCAAGTACGTGACCACATCACGGTGGAAGGCGCGACTCCGCTCTGCTCCGAAGAGCACTTGATTACCAAGCCTAGAGTAAGTTAAAATACATTTCATGTCAAATACATGACGTCTCAAAATTGTACTGATAATTATAATAATACTAGCCTGTTATGTTATTGTCAGTCTGCATAGGAATAGCATTAATCACCACGCTTGCTCAAGGTGCATTGGCGATTTCAGTTTTAGACTTTCAGATTAATTTAGTTCAGCTGGGCTATTTCCGCATTTAGCCTCTTGATTGAGCCATTGTGTGCGATTTCAGACTTATATTAATTTCTAACTTATGGAAGTGACTCCATCTAAGTGATTGTCAAAAATATCATAAAACTTAGCCTATAAACACTTGACGATAAACTACGGACTAGTACTTCTAGAGTATCATGCAAACAAACTTTATTTCTTTATAATATTAAAATATAATTTATTTTTAGAGATGAAATATTTATATTTTAATATTAATATTTTTTTATAGAACAAGGCCCGTCCACCAGTAAAGGACTCTGCTAACCACACGATTGCTGAAACTTTCGAAGACATGACGCTGGTGCTGCCGGACGGCATGCTATGCAGAGAATGTGACACGCCACTGGAGAGGGACAAACATTTCTTGTAAGCAAAATTCACCCTTATTCACCTTATTCCACCCATTTTCGCGCAAAATTGAAAATGTTTGTTTTATTCTTAACTAGCTTTTGACCGCGACTTCGTCCGCGCAAATGTCGGTTATCGCGGACGCAGACGAAGTCGAAACTAATAAAAAGTAGCCTATTTCCTTCCCCGGGTTTTAACTATCTCCATGCCAAAATTCATCAAAATCGATTCAGCGGTTTAAGCGTGAAGAGGTAACAGAAAGACACATTTTCGCATTTATAATATAAGTATAGATTATTGCATTCTAGGTACATCGTTCTTCACGTACCTATTGTATTTTATGTTCACAAATTGTTGCATAACATTTATTTTAAAAGGATAACTTTTTTTTTTATCTAGCCTGTACTGTCCCACTGTCAAAGTCAAAGTCAAATCATTTATTTCAATTAGGCCAATAAGGCACTTTTGAACGTCAAACAAAAAACAAAATAGAATGAATCTAGTTGCCCCTTCCAAAAGGTAGTTTTGTATCGAGAAGAATGGGCAAGAAACTCCATACGTACTCTTTTAAAATCTTTAAAACTGCTGGGCAGGCCTCCCTCCATTCCTTCCATTTCTCGCGATTTTGCGCTTCGTCTTGCCAATTCTCAAGGAAGCCCACGCAAGTCGTCCCGCCATCTCCTTCTTGGTCTGCCGCGTCCCCGTCTCGTCGTTTCGGAACACCAATCTTGGGCTCTACGAGCCCATAGATTGTTCGACATGCGGCAGACGTGTCCAGCCCAGTCCCATTTTAGCTGGGCAGCCTTTTGAGCCACGTCAATTATTTGTGTTTTGGAGCGCAGGGTGGTGTTTCGTATGCGATCTATTAGTTTTGGATATAGGATAACTATGGAGTTTTTTTTAGGAACATTCGCATTCCATTTCATCTACATTGCGAATAGATGTAGAACGTTTTTAAATTATTGGTCTTCAGATATTTTTCATACTTTGCAGAGGTACAACCCGCTGCACCAAATGTTCGTACGCCACGTCGTGCTACCGCGCCATGTTGCGACACAACGGCTACTGCGCCGGCCCGCACTCGCTGGAGGACGCTCCTCGAGACGCGCCCTACCGCTCGCACTGCGTGTGCGGGTATAACACTACTGTCGGTACGTAGTCAACGTAAAAGAAAGAAAGAATAAGATTTGTGTGTCGAATAATACTACGAAAATGCTGTCCGTGGTGATAAGTTTGTTCTGTAGCGACATCTATCGCACAGCTTGAACTACAAGTGACAATTCCTACGTCGAGCAATCGAAGTTCGGCGCGACATTAGCATATATACAAAATCCCAGCAACTACTCTCGGGCAGTAGCCCATCAGACAACACCCGTCTGGTCGGAGGATCCTCAACCTTTTCAACGAAGGATGAGAAACTTTACACCCTCTAATAGTCTTATATGTTCGCCGTATTTGTTATTGTATTGTAACCGTTAATAACATAAAAGATATTAAAACCAAAGATCCACAGGAAATAAAACAAAGTTAAATGGTAAAAGACACGAACAAATCCTCAGGTACCGACATGCTGACCCACTTGCTGATGTGCGACCACAAATCTGCGTACGCGTCGGAGGAAGAAGCTCGCGCCAACACTGTCGGCTCCGGGGAAGATCTGCCTATCGTCACCATTGGCAAGCCGGTTGAAGAACCACCACCGCCTGTCGATACGGTGAGTTAACATCCTTACGTTCAGCACAGACAATGTTCATTGTTGAATGAACTAAAATACAACAGAAATACAGTTGAAAGTTGCGTGCAAGATAAAATTCCACCGAAATTATAATTGTGCACAATTTTCAACACTATTTCTGTGTGTATTTAAGTTCTTTATCAATTAAAATACATCGAACATACTGCTGGTTGCATTGACTCTTACAGTGTTAAAATAATTAAAAAACATAACAGTCAAACTCAAAGTAAATTAAGTAGCGTAATTGCATTAAAAAAAAATATATAATAAAGTAGCTTTACCAGGAATAATGTTGCTGGCTTGGATAATTTAAGTTTCGGTGTCTTAAGTTTATGACGGCTTGAGATCGCGTAACAAAAATTCACCCGGTATTAAACTGTCAACATATTTTATATTGTGTAAATTGTTGTACAGCCGGTAGACACAGCAATGTCGGACTACGCGCCTCCGTCGGTGCTCAACACGCAGCTGTCGCTCGACGACCTCGCGCCGCCGTCCGTGCTGCAGCCCGATCAGGTATGTAATGTTCTAGAGCAGCCTTAACCAAAGTGGGCTGTTAATATCGCAAATAAATGAGTGAAATGGAAAAATTCAAACAAATTATGTTGTTAACTACTTTATAATCAGTACCAAACATATTATAAATATACAAAACGTCATGCGCTCATAAAGCTAATTTAATTTTACATAACATAACATAACATCACGCCTGTAATCCCCGAAGGGTTAGGCAGAGGTGTACCCATTAGTACACCCACATTTCGCCAGTTATGTTTTTAGTCCCATGTAATAGGGGGCGAGCCTATTGCCATCCACCGGGCACAAATCCAGACTCCGAGGCTGCTACTGAGAAATTCCTGATGGAAAAGCCCAATAACACTTTGCCCGACCTGGGAATCGAACCCAAGACCTCATGCACAGCAGTCGCGCTTACGACCACTAGACCAACGAGGCAGTCGAGGCATTATATAAATAAAACACTAATGAATCCCCCTGTATATTCCTCTAGCATGATCAAGAGCTACTCAAGGACACGTACGACCGTCCGCTAGCCACCCCGCGGCACGAGGAGCCGCACTACAGCCTTGGAGACTTTGAGCCTTTGCCTCAAGAGCCCCCGCCGCAGCCTGACTTCGAGCAGCTTTAGAAATAATTATATTTCATTTAGCGCTTGACCATACGGTTTTGCAAGACTATTTGAATTATGTTTATTATGATGCCTGTCTCTAAATGTGTAATGCAAATTGTTACACAGTTATATTTTAAGCACTTTAATATAAGTATAGTAATCATATAGTGTATCAAGATATATAATAGCAGAATATTATATTACCACATTCTTAAAAGAGTACATTATTATTTTTAGTTGTGGATGCTCCATTAGATTACTTGAAGTAAGTTTTAAAAATTATTTTTTAAGTTAAATCCAATCATTACAATATAGAGTAATATCTAGCTTTTATGATTGTGGGGATTTTAGTTGTTATTGTAATAATAAATGCTTTTAAAAATTATCTTTTCTTTCCTTTCTTTTTCTTGAAAGATAGTGTTACTTTATTAGTTACTCCATAATTTTGGATGGGGGAGTTGTCATCATCTAAAACAATACTATCAAAATTCAAGCTGTATGTCCTCCAGATATATTTCCATGAGATCTTAGTCGTGATGCCGGCTCTCTTTTGAAACAATTCGAAGTGTCTCTCTATGGCTTTCTTGAGATTTTTTACTGTTGCATTTTGGGTGACCTGTAAACATATAATATAATAATTTTTGAAGATATTTCAGTGGTTTTTCTGGTGGGGAAAAACTGTATTAGTAAATCAAAATAAATATGAAGGAAAGCCAGATTATTTTCTTTAGTCTTTTTTTACGGTACATTTAAAAGAACAAAATAGTAGGTTCGTTCTTACAGTACAAGAAATAGGACAAAATGGTAGTGTAAAGAAAGTTATGATACTTTACTAGACTAAAATGAGACTTACAATAACTTTTAATGTTGGTTCACTTTCTCTGGATACAAAAATAGTGATAGACTGGCCATGTTCAACAGCAATCTGAAATTTTGATTAAATATTGTCTTTTATTAGTATTCTTTGGACCAACAACCTTTATTTTCCTCATTTATACAATACCGGTTGGCTGCCAATATTGCCCTCGTAACTAAAAACCTCAGCCGACTGTATGCAAAATACGCGCCACGATATGGATCAGTCCGCAGTCGCAAACCCCAGCCCCATAGACAATACAATACAAACACCAACCTAACCAGTCCCAATTTACTAGTCAAATAATAATATACATATTTAAAAGCAATGTTTTTGAATAGAATAACTGCTAATAAGACAAATCACCCTGGAAACAGGATCTCATAAAAATCAGTCTCCATTAAGAGGTAGCAATATTTCAGGCAAACATCTCTTAGGTTCTGTTTAATACACAAGGAAAAGGCATAAGTAACATTATTCACCTGCGATAAAACTTCTTCAATTATAATATCTTTCGGGAGATCTTTTAGTAAGGAATCTTTACTCAATAATGTTGCAAGGGATGATTGCGTGACTTCCAGTAACTCATCGTGTGATAATGAACTAGCCAAATCTTCTTCGTATTCCATTGTCATTGATTTTAGGTCCTATAAACATTAATTACCTAATGCATAAAACTGAAACTATCTCGCGAAAGAAACGGATGTTTTGCAGTTATTATGCTTTCATTGCTTTGCTATTATTTTTGTTTACAATACAAAACTCAAATTAGGCTATCAAAAATTTTAAATGTCAAATCTGTGTACGTCAATATCGGTGAGTCATTCTCGTTAAAACTCTCGATTGAAAAACCGTACTTGCAAATACATCATGTAGTTTTCGGGGCAGCTCTAATCCTAATCCTACAATGTAGAGTTGCCACGTTATATAAATATAGACCCCATCATACTTACTTAGGTTAGGGGAAAATATCTCAAATCCAGCCATCACACGTCTGTCACACCTCTTTGTTTTACTTAGCACACTAATTATGTGTGCTAAGTAAAACAGTGAAGAATTTCTCGATAGAACACGACAATCTACATGGAACAAAAGCCAGTTGAAAAAGGACTTTTTAAAATTTGAATATTTTTATTAGCCACCATTACCAATATCGTCCTAACTGAAACACAATATACAGCTTCATTCATGGAGTTTGTGCGAAAAATTAATATCATAACATATGTATTACGGCTACAAGTACTTACGACATTTCGGCTATGTCTCTGGGCGCAGCGAAAATATATCTGCTACTAGGCTAGGCCTTCGTCTGCTATTGAAAATGTCTGCCGGTGTGTAATGCGATGAATTCGGTGAGCCGTGGATTCGTTTACTATCCAAAAAGTTAATAAAAATGTCAGTGCCTTTTAACACGAGTCTATGCCAACAACTAGGAACAAAGGTCACGTGAAAATACGATGGTCATTTAATAATCACATTCTATAATAAAATCGCTTATGTAGTTCTAATATTTGGTACGCTACGCCTAGCAATAACCGTTTTGCACGAATGTGATGCTGTAACTGTTGAGACCGTACGATTTTATTTTTAATTGTATTATATTGGAGTATTTAACATGTCGTGGCAACATTACTTCTGTCTTTTCGGTCATCTCGTCTCACCACTCCACTCGCTGTCACTTAGAAATTTGAGGTTATACTGTCATTATTACAAAATTCCGTAAATTTTATTATAATCTGACTAAAATCTAAGATATTTTAACAATGGATACTTTGTCCACGGGTGCGCTCTCTGGAGCACAAAAAGAAGAACTGATGGACCAGGTGAAACAGCAAATTGCCATCGCAAATGCTCAGGAATTACTGACGAAAATGTCGGAAAAATGTTTCAAAAAGTGCATCAATAAACCGGGAACAGCCCTAGACAATTCAGAACAGAAATGTATTGCGATGTGCATGGACAGGTATATGGATGCGTGGAACCTGGTGTCACGGACATACAGCAGTCGTATTCAGCGAGAGCGGAACAACATGTGAAAGCGACCACCAGGGACCAAGGGCTGTGGGCAATCGCGTCACTGTAAATATAGACGACTTAGTAGTTACAAAGCATTTGAAATTGTGAGTTGCAGCTGTCGGTCACGTTAATGTGTTCAATAAAAGTACTTTAGGTTGTTACTTGTTTTTATTGATTCTACTGAGATAGTTGGTGTACCAGACAGATCTGCAGCACTCCTACATTTTATTGAAATGTGAAGTTTTTATTGAAATATTCCTAATAAAGTGTTAGAATAAATGACATAGTTTGTAATAATGAATCCTAATATGTGCTTTATAAAAGTCAGTTTTGATGCTGACTCTGTATTAAAGGGAATTTTTGTCTTTCCATTATGTAGGCATGACACTGTCTTACAACCAATATATGGAATGAATGAGCATGTCATATAGTCATCCATCCATCGGTGTCAACATAACCTGATGCAATGTCTTGCAATTACAAAAACTCCAACAAAAGTTCTTTGAAAAACATTTCAAAATAAAACTAGTTAAATGTGGCAATTATAGGATTGTATTTTAATATAAGTTAAAATTAACAGAACTGTTTATTCATTCACAATTGAAACCCAATCTTGTCTAAGTCTAAACTCTTTTCTTTGCTTATAATTCTCCTTTGATCATTTTCTTTCTGTAATGGTAGAGCTTTTGTATCCACATTTCCTTTAATTCTTCTTCACTTGGTATTTCCTGTAAAACCAAAAATAACAGACTTCAAAGCATTTTAAATACTCGGGGGCAATTTGATAAAATTTTAGCTAAGATCGCAATTTAAAGGCCAATTCCACTAATTAAAAATGTTTAGAATGTAGTCACAATCTATAAGACATAATTATCTACTTAAAAGTTAGTAGAATGACCCCCTAATCTCAGTCTTAATCTGTCTAAAATATTGCCAATTAACCTACATTTTTTGACATTGTCACTAAGATGACAGTGGTGAGATTGTGACTAGATTTTTAATGTTTTTAATTAATAAAATTGACCTTCTAAGTTTTCTGAAAAAATAATAAAAAATAATCTAGGTAATTATTTTTTTGATACCTGTAAAATAGTTAAAAATATATTCACTTACATCAAAATTAATAATAGAATCGTCACTTGTAACCTTTATATCAGATTCTGGTACAGTAACTGTCTGTGAGTTCAAATCTATCACAATGTTCTGTGACTGTTTCTTAGTCCTTGAAGAAGTGAAGGTTTTCGGAACAAAAGAGTCTGTATTCAACTCAGCTAAAAGGTTTCTATCATGTATTGTGGGCATATCCTCCTTTATTTCAACCTCCTTATACTCATAGGTAGGTATTTTGGTCATAGTCAATCCTGCAGCTGCTGCAGCTTTGATGGCTCTCTCCAATTTAGTTTCGGTGTCATCTAGGTTTATTTTCTTTGTATTGGATAGGCAATCTGAAATATAAGAAACAGAGTTAGACATACAATGTGGAAAATGGCTCCGTTGGGGCAGTAGCGCAGCGATAGGCTGATAATGTTGTCTTGCTGGTTTGAATCCCACAAACAAATATTTGTATGGCCTACAGACAGTTGTTCTACGTCTGACTGTTTGTTTATGTGAGTTTATATTTCTAAATGCACCCAAAATACAGAATTTCCTAATGTGTTATAAAATAAAATATAAAAAAGGTGCCTTATTTACATAAAACTAACCAAGATTGTAAGTATAAACCGAAATATGACCTTACCTATGTCAAAGGAGCCGCTCCGGCTGCTAGAAGAACGCGACCTCTTCGATTTCTTCTTGCTGTATTTAGATTTGCTCCGGGAACTCGACAGGGACCTCGACCGATCACGTTTCGACCGACTTCTTGAAGTTGATCGCCTCCTAGATTTGGACTCGTATCTGTCCCTAGACAGACTTCTAGTATAACTCCTTCGCTTGTGTTTCGAACGGGAAGTTGAAGTAGATCGTTTTCTTTTGTGGCTGCTCGACTCCGATCTATCTCTAGACCTAGACCGACGTTTGTGCTTGCTTTTGGATCTCTTCCTGTCGTAAGATGATTCGGAACTGTATGAAGAACTTCGCCTATCCCGATATCGACTTTTATCTCGCGGCATAGTCGAATTAAAAGAAATAACTTTTTTTATTTATCATCATAACCACAAATTACTTACTGTACTGACAGTTAGGTCAATCAATACCTAATTCATTGTCAAATAGAACAGCCGTGTCAATGTCAATAATCACAATGGACAATAGAACCCTACAGAACGTTTAGTTATCTACAGTTTCAACATTGTTATTTTTATAGATTTTGGGGCTAATTTTTTAATCGTCCAATACGATTTATTTTAAAGATAAACAGCATTTCATTTTTTTGATAAGTTTAGTGGAACCGAAATAAATAATCTAAAAGAGAAACAAACGAAACGTGTGTTCTTTCAATGACGGCTTGAACAATTTTATTATGAACGCAAATTAGCTTCGTATTAAAATCATTCTACTATTAAATTTTAATTTAGTTATAAATCTTCGTTGATATGACTCAGAAATATTATTAAAGTTGTACATTTTAGTAAAAGAAACTTTTGATCAAAACGCAAAGTTCCGGTATTTTCAAAATTTAAATGATCCAATTAAAATGGAACTCGGTAGATGGCAGAACGAACTTCTTTTTCAGAAGTTCCATTTTACGGAGCTTTCATTAATTATATCAAACTTGTTATACACAATAGTAAGAACACAAATGATTAAAACAGTTTTACACTTAAATCAAACTAAATGAAATTTAATATCAAACATAGTTTTCATACCTTCACTATTATTATTTTAAGCACAAGTAATGTTTCACTGACATTTAAAAAATAGTATGCGTTTGTTGAAACTTCCCGTAGGGCAGCGACCGTCAGTCGGCCTCGATGACGGAATGTGTGAAAATTTTAAGATGGTGATCAACTGTATTTTTCGTATATTAGTAAAAAAAAATCAAGTCTGAAGCCTTGTGATTATGTTGAAAAGATTAAAATGTGTTTTAGAAAGTAACTGCGCTTGATAAATCACGATCGAATCGGTGTAACGGACATAGAGTGCAGTACGTGTTAAGTGCAATCGCTGACATTGTTTCCTTAAAAATTGTTGAACCCATCGCGATTGTTATGTTTAGTATTCTATTGTGTGCTTTTATAACGCCTTGCAAATGGTATAAGAGATTCTGATGTTTCCTAAGTCATGGAGCGGCAGGAGAGATCACATGCCAACATGGAGGCCAGTGACTGTGTGGACACAAAACAGGTGAGCCCTACTCGGATAATTGCCGGTTTTTAATAATTTCACCTTTGGCTTACTCATATCGCCTTGGTGCTTGTGAAATTTGCATTGGAATGTGCCAACTGCAGTGTATTGTATAGTAAAACATGTACTTTAAACATGCATGTTTTGAAGTTGACATGATTATCTGGCGATATATTTGGGTAAATTACTGTAGGCCAGGATTCGTATACTTAATTTTAATTAAACTTCATGGTTTCAAAGATGTAGAAACATATCAAGGCAAGCAGTGGGCGCTGGAGGTGGCTGCCCACACTCAGTGAATAAATTATTGACATTAGAACATTGTTATGAGCCTTATTTGTCATATCACAATATTATGTATGTGTGTGTTTTTGTCTTGCTCCTTTTATATGCCATAGTCTTACTGTCTTTAGAATATTCTTGAATATTTATATTTTAGTTCAATTCAATCCTACATTTTTGCTGGAGTTTACTTAATTAAAGTCAACTGATTGTAACTTATTGGATCAAGGTGTCTCGTAAACTCAAACATGCTGATTATTAAGAAATTATACAATCAAAACCTGTATTAAGCAATAAAAAGCTCTTAAAAAAAAAACAACAACAATTTAATATTTTTTTATATCTTGCAATATAAACTGGATTATACATTATATGGATATTTATTTGATTGTTGTGATACTTATTGAAAAGGAAAGATTGTAAGTGAGATTGTTATTGTTTTTTTTTATTCAATACTGAACATGAATTTGTGAAGACAAATTATTAATTTCAATTAAACCATTAAAAGGCACTTTGTAATGCCATTTACAACAAAGAAAAAGAATAATAATATTGAATCTAGTTAGTAGCCCATTCCAAAAGGTATTTTTTTATGGAGAAGAATTGCCAAGAATCTCTATACATTCAATTATATATCTTATTGGTAGGAGATTTGGTCAGTAAATACCATGAAACTGTTTTTATAGTAAAGCCTTTCCTTGTGACTCGTCTTCAAGCTGACTCATACTCACTGATTCAAGATTGATATTATTTAATTCCAAGTACAAAATATTGAAGGAGTTCTTGGATTTCATTTGGATATCTATGGTTTACTGAAAATATTATTACAATATTAAAAATAGTGATAGTAATCAAGTTCAGTATTTGTTTTTGGGACATTATATTGAATATTGGTTCTTTAAATAACATAACATAACATCACGCCTGTAATCCCCGAAGGGTTAGGCAGAGGTGTACCCATTAGTACACCCACATTTCGCCAGTTATGTTTTTAGTCCCATGTAATAGGGGGCGAGCCTATTGCCATCAACCGGGCACAAATCCAGACTCCGAGGCTGCTACTGAGAAATTCCTGATGGAAAAACCCAATAACACTTTGCCCGACCTGGGAATCGAACCCAAGACCTCATGCACAGCAGTCACGCTTGCGACCACTAGACCAACGAGGCAGTCACAACACACAGTCATTCTTTAAATAATTACAAGTTAATTAATTGGGTACATCTACATTTTACAGTAGCTTCTGCCTGTGACTTTGTCTGTGTAGAAGTCATGTACCTTTACCATAAAACATAGCCTATGGCACTTGGTAATAGTGCATCTTTTTGTCATTGAAAGAATTTCTGTAATCAGACAAGTACAGCTCGCCTACAAGCAAACAAAGTTTACCTCTTAATATTTATTAGAGGTATGTCTTGAAACTTAAACAATTCTTTAATCTCCAATAACACAACAGACAGAGTTTGACTCAGTGTTATGCATTGCCAATCTATATGTAAAGAGAAAATGTGTCACATTGCCTATTGTGTGCTAAGTCTACATTCATGCAATATTCACTAAGATGCATTAGGTAACGTGAGAGGTCAATGCTTTTTGAATTCATGTACATATATTATTATTTTTTTTGGCAAAACAGTAGGGAGAACTATTACAAGTTCATAGTAGTATGGAAGAAAGTCGTTGTAATTATTGAGAAAAATAACAATGGGATAGTAGAAATCTGACTTTTTAAACTATTAATTGGGACTACAAGGGTTTTTTTTTAAGAAAACCTGAGCTGCCTCGCTTCTGAGCAATGGTCTACCCCATACTTTTTCAATAAAATTAAAAAAAATATATTAAAATAAATTTGATTCATTTAAGTAATAATTACCTAGATTTTACGGTGGTTACTTCATTCACGTGTCTTATGTAATTTACAAGAAACACAAATGGTAAATGTTAAAATATTTTACATTACCTATTGAGTATATGTCAATAATCTGTGTATACATTAGTCAATCTTTAAAAAGTATGTCATATTGGTAAAAAATCTTGTTTGAGTACTTATGCCATTTTTTACTAATAGAATCACTGAAATATTCAGCGTAATGTACTTGGTTCAAACTCTGTCATACCACCACAGCTAAATCCTTTGAATTGATAAGAGATGACAATTCTAAAGCCTTGTTAAAGTATTGAATCTAGTTGTCTTCCTTTGCTTATCTGATGATAAAAGAAAAATAGAAAAAGTCCAAACAAGGAACTCTTTCAAAAAACCCAAAAAGTTACGACGGAAGTGCAAACAAAACTAAACGCGCTTATCTAAGTTCGTCCGAACTTGTCGTCTATTGGTATCTTGGTAGGGGGCGCGCGCTCTCCGCCGAGTTGGGCGCGCAGTTGAAACGCGTCGCGCGCGCAGGTCGCCGTGCGCGCGTTACCCGCGAACTTATCGAACACGCCCGCGAGTGATGTCACAAGGAGAACCAGTGGTAACTGTGCTGTGATTGTGAATTAACTATGGTAGCCATGGTGGCATCAGCGTCAGGATATGGCACCCTCCGCCGTTTTCTTAGCGTGCCTGAGGGACAGCACTCCGTTGCTGAAGCAGGGGTCGGACCCAGCAACTCCGTTGCCGTCTCGGTAAGAGCTCAGTTGTTAGGAACAGTTAAGAATAACGATGCATGATAACGTTATGCGTTTGGAATGCCGACGTTAATGACTTATTGATGCGTTATACTATATTGAGGTGTGACTGTAATATAGGTACCACAATCCGCGCGATGAATCGATGCCATTGATAAGTTTGTTTGCGATACGATATGACTTAGGTATGCATTTCATGTAATACTTATTAGTTAATCAGTAGGCGATAATGTGTCTTCTTTGATAGTATGATCGACATCAATGCCAAAACTTTCCTGAGCACTTCATTCTAAAGTTTGTACCTATGCAGAGATCGATTAGATACTCAGGTACCTGCCGATCACTTCAACTTAAATTCTTAGAATGTACATAATTGTTGAACAATTTCCAGAAAACGTACCTATCGAATTGTCTGCATTTTTTGTCAGAAATATTAAAACGCTAGAAAGTTCTGCACAAGTCCCATTAGAATGTAGGTATACGTGCGTATTAAAATTACCAGTCTTGTGCAAAAAATACCTATTCTAGTGTTCGTGAGTGGATAACGAAATCTGTATTATTACTAGACCGTTTCTCATTGAGTAGGTATTGCTTTAGTTCGACGCTGCGCGCAGTATTACCAAAATCTTGAAACTGGTTCGGCACACCGCATTATGGCAGCTAAAAAAAGAATCCGGACAAATCCATCAGTCTGCTGACTGTAACCGTCCACGGTGGGGTCATCAACCTTACTTTCCTTTTTATTATTCCGCTGTAATATTAGTATCGATCGAAAATCCGGCCTTGGCCTCACACGGACCATTAGAACAATACTTTTCGATGATGATGTCACCCTGGTCTACTGGGGTATGTATGGGATGGATACGGCCAAGGTTATGCCAACAGACCGTGGCTGTATCTCTAGCGGATCACGGCTCGTTGCTCACCATCCGCGAAAGGAGCGCATCACTCACTCTGTGGCTACCGACCCAGATCAGACAGCGCTTACCAGCTTTTTACCTTACCCGTATTAATATGAATCATGTCGACTCATAATTTAGCAAATTGGTCTAAACGTTCCACTCACTAAACGACACTAGTCGACAATTTTTTGACTTGGAATACTGGACAAGTATCGAGTTCACTGGCGGGTTTGTAGATTTTCTATAATTGGACGGAATCTTGATTACAGACCTTCAATCCTTCCTTCTTTGCACTTTCTTGTATTAGCCCGCATCGGTGCGTAGAGAAAACGCCACAAATCCAATGCGATCGCCATGATAATAATACATTGCCAATGAAAATGGAGAGTAGCTAGTAATTCACCGCGATTGTTCGACGTGGTTTCCTTTCTCACCCGTTTTTTAAACTCCGATAAAACTTTGAATAAGCTATTGATGTTGATGCTTTCGCGTTACATTTGAAGAGAAACGTAATGTAAAATAGCAATGAAACTGATCCACAAATGATCCGCATCGAGAAATTATGAAAAAGATTTATTTCACGCTTAAATAATGAGAATGAATCGGTTTATCTGTTGCACATAAACTAGTTTTACCACATCGTGGAAGTAGCTCTTGGAATGCTTATTTTGTCGTAAACGAGGCCGACAAGTTTTGCCCTAAGAATCTAATTAAAGTTATCGAGAGATGTCGAAAAAATTCTCACAGCCGAGCTAAAATCTTGGGAAACAAGTTTGTGGATAAAATACCACTTATTTTTAATACATTAAATAGTGGAATTGTATTATATATTTTATATCTGTTCATGCTAGTAATCGTTAGTATTTGGAACAGTTAGTTCCAGCAGAGACCGCCGGACACGTTACGACATGGCATAACATTGTGGTGTCACCTCTTGGTGCATACTTCCGCCCACGATCCTCTTATATGGCGAGGACCTTGTTACGGTTGCCTTACGTAGACACATCCACACGACTGGATTTTGCAATGTTATCGTTTGAGCCGCCTCGTCCGGATAGTTACAATTTGCTAAATTCCTTTATCTCCATCTAGCTCATATTGTCATCTTAATTGCTTGATGCATTTTTGATTGGTAAGTCCTTGGTAACCTTTGTTGCTGCTGTGTTTATGAGTGCGACATTACAAATGGGGACACCTAGTTGTTTGCTCATGCAAGCACACCAAAAAGTTCTAATAGTTTATTCGGCTTTCGTTTTAAGTAGGCAGCCCGGTGAAGTAACCTAGCTACTTTGGCTATAAACATTACGCAAGATAGAAGCTCTACAAACAGAACTTATTACCCGCGCCTTTAATGAAACTAATACTTTCAAAAATGATCAAAGTGAAATGAATGGACGAAATAAATCTTAAGCAGTCACAATCGAAGGCGGACGTCGATCAAAGATTAGAAACGCTGTTATAGCAAGTGTACGGTTCGCAGTGAAGATTCGTTCCCAGATTAGTCTACTTAAGAATTTCTTCATAATTATAGCACGTATGCAGCAACGTCTAACAATCGCGGTGTCAAAGAAAATATTAATTAAACTCGTCACACTCGCTACTTAAGTGTTATATCTGAGGGGAAATTTTAATTTAGTTGTGAAATCTCTGATTTCTTTTATCAGGTATGCTTTACTGAATTTACGACCAGTTTAACTTTGACTCTGCGTTACCGCGGCTGTAGCTGTCTATGTTTAAATGTACTGACAAATTGGTCTACGTATAAATGTACCGACAAATTGAATGCGTCCTTTTATGTGCTGTAAAGGCGTTAATTGTTAGTTTTACAAACAGTACATAAATAGGCGATACAAACATTAATCATCGGTTGCAAACAAACCGTCAGGGAAACATTATTTTTGCCTGTGACGGCTTGGTATCCTTGAGTTACGCCATATGTTGCGTCGATTGTCTTTTATTTATTTATAAATGATCTCTTTTATTGAATATCCTATTTATGTTATACTACCGGACCAGACGTTGTCCTGCCAGAACTTTGGTTTGCAGCGCAATCTACCAGGTCCAATTGTGAATCTTAATCATCTAGAGAATCAATCAAAAACCACAAAAAACATCAAAACTTGTCCCGCCGTTTAGGAGGAGTTCAGTGACACACACAATAAAGATAGACCTTCATCTTCCTTTCTTTTCTTCTTTCCTTACCCATTGAGCTCTCGCGCCTAGATTGTGAGAGAATCTACCAGATACCTTTCAAGACCAACTTCCAATCCTCGCCATTCTTACACAACGAATATTATACTTATAAAAGGACAAAAATAAACCAGCGTGTGCGTCCACACAATAAAATTAATTAACTCTCAATTCCGTTTTCATTACGTACCTAATAATAAATATTATTAGTTATTATTTAAGGCGGAATGCGGTTACGTGTCAGCATCAGCACAGGTATTGAGGCACATTCGCTATGATGGCCAGAGAAAGCTATGAGGAATGTTTCGCGCGGTTACTTTCATGTGGTCGAGCTTTATATTACATGTCAGTGAAGAAATTGCCTGTTACAATCATATCTGTTATGAACTTAATATTGCCTACATGAGCTTTGCGATGCAGCTAATATTCTCAATGCTCCTTTGTTGAAGGAATATTGCACGGTAAATTTTCCATGTTGTCTTATTTAGCAGCTTGCTTAGTCTTGTATGCTTTTCTGTTATGAAGTGTTGTAATATCTATGAGTGTGGTTTAACAGCAAAACTATCTCTTCAAATGGTTCTACCCTAAAGGAGTCTTCGGGACCCCATGAAATTTTCACAGATTTTTGTCGCTATGACAAGAAATTAACTGTGGTGGTACCCATAGATGATATAAGTTTGTGTTTAAGTTATGGTGGCCCAGAATCCGTCGTGTGCGAGTCCGCCTCGCACTTAGCCGGATTTTTTTTTCCGAACACCGCAACTTACTGATTTTTGGTGTAATGTATTTGGTTCTTTGGTTAGAAAACCGTTCGTCTCTGTCCTCGCTTTTATTAGAACTCAGCACTAAAAGGTTCCTTTAATAACCAAAGTCCTTGTTTAGAAGGAGAAGCAGTCGGTTCGAGTATTGTTTAAATTCACCACATCTCAATGGAGCTGTCTCAAACATTGGAGATTGTTTAGGATTTGGTGAGATTTATGGAAAATAAATTACTACTACTGCACATAAAAGCGTGATGTTTTGCCAAGTACACAAAATTTTCATGTCTTTCCCAATTCTCATATAAAGCTGGACTAGTTTTGTTTGTTTGTTTAAACGCGCTAATCTCTGTAACTACCAGTCGAATTTTAAATAATCGTTTTGTAAATGTTGATAGCCAGATTCAGAAGTACCTAGTACTCGTATATATAGATTCACATCACGCTCAGCCAAAGCATTAATGCGGGTGAAAAAACCACGCGGACGAAGTCGCGGGCTGAAGCTAGTAAAACATAAAATGTAATTACCTGCCTGTCCATCTTGCCACGGAAGGAAGTAAATTACAGCGATACGATGGAGTATAGACGATGAACAAGCAACCTGTCATTATCTACATAGATACATAATTATATATATAGGTATTATTTTAATCATAAGGCCCCCATTCCATTCTTTATTGCTTTTAGTTAGCGATGATCAGATTCAGCACCATGTTACTTTAGGGTATCTCAACCGTGCTTGAATCATTTTAATCCTTATCTTTTCTTTATAAAGTGTTTAATTCCCTATTTCAACAATTTCGAAAACAATTAATTCAGAAATTTAATAGCGATAATAATTTAAAACTAAATATTTTTTGGTACGATTGCTTGGTCGACTGTATTGTTATTGGTCAACGTTATTGGTAACAAACATGATGTCATTGCGAAAAGTGAAATTGACTCCCGACAGGCAACGTGTTTGTACAAATCACATGTTAACAATCGAATGTTTGAGAGCTGAATGGAACTGACGCCATTCACGAACTAAGCTCTTTAAGTACTCAATTGGTTATACAAATTCAAAACATGCGAGTTGTAGCACAAAAACTGTGTAACAAAACTGTACTCTGAGTACCTGTAATGACTCCTGTGTAAAGTGCAGTGTTTGTGGATATTCACGTTGAAGTGCTAGGACGGAAGTCTTGGACGTACAAATGGGGGCAATAGACAAAGATTTATAAAGAAAAGAAGTAACAATTATTGTTGTTGTCACTTGTTACTAACAACTGGAAAAGGTAAAGAGAAAATTCGCTGAAAACAACACGATATTATGCAGCTTCTTGCAAAATTCGAAGCCTTTCTAACTTTCCGTAAATTCAAATATAACCATGCTACTCGAAAACTCGAACTACATATTTTCTCCTTTTTGGCCATAGGCCGAAGAAATGAATTAAAAATTTTAAGGCAATCTATTCTGTGCCCAAACAAGAGTCCATAACTGTACTGTAGCTTAGCTTTATGCAACGTCTTTTATCATAATTATTATGATATTATTATGCAAATAAATGAAAATGAGTATGAAATCTGAAGATATGAATATAAGTAACACCTCTAAGTAGAAAATCTAGACAAGAAATAAATTACGCATGTAATGGATGCCCAAGGTTACAGCATCACTTTCTCCTAAACTAAGTAGCTCTCATGACGAGATGTGCTATCGTGTTTACTGTCTCTTTTTATCTTGTTATCGCAAACATCTGACATTTTGCATATGAATTTGCTTGTTATTCCAATTTCATGCACTTGTGTATGTACATATTTATTGTAGTTAATTTTGTTTGCTCGAAAGTTTCGGCGTAATTGTGGAAATGTAAAATTAGGCGTGATGTTGGATGACGTGATTTTCTTGTATTTCCTCTTCCAATACTGCTCATTTCATGAGCTGAAGACTAAATGAAGAGCTTTAGACTCGGCGATACGGTTAAGATTCTAGTTTATGAATACTTATTTGATTTCGTGCCAGGTGATGCATAGAAAATGATGAACTGATACACCAAATTTTTGAAATGATTGGCAGTTTTGGAGTTCTTGAACAAAAGCTAACTCTTTTCTCCACTCTCATTTCTTAAGATATTCGTGACGTCTGTGGCGGTCTTATTTCTATTTTTGGACAATTTGCGAAAGTATTGTGGATACAATTGTCGTTTCTTTTTGAATTATTATGCCGATGCACGATATTTTTTTCCTGTCTGCGTCAGTGCACAATTTTTTACATCAGGTTTTTTGAGGATGTTTTTCTCGACCCAATATCGAGTAAAAAATATAAATCTTGTGTTATAGATTGAGTAACCGTTTTAACTATTTTAACTTCGGTTGAATGTCTAGTAGGAAAACATGGGGCCTCAGTGGCGCTCTTTTTTCTCGGATTTCAAGATCAAGGCTTTTAAATGCTTCATCATGACTGATCTTCGTTTCTGTTTCTAATGTGCTTATAATAGCGGTGAGTGATGAAAAGCAATCATCTCTAGTCGACTGTAACATATTACTCGCTTTGAATAATTTTGCCTATTTATTGTTTCTTATTTTTCCTCTAAGGAAGTTTTAAAATAGGTCTGTTTTCTCAGTTATAACCTAAAATCTATACTAATATTATAAAGCTAAAGAGTATATTTTTGTTTAATCGCGCTAATGTCCGGATCTACTGGCCCGATTATGAAAATTCTTTCGCTATTAGGAAGCTATCCCTGAGTGCTATAGGAATATTTATTGTCAAAAAGAAAGAGGGTACTGTAAAAAAATTTTCGGGAGCAAAAGGTAGTTACTACCATCTCAATTAGCAGAATACTAATAGTTATAAAACATACATGAGCGGAGAATAAAATATTACTTTAATTTATATAACTTCTACTATAACGAAAATCAATGAATGAATATTAAATCAATGCAGAATCGAACGCAATGCACACAAAACACTCAGGAAACAATAAAGCTGTAGTAAAATCGGCGGGAAATAGTTAAATGCTTCCAGAGTTCTGAAAACATCACACGGCATGGTTCCAATGGCCAACAGTATTCCGAGAAAGCGCATTACACGCATCTCGGTTGGAGATGCGAGGGATTTCTTGTGCAATTCCCTCACTGGGCCGGATTCCATGGCAAGTGGTAATGTCGTGCAAACTGCCAGTATTGTGCCCCGCAACATCCGTGGGAAATCTCGGAAACGGGGCTTGCATGCATAAGTAACTGGCCTCTGGTAGTTCGGATGCAGTTTCGTCATTTACTATGTTGCTGTTATGAAAGTTACAGACAAGATTCTCGTTTCTCAAGATATTAACTAAGTCGTCTTAATAGTTATTCAATTAACGTATGCTAATACTTCTATCTATATACCTGTTCCTGATAAACTATGTCCAGCAATGGACCAGGAAAATTCTCTAAGAACATAAAATAGCAACTTCCAACTGGTCTGAACGTTTCGTCGCTATGTTTTTTAGCCTACAAGAACTCTTGAACTTTGTAAAAACTCCATAACACGTTTTTATGGTGTTACGTTGAGTACCGTATCGAATTGTGCTTGTTTGAGGTCTGTTGAGATTGAGATGCTATCGACAATCACGACATCGACATTAAACTTTCCACTAAGTAATGGATTTCTTAGACAAACATTTTAATTGTTATTAAAATACCGCATATTGTTTTCTTGTTTAATGAACTCGGTTGTGTTTACTTGGCTAATGTTTTCTTTCCCACATTGAGATTCCTTTTATACTGTTGTTTCTAAATGACTTGAATCATCTGTTTTCAAATTGA
This sequence comes from Hoplodrina ambigua, assembly GCA_949774945.1. Lineage (NCBI taxonomy): Eukaryota > Metazoa > Arthropoda > Insecta > Lepidoptera > Noctuidae > Hoplodrina > Hoplodrina ambigua. The sequence continues at coordinate 2,419,017 of OX458969.1, read as the reverse complement.
AAATTGCCATACGGATATTTGTAAGATACATTTTCCAATAATTTCCAGTGATCGATCGTGATCGGTCGTATGCACATCTTCGGAAAACACGACTTGATTTATAGGCCATTACATTTGCACCCAACACTGTCACGATGATCTCCTATAAATACCTCCACGCTTCGTATTCTAATGAAGACTTCGAATTTTTATTTGGACTCGAAACCTTGAACATTTAAACGTTTTATTTGCTGTTTCGATTAGCAAAGTCTCTACGCCTACTTAGATTTTTTGCTGAGGTCGTGGTATTAACATGGAACAAATCTTTTGCTATATGGGAACGCCTAATTGCTTCCGAAATATTAATTTCTGCTAAACTTTATATTGTTATATTTAGCTAAGTAATTCTTGGTTGTGTATGCTGGCATTATGTAGGGCATGCTGTATTTTACAATGTAACAATTATAACGCAATACATAAGATTACACACCCGAATATCGCATGTTAAAAAAAACATTTTTAGGCCACACATTTTTGACGTCGCGTGTGGTGAAAAGCTTTGTGCCGTTGGGCCAGATGTCGGCAGCTCGGCAAAGACGACGCCTACCATTGTTCAGCAGTATCTACTATTTATTTAATGTTCGTGTACTAAGAATGTGATCAAAGACTTCGTGCGTGGAATGTTGATGCCACCTACAGGCTTATTTACCTTCACAGACTTGTACCAAAAGTGCGAAAACTGGTCTCTCGCGTATTGGAGACGTCAATACGTGTCTCTTTCGCAACGTTTCCTGCTCACATAAAACTACTTTCGGCACAAGACATTTTATCAATATTTTGGTTGAGTTGTGTCGTAATGGGCTATGTAACGTCTAATAAATTGCCGAGTGAACCGACGGTAATATCGATCGTCAGACGTTTTGTACTCATTATAGTGATGGTTACGAAATGTTTATATTACTCGTAGTCGTCGTTGGTTGCTCCCTTTGCATATAGGCGCCACATTTCCGACTTTCACCGAGATATCTCGCTTCTGCACCTTCCAACTGGGTCATCGTTGGGACTTGGAGATAGACACATCGAATATATTTGGCAAATTAGTCTTGTTTCTAAGTGAAATAGTAATAAGAAACAGTTTCTCGTTGTTATCGAGAGAAAGAACATCAGGAGAGTGTGCTGGATTATACCGTGCGATAACTTATCAGACATGACGATTTCACCTTAAATACAGCATTTGTTATCGTTGACAATAATGAAGATAGACACGCAAATATTTCAACTCCCGATAAGCGCTTCTTTGTACTTTGTTAGAGGAACTGTGTGGAGATTATTTTATTTTAAATCAGTATGACTGGTAACTTCCTCCCACTTCCATAGTAGCATTCACAATGGGCCTTGACAGTGCTACGTTAATATCAGCGTAGGCTCTGAGGCCACTGTAATTTTCATTAACATCGTTCGCGTGTGGCTGATCACACAAATTTTCATCCCAGTACCAGAGACAGTCATCTGTATAATTGTCGAATATGATATAATTGTTTGGGTGGCAATAAAAAATGTCCTTGTCTCTCAACGTCAATTTTATCCAATTACAAATCTTTAGTTGTCCGTTTGGTGTGTTTTTTCCCTAAATGTTTCTTATTCTTCTTGTGAACAACAGCCTACAGCAATTTGCTCTACAATAAACTTAATGTTTAATCGAGTCTGCGTGGGTTTGATATATTTATAGTTGTTACTAGTTATGACTTCATCGCATCACTGATCTGTTGACATTTCTGCGCTCAGTGGTCATAATGGTAGTGTTCCGCTGTTTAGATTTGATGATTCTAAGATTTTGAATTCAATCAACTGTCATATTCTACTTGGTGTAAGTTAAGGCTAGTTTCTTAAGTCAGCCTTCCCTCAATTTTGCACCCTTTAGATCAAGTTGCATCCTTACCTTTTTATTTCCACGTTTAACATGCATGCTGCTAAAGTATAATAAACGTCGTACAGGTTAAATTCAGATTCCATTGCTGCAACAATTACTAAAACATTGTAAGTAATGTAATTTATTTGCATCAGCGACAGTATCAAGGCTGTCATCGCCTAATCTTGTATTTTTTTTACCAAAACGTTCATTTTAAGTAGAAATAGTCTGGGTAACCATCGGTCAGGTGGATCGAAGTGACTCAGAGCAGGGCAAATCATTTCTTATTTCCTGCACCGCAAAACTAATTGTGTGTTCCATTAGTTCCGCTAGCTGCTAAGCCTCAGTAATGCTACGATTGCCTCCACTATGACAGTGCCCGTATCTGTGCCATAGACCGTTCACAGTTTCACACACACAAATGAAATTAATTATGTACAAATTCTTAAAGCTTCCTGCTTCCTGCTGCTTGAGGGAGTGAGACATCGTGAATTTTAAAATCGTTGGCGTTTTAATGTTTCTGTACAAATATGCTGGTCACGTTTTAAATTGTCTATTGTTTTCGGGCGATGTTCAAAGTTTTTTTTTGTATACTTTCGTAAGTACCAAGAACCTCGAGGTTCATCTCGTCTCAACATAGACTTCGTGATTCCAGTTATTTGTTTCCTACATACCAATTACGGTAATCTTACCGTGTTTAATAGGAGCCTTGCAAAATTCCATTCAGGTGGATAGAATTAACTCGCTCGCTTGACCATGTTAGTAGCATCTAATGAATATGTATTGATGTATAAGTTCTTAGGGACCAGAATTCTTTTCTCAGCGCCACTCGGTGCTGTCTCCCATATTTGGTCACCCATGAATCACATCTCGTCAAACTTGCCGAGTATATTGACTTTGTATAAAACGTATTCCTGGCGTGTATTCGTGAGCTCCCAATGTTGCTTCCTTGAATGTTCGCCTTGTGTCTGACGTCTGACCGTATATGACATATCTTTTGTGTTTCGGTGAACAGCTGTACCGAGGAAGCTGGCTCTGGCAGGTGACTATTTAGGTTGAACGTAAAAAGTAATACAATGTTCATGAAACAAAAAGCTCGAGCTTGGATAGTAGTCGTTGCCAGCAGATGCAGAGCATAGTATACGATATCGTATGTCGAGACAGGCTGACCTATTAAAATGCCAAAACATTCGGATTATAGAATGCAATGTCTCATGAAGTACAACTATTGATGTAATTACTAGGCACGCGATGTGAAATACGTTCATTATTCAACAAGAATGTTTTTATTTTTTCTGGCGTTTAGTTTAACGCTAGCTATTTATGAACTTCCTTTTCGTGATATGGTGACGGAACCATAACGTTCGCTCTATACTATTCTATCTTTTTGTAACAGTTTTTGAAACGAACAAAATTTTTTCTTCTTTATTGAAGTAATAACGCGAAATCTTCATTATTAAAGTTTAATTCTCACTCTTGTTAATGTGGGATTAATTGAGCAAGTAATAGATTATTTTCTCGTTTTATATTAATTTTTCATTAAGACTCATGGGATCTGCTAATCGAGCCACTTTATATTGACTAAAGTACATAAATTAGAAAACAGCCTAAATACATATTTGGTGTAAGCTAGTTTGATCAATCATAGAAGTGCCAAAATTTTAATTGTTTTCCATCTCCCTCACACTCGCGGTAAAGAATAGTGCTTATGGCTCCAGAGCCATACTTAAAGTATCAGCGAGCTTGTGTGGGGGCTGCGTGGGCGCACGACCTCAGTGGATCGCGTGGGCTGCAGGTGCCAACGCACCTTTCCAGTTTCCACGCATCGACTGCTGCGGCCCGCGAGGCTCCGATCCGAATCGACGATAATCGACTCGGTTAACTGTTCACGATTGTTTTGCAACGAACCTTCACCCCGTTTCGTATTCTATCTTGTTATTTACCCATTTTCTTATCAATCCTGGTGCTTTGGCAACTTCCTTGAATTTACTAGCTTTTTTATGCGTTGCATGTTGGTTGGCAACGGCGGCTATTACCAAAGAAGCATTCAATGGAAAATTGCGTGTTTAGGTCCTATTTAGTTCCAATGCGCCACATGCCTGTGTATTACAAACTACAATTTAAACATATAAAAGAAAGATACTCAAGTAAGTTACACTGCTCATTGTTCCCCCGGGTCAAGCGAGTACAGCACGAGTGCAGTTGGTCCTACTCCGACGAAATAATTTAATCCGTGTGAAGGATAAAGGCATTGAGGGCATGCATTCAAAACAGGTTTCCTTTGAAATCACTATTTGCTACTGCGTGTTTGTAATTTAAACGACGCGTAATAATTCATGAAGCAAGACATCTGTTCGTGAAAGCATCGATGATGTGACGACGGTCTGTCTAGTCTTTGAGTTCCGCTTGAGCTGAGCTGCTTCGATGCAAATCTGTGATGGTTACAGTTGACGACCACGCAGGAAGTGCATTCTTCCGTTAGCGATGTCGATGGCGGTAATGAGCCATCGCTGACCATTCTGTTCTTTCGATAAACTGCCTAAAACGGGAGAGAGTGAAATGTGTGTTCAGCGGCGACTTCGCTAATTGCACACCAATTAACCACCAAGAATTGAGTGTAGAGAGTTGCCTGCCCGCTCCACTTGCTATATGTTATAGTGTGGTGTATGAAAGTACTTAATAGTCGACTCTTTACGAGCGAAACGCTCCTTACGCTTGCAAATTGAATGAGTTTGCTCCGGCTGTGTTTATGTTTTTTAAATGTGTGAACTCGGCGCTTAGAATTGAATTTTCTTCTATCTGTCTGAGTGTCTGGGCGAAGACTTGTTGAATACTGTTCTCTCGTCTCCAGTTAATATGCTTCTTTTTTATTATTCAAGATGAAAAGTAATTTGAATTTAATGTACCGCCGAGGGAGGATGGATATGAACTTATTTATTTTAGGTACATTGCATATGGTATTCGATAATACTTGATGTAAAAACTTTGTAACTGCTTTTACGAAAATTACGCAGACGAAGGAGTATGAAAGGCACATGGAAATATGCAGAAAGCTTATATTTTGTGTAATATGCATTAGAAATAAATAAAATTAATTAAAAAACGGTTACACACACTAGTTACCATGCGTTTGACACAGGCTCACATATACATGTCATATTTACGTCTACTATATTTATTTATTTATTAAAACTTTATGCACATGTACAAAAATACACTGTACAAAGGCGGGCTTAATGCCTTAGGCATTTTCTACCAGTCTACCTTAGGGTGATGCAGAGACAAAAACAAAGTAGGTGCACAGATACAGAAAATTAAGAGAATATATTATAATAATAAATACATATATACATACATACAATATATATATATATATATAAATAGTGGGGAGAGAGATAAAATACATAGATGAAGTACAACAAATTAATTGTGGGACGAGTCTGCCAACTTTACCTGTAGGTCTACCTATGTCTTTGACAATAGAACCCTAATTAAGTTCAAAATAAAAATTGAATTGAATTATGGTCTAATTTCGACCAATGGGCGACCACAAGTAAAAATAATTATGAAAGTTCAGTATTATAGACACATGCTTCACATGATGACGTTTTACATAAATATTTTCTAAGGTGACGGGATTCTTGGCAGATAAACAATGTTAATTAATTCGCTTGTGAATTATATTTACATATTAAATCTTAATGGTCGGCTGGTATCTAATTGACATCAAAAATATTTACATTCAGAACAGTTAAAAGGTTTCCACGTCCGTGTATGACAGCTGTGCGTACGCCATGTTGGCGCCTGCTTCAAGTTGGATAAAAATAAATATTGTGCTTTACTGAGAAAGATTTTCTTCGGCACATGGCGATGTAATTAAATATTTTCTTAATGGTATAACTAGCGACACGTCCCGGCTTCGCACGGGTTTATATAGATAGATAAACCTTCCACTTGAATCACTCTATCTATTGAAGAAAACCACATAAAAATCCGTTGCGTATAGACGGCTGGAAGCGACTTTGTTTTATACAATGTAGAGATGAATGTGGCATATAGCTTTGAATCCGTTGGAGCTCAGAAACAACGGCTTGGATTAAACAGGTGCAGCAAAAAAAAAAAAAGAAATAATACCTGGTGTGAAAGATTTGCAGTCGTATCCAACAAGATGGATGTGAGCTTACTGCTAGCAAAAACTAATAATGCATCCTGTTTCGCAATAGTGTTGTTTAATGCATAGAATATCAATACAAACAAAAATGAAATGTCTGCTTTTAAAGTCAAATTAACAGCTTTTTGTTCATTGTAATTATCAATATTTACAAACACGAAAATATTACCAAAAAATGTTTGTTCCGGCTAATCTCCATGGATGCATTTTGGTGGAACATTCACACCTTATACCTATTATAAGGAGTGACTTATGCAACATCACTTAAAAAGAATAATTAGGATTCCACGCAAAACAATAAAAACCCCTAGATAACCGATATACGTAGACGAATCGCAGGCAATAAGCAAGTTAGACATAATAAGTACAATAACTCCTATTGTAGCTCCTAAATTGAATTCAAGTAATTAATTTTAAGCCAGGACACAAATTCCCTTGGTGTACTTAGTTACAGAGCCAAGCCTTTGTTTTGCCCAGCTAAAATATTCACAAGATTGATTTAATATTGCATTGGAACAAGACTAACGACCTGACGACAGTCTCCTGGGATATTATCAGCTACAGGTGTAGGCGGCCATTACTGCTAACTTAAGTCTTGTTGGCCTATTTATTCTTTTAATGGTCTTCTTTTTATTGGAAATAAAAGATCAGCAATATAGGTTACCATAGTTTGGCAGTTAGGGTATAGGTACACCATTTATTTCGCCATTGCTAATATTATGAACAGACTTAAGATAACCTATTAAAAAATAATAATAAAATAAAAACCTAACAAAACATTTTTTCACATCGCCGTCAGCAGGAAATGTGCCCAAAAGACTGGCGGCATAACTGAGTTGCCAGCCCTTGGGGTCACGGGAAGTGTCAACCAACCGGTTGGACAATTCCTTAAAAAGACTATGGCACACGGACCCTATATACCCTATCCTTTCGCCGTTTGAGGTGTTTAGCAGCGCCAGCACTAATAATAATATGTTTTTCTTAACAAATAAATATTATTATTATTCTTGAAGTGAGTTAGTTGTCAATCACTAGCATCAGGTAGGATGAGCTCTCACCTCAAGCACGCTTCACCTAAATTCACTGAGGGAGATTTTTACAGAATAGCACTAGCTTCTACATTTTTTAAAACCATATCGTGTGGCTCCTCGTCACTTATTTCTACATCGAGTTCAGCTAGAATGTTTCAATAATCATTAAGAAAATCTAAACAGTTGCCTCATTATGTCTTGTCTCCGAAATTAGCAGTGCTACTAATTAGTGTATTATTAAAAATAATCTTTGTTAAGTCAAAGGATTGTTACATTCTCACGAGCGAGCGATTCGTCCAATTCTTTGGAGTTTTTATTTCGTCCATCCAGTTGTTTAGTGCTCGTTTATTCGGAAGAGAAGACGTATATGTTGCAGTCAAACCTCTCAACCAGTCTAAATTAACTAGCAAAATCAGTCAAAAATGTTTTTGACCGAAGGCTTTCGACAATGGTACTTTTTACTGAAATAACCATCAGAAGTAGTTTTGCCCAAAGGAGCTGGTTAAAAATATGTTTGACTAACTGATTCTGTCAAGTAGTTTTGTTTCGTTGCGTACATATAACCTAACCTAACCAGTTAAAAGTGATTTTGACTAATGCTCTTGCGGTTAAAACTAAAAACTAAGAGCGTTAGTTAGGCCCGCCACGCTGTTTACACTTAACCCCACCCACTGCAACTCCTGAAAGCCAGAATCAACAGTGGAGGCCACCAGAAAAGCGCCGAGGCAATGAAGCTCGACAAACGAGTCGAGTCCCAGACAAACGATTAGGTAACTGTCTAGAGCGTTAGTTAGTTAAAAGTAATTTTAACTGGTTAATAGTTTTGACTGCAACATATACACCAACGCAAAATAGACGCCCAATTGGATTCAATGTCAATCATTTACATGTATGAGCGAAATCCTATTAACTAAATCTTTCTGCTGTGAGATTAGTCTGTTATTGTTAGTTTGGTTTCTTACAAATCTAATTTCGTATTAATTTATTCAGATTAAGTAAAGTTATTCTACAATTTGATTTGATGAATAAATTATTAAATTATGTTTACATCCACTATCAGTCGATTGGTTTGGTCGACAGCTGTTAGTCATTTATCTTAATTTAAAACTTTTAATACGTATATCTTTTCTAGCGTTCCAGATGAATCCAAATCCTCGAAAAATACAGCATTATCTGTATATCTTTTTGAACTAATTTTTAACTTCGGTTTGTATATATTGTGACTATTATTTGTATGTCACGTTTCTGTATAATTATGTTTTTAGGGATCTTAAATATATAAAATAAAAAAAACTGTACTAAAATGATTTTCCTTTTAATCTTTGATACAACAGTTGTTTACTGTGACATTCTTGATCGAGCCCGTCCAAGTAGCTTCCTATTTGGGAGTGTCTCCGTGCAGTAGACTATTTTTAACCGTGGCCGCATGCGCCGACACGCGCCCGACCTTTCAGCTTTATGATTTGTCGACGTTCTGATACTGTTATTGATAGCTATGCTCATCTTGTTCATTTTTTTCCTCATCTCTCTCCAATGTTTTAGACACATTTTCTAATAATGTTTCCGCTTTGAACGAAGCTTTATTTTTGTTTGTGATTCCGGGCTTGTTCGGAAGAGGTTTTCATAAACTCTTTGATATCGCTACAATAAAATTTTGAGGCTTATATTCCCGTGGCAGACGTTAAGATGTCTTCGCCTTATATTTGCAGTGTGTGTAGCAGTAGCATGGGTACAATTACTAATATCTCCATTAAGATACAAATCTGAAATCCTCGAATCGTTTCACCGTGCCGTGTGGCTTAACCGTACGTGTTATTAAAATTCTGCATCACAACGGATTTCTCAGCATCGTGATGCGTTTGCATGTTTTAACTATTAGTTTACAGTAAATTAATAACAGAGAGTGATGGTTCGCGTGCTTGCTTTCTCAATTGCATGACGAATTTGATGTTACAGAGATGTGATGGGGCTGTCGACTCGAGGTCTATGCACTTACTAACAGCTTTATTTGATTATTCAGATCTATCTACATACCTGTCTAACCTTGACATTGTCCTTTAATATTCACGTATATGGATTATGCTCACCGCGGTCACATTTTATGACATCATTTTTATGTTGTCTCGTGATGTAAGTTTTATTATCAGGAATATGAAGTAATGATATTCTAAGTGTTCAAGGCGCGTTTGGCAAGGTATTCATGCGACGTAAAACGTATGAACTTTGTACTTTATGAAGCTTTGTCCTTATGAATCAAACGTAACGCGTTCTAAATATTGTTGCCAGTTGTAATGAGTTAGACAGTAAATTAATTTTAACGCTTTAAATCTTAATGTAGACAGTTCCATGCGACGATGTAGGTCCTCGTATTGTCGTTTACGCCAGAGTCAATTCAATTGAACTTCTCTACAATCAATCGACTATCACATTAACGAGTACTGAGTGATGATAGTGCAGTACTCAAATTGGGACAAGGACCACTTCGGTTCCACTTATTGATCAATGCGATCACAATAAGCGGACGTTGCCATAACGCGACTGTGGTTGACGGTTGACAATAATTGTGGCAATCGACAGCCGACAACTGGCTCAATAGAACTGCTATTTGCAATTATTACCTAGTTAACGATGACGACCTGAGATGCAAGATACGAGTTGTTTGTCATCGTTGTTATGATTTTACTAGCTGCTCTCTGCGACTTTGTACGCGCGGTTCTTGTCAGCCGTATTGACATCTTTGGTTGCTGCTCTGCACCTGTAGGTTGTAGCGTGATGTTATATTACCTCATGAATCTGGCTATCATATACAAATAAATTTCCACCAAGAATTTTTCAGATTCGACTAGCATTTCTAGAGATTTAACGCGTTTGAACATACAAGAAAACAAACAAACAAACTGTTCAGGTTTGTTATATTGGTATAGATAAGTACAGCTAGTATCTACCTGGATGTAGTGCGTTGAAATGATCAATAGGAACTGGATTTAGGTCAAGCCGCTTTGAGCCTTGGCGTGGTGAAGGAGCTAATAAAGTTTAATGACCGCGGTTCAGAAAGAACGTTCAGCTTTGAAACTGGACTTCGTGTACTTACTTAATCTTTATTAGATTTTTTATATTTAATATCTGATACTAATTTTGTAAAGCTGAAGCTTGTTTGTTTGTTTGATCACTTTAATTACAGGACAACTACTGCGATTTAAAAATATATTTTTGCGTTATATTGCTCGATTATCAAGGTAGGGCTCAATCTTATAGCAAGTACCTACTTAATAACACCGTTGTTTTGTATTGTTTCAGTCGAAGCAACGGGCATCGATCAAATGGCTGTTAACGAAGGCGTTCAACAACAGGGTCCCAGATAACCTTCAGGAGCCCTTTTACAGGGATCATGAGGTAAGCTGAACATTCTACTTTTCATATATTTCTTCATCTACCGTATTTTCATACAAATCTTCAAGTTTGTCTGAAAATAATGCTAAATAGTATCATTTTAGGTTTCATTAAAGCTTTAAGTTGTCCTTGACTTGACATAATAGCCTATTGTTTCCGAATTTCAAGACAATTACATTTTCTCCTTGATTTCTCACGCTCAAACCTTCTTAAATGTCAAACTGAACACCTGTCGACCGAATTAGGTTCATTAGTATTGATCTACTGTGTAAAATTAATTTGTAGTTGATTTTGTTCCAATTTCTATACTAAGATTTTCTTTTTTATTTGTTATTTTTATTACCAGAATCTTTAAATTTTGTGTCAAGTCTGCTATTAAAAGATTGTTATTATGAATCGTTGTATAAAGGCGAATTTGGAAGAAAAAGTTCTACTATTATCTGTATAAAAGGTTTTGCGTTTTTGCGTTTTTGCTAACATTGATTACCCTGAATTTGAGCAGTAATCGTAGTCAGGTTAACAGATTACAGACTTCGGATATGACGTAACTACATTAGGGGTTCCTTTCTACTCGCGACATGCAAAAAGGAAATGTGAAAGGAGTTCGCGTCATTCAGAGGCCTCTGCCACCGCCATCGTTTGACAGCTGTGAACGACGCATTAATCGGCTACTGCCTCGTAGATATCGCAAGCGCGAGCGCATACATTCGTAAGGAGCTACTAGATAACTAGTTTTTTTTTCTTGTTACTATTTCAAAGTGCTTTTTAAAGGCTTCAATTAAAGTGAATGATTTGACTCTGACTTCGATTAACATTTGAGTCATATACAATGACATGGTGTCGTCTAAATGTCAAAGGGTCACTATTTTCAGCCTGCGTAAGGTTTTGTGTTTTAGTGGTAGCTATTACTTATTTACGAACTAGCTACAAGCTGCTTTCATTTACTATTCTTATTCTCCTTTATTATCTCAATTACGTTTTAAAATATAAATAATAGTAGCCTACCAATATCAGGAACAGGGTCCAAGCTACCAGCGGTGCTTAAGAGAGAAAAAGGCTCGCAACAATGCGGGCAGTGTTCGGAAGTATTGCGTTAAGAAATTAGTTATATTAATTATTATGTAATAGTATTAATTCAGAAGCCAGTGCTTTCGGACACGCCGTACACGATCATTACGCCCGGGCTCTATCAAAACGGAGATGTATAGACGAGAAGAGATGTTTTTCAGTTAGGGTGTATACACCGAAGCTGTGCGGAGATGGGCTTGAGCCCTGGATCCAGCTGCCTAACGAAAGCCTAGATTTCAACGGTTCTACATTTATTACTATCACGTATTGGCCCAAACATAAAGCTTTTTCTCAAACGTGAAACTTTATTTTGGGTCAGCCAGCAATACGCTAGTAAGGAACTGCTCATTTCCCTCGCGTAGTTAACGAAGAGCGTCGCCCTCTAACCCCGCAAGCCTTCGTAACCAGGTCATTCAAACTTAACTCACACTTACTGGTATTTTGATACACACCAACATTATCAACAACCATACCATGAGTTCCTATAATAAGTACTAGTTATAGGACACCATTTAACCCAAGAAAGCGTGACAAATATACGAAAGTATGAAAAAACATGCCGTTCGACGTTAACGTGAAACGTAGCGGTTATCTCTTGAAATATATTAACTGCAACTACAACATTAGATCCTCTAAGGCAGATAAAAGAACATTGCCCCCAAACACGGTCAATGTTCAGACATTTCTCAACTTGAATTTCCACTACATTTGTACTCGTATCCGTTTGTATACAACCATACACGGTTTTAATAGATGCTTCTACAGTTGTAAACAGTTAATATTCCTTTTGCTTATATCTTTGCGCTCCTCATTGCCTATTTAAAGATAATAAACACATTCGAAGTCTGTATGTTTATACAAGTTTATGGTTCTAATTATTTATACTGGACGGTTTTCACGTCTGCTTTGTATTTGATTCGATCACGTATACCGTCCTAAATGGAGACAGGGTTCATATTTCAGAACTGTTATTGCTAATGCAGTGTCTCATGACACAATCGTTTAAATTCTGCCACTTTACCGCTGCGTGTGAGATCATTTATTTTGAAGTACTTCGTTTCAAATGGACATGGATTTGCTTTTAATAAAAGTGCATTCTCCTTTGGAAAGCAAATTGAAACGGTTACATAAAGGAGATTAGTTTCTCTGCTCGGACTACTATCGACTAATATAAAATAAATTGCCTACTGCGGTAGATCTCCAGACCGCCTACAGGATTGACCTTTCATCTCGACCCCTTTTTTATTTTTCAGCCTGCTGCTACGAGATTTTCTTATTACATTTTCATTTTATTGTTTACTAGGTTTAGCCCACAAGATTGCGAGTGAATTTTAGGGATCTTTATTTTTTATGTACTTACCTAAATATAATTATGTTATAGTACTGAGGGATAACTTAAATTTCTAATAACAAAAAAAATAATTTAGAATTGGACCAGTAGTTCAAAGCAAAAAACATACTAGCTTGTGTAATAGATATTAATATGGATAAATTTTTGAATTCATGTCTGTATTGCCTTGCTTCTGTTGAATCGTGCAGATATTTTTTTAACGAAGTTTTGTAGCTAGACCTACTTTTTGCTGATTTTACAATTTGAGGTCATAATAAGTTCAACTTCCATAAAAAGAATCAAATAAAGTGAAATTGTGCAAATTCAAGTTTGTAACTTCGAGTTTAAGACCGGTTTTTTTTTTCAGTTTAATGCACCATGTGGTAGTTATGTAATTGTTGGTGATTCCACACGCGATGTTTGTTTTTATTTGTTTAAGGTACTTATTTGTAATTGAAAGGTAACTTATTTTAATATTGCCATTTTTTTTTGTATAGTTTTTGTTAACATTGTCAAACCAGAGGGTTAGCCTATTTCTCCAAAATATCACTGTTGTCATGCAACGTGGCAAGTTAACTATCCTTTTGGGCACTTGATGCTCTACGCCTCCCTTATTACACAAATTATTGAGCAAAAATATTTCCAAAAAAGAATTGACAGAAAAAATATCAATATGCCTGGATATAATAGCTTATACAATAATTGCTCATATTTACAGTTTCAGTAAAATTCGACATGCTATGGATCAGAAACGACCCTGAAGAAAGCAGTTCCCCCACGATCACGATCCAATGCCAAAGCCAGTTACATGTCTAATGCCTAATCGATAGGAACTTGGATTTAACCCTTCATACGTAATCCATTTTTATCAGCTGCCAGCTCGAAAAGGCTGCCCTTGAATAAAAGTTCAGCATGAACATGGTACAATATTGATCGCAACCATCCCGCCAGTCGCTGGGGGTTGGTAACTAGTGTCACGCGAGCTTTCAGTAGTGAACAAAATGTGCTTATAGGAGTGTCCCTAGTAATTATGTGCTTATGAGTATATTTGACCCGGTGGCGGTTTGTTTTCGTGTAACACAATGGCTGTGATGAGAAAGAAACGGAATCACAATAGAAATGTAAGGCGAAACGCTGTTCTTCGAGTTCACAAGTGATACGTAAACAAACCTGGCTTCAGGCTATGGAGAATGAAATTGTGATTCAGTCTATGATGTAACTATTGTACCTCTTTCTCTCTTTTCTGAAATACTTACCTTGTCCTTGAACAAAAAAGAAGTTTACTAGTTCTTCGTAACCTTGGAGAGTTTAGGCTGTCTGAGCCAGACCGTAAATTAGGAAGATATCTAGGATTTGGTGTCTTCACCTTTATCTTGATTACGTAATCTCTTTGTAATTTAATTTACTAGACTTGATTACCCAACTGTACTGTGTAATTGATATCTAAGTTTAATATTCATAACCTTATATAGAGAAATTCCTACAAGCAATTATTTTATCTGTCCAAGTGTTCTAAAACGAGAGAATCAAGTAGCTGTCAAGATGATGATTTGTTTTGTTAGCCTTTCTCCGATGATTTCTAAGAAGCCTGTTCATTTATCATTGGTGGTACAGCGGATGTCCATTAACGATTGTTGTTGCAAACGAGTTCAAGGACCACTATGTTTGGATCAGATATATCTGTACTTAGGGCACGAGGACGCTGCAATACAAAGTTCTCTTGGAACTGGTCCTTCTATGTATAATCCCGCATAAAAAATAATTAATTTTAAAGTGGAAACCGGAGCTGGTAATAGAATTCGAGATGTGATATTTTCTCTGGCCTACATCTCGAGATATTTAATTTAAAAAGTCTGTAAAAGCTAGTTCGCATAGGTCAAAGGAAAAATAAATTAGAATACCATCTGATCTCAATCGAGTCATGCTTCATTTGAGTAACGTGTAATAGCCATAATTTAATTCTATCATCTGAATTAACTATTGTTTGCTAATATCTATGTTAGATAACTGTTTATTGAATGCGTGGGTGAATCTGGGATTGATGCGTATACTGTTCGCATGTTCCTTTTGAAATTTCGTAGACATTGCTGAGTTGGTTGAACTCCACTCAAAGGTTGCTTGGATGATATTGCTTTGTTTCAGAGGTCGACAACCAGACATTGGCAAAAAGTGGTGACCAATTATTTCCTGAGGCCTACGTTTAGTATCGAGCCAATAAAATCGACTGTAACAATAAAGTCTATTTCCTAAAGACATAAAACGGCCAGCGCAATAAAATCACTATCCAGTTTTACATGGATTAAACAATCTCAGGGGTTTATTTCCTTGTTTTGTATTTTGTCCTTCGAGAAACGGATTTCATTCCATATAAATAAACGTAATGTCCCTTTGAAATGTTATAAGTCGCGGTGTTCTGGCTCATCTAAATTGTCTCTAACCAATTTCCATGTTGAAAATATTCCCTAATGAACGCACACTCGTCTGACTGTTGAACCAGAATATTTTTGCTTTTCAGGAAGTAATCTTCTAAGTAGGAAATTTTCCGATAGTCAAGGATATAGAGTTGAAATTGGTATGCGCATCTGTTCCAAAAGAGGTAAAAGGTAAAATTGTCGCGTGGCTTTAAAAATAGTCTACGTCGTTTCCGCCTTTGGGAAACTGGTGATCTTTTGTTCTTTTCGCCGGTGGCTGGTGACTCAGCTGGTTTTATTACACATGGATGACGTTTTTCCGGATTTATTTCAGTATCCAATCTTCTAATAATATAATTTTGACCGGTAGGTAATTTTCATACTAATGATAAATTATTTTCCTTATTGTTAATACAACAAATACTGTCTTTCAATACTAATTGTTGTCGTGTCGGCGACCTCACAGTGACTGTGTTTGTTAAACGGTGGACTAGGTTTTGATTTCAGGTTGCCACGCTTCAGTGTTTTCTTAGGTTGTTCGTCAAAGTAGAACGGATAGGTTTTGTGTTGAAAACTTTAGTTTGAAACAGACCTTCAGTATCGGTCCTAAATAATAATAACTGTTTGACAAGTTCAAAATTTCGAAATTAGTTTCTAATAACAGTTATGTAAGAAACATGTTCAACACTAACATTATTAATGCGAAATTCAATCTGTTAACTCATTACGGCGAAACCACTGAACCAATCGTAATGCTTGATAAACAGGTAGCTTAGGATCTGAATCCTTATTCAAATCCCGAGCTACCTTTTGCAGACGAAATTGTAAATCAAAAAGTGGCCTGTATCCTTACATAGACTACTTTTTATTGATTTACGATTTTGTCTGCGTCCCCGACACATTCAAGCGGACAAAGTTGCGACCGAAAGCTAGTCCCAAATACGTATACTCAAATCGATTTCTCTCACAAAGAAAATGTTGTGTTTTAAATTGTATAACTAAGCACAGTAAACACATTATCCAATTTATCTAACAACATTCATCTCTGTCTCCGTTAGGCGTCAAAATAATGATAAAAGTAAATATTATACAATCATAACTGTGCCTAAAAAGGCAAATGCCTGTTGACTAACACGTCCATATTAAAATTCACACGTTTTTAGTAACTTAAAGCTGGTAAGTAAGTTCTCGATGAATGAATGAGTCAATGCCATTACTGGGTTGTATCAGCATGGCTTATTGCAGCATATTGAGATTTTATGATTCATTCTCAGGAATATAAATGTAATGATACCATTATGCTTTTACGAGTGCAAAATGAGATGTTTGGATTATTGAAGCTCAATGTTAAATTATGGATACTGCCCACTGTCCTTACGGGCACATACACGTACTTAGGATCGTTTATTAGTTGCCTTATTACGTAAAATTGCGGTAAAGTTACTGTCTATAAATAACTTGCAATATCTTGACGCTAACAGGAAGAAAACCCATTTCTGATCGCAGTTATCACCACAACGATGGGCTAACAATTTCCGCCTACACAAACATTTCAGATATCATAAGTGAATTGAAGAAAATGTGCGAATGTAGTGGTATTTTGTCGCCGGCTTCGACGCCTTTCTCCTTGACCCGCGCCTGCAGCCAGACATTGTGGACTTGTCGCCGTCTCGATGCGTCTTTTTGTCCCGCCGTTCGCGCCGCTTAATTACGTACACGTCAGGTTAGAATCTCATCGGAATTGTTAATCAGGGGTACTCACATGTTTCGTGATAATTGAGACGCTGTGAATGGTGCCACTCTTTGAAAGTGAGTGCTAATAACTGTTGTATTTATTTTGCCCGCGGCTCCATCATCGCGAGGGCTTGTGAAGTCGCCATGATTGCTTTTCTCCAGGTTTATGGTCGGGTGCTGTTAGTTTATTTTTTACTCAACGTGTCATCTACATAAATGTCAGATAAACGTGGATTCTAATTCCACATACGCTCGAGGTTTTATCTCTTTCCGCAAAGCGTGTTGATAGGTTGTATGGTTGGAAATAGAGATTTAATTCGAAAATGGCTGTCGAATGCACGGCAATGTCCAAATTGTAAGCTCAACCTTTGGACTGTCTCGCGAATTGATCATACGATCTGATATGCCATCCGTGGAAATGAATTACGACTTTGCATTATTGTTTCACGCTATTTCTCGCAAAACTTCTGCGAATATTTTTCCTTGTACTTCTACTGATATTCTAAAGAGGTTGTTAGTTTGTTTTTTTTATTTACTTGTTTGTTTGAAGCAATCTCTGGAAGTGCTGGTCCAATTACAAAAGATTCACTGATTGAAAGCTGCACTATTGCCGAGTGTCATAGGGATATTTTATGGTATAGCTACTTGACTTCTACGATTACAATGTCGTGGAATAAGCTAGTAAATAGTAAGTATAGATGTCGTAGTAATACATCATACTTACGAGTTCTATAAGAGTTCTCTTTTACTATCATCGGGCGAAACTCAACGGTTAACAAAGGCAAAAAGTCGGTGAAGTTTCTTTTGGTAGATGGCACGATGCCCAGCGTCGTTCTCACGAGCGTGTGAACGATCCGATCCGAAGATAAGTTAATTAGTTGAGAGCACTCTTGATACCGATATACTGTTGTTCTACCATTGCATAGAGAACCGTATTTTTTGAGGCGATGAGTGCATTTTTGCCCTTAGGTGTCAAATAAAGGTGAATATTTTTTTGACTGTCAACATTTTTTGACGGGGGCTATCGTCGAGTTGTTAAAGGCAAATCATTTATTCTAATTAGACTACTAAAAGACATTTGTATACGATTTAAAGAAGAAAAAAAAATCATCTAGTTGCCCCTTCTAAGTTATGGCAGTTTCGTATAGAGAAGAATACACATACTTACTCTTTTGGAAAAAGAAATAGCGTTATTAGAACCCAAAATTCAAAAAACCATGATGAAATATTTGTAAGTACTATGTAACAATGTCATATAGAGGCTATTTGAGTTATAAATCCCATATCTAATAAACCAGTAAACTTACCCAACTAAATGTTCGTCGAATGTCGCCCACACAGATCTTTAATCAATCTATTTCAATTTATTATTACGCAATAGTCAAACGATACAATCGATACAAGTAACGTTCCAGTGGTTTCAGTGTTGTTTGTTTTTAAAACGCTCGTTTCAGCGCGCTTAAATCTATTTCCTTACAAGCAAACGAAAGTGGACTTAAGCCTGTTGTATGTAGGTTCCAAAATAATAGAAAATCGGGTGATATAGTTCCAAGTTGGACAAAGTACATCATATATGTCGCATCAATTCTCCCAGGTGATATCACTTGGGTGAACTATTTTCGAGGTGAAATGAGGATACTGGGGTATTCCACTATGTTTACTTGGGTGTGGAATAAATGGAAGAATTCCTTACCACTGAAAGTTGCGTGTTCGTCTGACTCATGCCTTGTCACCTTTTTTCCGATAATGTTCTGTCTACTACTTCTAATGTAAAGATGATTTAGTTCAAAAACTTCAATATTTTCTCAAAATGTGTATGCCAGGGGTTTAGAGCCTTTATTGGTAAACGTAGTGTCATTTCTTATGAAAAAATAATTATATTTTCGCGATCTTCTTCTCAGCGTATCGATAGCAATTGTAGATATAAAAATTAGGCGATGACATGTCATCAAATAATCTTAATTTAGTGTTTTAATGGAGAAATATAAAATTGGTGTAATGTATTTACAGTATATCTACGCGATCGACGACCTCCCAACAATAAATTGAATGACATTAATAGAATTGATTAATTCTACAAACTTTGCCGAATCTTTTGCAACGAAAGCAATCGAATCCATTGTGGACAATTGTTTTCTTTCGACGTGGCGATACGTGCAGAGGGTAAATGGGTCCTGTGTAATGGGATTTTGCTGTCCGTGTACTTCGATATTTGCGAAATAGCTTCGTGTGACGCCTGGGGATTGTTAAGAAATTGTATTAGACTGTCCTTTACCCTAGAAGTTCATGTCCTTTATGTGGAACTTTCCTTGTTAGCCTTAGTTCAGGTCAAGTTACAAAGCCTCTCTGTATTGACTTGGCTGTGTAGCCAAGTCACACTTAACGTTACAACTGCGATGCTTTGAACACCGAAGTATTACTTTGCATAGTTTGGCGTCTGGGTCATCAGCAAGCATAAATCGATGTTGTTTCTACAGCGTCAATAAATCTGTTTTGAATAAGGTGTGCAACTGCTTCCAACGCCGCACACTCCTTGCGTTGACCTTCAGGTCAAGGATCCCCTAGTTTTATCTGAATAATTTATGGGCCCCGAATGTAGTCTTAGTGGGCGAGAGTTTTGTTTAAAATCGACCGTAGTCTGATACAATATTCACACAAAGTGACTTGCTCAAATACGATATTGTGTTGAAGACACAATATTCTGACTTGAATACATTTCTCTTTTCGACAAGCTTCTCAACTTAGACAGGCATTTACGAGTCATTGATGAGTGAAACGTTCTGAAATTGCCATTTATCGATTTTGCACAATATTGGTAGTCAAACATTCTATCAAGTGCCTGTCATAAAAACCAAGACCGTGGTGGTCATTAAGAGAACCCATTCACTGCATTGAATGCGTGTGTATCGATACGAGATTAAAAGTGAGAGCTATCGAGGCCAGTGCTGGTCAGCCATATTTCACACGTTTCATTTGTCAGCGCTTCATGGTCAATGAGATGGTAATTTATGTTGTAATACTTGGATTTAGCAATAAAACCAGTTTTTTCTCTCGTTTGCCTAATCTGCTGGAGGCGCGCTGCTGAATCTAGGATTGTTTACAGTGTCGCTACTTAATATTCTGATATGATGTAATTATTTCTTTTGGTAATCCGTATTTAGATTTTGAAAGTCACTGACCCCTGTGGGATGGGTTATTTTAAGCTTAAAAAACAATGAAAAACAGAATCAGGTTTTTGTAAGCAGCTTTGAAGATTCTAAGACTAATTTGCACAAGTGGAAAGCTCTTGTCCCTTTTAAAAGCTCTGCTTTCAATACCGGTTTGGTAGAAAATGTCAGGCGTCTAGTTTATGAAAGTGCGTATGAGTTAGGGGTGTTATTTACAATGATGGCATAATAGCATCGTCTAGTCTAGCCGCACCTGTCCTACCAAGGTTAATGTGTTCACCCCATTCTGTGTTGCCAGTAAACACACCTTAAATTACTCATTCATACATTCTTGAATCGATAATAATTTGCAAATCCATAACTGTATTATGAATAAACATTTATTAAAGAAGCAAACGCGATCTTGACATTGAGTATCAGTATTAAAATAATGCGTAGTTCACGTTTTTTCTATGAGATTATTGTTAACAAATTATGTCTTTGATGTCACTATTTTATGTCCTTGACATTCGGGTTATTATGGCGCAAAAACAAGTCTGTCATCTCACAAAAACGCTTTAGTTCATAGAGCTTATAGCTTTTCCATAGTCTTTGATCATCCTTAACTATCTCGCTGATGGTGGCGCGTACATTTAATCATTCAGTATGGTTCCCTTCAATATGGTTGAGTTCGTGAATGGGCATTGTCATTTGGTCATCTACTAACTGTCATGGGTTACATTTTTATTTTATTGTTTTATATATTTACCTACATTGTTTTCACATATAGAATCAATAAGAATATTGTCACCAGGATTTGTAAAAACTTTATTGAAAAGATCGGTCCGTGGAGTTTTTTTGCTGGTTCTTCTCTCCTACCTACGTTTTGAGCTTCAACTATCCGACTAACTGACTAATTTCTTGACAATTCAAAAGTGCCTGTAAATAGTCTAATTAAAATAAATGCTTCGTCTTTGGCTTTAATAAATCTTCGCGTCATTCGTATACGGACCTCACGCCTACAGCGCCAGGCTATTATATCGAAACGATACTTAAAAGCACTAAGTAGCTCGCTCCGTTAAAAATAGGACGTGACCTAACATTGATCTAGTATTCTAGATTCAGGGCTCATCACCGCTCCCAACATTGTGTGCATTGCAAACGTTTTTATTAGAATTCATATTTGTTATAATGGCGACCCCTGTTATAGTGAAGAATTTGTTTAAGACCGTCCAAAATAGATTGGATTCCTCGGAAATATTTTAACTGGCCCCTAGCTGATATGGAGAATCGGTGATACTGATTTCTTAATTTAGTTAGGAGGACATCTACCTTGTATTATTCTAGGAATTAAACAAATGCGATTCTTCTCAGTCGTACTAGATAGGTACTAGCTTTAAACCTGCGACTTCGACGTCGTGGAAGTCAAAGTCAAATTTGTTTTGACTCTGATCTGACGGTTCCTACTCTAAACTACGTAGGTACCAGCCAAATTTCAGCTTCATTGGTCGAGTAGTTTTCAATAATTTGTGTTTGAGTAGCCATTCAAGCCTTTAAAGTTATTTTCTCAATTACTAGTTCTCAACAAGCGAAGTATCGAATAGGCCAAGATTTTAAGTTCAAATTCAATTTAGTTATTTTTTTAATCTACGGCAACTCGATCCATAGTTATACATAAACTTTAAAACAATAACTAAAGAATCTCAAGTTGTTAGAGCCTACTTCTGGAAGCGCATATCTTCGCCTCCAAACTTTATGTAACTTTCCCTAAGTTACGTAGTTATCTGTGTGCCAAGCCCTAGTTCTCGGAGCTCGAACTTAAACGACTGTTTTACTAGTCCAACGACTAAGTTTGGACTGCCTTGTGCCATCGTGAATTAGGTTTTAGAGCCCTTCTGTAAACAGCTGTGTTTTTTTTTTTTAATAGAAATTTTCCATGTACCTACATCATGATTGGGTTTACAAAGGCACCGCATATGAGTGTTCCTAAAATACCCTAGGCCGATAAAAAATTAGTTTTTTACTGTCTATATTCAAATTCATGCTATAATAGGTCGGCTTCCTTTAAACAACTAGACCCGGATTTACGAACCGAACCTGAAGTACGTAGCGCAGCAGACAATAGTTCAGCCACTGACCCAACTGTGTTGCTAAATAATATTGTTATAGTTTTATACGGTTATTTTGAAATCCAGGTTAATTCTGTTGCATTTAGTCTCTTTTGCAAAAGAATATGTAAAGATGGATGTCTTCTGGTATTTCATAAACTTCATCATGTAGGTAATAAATCAATGGTGTAAGAGCAGGATTATCTAGTCTCCTGCCGACTTTATACTAAATCTCAGTGATTTGCGCAAGATGCGTGCAAACTAGCCTGTTAAGCCCGGCTTATACTACGATTTATGATCATTGGTATATCTTAATGTTTGAGTAAGAAGCTAAAAATACAAGTTGATATTTATCTTTGCGTTCCCTATTCTTTCTAATATCTGCAGTACAAAAATGGTCAATGGTACAGAGGTATTGGTTTCTTTTTAGGGTTTAGTACCCGAAAGGTGCCAACGGGACCTGATTACTAAGCCTCCGCTGTCCGTCTATCTGTCAGTCAGCGGGCTGTATCTCATGAACCGTAATAGGTAGGGAATTGAAATATCCACAGAGTATGTATTTCCCTTGCCGCAAAATATAGGGGTCCCAAATCATGGTACTTGTTTAGTGTTAAATATCGTTTGCGGTGGTACAATAAACCCTTTGTGTGCTATAATTTTAGTGCTATCTTCAACCCCATCGCCTGTCATGACATAGCAAGAGCCTGTGCTTTATTACGGGAATCCAAAAATAAAAAACTTGTAAATACGTTACTTAACCATTTCTTTTTTTCAATTCCAGGATCAAGAGCACCTCAAGCCGCCTATAGTTGGCGGCCTGGCGAACGCGGAGCTGTACTGCCTAGCGCTCGCCAACATGTACTCCGACCCCAACTACCACAGTCTGAACCACTGGAACATACTCCAGACCTTCGCGAGGAAGGGCGTGCACGTGCCCGACCCGCCCGACTGCGCGCTCACGGAAACTGTGCTCATACAAACTAATCCTCTCAAAATGGTAAGTATTTTACTGAAGATATTTTCGACTAGTCATTTTATACACATTATTGTAGTAGAATTGTACATATTTATAAGCTAAGTGGCGTGCGATTACAGAGGCTTCTGGAATCACCGGAATCGGATTGGAAAAACATATTTTTGTATAAAATAGCCAGTCTAATGAGGTATAGTATAGGATAGGTATAGGCGATATAACATCACGCTACTACCCACGGGAGCGCTGCAGTCACCAAAGACGTAATTTAACAAAAAAAACGCCACAAATATGACATGCAGGATTCTTCTTATAAAGCTCCTGATTCTATGTACTTAACGTTTCAAAAACCGTTATAGAAAACCACTTCGCTCGTAGAATAGCGTAAATGAAAGGAAAATACGGAATATATCAGTTGTTTGTGATTGAAATTCCGCGCACGTATACGTACTAACAGTCTGAGCTGGTCTCGTCAAGTAAACAGATTACTAAGCGTTGTCTCTATAACGGATCGGCGCAGGCGACCAGCCATTACTTATGTATTATTGCGGACTTTGCATCGACACCTTAGCATCCATACATGTACATGATACAAAGAAATAAAACTGACGCGTCTGTTTGTAACAAAATAAATATGAATACATGACACATAATGCAACACACGATACTTACACAAAAACACGATTTTTGAAAATTTCTGTCTGCCTGTTTGCTCCGGCTAATTTTCAAAACGGTAGGCCCGATTTTGACAGGACTTTTATAAGCCAATATCTGACGTTAACTTAGGCTAAGGAGTAACATAGGCTATATTTATTTTACAGAAAAACAATTAGGGTACTGCGCAAAAATATACCAACGATGTCACATGAATAAGTTAGTCGTCAATAAAGTTCTATTATTTCGAGAACGAGGACTAACTAGCTAATGCCTGTCTTGAGGCTATATAGGTAGATTATTAAGTTTTTGCTGGAACTGTCAGTAAACCGTTTTGAAAGCTAATAAGCTATCGTAGACTGTAAGTCTGTTAGTATAACGGGTAGTGTTCCCAAGGACTATAGGCCTTTAGCCCTATAATTTAAGCTTATTGGTCCTTTTCTGGAACTATGCTATAAAGAAGGTCTTTAAAAGACTCGTCTATTAAAAATGCCTATAGGCCTGTAAAAGCCTTTAGGTTTTTTTTTGCAGCTGGAGTATTTTTTCAACTAATAGGCTCATGTCTTAAGGCTTTTGATAAAAATGGCCATTCAAAATTGTAAAAAAGAAACTATTAGAAATTAAAAAACCTATGGCTTTTAGGCTTTATAGGCTTTTAGCCCGCCCCGCCAAGCCCCTTAATTACGAGTCTAGCCTTAAAAAAAAAAAAGGCTAAAACCCTATAGTCCTCGGGAACACTATAACGGGTGTAAAAAGACAACTAAGCCAAAAGATACATGGTCTTTCCATCATCGCGATTTTTTTTTGCTCAGTATCATATCTGGGAAGTACTGGGAATCTTTTGATTTCGGAGATATTGGAGGTCAAAGAATCACTTTTTTTTTACGAATACGAGTTTTTAAATAAAACGTCATTAGTAATCTTTAAATACGCTCACCAGTCACGACCCCTGTACTGTTGCATGCACCCGTAAGGACAATGTTTTGCGTGCGTTACATTGTGCGTTATCAACAGTGATTTTTCACACTACAAATAAAAGTCTTTTCAGGAATAATTTTTGTTCAATGTTACTCAGTTGATGGATATGTGATATTTCCTTTTACACCCCGTATAATCAAATCATAATGTGATGAAGGTCTAAAAGTTTTGGCTTTGTGCACGATCGATGCTTTTATTGGCTGAATGTTCCTTTTATGCACGAGATCTTGGGTTTGGTTCCCTGCTCGGGTAAAGTGTTATTGGGTTTTTTCCATCAGGAATTTCTCAGTAGCAGCCTCGGAGTCTAGATTTGTGCTGGGTTGATGGCAATAGGCTCACCCCCTATTACATGGGACTTAAAACATAAATGACAAAATGTGGGTGTACTAATGGGTACACCTCTGCCTAACCCTTCCGGGATTACAGGCGTGATGTTATTTTCCTCTTATGTAAAGAAAAGCCTGTATTCTCTTATCCAAGAACGTAAGCTTCTCAATTAATCGTACATTTCATCGTAACATAATTAAAAGAACCTAGTGCGATAAAATTATATCTTATCAATGTAAATTGTATGAAAATATTTATAGATATCATGCATGATTAATGAGTTATCAAATTATCATTGCATATGTTACGATGTTTGTTTGTTTTTTGCATACCTGATTGAGTAAGAGTTTTGCACTCCGACTAGTATAAAATATAAGAAGTTTAGAAGGATATTTCTGATATCGCATTCCGTACAAACGATCAAGTCATTATATTTTGGTCAAATAGATGTTATATCATACGTAGGCGAGGTCTCGGAGGTCTAAATATGTAGTGTGTGGAAGATTGTAGGTGCACGCACGTACGTGTTGTTTCTAAGTGAGTGTTGTGTCTGGCCAATACTGACGCTCCGAAGTTTGCACACATAGAAGCAATGTGCACGTGCATCATACACACACAATGAAGATCCACCCGCCTTCATGAGATAAACAACTATAATAAGCTCGATGAAATTTTGTAAATAGAATTAGGACATTAATATCTCAGCTTTTGCTTAGTCAATTTCCCCCTAAAAGAACTTAGATAAAAAAAAAAAAACTTCTGGAAATCTATACTCATGTAGCAAACGTTCAATTTGTTTTTGCCATCCGTGTAGACTCAACAGTATTCGAAGCTAAACTAATGTAACGTAACAGCTAACCAATTAAAACTCCTAAGGCCTCATTTGATTAGATTTCCCAAGTGTTAACGTAAAGTGTGATCGAGAAACCAACAAACGAATAAGCCATCAATGCTATCAAGGCTCACGTGTCATCAAACATTTTACACAAAAATAAACACAGTTCTAGGGAATGTTAATCCGACAGATATCGTGGGGAATGATAAACAGTTTCTATCTGGAATTAAACGTCATCTATTGTCACAGCACTTATAGAGGTGACAGTTTGTCTATTTGTGTACGTTTGCCTTCAGTGTGAAGACACAAATGACACTGTAATCCATTATTCTGCTGTACGTGAATGCAGGTGTTCATAAACTGGTGAACACAAGCGACTAACGTAAACAAATGAAACGTAAACAAATATTCTTAAACGATCAACCATGTCGTAGGGAACAAAGTGTTGCTTGTTGATTATTCATAATTAATTTATTGTCAATTTATACAATAATCTGATTGCAATCTGTAGTATTGTTGCATAAATTGTTGTAGGTATTTATGGAAGTTTATGCAGATAGATATTGTTATTTTTTGCTCAATTTTTATTCGTTATTCACCGCTGACGCCTTTCATTGGCTAGTAAAGATACTCGTTTATATTGTATCAGTATGAGGTGTAATATAATAGCTTTAACGTTTTATCTATACTCAAATATAAGTCCAGCAAACCCGGGATATCAGCTTAGCTAGTAGTGTCGAAATGGATAGTGGTTAGGGTGCACGCTTTTCGTGCATGAGGTTGCGGGTTCTGTAATGGGCAAAGTACCAATATGACTTTTTAAATTCATATGTAAGTACTTTCATAGTTTATCTAATAAACACCACTGAGATCGGTTAGGGAGAACATAGTGAGGAAAACTGTTAGCGTGGTGATTAATGCTTAATGCTAGTGCCTTAAATTCCCTGTGTGAGAAGAGGCCTTTTCCCTACAGTGGCACAATAACAGCCGAGTAGAACTGATGGTAGGGTTTATGCCAAGTGTTCTCCTACTACTTACAGATACCAGAGTTTTTTTATCTTTTAATTTGGTGTATTTAAATATTTTTGCCGCTATTGTAGTTTGTATTATTTATATGTAAGAAAATCCTGCTTACGTTTCCAGAGCGGTCACATGGCTGTGATAGAGGCACTGATGGTGCTGTACGCGCGCGAGGTGGTGACGCCGGACCGCGTGGCGGCGGCGGCGCAGCGCTTCGGGTCGGGCGCGCCGCCGCCCGGCAGCTCGCCCGGCGCGCCGCACGAGGACGGCCTGCTGGCCTGGATCAACGCCGCATGCGCCGCGCTCAACAAGGCCGAGGTAGGAATTTTCAACTAGTTGGTGCAGCTGTTGGATATATCATCATCATCATTATAACAGCCTATTGCCGTCCACTGCTGAACGTAGGCATCCCCCAAAGAGCGCCAACCAATTATTATGTTGTCCAACAAAAGTTACGTTAATTTTTATTTTTTTTCAAAGATGATCACAGTGCTCGAGATCAACTGATGACATTATTTAATATGTACGTAATACAGTGTAATCAAATGCAAATATTTGTTCTGTACTATAACCGAACTCTGAACATGCAACACAGCAGCCACTGCGCTAACCATGTCGTCATTTAATTTGTTCATTACTTTTACAGATTTTAATTATAAAATCTTACTAAATTCCAGGAGGACACATCATCGCACGTACCGATGTTGAAGAGCCTCCAAGAAATCTGCGACGGCACTGCGCTCGCGGCGTTGATCTCCTTCTACTGTCCCGACGCGTTACCGCGGACGGCCGTGCGCGTGGGCCGCATGGCGTCTATACAAGACTGTTTGCACAATCTGATGCTGGTCCACGACTTCTGTAGAACGGCCCTACCACATAATGTGTTCCATATGATGCCTGAGGACGTCACTTATATGAGAGGGTTGGTATGATTAGCACTTAGATTTGTATCTCTTGGTGGTAGTGTACTTGTACTGTTTAATTGGATTTTTCTCTTCCACTCTGCGGACGACGGAAAGTTTTCCAAAAGATTTGACGAGTATTTTATCTTGATTTTCTGGTTGCTTGTTTTCAGGTCAATGCGTCAAAATTTAGTAGCAATGCTCGCCGATCTCTTCAATATGCTAGAAGTACATCCGGTCAAATCTGTTAAATACCCCGGAAGTGGTGAGTTATGAGACAAACAACCCAACCCCGTTGATCCAAGTTGTACCCTCCGTATTGCATGCTAAATAGTAATGGGAGTATGTGGTCATAATATCAAAGATTCTTTGCCTACTAATATTAGAAATTAAAAATTTAAACCTACACGGACATGGTTTAATAATGCTTTAATTTTATTTACTGGCAATACTAAGTTTTAGGCACATTTGGGGTTACTATTACAAAGACCAAATTGTCAATATGTTTATTTGAGTATTGATGTATTTGTTATTGAATTTCTTATGTGTAAAATACACTTTATTTCATTTTATCGTTACAATGTGTGCGAGGTAAGTCTGAATTAGATCAAAACGAATGAACGCTTCGCTGAATGAAATTCCGATCCTAATGTTTGTCACCCTGTCTTGCTTTTGCAAATCGGAGCCTATACCGCTTCGCATAAATGCATTGAAATGGGACGTACACGAGCGCGACGCACAAATTTATTTATCGGATGCAAATCAATATATCATGAGGTGGCACCAAGTTTGTGTAATGTGGGGACGCGTCGGGCGCGAGGGTCACGTAGTCAAGACAGGGTGATGTGCGTGCTGAGCGCTGGTGGTGTCCGCAGCGGCGCGGGACGGCAACGCGCACGGCGTGCGGCACAAGCGCCTGCTGCCGGCGCCGGCGCCCGCGCCCATCCCGCAGCTGCGCGCCGGACACGACGACGCCACGCTGCCGCCCTTCGCAGGTACCCACGGCTCTGCGCCGACGACTGTCTTGCGTGCTTATTACAGGGGAAGGCTGCGCGACACTCTCTAGGTGCTTTTAGTGTCACGATTCAATGAAATGTCACCTTCGACTTCAATTGTTTTCTGATTGTTCTCTTTTCAAATGTGTTATTTTCGACTTGTCACGCGTCGTTCATTTATTGCCAACCATCAATTCGATATATTTTACATTATCTGACAAATATATCAGATTCGTACAATTTTGTAAAATTGTAAACTAGTGGCTATCGTGTCTTTCCAAACTGCAGGGCCGTTCAAAAAGACATGGTGGCGATCGGTTGACAGTTCAATTTGGATATTTTTTATATAAGATAATTACGCTTGAAAATTATTGAACATTATCTGTACATACCCATATCAGTATCCAAAATGATGGGCACTATACATGACCATTTTGGGTACCTACTCTTACGAGACAAAAAACACTCGAGTACAACTCATTGTTATCAAAACACAAAAAGAAATTATAAACGTACTAGTGTTATTAAAAACATCATTAGTATGTAAGTACTAATGTAAATATCAAATTTCATCTGTGAACAAGGTTCTTCTCACACCTATGAACAGCGCTGTCCTCACAATTAGTCGTCACAGTTATCTAGAAACTATAGTGTGCACCCGCCTTCCCCACAAAGAAACATAGTGTGAATTGCGTTTTGTTGTTGTTTTTCTTTTGTTTGCGTGTGTGTGTGTGAGTGTCTATAAAATGTCGTAATATATGTATTACATTGGAATGTCTTGTGTTATAGGGTGTACCTCTAAATGTGAGTTATATTTATTTCACGTTTCACATAATATTGAGCTTTATATTATTTGGATTAAAACACTTTTTTACACGGTTTGGTGGGCTTCGGAACTAGCGCTTCTGCATGGAATTCTTTAACGCTTTCTTGAGGCACTTTGGAGTCAATGACGTTATGTCCTCATGACTCCCAGCTATGACGTAGTGATGCCAGCACAGTAGACGTAGGCTATCAAGTTTTACAATTTACACAACTCAGTTAGAAATACCCGAAAAAATAAGCTATGTTTTGATTCACTCCCGAACTCTTAAATCTCAAGGTCTTTCTAAATGGTCATGAATTCAAATTTAGAATAATGGTGACATCAAAATGATGGCCAGTATGTCTTCTTTAAAACTGCATAAATACTTTTTTTTTGACTCCACATTATTTTAATGTTGACCCTTTTTACCGAAAACATAAATGCTGTGATTTAGGAGTCGGGGAGTGTATGATGAAGTTTCGTAATAGCCAGAAAAATAAAGCAGTTATTGCTTTAGGGCTAAGCTACACTAGAGCCGGCGGGGGTCTGCCTCAGCCCTGGTTTTTTGTTTGTTAGTAAGACTTGATCAGCTTGATGCTATTGGCCGATTAGCTATACTAATACAACTACATGCTAAATCAGGAATGGGTAAGTTAAAAGATTTTTTATTCTTTGCATAGATGTTTGAAACAGTAAGTTATTGTTTTTTTTTATTATTTCTAGGTGTTGTTATATTCTAAAGTAGAAGTGTGATGTTCTTTTTTTTTCTTGAATGCTAAATGTGTTTGTTTGTTTTTAATTGCGATCAGGTTCTTAAAGCTGTCTACAGTAAAAAAATAAGTACCTAATCAATAAATCAACATTGTTTTGACACAACATTCTGACCATTTAAATATCTTTTGTCGGACGCCATTTTGGATCTGATCGTAAATGAATTTATATGCGTT
The DNA here is from genome assembly GCA_949774945.1 of Hoplodrina ambigua. NCBI lineage: Eukaryota > Metazoa > Arthropoda > Insecta > Lepidoptera > Noctuidae > Hoplodrina > Hoplodrina ambigua. The sequence continues at coordinate 2,388,304 of OX458969.1, read as the reverse complement.
ACTTTATACGGTAAAGTGATACCTGTTCCCCGTACAGTTCCCCGCTCCCCGTCGTCGCTGAGTAATCGTTCCCGCATGGCGTGTCGGTCGTCGAGCTCGACCCCCGAGCGCCGCTCCGCCAGTCCGGCGCGAGACGACTTTGTCGTGCACAGGCCGAGACACGTCACCACTCTCGCCGCTATGGCACGGAGGGATGACGATAATGGTATGCAACTAATTTTGATACTTTTTCATTAATAAGTTACAGCTTGCAAATGCTCTTCAAAGTCAAAGGAACATTCGAAATTTTCTGATTGACAACTGCTTCATATCGTAACATAAAGAACGAATTTTGTGATACACTGACATGTTGACAAAACTTTTAGTTTATAGTTAGATTTTTTTTTCCGGAAAATACTGAGACTAGTATAAATTCTAGTATACTTCTCATTCAAAGATGGCACTATAATTGATCACACTTCTTTTAGGCGGATTGGCGATCTCAGACTTGGTAAATAGAAAATGTCACAATCATACAGGCCATCACATTCTATTATTATGTCTCAAAAAATAAAATAAATAAAAACACTATTCCTTGTTGCAGCGTTAGAAATAAACATGACAGCGGCAGGTCGTCCGTCCAACTGGATGGACACGCGCGACGCGTCGTTCGCGGGCCGGCGCTCGCGTCGCTCGTCCATCAGCGACGACTCGCAACTCACTGTCGAGAATTTTGGCGGCTCGCAGGATAGACTGCACTTCGCTGGACGGAACCCCGAGAAGGAATTAGCGACTGTTGCTAATGTTAGAAAGATATCTGCGCCTTCTGGTGAGTTAAAGAGCGTTTCTTTTGGTTTATGAAAAAGCTGTACCCTGAATTTCAAGGTCTGTTACTATTATCTTCATTACTTATTATCTTTAACATTTATTCCGCAGGTCCCCTGGACTACAACCCGCCTCTCCGCTCCTCCCGCCAAGACATCCGAGGCTCAATACAATTCCTCCACGGCGACTTCCAAAACGGCTCTCAAACGGAAGACCGACAAAAAGTCGAACGACAGAACTCACAACCCCAAACCACAGAGCCGGAACCTTATTTCCCAATCCGACGGCAGTTGAGCAGTGATACTATTACTTTAAGAGAAAGACAAGAGAGCTTCGGGTTCTCGTGTAAAGGTGGAGGCGACGGGTTCTTCCTAAACGATAGAGATTCGACAGACGGCGACGCAACCAAAACTAGCTTCGCCGACCTGAACAAAATCAGGAGTAATGGTGACCAGACAGGTTTGTTTGGAAAACCGGATGGGAGAATTTTCTTGTTACAGCATAAAAAAAATACTAAACCTAGCTTGCCGCATAACCAGTATGTCAACAACTCTGTTCTCCCACTCCTTAGCCTGTGTCTTCGCTTCTGCGGCACTTAATTGAAACGGCCATTATCGTAACCGCTTTGAATGTTCGCCTTGATTGCGCTTGAGTTTAACGGCACACTGTATTCGGTATAATCAATAATAATAGCACTTATTTACTCTTCTACAGTCTGTCGTTAAAAGACCACATATTCCCATATTCCAAATTCCAAATTTGTGACCTGTATAGTTAGTTGTAGAGTAACGAAGTCCTACAACACATGTCATAGTGTACACAAGCTGACTTTAAAACTCGTGAGCATCTTTTCAGGTGGTAAAAGTATGCGTAAATATGAATAACTTTTACTAAGTGACCAATAATAGAAATCGACAAATAAGGTTAATTTTATATGGAGGAAACGCATCATTAGCGTCTTACCCCAGTGCAGCAATGCCTAAAGAGATTCAGTACATGATTCTAGACCCAGGCCTAATATATTATGTCGGATAAAAAAAAATCAGCTGTTTCATAAATTTTCACGGTGTAGGTTGCACTTTTGTACGAAACCGCTGTTTTTTATAATATACGAGAAAAAAATTATCCCTTAGGGCTGATTTTTTTGATAGTCAAATAACTTATATCCTAAAAAATTTACATAAAAAATCTGTTGAATCGCCATATTTATCCCTCCGTTAAGGTTATCTGACAATTGAAAAATTTGCCCTTAGAGTTCTAGAATTTTGTCCATGATAAAAAGTTTTCGATACGATGTCACTTCCACCCGCTATATTTGTAAAAGTTTTTTGTATTTATGTGTTTGTTCAACCCCTGAAGTGATGCTAAAGAATTAGAAGTACAGTGTGTGACGGTTGTCGGTTGATGTTCAGGTGTTCAGTCGCAGTTCGGTCAGGAGCCGAGCGAGCGGCGGAAGAGCACGACGTTCGCGACGCCGCCCGCCAACACGACCACGTGGCAACAACAGTTCATGCAGCAAGAACATCATCCCAGTTAGTAGATTCTGACTCAACCGACGTTTTAGTGGTCCTATGAAAGTTCAATCACGAATTATTGGACAGTTGACACCAATAACCAATAATTCCTAGACACAACCTCTCTAAAACCTTTTTATATTTGCCTTGAATGTCAATGAAATCAATAAATTAAACCAATTGAATTGGCAAATCAATGACATCATATTTTACAAGCCATACAAAATTTATGAGGAAATCACGTTTTGACAACTAATAAAGTGTATGTTCAATTGAATGGTGGTGTCGTCTAGTACCGAATTATGAGATTTATTTCAGTAATAAGTCCCTAAAGGCTCCTTTTTCATTAAAGCGGAATGGGGATAAGGTAACAATTACGGATAGATGTCATAACAATACAAACTAATCGGTTGGTTGAGAAAAAAAAAAATGTCTTCTCCTCGGTTTGATGAAAACACAGCAATTTTCATGATGACTACCGGAAAAACAAAGTAGAGTAGGGATAAATATATGAACAGTTATACCAATTTCCAATCATCAAACACCCGGTTACAAACAAGCAAAATCACGTGAACATTTCTCCACTTATACACCCCACTAACACTTCCATCCTAATTACAGATGGCGAAGACATCACAGACGAATCGAACACTCAGAGCGGGGGCCAAATGGCCGCACAGTTAAATAATATAAGACTAAAGCTAGAAGAGAAACGGCGACGCATAGAGCAGGAGAAGAGACGCATGGAGATGGCTGTCAACAGACAGAGACAGCAGTTAGGACAGCAAGCGTTCCTACAAGCTGTTACTAGGGTGAGTTGGCTTGGAAGGGACTATGTTGTGTTTGGTCCGGTTTGTGGGTGTTAGATTCTCATCAAGGTTAAAATAAACTTTATGTTCATAGTCTTAAGATATGAAACACATTATCTGTTGAAAATGAATACCTTATTTTACTGTCAGTGCATTTCGATGGTAACGCGTTATTATTTTACTAAAGCTCTTATCGCGAAATCAATGCATGCATTGGGAAACTTGATGTTTACATAAGAAATACAAGTTGTAAAACAAGTTACTCTGGCTAAAGGGTCGCCACCTCGAAGTTACTTTGTGTTTTGAGGCATAACTCGTTTTAGTCAATGCCATTGCCCACGCACCTTGGTCGCAATTCACAAGCATGTGTGGAGATGGGGACAAAGTTTTTTTTAAGATCCTGAGATAAAACGGCACGTTAACCACTGTGACGTCACATATTTTAGAAACTGTCCAGTGCATATTTCGCCTCTTGTGTATCACGCTACGAGCGCCCGCCTCCCGCACCTCTCCCGCTCCCCGTTCTCGTCCTACCACCGGACCCCCGGGGTACGGGGTACCCCGTAGGCGAGGACTCAATTAAACGGTTGAGATAGAATTGCCATTAATTATTTTTGACTGAAACTTGATGAGAATTTGACGTCCTGTAAACATAGGGTCTGTGTATGGGGTAGGTGGCGCCATAATTGTTGTGTTGTCTTTGAAATTGGAGCGTCCTTTGTGTTACTGTATTTACGCTGAATCTGAAACTAGGAACAATGTATTAGGGTTTGAGTGTGAGTGATAAAATTTGGTAGATAGATTTAGTTTATAATAGGGGGGATGAGTTTGATGAGAGTGTAAATTAGTGTGTTAGTTGTTATTTAGTAGTTTCACAAAATTAAAACTAATTATGACAATAAAGTAGAGTTAATAACTATTAATTAAAGTATAATAATAACTTCGGAATTGTTTATGTCTTAACAGACTACACACACTTTTCGAACGTATTTTATAAAACAAAGTCGCTTCCTGCCGTCTGTACGCTTAGATCTTTTTAAACTGCGGAATGGATTTGAATGCGGTTTTCACAAAAAAATTGATGGGAGTGATTCAAGAGGAAGGTTTATACGTATAGTTAGTATCTTCATTGCACTCGTGCGAAGCCGGGGGAAGGCGCTAGTAGTTTTATAAAATACGTTCGTATACAATACAGCACAATGTTACTAATATTATGTTCTTCTCTCAATTTGTTTCCTAATATTTCCAACGGATATATAAAATTATATTTTTCTTTCTATTTCATTAGGATACATTATTGCAATACCAGTTGGCCTCCTTGGTGAGTGGCCGGTTCAAGAGTTGAGCCCTTTCCAAATAGTTTAGAACTTTTTAATTATTACTTTTTTTACAATCACTTTGTTACCATGTTCCTTTATTGTTATTTTGTACAGATTTTAGTTCAGTACACGCTTACACGGCTTATCGATACATGACATTGAACCATTTAACCTTTGAATCTATAAAAGTACCCTTAAGTATCAATTTAAGTTGATTCATTTAAAATTCGCCTTATCAATTTGTAATTTTGATAATAAATGCTTAAAATATGATAGCTATTGTGCCTAGAAAACTTTTGATAGAGGCAGCTTTTTTCTATAATCATTATTATATCGAACTCATGAATATTTTGCAGCGCAATCATTTAATATTTTTCCAATATTAAATTTTGGTATTACAGAAATAGTTTGAAGGTAATAAAATTGATGCCTATTTATAATGTCAGACATCGCAGTCCACATCACGGTACATTTGACTCACGTTTTGAAGAAGCACATTAATTTGTAGGAGCCCCATATATTACACTTATTTGTAAGCATGACTCCGTTGGTTGGTGTATATCCTTAATCTGTTTTTCAAAATCATGGTCGTCTATAGAATTTGCAGAGTACTGGATTTAGTAATCTGCAATTTCTAGAAGTTTCAAATTTCCTACCTAGTTTTCTGGCCTCGTATTCGAGAAAAACAAAAGTTGTATAGCGTTGTTCAGCAACATTTTTTGTATTACAGGAAACAAGTAGCTCGCAACATTTCATACATTTTGAAGAGGAACATGTTTCCAGTTACACAGAATGATGTTTCTGCAACAATGTTGTGCAACTTTTGTTACACAAGTAGTCTCCCTTTGTACCAATTTGAAAAAAAAAAAATGTCTGCCGTATTATCCTTTTCGTCATTCCCCGATATATCCCAACCAACTTTCAGCATGCATTAGCATGTCATAACACGCAACACTGCAACAGTGTTGTGCTACGTTTGTGTTACGGTGTCGGTTGCACGCGCGTGTTGCAGGGCAAGGGCGCGCGCACGCCAGCTGATGACGAGCCCAAGCAGGACCTGCCACCGCAACAGGTAACGTAACGTTGATATGGGTGATGCAACGATACGGGTTTTGTTATAGTAACGAATTTTTACACGCTTTTATGTGTTAGTCTGGGATGTATTTTGTTGTGTTTTGGGTTTAAAACAGTTTTTTGTTCACCTAATGTTTCAAAATCATCACGTTTGAGATTTCGTGTGGGACTTTATTACTGTGTTAATTTTACTTTTGTAAAAATATTTTATATCAAATTTCCTTGTATCAGAAGTCAATCTCTCTATTTCGTTGCATCGGCCATTACTCATGAGAGTAATTTAATATTGTAATTTAACTGGTAAAGGGATTACATCAAAATTAACTGAACACGAATGAAAATGAATAATTAGCATGAGATTGTGATTAAATTGCATGCAGATTGGTCAAGAAATTACAGTATGTGATGAGCAGCTAGCATATGCGATCTGTAAGTTAAAATCAAAACTGGGAACTTATGATTTCATAAAGTTTAAAGCCAAGAAAAATCACACCTGTACTCCTAAATCGAGATACCGTATTATAGAGTCTAGACAGGTTTTAATACGAAAATAAAGAAGTGGCAAAAGAAAATTATTCTCATGTTAATAGTCAACACTGTTCCAAATTTGAATTAACGATCATGTAAAAAGAGACCGTTTATACAAAAAAAAAGTCAAGGTAACTGAATTTAGGAATCCGGGAGTGTAATATCGCGTTTTGATTAATTTTAACACCTTTGGTGTTATTTTGGCCTTACCAGAACACAAGACATAGGATTTTGGAGGCACGATAAGGTTTTGTCGTCGCATTAACTCACGTCGCAACGAGGGATAAATATGCATACACATATGCATTTATCTTTTTGATGAGATGATGCGATGACATACTTTGTCGCGAAGTGCAGTTTAGCCTGTCCTATGTTTTTTTGGAGTCTATTATTCATTTTTAGAGATCAAAAAGTTCGTCAAGACGACACCTCAAACAATAACGTTCTTATAAAAGTATGTTACGTATAGGAAATGGTGGTGGAGCCGCCGAGTCAGCGGGATTCAGTCGACACCGCGGTATTGGAACAGTACCAGCAGTCTATTGCCAAGTAAGTGTGACAATATCGAACAGGCTGCCTTTATTGCTCTTCATATTACGTAGTTATCTTGAAAAAAACAAGATATCCTTTGCAACATTATCCATAGTAATGGCCATCGCTCACTATAACAGAACCGCTCTGAATCGCCCCGAATAATCTAACTGTAAGCTGCCAACAAGCCGCCCGCGAGCCGTCATCTCTTTTGATCTTGTGATAGTAAAAATTCTTTTCATCTACGATTTAAAGCCTTAACTTGAATGTCTAATTATTTGCTGTGTCGGAAGCGTACTGTTATAATGAGCCATGACCGTAACTCATATGTCGTACTCGTATTCATTTCAGTATTTCAGGAGATAAATTAAAAATATCAGTAAAAACAAAAATTAAAATAGTATCGAAACTCTCATTTCGTTCATCACCAACCAGAAACTAATCACACATCCACAATCAACATAATATTGGCTTAAAATCCAATACCATGTGAGTGCGCGTCACTTACAGAATGAACTCCAGCCTGCAGGACATACAGAGTGACATCGCGCGGCTCGCCAGCCAACAGACGCAGTTGCAGCAACAGCAACAACAACAGCACCATCAACAACAACAACAGCAGCAGGCTAAGCAGCTGTTCCAACAACCGCAGCTGCAACAGCCACAGTTACAGCTTCAACAGCCGCAAATTCAACAGCTTCAGCAACAAATGCAGCCGCAACAACCTCAACAACTACCGCCGTCGCCTTATCAACAACAACAACAGTATCAACCCAACATTCCACAATTGGTGAGTTGTTGTATTAAAGTTATAGTGTTTTGCGCAAGAGTGTTTCGTGTCTAATACAACAAGTTCGAAGACAGTGTAATTTTAATGAAAACAAGACATTTTATATGATTTTGAGTCATTTTTCTCAGAAAAAAAAATTTTGAATACTTTATTAATGTATTCATTAATTTTATTATAGTCGATAAACTAAACTACTATATAAGTTCAGTTTTCCATACTTACAAATAGCTATAGTTTAAAAACGACTATGTTGTTTTACTATGTTGCTTCGAACTTGAAGTTTCATTCACATAGCTTCGTGTGACTCATTAGCCAAACACACCAATATTAAAATACAATCTAGTATTAAAAATGAAATAATAAATCTTTTAAATACAAAAGAACAGCACATCTAACCTAAATAACTGAGTGGAATTAAACAGTTTTGATTTGTAATTAATTGATTAAGTTTCAGCGCTTCAGCCCACAGTATGTAATCACACACTCACATGCATTATACATATTATTGAGACTGCGTTTCACAATTCTCAAAATCGACTATAAAAATCTGTAGACCATAAAATTAGGGGTCAAGCAGAAGGCCAATTCTAGTAGTCATCACTTGTCATAACATCATGGATCCGACATAGAAAATATTTTACCATCCAAGATAGAGCTTTAAATCCTGTGCATTTAATTCAATTTCATACATTCGTATTTTCTTTCTCGCTTACAAAAAGTACCTAGCTACATTCGGGTATCATTCGCGTTTTAAGTAATAATCACTGGTTATAAGACTAATCGAGATATTGTGAGACGTGCCTCAATCCAACACTCCGCTGACCCGCGCCTAACATTGCAGCACAGCCAATTCAGCTCACAGCACAATGTGTCCCGCCCCGGTCTCGCCAGCTTCGGCTCCACGCCGCACATACCGCAACAACACCAAATGCAGCAAGTCCAACAACAACAACAGTTCTATAACTACGACCAGCAACAACAACAGTATCCTCAGTACAACAATCAGTATAGGGATATAGAGGACTATGGGCGGCAGCAGTTTTATCTGCACGATGCAACACCGCCGCCGCGACGCACGTGGGCGCAACACGCTCAGCAACAGCAGCAGCAACAGCATCAACAGGACAATGAATTGCGAGGGTGGCAGGTCGGTTGCACGTTCTCATGGTTTTATGATGTAGATAGCTGTAATATTTTAAAATGGCGGGTAGAGGGGATATCGTAACGTACGAAAAAAATAATCTGCTGGTCGACATGTAATGTGTCGACATTACATGTTACAGATTTTTTTATACATATAATATAACCGAAATAAAAATGTTAGCGCTGGAGGGTCTAGAATCGTGTACTAAATCCATGGAAAAAAGTTTACGTTACGATGTCCGCTCCACTTCGTATAAAAATATTGTGAGACCATAATAGTTTATGTTAAAGATTTTAGATAGTAAAAATAATGAAACGTTTTAATTTTGCAACAGACAATTTTTCTAGTTTGATGTGAATTGATATTCAGTATGGAAATAATAATAAATAATACTAAAAGGCAATTTTGTTTGTCGTATATTTAAAGAGTTAGGTCGCAAGCTTACAGCAAATCGTCATGATGCACTGAGGTGTCGGTTGCGTACTTATGTACAAAATTACAAAAATCTAGTATTTTCCTCTGAATATTCAATTGTGTACTTCCAGCTGCATCAGCAACATCAACAACATCAACAAAATCACCAACAACACCAACAGTTCGGTCCCTCCACGCCGGAGCCTCCGCAAAGAACGTGGAAGTCTCCTTCACCGCAACCACCTCCCGAGAGAAACTGGCAGCCCCAGGGCTTCGTCCTCCACGACCGGACGAACCAGCAGCCGCAACCCTTCCAGGTGCACTACAACACCGACCGGTACCAGAACGGCACCGAGAACATTCGAGAACCTCAAAACCATTTAAGCTACACTGTGATAAATCCTAACCAGTACGTGTCTCAGTCGCCACCGCTGGCCGCCAGTCCGCAGCGACGAGCGAAGACCCCGCAGCGACAGGGCTCCCTACCCGACACGCAGCGGAGACCCGAGCCCGTCAGCTTGCAGCAGCTACAGGCGCCCGCTCACACGCCGCACGTACCCACGCACACACCGGTCCAAGCGCAGCCGCCGGACGACATGGAGCCGCAAAACATCTCCTTCATCGGCAACGCAGAAGACGACGCCCTCCGGCAGGGAATCAATAGACTGAACATATCGTCGGGCACGCGGACCTACCGCATCCCCTCCCCGACGAGGCCGTCCCTCAGCAGGAACTCGTTCCAGCAGCTCGACCAGGAGGACGTCAGCGAGCAGAACGAGAAAGGGTTCTACATTTCGTTCGATAACGAAGCACCTAAGCGGCCGAAGCCTCCTTTGCGGGCGAAACGAGGCTCGCCGAAGAAGGAAAGGTCCACAGATATCAGTCCCGAACGGAGTCCTGAGAACACGTGGAACGACCGCGTGGGGCAGCCGGTGAGGGAGGACGAGTTCGTGGTCCACAGGAGTACAGGGTTGGAACAAGCGATGAGATCTAATGACGTTTCTTCGGAGCGCAGAGAAACGCCACCTAGAGAGCGACCCCAACGGCTCAACAACGCGGAGCCCGCCGCGTTACTCATCGGAGAGTTGAATCCTGACCCGGTGAGCCGTTACTCCATTTTAACTATATTTCATAACTGTTTTTCTAATTAATTGTATAGCCGCGAGTTCTAATATGAAAATACCACTGCACACAAAAATTAACATTCCAACTCTCAATTACAGAACTCAGCAGAAGAAATGGAGCGTAAGAAAGAGCGCATCATGCTCCTCTCCCTCCAGCGCCGGCAGCGCGCCGACGAGGCACGAGCGCGAGCCGACGCCGCCGCCGCCGCACGCCGCGCGCGCGACGACGCCGCGCAGGAGGTCAAGCTCGCGCGCAAGGAGGAGCAGGCGCGCCGGAGGGAGGCCATCCTGCACCAGTACAAGCTCAAGAAGGCTATCGAGGAGGCCGAGCGAGAGGTAATGTCATACGTATTGCTTAACCTATCAGAAAACCGATGTCAGATTTCGATCACGGATTTTTTTTAATGTACCTGATATTGTTTTTGACATTTTTTTTTCGTAATTTTTCTATTATTATTTAATACCCATACTAAAAATATCGCAACCCAAACTATTCCAGGGCAAACACTTAGATAAGTCAGAGTTTCTCGAGAGCCTCAACCGCGGCGGGCCGGCGACCCCGGCGCCCACGCCCACGGGCGCCGCGCGCATGCGCAGTAAAGCAGCAGCCGCACGCGCTCGCCCCAAGACCATCCACGTGGACAGCTCCGCGCTTCACGCTGCTGAAGGCATGCTGGCCACCAAGCAGCCCTCCTCCACCAACCTCACAGGTACTTGCACTCACATACAGTACGTGGCTGTTAAATGTGTCACAGAGAGTTTAAGTAAAGGGTCAGGACAAAAAGATTCCGTACATCAAGAAAAAACGCGCACACATAGGCACGCGACTGGTATTCCATATAACGATGCCCGAGATTGCCGTATGTGGGCGTGCACTTGTTTTGCATGGAGTTTACACATGTTTTATGTTAAAATTGCACTCCCTTCTACTTGTGTCGAACACAATTATATTTAATTGGTTGTTAAAGTATTTGAAGGAAGGAAGCGCAAGTTTTTATTGACCTATATGTTACGTTTTTGTCATTCAAATATGTGTGACAATCTCTTTTTAAAGCTCTCATGTGTCATATGAACAGACGCGTCTGTACTTGTGTGACGCACGATGTTTGTTGTGCACTGCCCTTTAGTTCAGCGTTGAGCACGCCTAGCAGTGCCGACACGCGTTACCTTTTTGTTTTGTTACATTTTCACACTTGACATTTTTTTAATTAAAAGACTTCACTACTACACCTTTATGGTGTAGATGATATCTAATAGAAATATAAGTAAAGAATATTAATAATAATTCTAATAACTAAAAAAATATATAAATTTCAACATAAATACTGAACTGGACACATACTTTTTGCTAATTATCCTTAACTATTTGAAGCCGCACTAAATGTCAGCTTTTCCCTTTTTTACAATATTAATTTGCCATCTGGCATGCTGCCACTTTTTATGTTCTCAAACAAGGTGTGTTATGCTGAGTGTTGCCAAGTGTAAATATTGCATTTCAATTATGATGTAGTCTCTAGAACCACGATTCAAAAGGGCTTCCAAGTTCTATGTATTTTTAATGGGTATATATTTTTTTAAAGAGCATTGTTTCATTATATTCATTACTAAAAGCAAACGTTTGTATTAAGCAAGAGGGGCTATAAGTACGGGACGACTAAGCGTGAATCATTTCTAGAAATTGTCGGAAAATTCTGTTAGTAATTTGGCATATTCCAGACGGTAAACATAATCGCTTGTATTGACATTTAATTATTGGACAAAGCATTAACAACATCATCATCATAGTATTCAACTTTCAACTGAGCTTGAGGTGAGCTGTCATCACACATTTTAGAGAAATTTTTACAAAATATATCACCAGGGTTTAGGAAATTAGATATTAAAATCCCTAACACACTTAAGTCACAAAGAGACTACATCAAACATAAATCACTAAGACCTCATTAACAAGGCTCCAGCATATCGCACCTCGCCCCGGGTCGCTTGACGTTGTGTTGTGTGTAGCGGGCGGCACCATGCGGCGCGACTACTACCGCGGCTCGCAGGACAGTCTCGCGGAGAGGGCCGGACTCTACAGAGGTAAGGAGCGGGTTCTTTGCATGACTTACGAGAATTGTTGGGACAAGCGACGACGTTGACGTCGCAATCACAAATGTCATTTTTGACAGTGACGTCGCAATCGCAAAGGTCATTTTTGATACTGACATCTCGATCAAAAGAGTTATTTTATTGGCATCATTCATATTGATACTCATCACGAGGTTTTGTATAACAGTCTCCATCACAAGTGTAACCTGTTGACCTACTATTACACTGTCCACTGTCCACACTGTGTCACTAAAGTGATTTGTAATGTGAATGTCGGTTGTCCCAACAAACAATATGGAGCGCTTAACGCTTTTACTTTATTGTTATGCTTTACAGTAAACAGTTTTTGAAGCATGATTATAAACGTAAGCTTAATTATTGTATCCTTCACAATGAACATACACATTTTCAGCATTAAAACATTATAAAATTTGTACTAATTCTAATGGAATCGATCTTCAGAATCACCTGTCGAAGAACGCGGTGGTATGTCGCCCGGCAGCGCGTCGAGTGGTCCACTCGGTCGGCGAGGCTCGTGCAAAACGTCGCGAGGTGAGTCTGTCTCTGTCGCACGCGCCACGCTACTCGCAGGGAAATAGCTCCCTCTCGCTCGCTCGCCACACTAACACCCCGGCGTTCGCTTCGCTAACCAATCCCGTTTATGAATAACGATGTGACGTCAATTGAGCTATCGAATTTAGAATTGTTGATGAAAAATCGTTATTTTGTAAATGGATTGGTGCATTTTGTATTTTACGTGATTTGTTTCGATATGAGTTTTGATGAGGTGCTTCGTGTGATCACATAATATGGCACATTAATAAATGATTTTATAAATACTTGATATCAGAACAAATCATCAATATTTCATCATTGTTTGTTGTGTCGAGGACATAAAAATTTACCTTGTACCATGTTACTTAGATATCTCACAGGGCGTAAAAATTTTCATGTCATCGAAACAAAAGCTGTTTCTGTAATATTTCGAAGTTGTATCACAAACAGCTAGGTATATCCCGATAATTCTGCTTGATAAACAATCTGAACTCTGGACTGTGATCTGGTTGTGGGTTGGCAACACAACCAGATAATCCATAGTGTGTATGAAGGCGCTTCTTTACATTTTGGTTTTAGTAGAACGCTTCGATTTCAATTATTTATATTTATAATCGATTTATTTTATATGTGTATGATTTCAGCATCGCATAGATTATAGACACCACTCCAAACTGCAAAGTTTATGCTTCATACCTTTTTTTTGGCCATTATAATTATGTAGTTGCAATTTGAATTTGAGTGGTACAATATTTTCATAAAAGCTTCTTTTTTTCCAAATTTTTCGATACTCTAGACCTTCCGCGCATTTACTAAATTGGTTCCCGAATCTGTAAATACGTAAAGCGATGTGATACAATTTTTATTATCGCGGTATAGCATTAATTTTGTTTGCCATATTGTGTAAAGAGATCGGAGCTCGCTTGTGTGACGATGCATGCTTGACGTGGCGCGTCCGCGTCGCAATACATCGAATGCTGCATATGACGTATCAGAATGGAGTTCGCATTGCATGAGAGTGGCGAGATGACATGTATAGGAAACATTTCAGAGCGCGTGAATGAGGAACCTCAGTCTTCCCGTGGAAGGTCTAAATATACGAGTTACCAGAGTAACTTTAAGGCGGGACGGAAGTCAAGCTCTCTTATGAATTTGTGCGGTAAGAGCAGTTTGTAAACACGAGATAAAGGCTTGACTCACGTTGGTACAGACGGGTCTATATTGTTTCCGTCGCTTGTGGTGCGTTGGGTTTACTTTCTGTTGCTCCGCGGCCGGCGCGGCTCAGTGCACGCTGTGGGAACGTTCTGTGTCTGTAGTGTTTCGACATTCAATATTTAAAGTGGTGTATAAAAAAATAAAAAAAAAACTATTGACAGCCAATTCACTAAGTGCTTTATTTATAAACTTCCATATTCAAGCAAGCATTTGAAGATTATGACATAAATGCAAATTCCAAATATGTATTTAGTACTTTCTTAAAAATATGCAGCTATTTGTTATCGTATCTTCTGACTCATAAAAAAAAAAAACTAAATACAGAATACATAACTTTTCTAAATAATCAATTTATTAAAAAAAGTATTCAATAACGAAGTTAATTTTTTTTTTTTTAACTTTCGTTTGTGCTGTACAATTTTAATTTTATTTTAATTTATTCTAAAACGGCAGTTTTATAGCACAGTCGACCACTACAGACATAGAACTCACAATACCACGCCGCATTGCGCCGCGTCCGTCTGCGTTCTTTCGTCTTGTGCACATTTATTTCATTTGGGTCATCGGCGATATATAAGTAATACATAATTATTATATTTACGACCCCTGTACACTAAGCTTGCTACGGACAGACTCAACATCGATATTTATAAAATCCTAGATCTCTCATACGCTTCAAATTATAATTGTCTACTTGACATCAATAACCAATAATTCCAACGCACAAGTTCTCTACAAAACTCATTTTTTTTTTGCCCTGATTAATTTTCAGTTAAATGTGAAAATATATTTATAGTTGTTTCGAAATCAATAAATAGTTAGTCAATTGAGTCGATTTCCATACAAAATCTATGCAAGAATCGTATTTTCACAGAACAAAAAGTACGTCAATTGATTAGTAGTAATCAATTGACATATTTTTTATGAGCTGTCAAAACGCGATACTCCCATAGATTGTGCAAAAGACAACTGTGACGTCACTGATATGCCGACTCAATTGACTTACTAGTTATTCATTTGAAAGTATTAAAATTTTACAGATAATCGAATTTTCGGGGCTAAAATAAAATGTAATTTAGAGAAATTATGTCTTGGAATTATTGGTAAACGGTATCAACTACCCAAATGGGTCGCGTTTGAGCATTCGACAGTTATATTAATAATCTTGTTTATGGTCTATCATCGCATAGTGTACAGGGGTCACTATTTGGTTATGGTATCATTTGGTCGGGTCGTTTGGTAACTCTATCCGAGTTAGCGCATGTTTTATATTTATATATTTATATCTTGGTGTTGGTGTGACATCGTCTCTATTCGTTGGTTAAACACTTTACAACCTTGTTCAATTAACGTCAATAATTTTATATCAAGGGATATACGTGGTTATAACAATTAAACCTGTCTCAAGATTTCCTATGAAATCTCCCTTCTAAAATATTCTTGAGAACTGAATCTTATTCTATCAGTGACTAAGAAATAATTTTAATACAAAGCGATGCTAATAATATTACTTTCAGTATTTTTTATGTAAGTTGGGTAATAAGGTAAGGAAAATGTATGCATGATGTTTATCTCTCCCCCATGAGTAGAAATCAACTACATAAAATTATCCAAGTTTTGTGATTATTTCATTGTACCCAAGTGATGAAATTATAGTAAATACAGGTTTAGATTAGAGTCTTGTGGCTATGTTGAAGTAACAGTTAAAAAAGGTGTTAATGAAACCCAAATAAACTTGCTTGAACGCAATGACGTTCTCAATTTAAATAAATAACCTTATACTGAAATTTTAATTTATTAACGTCTTGATTCAATAAATTTACATAATTAGAGTCACAATTTTTATTTCATAAAAAAAACATCAAAAAATAAAATTCATGAATTATTGTTTCAATATTATTGCGGAAATATAGAAAGTTGCGTTCGCGTGTCTCTCACAAGCAGAAAATTTCTATGTTTCATATTGACGACATTGAATATTATAAATTGACAATGACATTTCTAATCCTCCATCTATCCTTGTAACTTTTAATTTGCAAAATCAGATAATAAAGTGACTAGTTACAAAGCTCACTTGGATAATAGTACACACCTGTATAGTAAAGTACCTCATCTTAACACGTTATGGTTGTAAGTGTTTACATATTATACCAAATTGAATACATATTTCAATTTTCTATGTATATGTTTATCATGTATTTATGCGTAAAATACAAAATGTCGCTTCTTTTGTTCAGTTATGCCTTTTTAGTTTTGCTTAGCGGCAGTAGACAACACCCTGTGTACGTAGTTTTGACACGCATTTAGTATTTTACGCTTCGTATATCAAAATTGAGGATTTTTGACTAAAGAATATAATATAGGAATGGACAGAATAATTTTCTATACTAATTTTAATCGTATGCTAGTCAAGATATAATAACTTATTCTACGATACTAACTGAAGGATTAGTTATATATTGGTTTAATTGATCTGTGATATAATTATCAACATTCTAGTCAGTTTTGGATATTTTTTAATATACTCTAGACGACAAGCAAAAGAAGTTATGCTACTAACAGTCAAATAAAAATATGAATAGTAGCAAAATTTAAAGACGTAGCATTTTAGTATAATGGTATGAACTTAGCTGAATGAGCAGCTAGTTAACTCAAGCTTAGATAAAAGGAATCAGGATATCTTACAAAATAAAAGTCGAATGAATAACAAGGCTAATACGCGGAGAGCTTAGGAGTGGTATAACATACGTGTGGGTGCGGGTGAGGGCCGCGCCTCACGCTGGTAACGTGTCCGCGCAGACTCGGGGCTGGGCCGCGCCACGCCGCCGCGCCGCGCCGCGTCGCCCGGCGTGCGCGCGCTGGGCTCGCCCGCGTCGGGGCCCGGCTCGCTGCCCGGCGCCATCGGCAAGCGCCGCCACCACGCCGACGACACCTCCGACGTCTCCTCCACGCACTCCTCCATCATGGACTACTCAGGTGAGGGGACTACCGATACATCTTTACGTTTGTCGGCAGCGACGTTGCAATGTTTACAGTTTAGGTGCGTGTACAGTCAGGAAACTTGGTTGTTGACCAGATTGACTCATTAGAGTCAATTTGCCTTGCTATAGTCATTTTAAACGATTTACAAATAACCGTTGTAATTTGAATTAACGGACAATTTAAATTCATAGTCTAATTACTTGTCGACCAAGTTTCCTGACTTCACATTGTTAATTTTGATGAAATTTACTGAATCTGAAAAGAGAAAGAATATAAGATAGAAAAAGAATTTATCATAATAATAATTAGTTGACAGCAATTGACCCAAATAAATGCACAATTAAACTGAGCACTAACTCAGTAAGATGAACTAAACTTACAAATGCACAACCCAAAACGAAACCACAAATTAACCCAACAGCACTTACTACAAACCAATTATTTGTTTATCTAGGAAGCTCCGATAGAAGTCGTCGTAAAGGTCCATAAACAATTACTAGGTAGCTAGTCTACCACCGACACGTATCATAGAACGAACGACACAGTAATCACTAAAGAATTTGATGTAACACCGTATGTCAGCGATGTCATGCCAACTGTCGAATCATCGTATCTATAAGGCATGGTTTTGCGAACAGCATTTGATCTAACGAACCTGCATTGTGTCTCGCTTCGAACTCGCTTTCTCACCAGACTTGAGATTAACACAATAATCACGGCACTTAACTTTGTGCATTCACTGTGCATTTTTACATCGTTTTTTACTAATTTAGCTGTAAATAAACATACATTAAACATAGCTGACAGGATTTACTTTCAGTTGTAAGTGTACCAGCTTTAGTGCTAATTGAAATATAACATTGAATAGGTAATTGAATACATACATCTTCGCAAGGCGTTTGGTATATATATCGCACTATCAATCAGTAGATAATTCCGATTCAGATATGTCTGCATCTAGAATTGTAGACCAAATATTTAGTACTTAAAACGGCGTTGATTTTTTTATTATTTTGCGAATTACACTTACATCAAATCAATATGAAGCTGCTTATAAAATAGATTTGGTAAGTAGAGACAAATTATGATTATTGTACCACAGATACTCATATGTCAACTTCTGCAGGTCCGCGACTGTACAAACAGCCGTCTTCGAAGTCGAACCGCGGCATAATGCTAAACGCGGTGGAGTACTGCGTGTTCCCGGGCGCTGTGAACGCGGAAGCCAAGCGCCGCGTACTGGAAGAGATAGCGCGCTCCGAGAGTAAACACTTCCTCGTGCTATTCCGCGACGCTGGCTGCCAGTTCAGAGCGCTGTATAGCTACTGTCCCGACTCTGAACAGGTCACGAAGTTATACGGAACAGGACCCAAACACGTTAATGATAGGATGTTCGATAAGTTCTTCAAGTGAGTTGCTATTTTTTAAATCTTGTATGTAATTATTAAAAATTAATGTTTTTATGTTTATCTTTTATATGTTCTTAAACCATTGATCCGATTGTAATAAAACTTTGGTGGGTTAAGTTGCGTATGACCGCAAAGGTTCCTGGCATAAAAAAAGAATAACAAACATTGGGAACGGAAGTCGACGAACAGCTAATTCTATGTAAAACCTTTGAGTATGTCAGCTACTATTTAGTATATAAGCGTGAACTGTGTCACTGATGATTTTCATATGTTTCCAGATACAACTCGGGCAGCAAGTGCTTCTCGCAGGTGCACACGAAGCACCTGACGGTGACGATCGACGCGTTCACGATACACAACTCGCTGTGGCAGGGCAAGAAGGTGCAGCTGCCCAGCAAGAAGGACATGGCGCTTGTCATATAGACATTACACTAAATTTTAAAGAATCCATTATCTAGTCGCCGGCGGCAGTCGAGTCAAGCCTTTTTACTCTTCAGTTAAACGCTATGGTAGGGCAATAGTGCCAGTGTCCATTACATTGTATTTTAAAAAAGTCGGTTAGTGCGTTTTCCTCGGCGGAAGCTGTTTTATTGAACATGAAAATTATGTTAATTTTGCTTGTGTAAAGGTGTGTTGTCGACCGATGTGTTCTGTACGGGCGCCTCGTCCGGCCTCGCCCGTAAGCTGTAATCAGTCTCGAGTCATAGTAATCAATTGTAGGTAATCGCGAGGCCGGCCGAGCGCGGCCCAGCGGTGCCTGTGTCATATTGTACAGTTAGGAAGGTTGTCGGCTCGAATCGAGTTTGTTATGTTTGCTTCAATCGGTTCTGTATTCGTAAGTGATGTGTCGCTGACGCGTGTTTGTGTTGTAATAAGTTTCCGCGCCGAGCTTGTAGCGGTGTCCCGACTGTCCTCTGTCCAGTGTCAGTACGTGTCGGCGGATCGCTTCCGCGTAACGTATGCATGCGTTGATTAATGTTGCGTTAGTTCCAAATGTGTTACTCAGTGTATAATCGCAATGTTTGCCATATGTATTAGTGAGATGGTCGATGCGTTCCAAATTGATTAAATTGTCTCAAAAAATAGAACAGCCAAATGTCAGATTACGGTCGATAATTTAGGTACATTAATTTTGTTTTAGTAGAACTGTCTCCTCACACATAAAGTAACAAGTTCACAAACTAATAATATCGCTTATTCGTTATAATATTTAACTCGTTAGTGATTACGTTCAAGTTGACTGGAGCTAAGATTTGTTTTAACTGACCCCATTCAATGTTAATTCTATTCCCATTTTTTTACTGCTTGTATAGCTAAAAGTAAGACAAGGCACATTTTACGTGGTAATTGTACTGCCTTATCCTGTAAATAATTGTTTTTTTGTATACAGCTATTTATTAAACGAATGTTAAAGGAGAATTGATGAATATCATTTTTCATTGTTTAATGATTGGTCATCAATAATATACTACCGATAGTATATGGTATGCAAATATATTGTATTACTTAAAACCATAACGAAATAATATTGAATTTCATATTAATTTGTTGTTTTATTTCCTTATAAATGTGTTTAAGAAATAATTAAAACGATATTTAATCATATAAAATTAACTTTATTTCGTATTTACACAACAAATAATAATAATATTAAATTGAATTACAATAATACTGTCTAAAACTATTGGCCAAAAGATTGACTAAGATATTTATTGTACTAGAGTTACATTGGCGACGACATTTAGAAAACTTAAAAACGGTTTATTTTTATTAATTATCAATTAAAATTATCAATTACGTAAGTATATTTATTTATTAAGAGATCCATCAATCAACATTGCGACAAAGTATGAAGTTAGCAACTTATATTAAATATAAATAATATTTTATTGGAGGGGTTAGGTGTAAAATAAAGAACGAGCCTTGAGCGAGACTAACCCCGTTTTCTCAAACGGAAATCAACACAAAATTAATTTGCTAAAACGAAAAATTAATGTGTCAAATTTTCATTCGCGTGTTAGCTGTGCTGTGATTGGTTGACTGAATAATCAAACGACCAATCACAAACTTACGCGCGCTTGTCAATTTGTCGCATTAATTTTTCGTTCGGAAAGCCTTGGGTAAATGTAGATGAGATATTTCAACAGGGAGCATTATGCGAAGAATCACATCAAAATCTTTGATTATTATTATTTTTAACAATTAAATTGTAAATAAATACTTATTTTAATCATAACGATAGCAACCACTATCTTTGACCCTCATACCGGATAGAAGTCAAATTTCATCTGGCCGGCAAAATCATCATCCAATACATTACCATAACATCGTGGCAAGACAATTTCCTTAAATATGGTAACATTTCTTCTACATACAAGAGAATAAATTGGGTATTTAGACATCAATAAATTTACATACTATTTTGAGCTGTCAAAACGAGATTCCCCATAGAATTAGTACGGCAATTGTAATCTGTGACGTCACTATTTTGCCAACTCAATTGACTAACTATTTATGGAGTAGGTATAAAGCTACTATAAATTTTTACAGTTAATTGAAAGAGGATCGGGTTTCTAAAGAAGTTATGTCTTGGAATTATTGTTAAATGATGTCAACTACTCAATGGCGGGGGCGTCTTACACAATAAATACGAAGCACATAACACTGTAGTGCATAACTGAAACGCATTCGTTAAAACATTAAGTTAAACAATAGTAAAGTAATGCGTGACGGGCGACGACACGTTGGAGTCCATGCTTTTCTGCAGGTTCAGCTGGTGAACTATTGTGTCGGGATTGTCCACTTCCTGGAAAATTAAATTAAATAAAAATATGTCGCCATTTTTTTTTTGCAAGGATAATTTTGCTACACCAGTCACGATGCAGCCTACTTTGATAACGTTGTGTTAAAAATGCCGATCCAAATACCGGCCGATCTTGCCGTAAATTCAACCGATTTATAATGTTTGTAAAGTTTGAAGACGTTTAATGTACTTTAGGCTTGTTGTATAAAATTAATCCAAAATGCAAATATTTACCTCCTCATCTGCATATCCGTTAATCTCAACAGGTATGGTTTGACCATCTTGAGTTATCACCTGAAACAATAACACACACACATTTAGATATTTCAGAATAGCATCTCTATAAAAGTCATTTAAAAAATTTATTTCAATACGTCCATTAAAAGACACTTTAAAACGTCATTCACGAAAGAGAAAAGTATTATTAAATCTAGTTGCCCCTTCCAAAAGATAGTTTCATATAAAGAAGAATGGTATAGAAACTGAATTTCATCTTCTATAATATAAAAATGAGTCGCTGAATGTGTTGCTAAGCGCAAAACTCGAGAACGGTTAGACCGATTTCGCTAATTCTTTTTTTAAAATATTCCTTGAAATACGAGGATGGTTATTACGGAGAAAAATTCTAAAAAAAAAAAAAAACATCAAAAGAAAATGGTTACCGCCCAACGAAGTGGGCACGGGTCAGCTAGTATTTTATAAAATAAAGTAATAAAAAAAAAACATTATATTACAACTCAGTATCATGGTTAGAAAAGACGTTACATACTTGTAAAGACTTTCCATCGGCTGACGTGATAGCGAGTCGTGTGCCATCCTGCATGGTGAAGTGTAGCGGATTGCCCTGCTCATCCGTTACCTAGAAACATACAAAATTATTTTGTTAGGAAATGTCGCTAATAGATTAATGATTTTGTTTCTCGATCCACATTTAATTAAAAGAAGTCCGTTAATCGAACCCAAGTCCTCATGCTTAGCAGTCGCGCTTTGAGACCACTAGACTAACGAGGCACAAATTTATACTAATACAAGCTCAATTTTGTTTGTTTGGACGCGCTGACCTCGAGATCTGCTAGTAAGATTATGATTTTTTATTTCGCTAATGATTCTCTCCCTAAAAATATTAGGCATCCACAAGAAATTTCTTGTGCAACTATTTTATAGTGCGGAACCGTGTTTAAATATCGAGTTTTAGAAAAAAGCGCGAGTGACAGACGACAATTTTTAAAACCGAACTTTTTTTGAAATTCTGATGCAAACGGTTTGCCTGTCAGAATACAGAGTAGGCAGTTTTAACATACCATAGTACTTACAGGTATATTATGGTCCTGTTCCTCCAACACGAGTTCTTCAGGCAGTTGCTCGAGTTCCTCCTGCTCGAGCTGTTCATGTTCCATCTCTAATTGCTCGTTTTCAAGCTCAAGCTGCTCGTATTCGGGCTGCGGCACGAGCAGAGATGGGCCCGAGTATAGCTCGCACGTCGTTAGCACTTTACTGTTTTCTAAAGTGGCCGCCTGGAATTGAAACAAAAAACTTGACTCAATGTAAATACATTAAGAGATACATTCTTAGAAAAAAAATGTTTAAAAAAAAAAAAAAAAACATTTTTCAACAGAAATTAAAAAAGAAATATTCAACACTAAAAGTTTTACCTGTATCGATGGTGACTTTACAAACATAAAATTTTAAATACTCACCCAGTCAGACCCGGATCCACTTTGATAGTTGCTACAGATCGTTCTTTAGGCCATACAAATATTAAATCCGTGCGGGAATCTAACCCGCGACACGCAGTGCAGCAGCCAATCGCTCAGCCACATAACTCCCACAACTTCCCTGTCCTGCACAATCTACCACTCACCTGATCAGGATCCAGTATATGGAAGGCAGGCGAGTCAGCGTCATCCACATCATACGTCACGTATATGACGCGTTCCTCCAGCTCGTCTTCCGCTGTCTCCTCGAGCAGCTTGACGGGCGATGCCTCCGGGAGGGAGACTGTTTGTTCCTCTAACTGTATGTGAGGAGGGTCTGACTGCTCCATCTTCAGAGGTATGGGTGAAGGTATGGAAAGCGGCTGCTGGTTTGCATTCGCCAGTAAGCTGATCTGTTTGTGGACTTGCTGTGGGCGAGAAAGTTGTGGTTTAAATTATATTGGAATGCAAGTTATAATTAATTATTAAATTTTTTATGTGTTTTAAAACGATTTAAATATATGCTTGGGCAGAGGCATTAAGTATACTCCAATTTTTCTTATATAGAGACAAACTTAAGACCATTATTTTATGGGCACGAATCCAGACACTGGGTTTTGCTCTCGGAATGCAACTCGGGAACCCAAACTATCAGGGGCCACTAAATCAACAAGGAATTAAAAGCAATTTTATCATGTTTAATTTCTTAAGTTTATTGTATTTCCTAGCGCCCTTGTCTGAACGAAATTAATTCAACTTGGAAAATTATTGACATGAATGTACCTTCTTATGCTTATTGAGGTTGGAGCAGTCCGCGAAGGCCCTCGGGCAGTGCGGACACTTGAAGGGGCGCTCGCCCGAGTGCTTGCGCAGGTGCTTGAGCAGCGGCCAGCGCTCGGCGAACGTGCGGCCGCACTCCCCGCAGCGGTGCGTGCGGCCCCCCCCCTCGCGCCGCACGTGCGCCGCCCACGAGCCGCGCGACACGAACCTGACGTAACACTCTCCGTACTTACTCCAAATATACGATGCACGACATGTTTACGATGTAACCAGTCTATTTGTTTACATGGTGTATAGACTGGTTACATCTTATACATGTCCAAATGTCCAAATTATGGACAAACTGTCCACCAACACTATTGACTCCCAGTATCAAGAAGGCCAATTCTGGTAACTCAATCTTATCTCAGCGCCAGTGAATGTCAAAAATGTAGGCAAAGATATTTTTAACTTGAGACAGATTAGACACAACACAATCGGCCAAGCTTCCTCGAAGTTTGTTGCGGTGTTTCTACTGTTTCTTAACAACCAATATCATCTTTAGTTTGCTTTGTTTTATTTTTCAGTTTACTATCTATTAATATATAAAATCAAAATGAATCCCTATTTCCCCTCGGCATTACGCGTGAACGGCTTGATCAACTTCAATAATATTTTTTTTGTTGTGTTTGTTATTATAAGAAGGTTAATTTGAAAAAAAAAATTAAAAGAAAAAAATATATGGCGATAAGAAGTTGGGTCAGCTGACTAAATAAAATTTTTCATTGATCACATACCTCTTCCCACAGTGCGCGCAAGTAAACGGCCTATCAGAGTTGTGTCGCCTCGAATGCAGGCGGTGCTGGCTGGACGTAGTAAACTTGCGCGGGCATAGAGAACATTGGAAGGGTTTCTCTCCGGTGTGGATGCGTTCATGTTCCGAAAGGTTGCCCTTCTGACTGAAGCTCTTGCCGCAAACGTTGCACGAGTATGGCTTTTGACCTGTAAACGAAATGTTAATACTTATTAGAACTTTAAAAACATTCGTCAAAAAAAAACCAACACATGATTATAAAATCCATATAATCTGTGGTTATGTTTACGCCGCTAGAATGAAAAAGCTGCACTAGATCCGTTTTGCGGCGCGTTTTTGTTGCGTTAAACATGCTGACGGTGTATTTATAATAATAGTAAAATTCAGAATTGCATTCATAGCCTCTTACCAGTATGCCACCTCATATGCAACGTAAGACTGGTCTTATGCGCAAACTTGTGCTTGCATATCTCACACGAGAACTTCTTGACGCCGGTGTGTAGGAGCGAGTGGTTCAGCAGATTCGCCTTCGTCTTGAACGATGCGCTGCATAACTGTGGATTGGATAGTTTGCTTGTAAATATGGTGGCCGGACCTTGATTTTGTATAGATTTTTGATTTAATTATTTCAAAACTGGTCCTGAGCTGCCGTATACTATGTGTGAAATTAGATCAATTAATCCGTTGACTGCGGGCGAACATTCGCTACGCCAAGTCCAAAGTGCGGCTGGCTACACAGTAGGGAGTGTTCGCCATTAGTAGAACCAAAACGGGTGTTTTTCTGCAGGTTAAAATAAAAGTTATTTTCTGTGAATTCGAGTTTTATGTTTTAAAAACTATGAACGTAGGTACTTCATAAAAATGGTAGAGTATCTACGATTGCCTGTAGCACGTCCAAAATAATGTTAGACCAATAACAACCTTATCAACTGATTGGTGACAGTCTAACTAATTTGCATTACTTTTAAGGTTATAGTAGAAATAGGGTGGGGCCTAAATCATGTTATGTGTGTGACGTTATGTATGTAAAAATATGTAAAGTGCTTTTATGTCAGTATCCTATCCCTATAGCAAGCAGGCATAACCTTATATCTCACAAATAATTATCGTTTTAGCCAGACAACATCCACTGTACATAGGCCAGCCCTAAAGATAGTCATAATGACAGGTGAAACCCTGCCTGCAACCAGCAAATAACGTTTTAATTCTTCTTTCAGAAGTGT
Source organism: Hoplodrina ambigua (assembly GCA_949774945.1). Lineage (NCBI taxonomy): Eukaryota > Metazoa > Arthropoda > Insecta > Lepidoptera > Noctuidae > Hoplodrina > Hoplodrina ambigua. The sequence continues at coordinate 2,362,711 of OX458969.1, read as the reverse complement.
TATAGGATTTTGAGCTGAATAAGTTGCTTACCTTACAATTGTAAGGCCTGTCTTGTGAGTGCACAAGCTGGTGTCTTTGCAGCAACTGTTTGTGTTTAAACGACTTGCCGCATTTGTTGCACACGTATCGTTGACCCGCGTGCTCTGCTTCTTTGTGGTATACCACGGACGATGGGTGGTTGAGGACCTGCGATTTAAAGATAGGGCTGAGTGAAAACTGTTTGGAAGTCTGCTTAGACCAAAGAGGACAGCAAAGAATAATACACTTCATTATTAATAACGTAATAAGCAATGTTGCACGGACTTTGACACAGTCATCAAATGTTTTTTCGAGTATCTACGGGCATAAAAAAATTTGAATGATAAATATTTTACCTTTCCACACAGATCACAAGCGAAACCTTTAGAGTTGCCACCACGGTGTCGTCGATGCGACACAGCATGTAACGCGAGCGAGCGCGGGTACGCGAACCGCGCGCCGCACTCAACGCAAACGTACGGACGCTCGCCCTGGTGTGATGCCTGCAACAATCAAGAGAAGAATGAGATATGATGACTATTGGACTCTGTTTAGTCTACTCACTAATATAATATTTTGATTTTTATAGAACAACCAATCAATCAATTGACATACTTTTTATGAGCTTATTTGCCAAATCAATGGATTTACTATTTATTGATTTCAAAGCAAACAAAAATCTTATTTTCCTTTTATATAGTGCTTTTTCAGAGAAATTGTGTCTTGAAATTATTGATTTGAGCCGTTAACCCTTTGTGCCTTTCGGCCTAGTTCTGTTCTGTCTCCAGCTTTTTTGGAATGGAAGTGAAAATTATCCTTTTTTTACTCCTCCATGATGGCAACTACAAAATTACCTTGATATGCAAAGACTTGCTCTGTTTGCTACTGAAAGTCTTGTCACAGTGGTTACACTTTAGTCTTGGTTTTCCAGACGGAGTGGTTTCTACTTGTTCCACATCATCAGACTTCTCTGTCACGGTCACATCTGTGGTCGAATCTGGAAATTAATAGTTATTATGTGTTTGACATAATGAGCATGGCGGTTGGGCATTTCATGCTCAGAAAATATGTCGCTAGTGGTGGTGAGTGAGTTGGATCTTTTGGTTCTCTTCAAGATGGTTGTGCTAAATGGTGCTGATACACGCGTCATACTCACGAACGGACGCTTTCAAATGGGATTACCACCAGGATAAATTTAAGTAAAAAAATTAATTGAAAGGAGTGTCCATGTAGTTTCTTGCTCATTCTTCTCCATAGTGACCTACCTACGTTTTAGAAGAAGCACCTTGTTTCAGCTTTCTGACTAACAGACCAGCTCTTAGACAATTTAAAATCAATTAAATGGATATCCATTTAATTGTTTTTATTTTATTGATTCTTTTTGACTTGACTTTAAATAAGTTTGTATGAATATCACCAAAGAGGATGGCAAATAATACTCACCAACAATTTTAACATCACTGTCAACACTTGGACTAGATGTAATCTCAATGGCAGGGCTCTGAGTCTTCAAAAACTCAGACCCATTCACATTGTTGTCAATATCTATTGGTTGAGGATTCAGATCCGGCAAAGAGTTTGTTATAGGTAATATCACATTTTCTAATATTTGTACAGTATCAGACTTTACTGTTTGCGGTTGAGTTTCGTCTGATATTACTATTGTTTCAGTTCTTGGTTTATCACTTTTCTGAAAAATAAAAATAAAGTTTTAAAATCTTGTTACCATTGCCATTTCGTTGTTAAAGTTTTAACAACATCTAAAGCATACAAGGCGTATTATAATTGCCAGTTATGTTTTAGTCCCATGTAATAGGGAGCGAGCCTATTGCCATCAACCGGGTACAACCGGGCTACCGGGCATAACTGGCGTAATTGGTGGGTATTTGACACCACTAATCAATTGACATACTTTTTAAGAACTGTCAAAACGCACTGTCAACATTAGCACTCACTGAACACAATTTACTAAGCTTATGTCTTACAGATGTTGTGCTATATGACAAATGCCTTCTCGGGGAGACAATATTGATAAATTATGAAAACTGCTGCTATTCATTATGCAGTTTTATGATGACAAATGGAACTATAGTAAAAAAAAATCATTAAAAATCAACAGCAGTATGAAGGTTTGATATGGCTCTTCTTGTCAATTACATGAGCAGGTAAAAAAAGCAAGTAACATAAACCCACCTTTGCCCTAACCCTCTCAACATTCTTCTTGCATGGTATGATATTCTGTCCAGTATGTCCGAGTTCTTTCTGATGGTTGTTAAAATGTAACCTAGTAGTGAAGGTCTCAGAGCATTGGCCACATTGGTACAGGACTGGCCCATGTTGGGCCACGTGCGACATGTATCGACCAGTACATGTGAACTCCATGCCGCATATAGCGCATTCTTTGCGGGTTGGGGTCATGGGCCCTGGAATTGAAATATATTATGGTCATTCAGAATTATAATTAATTATATTATATTGTCAGGACATTTACTGACCTTTAGGCCTCCCGCGCCCCTTACCCTTGACCACAACAACCAGTTCACCAGACTCCTCCAGGTGTCCAATAACTTCTGGTTCTTTAGGCATGGGTGGCTTCATGTCTAGATGCTGTTCCATCTTCACCTCAGGTTCACTGTCATCTCCGTCGATTACTCCTTCTTCTTTGAATATCCTCTCAAGCTCTTTACCCTAAAAGAAAAATTGAGTTATCATTATGATTATTTGTACCTAGCACCCAGAAATAATCTTATGTAAATACGAAATTTGAACTTTTTTACCAAAACAGTTAGAATGGTGCCAATCCCCTTGTTCACAAACTACACTAAATTAAGAGAATTGGTATCTCTATATCTCTACACACATTTCATTATTTTTAACTAAGTTAGAGATGTCATATTAGTTTTGCCTTGAACTTTATCATGTTTTTAATCAATGCATTCTGACATGTCAATTAATATTCCATGGAAGTATCATTTAACTGAAATTGACAGGTCTATTTATCCTGGTCTATTATTTCCACCTCTTTCTTGTTTTATTGGACAGAATTAGTCCAAATTTAGTTTAGGTTGTGAACAAGGTAATCGGAACATATACATATGATTATAAAAAGTGTCTTATTGTATTTAGATTATAAGTATGATAAAATTGTTTATTATTTGATTCTATTATTCAATTCTATTGTATCCAAAATGCTAATATATGGTTTTCAGAACACAGATAAATTTATTTCACCTGAACCGCTTCTTTAAACCGAGTCGGGGTTTTCCTCCTCCTTTTCCCAGTTGGTTCATCTTCTTTATCTTGCCTTTTAGCTCGTTTCACCTCTTGTTCCTTTGCGGCAGCTTCCCTGGCTAACTCCTCAGGAGTTTTGGGCTTTTTAGGAGGTCTGCCTCGTTTGCGTTTTGGTTTTTCCAAACCAGCAACTTGTAGGGAAATTGGATGTTCCACTTGGTACACTCCATCGCTAGTATTAACTGGAATTTTTACAAGAATATTCAGCGTAAAGTGCATATATGCAGTGGTTTTCTTTCCGAATCAATTCTATATAATATGACCTAGTGAAGCAGCCTAAATTGAAGAAATGCATGATGATTATTGTTTAGATATAAATTTAAGTTTTGAACGTCCAAGTTGGAAATGACACAAACCCGTGTTACGAGAACTTCTACAAAATCTTACCTTCATAAATGATCTTATCCGTCACAATTTCCTGTTCCGTAGGAGGATTGAGTATAGTTCTCTTGTATTCTCTTTCTCTAAGATGGAGTTCCCGAATAACTTTCTGGAATATAGTTTTTTTTGTCAGTTTTACTTAGTGAGTAGTGTGGTTACTGAGTGATAAGAACTGTGATTACTGAGTGATGTCACCCTTTGGGGGACAGGTTTGATTTGTTTGTGTGAAATGATGTAGGCTTACTTGTCCGTTTATAATCAATGTTAGAAATTCTACGGTGGCTTCCAGCTGTATGGTGCATCCTGGACAAATGGTACGAGGCAGTTGTCCATCATCAGCAACCTAAAATTCCACCAAGCTTTGTACATAAAACATACAATAAGTTACGCATATATAAACTAAAAAATTCTAAAAATCGTACGAAGAAAACAAACTTGGCGCGAGGTCCTAAGATCGACGGAATGAAATAAAATAAATATGACATTAGAAAATGCAAAACCTTCTAAACAGGAGTTTTAAACGCTATGATTCCAATTATATAAAATGTATTTATTAAGTAATGATCTGATATTCTTGTTTATTATCGTAATAAATTACAGAAATAAGATGGAAAATGTTAATTTGTACATAAAGTCAGCCATTTTAATTTCATATTGATCGAAGTCAATACAAATAACAATAAATAAAACTTGTATACCTTGATTGGCAAATATGTGTTAATTACTTCACTTAAGTTTTGACTATTTAATTCACACGAATATAACAAATTCCCATTATCATTTTCTTCTCCACATAATCGACAAACATTGGAATTGTAAAGAACTACTTCCATCTTTTCGTCAACTAAAAGCGCCACCTATTTCCTGAAATACCTTCAACGAAAGCTACTTGACGTTTACCTGTTTCCGTTTAGTTATTACAGCTGCTCGTGGAAACTGTAGGAAACATTTGAAAAATAAATAATTTTGTTATATTTTTAAGAAAAAACGCTAATTCTAATCAAAATCAGCTTATTACATTTTAGTTGCGCTTTTCTTCATCCGCGTCAATTTTTACCTATAATTGTTTAGTATTGCCATTATTGTCAAGTTATTTTTATCAGGCATAAAATGGCAACACATGGTACTTCCTTCTTTTCTTTTTAAAGCCCTTTCCGGTTTAGTTCTTGGGGCAAGAAGCCGTTGTTTCGGTTTTTATTATTTTTAATCGCCTCTAATCCATCAAAATGAGGATCTATAAAGATATTATTACTGGTAATTGAGTTTGTTGTGTTTCTATCATAAAGTTTATGTCTATATTTCATATAAAATGCGTATCTTTGATAACAGTGATTTTGACATTTCGTCGAACTGTGATGTGATGATGTCCCATCATCAATCTTGGCAAAATTTATTGCCACATCTACATTACATGAATCAAGAAATATGTGAACATGAATTTCATATAATGATTAATTTATTTCAGGTGATGAGATGTTCTCAGACACATACAAAATGAAACTGGTCGATGAAGTAATTTACGAAGTGACCGGCAGACTGGTGACGAGAGCACAGGGCGATATTAAAATCGAAGGCTTCAACCCCTCGGCCGAGGAGGCTGACGAAGGCACAGATTCTGCAGTTGAAAGTGGTGTTGACATAGTCCTGAACCACAGGCTTGTCGAAACATACGCTTTCGGTGACAAGAAATCCTACACATTATACCTCAAAGACTACATGAAAAAGTGAGTGTCTCAGTGATTATTGTTTAGAAATGTGATAAAGTTCAATGGTGCATTCATTGATAAGTGCTACATGCTTCAAGGCAAGTTTTTGTGGAATAAATAACATTTGATGATGGTACAACGTACAAGCAACATGTAACATAAGGCTATTCGGAATGGCAAACATGCTGTGTCATTAAATTTAGGTTCAAGGCGTGTCACTAGATTTTTCTCTCAATTCAAATTGCAAGTTGAAAGACAGCTGGGTGCAGCCAATCATGCATTTGCTGCATTCTGCACTGCCCTCTCATTGGTCAGATTTCTTTGTATCAAGAATTAGTCACGTCATGAGTTATTTCTGCTGAGAAAGTTCTTCAATTAAATATGAGTCATTTGATGATAAAAAATGTGCACATTTTAGCACTTATGCTATAGTACATTAAATATTGTTTTAGTCAAACATGCATCTCCTCTTTTTTTGAAAGTAGCTTTTGCCCACGACTTCGTCCGCGTCAATGTCAATTATCGCGAACGCAGACGAAGTTGCAGTATAAAACGTAGCCTACATATTTTCTAAGGGTTCAAACTTACCCTATACCTAATTTCATCAAAATCAGTTCAGTGTTTTAGTTGTGAAAGTGTAACAGACAGACAGCCTGTCAGTAAGTCATAGGATTCTTTTGTTTTTTAACTTAATGCCAATCTTTCGTTGTCCGTTGCCAACAATACATATTTCTTTCTACTCCATACATATGTTTTGTAGAACCAGGATTATTCTCCACATGTGAAACGCTTGTAAAGTATGGCAATATTTATGTAATCAAGTCTGTTATCTTTGTTTTGGCACATCTATTTGTGATAACACCATATCAGTGTAGGTTAAGTTCAAGAAGGTTTTAACTGTTGTGAGATAGCATTGGTTTAAAAGTACAAGGTGATACATAGTAATTATATTAAATTCTCTATGTTCAGTAGATTTTACAATCTAAACTTTGGTTTAATCAGGCTTAATCCTCATTATCAGATTGTATCTACTAAGATATCTAATTATGAATATGAGTCTGTACAAAATCATAATTTCCTACACTCATTAATTGCCATTGGTCATTATAAAAGCTACAACTGTGTGAAACAAAATATTACCATAAACTCTAGCTGTAATTTATAAACATTCTAATATTTCATTTGAATTCACTTCCTGGCCTGGATTCTTAAACAAAACTTATGTCTTGAAACTAGATAAAAGTAGGCATTGTTACAGCATGGAATATGTCTAATTTTGTACTTACAATGGCCCAATAGGGGGGCTAAGTGGGGAAACAGCCCAGCCTAACTAAACTCTGTCTGATTCAAAATTACAACACAAAATAAGCATGTTTTATTATCACACAATGGGAGTCATTGTAAAGTAAAGTGTTTCTGCATAACTATGTCCATTTATGACTTAAATTGCAAAAAATACATATCAGAATATAGCTTGTTCCATCACATTCTTTGTATGCGATCAAAGTGCATATGTGTGAGTAAAATAAACATGTATTATCTTAGTCAGCGATTATAATAATATAGTTATGTAGGTATTAACAGATTGCACCGATGTTGTTTCCACTATGTAGTTTGCATTGTCTGGATTATGTGATAACAATGACACAGCATATTGTAGCCTAGCCATACTGTTGAGTTACCGTTTTATATTGATTCAGCATTTGTAAAATTGCAGAGAAAACTTGCCTTGTTGCGTCTGGTAGAGATTTTTTATTTTGAGATTGCTCTTTCACTGCTTGTTTCAAACACAATTCTATTGAAATTGTTAAAGAATTTCAAGGAATTTTAAATTAAAACATCTCTACATATTATTTGTTAATCTTTGCTATTCCTACTTGTAAGTTAATGTAGCACTTACTGTTGTATTTCTATGTTATGTGTATTAATGTAGCATGTAGCTGTACATGAGGTCTTTGGTTCGATTCCCAGGTTGGGCAAAGTGTTATTGGGTTTTTCCATCAGGAATTTCTCAGTAGCAGCCTCATTTTCTGGATTTGTGCCTGGTTGATGGCAATAGGCTCACCCTCTATTACATGGGTCTAAAAACATGACTGGCGAAATGTGAGTGTACTAATGGGTACACCTCTGCCTAACCCTTCGGGGATTATAGGAGTGATGTTATGTAAGTTAATGTAGCATCATCTAATACCACTGGTTGATCCTCAATGTCTTCCTATGGAGCGATTGATGCAAGAGCAAATAACCTTTATGAAAAAACATTCATTCTGTAATGATTGTTCATGAAAGGGGGCTGACACCCTGATTCAAAATATAGTTTCAATCGAATGTCTGACAATCATTGTCTATAATGTAGATGAAACTGAGGTATTTTTCATGTATTGAGACAGATTAGAATGTGAATCTTCTATACAGATTTTTCTAACATTGCATATGATCTTTTTTAATGCTATCAAGAGAGGAAAATTATACTATAATAATGTATGATTTTGTTAATTCTAAGTTTCTCTTCTCTAATTCCAGATTAGTTGCAAAATTGGAAGAGAAGGCACCTGACCAGATTGACATTTTCAAAACCAACATGAACAAAGTCATGAAAGACATCCTTGGCAGGTTTAAGGAGCTCCAGTTCTTCACTGGAGAGTCCATGGACTGTGACGGCATGGTCGCCATGATGGAGTACAGAGACATCGATGGCACGCAGATCCCCATCATGATGTTCTTCAAACATGGTCTTGAAGAGGAGAAGTTTTAATTGTAAAGCATAAGTGAAAAACTACTTATAATATTCCACATCTAACACAGGCGCCTAAAACTCATATCTTTTTTATTTATTTACAAAATCATGTCAATCTACGCTTCGGCTGAAACCGGCTTCTCCCATCACAAGGCTGAACAATTTTGTAATGTTAATAAATAAATGTTGCATACTATAAATAAATAAATTAATGAACAATTTTTTTGTCTTTCGTTTGTTTTACTGCAGTTTTGATATGATGCAAGTAGGCTTTGCCGCATGGTTGAGGTAATTGCCCTATGAGTCACTTCGCCGAATTGTGAGGTTGGTTGTCCAAGTTCACTAACCTCAGACTAGTTTGGATTTTGTAGCTACAAACAGTACTTCGTAAATTGATGTAGGCTGCAAAGTTGATAGCAACATGCAATTTTGTCGATCCAATTCAATCATTTAATAAAAATTGCAAATTAGGCAAGGGTACTTTCTATTTCATGTTTGCTACCCAGTACCTATGTAGATCGTCGGTATTTTTATAAGCAATTTTGTATAAGCGCCATCTATACTCAGTACCTCGACGTAAATAGAATTCTCAGACAGTCTTAAGTTTATTAACTCATAGACAGATGGCGCTGTTACCAAATTGAGCACAACATTGGCCATTTAACCTGAATAATACTTTCGGCCTGTGATTTAACCATTTTATACATCCGATTCTCAGAACAGAGGTTGTTTTTTATTGTGAAATATTCTGAAATCCGTCGAGACGAAAAAAAAACGATAAATCGAGATTTATTTATCTACTTACTGTGGGAGTATAGGTGGGATCTTTTATAAGTCTTATGTTCTTTGGTCTTTTGTAAGGGTTGCTAACAAATAAAACACAATTAAATTTGAGGTATGTTATATTTATCGAGTTTGTATGTAGGTAATAACTACAATAAAGTACAGAAATGACCGATGATTTCTATTACAATGTCGTGAGTACTCTAATCACAATGTTTTCATATGTATTCATCATTTTTCTTGTATACATTTTTAGGCATTCACTAGGCACTAACACATGCCTTAATTGCTTAGTCTTTAATTTCTCCATATTTACAATAACTCAATAACACCAAAATTCAGGTAAGTATGTCATGTGGGTATATAAAACTGGAGTAAAAAACGACCATAATCCAAGAAGACACAAAAATGGCACTAAGAAGGTATATAGCGACTTAATTAACCTCGTTTATTATAAAAGCTTGCTCTTATCACAACTCTAAATGTTACAGTTTCGTAACTTGTAGCATAAAGGTCAGCGCAGACAGAGTAGTAACATGCTCGAGTAATTTTCATTGATATTGAACTAAAATTTGTCAGTAATAGAGTTGAAAATTGCGAAATGGAGTGCAAGATAATGAATGTCGCGTGTAATTATTATATATTACACAATTTGGTACCGACTTTGTGTTGTATTAGTTCATCATCAGTTAATAATTTAAAAGATATTCGATTATCTTCCTGCTTTGTTTGCGCTGACCCTAACTGTAATAACTGACGCTTTTATAACATTTATCATAACTTTTATTAATATTTTTTTTTCTACAAAATAAAAGTGATTATAAAATACCTATTTAATATTACCATTATGCCTTATTGGAATATGGCAAGAACATTTGATTTAAATGATAAAAAGAAAGAAAATATTCTGTTGTATAAAATTAACGACGAGTAATAATCATCGGAGGCACATTATTGTAAATAGTGTGATCTTTTCAGAAAGATAAGTGATATTTCTAAGTGTTGCCATAAAAAAAACATGTACATAACATCACGCCTGTAATCCCCGAAAGGTTAGGCAGAGGTGTACCCATTAGTACACCCACATTTCGCCAGTTATGTTTTTAGTCCCATGTAATAGGGGGCGAGCCTATTGCCATCAACCGGGCACAAATCCAGACTCCGAGGCTGCTACTGAGAAATTCCTGATGGAAAAACCCAATAACACTTTGCCCGACCTGGGAATCGAACCCAAGACCTCATTCACAGCAGTCGCGCTTGCGACCACTAGACCAACGAGGCAGTCAAAGCCATAAAAAAAAATCTATATTAATTAGTTTTCATAGGTAAGGTGTAACAGTAACATTAGGGTGACAGTCCACCATAGTAAAGAGGAGTGAAGAGGAGAGACTTATAAGAATCAACCAATCACATTGTACGGAACGTAGACATGACGTGCAGTTCAACTAATGTGATTGGAAGATTTCTGCAAAGTTTCCTCATCGCTCCGTTTTTTTCCTCACTTCTCCTCTTACGTGGAGAGTCACCTTAATAAATTGAATTCACTCGCCTGCCGATTACACAGTTACCTATTTGTATGAATAGGATGGGACACGATAATGGAGCGATGCTTATAACTGATTGCAATTAAACTAATTAATACAGGCTAAACTAATTTGTATGCAACGTGCTGGTAATTGAGAACGTATCAGCTAATTAGATGCTTTGATTAATTTAGATATTAGTTTCTGAATAAATCACACGACATTCATATTATGTGACATTTAAACAAATAGGTAACAGAACGATAATAATAAACTTAAAGGTACATTTAAATGACAATTATAAGACATCGCGTTTCTCTTTAATTTCAATCTTAATAAAATTATTACATACAATATTGGGATTGAGCATAAAAGTGGTTTGAAGATGTGTTTATATTAGAAATAATGGGTGCGTTCGTTCTTACACAATAAGAAATGTAGTGTAAGTAGGTAGGTATTTTAATTATAGGTAGGTAGTGACAGACATAAGAAATCTCGTAATTAGGATATCAGTCATTATAGCAAACAATACAATATCCCGAAATAATTTTATGATAATTTTTAGAAGAACAAGATTGTATTAAATTTTATAAATATCTCAATATAGTATAAATATATTTACATTCATTAATTCTAATATTTTTCATATTGGTGTCTTATTTAACGCACACTTACTTTTATTCATTTATAAATAAAATATTAGACATTAAAAGATATCATATGGAATGGTTTTTTGTACAAAATCAAATACAAAATCCACCGCACTGGTAGAAAAAATTACAAATCACAATGTTTTATGATGTACATCATAGAGGGGGCTCCCGGCGGGCCCGGCGCGGGCTCGGCCCCCCCGCTCCTCCGCTGCGACTAGTCTGTACATTGTACCGTTGTATCGTGTGAAGTCTCACTTACACACGCCCCGAGCCCCCATCGTCCCATTGAAAAATAGATCCATCACTACTTAATTTATAATTTACAAATAAGGTACTCTTTTAAAACGAATACAATACAGGATAGTCCTCACTGGTCGAACGTACACCGGACCCGAAATACTAATGTCACTAACCGCTCTAGAGCACTACGTCCGTCACGACTCCGTCCATAGAAAACTTAATGGAATGAAGATTTATTGCTAGAATTACAAGATCACAAACGATTGAGATAGTTCACGTGCACGTGCGCGGCTCAACAGTTGAACGTATTGGAGTGCGCGCAGGTGCGCGGGTACTCCTCCAGCGGCCGGCCGTAGCCGCTCTCCGGGATGATGGAGTACTCGGGCTCGCTGTACTCCGCGTGCTCTCGCTCGTACTCCCGGTCGTTGCGCGGGAAACCGATTATAGTTTCTGAGTTGCGCATGTAACCGTTCTCCTGCTTCCTCGAGTAGCGCGTGTCGAGGTTGCGCTGGAAGTTCTCCGGGTGGCACACGACGCCGTTACGGTTTTTCTTTTTATCGGGTAAGGAGCGCAAAGAGCCATTGTTGAGGTGATGAGCCGGTGCGCCATTGTTAAGCGTGAGCGGCTGGTGCGGGCGCGTGTCGCCGCCAATGTACGTGAAGCCGTTGGCGGGCAGCGTGCCGCCGCCCCCCGAGCGCTGCGGCCGCCGCGCGGAGCCTTGCTGGCCGCCTGACATGAAGAAAACGCTCGGGGAGGCGTAAAGCTCTAGCTACAGTTCCGTTACAGGAATAGGCCTGAGGCCGGGAGTGTGCGGCGGCGCGGGGTACTGCGACGGGTGGATGCCGCGCACTATGCAGTCCTCCTCCGTGGAGATAGGCTTGTGGTACTCGAGGTTCTTGCGCCCCTTATTCCACTTGTAGTCTTTCAACTTCTCTTGCATGCTCTTGCGATACCTATACAATATTAACACTAGTGTTGCAATAGTGGCCACGCACGCGACCAGCACAATACCTATTATGGTTTTCTGTCGTGTATCTTGGACTTCACAGCCCAAGTCCTCAGCGTTCAAGTTTCTTAGAGGTTTGTCTTTCAAGTGCTCAGGGCTCGCACATTGTAGTTGCGTGAAGTTACTCTTATCGTACAGTAACTGTTGAAGCCATAACAGTTGACAGCCACAGAAGATAGGGTTATCGGTTAGGTCTAGCTGCTTTAACTCCTTACCAATAAACACGGTTTCACTTAACGTTACAATAGCGTTATCTCTCAGAGAAACATGCTTTAGTTTCGGTAAACCCAACAGTGTGCTGTCTTCTATGACTGCCAACTTTTTGTTATTAGCCAAAACAATTGTTTCTAAATTAATGTTATCTTCGAACGCTCCCTTCTCAATTCTCTCTAGCTGCGTAGCTCCAGTGATGTCTAACAATTTGAGGTTTTTCAAGCCTTTGAAAGAATGACTCTCCAGGGAGATGAATTCATTTTGTCCTATGTATAAATCTTCTAATCTTGTTAGCCCAGAGAGCTGGAGTGTGGGCACTGTGATTAGTCTATTTCCAAAGAGATTGAGACTTCTTAATCCTGGAAGACCTCTGAATGCATATTCACTAATATTGGAGAGTCCTGCTCCGTTTAGATCTAACACAGTCAGCCTGTTGAGACCTGCGAAAGCATCATCTGGCAGGAAGGAAAACGCATTCAAGCCCACATGCAGCTCTGCGAGACTACCTAAGAGGCTGAAGGAAGTAGTTGGTACTGAACTTAGTTGGTTATCATCCAAATATAAGATCCTCAGAGCTGTTAAACCAGCAAAAGCTCTGGGCTCGATTCTCGATATTCTGTTTTGACCTAAGTTCAGTTCTTCCAGCCGTGGCAAGGTGGTGAAAACTCCGTTTGTTAGTTCTTCCAAGAAGTTTCGTTTTAAATTCAAAACTGTCAATTGATTCAGTCCTTGGAAGGTTGTGTTTGTCACTGAGGATAGCTTGTTGTGATTAAGGTGTAGTTCTTGGAGTTTGCGTTGATACGCGAAACTTTTCGTAGGTATGTTGACCAGGTGGTTCTGGGAGAGGTCTAGATGTTGCAGCTCAGCATAGAACTGCATGGAACTGTCGATCGTCTTGATTTTATTGTTGCGGATGATGAGCCGCTGTATGGAGGGGTTCAGGGCAATGGGGAGGACGTCGAGGCGGCTCTCTTCGCAAACCACTACAAGGGTTTCGTCGTTGCAGTTGCAACCGCCTGGGCAGTTAGCTAGCGCCGCTGCACCGCTTCGTGACGCCAGCAGCTCCAGCGATATCAGCAGCACCTGGAATTTAGAGAAGATATTCATTAGCACACGGTAACAATGACTACACAGACAGGTCTTTGTAGAAGTTTTTAGTCAATTTACTCCAAACGTACGAAACTACATATTCTGGACTCGGGTTTCAAAGGCATTCCAATAAAACCGACCCATCGATAGACACTAAACACAGACTGAATATGCAGTCGGTCTTAAATCGGAATCTAGGCTTTCAATGAATATATTTCGTTAAAAGCATAGCAGTATCACGGCTGCGTATACAGTTTCTAAACGTACACCCGAATGCTATCTCAATTCCGGCAGCAACATCTCGTTAAGCGTGAACTGGACCGCAAATGTTAGGTGAGCCGTTTGTCCACTAACGTGTAAGTGAATCCGAATGATTTCAATTACTATACCTTCCACGTACATAAGTTGGGAAAGAAACGGTCTTTGAAAATATACGGCATGTTTTTAATACGCTGAAGTAGGTAGGTAGATTGATGGTCTTTCAGTAAAATAGAATCAATGTAAGGCGAGCGAGCTCCGCAGCCGGACCCGGCGCAAAAAGGAAAATAAAATGATATTGGAATGGGAATTTTGCGCAGTTTTAATTTATTAAAATGCGCTCCTCGGAGGCGCTCGGGGCCAGCTTCTTTGCTTCAAAGACTAGCACTTTTATTACGTTTCCTTTTTCCAACAATTAGCAAGGAGATCCGAGTGTTGTCGAGATTCGACTTTAAAATTACAAAGTCGAGTTTAATTTTGTTCCAACGAGATTGCTGATAGATGCAACGCCGACAATCTCCTTACAGTCCTTGCTTTAAAAGACAAAGCTACCAGTAGTTTGTCGGCTAAGTGGGTTTATTAGCATTCTATGGAGGAGCGGCACAAGATGAAAACTCAATTGGACATCCAAGATAGCATCGAGCAAGTTTCGAGTGTTTGCGATGCTCCTCCGAGGATGGGTTGTTGCAATGAGGGCCGCGGACTTAAAGACGAACTTTTAGCGAAACTTTATGGAGCTCCGCTTACACGCAATATCGTTTGTTTACGATATGTAGATACGCAAAAACAATTTGGAGGACGCAGTGTGCTCGGAAAAGCTGTGCCTATTGTAGTAGTATTTTTGTTCCGAAAATTTCCGGCGGCATATGTATGGAAGTTTTATCCATACAACGGATTTCGATGTCCGGCAGCATCCGCAACGTTTTGCATTCCATTTGCGCATCCCGCGTGCCTTGCTATTTATAGGGTCGGTGGTTGTTCCGCCGATACAAATCAGGAATCAAAATTCGATATGCGGAGGTGATTCGCAAACAGTGTTGGCTGTTTTGCTCGTTTCGGCCCGTGTGCGAGTGAAATTTCCGCTAAAATCCAATAAACCGTGGCTCGACGTGTTGTGTTTTGGACCGTTTTGCACTATGCTCGCCGGAAATTTGAATTTTTTGCAGATAGCGACGTAAGTATAATGATACCTTTCAATGGTTTCAACATTGTCTTACATGTTTTGTTGTTCCAGTGAAGTTTGCAGTGGCTATTTTTAGAAGAGTTTTAACTCGGGGATTAGAGTAAAGCTTCTCCGTAAGATCTCTGGGACGCGTTGACCTGCTTTTGACTTGGTACAAGTTGCGCGCGACAAATAGGCATCTAATTGGCTGTGTAGTTCTATTTCAGCACCGAATTAAATAATCCTTGGATAAAAAGTCTAATTTCTCTGCAGTATACGTTCTGAAGTAGTATTATGAAATGATATTTATTCAGTAAATTGGTTATAAATAACACTTTTACACGTCACATTTTAAACTAGATGAGTCCAGTGTTTCCTAGCCTACTGCTCTGAGAAGAAACACCGAAACAAACTCAGGGGTCAAAGTCTCTTTTAAAGTCCATACAATTATTTGTATTGGTCAAATAAAAGTAATTAGTGGAACAGCGCAGTCTATTTCATAGCCGAGGGTTAAAAATGTGTGTAAATATTCTCCCCTCGCCACATATGTGAAAAAAACCTGTGTTTGTAGGTACCACCACTTCCCTTCATGTAGTTACAAATTATTTCAGCCGGTGTACACTGAAAGGGCGTAGCGGGTAGGCGTACAAAAACGCGGCGCGACGAGTGGCGGTCGCGATAGGTATGCAAATCGCATAATTGTGGTGGCCACCCGTTGATGGAAAAATTGCGGCGAAGTGTGCGCCCGCGCGGAATGGCGGGCCCGTAGACCTGTACTAACGGTTTTAATTATGGACCGGGGTAAATTGGTGGAGGGCGTTTTTGTCGCAGTTAGTATTTGAAAAATGTTGAGAGCTTTTTCCTAGTTGGGTTATTCTAAGAGAGTTATTAAAAATATTTTGATGAAATCTGCATGCATTCTTTTTTCAACTCAATGTCTTGCCGTCGCAATTTTTTAAGGTATAAAGTATCAAGAACGCTCGATTTTAATGATAATAATAAGTTTCTTTTGACCGAATTTTGGTTACGCTGCGCTGGTCAATTTTAATAAATAGTATCCAAGTACGCAGAAGGACACTGGACAAGTCTGTGCACAAACACAGGTGCACTCCCTCTAGCCTTACCATCATATTTCGATGAGGAGACAATCCGACAAAACCGGGGAAAGATCAAGGACAGAACCAACGGCGACACGTGCTTTCCAAAGCACGAGAATGTCATACCACCAACTTCAAAATTCCGGGCTGCCACTAAGAAATTCCTAATAGGAAAACCTAATAACATTTTCCCCGACCCAGGACCAACGGGGCAGGCAAAAGGCCGGGTCTTACATCGTAGACGGCCAGTTAAGTAAACAATACCCCATAACATTCTATTACTTAATAAAAGTAGCGGGGAATAGGCTTTACAGCGCTCATACAGCGGCCCCCGAGCCATTAGCTGAACAGCTTAATCCTGCGCATCCGTGGCCGACTCACTAATAGATCCGCAACAATTTGAGAGCAATAACACATGCCGTTTAAAATGCTAATGTCCCAGTTTTAGAGTTGCGTAGTGATGGGATATGGTTTCGTTATCGGTATCGGATTTGGTTTCGGAATTGTGGTATCGAATGTTGAGTTTAGGTATTGAGTCATTGTTATTGGTTGGGTGATATGATAAGGCATTTACGTTACCAATAAGTTATATGAAACTGATGACTAACGTAGGTAAATACAGATATTAAGCCAGAAATGAAATCTTTAGCAAATGAGCATTAAGTTTGATTTACTTGATCGCATCAAACTTGAATCCTATTCCAGATATAAAACAGTAAAACTTAAATATTGATTTAGAATCTTACGTTCACTTAAAATCATATACAATCAAATACAATAAATCCCAGTGAAATAACTTAACATTAATACACCAAGCGAATTATCTCTGACACATTGGTACCAAAGTTCAAATTAGGCTGACCTATACCGATACCGGTATCGAAACCGAGATCCAATTCTTGACCCAACCTTAACCAGCTATAACCGTGACCGTTCTCACATTTATTAGTGCGGTACCCTAAAACAACCCTTTTGCGCTCTCCGTTATTCAAATTAGCGAGTTCTGAAGGTTTGTTGATTAAAAATGCGACTTATGAAGACGTAACGGCTTACGACTGAATATTAAATGGCGGAATTAGGTCACGCGGGAAAAACTTTATTTTGATACGCAGTGGCGGATGCAGGGTTGTCCTATGGCTTGAACCCGCTGAGGGTAAGTTTTTAGCTTAGTTAACACTAAAAAAGCACACATTTTATTTGAAAACATTGTACTTTATGTAGAGTAATGCTTGCAAAAAAATATATTTTTTTATGTCAATTTCATGTTAAGATTTGTCATGAAAGAACTCAGATGCTATTTGGGTGGTAGGTATAGAGCCCCTTAGCCCTCCCCCCCCCCCGGATCCACGACTGTTGAAACGTGTTGTTTTATTTTTAAAACAATTAATTAATTATTTTTAATTATAAGGTAATAATTTGATTTGTCCTGTTTATATTCTCGAGAAAATTATAGTAGCATGTTTTGACACAACAATTATTAATTTGCCATTCAAGTAAGGGTCTTAAATCGTGTGCGTTAGGATATTTTTTGTAGCGACAAGTAAAAAGGTGACAGTTTGCGGGCGGCGGGTCAGATTTTTCTGAGGGATTTCTGGCCGTTGTTTAGCTGTCATAATGAGCCATTGCTCATTTGCAAGTATCGACTATTCATTAATAATCGATACTTTACCAATATATTTTTCTGGAGTTAGAATATTGGATGCATTCGGTTCAAGGTACCCACCACAATTTAAATCTTTAAAGGAATATTTTAAAACAAGTATGGAGATATCATCTTAAAATGTAAATGCAGATACTTTGCAGTCCTGAACACTTCAAAGTTCAAAGTAAAAGAGAATTGGCTTAAGAGAAACGTGCTTTATCTTGTATTGAGACTTTCGACTTTATCAGGCTCAACTGTGATAGAAAGCAAGTCTATCAAAATAAATGGTTGAAAGTTTTCACTTTGAGATTTGATTTTAGATAGCCATAGTTAAAAAAAAAAATCCGTGATTCTAAAAATTGATTCAATATCCTAACAAATTGAGCATTTTATTATGAATTAATCTATTTCTTCAAAAGTCACAAATATTTCTTTTTTTTTACTGATGTTGCATACTAAAATTGACAGATGTCATTGTTATTCCACAGATAATCTTATATCCCAGTTAAAAATAGTTACCATAGATGAAATTCAGTCTAAGTGTAATTCTTTTTTATTTTACTTAAAAAATCGAACACAGTATTTCTATAGCAGCCAGTACGCACTAACCACTTAAATACCAACGTGCAAAGACTTCGAAATTCGAAAACAAAATTCGATCGCCTTGGTGACTGAGGTACGCCAAAAGAATTTATTAGTAGGTTTCATCCACCTCCTTGATTACTTATAATTAAATTATTAATACTCCTTCATCAAAAACTTGTAGTAAACTCAATTACTGAGCCCACAAAGCTTATACAGGTACTCTCACATACATAAGTTATGTCTCACATACACCGTCGGAGATAACTAAACCAATCATCTATTAATTAATATGGCGTGTACTCTATTGCTAACACAGGTAGTAATATGGTGGAACACGGTATATTCTATTCTGTTTATAATTAGGTATAATGTTTCAGTATATGAGCTTATTTTTTGTATACAAGAAACCTGGGGCCATTGTATTAATTATAACGAGGAGCTTTCACTATCTATATACCAGTAGTCCACAATATTTTTGAGTGTTATGGGACCATTTGATTTGACTGGTTTGTTTTGTTATGAACCAACTGTTTGGCAGTAATTTTAAATATTCGTAAGGCGATTTTATAAATAAAATACGTATAAAATTGATATGATTACGTCGCGGATCACATCAAGGGGCCTACTTAGCAGTAGCCATATTACTACTATATTATTTTAATATCACTTTGCCTTGCGCACTTTCGGATTTTCATTAATTATTAGAATATTATGACTATTTATTAGTTCATAGTATAGTTTCTGGTGATGTCCGGAATTTTGATTTCTATATAGCTTCTTAGGTACGTTTTCGTCGAAATCTTTAACTTATCTCAAAGTTAAACACAAATTATTTTTTTAATTTAAAAGTCATTGGAGCATTATTTCCAAGACACCTGTCAAGAGAATATCCGTATTAGTTACTCTTTTAAAAATAAAAAGGTTTTAAAACATTTTTAAGAACAGCCCTGCAGGTAACTGGCCACATTTAGAGTCTACCAGCCGCTTGCCTTCAAAAACATCTTATTACGTCTATTGTATTGTAGTACTAGCCGTTGCCTATTTGCTTTAAAACGTTAGTGTTCTCTTTAAACTATTTTATGTCTGATTGTGTTTTTGAATACAGAACAGTTATTTTTTTATTCGAACAGAAAATTGAATTTTCAGAACTCATTGAATTCTTTATCGACGCCAATTTCCAAAATTGTATTTTTACTGCATATAGGGTCATCGTTTTTAACGGTATTGCTGTATTGGGTAGTCTTGCATTTAGTCACATGCATTTGAGTATGTTTAAATCCAATAAGTGCTGATGACTGGACGTGGTTCAACCGGTGCACTGGCACTTAGCGTTATTATCGTTGGCTGGTTAAAACCGAACCCAGTTAGCGATACTTTCTTACTCACCTATCCGTAGTTACGTAAATTCATTAACGTAGCAGTAAAAAGTATGAGTCCCGCTAAGAAGTTAGTATTTTGACACCCGGCTGTCATTTGCAGATCTTGGATTCTTGGCCTGAAAGTCTGACACCCAGTTACTACTCAGTTACTGGGTTGTGGAGGTCAGATAGGCAGTCGTTCCATGTAAAACGCGTTCAGATGCACTCGATAAGACTGAAAGCCGACCCCAACATAGTTGGAAAAAAGCTAGGCATGCGAAGATAGCAGTAAAACGATGACATATTAAAAAAATAATATTCTTTTACACACAACAGTGAAGCTCGCTTCATTTCCAAAAGTTACATTATATGAAATTCGAACAAACGTTCCACAAAGAACGCATCGATACGTAAAATAAATAAATGGACGGCGTCGGCGTCCCAAGCGAACAATCACTGGGTTCACGCGCTATTAGACATGCCACAGTTTTGCGAATATTTGCGTTTCGGCCGCGCAGATATAACCAGTCGCGGCTGACATCTGGGCACCTCCAGCGGTTTCGAAAGACATGGCTCTAGCTGTGCTGGACGTTTTAAACATTTTCAGTTGCGCTCGCTTCATTTGTCGCTCACAAACGGTCGGTAAATGAGTGTCGCGCATTATGCAGATTGCAGGAGCGACGCACTGGAGCGCCGGCCGCTGGCCGCCGCGCTTCGTTTCAACCGGAACGTTAATTGTCCGCGCAGTAACAGGCAAATAATAATTTGCTAGAGATGGCCGCGGTTAGAACTGTTTGTGTCTCTATTTTGGTTGGGGGACGAAAATTGGTGTATCCTGTTTCAATACGACCTTTTCTATGTTACTTGCAAACTGTTCAAGCAGACCTATGGTCTATTGACCTGCAAGTGCGAACCACCGTAACGATATAATAGGTGCACCAGTGAGGTAGATAATATCGCTCGTCTGAACCCTGATTCGATTGCCACGGAGCCTGAGGTCGCCTGCTCGACCGCACGTTCCAATCCGCTCAAATACACCATAACTGAATTAATTACATAAACGATATAAATTACATATCCACGTTGTTTACGCGCGTAATTCATTGCACGATGCGTCACAGCGTTATCAATATTTTCATCGAGATTTATTACGCGGAACCATAATTGGTAAAGCGACTGTATATTGGTACTATAGTGTTGTTCGTAGCGCGCTCCGAGCCGAATGGATTTTTTGAGTTATTGAATTTCTGTGAATAATTGCCCTTTAACTCGAATAGTCTCGAATTCTCGATTATTATAGTTTTGATTTATACTTGGAGGGGTTAATTAATCTATCCATTGTCACGCGTGTTAATCTAGATCCAGTGTCTAGACGGTGTATCTACATAAATCAGTTGAATTAGTTGCGACCATTAATTATAATTATACAATGGGATAGGCGCGGAGATAATAAATTCATAAGGTAAAATATTTGTTGAGAAAATGATTAGTACCTATTCATTGTCCTAATCTGTGTATTGTCTATGAAACCATATGTTTCTTCAAGTATTTAGACTTTGTTTGACGAATGATGACATCTAGGTAAATGAAGAACAAGATGGATACTTACCAGGAAAGCGTTGGACGTGATGAAGGCGGCTAGCCGTCTGCCGGCACGGAGAGGAGACATCTGAAAACAATGACAGAGATTTTATTATTAAACTATTAAAATAAATTTAAATATTACGGAAGGACTATGAAGAAGTAATAGTGACGTTAATAGAATAGAAACCATGATTTCATTTCTGAGAAGGTTTCCCATTAATAATGAAGCATTTTATTTGTAGAATCCCAGTTATAAAATTGCTAGCATTTTTGACAGATTGACATTGAAATTAGAATGTGAACGTTCCTAAAAGTTACTAGATCTGCTATGTAAATGCTGGATGGTAATTTATTATATCTGACATATTGAATTACTTTAACGTAATTCATTCAATCATTCTGAGACCAGCTTTTGACCGGGACTTAGCCTGCGTATAATATGTCGGATAACGTGGATGCAGACGAAGTTGCATTAAAAAAAAATAGCCTATATCCTTCCTCGCTTTTCAACCTTACTACATACCAAATTTCATCAAAATCGGTTCAGTGGTTTAGTCGTGAAAACGTAACAGATAGAGAGTTACTTTCGCATTTATAATATCAATCCGTACTAGGATTGTTGCAGAATTAAGCTCAATATCAAGCCACATGGTCCCGCCACAAGCCACGACGCCAAACCCCTACCACTAGGGTGGTCTTCTTCTCCACGTAGGATTCCTCACTATAATATCACCTGTGCAAATTAGCCATGAGTACGTCATGTTTGAGAAGCAAATATACGCTGATACGTCGCACTCTCTATAATTTCCATGTCGGATACGTTATAATGAGGCGAGCTTATTATAGAGAGGTTATGTGGCTTTGAAGTTGGCGAACGAATAAGCGGAGGCGAGCTTCGGATATTAATAAAAAAAAAAATAGTTTTTTAATGATGCAGGGCAAAGGTCTCTTCCAACAGAGAAGGCACGAGCAGTGATCAACGCGCTTTCTCAAGGCTGATTGGCGATTTCAGACAAGCTCAAGTTAAGTCCAGGTTTCTTCACGAAGTTTTCCTTCACCGATTTTAGTGATGCTCAAAACAAACTAAGAATCAAAGACATAGATAAAGCCACATTGATACTTGTCTGTGTCCTGTCACAGTTTATAGTAGCACACGAATCTGAAATGGTTGTCGGAGCAAAAGACTAAGGCATCATTGGAGCTATAAAAAAAAGAACCAGGTCTTAAATATCCTTATTAATAGCGAAACTTTGTTCAATGACTGATGACGATTAGAACCATATTCAAGTTTTGTAGAGAGGGAAGAGAGAGAGAGTTTTATAGATTACTACCCATGATATTCAATGTATTTGGTACGTGGCAAGTTTAGTCGCGATAGATCATAAATAATTTCGTAATAATGATTGTGTGGAAATTGCAAAATTCCCTCGTTTCCTGGCCCCAATTCTTCACCGCCTCGCATTATCCATTGCCCGGCCTCCACACACGGCATTTCCCACTAGGCCTACGATTATAATTCACCCTCTATGTTTATAACAATTTCATTAAACGCAGCCACTAGTTCCCATAACTAGACCGGTTAATCGGAAGGCTTATTCGCTTTTTAACCTGTCGTTTCTCATGGAAATTTTATATTTAGCTAGTTGGCTTGGTAATTCTGGGAAACGTACGTAATACTTAGGTTTGTCGTGCCATTGTGACTGGCCGGTATTAGCGTATTTATTATTAGTCTGCCTTTGAAGTGGCCAGCAAGTAAGCGATGCTAATTTGTTTCCTAGTTGTTTTATAGATTGTGTTTTTTTTTATTTTAATTTGTTTGACGTTCGATCAGTGGCGTGGTTATGTATGGGGTTATCGGAAAATGTAAAGTTCTTTGTACTTGTTTATAGAACGGATGTTTTATTTCTTTGAGATGTTTTTAATTTCTAACTAACTTATGTCCGCGACTTCGTTCACTTTTGTGTCATTATTTGTTACATAATTATTATTTGAATCCTAATTCTTTTTCTGAAATAGTCTTTAAAACGTAGCCAGTAGGTTATAAAACGTAGCCTATAGCCGTAGTAACGTAACCTCAGATATCTGACAGTGAAAATCACGTTTAAACTGGTCTACCCGTATCGGAGATTAGCCAACAGACAGATAAAAATTAAAAACTTTTTTAAAGTAAACAGTCATAATTATTATTATTAGATTGGCTAATTTTTTTTCAAACAATGAAGGTACAAGTATAAAGTGGTAGGTACATATTAAAGGACATAACAAACAGACACTCAAATTTTATTTATATTAGGATTTGGGATATTAATTTTATCCGCTGTGAGAGTTACTCAAACCCCTATAGTAGACAGATATATAATAACATCGCGCTGAGCCAAAGGCTATCAATACTAAGTATCTCAAACCCACTCTTCCAATCCATTGCCCATTGCTGTATAATCAGGAAATCCACACCACGCGTCTACCTACCCTACCTACATCTCCACTAGATAATAGCATATAATTACGCTGCCGACGGTGGCATGCAGTTATTGCGCTCATTACGGCTCGTCGCTTGAACCTACGGATGACGCAGCGTAGGTCACCTCACGGACCGACTGTTATACAATTCGGCAACGAACAAGTCCGTTAGTTAAACTTTTAGTTGGTTTGTTGGAGTAGGGTTGTGACGAAATCTGGCCTTTGGCTCCGTAAACGGAACTGCCGCGGGATTTGCGGATTTTTTACAGAACCTCCGTAAAAATTCCGCATATTTACGTTGATATTCAACGCGTGAGAGGAGGCCGCTCAGCTGTGTTGCGAGCAAAATGGTCAAGTTTAAAGAGATTCAATTGTCTTTCTTTAAATCCCGTACGGCGTAAACCATCTTAATTTCGATTACCAGTTTGTATATTCTGCTTTTATTTTTATGTGTAATGGTTTTCCTGTAATGTTCCGCGTATATGAAAAGTACCACCAATTAAAAGCCAACCAATTAAAAGTACTTTTTACAGTACTTCTTACAATTTAAGTATACTTTTGTTGCGGGACGTCTTAACAGGATACCGTGGCCCCGGAACGCAAAGGGCAACAGAAGGAACAGGGTGGTTTTTTAGTCAGTAAAAGTCTGACAGTCCATTCCGCCCCGGGCGGGTCATTTAATGATTTTTACCACCCGATATAAAAATAAAAAAAAAACTTTGGGTAAAAATAATTTTTGAAAGTATAAATAAAGATCTTTTGACTTTGTTTCTTTGATAAATCATGAATTAATCTTTTTTTCCACTTCACCTCCGTTATCCTACGCATCCGCGGAGACAGAGCCATGTAGTTCCGCATCCGCCTCCGCTAAGAAGGGCTCCGTAACAACCCTAGTTCGTAGGTTTGGTTGTTTGCGGTCGAGACCACCAAACGCTCGTTACAAAAGTGAGTACGCAAAATTCCCTCTAAAAAGTAATTTGCTGTGTCACTAGCGGCTTCAATTTAACTAACGTATTTGTGAAATGCAAAACAAAATGGCCGGTAATGACGGTGCTGGTTTAAAAATGTACTTAGGAAATAGCTTAGCTTGTGTTTTCAGTAAGAGCTTTATTAAAGCTGTTTGGGCTGAGTTATGGCCGTTTGCGGTGAAGGCGTTAAGGTAAGGCAAGCGCGAAATTAGAAGCTGCATCTTTAAAATTGGGGTTAGTTCTATCGTTACTAACCAAGCTACATCAAACTTCCATTTTTCGACGTTATTGTAATGATTTTAGATATTTATTAACGCTGATTAATCTTACTACTAAAGTATATAAATGCGAAAGTTTGGATCTGAACTGCTGAACTTATCTGTATGAAATTTGGTACAGACATAGATCATAGTTTTGGATAGCATATAGGCTACCTACTTTTTATTCCGGAAGAGTTTCTTGGTTCTCAACTTAGACGCGGGCGAAGTCGCGGACAGTACCTAGCTTTAAAAAAATATTTAAAACATAGCTTTGAGATGTAATATTTCGTGCGATTTAGTGTTCAAGTTAAAAAAAAAATAGACAAAATTTTAATTATGAATACAATTAATACCTCATGTCTTAAAAATGATGGTATTCTGGCACGATAAATTTAATATCTACCATAAACCTACAATATCTACGCTTCGTTGACCAATCAGCCTACCTACATCAAGGAACGTTAGGGCGCAGGATTACAAGCCGTAGCCTGCCCAGTCTGGCCTTCGTCTGGCAGACGCGTAGCCAATAAGCTGCCTACCTAAATCCAAAGAGTCACAACCTGCTTGGACGACGATACAACGACGAAAATAATAACATTAACCAAAATAGAGATGCGAAAAATGTTTTGACAAAATTTTCTGTTCCTAATTCGTAGCGTTTATCAGGTTTTTGTATCCGAAGGGTGCCATCGGAACATTATTACTAAGCCTCCGCTGTCCGACTCTCTGATAGCGGGCTGTATCTCAAGAACCGTACTTAATAGATAGAGTTGAAATTTAATTGCTATTGTCGCTATAACAACAAAGAAAGTTAAAAATGAAAGGGGTCCTCACAAGAGCCGTGTTTTTTTTTGTATTTAGTGTTAAATATTACCTATACACTGGTACGGAATCGTTCGTACTTCTATTTGACGTTCAATCTTTTTGACTATTAAATCTTTAACGTACGCAAAAATAACGTAACCCTTTTGAACGTTTTTGTTTAGTACTATTAAAATTGGCTAGGAATAATCAACATCTACCCAACTCAATTGCTTTCATTCCCATATCAGCTCATAAATGTAAATAGCATACAATTTACAACACAGATAAAGTTATTTCGTAAAAAAAAACTAGCTCTCACATTCCGTCTCGATTCGATTCGCAAATAAAACCGTACGACACAATTGTATACATTTAAAGTAGAGATTTCTGCAAAAAGAAGGTAGGTTTACCCCTTTCTAAGAAGATATTGTTAGATAAAGTAAACTCGTTTTCTATCGGAAAGGAGACAGTGTTTACAAAAAGCCCTTTTAAAGGAGGTATGTGACCTCCGAGGGTCTTTGTGGAGGGTGTCCATTGCCCTGCGACCCTCCTGGATACTTTTGGAGAGCCCTTACAAAAAGGGTTTAGTGTCTTCTTAAAATGAATCGCGAATCTTGAATTGAATTCGGTACAAAACTAATTTGAAGTGCATTGAATTTAATTTGTAACGATCAATGCGATATTAATTAAATTAAATAAAGTTTTATTTCGTCTGAGTCGTGATGGCCTAGTTGTTAAGGTGCCCGCTTCTCATGCACTTCGTTGTGGGTTTATGACCGGGCACGGGCAAGTACCAATATGACTTATTCAATTCATTATGTACTTTCTAAGTTTATCTTGGACATCAATGTGAAGGGAAGCATCGCAAAAAACCTGGACTTAAAAGAATAATATCATTCTGAAATCGACAATTCGCTTTCAGCAAGTGTGGTAAGATAAGATAAGACATTTATTTATATTGCCCAAACATAAGTACAATGCATTCCCTAACTAACAACTACCTACATGACAAATTTCAAGTTTTTAGCACAAAAAACAAAGGACTTTCGAACAAACTTGCGGGGGCCATTAGACCTCCTTAATCCGGCCCTGTCGGAAAATCGGATAGGTCACCTAACAAAACCATTTTAGACCAAGTAGTGGTAAATATCATCACCCATTCTAAAAACAAATTGTCAGCTATAGATCATCATGTTTGTGGTGATCAATGCTCGTGCCTTCTCTGTATGAGGAGAGGTCTTTGCCCTGTAGTGGGACAGTAATAGGCTGGCTTTATTAATTAAATATAATATTAATTAAGTAAAACGAACTTTACTTTCCAAAAAGTTGCGCTAATGAAAACCTGCACGTTTTAAATTCGTATAAAATATGACATCTCATTTGATTATCACGCTTCTCCATTTGGCATGACGCCATACTGCAGTTTGTCCGAGTGTTTATAACGAATTAATATGATTAGTAACATTTGCTTGCACATAGTAATCCGATTTGTATCGTATGTATTCGATTCTGTCTGTTTTATTGCTGTAGGTAAATTAGGCTATACAAAGATTTATATTATGTATCAATTATGAAAGTGCCTCGTTGGTCTAGTGGTCGCAAGCGCGACTGCTGTGCATGAGGTCTTGGGTTCAATTCCCAGGTCGGGCAAAGCGTTATTGAGTTTTCCATCAGGAATTTCTCAGTAGCAGCCTTGTAGTCTGGATTTGTGCCCGGTTGATGGCAATAGGCTCGCCCCCTTTTACATGGGACTAAAAACATAACTGGCGAAATGTGGGTATACTAATGGGTACACTTCTGCCTAACCCTGCTGGGATTACGGGCGGGATGTTAAGTTATGTGTGTTAATTATGAAAGTTTTGTACAGTTGAACAAATCATTTGGTAAACAGGCAGCTAACTTGCAATTTTTTTTAAACAATGTTGAGTGTGTCAATTTTTTTAAATCACTCTAATTAGGTTTCAAAATTATTAGACACCTCAAGCTTAAAAAGTGAATACAAAATAACAATGAATGGCATGTAGCAGAACGATAATTATTGTTGTCTGTAAACCAAATACCTTGTTCGATCGTACAACTGAGGACGTGGCGGTTGACCCCTTTTCAACCTAATTGCTAAGGATATAAGTGTGAAAAGTGATTCACCGCCCAATCAATCAACCAATTTATTTGTATAATATGTGTTTACAAAAGATGTTGCACAGGTGTTTCACCATATTCAGCCCATGTTAGCATGCAAATTATATTAACAATGCAGTGTCATAAATGTAAATAATATTTTTGTGATCACGTCTTTTAAAACAATAAGTTATTGGACAAAAAAAAAAAAAACGAAAGACATCATGAATAGTCAGTCCATTACAATTTGTCATCAAATGACATTTAAGACCCGGGGAAGGACATAGTTATTATCCCGGAAATCACCCTAAGGCTGTGAAAAGGGGGGTGGAAGTTTGTATGCAAGTACGTTATAAACAAGTTCTACGCGGACGTAGTCGCGGGAGAAAGCTAGTTTTGTATTTATGCTAATGACGCGGCAAACTTTGATTGCGCGACGTAGGAATTGTCAATTTGTAGTTCGTATTCTGTAAGATAGACGTCACTACAAACATAGCAAACTAACTCAACAACACAAATAAGACTAAACACTCTAATCAAAATCACTAAAACTCCCATTCCAAAGCACATTAGCACAACTTACCTAAGCTTAATATTTAAGCCAAGATCTCACTATCTCCTGCAAAGTATTAATCTGAACTAAGATAATCTCATCGCGTCTCAAGGACATTTGAGATTCGCATACAAAATTGAAAATCCCTCCATTGGCTCTCAAAGGTTTCGTTAAAGGCGTATAGTGGGTTTCTCGTCACGTCTTTCAGATGGAATAGAGGTGTGCCGAGCGATTATGTGCCACAAGTATCCGAGTTATTCGAATTATTCGATTGTTGAAGTTTCGAAATTTAATTTAGTCCGAATACATATTCTGTGTACCCATGTTTCAGGTAAGTTCGGTTCTTGTTAATTAATATTTTGAAGTTATAGGGATTTCATGTTCATTGTTTGTCTACGATTCTCAGATATAAATGTAATCCTTAGAGAACCGTACCGGCATTCGTACGGGCTGGTTGTGTTCATTATCGCGATTTTAATTTTTATCCTTACTGTGCCAAGTGTTGTTTACACACTTTCACGTGCTATCGGCGTGCGCCGGTTCGTCCAGGTGCGCTTGCCTTACTCGATCGCGCCATGGTTGATAACGTAAGCGCTTCACCGCGATGTGTAACGCCCGCATTTAGAAATGACATTCAGAGCTTATTGAATGATTCTTCGGACATGGATGCTGTAGATGATGATGATGGTAGAAATAAAGAGGAGCTGTTAAGAGCGGAAAAAAGGGGAAGAGAGGATAGTACCGAAGAAGAAGAGGGTTGGACAGAAATTAAGGGGAGTAAAAAGAAGACATGTTATGGCAGTAAAAACTCTGTACAAGAAGAAAAGTATGAAGTGTATGCTTCTTCTAAGGAACGTCTTCCGAAACAATTTGCAATGGCTCGTATTTTAAAAGAGAATAAAATAGATAAAATTCGCCATGTTAAATATTTAAGTCCTTTTAAAATACGCTTTGAATTTGAATGCGAGTCGGCTGCCCAGAATCTTTTAATGTGCGAAAAACTTTTGGAGAAGGGATGGAGGTTTCAGAAGGCCATGCAGCTGTCTGTCTGTTATGGCCTAATCAAAGATGTAGACTTAGATTTTACAGATGACGAGATCCTCAGCAATATTACATGTCCACCCCCCGCTAAGCTTTTATCATTCAAGAGGTTAGACCGTCGCAACAGAAGCGAAGGTGGTTGGTGTCCCAGTGAAACCCTTCGACTTTGTTTTGACGGTGATCACTTGCCTGCGTCTGTGCGTGTGTGTGACATTAACGTAAAAGTATTGCCATTCATTCACCAAGTGTCACAGTGTTCTCAATGTTGGAGGTTAGGCCACAGTAGGAAAATGTGCCCGTCAAAATACGTGATCTGTCCAAAGTGTAGTGGGCGTCATGAAAACTGCGACACTTCCATTTTTTCATGTGTCAACTGTGGGGGCAATCACATATCGCTGAGCAGGTCTTGCCCAACTTATAAGAAGGAGAGGAGACTCAGGGAGATAATGGCTGAGTTTGGATGCACATACAGGAAAGCCTTAGAGTGTTATGTCCCTCCCGAAAATGCCGTTCATCCCGAAACTGATGTTCTTCCTCAAGCTCCTATAATAGCCACAGAAGATCGTCCTACCACGACTCCCCTTTTTTTTTTTGGTGATCCTTCACAAGCTAGGGAAACGAATCCGAAAGGATCTATTCGTTCCAGTTATGCTGACGTAACCCGTACGAAGGAACAGACACCTGTCACGGCTAGAAAGGAAACCCTACTTCCTAAGCCGAAATCAGTTAAGACTCCTAAAGTCAAGAATAACCCACCCAAGGAGGACTGGATGTTTTGGAATTCAGATGCACCTACATCTGATCAATCATCCGATGATGGAGAGGGTAACGATGAACGTCCATCCTTTAATGAGCTGTGGTCGAGAGTAAAGGAAATCATCTATTTAAAAAAGACTAGCCTAATTTTTAAGATAAGGTGTATATTCCAATCGTGCCTAAAATGGTTAACTGTAGTGTCTGCGAGTTTTATTTCAGAGTTGCCGTGGATAAAAGCTATGTTTAACTGTTTTTTTAGTTCTGATGGCTAACAAATGTACAAAATTAAATATCCTGCAGTGGAATGCCCAAAGTATCAGGCCTAAGTTAGCATCGTTCCATCAACTTTTATGCCAGGAAAAAGTTCATATTGCAGCCCTAAGTGAAACATGGCTCGAACCAGAAAGTCATTTTAAAATTAATGATTATGTTGTTTATCGCGCGGACCGGGATGACTCATACGGCGGTGTAGCTATCATCGTACACAAATCGATCAAAGCGCAGCTGCGACACGTTCATGTAAATAATACCGGTATTGAGGTAGTGTGCGTGCGGGTATTTAATTGTGATCCGTTTGAGAATATTGTGTCTGTATATTGCCCATCTAGAATCATAATAACTCAGCAAAATTGGGATAGTCTCTTATCAATATGGTCTTCCAAGACTTTAATCCTAGGTGACTTTAATGCCCATCACGTCAGCTGGTCTTATAAAACTGACCATAGGGGTAATCTTTTTCACGATTCGCTCATAGACAGCAATTTTTTTTCTTTGAACGATGGTACACATACCCGTGTGCGACTCGTTGACAATTATTTACAACAGTCTTCCCCTGATATATCTTTGGTGTCCACTGATATTGCGCTGAATCTCAATTGGACCGTTTTAAATGAAAATTTAGGCAGCGACCATCTAATCATTAAAATTTCAACATCATGTACATCATATCTCCCGGCAATCATTAAACGTAACTTTAGAAAAGCAGACTGGACTTCATTTAAAAAACACCTAGAACAAAAATTTCGTAATTTGTGTTTGCCGAATGACCTTCAAATAGCTTATGATTTATTTTTAAGTATTTTGAATGAAGCGGCTGACAAATTTATCCCTTTTTTTAAAATTAACCAGAACCCCACTTCAAATTTTATTCCGAAGCCGTATTGGACTGCAAACCTATCTCACGCGGTAGCTAAGCGTAGACTTGCATTATCCAAATTTAGGCGTAATCCTTCTCCCCGGAACCTTGATACTCTTAACAGTCTCATTAGTATATCGCAAAGGCTAATCCGGCAGGCTAAAGGAGACAACTGGCAAAATTTTTGTTCATCTGTTGACCACACTACAACGTCTAGTGATATGTGGCGCAAAATGAGATGGCTGAAAGGTTACCGTTCACCTAGACATTTTGTAGACGCCCAAAGTTCTACAAACCTTTTAAATACTCTTGCCCCAGATTACGTGTCCCCTTCGACTCCTACGGTCCACCATAGTAACCTTTTATTAGATAGTAAGATCTCAATACAGGAGCTAGATAAATGTATCAAATCTAAGGATACATCTCCTGGATTAGATGATGTATCATATTCTATGATAAAGAATTTACCTGATGTAGGTAAATCCATTTTACTTACGTTATTTAATAAATTTTTTGAACACAGTTTTATTCCTTCTCAGTGGCGCGACATTTGTATTATACCTATTCCAAAACCTGGTCGCGACCCTAGCAACGTTTCTTCACTTCGACCCATATCCTTGCTATCATGTATATGCAAAATTTTTCACTATGTTTTATTTAGAAGATTGGAATGGTTTTTCGAAAAAAATAACACTTTCTCTGTGAACACAGTTGGCTTCCGTAGGGGTAGGTCGTGTCTTGACGGCCTCAGTTGCTTAATCTCCACAGTACAATCTGGCTTTTCCGAGGGTTGTTTTACTATGGCTTGTTTTTTAGATATTAATGATGCATACAACAACGTAAATAATACTGTTTTAATTAATGTTTTGGATAATCTTAAAGTAGGTGCACGCATTTGTAAATATTTATGGAATTTCCTTCATAGAAGAGTACTCAAAATAAGATCTGGGAATAGCTGTATTAGTAGACATTCAGGATGTGGTTTGGCTCAGGGTGATCCGTTATCTCCACTTTTATTTAATATAATAACGTTGGATATTTGCAAACAATTACAGAACAACATTTATATATCCCAGTACGCGGATGACTTAGCCATTTATGTACAGTGTTCCTCTGTTAGTGAAGGACAATGCAAAATACAATCTAGTCTTGATTTAATCAATAACATCTTAAAGCACGTAGGTTTAGATATTTCTCCCGCTAAAAGTAAGATCTGTTGGTTTACTAGAGGTTATCGTAGGCCCACTATAGAAGTGCGTTTAAACGGGACGTTTTTAGAGATAGTAGACCATGTAAAGTATTTAGGAATGTGGCTGGACAAGGGGCTCCGATGGAGTAAACATATTAATGCGGTTCGTGAACGAGTACTGAAACTGATTAATATTTTCAAGGTTCTGGTGGGTGCTGGATGGGGAATACATCCCAACCATTTAAGACGACTATACATTTCACTCATTCGTAGTCGTATAGACTTTGGTAGCTTTCTACTGGATACTAGCGCAGATACACATTTAATAAAACTGGACAGAGTACAAAATATTTGCATGCGGTTAATAGGTGGATTTATCAAAAGCACGCCTATTCACGTGATGGAATCCGAATTGATGTTACCTCCCCTGTTTATTCGACGCCGATACTTAGCTGGTAAGTTCTATTTAAAATCGAAATGTTTTGAATTTCCTATAATAGACATACTGGATAAGCTACATGGTCTTTGCTACAATACTGCTTATTGGAGGAATAAGAAAAAACCTCTTTTAGTTGCGTCTCTTGACTTTCTTAAGCAAGAACATATGTACTGCAGTAATAAAATGGGCATGTACTCCATGACTACTTGGGTCAGCAATATGGACTTATCAGGTATTATAAAACCTAATTTAGATTCAGTAGACAAACCTAAAAACTGTTATAATGTATTTAATTTAAGATCAATATGTTGTAAGTCTCTAAATGAACTTTATTCTGACTTTTACTGTGTGTATACGGACGGTTCTAAAGGAAAGAATTTTTGTGGCGCGGCCTTTTATGATTCGTATGGAGATACTTTTTTCAAATTTAAAATTTCATCAAAAGTGTCAATAATGCACTTAGAGCTAATAGCTATTGCTGAAGCTTTGGCCTACATTGAGTCATTGGACGCTGATCGGTTTGTCATTTTCACTGATTCGAAAAGTGCTCTTCTTCATCTGATGAGATGCACAAGTCCATCTGTTAGGGGGCTTCCTCTTGCTTATTCGATATTAAGAGCCATTTCTGTTTTTGTTGCCGATCAAAAAACAATTGTATTGCAATGGATTCCTTCCCACGTTGGATTGGAGGGTAATGAGGTGGTTGATCGTTTAGCAAACGAAGCCGGTTCAGATGGAGAAATTTATTCGTGTTCCCCTTGGTACACCGAGCTCTTATCCTTAGTTAGAGACAGATGTTTTCAATCATGGTCAGAATATTTTGATGAAAGATCGTTAACGAAAGGTATTTGGTACAGGACGATTCAACCATCTCTTCCACGGACTCTTTGGTTTGGCGAGGGAAAGATGACCAGACAGGAGGTGGTGACGGCTTTGCGGCTCCGATCTGGTCATATACCGCTCAACAGTTTCGGATTCATGATGCACAAAGTTGATTCTCCCAATTGTGTTGTATGTGGAGTTATAGAAGACGTACATCATATCCTAGCGGAGTGTGCACGTGTTGGAGTCCAAAGACGTCTAGCCTTTGTTAGTGGCTCTAATGTTGGTTTCTATAATAGCGTTCTAGCCTCGCCATTATCGGATGAGGCTAGAACACTTTACCATATTATTATTATGGGTACAAGGTTGCGGGTAGACTAGTTTTAATCAATTAATATTTATAATTCAGTTTTTATTTTAAAAAATTGTATTCAATAATCGGGGTGACATATTCTGTATAGAAAAAACCCTGTAAATAAATAAAGATTAAAAAAAAAAAAAAAAAAATGTAATCCTTACTAATATTATAAATACGAAAGTTTTTGTCTGTCTGTTACGCTTGTAATTTTGAATCACAAAGAAAGATATAGGGTCCTTTTTATTCCGTGACTTTGTCTGCTTCCGCAATAACCAACATTTATGCGGACAAAAGGTAGTAGAAAATAATGTGAAAACCGTTAGTTACGACTAGATCTGTTTACGATAATTAGAACTTATCCATTGTTTAATGCTAATGAAAGCTAATTTAATATTTACAATTGAATACCTGTATTTTAATATGATAAACATCATTTCCAAAATCATGTTTATTCGATTTCATAAATGTAATATTGTTTAAAACATAACTAATTTTAAATGTTACACAATTACCCCAATTTTATGCAATAAGTAATGAGTGAATAGTTATGTTTTATCCGTCAATGTATAGCCGGAAGCTATTTTAATTAAATAATACAGACATGGTAGGTTTCATGTGCCTACAACTCGTACAATCCTCACATAACTACGCGAGTGGAACTATATTTAATCATTGACGAGAAAAATCATATCAAAAAGATATTTCAAACTATGTTTTTTTTTTATTATTTTTAGGATAACCATTTTCAACTATCTGTTGTGAAGTGTGGCAAAAAACAGTCGCTACTGCCTTAGTCGCTATTCAATTTGAAAATGGAACAAAACAAAATTAATTATTTATTCGAGTATCGAATAAAAACCTTCCATCTCGAATCACTACTTTATTTCCTTGTCTCATTCCAGGGCCGTAGACATTAAAGAGAGATCGGTGGAGACCTAAACACACGGAAAAGTGTTTTAAAACGCCCATTCGAGGCAATGTGTGTGTTATAGTGTATCCAAAGGGGGTCGGCCCGAATGGTGCTATTTGAAGAGGTTAACGCGGGTTTAACTGCGCACTGCCAGACGAATTGCGAATTTTATATAAGCTTGTATTGATGTAGAAGTTGGTATATATACGTTTTTTTTAGACAAAGGTTTCGTACCAATTTTTTGTAAAGGACTGCCTTGTTGGTTGCAAAGCAAAACTGCTGAGCATTAGGTCTTGGGTTCCATTCCCAGGTCAGGCAATATTATTGGGGTTTTAATCAGGAATTTCTTAGTAGCAGCAGCCTGGATTTGTGTCCGGTTGATGGGTCGCCCCCTATTACATGGGACTTAAACATAATTGGCAAAATGATGGTGTACTAATGGGTACACCTCTGCCTAATCCTTCAGGGATTACAGGCGTGATACTATATCATGTGAAGGACTGAAAGAAATTCATATCTCAATCACGAACACAATTACCACTTATTAGGTCTTGATTGGAAATAAATTGATATGTCTTCATTCAATCAGAGTGAAATTAAACGATATATTTGACAGAAAAGTAAATTACAGTTCGCGAAATTAATAACGTAAGAAATCGAATAAGAAACTAATGGAAAAAAGTACAATATATCTTCAAAACAAACACAAATAAAAGATAAAGCTTGCAGTCGTAATCAGTGTCTCGCTACATATCAGCATCATAATCATTACGTGGCGTTGTCTCCGCGACGCTACACCGCGATCCCTGAATCCCGCAAATTAACCAGCCCCGGGAACCCTCCCTAGACGTGATCCCTAATTTTCAGATACATCTCCGGGAATAAATAGGGGATTAGGGGCGGCGCCGGGCGCGTAAATAACCTCGCGTCACGCGCTAAGGTTCCAGAAGATAAGGAGTGAAATTGCCCCCAGCAGAAACGATGGGCCCAAGCGACGAGCGATCCAGTCATGCCAACATTACCAACTATTTCTGGGAATTGAAGGCGTCTTGATGTGCCATTTATGTGAATGGGTCGCGATGTGTGTAAATTGTCGTATTCATACGATCTTGGGCTGTAAATATGAATGGAGGACTGAGAAATATAATTTTGGATATGTCTGACAGTTTGTATTTTCCATGGTTGAATATTACCAAATTTGAATATAGTTCTCTTTTTTTGTTTTGAGCTTTACTTTGGGCTTACTTATTTTTTATTTTGTATTTTTGCTGTGTTATACCTAATCAGTAGAGTCATGCAACATGGCAATGTTGCC
Source organism: Hoplodrina ambigua (assembly GCA_949774945.1). NCBI lineage: Eukaryota > Metazoa > Arthropoda > Insecta > Lepidoptera > Noctuidae > Hoplodrina > Hoplodrina ambigua. Next base: position 2,326,256 of record OX458969.1, on the reverse strand, counting down.
AGCCTTTTGTGTAGTTGTCCCATTGACAACAATAAGGACAAGTTTTTTGATGCCCTATGACCTGAATACGAAAGAATAATAATATTAGATTAAGTATAAATTCTATTCCTTTCCTTTGACACTAAAAACCTTTTTTTTTGCATAGATTTTACAATTGATTGCTTAACTATTTGCAATCTACAAAACAACACGTAAGTAAAAAGGGCAAATATGTTTTTTTTTAAAGTGTAAAACCTTAACATTATTTTTCCACTTGTACCATGAGTCAATCTCAAGTGTTACTGCATGAGTTACAGAGGCTTTTTGTTAAGAACAAAAGGCTTTTAGCGGCTGAATAGTACAAAGTTGGTGCGTGAACTCAGATACACTATTGTTTAAGAAGTTCACACGCAACGCGTCGCGTTATCGCGATATGGCCGACTTGTTCCTTGTTTAAAACTTGACAGCTAAACGCGCGGGAAATTTGCGATGCCTCATATGATAGGTCTGTTACAAAGCGTTTTCATGCATGGATATAGTATGTACTGTATATCGTGTGATAAAACTAAAACGCTTACATTATAATTTTACAATATTTTAAGAGATTTCAGTGAATAATTAATAAAGGTCTACTTTTCCTTCGAACGAGGTTGTTTTTTTTACCAATTTAAAATAAAGTACGGCCTAAAGGGGAACGGTAGAATCCGGCCAAGTAGATAACTAAGAAAGGAGTTAATTAACAATATCAACAAGCAGAAAATTGGACTAAAGTTAAATATTTTTATAATGTTTTTGTTGATTAAATCAGTATTTACTCTTGACTGTGCAAACTTTTTGTTGAAATCAATTCGGTCGTGTTTAATTTAGTTTAGAAGAAATAATTAGTTCGTCAAGTTGGTTTTAATAAATAAAGTTTTAATATGATCTATTATTAGGACTCATCCATAGAGTTAAGTATTGTTTTCAATTGTCAAACCAAAGAGGTTAAACTTAGGTATGTGTAGAAATGAAACTTACAGAGACTTAGGTAACAACCTTTTTTAAATTTCATGCGCTCTCGGAATATATTTGATAAAGAATCTAACTAAAGTCATCTTGTTCGTGATATCTTTACCTAAAATTGAGTTATCTTCCAAACCTAGTGCGTTGATTGTCATAACTTGATTCTGAAAGTTTCCAACTTTGATTTGATAGGCTTTTTAGAGACTACTTTTTTAAGGTCCTAGTTAGACAGACGAGACGACTAGAATATGAATTTGGAGTAAGTTTTGGGGGGCACTAATTGGTAGAGAACGTGACGTTTCAGGCATATTTTTATTTGTAATAAGTAGTAAGTAGAAGTGAGAAAGTGGAAGTAAGAGTAAGTATACAAAATTGAGTATTTATTCATATTTTTTCGTAAAAAAAGTTACTGAACTAATGGACATTAGTTTCCTGAAAGAACTACATGCCTTACTTACATAACTTTAATGAAGTCATGACGTTCATGTCTTGATTTATATAACCATAAAAAAAATTTGAATAGAAAATAAAACACCAACCAGCATGAACAAAAATCACATAAAACCTAAAAAAAATTCAAGGTGTCATTTCACAACTGTGATAAAATAATAATAATATTAAAGTTATTTTGAACAGCATACATTAGAAGTTTATCTATAACAATCCCTTTTGAACCCTGGACGGTCCATAAGTGATTGCGAAGTAAGGGCATAGGTCGCGCCTCTTTGACCCTACTAGATAGAAAAACTAAAAAATTGTTTATGGAAACTGTGTAAAAAGGTATTTATGTGTTGTTACGAACTTTTTGGGGTTGGAATAGAGCTGATTTACATGTCTTTGTATCGGATAAAGATGAACATAGATTGGTTATCAAGCTAGATGCTCCTATATTGTAGGTATCTTGAAGTCTTATCTTGTTCTGAGAATTATTATGAGACCTTGATGCGGGCTTGAGAAATTGATACGATAAATTTTCGTCTCTATAAGCCTAGACTCGCTTTAAGTTTACTCATAGTTACCTAGAATCTTTATGTATTCTTTACAGGCTCGATTCGGTTTCGCAAGAAAGAGAAAATGATACAATTGCACACGTTGTTAATTTCGTGAAACTATCAACTATCAATTTGTTGGAAATTAACGAAAATTCGTTTGACGAAAATTGGAAATTTGTTATTTTACAGCTAAAATTAACCCCTTGGCCCTGACTTATCACAACTCAATAGACATTATTGGCTAGAAAATAAAAAAATAGAACATAATTTGTATGAAATGAACTGTCAAATAATTTAATCGGAATTTATTGGAAGGTAGTGAAACTGACCCTTAAACTAATATTAGCTTTAGACTAAGTGACAAAACAACCCTCTAATGTCGTGTTTTATAATTGAGCAACATTGTATGTATTTAAAACAGTGTTCGTAAATTACTGCATGTCCCTCGAGAGCAGTGTGTTTTATTTCGCTTTGACATTTTAATGTTTACCTGCAGAGGAAAATTTTGCTAAAATATTACTTTGCGAGATACCTGTTAATTAGAGAGGTTACTAGGTTATGACGTAGTTCATATTTGTATTTCGAATTTGGAATTAGTGAATGAGTTTATTGGATTAATGAGGTACAAATACTGTTGTAGGTGTGCCCGTGACTTCGTTTGCGTGAATTTTAATAATCTGCGGAGTTTTTTTTTTTTGCGTGGAAACGTAATTCTTTTTTTTAAATAATAGTAGCATCAGTTACTCCATATAACATCTGCCAGTCCGGTCAAAATTGTAACAAGATCGTTTTGAAGATTGGTGTCGGATTCGGAGACTCTAAAAGTAGGTGTCAGTAGGTATGAAATTGAATATATCTATTGGTATATACGTTTTGGACCGAGCTACTAGTTTCAACTTTCTGACTAACTGACCGTCTCCTTGACAAATCAAAAGTGCCACTATATGATCTAATTGAAATATATGCTTTTACTTTTAACTTTTTAAATCTAATACAAAAATCGATTGTCCTAAATTCGTCGCAACACACTAATACATATACTACAATAAGCCTCACAGAGTCATATTCAGAGCCGGTCCCACGAGTCTGAAATCCCTATAATTGTGATAAATCACCGTATATCCACCGTCGAGACTAGCGTCAGACTGGCCTAATGGCCGATATTCGGGCAAAGGGCATTAATAAAGAACGGTTTTGGGGTCGAAAAGTCGCGGAAATAAGTTCTAGAAAGGGCTTTTATGTCGCGTGTTGGGGAAGTTGGTCCTACAGACCTACTTTGTTGTGAGAAGTATTACTTTAGTTGGTCCTTTTAGGCGGCTTTTGTTGACAACTTTTATCAAAATCTGCTAGACTTTTGTAATTGTTTAGATGACTGTGGAAGTAGCTACCTTTACTTATGTATGTGTGTAGGATTCTCCCCAGTGGCGACTCTCTATGTATGTTTAGCGAACTCAACCGCTCGCTGACAGTATGTTCGTTTCATGGCTAATATTTATACTATGACTTCATCATCTGCTTAACCTTTTCACATCCCTCCTCATCCTCCATCTCTTCATCCTTTTCCTTTTTTTTTCTTCTTTTCATCATCTTTTCTTCCTTTTCATTGGGGGTCAGCTTTCAGTCTTACAAGATGCAGCTAAAGATCAATTGTACATAGAGCGACTGCCTATCTGACTTCCACAACCCAGTTACTGGGTATCACAATACCACTTGATAAGACTTTTGGGCTTCTGACTACCCGTAACGACTGTTGTAAATCTACGAATGACAGCCGGGAGCACCGGCTTACTGTGCCTTTCGAGACACGGGGTTGTCCGGGCTGCTACTGAGATATTCCTAATAGAAAATTCCAGTAACACTTTGCTTGACCTGGGAATCAAAACGGGATAGACCACTACTTGTATTATAATTTTATTTGATAGAAAGATATGATGCTAAATACAGTCACAAGTAACATAAATACATACATACATACATAACATCACGCCTGTAATCCCCGAAGGGTTAGGCAGATGTGTACCCATTAGTACACCCACATTTCGCCAGTTATGTTTTTAGTCCCATGAATTAGGGGGCGAGCCTATTGCCATCAACCGGGCACAAATCCAGACTCCGAGGCTGCTACTGAGAAATTCCTGATGGAAAAACCCAATAACACTTCACACACACTACACTTCCCAGTCACAAGTAATACACTTTATAATTCCAATGTCTTTGAAGTCAATCTCCTTTGGAGCCAAGCGTGTTCCATGTTCCATGTAATAGCCGTTGTTTTCCCCATATCGCCTAGTCATGTGCATAAAACCAGGCTATAAACGATATAACCCATAAAACATGTAGGTGGCGTCTAAATCACGGAATATAACTCGTTAGTTACATGCGGAAGCTAAAAGCTTTTAATACCAAGCATATTGCAGAGCTAACAACCAACCGTTAAATGCAGGGCGATGTTGAACCAGCTATATTTTTTAATATATTTTTGTCAGACAATTTTTTTTGTTTAATTAAAATATATTGGTGGTAATGGAAAGCAACAATTAATGTATGTTATGTCGTCAGCTCTATTAAAATGTATGCGAATTTTTGAATTTGGAATAAAATTTAAAAATCTATATGTAATTAATATAATAATGCTGAAAAGTTTTTGTTTGTTCGTTAAAGCACACTCATATTGGAAACACGAAAAAGTCTTTTAAAGAAAAAAAAGTCTTTTTGTATATTATAGCCAGATTTATGAGGCTAGTATTTATGAGATAGTATAAGCTATATAACATCACATTACGACTCACATAAGCGGAGAAGTAATCAAAGATGCAACTGAACGAAAACAAATAGAGGCTTTAGGTATCAATGAAAATAAAAGGTGTATCAACCTAGGTCAGTTATTTAGTTAAACGCTCAAAATTAAACAAGTCCAAAGATTATAGTTTCTTAGGTAATTATTTACTATCTATAAACATTAAAATAACCCTACATTTACCACATCCAGCTTGTGGGAGAGCCCACAGCTGGTCCGTTCATTGTTTTTCTTTTATTATTCGGACTTTTATGCTCGTAGACTAGATGAAATTAGAAATATATCCTTCGCTGCACGCCTAGATAATCGATTTGTGATTAGTCGCCATGTTTTATATGTGCAGAAGATTTTTATTGAATATGATAATACTAGCTTCTGCCCGCGACTTCGTCCGCGTCAAATTTGATATATTATCTTACGGGAACTGTACATTTTTCCGGGATAAAAAATAGCCTATGTACTATTCTAGGCAATAAACTATCTCTGAACCAAATTTCATTCTGATCCATTTAGCTGTTCTGGCGTGATTGAGAAATAATCATCCATTCATCAAAACATTTTGCACTTTACAGTAGAATAAGGTGTTTGAAGTTAAATAATAGTAGGATGTTATTTTCTCAATACAACTTATCGGAGTCGGAATTTAATAATGTTACTTATATTATAAATGCGTAAGTTTAGATGGATGTTTGTTCCTCAATCACGCCAGAACGGTAGAACGAATCTGGATAAAATTCGCCACAGAAATAGACTAGCACTAGAATAGTACATAGGATACTTTTAATCCCGGAAAAATGGTTCCGTGGGAAAATATTATATCAACATTGACACAAAGGAAATCGGTAAAAGCATAGTTACACAATAGTTATCACAGATTTACTAAATAAATTGTTCTGTAATATTATATTTTGCTAAAAGTTAGTATCCCAATTTTAATTGCTAGATAAAACAACATCACGAACTACTAATAGCGTGTTTATATTATTCAAATTAGTTTCACATAATAATTGTGAACTACGTTTTAAACATAACAATTTTACTACATTAAAATATATCCCGTGTAACTTTATACTGGAAAAGACGTGTTCTGAAACAGAATTAGCCCCAATATTTTACATCAATATTTTATTGCGGCGTGCAACGGGTTAATCAAATTTTACGAGGACTGTTATTGTTGGCCATATTGACACTACGGACGTTGTGTACGCCGTGTTCCAACTACAGCACAGTGTTTATTGTGCACAGTCTTGCAGCTTGCACCTCAACTGGTCAGTAACTGTTTACGACACGGCAACTCACTTTTATAGCTCGTGTTTAAAGGATATCAAGTTTCTCGGACATTACTTTTGCAAATTAAATCCTTGTCAATTAATTTTAATACAAACAAGTCCAGGGTAATATTTTGATTGCGCCTTGTTGAACTGGCTTTAATGCCTTTATACAATGGCGTGAATGACAGTACGGAGAAATAAAAAAATAATATTAAGGTCTTGTTTTACTACTGCAAATTCGATTAAATTATTTGACAGATTATGTCATAGATATTTTATTTCATACATGCATACATAAACTATATCACAAGAGCATACAACACATACACACAAACATAAACTCACGCCTATTTCCCATGGGGGTAGGCAGAAACTACAGAACGCTACCTGCTACGATCCTTATACTCATTTCGCCTCATCTACGTTCATATATCTCGTCATACAAGCACGCCTGTTACCGCCGCCGCCGCCGGGTGCTGGTTTATTTCATTTTTTAATATATTTGAAAACAATTTTGGGATTTTAAAACGTTCAATTTCATCTCAGTGACAATCAATGTAGGTAAACAATAGTCATTTTTGAACGATTGTGAAATATTAGAATGGGGGACACGTTCACGTTACTAAAAGTTAAAATTGCCAGGTTAGGAACTGAGAGTAATAAAACAGGCCTTTAAAATTTTGACGGTGCGTATTCTAAGAAATCTAGCATGAAGATGCCTTTCAAACCAAATAGTTAATTAAGTTTACACGAACCTTGTAACAGTTGCGATTGGCATTTGGAGTATGAAACTTAAACCAATCAATAAATTCATTGATTTTGGAATTTATCGTACCTAAGGTATAGAAACCATCGGGGTTGCGGGACGTCTTAACAGGATACCGTGGCCCCGGAACGTAAAGGGCAACAGAAGGAACAGGGTGGTTTTTTAGCCAGTAAAAGTCTAACAGTCTCTTGTCAATTGATGATTTTTACCACCTAACAAGGAAAAAGAAGGTATAGAAACCATTATAAACAGTAAAGCTTGGAATAATAATGCAAGCAGACTTGCAGACTTTTGTGCAAGTTACTTGCATAGCGGTGATACAACGAGTAGCACATGAGACTAATTAACAAATCGTATCTGAGGTAGGAACGCTTCGTGTTAATCTTGCCTGTGGTTTGGTTACATAAGGGGCAATTCTCGTATATTTAAATAAAAACGATAGTATTCTAGTTTCAGAAAACCTAGCTTTTATTTACATACATAAAAAAAAAAACTTTGATTGTCGCTATGATAAGATTGCGATTACACTAATAATTGGCCTTCAGGTGTACAAAAATCAAAAAATACAAAAAATCCACTCAAAATCTCGTTACCGACAAAATTGTAAAACAGCCAATCACTTCACAGTTTACGAGTTCGCATGTAAATATGAGAAGCTTTCAATTGTATTAACAATCAAAGTATATTCGCGAATAAATCGCTGCACAGCGCTTTATGCACACTGATATTACTCCATGATTTACCAGTATAGGAAAACAGTAAAGTGGGCCAATACTGTTTCACATGCTTGTGTGTTTTACGCTCAATTTCATATACATATTCCTAGTTACGTGTTATGCCAATATTTTATGCAACAAACCCAGTTTTAGAAATGAAAACACGCTATAAAGGAAGATTTATTATTCGTTTGGGAGGCTTTAATTGCTCAGTTTAATTAATTACCCTGTTTTATTTAGTCGGTTAACTAATTCTGATTTAAGACTAAGACAGAATATAAAATAATATTGTCTCACAGCAAAGGCCTCTTCTCATGCAGAGAGGGTACGAGCATTGATCAACACGCATGCTCGAGGCGTGTTGGCGATTTCAGACTTAATTAATAATAAGTCCAGGTTAAATCACGATTTTTTCTTTTACCGATGACAGTGATGTCCACGATAAACTTAGAAAGTATACGTGTGAATTGAAAAAGTCACATTGGTATTTGCTTGGTCGTGCTCGGTTGGGGACTCTCTACTTCTTAGCCACAGCACTGGGCTATTATGATACAAGACATAACATAACATCACGCCTGTAATCCCCGAAGGGTTAGGCAGAGGTGTACCCATTAAGTACACCCACATTTCGCCAGTTGTGTTTTTAGTCCCATGTAATAGGGGGCGAGCCAAATCCAGACTCCGAGGCTGCTACTGAGAAATTCCTGATGGAAAAACCCAATAACACTTTGCCCGACCTGGGAATTGAACCCAAGACCTCATGCACAGCAGTCGCGCTTGCGACCACTAGACCAACGAGGCAGTACAAGACTAATTTTATTCTTTTTTTAAATACAAGCAGTTCTAATTTAGTTACCCTCTCGTAATTTTTGAAGTCTTCAACGCACACAGACGCCTACATAGTCATTAAAGCCCTCGAAGAAAAACTCCAGCCCTTGAAAGCTTTTGCAGTAACAAAACTAGTCGTCCTTAGTTTCCCTTGTTTGTCCAACCCTCCGTTACAACCCTTCCTGATTAGGCTCACCCCACATGTCTCCACAAGTTTCTAGTGCCCTAAACCCAGAGGGCGCACATTAATGATCCCTTGGCGACGAAAAATCAAGTAAAAACTCCACACAGAAACAAGGAAACTTGATTCAAAAATTCACAAGTACAATATTTTTACCTTTTTAACGTTGAGGTGGATTTTTAAAATAAGGCCCTTTGGGAAATCAGAGGTGGTCGGAACAACTGGTGGAGGTGGAAATAGGAAGACAAGCGAATATCTTCTTTATTTTTATTGGATTAAGGCCGGGTGGATGTAGTTGTTTCGGGGGACTCGCTGAAACTTTGTTCCCATTTCGCAAATGCAATCTCGTTGCGACTTCGTTTAGACGTCTGGCCAAACAATTAGTTTGTGTTGCTCTTCATATGCAATTTACTTGAATTTCTCATTTAATTAAACGTGTTTTTTTCATTAAAGTAAATACTTTTACACCAATTACGGTAGTGATAAAATCACTGATACAAACAAAAAGGAGATGTTCGTCTGTCACTTGTTTTCATGCCCCACACACGCACACAACTTTCTACAGTGTAAATTCAAAACAGCGTAACCGAATTCAAAAGCATCTATCTTTTATACAGCGTTTCACGGTAATGTAAGCACTTATTCTCTCTATTGCAAGCTGCTTAAACGAATAACTAAACCTACGTTGCTAAACCACCGTTTCCTTAGCGGTCCTCGTAGTAAGAAAGCATTCCGATTAAATCTTTTCCTCCTCCGCTGATTTAATACATCCTCCATAGTGTGGCTGTCAGCTTTATGCAAGTGAGGCCTCACGGGACCTGTTCCTACATGTACTTGTGAATACACACTACCGACAATACGAATCACGACAATCTTATTCACTACAGGCCCCAGTATAGCTCCCTAGGGAACCTTTTTAATTTTACGCAGAGATTGCGTAAGAAATTGTCGCAATACATCATCGTCATTAACAAACTGTGTTGGCACGTAAATAAAAACGCGAATAGGCACCTCGGGCCGCGTTACCCGCGTTACGCGACAATGAAATCACAAGTTGGAGTCCCAAGGCTACGCCTTTTTAAATTATTGCGTCTTCAAGGAGACAATTTGGAAAATGTATTGTTGCGAATGTGTACCCCAATCCTCGGGATTACGCTGAGCGTTGTGCGTTTGAGGGAAATGTGTAAAATAACATTTTCGTGCGTCGCCATGTGCAGGTTTTCTTTTTTACTTTTTATTTGGGAGGCTTTATTAAATGGGCCGAGATGGGCCCCTCTCGCCTTACGCGATTAGGTCAACGTTCGTGCTTTTGAGACGATCCTATTACAAAATATGTTCGCGAATGTAATGAAAACAATCGAGTTTATTCGTTCATTCTCATAAACAAGTGTTAAGACCCGGTCACACGTGAGCGGACAACTCACATGCGCGGTCAGAAAGTGGCTGCCCGCAGTATTTGATCAAGACCGTGTCCGTGCCTGCTAGATGTCCACTCTTAGTCTCAATATTGGGGTCGTTTGAGGTTCATTTTACGATAATGCGGGCTACAGAGTCATTGATCATTTCAATTAAGTCAAATATTAGCACTGGGTTTGCAATCTTCAAGCAAACTTTCATCATTTGACATTTGCATGCAACCAATATTGGTAGAGAGATTAATTAATATGAAAATTGAACATTAATCTTTCAAAAACGAACATTTTATAGTAAATTGAAGAAACACTTAACAAATATTGAAAGACAAGTATAAAATAAATATAACTTTAGGCCTTTTAGGTCCTTTAGGAAAACACACTGACACTGCCTGACCTTAGCATCTAAACCATGATAGGACCTCATTCGCAGCAAACGCGCTTACGACCTCTACAACACTTAACCAGTCAAGAATATAAGAGTTCTTGCCATTTATGCATTTGGTGTCGAACTGTTGCGCCATTGGAGCAGTCCGTTGACCTTGACACATGTCGCCATGCAGTCGTACGGCAATCTCTACGTACGAAAGAAAGAGTCCTAAGATTTACTTTTCAAAAATCTTCGTTGTTTTTTCACAAAAGGCAGTATCCGAATTCTAAATATCCAAATCCAGTCTTAACATAATTAATTATCGTTCACAGACAATTTCATTAGGCCACGTTAAGATAACAGATGGACCAGCGTTCAATTACCAAGCCGCCTGGTGTACCGCATTGTTAATGTTATTAATGGGTTAATACCGCAAAGACAAAGCCGGGCTATTGTACGCGGTATTTGCCGCTTAAATTTAGAAGGATATTTTGCGGTAGCTCTTGGAGTGCGGTTTTAAAATTAATATTGATGCAGTGCAAGCGTTGTGATCAATGGTCGCGTCTTTTCTGCATGAAGTGTTTGCTCTGCCGTGGAAGATTGCCGAATGCCGTGGCTGGTATTAATATTCTAATCAATACTCGACTACGTCTGCATGGTTTTTCAACCGACTTCAAAAAGGAGGAGGTTCTCAATTCGACGCGTATGTTTTTTTTTTTGTGTGTTTGTTCCACGATTACTCCGCCAATTATGAATCGATTTGGATGATTCTTTTTTTGTTTGAAAGAGTATAGTTCCGAATAGGTCCCATAGGAATATTGTCATGATCTGATGATGAACTTTGGAGATATGGAACGGAACTCCTTACAGCAGAACCTCCGTAACAAGAAAAATTGCTTTGTTTATACGTGTAGTCGATGACTGACTGAAGGAAGTGGGGAGGGGGTACGTCAACCCCCCTCCTACCACTTTCCAAAATTAAATATATCGTGTGGGGTATTGTTTGAAAGGGCTTTATGTAAGGATTTCAAACATTAATACACAAGCACTATAAAGTGAAAAATAAAAAGCTTTTTTACAAAAAAAGATAACCGCCTTCAAAAACTACAAAATAAAAAATAACTTTAGCTTTAGGTGGCAATACCTACATAACAAGAAACAAAACCAAAGCCGCCGAGTTCCAAGCTAAAGTTATTTTTTATTTTGTAGTTTTTGAAGGCGGTTATCTTTTTTTGTAAAAAAGCTTTTTCACCCGTTATGTCTTTGGTTACTGCTTCACTCCAGTCGGTCCTGGCGTTATACTATTCCTCACGAATATGGCTATCATACACTATTGCGCACAAACGCGCACCGCGCCCACAATATAGTACGACAAAGAACTGCTTGCTGCTTGATAATTTCAATCTTACTAGAAATATTAAATCAAGCGATGTTCAATTCATCTAAAACAAACCAAATGCTGATCACACCATTAATCTAAAAGAGCGAAAACTTGAGTAAATAATTACCCATTTTGTTTTAAAATATTCCAAAATTGTTGGAAACCCTTACGCCGCTTATAGACATAAACAGGCCGCAGGTAAATACGGATTAATTTGTTAATCTGCTCCATTTTCATGTTTGCAATTTGGATTACGATAAACGTTAAACTTCTTATGCCCTGGTAGATTCTGTGAGTAGGTAACGAAACATTACGCTTCAATTTCGTAAAGTGGTAGGCACATGTGTATGGTATTTTATTTGTTGTTATAGCAGTCATATTAAAACACACATATTACAGTTTAAAAGATGATAGCCCTGTGACAGATGGACATGCAGCGGAGTCTTAGTAATAGGATCTCGTTTGGCTTTCAATACGGAACCCTAAACACGAATGTCACATGTCAAAAATATGAATAATAACTTATTAAAAACATTATCTAATTTCGACTTTACTTACTTCAATTCATTACGAAGGCGTGAAACGTAATTCATTTAAGTCTCACAAGATCAGATACACTTAATTAGTTAAATTTGTGAGATTACAAGTTATTTCTATCAGATTTTCATCAAGTACTATGAGATTTAGGTCTTGTTCTTCATCGATACTACTACTTGAATAATAAAACTGAAGTCTTTTTGTTTGTTTAAACAATGCGTTGTGTTTCTAAAACTACAATAAATTGGAAAAAATATTTTTGTAGATGATAGCCAGTTTCATGAGAAACACCATCTTACTACTATTATAAAAGCGAAAATTTGAATGGATGTTTGTTACTTAATCACGCCAAAACGGCTGAACGGATTTAGATGATATTTGGCACAGGGATAGCTTATAGTCTGGAATAGCACATGGGTTACTTTTTATCCCGGAAAAATGTTTCTGAGAGATAATGAAAACATCTCATAATGCTGAAATCTAGGCAGATGAAGTAGCAAAAGCTATGCTATAACGTAGGCTATATAACATCACGCTACAGCCCACGGGAGTTGAGCAGTACCCAAGACTTAACTTAACGCGGGAGAAAAAACCACGCGGACGAAGTCGGGGCATAAGCTAGTCTTAGATACATAAATTGTAGTGAAATTGTAACTTAGGCCTCGTATTTGAATATTTACGCAGTAATTGAATACAAACAACCCATTGTCGGGATAGTTTATTGTTTGTCTATCTGTCTGTTGTCTATAAATATCACGGAATCTTGAACTGATGAAGATAATTTTAGTCGCTTGTATATGTAATCTTGAGACTGTGTTCGTGTGAATAGATTACCTATTTTTGACTATAGCCTTGTTTATTGTTATGAGTGAATATTAACTAGCTCTACCCGCGACTTCGTTCACGTCGTTTTCTTACGGATCCCTATTTTTTGATAATAAAATATAGCCTATAGCACTCAGTGATAACGTAGCTTCCAATATGCGAATCTTAGATCTTCGAAAGATACTTTATAATCGGTTCAGTAGATGCAAAGTTTACGGCTGGTTTTACAGTCACGCTGACGAGTAGGTGTCAGCGCTGACGGCGAAGCGGTAGTCGGCGCTGAGCCGTGCGCGGCGTACGCGCCGTCATACAAATTGAGCCCTCCCCCCCCCCCTAAAATCACAACCTACCCCCTACAACCTCTCAAACTTTATGTCTTTATAATATAGTGAGAATAGAAGACGATAAGTGTTTGGTAAACCTAATAAGAATTAAAAATACCTATTTACCCACTGCGGGACAACGGCCTCTTCTCAAACAGAGAAGGCACGAGCATTGATCAACACGCTTGTTCAAATCGGATTGATGATTTCAGACTTTTAATTATTAGTGCATGTTTCCTCACGATGTTTTTAATAAAAAGGTCACATTGGTACTGACCGGTATCGAAGCCACAACCTTATACGAGTCATTAAGACTACTGGGTATATGTATAATGTAAAAAAATATATTATATCAAAGTCGATCCATTCGTTTAGGAGCTACGCTGTCACAGATAGACACGTCAAACTTATAACACCTTTTTTCGCGTCCGAGGTTAAAATCGGTCAAGACGGCAAGTGAAAGTAATCCCCGATCACAGACAATAAAAAAAAACCCACACGCTTATTCCAACGTAAATTATTCGTCGTCTGTGTATAATAAAAATCACAAATAATCCATACCAACAGATGCAAACACAGCATTAAGCTAGGCTAATCCGATTCGCTATCGTGGAGTTATCTCTCTAACTCACTGCAGGATAAATATGTATGCATATTGTGGACATTAGCATTTTATCTCTTACTACATTTAATATTCATGCATGCGACGCAAGCGCATTGCTGGAATTAATTTACTTTACCTGTGTGATGTGACCTCTTTGGTATGCTTTGGGACACTTTTGATGTTTATGGTTACATTTTAAGTAAGGTTAGGCCAGTTTGCATGGTTATGAATTTATATGAATAATATTATGTAGCGTGGCTGTTTGTAGGGTTAAAAATGACAAGTACGTATTTAATAAATATTGTAATATGCGGGGTGTTTCTTTATGCGCGGGTCTTCCTTATTTTTCAAAAATAAAAGCCTAAGTTACTCCTAGTAACATCAGCCAACTGCCAGTCAAGAGCACTTCGAAATTGGTCTAGCCATTTAGGAGATTAGCCGGAATAAACAGACAGACAATTTTTAAAATAAGTTTTTTGGTATAATTAACTCGTAACCATTCATATGCATTTAGTAGTAAGTTGTTATTTTGACATAATATACAGACACATCAATTTTATTTATTTGTATGATATCACATCACGCCTGTAATCTCCGAAGGGTTAGGCAGAGGTGCACACCCACATTTCGCCAGTTATGCTGAAGTCCCATGTAATAGGGGGCGAGCCGGCCACAAATACAAACTCCGAGACTGTTACTGAGAAAGTTGTGATGGAAAATCCGAAAATCACTTATTTTGTATGAATAAGGCAAATATACATTTAACATAAACTTATCCTATGTAAATACGTCCGAATTAAAATAATGAGTAAAGCACATAATAAATAATACTTTGTGTCAACATTTACATGTAAAAAGCTTTTCCAGTATACCCCAAAGAGAATTTATTCTTTTCACAAAAAACCCGCAGTTCTATTTGAAATCAGAACGAGCTAAATGGATTTCAGATAATTTTAATGGCAGACAAAGTTCGTTATTAATAATTACCAATTTAAATTCATTCACACATTAACGTGGGCTTGTCATTTGGGTAATAAAGGGCTTTACACATTATGTCGTGTGCCATTTATAGCTGTCTGGTGACTACCTAAGAATAGACGATCGTGTCCTTTAGGAAACGTTAATGGCAACTATGTATGGGAATATTTATTTAATTGGTGAACATTGTTGACGGGCCTGTTGGTCTAGTGGTTAGCGGCCCTGACTGCTAAGCCGGAGGTCGTGGGTTCGATTCCCACCCAGGACAAACTTTGTGTGATGAGCATGATTGTTAGTTCTGTGTCTGGGTGTGATTTATCTATAATATGTATGTATTTATAAATTATATAAGTATGTATATCAGTTGTCTGGTTACCATAACACAAGCTCTGCTTAGCTTGGGATCAGATAGCCGTGTGTGAGTTGTCCCAAGATATTTATATTTATTGTAGTATGTTAAACTTCATTACATAAAGCACTCGCAGTTACTGTGTGCAGTTACATCGTTGAAATTACTGCATCTTCGCCATTTCTACGCCACATTTTTGCTTTCATAAACCTTATTATTTCATGAATAAAAATATGTTTAAAAATATATCCTTTTTTTGAGACACCGGACTAAAAAATAGATTTCAATATCATGTCATAATTTAAGGTCGCTGGGCCGTAATTTAATGATTTTAAAAATTGAATTTTTTTGACATTAAATTAAGCCGTTGGGCCTTAAAAGGAGATAATTAATCACACATAAAGTGAATTACGATGCTTATTTAATTATTAAAAATGCACATGTAAAAAATTTAGTGTACGCGTACTTAATGCCTTACCTTGCATATTATAGGTACACTGATATTGAAATAACGACAGCCTTTTAACCTAATTTTATTGTAATGCAGTATTGGTAATATGATCATTGAAGCAAATCCTGGTATTCAAAGCGTCAATATCCTTCTCTCTTGTATGTTACATTGAACAGCACATACTATTATATACAGTCACTAATAAGTTTGTTTATTAAAATCGACAGTAATTTGCTCCCACTTTCTATATAAACAGAAAGTACAAACACCACACCCCATACACAAAATATTTCATTATTCACAAACATACATGTTATTCTAATAACATAACACACATTGAATAAGTTATAACGAGTCAAAAGTCACACAAGAAACCCATTCGTGAAGTCACATTACAAGCAATTCATCAAACCATCGCCAACTTTGGCATTTTGACGCTTTTAATTCAGTTTTACGAGTTGCCTCGTACAATGTTGCGTCACAGATTTTACTAGACGTACTGGAAGTGAACGAGAGACATAAGTATGTGTTAATTGATGTGAGGGATGACTTTAATGAGTGTGTAAAGGGCAGACAGGTATTAAACATACATATAAATATGTGTGTGTACGCTAAAGCCACCTCTGTACGGTTTATGGGTCATTGCTGGGTTTCTAACTAATGAGTCTGCTTTAGAATGGAGCTGTTTATGTTTATTTGTGAGCTTAATAGTTGGGGCTAATGGTAGAGAGAATAGCTTTCAGTATTATTTTTAGTTTTGCTTTATAAATAGCTTGGGTAGTTACGCGATCTTTTTGTACATGATAGCCCAACTCATGAGGAATAGATCAAGCTATATAACATTACGCTACGAGCTACGGGAGCGGAGCAGTAACCAAAGACTTAATGCGAAATGGAGGGCAGAAGCTAGACATCTATATTAATAAATTTATGATTATTTCTATGAATGATAATGATATGATTGATGCCTCGTTGGTCTAGTGGTCGCAAGCGCGACTGCCGTGCATGGGGTCTTGGGTTCGATTCCCAGGTCGGGCAAAGTGTTATTGGGTTTTTCCATCAGGAATTTCTCAGGAGCAGCCTCGGAGTCTGGATTTGTGCCCGGTTGATGGCAATAGGCTCGCCCCCTATTACATGGGACTAAAAACATAACTGGCGAAATGTGGGTGTACTAATGTGTACACCTCTGCCTAACCCTTCGGGGATTACAGGCGTGATGTTATGTGTGTTCTATGAATACTTTAGAAAACAATCTTACCTAACTCTTTACCTTCCCTTATCCTACGACGTATCAAGAAAATTCTGATACTGTAATGGTCTAAATACTCAGACAGGAACACTCTAAAGAGAACTAGCTAGCTAAATAAACATTTATTCCCACAACTCTTACCAGAAAAAAATATGTAAATATAAATAAAAACTTCTTAGTACCACGAGCCGCTTCTAAAAGTTTTAATGTTATGATATGAACGAGGCGACAGTTGCGTCTTGCGTCGCGTCGGTCGGGTTGGTCGCGTCGCGTCGGTCGCGTCGCGTCTCCAAGACGGCGAATGAAAGATGGCCGCGTTTCAACTTGAAGGTAATGAAAAAGGTTTAGAGTACCTTTTGTTGGAAAGGTTGAAATGTTACAAAAAGTTTTGTGGTGCTTTGTTGTTTTTATTTTTTTGGGTATATAGAGGTATTGTTATGTTTGGATTGTTGTTAAGGAGCTATCGTTGTATGTTTCCTATTTTTGTCTACGTGATTAGGGACGAAGAGGTGATGTTACGAGGACGGTGGGTGCGGTGGCTGTGTGATTTGCTGCTGTGCTGCGAGTCGCGGTTTTAATTCCGGCACGGACCAATATTTGTTAGGCTTTCAAGTAGTTGTTCCGGGTCTGGTTATGTAGATAATTGTAAACAAACCTACGATACAAGAGAAATTCCTAGTGTGGGACAACGATTTATAAAAATGAATTAATGATACCATTACTACGAGAGTGGACAAGAAATGTTAAGGAACTAGGTTAGTGTAAGTTTATGTAATATCATCGATAGGAAATCAAGGCAACCGAGCCTTATTTGCCACCAATTTTCATCACCAAGTGGTTATGAGGAGAAAGAGTCTTGCTGAGCAGTCTGCTTTGGGAACGATGTACGCTGTTTGTAGTACCGACCACCATGCAAAGGCGGATCCGGCATTCTAGTCAGGGGGGGTCATATAATAAGGTCTAGTCAGGACAGGCTTCGTTTCGATTACAATAATCATTCTAATTAAAATGAAATAGTTCGCCCAGGGGAAGGTCATGATCCCAAAAACCCCCCCTCTGGATCCGCCCTTGCCACCATGGCTCATGTGCAATGTTCCACTATGGCTCGCGCACTATGTTCCACGTACAGTGTTCCAACATGGCCCACGCACTATGGTACACCATAAAGGACCAAGCGCGGAAACCAGCACCACAAAGATAAGAAGTAATGAAGAGTAAGATAATTCATATTAATTCGCTGTGTTACCTCTTTACTCACGACTTCACGAGTCTTACGACTTCAAACTTACGCCTAAAAAGTTTACGACTTCCGACATTCCTCATTTGTGAAGTCATAGTCTTAACAAATTAGATTATACCGTACTTACTTGGTCTGGCTCTTAGTGTTACATTAACGTAACTGTTGTGTGGAACATTAGACTTACCTGAAAAGACAAAATAAATGTTGTTAATACAGTGAAAGTGGTTTTAAAAATCTGAAACTTGAAACTTGAACTTGAACTTGTAATGGCAATAGGCTCGCCCCCTATTACATGGGACTAAAAAAATACATAACTGGCGAAATGTGGGTGTACTACCTAATGGGTACACCTCTGCCTAACCTTTCGGGGATTACAGGCGTGATGTTATGTTATGTGAAACTTGAACCAATAATTTCAAAAGCAACTTTTCTAAAGTATCTACACTTTATTTCAGCCCTGAAAGGAGTATTCATTTTAATTAACTGTAAAATTAGACTTTCATTTGCTTTGAAATCAATCAATAGTTAGTTAATAAAGTTGGTAAACAAGTGACGTCACAATTTGATATAGCCTTACAAAATATGACTGCATATCAATTGTATCGCCACTAGACTGCCTCGTTGGGCTAGTGGTCGATTCCCGGGTCGGGCAAAGTGTTATAGGGGTTTTTCCATCAAAAAATTCTCAGTAACAGCCTCGGAGTGTGGATTTGTGCCATAAGGCTCGCCCCCTATTACATTGTACTTAAAACATAATTGGCCAAAAGTGGGTGCACTAATGAGTACATCTCTGCCTAACCCTTCGGGGATTACAGGCGTGATATTATGATAATCTATGTTCTGTACCCTGGACCCCGTACAAGGATACCCTAAGGCCGAGCCTCTTCCGCAACATTATAAGAATGTATAGAATCCCATACATGGTAAAAAAAAAAACACAAAGTCAAAGGAAAATTAATAAAAAGCTCGAGTAAAAGCTATTGCAATAAAGTTCACACACGTAATGTTAGCATGGGCATTATTCTCACATCGAACCGACATTAACGTGCACAGAAATCCGCGGTTTATCCATTTAATTAGCCAAATTGCATTAGCGATCCCGCCTATAACGTGTAGATCACCACTAATTATCGAATGCGTTCGATTTTATCATAATATCCACAGATGGCGTTAGTGTCGGCACAGATTATATATGACGCGTTTAATATCCTCACCTGCTAACCTAAGGTTGTAACTTGTAGGGATATGGACGTAATTTAATGACATATTTATTGGGGACTAGTTGTGCCTGCGGCGTCGCTCACGTGGACCTAAGTGTAACAATAAGTGTTGAATATTATGTCATATCAATCCTTTAAGTAAACCTAGTTGATTTAAGTCCGCAATTCCTGGGCACTACACATCCCCCATAGTATATGGCGTGATAGTGTTAGCCTATCGACAGTCCAGACAGATTCATGCAAAATTTTGAACTGAACGTATGTTCTGCTGTAATTGATTGCAATAAGCAACAAAATAATGCACTTCTCATAATAATTAGTCACTAAAGAAACATTGTGTTATTAAAATGTCCAAAGAAAATAATTCTATACAATATAACTTCAAAAGCACGGTAGCCGTAAGTGCAGTCGTAGTGGTATTGAACTTACGAGAGCGGAAACCGAATGCAGTTCGCACGATTCTAAACACTTCTCAGTATTAGGAAAATGTTTTTATGCAACATTCAACCTTTTGCCGTTGAGTTAGAGGTCACGATGGCCCAATGTTGCGCTAAGTATAGTTCAGAAGAGATGCCGCCTTCCGCCACTGTCTGCCACTAATGAGTCGGTCAATTAACCGTAACATTAACGGACCACTTTGTAATACGTACGACGAAGAAACTAAACGCAGCCCAATTCCTACGAACGTTCAAAATTGGAATATGAAGATAGGCCGTTGTTTTTCTTTTTTTAAATGAAACAAACTTTTTTTTTGTTTATACGGCACAGCACAAAATGGAACTTTACGATTTTATCGCGGGAAAATCTCGCCTCGTTTGCTTTAGCATACTTTAATCTATTCTACTTAGTGCTCGCTTTTTCGCACCTGAACCGAGGGTGTTTTAAAACGAATTTGCCGCCTCTTTGTTAGCGAGCTACGTGTCTGTTAATTCGTTTACTCTTTGCGAAGAGGGCTCTAATGGGAGGGCTTTTCTTGCAATTAGCCGCAATTAAGATACTTCGTAAGGAAATACCGCGAGGGATTCTCGCGCATCGAATCACGGGAACCGTTTCTAAATCGTCGATACGTTGAATGCCAACATTGCCGGGGCGCCGGTCGCCGGCCGGCTCGCGATGCGGATTTGTTTGGGACCGGTAATTAAAAGCCGATTACGTTTATACTGAAGGTTCTCACACCAATGAACTTTAAACAAGGGGTAAATTGGAAAACGGTTTGACGGAATACCCTGACCCGTTTGAGGGGTGCGTTAATGTTTTCAACGGAACGAGAAGTGCGCCATTTTTATTTGCATACTCACTTGACATAAATAACAGTCGGGCAATGTAGAGTAGCAGCTTTAGGCTACTGCGGTACTCGGTAAAGAAATAATCTCGTAAAAGGTCCAACATAAAATTGATTCAACGACAAATAAAAAATGAATGGTGCATTAAAGCCTGCGCGGCTTAACTCGCTCGCTATCGACTATCAAAAATCGTCGTACCATAGATAATAAAAGCAAACGTCAAAATAAATCGCCGCAGAGGTTATCTGTGGTACATTAAGCTTCCTTGTAGCACTATCTCATATTTCTTGGTCATCGATAAATAGAGGCGGCGGCCACCTATTATAATTAAAGCGGTCGATAAAATCGACATGTAACGCACTTTAGTGGGCTAGTGTGGTGCGTTATCGATAACTGTGATGTGGCTGGGTGGCCGGACCACCCGCACACTTGCGCAAGAGTGTGTCGAACACAAAATAGATAGTTACAATAGGTTCACTTGTCTACACACGAGGTCGAGAGCGATTTGACATGTTTTTCGAGGCCCGATGAGTAAACAAGGAGACATAAATTAAAGACTATTCTATTGCATGCTTTCATCTGACTACGGACTCCTTACAGTCAGACGGTACAGCAAAGAATGCTCGAACAGTTTTCATTTTTTTATTGATAATGAACTCAAAAACAACCGAATTGGAGTTGATAATTGAATAATTGCGTGCAAGATAATAAATACTTCCACACAATTTTCTACTCTATTTGTGATGTATTTCAGTTCATTATGCTATACAAATATTATAAAGATTGCTTGTATTGTTATTTGAACGCGCTAATCTTCGGAATTATGTTCCGAATATAAAAATTATTTTACTAATAGGAAGCTTTGTTAGCCTCGAGTGCTACAGGCTATATTTTATTATCAAAAAAATTAGGGATCCGTAAGAAAAAGAACAAAGATTCTTCCAGAACTGAAGGGGTGAAGTACGGCATAGCGAAATATGGAAAGAATGGAGGGAGGCCTTTGCCCAACAGTGGGACAAAAAAGACTCACTAAAAAAAGGAAAATTTACGTGGCCGGAGACCCGGGCGATTAATAATCTTCTACTTATCGCTTATCTTCTACTGTTAAGAAGTTATACTACCTTGCCCGGGAATTTGCAAACCAACAGAACTACAAATTCTGCTGGTGTGCGAACGGGAAGGTTTTTCTACGAAAGGCTGAAGGCGAGAAACGGATTGATATAAAAACACAAGCATGTTTTGAAAGATTCAAGCAATTGCAATGACTATGTCTGCTGTTGTATAGCTTCGCTTTTTACCAATCAACGTTGCCAATCAATTATTTTTCTGTGCACATATACTGTTTATTTACTTACCTTATTACTTATTTGTATGGTTACAATCATAAATTGAAAGAATACACACACGCTCAGATGTTTCTGAATGAACTCTCATACCTTTCACGTTCAAATCGTTTTGACACGCATTACATAAACAAACTACATAACACAAACATAACATACACGAGAACAAAAATACACCTACAATCTGCACACTTTCCCATTACATTCACACCTTGGACTTCAGAACTGAGAGGAAATCGTAAACCACTGCCACTACATCCTAGTCATAAAACAAAAAAATGCTCACCCAATTTTAGAATAAACATTCTTATAATAAAAAATGGCTAATCAAAATAACATAGAAAATATAGTACTAGAATTGGATGCTTACCAAGTCTCAAAATCATATAAAGTTCCGGTAGGTGAATGCTCAAAATTAATAAACAATACTCGAAGAACAATATCAGTTTTGCACCTTAACATTCGCAGTGTAACTAAAAACTTCGATAACTTAGTAACTTTTCTACATCTTTTAAAAATAGATTGTGACATTGTAATATTAACGGAATGTTGGCTAAAGAAAACCACTGTTATTCCCATTTTGAAAGACTACAATTCTCACTTTACAAAGAACACAAACAATCAGAATGATGGAGTTATTATGTATACGAAATGTTCATTACCATGTTCTGTTTCAGAACCTGAGTTTAATGATGCAAACTGCCTTCTTTGCAAAGTTGAGGATACCGCTGCCATCCTGGCCGTATATAGACCCCCCTCTTTCCGTTACATTGACAATTTTTTAGATAGTCTTGACGCTACATTATTATCTCTTACAAAAACTCAACACATTGCCTTAATAGGTGATATAAACATTGATATAAAAAATAACAATAACGATAAACACTCCAATGAATATCTCACTTTCACTGCGTCCCATGGATTGCTACCTGCTCACATTTATCCTACCAGGTTAAATAACTGTCTAGACCATGTGCTTCTAAAAACGAAGCAGTCAGGGACCACAGTAGTCATTGAATCACAGATAACCGATCACCTACCTGTATTATTAAGTATCAATTTAGATGAACCCAAACCCAAAATTACCCATAATGCCAAAATTATTGACATAACAAGCATCCAAAAAGACATAGAAAACGAAGATTTCTCCGCGGTACTTTTCGCAGAAGACGCAAATGTAGCAGCTAAAATTTTGATATCCTCTCTAAACCAAATTATCAACAAGCATACTCGTTACTCTAAGGTACCCAGGAAGAACAGGACTATTAAACCGTGGATTACGCCCGGTTTACTTCGCTGTATACGAAACCGTGATAAAATGCACCAAACTTTAAGAGCACAACCTGAAAACCCTATATTGAAAACAACGTACTCTCGTTACAGAAACTTCTGCAATTCATTACTACGGATACTAAAAAATAATTATGAAAGGGCTGAATTTGCAAAAAGAAAAAATAATCCAAAGACTACCTGGGACCTCATAAAAACTATTACACACACCAAAACCATTCCATCACCACCTAGAGAACTTCTAAAAACTGGTACAGACGACCGTAGGGCAACAAATTCAGTTAACAATTATTTTGCAAACATAGGCTCCTGCTTAGCAGCAAACATAAGACACCATCGTAGAAACTATTCACATTATCCCAATCAAACATCAACACTAAATTCCATATGTATTTTAGAAACCGACAATTCTGAAGTCCAACGCGTTTTAATCAACCTAAAATCAGATTCAGCAATAGGTATCGACGGTATCTCGACCAAAATTCTAAAAGTAGCGCACACAACCCTGGTCCCTTACATCACACATATCTGTAATCTTACAATATCTACGGGTATTTTTCCTGACGCCTTTAAGATAGCTCTCGTTCACCCAATTTATAAGGGCGGAGACAGAAACAGTGTAAGCAATTATAGACCCATCTCAGTCTTACCAACATTATCTAAAATTCTGGAAAAGATCTTAAATAACCGTTTGCTTACCTATCTACGAGCTAATAGCCTTCTGTCGGAAAACCAGTACGGCTTCCGAGCCGGTATTTCGACGGAAGATGCGGTTGTAGCTTTGTCTGAAAAAGTTGCTAAGCACATGGATAAAAAAGAGAAATGTCTCGGTATTTTTCTAGATATATCAAAAGCTTTCGACACTGTTTCTGTCCCAATACTCTTATCGAAACTAGAGCGCATCGGTATTCGCGGCATTGCATTAGACATTTTCACGAGTTATCTAAAAAACCGATATCAGCATGTTAAAATCGGTGAGGTCACGAGTGATAGCGCTAAAATTGAATACGGCGTTCCTCAAGGTAGCATTTTGGGCCCGACACTTTTCCTTGTCTATATTAATGACTTGTGCTCACTCCCTCTCACAAACTGCTCCTTGTTTACCTATGCTGATGATACAGCCTTACTTATATATGGCGAGGATTGGAAAGAAGCTGAACAAAATGCTCAAATAGCGCTGGATGAGGTTATGGATTGGCTTGCAGGAAATCTATTAACACTCAATGCAGATAAAACAAAAATATTATCCTTCTCGATCAGCAACCGGTCTCAACCAAAAATCCCTCTTACTATCAAAGCTCATAACTGTCCACGGCACATTAGCAATAATTCATGTACGTGCCCGTCACTCGCATTCACACCCAATATAAAGTACTTAGGTGTGCTGATCGATAAACATTTAAATTGGTACAGCCATATTGAAAACCTAGTGGCCAGAACGCGGAAACTCATATATATCTTTAAAAAACTACGTCACTCGGCTGACTCAGATACCATTATGACAGTGTACTTCTCACTTTGCCAATCACTGATCACATACTGTCTGCCAGTGTGGGGCGGCACCTTCAAGACCTACCTTCTTAAATTAGAAAGAGCTCAAAGAGCAGTTCTTAAAGTAATGTCTTGCAAGCCTTACAAATACCCCACAGCCGAGCTTTTTAGAGAATGCAAAGTATTGTCAGTGAGAGGACTGTTTGTGCTTCAATCTATTCTTAGGAAACATAGATTCCCACTTCAAATTTCACACAAACGCCGTGCTGACATTGTGTTCCCACAAATTCAACACCATACTACCTTTATCAGACACCAGTTTGTCTACCTTAGTGGAAATTTATATAATAAAGTAAATAGATTACTCAAAATACAAACCCTTAACTTACATCAGTGCAAACATAAATTGAAAGCTTGGTTGATGGATCAAACCTATGAAGAAATAGAAAAACTACTAACTACCTTAACCTAGCAAGACAAGTACATATACATTTCTCTACACCCAACACACAACACAACTACACACACCCTCATTCACTCATGCACACACACCCTACACACCCACCCTCACTTGATACGCATACCTACGCTTACCCACACTGTTATGATTGCAGCCATCTATTTTAAAAGCTTTTACTTTAATTTTAATTTTATTTTTGTCAAGTTCTAAACATACTTTTGTGAATATCTACTATTGGAGGAACTGACTCCCAAGTCACAGGCAATAAACCTAGTTTGGGAGTCAGGGAACATGTTACTGTGTATAATGTATGTTATGAATAAAGTTATTATTATTATTATTATTATTATTATTAATAAATAAAACTTAAACAAATACATTGCTGCTCTGTGTTCACTGACCCTTAGAGAGTGGGACTTCTATATATTTTTTTGGTATTGGCTGGTGAACTAAATTAAGTGGACATTAGCATGTAAAATATTTTCGAGACAATACCTTGTAGCATGTCGCGGTATAATAAAGTGACCATACGTTCTGTTTTAAGCGGGACTGTTCCTTAATCTCTGAGTGATACTTGTGCTTGTCCCATTTTTAGTTAAAAGTCAGCACTTAAATTAATATATTTCGCAAAAAATGTTTTGCTTTACATAGAAAAAAAAAGTGTGTACAAGAAATGCCAAAAAATTACCGAAATAAAAAATTAAGTTATTTCTACATTTTTTTTTTCAACGGGACAAGCCCGCCACACTCTTCCCCAGTGGTGACAGCCAAAAAAGCGCTGAAGCAATGAAGCTCGACGAGTTCCGGAGAAACGATTCAACTACGGTCTTGGATCCCGCAAGGAGTAAGTTTCTTTTAATTATTTGACTTAGGTACTTAATTTTTGTAAATAGATGTATATATTAAGTAAATATATAATATACTAGCTTCTGCACACGACTTCGTCCGCGTTAAAGTTGAAATATTAACCCACGGGAACCGACAATTTTCCGGTATAAAAATTTGCTGTGCTATTCTAGACTATGATCTATATGTGTGCCAATTTCATCCAAATCCGTTCCGTAGTTTTAGTGTGAAAGAATAACAAACATCCAAACATCCTCACAAACTTTCAAATTTATAATGTAAGTAGGAAAAAAAATAATAATATAAATGGTCTCAACATATTTTTTTTATTGTGTTGCGGGTCACCGTATTTTTGACAATGTCCCGTTTTGTGAAAAAGGAATGGTCACATTAAGTAGGTGATAATGACGTGTTATCTGGTAGGTACCGCTCGTTCGTAGGTTTTTTTTTATTGTTCCGATCTTTGACTGTATTTTATTTGATTTTGAGCCGATACATACGTTGGGCTGAGTTTTCAAATATGGTCAAGAATGAGATAAGCTGAATTAATTTGCAATTGTTAAACGTGTTTGAGCAACTTTTTATCACAACGCTATGCTATTGTTGTATGCGCAATAATACCAGCCTATTATTGTCTTACTGGAGGGAAAAGGTCTCTTCTCATACAGAGAAGGCGCGAGCATTGATCACCAAGCTTGTTCAAGGCGGATTGGCGATTTTAGACTCATATGTATTTTTTTTATAAAACAGCTGATATTTTTTGACATTTTATTTATTTATTTATTTAAACCTTAATGCAACAAATGTACAAAGGCGGACTTAATGCCTTAGGCATTCTCTAACAGTCAACCAGAGGTGGTGAAGAGATAACATGGTAGGTGCAAGCTATTTTTAAGAGAGATTTTAAAAACAACACAATAAAGGATTTAAAAAAAATAAAATAAAAATGTACTAAAATATTTTACATAATAAAATAAAGTGTAAACAAGTACAAAATAATTAAATTCTACATACTTACTATAAAATGCTATATAAAATACATAAACATATATTAAAACATTTCACATTTTGGTGTTGCTTCCATTGTAAATAATTCATATTGATGAGTAGGTACTTTCACCTCTTAGATTATCTTTGGTAAACAGTCTCATTTATATTATTTCTATGCTTGTCAAATATTAATCAAGTAAGTTATACTTTGTTAAATTAAAAATAGGAAAAAAAAACATATTTCAAATGTGAAAGTTTGGCTGGATGGATGTTTGTTGCTCAATCAGGCCAGAACGGCTGCACGGATTTGGATGAAATTGGCGCAGAGATAGATAGAACAGAATAGAACATAGGCTACTTTCGATTCCGGAAAAATGTACGGTTTCCGTGGGATAATATATCAAATTATCAACTGCCACGCGAACGAAGTCGCGGGCAAAATCTAGTTAAAAATAATCATGAAAAAGCTTTCCTAAAACAAAAATCTCTGCTTACCTGAACAGTACTAAATTAACAAAACTGAGATTTCAACAGTCAACTGCGAAGGTTAAATTCAATTACCTTCAAGAATAATTAATATTAAATTAATATTTTCTTAGAATACCTTTAAAAGTACTTTCTAAATTGAACAAAGATATAATAGAGGTACAATTACGATTCTTGAACAAGGAGCGGTCGGAATAAATGTCTGAAACAGGGTTCGAACTTGGTAACGCATTATCTAAGATTCCTTAGAGCCAATTTGAGGTGAATTATGTTTCGACGTAAGATACAAGCGATGGAGAGAAAATTGCTGAAATATGGTTTGATAAAAAAGGTTGATTACCCCTGGCTTACTGGTGAAATTGTTTATGGCAGGTTGGATACTTTTTGTACATCCTTCAGGCTATATCCACTTTATAGAATGGTTTTATGGTTTACGTTTTTATACATTAAGTTATTTTTATAAATTAATTAAATTATAAATAGAACTGTCATGTACAGGCCCCTCTTTGAATTTTGATTCAAATGTTTGTAAACACGGATTTTAGAAACAGGGAATGAAAACATTTTTTTTTACGAGTGAAGACTATACATGCCTACACGGTGTAATTTTAATCTACTCATAAACGAAGGTCAATGAACTTATTATTTAGGTTTTTATTATTCTGCCTTAACAGGCCGCTTTTGTGGAAATTCGTTATTTTTGTTTAAAAACCTAGTATTTTACATGGAGCGACTGCCTATCTGACCTCCACAACCCAGTAACTGGGCAACAGGATACCCCTTGGTAAGACTTCCTGGCTTCGGACTGTCTGTAACGATTATCAAAGACGTCAGCCGGGACCAACTGCTTTACGTACCTACTTTCCGAAGCACGCCCCCGTGCTTCGGAAAGTAGGTACAGCAGTAGCAGTTCAACAACACTGCTCAACCTGGGAATCGACCCAAGACATCATGCTCAGCAGTCATGATAGCGATCACGAGACCAATGGGGCGGTTTTAATTAACGCACTTATTTAATTAAATAATCTTACAAAACGTTTATACACTATTTTATCTTGTGCCTAATTAAAATAGATACCTACCTAAGTTTTTATATCTACCATATGTAACGATTATACGAGTACCTTCCATGCTAAAAGGTAAGCTCACACTCTCTAATTAAAATTATTAATATTTTATAATATTATAATTACCCTACGAGTACTTTCTTACAAAATGAGGGTATGTTGGGTTTTTTCCTCTTTTTTCCGAAAGGAAAAAAGGAAAGAATTAAAGATCTTATAGTTGAACCCTCACAATATACGGGCCTGTTGGTCTAGTGGTTAGCGGCCCTGACTGCTAAGCCGGAGGTCGTGGGTTCGATTACCACCCAGGACAAACTTTATGTGATGAGCATGATTGTTAGTTCTGTGTCTGGGTGTGATTTATCTATAATATGTATGTATTTATAAATTATAGAAGTATGTATATAAGTTGTCTGGTTATCATAACACAAGCCCTGCTTAGCTTGGGATCAGATAGCCGTGTGTGAGTTGTCCCAAGATATAAATAAATAATAAATAAATATTATATACAGGCCGATTTATGAAGGTGCACGGAGCGGCCACTCGGTACCAATACCTGTAGAATACAGGGTGGTTCAAGATGTAGGTAACCTTGGCTGGTTTCTTGTAATTAATGAGGTTTAGTCGTCAGTTGGACAAAGGTATCCTCAAAAAACTTACAGGTACATAAAAAAAAACCTGGTACTAGTTTCCAGAAAAACGTTTAAACCTATTCTTGGCAAACTTTATTATTTATTTTAGTTTTGAAAATTTTTATTTATAATGTGCGGGTTCGTCGCCCCCCTTACTAAACCTATTAGAAAGATGTCTAGATAGAATAAGAAAAAACAACTACAAAAAAAAACAATTAATTTATCATTGATTCGTGATGAAAATAACTAGCATAATTACCTATTTGATTTTCACATGTAGAATCAAGAAATATAATGTAACCAGGATTTGTTAAAAACCGTCCGTTGCTCGTTCTTCTCCATAGAGGCCTACCTCCGTTTTGGAACGAGCAACTAGCTTCAACTTTCGGACTAACTGACCAACTCCTTGACAATTCAAAAGTGCCTGTAAATGGTCTTTGACTTTAACGAGGATACGAAACTGCTTGTATAATACATATACCTATAATGTATCTATAGTACTAGCCTCGACTGTACCTAGGTAAGTATAGACCACCGTACATAATCTCATGTGCACATACGACGGGTCAGGGTGGCGTGTCGGCAATCTAAGGTATGCCGCGTTGCGATCCACCTGCGTGGCTCTCCGAGACCGATAATACCACTATAATATATGCTTCACTATATAGTATGACTAATATTTAACTAGCTTCTAGCCGCGACTTTGTCCGCGATTTTTTTTACCCGCGTTTAGTTATGTCTTTCGTTACTGCTCCTGTGGATCGGCTATCATAAAGTTGCAGATATTAGCGCGTTTTAACAAACAAACAAGAAAACATTAGTAATAATCTACATAAATGTTGTTTTCAGTATAGTATTAACAATTGTTAGGTCAGAATGTCAAAAGTAGTGTAGGTATAAGATATGATAATATTTACCAGCCTATTATTGTTCCAATACAGGCCTATAGGCCTCTTCTCTGCATGCCAAAATCTTCAATCCGGATTGACGATTTCAGACGTTTATTAATTATGGATTCAAATTGATTGTGATGTCCAAGATAAACTTAAAAAGTACATGAAATAACAGAAGTCACTTTAGTACTTTCCTGATATCGAACCCGCATCATCATGCATGAGATGCGGGCGCCTTAACCACTGGGCCGTCACAACGTCGAGGGTTAAAAGCTTTAACTTTTTAGTGTAATTAAAATAATTTTGACATGTTGTATGTGTTTATATACATACATACATAAACATAACACCACGCCCGTAATCCCCGAAGGGTTAGGCAGAGGTGTACCCATTTGTACATCCACATTTCGCCAGTTATGTTTTAGTCCCATGTAGTAGGGGGCGAGCCTATTGCCATCAACCGGGCACAAATCCCGTCTTTGTATACTTTGCTTAAATAAACATTTTTATAAAATAAAATAATATTGTAAATATCGAGTTTTATCTACATCACACTAGCATTATATATTGTAAATTATCGACAAACGCTCGATAAGAGTGAACGAAAGGGCTATTAATAGTTGGCAGGGCCCTGCACTGTTCTGCCAATCAATACGTATAGTTCATGTAATAAAAAAAAATTGCCCACGATAAAAATATAGCTGGCAAGTTAGCCTAAGTACAATGCTTTATTGTTTACTTAAAGTCTATTTTGTATTGAGCTGATTAAGAACCGTCTTTTGCACACCTGGAGATAGCTTTAGATATTTCTTTAGATTAGAGATATCACCTATTGAAATGAATATGGGATAAAGTGAGAAAAATTGAGAATACTCAGAAAAAAATGTCGTGATGACTCAGTGGTTATGGCACCTGCTTCTCATGCGCGAGGCTGTTGCTTTGTAACCGGGCACGGGCAAAGTACCAATGTGAATTTTCTATTTCAAATTACTATGTACTTTCTAAATTTAATCTTGGACATGTGAAGGAAAACGTCGTGAGGTAACCTGGACTTAAAATTAATTAGAAGTCTGAAATCGCCAATCCGCCTTGAACGGGCGTGGTGATCAATGCTCGTGCCTTTTCCGTATGAGAAGAGGCATTTACCCGCAGTGAGATAATAACAGGCTAATATCAACATGCGTTACTTCTGTCATGATTTTATAATCATGACATTTTTAATTATTACTAGCGAACCGCCCCGGCTTGGCTCGGGTGCAACCTTTCAGGTGGATTGTCCAAACAAATTCATAAAAACCATGTCCGGAAAATTACGAACACAACAAAAAAAGAATCAGCCAAATCGGTCCAGCCGTTTTCGAGTTTTCCGCTTAGCAACACATTTAGCCATTCGTTTTTATTATTTAGAAGATACAATGAAAATAAAAATGGGTATAGTTTCTATTGCACTCATCATCATCTGCCTAGCCTTTTCCTAACTATGTTGAGAAAAAGAGTTTAGTTAATTAGTTTAGTTTTTTTTAGAGCGCCTATATTACACTATATTATTTTATATAATATAGTAGTATTATCGGTACAGTATACCTGCAGTGGGAGTATAGTTTTTATATTATACTACAGAGTATACCTGCAGTAGGACAATAATAATAGGCTGGTATTTTATCATTATTTATTATAGGTACCGCGTGATATTACCCAGGTGAATATAGTGGAATAATCCATCTCATCGCACCACAAAAGCGCCACTAAGTATCATTCCCATGTATTTAAACAATTTTCAGCAGGAATTTGGTAAATTTCACCGTAGCTATTCCGTCCACCCTTGCCGACGACTTCCTGCATAGTTGCACACCAAATACTTTAGACTCCGCCGTCCGGGGACTCGGCTACCCGACTATCTCGTCGACCCCGACTACTTTTTGCCGTTTTCAATTCCTACAGCGATCAATTAGACATGGTTTAATGGATTCGGGTGTCGTCTGGAGTGATCGATCACGTGCAATAAGTACATTAAGTAGTTGTTGGATGTGGACCGGGAAGCCCTGATCGATGGGGTGACGCCCATCCTAGTTTTTCATGGGGAAATGTTGCTTTTGCATCAATCACTTGCTCAATGTCGTATGTAAAGCGTTCGGTTGACTTGAATCGGTTTCTACGGCCTAAGAAACTTTGGCCGCGATTTCGCCCGCTTCAATATCGGTTATCGCAGACAAAGTCATGGCCTAAAATGTGTTGAGAATCCTGTCCTATATGTTTATCCAGATCCCACGCTACCTCTTTGGCAAACATTACTATAAATGGTTTATTGGTTTTGTCAGACATACAGAGATTTTTTTTACTATAGTTTGTATAATTATGTTGCCAAAAATAACACAGCAGATAAACAAATATTCATCCAAAACATAAACGTACTTCAATATCCATACTTATAATATTATAAATGTGATTATGAATGCGAAAGTGTATCTGTCTGTCTGTTACCTTTTCACGCTTAAACCGCAGAATCGATTTTGATGAAATTTGGCCAGGAGATAGTTCAAGATCCGAGAAAGGACATAGGATAGTTTTTATCCTGGAAATCACCCCTTGAGGCGGTGAAAAGGAGGATGGAAGTTTGTATACAAGTATGATATTTAAGTAAACAAGTTCCACGCGGACGTAGTCGCGGACAAAAGCTAGTATTGACATAATTAAAATAATAGTTATTATTAAAATGTCAACAAATATGTTCTGCAATGTGAAACTAGTTACAAAATACCCACATATTGTGTACGAAATGTAAATTAAATTTCATAAAGTGAACAATAAGCTAATATTATAATGGAAACAAATTAAAGCTGGTTCCGTGCATCCGCGGTGTAAGCGTCGCAGTCACGGAAATGTCACTAATAAACAACAAAATAAATATGGCGGGGCGTGTCGCGTTGAGAGTTGAGCGAACAAGCCTTGCGATACATTCTACGCTGTTGATGCATACAAGCGTAAAATTGCCGTTTTTTTTTTTTTTATTTTGACGTACAGTAAGCGGTCATAAGTGCAGTAGCATGCATGCTGTGAACACGCGGTATAGGCAGTACCTACATCTGTGTGCATAGGTGATTTTATTAACACAGTAGGTACCTACTTATATGTCAAAATTCACACACATGCACATGGCGTCGGAAGACCAAAATGTCAATCTTTTCTGTAAAGCTTTGTGTGATTGCTACTCCAGTTATGACGCTTCTGTACTTGCGCAAAATAATTCAAATAATTAACAATCGCTTGCGGCTGTAACATTTCCGTTCATTTGTTTTCCGTGTCAACTTTTATCGGGTTTTTCGGATAGATTTCGTAAATAATTTAAGAATTAGGTACGTCAATCGTTCCCGTCGTTTCCGCCACCACATGCGGGCTTGTAAATAACTCAATGTAAGCGTTAATTATGTCGAGTGATCTTGAATGAGTCGGGCTTAACGCGCCTCCGTGTTAAACGAAACGTAATCACGTGGAACATTCGAATTCCGAATTCTATTATGTTTTGTTTTCGTTGCGAACTTTTTAAATTTGATTTCTCTATCCAGCCAGTGCTTTCACGTTTTTATTTCGTTTCGTTTAGTTATTTTGTTAATTCAAATACAGTACATCAGTCTACAGTAATATCATTTATTTATAAAATAAATAGGCAATGTGTTCTGTAATATACATTTCGCTGTTGTCCACAACGAATATGGTTTCACTTAAGTCTCAAACTCGTTTATTTGTGGGATAGATTTTTTCCCATACAGTATGAAATATCCGCAGTTCAGAATGACCGAACGTTCCTTCACGTCCTGAGGAAATGGAAGTGCACATGACTGAGATGGATTAGCGCCCATTAAGGGTAGCTCCGTCTAATACCTCCGTGAACGCAATATGTGCCCAGATACCAATAAACGCTTATGTTTCAGGCAATACGTCTTAGGTCCTTGACGTCGTCAAATGACGAAGAAATTTGCGAGCGTTAACTACTCTTTTCTCCCTTCTCAACTCTCCCTCTTCCCCTTCTTATCTTATTTCCCATTTTCAATATCTTTGTTCTACTCACGCTAAGTGTTTACGTTCTTCTAATAATCTTCTACTCAACTGTCCTTCTCATACTTCTGATTTCATTCATTCCTCCTTTCATATTCAGGCCATTCTTCTTTGGAATGCCCTTCCTCTTGATATCAGGACAGCCACCAGTCGATATGTTTTCAAGCGGAAGTTGCGGATTTATCTTCAGAACAATTAGCAAGAGTTTTATCATAAATATCCTTTCTATTCTTTTTATAAAATATGTATGTATTTATGAGTATGTATATATTATATATATATATATATTATATATGGTATATATGAGTTTATGTACTTGTGTACGATTAAACTTGTTTAGATTTTGTTTTCAATTATTTTAAAATTTCTTATCTGATTATTTCCTCATGTACAATTTTTTGCACCTGCTTTGTTATCTCTTCACCACCTTTGGTTGACTGGTAGAGAATGCCTAAGGCATTAAGTCCGCCTTTGTACTTTTTTGTTGCATAAAGTTTTAATAAATAAATAATAAATAAATGACCGGTTAGAGTACAAAAAGTTAATATAGGATTCAATACGAAGTGAGTAATGGGAAACGCACAAAGAATTTCATTAAGAATATCTCTTGTATAAATTAATCATCGTCAGTTTTACAAAATAAAACTCGCAATACGTAAATTAAATTACAATACTGTACAAATATTTATTTTATTTTAAAAATATGAGATGACGTTAACATTCATTGCGATTTCACAATATTTCATTTCGGTAATGGCGGTTGTGGACCGCTACAATGTTGCCATCTTGAAAATGGTAAAAACAAAATGGCGCTTGGTGGTTTTCCGTTGAATTTAATAGAAAGAAACAAAGACAAATCGGTGTCTCACATCCAGTCGGGCGAGGATTAAACAAAGCGCTGTTTATGTTAATGAAATGAGATCTTATCCGTTCACGTTTAAAGTTGCTATGGGTCGAGGAACTACGGCTGCGGAGTCTTGGCGTGGAGATTTGAGACTGGTCGTCGCAAAAGCTTATTAAATGTTTTAAGTCTGATAAGGGTGAATCAAAATATTTAATTTGTGCAGTTCGTGTTTTGGATTTTCTGAACGATACTCTACCTTAATAGAATAAAATAAAGTGCGTTATTAATTAGACAATTATAGTCCTAACAATTTAAATTATAAGTTATCCGCTAGTTAGGTGTCCGCTAGCAAGCGCGCTTCGTTTGAAGGTTAAAAATCTTGGTTCGAAATTCAAAAGCGTCCTTATTTTTTTTTACCGCCATTTTTCTTTTAATTGGGTAATATTAAAATATGAGAAAAGATTTCATTTTAAAGCTACTTTTAAAATATAATGGAATTAAAGTCATTAATTAAAGTCTATGAGACTCCGCTAATGATATTTTACAATAATTACAAACTATGATTTGTTAGTAACAGACGCTGTCATTGATAAATATCTTAATTCAGGCGTAACAATAACATTGTTAAAAATATTTATCATGTTTTGACAGGCCGTTAATCAGGACACAAGTACAGACAGCTAAAAATAGAAGAATACTAATAAAATCGTAGTAATTGGACAAGTATCACCTTTAATCCGATTCAATTGTAAATCTAAAGGCTTATTTTTGTTGAAAACCCCGTTTATTATTAACGGGGAGGGCTGGCGGCGCATTTCATCTGTCAGTAATTTATTGTCCAACAAGTTGTGACATCGGCCCATTGAGCGAGGTTATTTATGCACAATGGAATTTAAGTTAAAACTACTGAAATTTATTTACTATCACAGGGTTCAATTATTAATGAAACCATAAATTTAGACGGTCGACAGGTAAAATGAGCAAGAGCCACTTTTGATTCGAATCGAACGCTTCGTGCTTGACGTAAATTGGTAGCTCATTTTATAGATATCGAACACAGTGAGATGGGAATGCAAAAATTTGTTTTGTAAAGCACTAGGTTCTGCCCGCGGTTTTGCCCGCGTAAAAACGTAACTTTTCAAAAAGTATCCTATGTGTTAATCCAGGTAATGGTCTATCTATGTGTCAATATTCATCCAAATCTGTTCAACGGTTTTCGCGTAATTGAGTAACAAACATCCAAACTTCTAAACATCTTCATATACTTTCACATTTATAATATTAGTAGTAAATATTGAGTGTGACAGTCTTCCTATATCTCTTACTCGCTCAATTTACATAAAATCTGGCTTCGAACAAGCAAAAAACATGTCAATTTATTATTTAAAAATCCCGTTCGCGTTCCATTTTCGAACGAGAGGAAAGCATAAACAATCTGACATTTAAAAAGCTACATTTCCTCCAGCATTGTTACTATTGCTGACAGAAAAGAGGTTTAACATAATAACCAACGGTTTACGGCTGGAAAGTTCGCAAGCTATTATAAGCTTTCTCTGTTACATTTGCTATTTCTACATAACACATAGTTTTGCAATTAAGAGTCAGAAACAGCATTATGCTAACGACTATATTTTGTATTGTAGCCGACCCGTGGTTGAAAATGGTGGCCGTTAAAAATGTTTCGGGTGTAAATTGGGAACATTATTATGCTGGAGCCACTAGTTTTTCTTGTTACCTGAATTGTTAAATTTTATTGTTGGGATAGTTTCGCGAATAAACAGAATGTACATTGTAACAATTCGGGGAACAAGAAAATTTCATTTTAAGATAATATAATTCTTGTGTTTAGCCAGAAAATACTCTTAAAAAGACGCCATTTTGGAATTAATTTCGAATCGATAATTTAAACACGTGTTCTATTAATTAATATTAAAGTTACCCATCACATCAAACACACTGAACTGTAAGTATAAGTAATTTCAATCAAGCAACATTACTCACATTAGAATTAAGACCCGAAGCTCAGAATTAAACGTAAACAAAGAGATTATTAAAAGGCTTCAGTGACGGTGTTTAAATTGATCAAACTCCAAGTAAGTGGGATAATCCGGCGGGATTAACACAACAACAGGCAAGCCTGTTTGTTGAATATTGAAGCACCCACTTGTATAAGCGTGGTTACGTTTTGATGGCAATGCAAATAAAACCGTTCTGAGATGTTACAGCGTAATACGTAATTGCTAATTAAACAAGGGTTTATTTTCATTACCCGCCAATATAGCTGTCAAAGATGACATTGTTCACTTTGACGTAAAAGTTACAGTGTTGCCATAGTATTACTTTCATAATACTAGTGATGTCCACTCCATTCGATTAATGATATTAGTATAAAGTCGCGTAATGAAAGCTGCCCCCACCCCCGCTAATACCCCGAACACTTATAAAGATAAATGACCGCACCCATTCCGCCGTTACGTTTTGTACCAAACGGGGTTAAAAGGGTTTTCAGTTCCTTAATAATTAATTGAAGGGTAGTCCATTTTCGAAATTAGCATGATTCCGTTTTTAGCCGAAGGCAATGGGGACTGACCGAAGATAAGATTGGGGCATGATATATTAAAATTAATGTAAATATTAAATGAGTAATTAGTATTCTGTACGAATTTATGATCTAAGTAGTACAGACGATATTTATATTCAAGACAGATCTTTTTGCTGTGTAGACGAAACATGGTCTTATTAATATTAATGTACTAACCCAGATAGTACTTTATCACAATATTGAGTCCGGCTCGATAGAAAAACACTTGACCGAAAATATCGTAGCCGACCGACCGGGAAAGGCGCTGGTGCGACACATTCATTTTTCCATAACGCCGGACGATTATT
Organism: Hoplodrina ambigua; assembly: GCA_949774945.1. Lineage (NCBI taxonomy): Eukaryota > Metazoa > Arthropoda > Insecta > Lepidoptera > Noctuidae > Hoplodrina > Hoplodrina ambigua. The sequence goes on along the minus strand of OX458969.1, from coordinate 2,288,221 downwards.
CACACGCAAAATAATACCTATCGATTTAAAAAATGAATCCTTTTATAAGCGGAACGAGCGTTATTCCGCCGTGAAAATAGCTTCGACGCTCCCATTTTACAGCGCCGAAAGGGTTCCCCGCGAGCGAGTAATAAAGTAATTTATCCACTTCCGATAACAGGCCAATAATCCTCCAGCGCACTTCGCGGGAATATGAGGAATAAATAAGAGGAGTTAGGAGGAGTTGGAAGGAGTTTGGTGGGGGAGTGCGCCGCGTGGCGACGCCGATAACACGCGCATCCCTCGATGCACTTCTGAAGGCGATTGGAACTGTAATTCTCATTGAAGTTAGTTAGCAGATAGCATACAGCGGAGTCAGTTGTCAGTAAGTATTTTTAACGAGTGTAACTTCGTTGATACTCGGTATGTCTTCCTGCTTGTTACTAACTTTGTTGCGAAGCTTGAAAACGAGCGGTAATGTGGTTTAGTTGTGTTTGTTTTTGTGCCACTAAAAGTGTAAAACAAACAGCCGTATAAAGCCGTGAAAGCTGAAAGGAATGTTTGCTTTCCAATTTTATTAATTAAGTTTTCTATTAAGTGGTTTCGATGAACGTTAATCAAATACGGTTAAGTTACATTCAAATTCAGATTGATATCACGAAACTGGATATAAATTGCTTCAGTGTTCTCAGAATTCGAAAATCAATTCGGCACACAATCGGTTTCGCCGGCGCCGGGCCGAACTATCGCTCCGGGGCAAAATGTATCATGTCGTACAAGGCGCGGTGAACCTTATCAGGGCATTGTATTTCATACACATTATCCACTAAATCCTTCAGTGGCTACGATTCTCATCACGCTTCAAGTGCTGTCCCGAGACACTTAGAATGCCCTAGGACTTCGTAGTGATGTACTCACTCTATCAGCGTATTCGATTACCGAGAACTCGACCATACAAGCTGATTACTTAGCCGAGTCAGCTCCACGGCTTGCAATGCTATTAAGTATCTAGTAAAATCGTCTCGGTTGGATTTATTGTTGTTTATTTTATGAGGACTGCGTGTGTTAAAGCTAGATTATTCATGGCTTGAAAGAGATTGGAAGATATAGGAAAAATATACAAGACTATATTCCATCTCGTCTCGCAGATTTATTACCTATGTGTCCTACGCAGTTCACCTTCCATAAATTGAGTGTTAATTGTTATCGTAACCATTAATCGACTATAATCTAAAGGTGCTCGCTCGCTGGGAGCATTCGCCTGTAACATTTCAAAGTCAAGCATAAACGTTAAAGTCAAAATCTATCATTTATTTCAATTAGGCCATTAAAGGCACTTTTTTTAACGTCATAAACAAAAAAAAAAGGAATTGAATCTAGTTGACCCTTCCAAAAGGTAATTTCTTATGGAGACGAATGGGCAAGAAAGTTCATACATTACGAGCATTACAGAGCGCAGCCTGTAATCATACAATGCTCCCCGTGAGCACTTTAATGTAATGTAACTGTTTTATCCCATCTCTATACGTAGACAAGTTTTGATTGTAACTCAAGTTTACTCAAGTGCTCAGTGTGGACTATAACGATTATTGTCTCATGAATATATTAGCAGAGGGTGAAACTCAAGGGTGTCATTGTAACTTTTGTTTTATTCTCTCTGTTACGTCTACGTTATTAGTATTCAATAACCTGAATGTCAGCCGATCTATTCTGTTTTAGTCTCCCTCGGTGATGTGAGCTCAAGGTGAGCTATCGTCCCACGTGATACTAGGGAGTGAAAGGTCACCCTTAAGCTTGCTTTACCTTAAGTCATCGTGGGAGATATTTACTGGTCCTTACATCCGAAATGGTCCTTATATCCGAAATGGTCCTTACATGGAAGTGAAACATACATTTACATGAAATAGAAAACTATATTAAGGTTAATAGCGGTCTTTATGATATTTAGGGCATAGACGCTCATGTATTATGTATGGAGAAAGATTTAATTTAGCAACAATCTGAGATAATATTATTATAATACAGAAAAGTTCTTGTTGTTTTATTGTTTATATTTGTTTTGAACTGGCACAAAATTGTGTTGATAAAGGGCTAGAAATATTATAGATTTCAAAATTAAGCAAAATTCCTATTTCAACGCAAAGATTAACAAGAAAAAACTGTTCAAATATTATGATATGTGTTAAGGTTATTAATATCTGTGTACCGGATTTCAGATAATTCAGTTAAGTCGTTAAAGCGTGAAAAAGGAACAAACATACATCCATTCATCCTCACAAACTTTCACGTTTATACGAGTAATAGTAGAAAGATAATCAACTGGTGCATTATTCGTACTAAACGAAGAAGCTATAATCGTATTCCATCGTATAAAAGGTTATTAAAACGTAGTGCTTCTGTACTGAGGCCTGTACTTAACCTCTCGGGAATAATGAGCAATCTAATGAAGAAAATGTTTGTTGGTACTATCAGAAATATTACTTACATAATACTTATTCTCCTAACACTAGTCCCAAATATAACCTACAAGGCTACATACAACATATTATTTTATTTCATACGAATTTCGTATTCTAAACTGTTTAATCCCATATTACAGTGAGTGTAGCATAATTTTCTAGACCGACATAGATATGGGGTCTGGAAATTACACATAAAGGAGAACAGGGACCCTGGCTAACGGTTATGACAACGTTTAGCGGTACAGGATAATCCCATATCACAAACTGTGCCAGAGGAATTCTAATTAATCCTACCAAAAATGTACGATTTAAATCCTTTGGGATTAGTTATGGGGGCCTTGGGTTCCGTGGTCGATGTTTGCGAATTGCTGATTATTATCTTAATAGGATAGCCGGAGATTTACTGGGGGCCTCACATGTATACAATGGTGGACACGATGCAATTAAACTGTGCAAATTTTGATGTAAGTTCGGTCTTTTGAGTCGACGAAATGAGACTTGAAGGACCAAACATTTTCTCTCAGCTTTAAATTCTAACCCTTAAAACTTTAATTACTTAAATTGCACCTATTCAAAAGAAAACGATATCCAAAAAAATATTTTTAAATTTTCGTTCAACATACAAAAACTCTTTCACTCCATCTAAGCACTTAACAAAATTTTCACCTCTACCCGAATTAAAAGATGGCGCCGCGCCCGTTTTCAATGGCCTAATATTTCACGTTTTGAAGGCTGTAAGGTCAGAGCCGCGGTTATGACGTGATGGTGTGACAAATGTCAGTAGTTGGTGTAATTCATGGCGCCTCGCAGGACCATTTGTCGTCCCTCGATAAGGGCTGCCTGTATTTTTTCTGGGCGTGGATGATAAACAGAGTGTATTAACAATTTGCGTTGTTGTCGAGGTTAATATTTTAGGTGGGTAGATAGATTGGAGTGGTATTAGTTTTTTTGCTAATTAACAAAGAAAGTTTATAATGTTCTGTTACTATTTAATGCGTAGAAACTAATTACGTAATGTTAAATATTTTTTAAAAAAGATGTTTTCTTTACTTAACAAAAGACCGAATTACTTTTCTTTGTTTCTTTTGTTAATTTAGGGATCTTTTCTTTTTTTTTCATCTCCATTATTTTCAACTTAAATCCAATTAAAAGGTCGAATTTGTTGATGCCGTATTACCTTCTACCTTCTTTATAAACCACTGTATAAAAAATAATCATGCTTTACTATTTTTTTAATCCATTTCTTTTGTAAGAGGCCTTTTGGCTCATTATTCTATTCAATAGAAAAAAAACCGTGATCCATGCACCCAGTTCTCGTGATTCATGGGCCCCGGGATCTGGTATTTGTTGACCCTCGCAAAGGCCAATTGCTAGTATAGTCTATGGTCCGCAACGGCCATTTGTCTCCCCGTTTGGGACAAGGGATATTTATTCACTACTGTTTATTGGGTTTGTATTGAAATTGAAATTAATAGACGGCATAGTTTTACGTAGTTGGATCTCCATAACTTTATTGGTTCTCAACCGTTCAGATTTTCACTCGGCGATTGTTTGCTCAAGAGTTATGACCGCGGCGAATACCCTAGAGGGCGTTTAATCCCTTTTTCCTTTTTGTACTTTTAGTCTCGTAATATTAAAAGTAATTGGCTAACTTCGTGCAGGTTTTAATCACATGTACTTTTTCAGTGGTACACACTAACGGAAAAGAGACAAGCCCGCCACACTGTTCCACCCACTGCAACTCCTGAAAGTCAGAATCAACAGTGGAGGCCACCAGAAAAGCGCCGAGGCAAAGAAGCTCGACGAGTCCCAGAGAAACGGTTAACTGTCTCGGGTCCCGCAACGAAATTAATAAGAAAAGAATAGCGGAGGGGTAAGAAATAAATACGGAAAGGAGACGATGCAGGAAGATATTTACAGTCTCATCATCATCATCACGTGGCTGGACATAGGCCTCCCCTAAAGATCCCCACAATCACCGCTCCTGTGCTGTCAGCTTCCGGCGGTTTAACGCGACCTTACCAGGTCGTCGGTCCATCTCATGGGGAGCCTTCCCACACTGAGCTTTCCAGTACGTGGTCGCCACTCGAGAGACTCACGACCCCAATGGCCAACTGCTCTACGAGCTATGTGCCCTGCTCATTGCCACTCGAGTTAGTCAATTTTAATAGATATGTCGGTTGCTTTAGTTCTTCTGCGGATCTCCTAAATTTTGATTCGATCTCGCAGAGACCCCGAACAGTCACAGCAGAGCATTTTACAGTCTATTCACGTGAAAAACAGCAAACAATTTTAAAACCTCCACAATGCTTTCCCCATTTTCTTTTTCCCCAAAGTATTAATAAAACATAGATAGTAATCACATTACAAACACGTTGGAAGCGCAATAATTGTTTAGATTCACATTTGATAATGAATAATATTGTGTGAACAAATTCTCAACAACCAAAACACGAGTAGGACCGTCCGGGGCGATTTATAGCCTCTATCCGATTATGTACCGACTCTAACGGAATGCACTTTGCATATATTTAGTAGAACAACTGTATTCTGAAGGAAATAGGGTTTATTTTAGAGTGAAAACATAAATGTGGGTTAAGAATATTAAAAAATCTTAACGTGTAAAAGTTCCCAAGGTTCTAATACTTTTAAATTACGTCGGAGCGCTGAGAACATATTAGCAAGGTGGAATTTGTGGAGCGTTCTTCGTGATAAGATTCGAGATTTAGCGATTTGATTATGATTATTCAAGTTTTTAACCATAATGAAGCTTTATTTATCTTTTTATAATGTTAATTTTTGTGTGCACAATCTGAGAACTCTATAAGTTGGAGTTTATGGTCTATACAAATAAATAATATTGAAGTGTATTTTTGTAATGACAAAATCACAGCTTTTTACACAATAAATATGAATAGGGTACTACCACGAATAAACCATGTTTTTTAATTTTTTGTTCGCCTGTCTGTCTTTCTGTCCCGGCTAATCTCTGAAACGGCTAGACTGATTTCGATGGGACTCTCACTGGCAGATAGCTGATGTTTAAAGGAATAACTAAGGCTAGGTACTTTCATTTTAGAAAATGAATTATAATTATTTTTTATTTCATTTTTAATATGTTAATTATATGTATTATAGTTTAAGATTTAGAATATTGTGTATTTTTTAGGATGTAGATTGAGGTTTAATATGTAAGGCCACACTGTCGCATTGGATCGCTGATCTGTAATGGTAGTTGTAGGTAAGATTCTATAAATAAATAAATAAATTAGGGTTTCCTATAAAAAAAATCTTATAATAACGGACATTCACGCGAACGAAGACGTAGACAATAGCTAGTAGATAAATAAAAATCAAATGTGTGGCTCTTAAAACCTTAAAAGCTTTTGCCCGCGACTTCATCTGCATAAATGTCCGTTATCGCGGACGCAGAGGAAGTCGCGGAATAATAAAAAGTAGCCTATGTCCTTTCTCGAGGTTAAAACTCATCCGTAAAAAAAATCGTGCAATACTTCTTCAAAAGTAAAAAAGTCAAAACATTTATTTCAATTAGACCATTTACAGGCACTTTTGAATTGTCAAGGAGTCGGTCAGTTAGTCCAAAAACTTGTCTTAAAAATCGGTTTAGTGGTTGAGTCGTGAAAAAGTAACAGACAGACAGACAGTTACTTTCGCATTTATAATATTATTATTACAGTTCAACGGTCCAATATTGCTGTTCTACATACAGATGAGTAACATATAAGAATTCACTTTACGATTTGAGTGATAAAAATATTTATATTATTACGAGGCTAAACGCAATAGCGAATGAGTTTCGTCATATGCAAGGAATTTTAACTACAAATCGTCCAGTTTAATCTACTTACCTTTATTGCAGATTGTACGAGGCAAATAACGTAAATGTGGAAGTTTGAATTTAGACTCTAAGTCTAAAAAATAAAGATCATCCAAAATTATGCCGAAACAATATTTTTTGTTTGTAAGAGGTTATCTTTAGAAGTACTAATCCGATTACGAAAATACCTTTTACTGGTAGAAAGCTACAGTAATGCCACGTGCTATATGATATGTTTTATGGTATAGACTTGATTTTTATCTGACGCTGACTTCATAATTATGTAGAGAAGAAAGTGAACACAAAGAAAACGGTCAATTTTTTATATAAATTAACTTAAGAACCATAATGTTACCTGGACTTTGTAAAAACTTGATTGAAAAGTGTCTATTCAGTTTCTGACTCGTTCTAGCAAAAATAATTGCATTGTTGCTACGGCGTAGCTGACGTGATGATTGACTACGCCCGCCGGCTACGGACGTAGCACACAATATGACAGTTCGCTACGCATCTTTGTAATTCATTATTTCTCCGTTAGCGCGACTGCTGTGCATGAGGTCTTGGGTTCGATTCCCAGGTCGGGCAAAGTGTTATTGGGTTTTTCCATCAGGAATTTCTCTGTAGCAGCCTCGGAGTCTGGATTTGTGGACGGTTGAAGGCAATAGGCTCGGCCCCTATTACATGGGACTTAAACATAACTAGCGAAATGTGGGTGTACTAATGGTACACCTCTGCCTAACCCTTCGGGGATTACAGGCGTGATGTTATGTATGTATGTATTTCTCCGTCTACTGTAACTTGTATCTTTGTCCTATTATAAAATATGGTCTTATTATATTGTGTTATTTTATTTTTATTTTGTTGTTATTGTTTTATTATTCTGTCGTATTGTTGGATAATAATTTAAGGCCAATTCGCGTTACTAAACGTTCAAGACCTAGTTAGCTTAAGTTATTTCTTATAACATCAGCTGCCAGTGAAAGTCTCGTCAAAATCGCGCATGAGAGGCATTTTTTTGGTATACCTTGTAAACATTCATATGCATTAGGAAAAAGAAGTCAGTTTCACATTAAAAACAAATACTTTAATTGTATGTATTGGACTTGGATATCTTTGCCTTTGGTGAAGGAAAACATCGTGAGGAAACCTGGACTTACAGTTCCACTCAAACCATGTCAGAGGCCCTTGAAGCGGTTTAGAAACTTTGACACTGTTATAGGGTATGTAGGGTCGTAAGCCTTACTGCCCAGACGATAAAGAAGAAGATTGTATTTGTATATAGGATATGGTTACCTAAGTTCAGGTTCGCCCCAAATACTTTCCACAAATTACAATTAATTGCTATTCAGTAACAAGAATACCTGCACACAGACAGCCACCACCGAACATCGTTCTCAAGTTTATTACTTCCGAATAACTATCGAAACAATTAGTTTGTCGAAACTCCGTCATTGTTCCGATCCGTTACTGTAATGGCTACGTTTGTATGCATCTAGCTAGATTTAATCTAATTGGGGACCCGGCGCCACAAACTGTCGTGCGATGCGACCGACAATCCGACGGCGACCGCAACTATTAAACTAGGTAGTCCCAAATCATACGTATAATGTCGGTTGTAGATGAGCACTAGTTAGTACGAGTGGGTACGAGTTTATGTGCGGTGAACGCTTCAAGATGGAGAGACTTCGATGGTGTTTTCGGTTATGAAGATGCTGACTTGGTGTTTTGTTTTTTAGTAGAAATGAATGTGGTGCTGTCAGCGACAAAAGTTGTTTAACATTTTCGATTTTTAAATCCTAATTATTGGGCATAATATTAATAGGAATGGATGTCAAATCAAGATACATTTTAAAATGCTGCTGTATAAAATAATGAGATGCACTTGCTTAGTGCATCGTATTGTTTCAGTCTATTTTTACTTCGTTTATTTAGATGGTATGATAAGTTGATACGTTTCCAAAAAAGTATGTATTAATCAATTTTTGTTGATCACTGCATTATGGTTAGTTTGGGATATTATTAAGCCAAAATTAGGTGTCACCAATATTTAATAGTTCACTGAACCATAAAACGTTCTCTGAAATATACACAGCTAGTTTTTGCCCGCGACTTCGTCCACGCAAAAATAAAATAAAATATAGCCTATGTTACTCGCAGATAACGTAGCTTTTTAATGGTAAAAGAATTTTCAAAATCGGTCCAGTAGTTTTTGAGTTTATCCATTACAAACAAACAAGCAAAAATACAAATTCCTCTTTATTCCTAATATTAGTGTAGAAAAGGGTTCCTTTTCCTTCTATGTAACGGAACCCTAAAAAATATAAAGCGGTCTTTTAACAATCAAACCAATTTACCTGCAATCTAATCGACAAATTAATCGAAGAAAAAGAAAACTCTAATCTCAACAGCTAAGAGTTCTCTTTATAAACTCATAATCAACTCATTGGTTCTGTTAAACAAAACAATCAAGTCAAAATGTTTGAACAAATTAACAAATCTTATTGAAGTAGAATTTCAAAGCGTTCTATACAATATTGTTCTTTTAATCGCAATAAACGGAACGAGGTCAAGATTGACGTTGAAAGTAATTACTTCGTGAATACTATTGGGTATCGAATAGAAATGTCGGGCACGACAGATAGCGGCTAACTACGAGTAATAAACTCACTACTATCAATATCGAAAACTCGAATCTCGACATAGTATAAAACAAAGTCGTCCCTACGCTTAGATCTGTAAAAATCATCAAATGACTCCTTCCGCCCTGGCTGGGGTGGAAGGGACTGTCAGACTTTTACTGACTAAAAAACCACCCTGTTCCTTCTGTTGCCCTTTACGTTCCGGGGCCATCCGGGGTATCCTGTTAAGACGTCCCGCAACCATCTGTAAACTATGCAACGGATTTTAGTGCGGTTTTTATCAATAGGTTTATGTATACAGGTGTGATTTGTGTGTGGTTTATGGTGTTTTATGTGTGTGTTATCTTATTGCACTCGTACGAAGTCGGGGCGGGTCGTATAAAATAAGGTATTCAAAATTACCTAATTATTTCGACGTCCCCGAGGAATAAACCGGTAATCGCAAAAATCAAATTTTACAGGAAAAATGTTTTAGTGTTTTTGGCGTATATCTCTTCAACAAAAGGTAATTATGAGAACATTGTTATATGACGGAAAAGCTAATTTTTAGCCGAAAAGTTTAAAGTATTAAGTGTAACTATTAAATATACACAGAATAAGTTATTCACCAAAATACATATTACCGAAAATGGTTTCATAAAATTTTTAGGGTATTGATATCTTACGATCCTGACTTATCAATATTATTCCAGTAATGTTTACTTACCGATTTATTCTTGTAAATTTCTTAAAACTTATTGGCATAATATTGCTTTACTGGATTACTGAACGTTTTTTTTTCATTACAGAGAGAGAGAGATTGATACTCAATTACTTTTGAGGTGTTTTTAAATTCTATCTATGCATTGGGAATCTCCTCTATGACCCGAAAATGTACTTGATTCGCCGAGCGCGACCAAGTTACCGCCAATACGCGAAAATGTGTACCACAAAATTTACGATAATAAACCTGTAATCGCATTAACCAAGATTTTTTTTTTAAATATTTTACAGTAATATTACTTTACCGAAATGTAGCCACAGAACTTAAATTGTAATAATGTATAACGTTATTTTTCTAGTAAATAAAAAATGGAAAATTTCCAAAGAACAAAAGTGTTACAAGGAAAATCGTTGGAAATTACCGCAGAAAAAATACGAAAAAAATTGCATAGGTGTATCCCGACCCATAGATTCCGAAAATGGAATAACAGTAAAAAGTCAGTAATAGTATTATACAGGTTTATTCCTTGGGGGCGTCGATTTGTAAATAAATTTTTCGGCAGTAATAGTCCGCGTTTACACTGGCGTTAAGTTTCCTCTTACATTACTGCTCTCGTAGGTCGTGGCGTGACATAGCATAGGTATGTTACTAGCTGATCGTGTAGCTATCCATAGGTGAAATAATTTTCTGAATCGGAGAAGTAGTTCTGGAGATAATCGCGTTTAAAAAAAGCAAATAAACTGTTTAACTTTAAAATGTTAGATAATATAATATTATACTTCTTGTTATTTATAATATTAGTCAGTAATAATTTCTGTGTACCGAATTTCAATACTTGATTTGTAGCAAGGACATTTAGTTCTGACTGTCCTTCTGTTTTGTATGCACAAAAAATGTGAAGATAAAACAAAAATATAGAAAAATTACTTTTTTCATCACTTACGTAAGTAGCATAGTTAAGTTTGGAGTCACATTTTAAGCAAAGATTTGCTTGTATGAGATTCCTTAAATACTTTATTGATGATATAAAGCTGAGACAGCAACATTTACATTTTCTGGTGTTAGATAAAGAAAAACAATTTAAGCGTCCAGCCAACAGTATACCGGCGACAAATCAATACTGCTCTAATAGGTAAATGAGGTCCGTCCCCTGGCTATTTCTATTCCAGTCCGAGACGAGTAAATAAAACATGAGTGAGTACAGTTCCCTGTCCAGACCAGGTCCATTAATTCGTGATAATTTTGGCGCGTCCCATGGTACGGGCGGACCCGATTCGTCCGACCACGATTGATTAATCGTACGGTTGTCGGCGCAAGATCGGCAGTCGACTTAATTGAAAAGTCAACATCCCGATGTTACACACGATCGATTACGATACGCGGAGTTAATTTATTATATTTGTTACGGCCGCGCCTCTACTCCGTGGCGATTAATCTGTTGGCGGCACTCCGCTTGTTGTTTTTAATTAGGCTTTATTTTGACATAAGCACTTTTCCTGTAACTTCGGCAACGATGATTTCGAATTTTCCATAAAAAACATAATCTTTCGATAAACCATATTTGAAGGGTACTTTTAAAAAAGGAATAACGTCAAACTTTATCAAATGCAATTCAATTTTAGTTTGCCTTTAGGTCTTTTGCTATCTCTGTCACTTAAAGGTGTATTGTGGAGACAGAGATACGTGTCATTTGATAATTCAGTTGTTAGGCATGTATTCGTGTGAAGTTCTAAGTTAATTAAGTCAAGAAATAAAACTTTTTATGCAAACAATATTCTCCTTTTCCTTGAATTTAAAAAGGTAAACGGAGGGCAAAATTTCATGTTCCTACTTTCAGTAGTTTCACCTGTGCGCTGATATGTCAATCAGTCATTCAGTCATGTTCTCTGCAACCAGCAGTTTCCATTAAATATTAAATTAAAACACATCAGCAGTAAAGGTGAAATGTTTTTACCAGATATAATTCCGTATAGCATTTATTATCTAACATTGAACTCTATTTTTGTAGTGTTTTAGTTTATTATCAATTAAATAATAAAAACTGCTCCAGCATATTTCAGTTTTGTCTGCGCTTACTGTAATGCGTAAGACTCGCTATACATTAAAGCGGGTCGGCACAATCGGTTCGGTATTCATTCAACGTTATCAAAGGATGCCGACCTGTTTATAACCCTATCATCAAAATATTTCACCCAAAATGTGTACCAGAGCTGAATATTCAGATTAATCGCTTCACTAAAGCTTTAATTCTACGTAGTTACGTTGTTATCATCTAATTACGATTGCCAGTGTTGTAGTAGGTAACAAATAACGTTGTTATTACTGAATACCCGTGTAAGTGCTAAATACGATTATGGAGAGAAATTATAACAAATGAAATTATTGCGAATTAAATTACGTCCGCAGTTTAATGTTCAACTATAGTTCTGGTTTATTTTCTCTGTTATATGAGAATTTTTATTGCGAAAAAGCGTGCATTTAACGAGAACAATTAGCGGTTTTATATCGCCATAATGTTCACACACCGTGTTCCTGGACGGTTTGCAGGACAAAGCGTAAGTGACGGTCACTGGCCGCCATTTTGTACAAATAATTCAACAAGATTCGCGCGGAATGGCCGCCGCTTCCGGCTGTCGGGGAAACAACTTTATGCTTATTTTAACTGCTGTTAACGCACCTGAAAACAGAGATCTAGCTTAAATGTTATTGTTCTCTGCGCCGTTACAGAAACTAACTAACGGTATAGCGCTATTGTGTGGCTCGCAAACTAACGTTTCTAAACACGAATCGTTGTTCAAACAATGAACACTTTATCTGACAGTTCATTGGATATAAACCACCACCGCTTAACACCCTACCTACAGAAACAAAATGAAAATTTCGCTCCACACTCCAAGCAAAAACGGCACGATCTTTATGTTCGAATTAGTTTTCTTACTCAGGGTTTAGTACGCATAGATTACACACACACACGAGCGGCGAGCAATAAAGGGGGTTCTTTATGTGGCACGGAACGGAACCGAGTTCAGTAGGCGATGCGGACGGCGCGTCGGGAACAATACGCGAGTGACCGGCCTCGGCCGGCGCGCCGCGTTCGCCGAATAACTTTCCTAAATTCGCGGCCAAATGCACTGCCCGCTTCCGTAGTTCGTACTTCGTGCTCGTACTGAAGCGCAGCACAGACATAGCTCTGTTTACTGTGAACAGAATTTCGGCTCGTGGTTTATGCACTATGTGTGTAATCGAATAAGTTTAGTCGAGTATCGATGGCATGATTGATTACGGTGCTTCACTAGTTTGCGTTTGAATATGGAACGTCTGTTGCGTTTTGTGGCAATGGACTGTTAAATGAGGTTATGAGAATGGAAATAGAAATTATCATTTTTAATTTACATGAAACTTTAATATTCCAAAAAATATTCATGCGTTAGAGAAAATTTATGAACAGCGGCATCAAAATATTTAAAACGCATAAAAATGTTAATTGAAAGTATCATCAAAGCAAATACTTTATGGGCAAATTAAAAAAGCATTCGGTGCGATAAAGCATCGCCGTGGGAACAGTTAACCGCTGTGAACGCATAAATTCCGTTCCGTTGCGATAAAAGCCTTATAAAACTTGCATTTATTATCAGTACGCCATCGGCCATCGGTTACGAGCGTCGAAATGTCGCAATATAAGGAACGCGGTCATCCACAGGCAGAGGTCATTAGTTTGATGTATGTGCGCGATAAAACACGTATTCGTGTTCCTTGTTAGATTTCACGTCATATACAGCTTGGCCAGTATTTCTTGGCAGCGGCGGAATAAGGAACTAAATTTAAATGTACTGAATTTGACGTAAAGATGACGTTTGTGGTTGCTAGTGGCGCCGTCATGTGATGTCAAGCAAAACTGGTCACAAATGACGTAGCGTTGCGTCATAATGATGATGATAGTGTTTATGGTGCAGGTTGTAAACTTTTAATGCTAGAGTTGAGATGCATTTGAAAAGTTAATCAAAATATTTAGTGTAGGTAGTGACACCTTTATGGTCATTACTTCGCCTGTTGATACTCTATCGTTACTTTTTTGATATATGTATTTAGAAAAGCTTAATTAAAATGAATAAAATGGCTTTAACTTAACAGATTAAAAACGGAAAAATTATGACAGGAGTTAACATAAAGTCATGATTAAAAAAAAATCTTTCTACTATTATCTTATTTCATATACTACTAGTACAAATGCGAAAGTTTGGAGCTATGGATAGCTGGACGTTTGTTACTCAATCACGTCAGAACTACTGAACGGATCTGGGTGCAATTTAGTACAGAGATAGATTATATTCTAACATAGCAAATAAGCTACTTTTTATCCCGAAAAAAAAACGGTTCCCGCATAATATATCATCAACTTTGACGCGGCCGAAGTCCCAAGCATAAGCTAGTATTCCATAAAACGTTAGGTATTTATTTTACTTTATAAATAAATACTAGAAATTGAATCAGGTACTTAACATAGATTATTCAAAGAAAACTAATAACTTTCTAATACCAACAAAACGTAATGTAACATATTGAAATGACACATGATTTGTTCGTCAAATTAAACCAATTATATTTTGTGGAGCAGTGGTTGTGCAACAGTTGTTGTTCGTAATTGATTCCATGAGAGCTGATAGAAAATGATTGATAGAACAGCTGTCACGATGTTGATGGTATAATCAGAGCCAATGTTGCAAATCACGCCTCATATGAATATGGGACGCCATTTTGTGTTCGGGTAATGGCGCGAATAAATTATTCTGTAATAATTTGATGAGTATAAATGGTTATTTTTAGTTGAATGGGGAGTAAATTATACGGTTTACTGTTGTGTAATTGCCTACCTAGTAATATTTTTGCTTTTCGTGTTTAACTTTCAAACGTTAGCAGTTACCTATTGTTGCGTAAAAAAGCATTGTAATTTTTTAAATTTAGAATACTTGAATGTCAAAGTCAAAGCATTGATTTCATTTAATTAGATACAGGCACGTTTGAATAGTCAATGATGCGCGACTGTTATTCGAACGCCATTTTACATTTTCATTGTAAGATAAAAACCGCACTTCATTATCAAAATTAAATTAAAAACGATACCATCTGCCCTTAAAATTATCAAAGGTTAAATTGCCCTTAAAATTAATAACGAAATTACTATCTAACAACTATGATATAAATATAGAATAGTTTTTGTTTACATAGATAGCATCAAGGTAGAAAAAAATTGAAACATTACGTCCCTTGCGTGTTCAAGTAGGACGAATGTGGTCCGACATTTTTTATTTACGAACATTAAAAAAAAAAGTAGTTGAGACGTCACGCAAGCAAGTAGGTTGTAGTGAAAATGAATTATATATCGCACAGGGTGCCTATGTAAATAAAAATAATAAGCGAAGGGTTGCCATAGGAGGCTTTTTTAAACAAACTGGTGTGACGTCAGAGATTTTAAATATGGAATGAAATATGTACTCGGTACGTTATTCACGCTGCTTTAGAATTGTATTTAAAAGTAAAATGTAAGTTTGTAGTTATTTATCCTTCCGTGCGTCCCTCACAAGTTGTAGGAAAGGTCAACAAAAGTTTATTAATTTTAGGTCTCGGCGGGGCAGACCACTACTCAAACACTTTAAAGTGACTCGAGGGTTAAAAGTTTCCACTATAAATTAATATTTAAAATGAGAAAGTTGGCTTGTTAAAGCGGATTTTAATGTAAAATTGAAATGGTCGAAAGTACAGTCAATTCTTAGCTTTAGGTAGGTATAAACATCCTCAGGAACGCATAAAAGTTTGAATTTATATTTTTTATTTAAAAAACACAAAAAGAGTTAATAAAACCTATTAAGTAAACTTCAGCGCAATTTCTTACAGCCTATTAAAACAAAGTCGTTCCAAGCGTCGGACGTTCGAATTTTACGTTCGGAATTTAAAATAATCGTAAAAATTCGCGCCAATCGCGTGCACCAGTTGCAAACGAACTGAATAAGCATGGCGACGAGAAGTACGGATACGAATAAATAATGTCAATGAGGAGATTGCTAGTTACGTATGCCAGCTGTCGTATTTTTTAATGTAAAGCTACGATATATTTAAGATTTAGATTAATATTTGCCTTTGATTCTCCCATGAAGATTTATAATGTAATTCTGAACTTGTTTTAGGTGCCATAGTTAGGTATTATAGTAGGTGTGTTGTTTTAGTTGTTTGTTAGCATAGCATAGATATTAGAAGTTTACAAAGGAAGTCGTCTATTACTCTATTGCTCGACATTTGAAAAATGTCGCATGATTTATGTTTCGCACTTATCGTCGCTTTGTGCGAGAGACTAAGTAATGTCTCACCGTACAATATCTACGCGTGACTTCAAGCTATAAGAACGTCGACCTTATATTCTTGCTTAGAATTGCTCACAAAAGTGTAAAACAGTGTAAAGACAAACATTACTCCACAATATATCATACCTCAAAAGCTTTCTCACACAAACACATATACATAATTAGTAATACACGCGTATTACGAGGCACAGCATCACACTTACAATTAACGCGACATCATACCTAAAACCAACGTTGTTACTTACATTCCTCACACAACAATGTCTCGAAATATTTGCCCTTAAATCCTTATTCCCTTTAAAATAGAAGCTTGCCGTGTTCTCATAATAAGCCCCCTTTACACCCGGCGGTATGCCGTGACGCCGGCGCCGTATCTAACAACCCCGCCTGCAATTAGTACGTCAAAACGTTCGCGTGCGTTGCGAGATCGAATATAATAAGGCTGCCGCACGATATTCGAGAATCGGACCCCGCCCTGCGTCGGGAATTTTAATAAAGCTTATGAAACTACGGCCCAGGTATGATATGCGAAATTTGTGTTGAAACCGGCTTTATGTTGTGTATGTAGCGCTGAATAAGTTGATGTTTTTATATAACTTGTTGTCTCTCTTAATAAGCTGTTTGTTAAATTGCATTGTCGCTCAGTTTGTTTTGAAGATTTTGCTCTCGTTAAAGTGGCCCGCTTTGAGTAAAGTTTTTTAATTGAGGTTCTTTTCAGTGGACATTATATTGCCTCGAAAAGTTAAAAATATCGTTATTGTCGAGTGAGTAGGTATAGTTTATTTTTACCTCTTGTAGTAGGTATGCTATAAAAAAAAAACTCAATGATTAAATAAAAAGTTAAATCGTCAAAACAAAATTCAACGATTCGAACATTTATTTTCGTAACATTGGCCACATCACTGATGCCATAAAATGTATAACAAATGTGTGCAAGTTCCAAATTTGAAAGTACCTACTCGTGCGTTCTCAACCATAAACAATAAAATTGTTGTTATTTTAAATTTCAAATTGTAACATGGTAAGGGGCGCGTTCTGAGGCCGGGCCCGGCTATTATTCATAGTCGAAACACGTTATTTAATTTGCGATATGCGGCAACAGTACGTAGCGAGATAAACGGATAACAGTGTTTGGACGCGCGGCGTTACACTTATAACTAGATTTTGCCTTTGTGGAATTCTGCAAACAGACGCCCTAATGGAACAAGGGTTTAAATTCAAAATATATTACGACATTTTGATGTGAATAAACGTGAAACTGCATAGCCGTAAAGCTCTGTTTATTAAAGCTCCGCCATGATAAACAGGAACAAATTTATCTTCGCCACGCTATGTCATAAATTAAAGCTTATGCACCGCTTTGAAGGAGGAAATTAAGTAAACGTGAGCTGCTTTCACCGAAATTTGCATTAATCTTTGAAAAAAAATGTAGCTACCAGCTTATTCATTAATCTTAAACTGAATTCGCAAAGTTGCGGCGACGTGTAATTTCCACAAATGACCTATGTAAAGCGATCTGCGAGAGGTGCAATAACTCGATTTGTGAATAAATGGCTCGGAAGTTGATCTACAGTACCGCCCCCATTCTAACGTTAGAAGAGCAAAATTCCACCTCCCATTCCATCGCTGCGTTAGTTACGGCGAAAAGTTTCCACAGTGAGATTAAAGCTGCAATATAAGGGGTTTAAAAGGGGATTCTCGATGCAGTTTCGATGTTTGCGCGCCCTCGGTACAAGGAAGCTTTTTTGTTTCGAACGCGACCTCTGACTGCGCGATTTTCGCTTGGATTCCACTTTTGAACATTGCGCGCCAAATGAAAAATGGCGGCTTAACTGTCAAAATGGTTATTGATGTGCGAGTTGAATTTACTTTTACTGATATCGGATTAGCCAATGTGAGGCGGGATCGACAATTGTGAAGCGATTTGTAGAGGGCGGTTCGAGGGCCGTGTATCATTTATTAAAATGTCGATGTTTCGCGATTTCTTTTGTAAGTACGATGTACGCTTACGTAACTTTCACTTGGCTTTGATAACACTTTGAAAGCGTGTTCAGAAATATGAATGTTTGACTTTGATAAATTGTACGCTTTCACTTGCTCATTATTTGTTTGGCAGTTATTTCTTCACGAAACTTAACTGTTACCTACCAGGTAAGTTCCCTTTGCGACGTTCCAAAACATTACCTCATGTCTCTATCTATTGAAACCCTTAAAATACATCAGAGAGGTCCTCAATTTTGTACTGGAAGTACTCCCAAGAGCATTGCTAATCTTATGAAGTCCCAATCTGCGGCTCGCTACGTTCCGCCGCCAATTAGTTCTGATAGGTTCTGTTTAGTTCCCGAATAATGCCGAGTGCTCCCGAGCACCGACGAGAGGGTCCGAACAGTGCCGACGCTTGACTTCGGGTACTTAGGGGTGGTCGTGATTTAGGCTGCAGTAAGTGGAACCCTAGATTTTAATGACTGTTTAGTGTTTGTCTCCCAAGTGAATGGTCCTTTTGGGTCAGAATGAGGGTTCTTCGTATAATATAGTATAATGACATCCTCTGAATGTCCGCCATTAGATATCATGTACGATAACTGGGCCAAATATGAAATTGGGTTCGCCATTTCTATTTGGGTCTTTCATAATTGGGTCAGCAATCAAACTCATATTCAGAGTTTTAAAGGCTTTTACTAATTAGGTTCTTTAGTTTTTAAGAGTATATTCATTTTATCGTGTACCTATTCAAAACAATGCAGGATTCTCAAGTTTTTATCACATCTAGCCATGTCTAATTCTTACCAAGCACAGGCTTCCATTGTATTTCCAGCATTGGGCTTCGATTGGGATCGGTGTGCAGCCCTGCGGCAACCGGAGAGGCGCAGACAAGTGGCACTAAGTTAGCAAGAGGCGAGGTCGCTCGGGGCCTGAGTCGCAAGGATCGCGAAATTGCTCGCGTTTCGAGTGCCCCCAGATTAGTGCGGGCTACGATGATATATACACGCTATTATAGCGTTTCCGGCGCACAATTTACTAGTTAGCACACACAAACTACTAAAATTCGCACCAGAGTAGCGTGTTTGGAGAGAATTTCGTTTAGAACAATGTACCATTTGTCCGTGTTACTTATGCGTTGAGAGAAAATCGTACATTCACATGCATATTATTATTCATTCTGACAACTAAGCTAACTCAGTGCTAAAATGAGGAGTTTCTTCTTAGTAACAAAGTGGTAATTTTTCACACTTAATTAAATATTTTATGAAAGCATGAACTTGGCTAATGTAGAGAAAATGTTAACACTACGCAGAAGACAAAGTTAGTAACTATCATACATATTAAATGAACGAGAAAACTTTTTCTTTACATGTAACAGTGTAGGTGCCTTACCAAAGTTACCCAACTAATTAGCCGAATAACTTACAAGCCTTTGTATGAACGGTTTAAACTTAGAACACCGCAAAAAGGGCGGGAAAGTCGTTCGGAAATTAACAGATTTCATTTGGAACTTGCGTATAACTTGTATAACAATCTCTTTCGTATCCACGTCTCCTTTGCACGGAATCTAAGCACGTATTAATTCGCAAGTTTTCGGGCTTGATGACTGCACACCGTGGATGCGGGGAGCGGGGGCCAGGGGAGGGGTTGAGACGAGATCGTGACAAGAATCGCGAGTGGCCACAATAAAAACCTGGGAAGGTGGAGCACTTCTTTCGGGAAATTAGTTGTCGCATTAGGTACCTATTACTGGCGTTCGGGTGCTGATTAACCGCTGCCGATTCGAATTTTGGGGGGCGTACGTGTTCGGAACGCAGCCATTGCTAATTATCGCGCCGTTGATGAATG
The DNA here is from genome assembly GCA_949774945.1 of Hoplodrina ambigua. NCBI lineage: Eukaryota > Metazoa > Arthropoda > Insecta > Lepidoptera > Noctuidae > Hoplodrina > Hoplodrina ambigua. The sequence continues at coordinate 2,268,413 of OX458969.1, read as the reverse complement.
TTTGCTTCCGAACGCACCTCAATCAATGCCATGTGATATTTTAGCGCGGAACCGAACGAGCCCAACGGAAGGTTTTTCTCTACCATTTTCCCTGTTCCGGTCTTGTGTAGGTAACTTGCAAATGATTCTAATATATTAATTTGTCACTAACTTAAGTATAAGTATAAATATAAATATCTTGGGACAACTCACACACGGCTATCTGATCCCAAGCTAAGCAGAGCTTGTGTTATGGTAACCAGACAACTGATATACATACTTATATAATTTATAAATACATACATAGTATAGATAAATCACACCCAGACACAGAACTAACAATCATGCTCATCACACAAAGTTTGTCCTGGGTGGGAATCGAACCCACGACCTCCGGCTTAGCAGTCAGGGCCGCTAACCACTAGACCGTCAAACCCAACTTGATCCCATTTTCCAACTTCAAACAGTTACTTTGGTCCGACAGCTTACAAATTACATTTTGAAAAGAGTAGAAAGTTCAAAAGTGTTTATAAATATTTAATCTGAACACGCGACAGTAGAAGTTAGTTCTTTAAAAAAATATCGCGATGAACTTCAAAAGTTAAAATTCAGTTGCAACTAATTAAATTAAATTGCAAAAAAAAGATGGCGAACAACGGTTTTAAGAATATGAAGTTTACGCGGGGCTAATTAAGAGAGATGGCAGCACTCGCTAAACTTGAATATAGAACGGTGTAGGTACAACCTTAAAACAGTTTTTGTGTACCAACAAGAGTTTCTTAAAAACAAATGTTATAAATCATAAGTAGATAGGTAGGTACCGATGGAATTTCGGTGTTGCTATCGGTAATAAATTTTTCACATTTGCATTAAGTTACTTTGAATTTGCATGGGAGGTTTTTTTCAACGGCTCAACAAAGTTTTTGTCGTGAGGAACAAACCGTAACTTTGCACTCAAAAAGTTTGGAAATTACTGAGTGCACGATGAGCAGGTAATTTATTTTAATTAGGTTGTGTGAGTGCATTAGTTTTAACAGTGTGATACTTGGTCTCGTCCCATGGGTGCTTTAAAGGGTACTTCAAAAGATTTTCATAGCGGAATTTACTTTGTTATGTCAAGGTGAAGAGGTGGCTCATATACACAAACAGCCAGACCCAGAACAGCTATCTGATATCTGTAGGCCATTCAAATATTTGTTTGGTGCAGAAATTGAACCTGTGACACGCAGCGCAGCAGTCCATTGCTAAGCCACTGCCAACGGTGCAGTAAAAAAAAATCTCTTTCACCATAGACAACGGAGAGAACATTTCAATTCCCGATCACTTTTAAAACACTTCATTCTTATTCAAAATGAGAACACGGAACAAAACAGCATCAAAGTTGGTTAGAGCGGTGTCCTCGGTCCACAATTAGAACAAAAGAGGTAAAGAGTGGCTCTTCAAAGCGCAATCGATTCTGAAACACAGCCGCAACTGAATTAGAGAACGTGTGATTCAGGAATATTGCTACTTATTCGCATTCTTTTGTTTCGAACAGAGAAAAGAGTTGGTTTTCGAGTGAATTGAACTTTTTGACATTTAAATAGGTCATTCATTCTTTGTGACAACAGGGTGTTGCCATGTTTAGAAATTGCTACATCTATGGTAAATTTTCGGAAACCTGAATTTGAAAGAATTATGCATTCTTATTTTTTATTACCAGCATCCTGAAAAAGGGGTTATGAAGAACTTTTACCTGGATAAAAAAAATCAGCTGATACATTAATTCTCGAGTAATTCAATATTTGTGTGATTTTCATGATTGGTCTTTTATTATAAGTTTTTGATCCTTTATTAGAAGGTTGCCTTTCAATAAGATTTAAGTACCTTAAATAATTTATACTTATGTTTAAAGTAGAAACAGAGATAAATAATTTGTGTGTTCGAAGCCGGATTTCAGTGTAAATTGTGCATAATACAGATAACATTATACTACTAATTATTAGAAACAACATCAAAGCATCGCCAAAATCTCGATATCTAATATAAGATAACTCGATATTAATAACGATTATAATAATAATTAATTTAATTGAACAGTATCTGTTTCAATGAATTACATTATTATCTCAATCTAATTATTACTATGCGTCGCAGTAAGCGGTTTAATATACGATAAGACATGGAGTAATTAAGCGACAGAATCTACTGAGGCTTACTGGCAGGGTGGCCATCTTGATTCTTGTGAAAATAATTTTAACAAGAATGCACTCTCACTCTTTTCACGCATTTTTTTTTTATTTGATTAGAGGAAAAAATAAGATATTAATATTATTTCTCCCTTTTAAATATATCTTGCATATCACTGACATCGGTAAAGGAAAACAACGTGACAAAACCAGGGCTTAAAAATCAAAGTCAGAAATCGCTATAAAATATACCTACTACATTGTTGACTCGACCACGCGTTGCTGTGGCTTGAAGTAATTTAAAATATTGAGGAAAATAATCGAGATAAAAACTATCCTTTCCTTTAACATAACATCACATAACATCACATAACATCACGCCTGTAATCCCCGAAGGGTTAGGCAAAGATGTACCCATTAGTACACCCACATTACGCCAGTTATGTTTTTAGTCCCATGTAATAGGGGGCGAGCCTATTGCCATCAACCGGGCACAAATTCAGACTCCGAGGATTTAAGCCTTTTTTTCCTTTTCTTAAAAGTCTGACCAAATTACACACAATAAGCCATATTTCATTAAAATGATTGAGTATTTTCGTAATTTATATACATATAGGTATATTAAGATAATCTATTAAGTATTATTATTTAAAAGTTTTGTGTTTTTGTTAGTTTCATAAGAAACAATAAACAATGAAGTATAGACTTATTTTTATTCTTCCTTTTGTGAAAAGTATGTCAGTATACACGTTTTATTTTAGTTTGGCAACCCTACATAGAACGTGCAGTAAAGCAAGTAACAATTTCGTCTTACTACAAGTTTTCGCCAATCGCATTTGAAAGTTTACCGTAGTAATGAACAGTCGTAAATTCATTGTTACGGACATCTTTGTTCAGTTTACAGACGTGTTAAACTGTATCTTTGTACTAACTTAACTTATCGTTGGTACTTACGATACGAGTACTTAATGAAGAGAATTTATTACGTAATAAAAATGTAGGAAGAGTTTTTGTGGGTTTGAAGTTAATAAGACGTAGAGACATAATTATAACATACACAAACATTGTACATTGTAAATGTCATGCGTAGGTACAGTCAACAAAACCAGGGACGTCAGATATAGTTGAAGTTTTCTTAGAAAACGGTAGATGTCTCCGATCCCCAATTATACAATTAAGTATATAATTAAATTGGGTTTATATTATTATACAATTATACAATTAAATTGGGTTTATAATTATACAATTATAAACCCAATTTAATTAATGAACTGTTTATAATCTACTTTTTAAATTAAATTATATTTGAAAACATTCATGGGTGCTCAGATAACTTCAACTATATCTGACGATCCTGCATTCCTATCTCTTTTGCTGATTGTACCTACCTGGTTTTTTAAATACCTAACTAAATATTATAAATCTCCTATATAGCCAGTATCTTCCAGCAGCTGGTTAGGCTGGACTCAATGATTTAAACAAATAAATATGACGAATTATTTCCCTAATTCATGTCATGTTAAGTCGTTATGTTATGTTAAGTCGAAAGTACAAAGTCTTTGAATCAAACTCAAATCTATAATTTAAAGCAATTTAAATCCATAGCTTAAAATTAAAAATCCATCTACATAACTAAACAGTAGGCACCTACGCCCACAATGGGCGAGCCTATTGCCATCAACCGGGCACAAATCCAGACTCCGAGGCTGCTACTGAGAAATTCCTGATGGAAAAACCCAATAACACTTTTCCCGACCTGGGAATCGAACCCAAGACCTCTTGCACAGCAGTCGCGCTTGCGACCACTAGACCAACGAGGCATGCTTGTTATTCAATATCCTCTCAAAACGCGAACATTTGATACCGTAACGAGTATCCATGTTAATTTGATTCCCGTGTGTCATGGAAATCATTACCTACCGTAAATAATTAGCGAACTGATAATTTTAATGAGCACTTTATTGATTTGATTGGTTCTTGTTGTATGTATACATGCATACATAAACTCACGCCTTTTTCCTATGGGGGTAGGCAGAAACCACAGAACGCTACCTACTACGATCCTTGCATACTCCTTTCGCCCCATCTACGTTTATACATCTCGTCATACAAGCACGCCGGTTACGAGTACAGCGCACCTGACCTTTCTGAAGAACCTCACCAATAAGGTCAGTGTAGGTCTTCCTAGGGCGACCCCTCCTTGCATTGCCACTTACCTCTGCCATATATTGATATGGTTGTATGTATATGGATGGAAAATCATCAAATTAATTCTTGGTGAAAGAGAGTAAGGCTCTAATACCTATCCGTGTTCTTTCTAATGCCATTTTTGTTTCAGGACCGCGGCGACTCTTTCGAACAAATTGATTTTAAAAGAGTACGTATGGAGTTTCTTGCCCATTCTTCTTCATACAAAACTATCTAATTTTGGAATTTTTGGAAGGGGCAACTAGATTAAATTCCTTTTATTTTGTATGGCGTTCAAAAGTGCCTTGTTAGCTTAATTGAAATAAATGATTTGATTTAACATAACATAACATCACGCCTGTAATCCCCGAAGGGTTAGGCAGAGGTGTACCCATTAGTACACCCACATTTCGCCAGTTATGTTTTTTTTAGTCCCATGTAATAGGGGGCGAGCCTATTGCCAATGAAATGATTTGATTTTGACTTTGAAATTCTGCAACCATGGCAGTTTCTTGTACTTACCGTTGGTTTGTATGCGTTAGGCAAACGCTTCTTCGTAGTAACCATAGGAGATACCTGTAACAATGGAAAACAAGGATTGATAAGTATTGATAAAGAAAAAAAATGTACTATGTCATGATATACTAGTGTATGATGACATACTATTCGACCTAGTATGGAGTTCATAAGTTAAATATTACTTTAATTGTTTCCTTTTTTGTAAGAATAAAAATCGTTAATACATATTTTATTATTATTTTATACTAGCCACCCGTCCCGGCTTCGCCCGGGTGCAAATTCTGACTATTCCGGTAGATTTCCTTAAGAAATTATTTTATAAGAACCTTGTCTAAAAAATTACGAACACAACAAAAAAGAATCAACTAAATCGGTCCAGCAGTTCATGAGTTCAGTGCTTAGCAACACATTCAGCGATTCATTTTTATATTATAGATCTGCCGTATTACAACGTATTGTCATTGTAATTAATCCTTTGTGACATGTGTTGCTTCATATTTGTTTCAAACAAGAAAAATAATGGCTTTAGTAATGCCTACATTTTTGCCCTTTCATCTTTTTGACAATTTCTGCTCAGAAATCAGCTGATCATTTATGTTCATGTAGCCCAACAATACCTACGTATTGAACAGCGATTTTTTTTTCATTCTTTTTGAGTTCGTCCCATAGTAAAAGTCGTTCATAATGATGAGTAGAAAACCCCCTTTTCAACCGACTTCAAAAAGGAGGAGGTATGTTTTTTTTTTTTTTTTTTTTTTTTTTTTTTTTTTTTTTTTTTTTTTTTTTTGTATATTTGTTCTACGATTACTCCGCCAATTATGAATCGATTTGGATGATTCTTTTTTTGTTTGAAAGAGTATAGTTGGGAATAGGTCCCATAGGAATATTATCGTGATCTGATGATGAATTTTGGAGATATGGAACGGAACTCCTTATAAAATCACAGCAGAACCGCCGTAACAAGAAAAATTGCTTTGTTTATACTTGTAGTCGATGACTGACTGAAGGAAGTGGGGAGGGGGTACGTCAACCCCCCTCCTACCACTTTCCAAAATTAAATATATCGTGTGAGGTACTGTTTGAAAGGGCTTTATGTAAGGATTGCAAACATTAACACACGAGCACTAAAAAGTGAAAAATAAAAAGCTTTTTTACAAAAAAAGATGACCGCCTTCAAAAACTACAAAATAAAAAATAACTTTAGCTTGGAAGTCGGTGGCAATACCTACATAACAAGAAACAAAACCAAAGCCGCCGACTTTCAAGCTAAAGTTATTTTTTATTTTGTAGTTTTTGAAGGCGGTCATCTTTTTTTGTTTAGGTTTTCAGTTAAGTCAATTACAGTTTTATAGTAGTAAAAATATTGTATTTTTTCCGTTGTCCCACCAGCCACAGAAACAGACTATAATCAATTTTCATCAGGTGGGCGTCTGCCTGTTTATCACAGGCGATAAACTAGTTATTGCATTCTCCTCTTTTTCCACAGCTTTAAACAATATAACATAAAACGCAGCTAAGGGAATAAAAACCAATTGCAAGTCTGTATTTCATTCTTCTTAAACAAAGCAATTAACAAACGGATATTAAAATTAAATATAATTAAGAGTTCCCATTCAAATACAAGGGGCCTTTCGTTTTATTATTCCTTGCAACACTTATATCTATGGCTGCGAGTAATTGCCACTTAAAATAAAGCATTCCATAAACAAATTCTATTTTTAAATCAATCTATAATTCTATAACAATGGCCGCATTGTGCATTTGACGTGTGTTAAACGCGTTTGCGGAGCTCGTTGCGTTCGGACGCGTGCCCTTTGCAAACTCACTTCACGGACGATTTGCTTGTCCGTATTCAACTTGGGAGTTTCGGAAATTTCACGGTTGTATTGCGCGGAATATTATTGGCAATACGTGTGTGTTTAACAGTTTAGAATTAATTTATTATTGAATGTGTCCGTTAATTACTGATTAAATGGTTGATTATGATTTAGAATAGGATTGAAATAGATGTTTAGTCGTAATTACTGAAATGAATTTAATTATGTATGTTAATCAGTGCAGTAGTTAATTGGAATTTAATAAAGAGATATTACACAGAGACCGATTGAATGCGCTTGCTATGTTTCATTACAACTATGACTTTTATTAGGAGGTGTGGCAGCTCTCTAAGACACTTGTTTCCCATAAAACACTGACATTATGCCCTACAACTTTCAATTTAGCCATGAAACAAAACTAATCAAGTAACGTAACAAGATATTTGTAGCAGAGCCCCAATACCATATCGGCCTAGATGTAAGAGCCGACGCAATTTGCAGTAAATAAGGATATCGGTTTAGCGTCATTATCCCGGCGCGGCCCGCGATATAGCGGACCTCGTAAACGCGCCTCGAGTTAATGAGTTATGCCCTACCCGCCTCTGTTGTGTGCTTCTTACAACACGATTTATTGTACCTACTTGGTACGTAAGCAATTTCTTTAAACGATTTTTCATCGTATAGGTAAGTATTATGTTTGAGTAATGAACGATGTAAGTAATAAATTACCCTGTTCTTAAGCTACGCATGTTTTGTGAGGCTTATTTTTCATGTTAGTACTGACGCGAAAATTGTAGGCAGCATTTGTGGCGCGCTTATTAAAATTTTCATTACCTGTCTGTTTTAAATGAGATTTTTGTATGAGAGGTTGTGGTGTATGTGTGTTACTTTACTGGCACTGAGTTACATTAGATTACTTAGTCGTTTAAATTCCGAACAAAGTTGCTTTATTACATTTTTCACATTAATGCAAGAACATTTTACGTGATGTCATTCATTAAGTAAAAGGAAAATTATCTTGCTCAACAATGCCTTAAGCTTCAGGCATAAATGTTTTATTAGGATTATTACACAGTTTACTATTATTCTACCCGAGAAACACGATGCACATTTTATTTTAATTCGGTAGGATTATACGGCTTATCCTGGGAGCGGCTAAATAGAAGGCGTTTGACGTTGTCCCCTCCAGACTTGACGGGACAAAGGAGGGACGTCCGAGATGGTTTCTAATTACGACACAGACCGTTATGCAAATCGGGGACCGACGCGGCGGGCTCTTTGTCTCTAATAAACATGCGCGGCTCTTGCGGTCAGACCGCCAAATTGCTCGCCTTCCACTCGCCCCACCGGCAATAAAACCACTTGAATTGTAGTGCCCCCTCTGTACAATTAGTACTCTTTGATCAACTACATTCGACGATTCCAATATTGAATTTCGTTCGACGTTATATTTCTTAATTCTGTTTTAATCTGTGTTCAACTTTTGAATAGTGAACTCATTTGCGGCACCGTTTATGAGGAGCTAAGACGTTCACGGGCCAACCTATTTAGTTGGCAGATGCGTTCCGGTAAATTGAACGGCGACGTGGTCCGAGGAAATCGCCAGGTCGTGCCGTGACTTCGCTCGTTGAGAAACTAGGCTAAAAGCACCGCTTAGCTGCCATTCGGCGGTAATTTTTCACGGAAAACTGTCCGACCGTCCGGCGGACATACCACCGATTTAAACGAGTTTACGAACGTTTCGACAATCTGCTCGGACGTTTTTGTTCGAAACGCCATTGTTTTACTACTATAAATTGTGAGGTAAATTTCCAGCGTCAAAATTCTCACAACTAACGCTGGGGACGTTCAGTTGGAAAAATATTCATTTTTCACACGCTCGGCAATATTTCCGTTTTTATTGCAACAATCGATGTGCCTTTTGCTCGTGTCTGTACAAAGGTTTGCTAAGCGACGCGTCGGCGTCGGTATTCGCGCGTATTTCGGAATCGTTGCATTTTCGCTTCGCGTTTGCAAGGGAAGTCGTTACCGGTGTCGTGATCGCGAGCAAAAAGTATAAACTGCTCTATCGGCCTTTGTAAATGCACACGTTGTAGTTTACATGTTCCTTGTGTACGCGACGTAGTTTAAGCTTTAACGCGGGGGTAATAAGATCATTTTCCTATGAATAAGGAATCGAGTTTGTGGAGCGGTTTATGCGAAATGAAATTGTAATAATATTCATTTTTCCGGAAGCGGGACTCTATTCTTGTAAAATGTAAACGTTTACATTTGTTGTACACGCGTCAAGTAATTATTTTGGAACATTGTATTGTTTATAGTTTAGTTCATAAATGTTGTTTTATTTAGTTTGCTACATTGTGTTAACTTTACGTACGTAAGGAAATTAATTGTAGGTATTATCCTGAGCTTTCCAGCGTGTACACGTGCCTAAATATTAATTATTACTTTAACTTTACAGACAATATTCATTATTTAACCTTTACCTACATAATTATTAAATAGGTGAGTACTAAGACTTAATAACAGTTTGTTATCCCTCAGGGCAAAGGTCTCTTTTCACACAGAGAAGGCACAGGCACTGATTACCACGCTTGCTGATTTCAGACTTATTTTAATTAAAATAAAGTCCAGGTTTCGTTTTTGCGTTTTCGAGCCAATTGCCAACAACCAGGTACAAACCCCAGATTCCGAAGGCTACTAAGAAATTCTTGATGAAAAACCCAATAACACTTTGCCCGACCTAGGAATAGAAGACCGCATGCCCAGCAGTCTCGCTTTGCGAACACTAGACCATCGAAGCAATCACCTGGCGATCTTACTTTACGTCATAAAATACATATTATACTCAATGGTATTCAAAGGAAAGTGCATTATCATTTGGCACTCCACTTGATTAAATAATTTTTCATTTCATTTCATTTCTGTAATGTGAAAATGCAACGTGAATACTTTCACACCACTCAGGGTAATGGCGGATATAATAATAAAATAAATAAAAAAGTGTTCTTGAGTTTTGCAAATCTATTTTAATAAAACTCATGACCTACTAGCTACTATATACTAGCTTTTGCCTGCGACTTTGTCCACGCCTTTGTCTGGGATAAAATCAGTAAACTAATAAAGAAACATCCGGTTCGGGTCATCCGTTCTGGCGTTTTTGAGTAACAACATTATTTCATAAAAATTTTCGCATTTATAAATAGTAGTACTAAGTAAAATTGGGTAATTCATTAATTCACTATTGTGAGGGTTCTGGTCTTGCAGGTGTCTATAGGCAGTGGTGACCACTTCCTTATAAAAACTGACTCTCAATTCAATTCCGATATTTCAATACGTGAAAGTACTCATTTACAGGCACTTTTGAATTGTAAGAACTTTTTTTGGCGAACCAACTATAAAATATGAAAAAAGAAAACAGTTGTTCTGTGTGTGAATATCGTATAGAAAAGGATATTTTAAATATTTGTAATGCATTATCTTTTGTTTAAAAGTCGTTCATATTGAAGAATACTTTCATAATTTGCGAGTATTAAATTAAAAGCCATGGCGTGTAACAATTTTAGTCTTACAATAATACAATAATCCACCATCGTACCACAACACAATTTAATTTTTGAACTAAATTCCCATCCGTACCCTAGGACCAAATGGGAATAGACCGTCCCATCATAGGATCGACATTGGAACTAAACCCAGATTAAACTTAAGCCCTGGCTCAAATCTCATTTGTTTCGGAGGGTACTCACACGTGTAGTTACGGTGAATTACTATTACTTAACTTTACTGAAACTAATTACTGAGAGACTGTTTCAGCGTAGATGGCATTGAGTTAATTAATCCTTATTATATATTTGGATGAAGAGAATAGCTGAAGAGAGCGCTACAATTTTGTCTACGGAATATCTACTATTTTGTCTTAAAACAATTTTGTCTTTGAGCATTTAATTGGTCCTTATTTACGCGCTAGTAAGTTGGCTGACAAAATAGTTATTGGTTCTACTAAAACATTTATCTAATGTTCAAGTAATAATAGCACTCTAGGTTTTTTTGATTTATCCTGGACATCACTGACATCGGTGAAGAATAAGGTCGTGAGTTTATCTGGACCTATAAAGAACTAGCTTTTGCCTGTGACTTCGTCTGCGTTCAAAATTAAGCCACACTTCTAAATTATCACACGGGAATACAAACACGGTATAACAATTATCCTATGCGTTAAGCTAGATTAATATCTGTATGTGGGCTTCAGCTAATTCCGTTCAGCTGCTTAAGCGTTAAAGAGAAACAAATATTCATCCATCCAACCCAAAAAAAAAATCGCGTTTATTAGTTTAGTAAGTAAGATACGATAGGATAATTATGAGACTGAAATGACCAATCCGCCTTGAGCAAGCGTATTAATTAATGCTCGTGGCTTCTCTGCCATTGCTAGCGGAACAATAGTACGATGTATTATTATTTATCAATAAGTTTCGATATCACTGCAACAAACGTTAAAATAAAATAAAACAAAAAGCTACCATTTTTTATTTACAATCCACAATTCAAAAAACAATTCTGCCAACCTAAAAACGAAGTGTAACAGAATCAATCATAACCAAATATTATTTTGACATTACACCAGCCATTCGAAAAGCTAAAAGCTTAATTATTCAGTTGTTAATATTTCATAAACCCTGTGTAGACTAATGAAACTCGTTTCAATATAATAAATTATTTCCAATGCGAATGAATGTGAAATAATACACTCACAATTAGGTAGGGTAGTGTTGAATGAATTTTACTAACAAACACAGGTTGGAACATTGATAGGGATTAAGTTAGGAGCGATAGAAGAGATGTAAGATTTCTTTAAATTAAAAAAAATGTAGATGAAGTTTACAATCGCGACTCCGATTTGAGCTGGCTTTGTGAATTTTATGATCAATGCTCATGCCCTCTCTGTATGACAAGAGGCCTTTGATCGGCACTGGGTCAATAATAGGATGGTAGTCTTATTATTAGATGAATCTATAAAAAAATATTTTTATGGGATTTTCTATTAAATGACGTAAGCTAAAGATTTAAAGTTACATTTTATACTTCAATAAATCTTAAATTAATTGTATTGTTTCATTGTATCTTAGATTAAAATCCTTTAAAGGCGTGCGTGTTGGACCCATGTCCCCTTGTAAGCCTTCCAAGAGACCGGGAACCTTCCTTCCGCGGGAATAGCAACAAATATTCATTAGACCTGGCTTTCACCCCTAACAATATTTATACCTACATCTATTGTTGGTTATCTGCATTCATAATGCGACCAGGGAGAAACTCCCTGTTGTGTCATACCACTAAGCCCACAGGCTTAAAATGTTAGCCAAAAGGACCAAGCTCCCATCTCATTTTGGAAGATCTTTGAGCTTGGCGAATGGAAAGCCTTCTTGCAAAGCTTTTGGAATATATTTGCCTGAAAAGGCCATCTTTCGGGGGGTGAAGTACTCATGAATATGAACCACTATAGTTATGTCAACAACTCTAAAATATGAAAAATTAAAACAGATGTTTACCACAAAAATGCATCTCAGCACGATTATAATGTATGTTGATTTTTTTATTTCCTGTTCGTATTTATGAGTGCTTCATCTCCTGAAAAATAATCAGTAAATGTCAGTCCGTTAAGTTAGCAATCAAACAGGAAAACAAATAACACAAAATTGGTCCTTGTGGACATGGAATTATTTCCCAGATTTTTAAAGTAAAAACGCTGTTCGCTTGTAAGTTGCACCGTTATTAAAATACACTTAATTTGCGAAATATTGACTTTAAAATATGTGTCATTACAACAAACCTGCATATTGTATGGGAATGTTTAAAATGGTTGGATTTATTAACTCTCCATAGTTCTATAACTATGTTTTATTTGGCAAACATGAAGCGGAATATTTTGTTACAAGTTTATTATAAATATTGATGCATTAAAATTAATTAATTGATAGTTTGGTCCATGCAATGAAAGTAACCAATTAAGTTCAAACATTGTATGTTCTTTTGATTCAAGTAAATATAAAGAACTCTCAAATGTTTAATTCTCAATTCAAAGTAAAGAAACCTGAACCAATCAGAAACCAACTAGTGGTTTACTATTGAGTGATGAAAAACAAAAACATAAATCTCTCTTCATCGATTGAAACAACAAGGTGCGATTGTAACTCGAAGCCCACTCGAAAGTCATCAAGCCCAGCACTTGTCCACTAACTAAACAATAGTGGACAAAACAAATTTATCGCAGTGATAAATCGCGAGACGTTTGCGGAATAACTTCGGCCATTCCTTTTGTTCGATTGATTGCAGATAATTCCGGATTCGTGAAAGAAAATTGCCTTCCTAATCGGTTGAATAGCTTAGACGGTATAGGAGAAATTGTGGGGTTTTATTTTATTCTATGATTTGATTTGTTTCGTATGTCCTTGTGTGTTAGGATGGACAAGGTTTTAGGAATGTAGGTATTATTAGTTTACTGGTCCTAAGTGTCGCGGGGTAAAAGTAGGTCTAGGTACTAAGTTGATTTACCCAACTTAAAGTTGGGAGGTCGACTATTTTCGCGATCACGTAAACTGTTTTTTCGGCCCTTATTTATTGTAATAAAACCAGTATATTATTACCCCACAATACGGCTATGAGGGAAAACAATCCAAAGTTTTAGACGGTTATTAACAAAAATGCGGTTCCGATCGTCTTTGCCGCCTTTTTTTTAATTGGAGATGGGTTTGTTTTTGTCTCTAGTCTAGGTCATGACAGAAAGAAAGTCGACGATGGAGTAAGCTTACCCAGAATAAGCCTGTTTACTCTAGCTTTAAAGAGTTTAAGGTTGAATGCTCAAAAATACCGACTTATGTAAAGAACAGCCGATTTTTTACTTTCCGACAAAAAAAATATACTAGGTGTTGAAAATCATATACTGAATCCATATTAAAAGTCTGTTATATCCCTTTCATCATCATTTCAAATCATTTATTTCAATTAGGCCATTATAAGGCACTTTTGAACGTTATTATTACAAGAAAAAATAATAGAATTGAATCTAGTTGTTGATTTGAAAATATTCTGACAAAAACAGTTTCGGATACTAAATCTATCTCAGCAAGATATTTTCACATAGTTCCATAAAATCACAAACACATTCAAGTTTTACGATTCCATCTCATTCATAACATCGGACAGCATAATATAATGTGGTATAAAAGATATCAAATGGTCCAGAGGTCTTTGCTCTCCAGTGCAAGACGCGGCATCTGTGCAATGTTCCGACTTAGATTAATGGATGCCAGAAACGGGCGGAAACCACCCCGTGGTATGGCTGCTTCATTTGTTTAAATAATATTATTGGATGGGAGTGCGGTATGGTGACGCTGGATTCTAAATATTAAGAGGAATAGTTTAGGTTATTTGGGTTTCTAGAATAAGGTTCTGATATGTCAAAACGTTGTTTTTTTTTTACGATATTTTTATTTCTTCTTTTTTATAAAGAGACTATCTTAGCCCGCAGCTGTAAATGAAATATAGCCTGTAGCACTCAAGGATAATGTAGCTTCCCATTAGCGAAATAATTTTTAGAATCGGATCCGCAGGCCGACAAATTAGCGAGCTCAAACCAAAAAATAAACATACAAATCCTTAAGTTTTATAATATTACAAAGTACAGGTTAGCGTTATTTACATACATACATAGACTGGTAGAAAATGCCTAAGGCATTAAGTCCGCCTTTGTACCGTGTATTTTTACATGTGCATAAAGTTTTAATAAATAAATACCTACATAAACTTACGCTTGTTTCCCATGGGGGTAGGCAGAAACCACAGAACGCCACCTGCAACGATCCTTACATACCCCTTTCGCCACATCCACGTTCATACATCTTGTTCATCATCATCATATCAGTCGTACGACGTCCAATGCTTTGACACTAAACATAGGCCTAACAGGTCAGCTAAAACACTATTCCCGTGCGATTTTCAAACAAAATCCTATTCCTAAAACTTGGCACCAACGCTACTGAAAATTACCTTCTCTAGAAAGCTTTTACTTAGAAGCGTTACCTGCGCGCTAATGGGCACCTAATGTTACATAAAGTTTAATAAATATTAAGTAGAAGTCTTGTATAAAGATTGTGTATTAAAACTGATTCAAAGATACGTGTGAGGGTTGAAGTTAGGGTTGTCAATTCTTTGTCTGTCAAAAACAGTAGTTCTAAAAAATATCATCATCTGCTTAGCTTTTTCCTAACTATGTTGGGGTCGGTTTCCAATCTAACCGGATGCAGCTGAATACATGAACTGACTGCCTATCTGACCTCCACAACCAGTCTTACCAAGTGGTATCGTATTACCCAGAATACGATACCTCTTGGTAAGACTGGTTGTCAGATTATCGAGCTTTTGACGACCAGTTACGACTGTCAAAGATCTACGTATGACAGCCGAGACCAGCGGCTTATCGTGTACACAATGATGTCAGTGATGTCTAAGATAAACTTAGAACGTACATTTGAGTTGAAAATTTCGGATTGGAGTTGCACAGATTCCCACCTAGACCCACAACCTCATGCATGAGAGGCGGGCGCCTCAACCACTGGGCCATCACGTTATCTGGGCCATACCATAAAAATATAGCAAATAGCAATAAGATGAAAAAAATAGTATGAAAGTAAAGAGTGAACAAAGTGAACGTACTGTCAACATAAACTAAAATAAACAAAAAAAAAAAAGAAAAAAAAAAAACATACGCGTCGAATTGAGAACCTCCTCCTTTTTGAAGTCGGTTGAAAATAATGTCCAGAAATAGTTTAAAATGAATATTATTGCTTTTAGTTTGATGCCTTTAAGAATATAGTAGTTTAGCCCTCAGAAATATAGAAGACGAGTCTTTTATAGTACGATACTATATTATATAGTAGGGCTAGCAACCCTAGTTGAAGGGTACCTATCATAATAATTAAGGATTTATTATGTGTTTGATAACGTTGGCTTTGTAAAATCATCTTCAAACCATCTCAGAACCTAGCTATGTAATAGCCTGAAGGCAGACAGGTCTTAGGCAAATACTAGAAAAGCCAACAGATTCAAAGTAATGTAATGTTAAAATCTAACAGAATATTTAAGTATTTGAGACATCATGCCTGTAATCCCCGAAGGGTTAGGCAGAGGTGTATCCATCAGTACACCCACATTTCGCCATTTATGTTTTTAGTCCCATGTAATAGGGGGCGAGCCTATTGTCATCCACCGGGCACAAATCCAGACTCCAAAGCTGCTACTGATAAATTCCTGATGGAAAAACCCAATAACGCTTTGCCCGACCTGGGAATCGAACCCAAGACCTCATGCACAGCAGTCGCGCTTGCGACCACTAGGTCAACGAGGCAGTTTGAACGTTTTTTATTTGTAGAATTGACCTCAGGTTGACTGTCGGCTTGTTAACCTTCCAATGACATAACAATAGGGTCAAATGGACCCCCTATATTGTCAATATTATGTTTTCTAAAATGACCTGAATGAATTCAGTACGAGCAAAATACGAGTACTTTTTCTGATTCAAACCCGAAATTGCAAAATAAACGCCCCACAAAATATACACATTAAAATGTAACGAAACGAATCGTGAAAGATAAGAGCTCTTTGTATCGGTACGGTGGAGTTCGGGCGAGTTCGGAGGAGTTCGGGGAAATCCGTCATCTTTTCTTCGTCGCCCGCTGCATTTCTTAGCGGGACAACTGTCGGGTGCACCACAAAAGATCGTATATAACGAGAAATAAATGTATATTTGTAGATCAAAATGTGCGATACATTTTCTGACGCTAGAAATACAATGAAGATATTTTTGTGCTATAAATTGGAGTGTTTTATTTTCTATTTGAAATAAATGAGAGTTTCAATTTGAAACTTTTTGTCAACACTTTTATACAGTGTATAAATAAAAATCTATCCTTACTAGTAATACGAGGCTGAAGCGATTTTTTATTTGTTTGTTTAAATGCGCTAATCTCTGAAACTACTAGTCGGATTGGAAAACATATTATTGTTTGTGATAGCCAGATTCATAAGGAATAGTGTCTATATAACATCACGACTGACCCAGACGGACAAAGCCGCGTATTAATAATACCAGCCTTTTACAGTTTTACTCTCCCAATGTAGGGCAAAGGCTTTCATACAGAGAGCTACCAAGCTTGCACTGCATCAATATTATATAACGTCACGCTGCGACCAACGGGATTGGAGCAGTACCCAAAGACGTAAATGAACGCGGGTAAAATCGCGGGGTATAACTAGTAAAACAATAAAAGTGAAAGGTGCCCGTATACATGTACCTACTTGCAGAGAAAAATGCGTATAAACTTTAGTTCTAAATAGCTGTTATTCGTACATCGAGATAAAAGCTCAAACACATCGAAAGACCAACTGAAAACCTAAGCTATATTTTGTCCAAAACCTCGGCGAACGAAAGCAGCCATTACGTTAAAAGACCATTACACGGAGTGGGGTGACAACGGCTCCGTCCGCACACCGGGATTCCCTTATAATTTCTTTCTGATACCAGAATAAGTCCGGATTCGGGAACTTAAATTACGTATGGTAGGAGGCGGGTCGGTATCGCGATTGGTATCGAGTGGGGAATAAATCCTGGGGCGTCGCCGCCATTCGCCATATTGGATTACTAGCAAAGTATTCTCTTAAGTTTCATTAAGCGATCGGAATGATATCCACTGGGATAGATATGGGATCTAGTCGCCATATAAATCTTGATAGGATGCCGTTGAAAGTTTGGACTCTCTTGATTTAGTAGTGGACGTAGGCTCGGAGTATGGCCGTTTTTTCTAGGATTTACTTTCCTAATAAAATGAAGGAGAGATTAAGTTTTACTAGATATTGGTTGTGTGGTTTTTTATGGATCTAATATTAGGGAATGGCGTTTTGAATAGAATTGGTTTGGAGATTGGATCTTAAATAATATTATAGAGAGGAAGTTTGTTTGATTTTTTGTGAGAAGGAAACTCTGGAAGTAGTGTTATAAAAAATATTTTTCTGATAGAAAGCTACATTATTGCTGTGTGTAGTAGGATATGTTTTATGGTAGGTACTCTTGATTTTAACTTGGATAAAGTCGCGGAAAGAAGCTAGTGAGAGATGAAGTGAAATCACGAAAATCAACTTTAAAATTGGAAAAATATGATCGTAAATTAAGTGGCAATGTTTTGCTTGGTGCTGTTAATTTTATGTCTTACTAGCTTTTGCTCGCGACTTCGTCTGCATAAATGTCGGACCTCTGTTTCATCCCCTTAGGGGATGAATTTTGGAAAATCCGTTCTTAGCGGACGTCTTGTAACTATAATCTACCTCCCTGCATTTATAAGTCAAGCGGTTTTTGATATTTTAATGAATGAACCTTACGGTTTTATATATTTAGATGAAATATACATAAACTCTCATAAACTGTTTGATCTATAAAGTTTTTACTTTAACTTCCACGCAGGGGAATATTAATCTGATTTTTATGATCCAAAAAACTGAACATAATTTCTCATTGTGACAAAGGTATTCAATAAAACAAATTAATTACAAATATACGTAAACAGTTATGTTAAATAACTACAATTCGCTTATCAACTACCACAGCCTACCGAACAAATTATGCGAGACAATAATTTATACCAGTATAACCATCGTTCCCTATGTAGATGACGCGCAATATTTCTACACTATCTGTGGGTCCATCGCCGAAACATCAGCACAATTTATGTGACCTATAATCCTGTGTCTAAACGAGGTACGAGTAAATAGGATTCTGGATACAAACATACACGCAGACAGCACACTACGAAGAATATTTGCATGTGTTTGTGCCTATATGGAGTTTGAATACTAAGTTATTATGTTTACGTATTTTCGACTGAAATTTGTATCGTTGACTACCTCGTTGGTCTAGTGGTCGCAAGCGCGACTGCTGTGCATGAGGTCTTGGGTTCGATTCCCAGGTCGGGCAAAGTGTTATTGGGTTTTTCCATCAGGAATTTTTCAGTAGCAACCTCGGAGTCTGGATTTGTGCCCGGTTGATGGCAATAGGCTCGCCCCCTATTACATGGGACTAAAAACATAACTGGCGAAATGTGGGTACACCTCTGCCTAACCCTTTGGGGATTAAATAAATAAATAAATAAATAAATATCTTGGTACAACTCACACACGGCTATCTGATCCCAAGTTAAGCAGAGCTTGTGTTATGGTAACCATACAACTGATATACATACTTATAAAATTTATAAATACTTACATATTGTAGATAAATTATACCCAGACACCACACACCAAGCTCATCACACAAAGTTTGTCCTGGGTGGGAATCGACAAAATGCGAAAGTGTGTCTGTCTGTCTGTTACCTCTTCACGCATAAACCGCTAAATCGATTTTGATGAAATTAGGCATGGAGATAGTTTAAGACTCGGGGAAGGACATAGGCTACTTTTTATTAGACTTTGACTTGGTCTGCGTCTACGATAACCGACATTTGCGCAGACGAAGTCGCGAGCAAACGCTAGTTGTCTATACATAATTAGTCTATGGACCTCATGTGCCTTTTTGCCGTTTAAGTAGTACGTAACTAATGGAAGTCTGTGGCTGACACCAGGAAGTAAGACAAGGGAAAATAGACCCTATTGTCTGCAAGTATCTCCTCGGATATAATAGCCCCCTTATAGACCTTCTGTCTTACTGAACTATAAGAACACGTTAGTCAATAAAAACATCACGCCTGTAATCCCCGAAGGGTTTGGCAGAGGTGTACCCATTAGTACACCCACATTTCACCAGTTATGTTTAAGTCCCATGTAATTTTGCGAGCCTATTGCCATCAATCGGGCATAAATTCAGACTCCGAGGCTGCTGCTGAGAAATTCCTGATAGAAAAACCCAATAACACTTTGCCCGACCTGGTTATCGAACCCAAGATCTCATGCCACCAACGACGCAGCTAATATTGGTATATTTTAGGTATAAAGGGTTGATATTCTTCAAACTAGCTTATGGTAGGTATCAGTCTCATTAGAGGCTGTTCCCCTGGCGGTATCGTGTGACGATCGAGGCTTGTCATCTGAGGGTACTAAACTCTATCCTTGTGTCTCTTACCACTGAAACTCTGATGGACAATGTGACACTAATTTGAGATTTTTAAATATTTATTAATTAGTTATAATATTATACAAATATCGTTATATCGCTATTATGTTATTTCATGATAAATACAAAAAAAAAAACAAAGTATACTATTTGCAATTTATATTCAAAAAATATCATCATTTTAGCATAGAAATAGACCTTTAGTCTAGAATAACATATAGGCTATAATATCAACTTACATACATATTAACTTTGATGGCTGAAGTCGCGGGCAGAAGCTAAACTAAAAATCGATTATAGGTAATATTTAAAAAATATATAACTGTTTGTTTGTTCGTAAGAGGTCCTTGAAGGTTGAAATTCGAGTCATGTTTCTTACCGCACCTGATACGTTAAAGTATGTTACGGTATAGTGGGCAAATTCCTGTAAGCCCAATACACACAGAGAGGGAGAGCGGGACGGGGGCGGGACGGGAGCGGGACAGGAGCGGGATGGT
Source organism: Hoplodrina ambigua (assembly GCA_949774945.1). NCBI lineage: Eukaryota > Metazoa > Arthropoda > Insecta > Lepidoptera > Noctuidae > Hoplodrina > Hoplodrina ambigua. The sequence continues at coordinate 2,248,093 of OX458969.1, read as the reverse complement.
AGCAGGACGGCCGCGTAGTCCGGTTGTCTCACGGGTCACGTTCCGCTACTATCCCGCTCAAGCTGCCAGTGTGTGTCAGGCTTTAATCTATCCAGAAAAACGTAGTGTGTAGTGACGTAATCACGAAAAAAAAATATCTTAACTTTTTTTTATAGCGTCACATACGCATTGACGATCGCTCGCAAATGGCCCAGTTTAATGGACAGAAACGTATTTTGTTGATACTGACGGTTTTTACGGCTTTCGAGTGAGTTCTTATGGTAACTGTGGTCGTAAATTAAGAATATGCGGAGGGAAATGGGAGAATGACGACCTTGGGACGCGGCTTTTAAAACAACATCTCTGGAGCTTTTTTTTTATCCCTTATCCCTTTGCGTAGGGATAAGATAATAGTTTGTTAGTGTTACGTTTTGTAGAATATATGGAGACGTCAGGTACTAGCCGATTTGGCCTTGATGTGGTTTTATATTTTGACAGCCACGTTGGTATAGTAGGAACAAAGCGCGACTGCTGAGCATGAGGTCTTGGGTTCGATTCCCAGGTCGGGCATAGTGTTATTGGGTTTTTCCATACAGTAGCAGCCTCGGATTAGTGTCCGGTTGATGGCAATAGGCTCGCCCCCTATTACTTGGGACTTAAACATAACTGGCGAAATGTGGGTGTATCAATGGGTACACCTCTGTCTAACCCTTCTGGAATTACACGCGTGATGTTATATTATATAAGATAGATGTAGGTATAGTGATGGTACTAACCGATTTGGCCTTGATATAGTTTTGTATTGATTGCTTTCGTAGAACTATATAGGTAGACTGAATTTTCAGTTACAGGGTATTTTTCAGGGGGTTAAAGGACTTACGAATAGGAATAACTTAGTCACGACACGACAACATTAAAAATGAATCAGTAATTAAAAATTATAATACATTATGATCATGTTGAACCTAGCGTTTGTTTGTATTTTAACTGTAGCCTCTGATTAGGCTGCTACCAAAAACTCATTTACAGTTTTATTCTTATATTATTTAATAGTTAAGATTTGATAGAATAAATCATTTGCCAAGGAAAATATAGTAGGAAGAATTCAACTCAGCGTAGCGGTGGCCGTCTCGTAACGCTACGCGTCAAGCTACGGCGTAGCTATCGCTGTGCTACGAGCACTTGATGACCAAATTAGATTATTTTATAAAATTGTATTTTTTTATGACGTTGAATTTTTCCTGTATCATCATCATAAATTTACATACGTAAATAACTAGACCGGAAACTTCCTGTAGGATATATAAATATTTGTCCCGTGCGGGAATCAAACCCGCGGCACACAGCGCAGGAGCCAATCGCTCAGTCTCTCGTGTCATCCGTGTCGTTTTAAGGCATACACAGCTATCTGGCACTCAACGCTTTATTGATAAACTTTAAAACACCAAACATAGGGTCGAATATTGCGTACTGCTTGAGTTTAATTATTGTTATTCTATCTGCCCTAACTTTTACACTCTGTGCGGGTCAGGTGCGCACTACTCGTAACCGGAGTTGTATGACGAGATGTATGAACGTAGATGAGGCGAAAGGAGTATGTAAGGATCGTAGCAGGTGGCGTTCTGTGGTTTCTGCCTACCCCCATGGGACAAAGGCGTGAGTTTATGTTTGTGTGTATGTGTTGTATGCTCTAGTGATATCGTAAATTTTGCTTCAGATTGGAAGAAATACAATCGCCATGGAAATAATGTAATCAAAAATAACCGCTTGGCAGTAAACCTAGTTAGGATTTAGTTAAATCTGTTGTATTGTATTGTTCGGAATTGTATAAATCATAACAATGTAGTTTATTAGGCACAAACGTGATTTAGATTACGTTTAATTTCGAGGAACTACTAACGGCTTTGCTGATTAATGTGGCTTTTCTAGGAGGTAAAATTATCTGTATCTACTTAAAATTATAGAGTTGAAAAATTTGTTTAAAATACAACACAACAAGCTACTATATTAAAAAAAAAAAAAAAAAACACGACTACGATATTTGCACATATTTGTACTTTGTTTACTCGTCAGTTTTTTTTTGACGTTTTTATTTTCTGTGTCATATAATATATTTCTTAAATCTACTTGTCAAATTCTAGACGATAAACATAGACACGACCAGATTAAAAAAATAAATTGAGGCTGGTTTTAATTCACTTTTTAAAGTAACCACAGCGGTTCGTTTTTATTTATTAACCTATGTTACTTGGAACGATGCAAGGATTGTAACCCTTGATTGATACCCCATATATCTAAATCGGTTCAGGTGTTTAAAAGTTATGGTGGAATAAAGAAACTCACACATATACATACATTAATCCTGAACACATAACACTCGCCTCGACTGCCTCATTGGTCTAGTGGTCGCAAGCGCGACTGCTGTGCATGAGGTCTTGGGTTTGATTCCCAGGTCGGGCAGAGTGTTATTGGGTTTTTCCCTCAGTTTTCCATCAGGAATTTCTCAGTAGCAGCCTCGGAGTCTGGATTTGTGCCCGGTTGATGGCAATAGGCTCGCTCCCTATTACATGGGACTAAAAACATAACTGGCGAAACGGGGGTATACTAATAGATACACCTCTGCCCAACCCTTCGGGGATTGAGCGACATGGAGCGACTGCCTATCTGGCCTCCACAACCCAGTAACTGGGTAACACGATACCCCTAGGTAAGACTGGCTGTCAGACTCTCAAGCTTCTGACGATTCGTAACGACTGTCAAAGATCCACGAATGACAGCCGGGACCAACAGCTTAACGTGCTTTCCGAGGCACGGAATGTCAGTAATGTCTAAGTTAAACTTTAGAAAGTACATATGAATTGAAAAAGTCACATTGGTACTGCCCGGATTCGAACCCACACCCTCATGCATGAAAGGCGGGCGCCTTAACCACTAGGCCATCACGACATTTTTACAAATAAATAGCATACCATAAAGGTAATAAACATTTTGGAGAAATCCATTCTAAAACAGACTTAATAGACGCATTTTATCATCACTATTGTTCAATTCAACTACTATCTACCTCTTAATCAGCCAATTTAACGCCAGTAATTCCAGTTAAGCCTAGGTTTATAAGTACTGAACCAATAAAATCGTAGCGACATAAACCCCTTTCTTCAGTCGTAAAACGTAACGTATAAAGTTTGGAGTTTTACGGTACTGACTCTCGGGTTACGGGTTAAGTTTTTGTAACTGCGACTTAATAGAAACGTGTGACTAAGTTAGAGTTAAGTAGCACTGGTAGTACTTGCTAATGTTAAGCTTTTAACTTAATGTAGGTGTTTTTAATTGAGATTTACTTAGCATTCTTAGGAAAGTTGGGAGAGAATGGGTGAATGAAAATGAATTGTAATTGTTAATACTGTTTTCTTTTTGTTCAGGGTTTTTCTGGTGTTTTATTAAAGACTTAAGGGGAGTTTTTCGATTGTATGTTCAGTACAAATGTGATTTAGTCATATTTACGTCATTATGTAAGTAAACTTGATGGCGTTTAAAGATAGGATATGAAACGTGCAAGATTTTGAAGATACAAATAATTTTTAAATGAGGAATTGCAAAAATCGACTTTATAATTTTGTTTGACTATACGGTTGGCGTAGTGGATGGGTAATTGATTGCTGCGCCAGGTCGCGAATTCGATTCCCGTACAAAGCAATTATTTGTATCGCCAATAGTTAGTTGCTTGCTTTATGTGAGTTTAAGTTGGGGAAATTCCGAGCGTTTTTTAAACGTTTTCCCTTTTATGAAAAACACTTTGACTCGTGACAAACACAATTGACAAACACAATTGTTACGTCTATTACATCGTTAATAACAGGTTAGTTATAAGTCAATTTTGATGCTTTGATCAATCATTTAAATCCTCATTCTACCAATCTAATATTAAAGGATTAACAACCCTCGTGGTGCTAATAAAGCGACAGGTAGCTACCCGGTTTACATCGGCTTACATACATGAAATCATCGGCACCTTGCTACTTCGACACCAACTTCCACCGAAGGTCGTAACTCTTGGCGAATGGACAAGGGTTAGGGAGAGAGCGGATTGGAGGGGCTTTGATTTTTACTGAAATGGTCCTTAGGACCATTAAATGAGGCGTGAGAAACAGGACTCCTGTTATTCATACCGTACAATACTTTACTTAATGGTTGGTGGGTTTTTGGGGTAGGAAAAAAAAGGAACTGGCTGTCACAAAATTTTTTTTCGTATCAAAGGTGAATTTTCAAACATATAAATCCAGATACTCCTTAACTACCTTTAATTTGTTTCGTATCGCCATTGACTGCGATTTTGAATATATTTTTAAATACATATAAAAATGGAAATAATTTTAAAGTATTTTTAGGTTTAATATTTTAGGTCGTTAGGTTTTTTTTTTACTTTAAAGCTTTAGACAGAGTTCTAAAGCTATGCTGCTAACAAATTTAGCTTACCAATTTTACTATTCTATCTAGCGAGTTAGAATAGTAAAATTGGTCATATTAATCGGATGGAATTTAAAGAGGGTGGATCTTTTCCTGAAAAACCAAACATTGGTCTTTGAGTACACATCTGTCAAATAATGTTTGCTACCATATGATAGTCCTTTAATTTTAGTTTATTTAAATTTTAGTTTACAGCACTGCAGAAGATTTGGTTAGTATGTTTATTATTTGAATACAAACTATTCAAAGTTTCCCGCTACTACCCGTAACTTGGTCCCTCAATAATGTATATAGGCGGAGAACACAAGGTGTGGGGGTCAATAATAGGAGGTCAAATATTTGAGCGTCGCGTGCGGGTTGATGTTTGTCGAGGGTCATAGGATACACACCCGGGTCTTAGGGTACACCCGGGTATGTACGGGTTATGTTTTTATTTTGTGTACGTAAATAAGTGTAGTGTGATCGGGCGAGAGTTATGTGGGTAGGCTGAATATTTTGAGAGCTTAGAATTTTTTTGGTCCTTAGGTACGGTTTTTGGTGTTAGATGAGTATGAACGCTACTTATTCTTTATAAGATGTCGTAATCGATTTTTTTGGATTCATTTGTTAGCCACCAATTGCTGTACGTAGAAATTGGCTGGTTTTTACAATTAAGACAATCACAGCTGGTTACGGGCGCTTGACAATTTGTAACGTTAACTTTGCATTGATTTCGTTAGCGAAACCTATAGTTACGTAATTAAAAATTATCTTAGCTGTTAAATGTATATCAACTATGATACACAACTTATGTTATATTTCCACACTGAGCATAACATATCCGCCATTTTTTTTTCATAGTTACACTCTCAAAGTGTTGTTGTTTTGTCATCAATCAATAGTGTCTTCTCTTTATTGGGTTAGTGGGGAACTTTCTGTTATGGCTCCCATGTCCCCAAGTCTCCTTATCCCCATGCTCCCATGCATCTATTCTATCACATATTGTGTGCGCAAGTACGACATGTTTGTTTTGATACTTTACGGGGTAAATATTTTTCAAAAGTATCAACAAGTTTTTGAATTTTGATGGTTCTTATAGAAAATTTATGCGTAAAAGAATATCATATTTAGAACTTAAAATTGTTTGTATGGATAAATCCGTTAAAAATAGAGTATAGACTATTAGTTCCGCCTTTTAATACTGTTTATTGCATTATTTACACACATTTTCAAGATTTAACTGTAAGACAATCAATGGATCATCCATGTATTCATTGTCATAAGGTTTTCTTCTAACTCGTCATCATTTCCTTTTGGCTTTTCGCTTCTTACATTGACATGGGATCCTGCTTAACCCCTATCAAATAATATCAGTGATATCAAAAGCCAAAGTTAAATAAAGTAGAACAAGGCATTTTCAACAAACCGCGTACATGTTGCAAACAATTTTAAAACTGTGGAAACAGTTGAAAACTTTGAATTTGGCTTAAAATAATTAGCGTATGATAAAATATGTTTGGCATTCCAAAAAGTTTTAATTTTACACTGAAAATCTATTTTCATGACACCATTTTCTGTGTAAGCCATTATTTTAATATTTGATTATGAATTTAGGGGAAGCCATTTCGTAATTTTATTATTTAAGGCTCGTAAAACATTTAAATTCCAAATTTCTAGATGAATCCACAACTTGTTGCTGTTTTTCCATTTATTCTATTTCAGAAAGCTCAGGTACGAGTAAAAGAGTTTATTTATTTAAACTTTATGCAACAAAAGTACAAAGGCGGACTTAATGCCTTAGGCATTCTGATAGTTCATGTAGATGTGGCAACAACGCAATGTGTATCCGATTTGTGGGAGACCGACTAGACCTAGAAGTTCGACAACGTCTGTCATTGTCTGTCATAACATTGCCGATCGCATGCTAGTGATACACGAAATTGATAAATTCTTCCCTAAAATACCCCGTCCAGAGGATACTTCTTATTTCCTATAAAATAAATGCTGCTCCACTCTAGGAATTTCCCTTGTTTTGTGGGTGTATTTACAAACATATAAACTTACATTCACAAACAACCAGACATGGAACAACTACCTGTGCGCTATAGAATATTTGTCACGTGCGGTAGTCGAATCTTCGACACGCAGCGCAGCATATACAACTTCATCCATCTTCTACATGCTCTAGAGGAGCAAATGAATCCACCTGCTCTAATGTAATAAACAAACCGATAGCTAACATACCTAAATTCAATATTTGCTTAAATAACTTATAAGAACAGACCCAAGCGCCATTGCATATGTATGCGGGGCGGTCCACAAACGGAATCAAATTAATTATGATGAAGTGTTGCACCTGTTGGCAGGACTAATAGCTGGTGGACCGCACTTATTGGAAACGGTTCATGTCGCCCACTGATTTATTAGTGAATTAGTTTGAGAAACGTGATGATTTTACCTAATTGGTAGTGTGAAACACAATGGACTATGATACTTTGAAGTGTATTGCTTTATTCGTTTGTAGTAGTGATAAATAGTCTGTTATATTCAAAGATCAGATTATTTGATGCATGGATTTGCTTAGAATGAAACAGACTTTTGTATCGAATAAATCCAACTGTCCCGAAAATAAAAATTATATAAATATTATTTTATTTGAATACACATCCGTTTATCTTTCTAGAAATCTTTACATTAAGTACAATAAAGATGGGAGTTTCTCTTATGAAAAAAGGTCTTAAAGAATGTTTTTGTCCATTCTTTTATGATTTCGGAATGTTTGAATTGTATGCTTCGAACAAAATTATTTCTAGAAGTCGTTTTTATACCTACCACCTTAGCGAAAAAAGATTTTACATTTTATTGGAATATCCAGTTTCTCGGAATGCTTAAATTGTATGCTTCGAACAAAATTATTTCTAGAAGTCGTTTTTATACCACCTTAGCGAAAAAAAGACTTTACTTTAATATTGGTATATTCAGTTCTTATTTATAATCAATCGTTGTATATGCTTTAGTGTTTGCATTGCGCGGACCTTAGCAATAAATACGATGAAAATGTTGGTCCTTTTACTCGTATTAAATTATATAACAATATGTCGGCCGTTATACCGCAGTTTTAACTAACATGTGTAGCAAAATTGTTGTTACGATGTTCGGAAATAATTGAAGTAACAATGTATTATTGAGCGTAACAAAGGAACAATGTCCGCTGCGGCCTACCGTGAAACCGCAACGAAGAAAGCATTGTTGCAATGTTTTATTATTTTCTCACAAAGTGCGTAGGCATGTGATAAAAGCTTGCCTAGGTGCAGTCATGCAGCACATTATGAATATGTTTTATGCACATTGACAGAAACAAAATATTTAATTTTTTAATTAATATTTAATTTTAATGGGTAGCTCGCCGTCCGATCAAGGACCAAGCCCGGGTCGACGGCGCGTTCTGTTCGCGCGCGCCTCAAAGAGCTGTCTGCACAGGGACGGGGCCCCCAACGGGGCCAACGCCTGCCGGGGTTGCGGGACGTCTTAACAGGATACCGTGGCCCCGGAACGTAAAGGGCAACAGAAGGAACAGGGTGGTTTTTTAGTCAGTAAAAGTCTGACAGTCCCTTCCGCCCCACCCAGGGCGGAAGGAGTCATTTGATGATATTTACCACCACAAAAAAAAGGCTTCGCTCCCGGCCCTTGGCCACTTTCAAATCAAATAAGCATAAGCTATAAAGAAGTTTAAAATTCAATGCCCATTAATAATCAGTAAACTTTTTCAGTGTCACTTTCATACTTGTCGAATCTTTTATAGGCAACAAATTTCAAGTCACCACGAAAAATTAAATATCTAATTTGCCAAAATCATAATTTCTTTTTAACTAATGCCGACCAAATCCCACATAAACAAGAGACATTCGGCAACAGACACCACAGCCGTTAATAACGCTGTGTCGGCGACAGCTAGAGCGCTCTAGACAGTGTCGAGAGGTGTCAGAAAGAAGTGTAGTGCGCAGGTGCGGGCCATAAATAATGGGAGCCTGGCTTGCCGCGGTGTCGCGAAAAATGTTCTGGTGGATATTTAATGCGAGTCTTCTTAGTACATATGCGTTAAGTATGTGTGTTTAAGTCCTTGAGAGGTTTAGCAAACTTTTGTAGTGGTGTCTTGAAATATGGGATCTTAATGTTTATTGTGTCAAATAAATAAGAACTTTGTCTATATTAGGGAGGAGCTAGGTGTGTAGGGATTATACGTGATGTGTTGAAACAGATTAGTGAACATAGTTGATAGTAAGGATAACTGTTTAGGGTTTGTCAGATTTCAGTATCTATACTTATATTATTATGAAGTTGAAGAGTTTTTTTATTTCCGCAAATCTCAGGAACTACTGGTCCGATTTGAAAAAATCCTTTGACATCTTATAGACTATTCGTCGAGGAAGCTTATAGGTTATGTAACATTACGCTACGACACACAGATGTAGAGCAGTAATCAAAAACGTAACTGGCTTAAACCGTGGCGTATTGCTAGATTGTATTATTTTTTGGATAGCATAACAAGAACGTCCTTGGATGGTGGTAAATACTGAGAAGTATTTATTCAACGTCTAGCTTTCGCCTACGCACTTCTGTTCGCCTTTATCTAATCACTTTGACATGTACTTAAGCAAAGCTTAACTTTCATAAAAAAGGTGTTAATAAAACTGTCATCTTAATATCATGTTTATTCAACTAGAAAATCGTTTGAAACCAAAAATATTTTTAACAAAGGCCTGCTAAGCCTAGATTAATTCAACGTAAACACTTCATCACAAGCGAGGGCTTATTTTCAAGTTCACACCAATAAAATAACTCGAGAATTCACCTTCACTTATAAAGCTTCGTCTGATCCCGCACTCTCGATATTTCATCCCGAAAAAAAAAATATTTTTCTTACCTTTTCGAATTCTCTGATGTATCGAAACATGTAATTTATATAGTCGCCGTAACGCCTCCGGAACGATTCGCCGGGGACATCCGGTTCCGTGGCGGCCATCTTAGAAAAAAGTATCGAAAGCGTGTACTGTCATAAATAATTCAGTGTTCCGTATATTTATTTTCACTTGTGAGGATGTGGATAAGAAATTGGAGCGTGGTGATTATGTGGGATGTTTTTGGATGATCGATGGATGTTTTATTGTTATTAAGGTGTTACGTTTTTATATTGAGAATGAAAGAAACAAATAAACGCGTGTTTTATACGGGGATTTTTTGAGCTGTGTATATAGTGACGTCACGTATTCAAATATCATACAAAAAATTCAGTATGTCAGAACAAATTGTAGGCCACAAATGTTTTATTCTATAACAAAAATACCGGGATATTTTTCTCCATATGTATTCACGATTTAACGTTATTTTTTTTAGTCTCATGTTTATAGTGTTACTATCTGATGCTGACTTTAGGACTATCGGTATTCATAACGCAACGTTTATATAGATCTTCGTTCTCCTAATACAAACTAACTTACGTCAAAATTTCTCTCATTTTCAGACGTAATTGTTTTATTTTGGATATTTAAAGCAGATTAATTTTAAAATCTATTTAAATATACGGCTGGACAGTAACGTAAAACATTTGGTCCATTAAATAATTTGAGGTAATTAAATTAATAATCCAGAGATTTTAAATTGGAAGTTCAATTAAAGCAAAAAAATATTCTCAATAACATAAACCTGTTGCAAGTTGTAAACAGATCAAGAAATTAATTGGTAAAATAATTACAAGCTTCAATTTTAAAGTTAATTTAACACATAACAGAATTGAAATAATTACATCGAAAACTTAGTCATTCACAATTAACAATAATTGATTCATTTGCCACAGTTTTCATTTACTAAAATTATAATTTACTAGTCAATTCCATATTATAATGAACCCATTGCCTCGACAAAAAGAACCTTTAGACCCCAAAGGTTATCGCGGAACCCCCAATTGAACCCTAAGACGTTGTCGAACGAGTGAACTGAAAGCAACCGGATCCGGCGGTTACACCGTTTCCGGCCGACGTTCCACCACTGAATTATGGTCCTCTGATCCGACATGTTTTGTTATTATTATGCTTTTATTAATTTTTCTTTTCTTTCCGCGTTTTGAGTTTGTCCTTGAGAACAGATTGTGATTTTATTTATGAGTCGCGATTTGATTAAGTTATTTTTGTTTTCTTGTATGTATTTATCTGGTAAATGGCGCATGTTTTCTTGTATCAAGTTTCCTTTAGGTAAGATTGTTTTAGTACCTACTTAGATTCTGTAGGAAAATATCTGATGGAGAATTTAAAGTGTTGCTTGACTTATTAATTGGTGATTTTTATTTAATTTTTTGCTTTGTCATGTATTCAGTAATAACGTTATTATTAATTACCACGCTTGCTCAAAGGGATTGGACCTTTAATAATACTTATACAGATTTCCTTACGATGTTATTCTTCACCGATGTTATTGATGTCCAAGATACACTTAAAAAGTACATATAATATGAGTCGAATCCGCAACCTTATACTTGAAAGTTGAGCGCCTCAACCACTGGGCCATCACAATATTAAATAAATACACAACACATATAAATCGGAAAAGTCACATTGGTACTTTGAATCGAACCCGCAACTTTCAGGTGGGTCCTAACTACTGAGCCATCACGATATTAATTAAAAACTTCTTATCTACCTTTTAAACATTTGCCACAAACATTAACATACTCTAGAGAATACTAACTCGACAGTTAACTTAAAACGACACTCAGAACTCCAGTGACGTCACATACTTGCGCTCATCTACATATCGCGAATGTATTGCCCGTCATTCACCTACATTCAAGAACTTTCCATCATATTCTTATGTTATGGTGGAACTTGGGCATTAAAACACGCAAACGACGCCATTACGGAGTCTCGCGATAACTCACATGTCGCTGTGCATAGCTTTGACCCACATTTGGGACAATTGGCGATAAGGTCGGATTGAAGATTCGTGATTTACGTTGTTTAATGGGGTTTTGAAATGTGTTTGTCGGTTTTAGGGTTGGTTTTTAGTTAGTGGTTTTTAGTTAGTTGGTGTATTGGTCGCAAGCGCGACTGCTGTGCATGAGGTCTTGGGTTCGATTTGGTCAGGCAAAGTGTTATTGGGTTTTTCCATCAGGAATTTCTCAGTAGCAGCCTCGGAGTCTGGATATGTGCCCGGTTGATGGCAATAGGCTCGCCCCCTATTACATGGGACTATAAACATAACCGGCGAAATGTGGGTGTAATAATGGGTACACCTCTGACTAACCCTTCAGGGATTACAGGCGTGATGTTATGTTATGATTTTAGTTAGTTGCTAACGCTCGCGAACAGAAAAGACTAAGCAATTTAAAAAAAAATACTTTTTCATTTAGCTGTGATTTAAATTGTAAGAATGGATTACGTTTACTAATTAAGTTCACTAACACATAGGTACATGTTACTATAGGAGTAGATACCATATCTGTTCCAATTTATTTATTTAACTAAACGTGCAGATTATGTTTTTGTAATTAATAAACCTTTCGCTTATTTAATTTATCGGAAAAAGTTTTCAATCACGACTATTGTATTAAGTAATTGAAATTGTAAGAACTGACTAATCAAAACTGATAAATCACTAATACATAGGAACATAAGGTTCCATAAATATAATTTTAAAAAAACGTTTTTTAAAGGTTTATTTTAATTTGTTTTACAAACTGCCTCACTGCACTATACTATAGTCATCATTAAATTTTAATATATTAAATGCATCCGTAAAACGTACTGCGAGTTACGCGTATGATTGCCGAACGTGTCTGAGAACCAAGCGTAGTGCACAACGCTTACTACGCTTAATACTTTACCTTATCGAGAGCCATTCATCATACTCCGACAGTGGGTAAATGTACATTGGCTTCTTTGTAGACTTACATAGGTAATGCTCGTAGTCGATTGTCGAAGCAAATGTTATTATAACGTAATGGATTATTGATTGGTGGACATGTTAGGTGGATGGGCTTGCGGCCGTCTACTCGCTTGCTATCTATAATTCTGAGTAGCCTATTGTTTTAGGCTGAGATAATAATGGTTATATAGAAGAATTATGTTTTTTGTCATTCTTAAACGTAGAAATCGTAAGTATTTCTTTATTATAAACGACTAGTTTTCGTAAAAGACAGTGCGAAATGAGTATTTTCAATTAAAAAATCGATTGAATTTACGTTACATTTAATCCGCGCGCTCATACTAGGGCCACTGAACACCGATTTGAACAACTCTTTACTAAGAAACAATTGAGTACAACACAAAGAGTAGCAGAGCGATTAAATCCCTGGTGTCGGCTCAAGATATTATAAGCGGCCCCGATTTAAGTGAACTTTAAACAATACTCGGTTCACACTCACCGATTTTAAGACTTCAACAATAGACCCTTAACACTTGTTGACGCGGTAATCTTACTTTAGGTTGGAAGGTTGCCGTACCTTAGGACCAAAATAATAGGCTTTTATAATGTTGCTTCAAAAATCTTTTTTAATACCTACCTATAGATAATTTACTATAAAAGCCAGCTAAGTGCGCGTCCGGTGTCGGCGACACTTTAAAATAATAATCTTTATGTTAGTATTTTGTTGTTTTACCTTCCAATACACACTCTGTAAAAAATTTAAATATTTTCTTGGTACGGTTAAAGAGATACATCCTTGTGACAAAGGGATAGACAGACAGACAAATGAATGTGAAAAAGCAATAAGATTTTGTAGGGCCTTAGTAAAAAAGATTTTTGGCCAATTGACATTCGATTAGTAAAAGGCAAGTTAAAAAAGTAAATGATTTTGATAAAATTTTCAATACCAGTTTTCATCTTCATCTGTTTTATGATTTAAAGACGAAGTTCACCCTTCGTCAGTATCAGGCATTTGTACCGAAATCTCTCAATCATTCTCCCATCTCAAGTTCCAATATCCAGCCGCTTTGTCCCCCACTAAATAATAGGTTTACTCTCACAAAATGCTTGTCTCATGGCGGCCGGTAATTGCGCCAGATTTTTCCGTTCCCACAAAATAGGTTTTACTGAAATCCTAAATGGTAGGATGGCTTTGCTCCTGATAAGATTACAGATTGTAATAAGCTCCTGAATTTTATTTCAACTGAAACTTAAATGGGATGAAATTATTTCAGTGTTATTTTTTTCCAGAAAATTATATTGGATGGCTTCTTAAACGTTAAGTACGTTTTGTGATGAGTTCGTGAAATGATATTGGATTTTTGTAACATAATCTTATATTCTAGTAGAGAATCTTATTTCTTTGTTTTATTATTTTAAGTAAACCTTGCTATTTTTAAAGAAAATTCGAATTGGAAAAGTCGGTTGAGTAAACTAAGTTGACTTTCAATAAACCTTAACACACATCAATTATAGTAAAAAAAACAAACTTGATTTAAGATAGAGCTTGAACACAAATCTATTTTGCAATAGTTTTAGGCAACTACTTACGCCACATAAAATAAAGGCAACTCTATCATCTTTCCTCTTTGCTTTTCTGCAGATAGACTGACTTGTCAGTAATATTGCCTCCTTTATAAATCACTAGTCAAAATCCAAAATTATGCAACTGGAACCAAAAACGGGATAAAAGTTATTCTATGTGTTAAGCCAGATCAACTTCTATATTTGTTCCAAACACCTAATTCTATTTTGAGAGAGTATCAAACATTCATTTATCCATCCATTAATTCTCATAAACATTCATTGTTTAACTAGTTTAGCTTTCATGTTTTAGCTTTTGCTTTTATGTTACTTTTGTCAATTTTAAAATATTTTTCAACAAACTGTGTCCTACCTGTACCTTCTTCACAAACAAAACAACATGGAATTCTTAGCAAAACTCAGAAATACCAACTCCAAAACTATCATAGCCAGGAAAGGCAAACTTCTCAAACACGCAGAACAAACACAAACTAAATCGCAAGATAAACGGAATCCGCAAAACAATATCTTGGTTGAAGATGGACCCAAAAACAGGGACGCCATCCAACGCCTGTTGCCAGCCTTATTTGCATTTTGCTGATTGATTATTCAATCGGACAGTTGGAGTCCGGACGCCGACACCCCCGGACACCCGAACACCTCAACCCCCGACGGGGCCGGACAGCGGAATTGATTCATAACTAAATGCTAATGGAAATTATGTAGCGGGTCTCATGGCGGGTGATGCTGTTTTTGCTGTTTCATTGGATGTTGTAACTTGATGGGTAATCATGTTGGACATCCTAGTAAGTTTGTAATTAATGTGTTGATAATTTTAGTGTTTTTTTTTTACAAGAACGAGGTCGCAGTGGCTACCACCAGAAAAGCGCCGAGGCAATGAAGTTTGACGAGTTTCGGAGAAATTATTTTATATTGGTTTCCGCCACGAAATTTTTCAGAAATGATCAGCGGGGTAATATGAAAAATACGCAATTTTGGTGGGTGTTGCCTAAAATGGGTGAAGCTTAATAAACATTGTTAATTTCCCAAAAACCTCAATTCATTACAAAATAATCAGCTATTCATTTCAAAAATACTTTTCAACACGATCATAATGTATGAAATATCTGATTTAGTTTTCATGATTTCAGGGTTAGTCCCATAGTAAAAGTTGTTCTTAATGATGAGTACTTTTTCAGGTTTTTGGTCAACTAACAACCACCCTGTAGAAGCTGTTGTTAGAAATTTTGTTTCAAAATTAGCAGTTGGTCCTTCGGTCCTATACCCTTTCCGAGACATACCTTATGAATAATTAAAATGTCAACAATTCCACAAAATTGACAAAACACTAATAAAGATTAAAGCAATTCTACGTTGTTCACTTCGTGGAAAATTTAAATTGAATTATTTCAGACGTTGTACCTAGTGCCTAAGTGGAATAAAATTAAAACAAACATCAAACTTCGTTGAAAGCATCTGCATTGTTAATCAGAAACAAAATTAATATTTTTGTGTTTTATTATGAAAAGTTTTTAAGTCCCTCAGGACTTGTTTTAATTAATCGGTCTTGTGTAAGAGGTATCTGAAGGATATTAAATTATTTTGGGAGCTTATGTGGGAGGTGTCTTGTTACCTCTTATGTGTTATATAATGCTTTAGTGATAAGGTAATTCCTTCTCCCCTTTCATGTAATTCAACATTAGATATATATGCGGGAAATTATTAAATTATGTTTTTGATGTTTTTAATGCAGTTATTTGGACCTACTTATACAAAACGAAATCAACCCACACAATGACAGTTTTGAGAAAAAGCCTTTTTTCTAAAGTGTTCAATAAAATAATTTGCCAAATAATTTCATTGGTCGTTTGTTTTTTAAAATGCTGTCCTCCATATTAAGTATTTATTCTGCATCATGGATTCATTTACAAACATATAAATTCTCATAGACCCGGAACAACTACTTGCAGGCAAGGCATACTAACATTGGTTCTGTGCGGGATTTGAACCACACACACATACACTCAGCGCAGCAGCCAAGCTCAGCCTGCGCCAACCGTGTAGTTGTATACATCATCAACTAGATTCAACTGGATTCTTATGTTTTTGTATATGACGTTCAAATGGCTCCTAATTAAATTAATAATTTGATTTTCACGTCACATTTCTCGCGTCATAAATTTTGATCAATATGCGTCGATGTACTTGTGTACGATTAAACTTGTTTAGATATTTGTTTTTAATGATTTTTGATTATGTCCTCATGTACAATTTTCTGCACCTGCTTTGTTATCTCTTCACCACCTTTGGTTGACTGGTAGAGAATGCCTAAGGCATTAAATCCGCCTTTGTACTTTTTTGTTGCATAAAGTTTAAATAAATAAATCAAGTCACAGTTCCCGAATGCTATTAGCATCTTAAGTTTTCAAAAGAGAGGTATCTATTTATTAAATTCCAACCTTTGCCCTGATACATATCTTGTCGTTTCACGGACACGTCATCGCCTCATCAGATAACGCAGGTCTTAACCTTGAGAGGATAGGATACTCCCATCCCCCATCCCTCTACTATCAATTATGCTGATGGCTCGCGGCGATACAGAGCGGGTTGGCCCAGCCTCAGCGAAGATTGCCTTAATACTCTGAGAATTATACTTGGAGCAAATTGCTACGTTACAGTTTTGATTAAGGAATTTTAATTGGAAAATACGTAAAAGGACTGTGGTGTTGGTGTCGATTCTATTATGCACGATCAAACTTAATTTAGATTATTTCTATCTTTTTCTCTCCAATTAAACAAGAAAAGGACAGGCAAAAATAAGAGCTATCAATTTTAGTTGATCTAAAACTTCCAAACAATTATACTTGTCATGTCAGAACGCATTGATTAAAAACACAAAAAAGTTTAAGGCAAAACTAATTTGACATTTCTAAACTTAGTTCTAAGGTATCACTGTCCTTGTCTTTCACTGTATGTCAGTAAGAGATGGCAATTTTCTAATTTTAGTTTAGTTTGTGATCAAGGGAAAAGGCACCATTGTGTTCTATGTGGTTCCTTATACTAACTAGTTAAAACTAAAATACGGAACGGAAATTTGTTGTGGTTGCATGCCATAGTTGAACGAAAGTTCGTAGCTAAAAGGTTTACGACTTCTGACATCGCCCATTTGTCAAGTTATGGGTCTTAAGAAATTAGATTATACCGTACTTACTTGGTCTGACTCTTAGTGTTACATTACCGTTATTGCTGTATGCTACATGAAACTTACCTGAAAAGACAAAATAAAATGTTGTTAATACAAAAGTTTAAAAAATCTTAAACGTCAATTCAATACTGTAATTGGATAGTAAACAGAATTATCAAATAATTCCAAGAAACTTCTTTCGAAAGAACGAAAACGAACGAAACTTCTTTAAAAAGAAAATTAGATTTTTAGTTGCTTTGAAATCAGTAAATAGTAAGTCAATTGAGTTAGAAAATAGGTGACGTAACAGCTTGCTATTGTCATTCAAAATGGTTTATTCTTCGTTCGGCCCACTGAGTTTCGTCCCACATAAAAAATTCCTGGTTCGTCCTAAGCAATATGCTTCCTTCGTCCCAAATTATAATTTTGAATATTTTATTCTTGTTTCGTCCTATTTTATATTCCTTCTACGGCCCATATTTTTTTTGTATAAGCTAAACTTACTTTTATGTACAATCTGCAAAAAAAATAAATTTAAATATATCTCTTAGTTTAGTTTACTGTTGCTTAAATTTTTAGTTTATGAATGCTGTTTTTTAAAATGCTTGTTTTATGCATGATTGTTAGTAATAATCACAATTTTTTCGACTTTTTGTTAGTACTTTTTACTACCAGGAATGCAGAAATTAACTGGAACTAGATCCTTAAGCGACTTACTACTTAGCTTGATAATGGTTAAAATACAGGTTTTGAAATTGAATTATTTATTGTTTTAAAAAGTACCAGGGTGACAGAAACGAACAGAAGGTAGGCCCCTAAACGATCTCAATAGAAAGGAAAACAAACATATTAATTCACATACACAAACAGCCAGACCCGAAACAACTACTTATCTGTATTTGACGTATTTGTAAAAATTTCAAATACGTATCTTTTTTGTTTGTTGACCGTACCTTTAAAGTACTTGTAATTTGGGACGAATCACCACTTCAATGGTCATATGGGACGAACTAAGATTTTTTTGGAATGTGGGACAAAACTTCGGGACGAACGAAGAATAAATCTTCAAAATATATGGACGAATTGCGTTTTGACAGCTACGCAAAAGTATGTAAATTGTTTGGTGGTGTCTCACAAACAATTTTGTTGGAGTAAATAAATTATATACAGGTAGGTATTTATTTTTGTGAGTAGTCTATCTAGAACATTCTTCAAATGACCTACCAAATAAAAAAAGAATCATCAAAATCAATTCATAAATAGCGGAATAATTGAGTAACAAACATACAAATGAATTAAAGAAATCCATCGATTGGTTTGAAAGTTACGAGGGAATAAATAATATTACAAACAAGCATACAAAGATAGGCGCGAAAATCACAACCCTTTCCATGCAGACGGGTGAAAAAAAACATTCGGTCCAATTGAGAACCTCCTTTTTAAAATGGCTAAAAAATCGCTATTTAATATAGAAATGTCAAAGTACCTAAAGATACTACGACAAAATGCCCATTGCATCTCAAATTGCAAACATGAAAAACCAATTCCATCTCGGTTGACTCAGATCGCCACGCCCCGTCAATGAGTACCAATATCGCGGAAGGCTTTTTTCAATCACTCTGCCGTCCTTGGTTCATGAAAAATTTATATCCGAAGCCGTGAAGCTGCCTCGAGGTCTCCCAAGGCGCGTTATACGCCGAATAACATTAGTTTACGAGCATAGGCGTCGAGAGCTCAACCCAAGAGCACTAAAGTGCTACCAAATTTAATACGGCGCCTTTACAGTATATAACTATGCTGTTATTTATTTTTTCGATGTGTGATGTGTGGCTCGGATTTCATTTCGAAGCCCTTTTTTTGTTTGGTTTTATATTTGAGGGTTTATTGAGAATTCTCGTCTTCGATATTGCTGTATGTTTAAGTGACAAAATTAAACAACAACTGCCTCGACTGCCTCGTTGTTCTTGTACATGGACATAAAGCGCAATTGTCAGTGGAGGTATGCATAGAGGGTAGTATTTTCATAAATAAATATTCATCTTCAGTTAGAACATCAATCGAAAATGCGTATAATGTTGACCGCTTCGTTGGTCTAGTAGTTGCAAAGCGTAACTGCTGAGCATAAGGTTTTGGGTACGATTCTCAGGTCAGGCAAAGTGTTATTGGGTTTATTCATCAAGAATTTCCTGGTAGCAGCCTCGGAGTTTATACATATTTGTGCCCGGTTGATGGCAATAGGCTCGCCCCTTATTACATGGAACTTAAATATAACTGGCGAAATGTGGGTGTACATTTGTACACCTCTGTCTAAACCTTCGGGGATTACTAGCGTGCAATTATTATGTTATATTGTTTTTATTTACATCGCAAAACACAATGTCATTTACTACAATATTCATAGTCAAAGTAAACTTATTCTCAACCCAGTTTCCAAGTGAAATTAATTCAAAGTAAATACAAAAATAGATAACGTCAATTTTCACAACGCCTTCAAAATTTTCCCTTTTGAACTCCCCGAGGGCAATGGTGGAAATATTTTAATTCTCTCTAACTCGACTCCGAAGGCAAAGATTGAATTATTGAAGGCGAGAGAGCGTTAATTGTTATTAATGTACTGGAATATTAAGATATTAGGAGAAAGGACAGGTAAATGTTGACGGGAGGGAGCCACGGTTGATTGCGCGACGCGTTTTACTTTCGAAGAAGCTTATTTCCTTCTGTTCAGAAATTAAGCTGACTCCCCATTTCGTTGCGTGGTCGCAAGGGTGATTGCTGAGCATGAGGTCTTAAAGTGTTATTGGTTTTTTCCATCAGGAATTTCTCAGTAGCAGCCTCGGAGGCTGGATTTGTGCCCGGTTAATGGCAATAGGCTCGCCCCCTATTACATGGGACTTAAATATAACTTGCGAAATGTGGGTGTACTAATGAGTACACCTTTGCCTAACCCATCGGAGATTATAGGCGTGATGTTATGGTGATGTGGATATTATTAAAGCTGACTTCCCCTTTCGTTGCGTAGTCGCAAGTGTGATTGAAGCTTGGAGGGTCTTGAGTCTGATTGGGTCAAGTGTTAGTGGGTTTTTTCATTAGGAGTTTATCAGTAACAAGCCTGAGTTTGAAACTTGGTGGTGTGATATCGTTGTGCCTAGGAAAGCACGCGAAGCTGTTGATCCTGCGTCTGATCTCTCCCCGGTCTTGTCAGATTGCCGTACCATAGGAATAAGAGAGTCAAGTAGGTACTTTATAATATTTCCTGAGTGCTTAGCTAGTTTCCATTGAGACTGGCTAGTGTGACCGAAAGTCGGTTGAAAGAATATTGCTATTAAATTGGAGTAGGTACTATTTAAACTTTAAATAAGGATATTTACGTGATTTTCCCTGCGCCATTTTAAAGCACTAACATAAATAACGTATTATAAATCTGTAATTGATGAGCGACATTTTGTCACTATTATGCTCATTGAACCGTTAATTTAGCAATTGAAATTAAATTTTCGATATCAGCAGTAACACATTATGCTAAAAATAATATTTTTTATTACTTATTACTCATTAAAAGCTTGACAGTAATAAATAATGTCCCATAATCAGCAAAAAATCAGAACACGCCCCACAATTTCACAGATAATAAAACTTGTTGGACTCACTTAACCTGCGTAATAGATTATTTTTAAACTGTGCTTGAACGAGAAGTTCGCGCCAAATTACACTAGAAAAAAAAAGAAAACCAGCCAAGGACAAAAACTTTAATCATACATCAAGTTACGAAACAAAAAAAGAAACCCTCACGTACAATTTTGGAAAATAATGAACTAACCGGCCAGTCTCTTCGCGGGTCGTTAGCGAAAATTGGAAACTTTCGTAAACTGTTCCGTGCGTTACCGAATGATCAATGGCGGCAGTGTGCTTATTGAGTTTTGTTTTGTTCGACGTTCAAATGTATTTTTGGTGGCTGTTTTTTAAGGTGGGCCAATTGGCTGTTAGCTTGTTTGAATTTGGAATTTTTACTTTTGTTTTTTTTTCTCCGATTTTAATGCCAGTCAATATTGTTATTTATAATAAGGTAGGTGATACCACCCATCAATTGACGTACTGTTTATGACCTGTCATAACGCGATTCTCCTATAGTTTTGTGTGGCAAAACACAGCTGTGACGTCACTTTTCCACCGATTCAATTGATTAACTATTTATTAATTTGAAAGTAATGTAATCGAGTTTTTAAGGATATAAAGTGTTTTTTTAGAGAAGTTATGTCTTGGAATTATTGGATATCGGTGTAAACTACCCAATTATATATCTACACTAATATTATAAAGAGGAAAAAAAATATTTTTGTTTGTTTGTTTGTAATGGATAAACTTAAAAACTACTGGACCGATTTTAAAAATTCTTTCACCATTAGAAAGCTACATTATCTGCGAGTAACATAGGCTATATTTTATTATATTTTTGCGCGGAGGAAGCCGCGGGCAAAAGCTAGTTGGATTATAATTTAGGCATTTAAATGCTTCAATTAACTAAACTACATGGTAGCTATTAACTTCCTTGTATTAGAAACCACGAGTTCAGTTTCTAATCCAAACAGTCTGGATACACACTCCTTATGTTAGCAAATACATGAAGGACTCGGCTAGACTCGGCTGTTCTCGGCTATCCTCGGGTCTGGAGGGTGCATGTAACGGTGTCATTAACGGAAAGTTAATCTCTGTCGACAATACCTCTGTTTATGGAGGACTCGGGAACATTTGCATAGAGGATGATGTTAGTGTTGCCACTGTAAATATTGATGCAGTGCGAGTATCGCTTAGATGTGTACACAGCGGTTACTTGCTGGTATTTTTATGTGTGATTAAATTGCTGATATATTTTAGCAATAGTATTATAAAATATTTTTTTGGCGGGTGCAAAGTTAAGCCAAAATGGGATGTGAAAAATTTAAATACGGGGTAAAAGAGAAATCGTAACGAAACCTTTTTTCATGGATTCAGTAAGTACACATAATGATAGACCACTAGCGGTATAATTTTTCGTCGGTAATTCAAAAAACTATTTTGGGGGGGTTCTAGGATGGGGTGCCCCCCCACCCCGTCCTAGAACCCTCTAAGATGGGGGCTCTGGAATAGTGTGTTATTTGGTATCCAAGTTTAAATTAATTAAATTGAACCAAAACCTATTAAATTAAATTTGGAGTAAGTATGATTTTTCAATATCAAGAAAAAATAAAAACCTCTATGGCAATTTTTGAACCAATTCAATTTTCGGCCTCCAATAAATTACAAACAACTAATTCTACTCAGCTCCATTGAATATTTGGGATAGGATGAGTGCATTGTTTGCTTTGTCAGTTCAATTAACAAATTACGGGCAGGTACGCTGCTTGTGACAGGTCAGGCCCACAATAATACGGACAAATCTAGAACATTTCACATTAATATAAGCCCACGACATTAACAATAGATAGACATTTAATTATTAATCATTAATTAATTATTATTAGTAGGTTGGGACTTAAACATAACTGGCGAAATGTGGGTGTACTAATGGGTACTCTGCTTAACCCTTCGGGGATTTCAGGCGTGATGTTATGTATGACGAGGTCGAATTTCTATTCAATTCAAGTGTTTAACTTACTCGAATATTTAAATTAAAACCAACTGCCTCGTTGGTCTAGTGGTCGCAAACGCGGCTGCTGTGCATAAGGTCTTGGGTTCGATTCCCAGGTCGGGCAAAGTGTTATTGGGTTTTTCCCATCAGGAAATTCTCAGTAGCAGCCTCGGAGTCTGGATTTGTGCCCGGTTGATGGCAATAGCTCGCCCCCTATTACATGAGACTAAAAACATAACTGGCGAAATGTGCTTGGACTAATGGGTACACCTCTGCCTAACCCTTCGGGGATTACAGGCGTGATGTTATGTTCAGTTTAAAAACTGTGCAGAGACACAGAAAGCGATGTTTAAACGAGCTTGGTAACGCAACAATAACGTTATTTAAAACCTACCGCGTCCCAATCAGTCCCAACTTAAACAAATATTATGTATAAACACGACCAATTAATATTGACACACAGTCACATCAACTATTCATGTCACACAAGCTCTATTTAAATCGGTCGGTAGTAAATATATTTGTATTGCTATAACAAATCATTTTGAAGCTGAATTTCATTGCGGCGCAGAGTGGTTTACTAACATAACGTACTCAAAATGACATTGTTAACAACTGCGATTTGTTCACGCAATAGTCATCCGAAATGCACCGGTGTTTAGAGCCAAAATTGCTTGGATGTGTGTGAGGATATGCTTGTTTGAAAATGATGATGTTTATTATTCAATTTTGTTATTATAGACAACAGTAAACCGATTGTAAGGGATAAGACTCGCTAGATCGGGACGGAGTTGCGTCTATAAATTATTAACAAGCTGTTGGTCAAGATAACATCCTCGACTTTGTAAGCTGTTTCAATAAATGCTGCGAAAACAGTAAACAAGCCTTACTAATTAACATTTCTCTAATCAAACCTTAAAGCGGCAAACACCTTTAAAAGTTCAATCAATAAGTCAAATAAACTCTTAGTTAAAAATCAAAACCTTTTGGTGTAAACACTGAAGTCTATTTACCATGCGAACCGTAAATAAAAAGTCGGGCTTCGAAGCAATATCGGGCTCTGTCAAAGCTCAAGAGCGGAACTTGGAAAAAAAAGGGAAAAAGAGGAATCAATCGACCTAGCCCGATAGCGGCCATTAAAATATCGTTGAATTTCAAAAGGTGGAGACGTTCGAATCTCGATAGTTGGTCGATGCCAAGACGTATCGGCCGAAATGGACTTTTGATGTAAGTTCCGAACGCACTCGCGGTTCGAACGTTCATTTCGATTTTCAAAAACTTGAACATAATGGCTGAATGAGTGGAGTTCATATTCAAAAGTTTGAGTTCTTAAAAACATATTTTAATAAGCTAAAAGATTTTATTTTGCCAGTTGTAAGGCCCCGAGTATTGAGATAGATTGGCACATTCTTAAAAGTGGACGTTTTTTTACACAATTTTCGACTGATGCTACTACTATATTCTTATAATAACAAAAAAAAAATGCATAAAATACCATCAAAAAATACTGTAGGAGTAACTCCTCGGGATATTATCAACAATATACAAGTTAAACGATGATAGGTATCTACATGGATAATTATTGGAACTCAAGTAAAAACCTCCCATCGACTATCAAGTTCTATCGTTCTATTTGAATTTAAAACAGTGTTTATTTCATCATTAATATGAATTAATCAACTAAAAATAAGGTTGGATATTTATAAACCAGCCAATCTAAACAGTACTAGCACTCTCCCTGCGACTTTATTTGCGTGATTTCTCTTACAGATACCTAATTTTTTTATTATAAAATATAGCCTATAGCACTCACTGATAACGTAGCTTTTAATTTGCGAAAGAATTTTCAAAATTGGTTCTGTAGATACCACCACACAAACTATACCTCTATATAATATTAGTCTTCTTCTTCTTCTTCTTATCGTGTGGGCAGTAAGGTCTTACGACCCTACATACCCTAGTGTCAGAATTTCTAAACCGCCTCAAGGGCCTCTGACATCGTTTGAGTGGAACAGTAAGTCCAGGTTTCCTCACGATGTTTTCCTTCACCGATGCCAGTGATGTCCAAGATAAACTTTAAAAAGTACATATGAATTGAAAAATTCATTAGTACTTGCCCGGATTGAAACCCACAACCTCATGCATGAGAAGCGGGCGCCTTAACCACTGGGCCATCACGACACAAATAAAATAATAATAATATTAGTATAGGAGTATAGATAAACCAAAAGTCCTTCACAAACTTCAAAATACCGAAACTAAAAATCCTCAGCTAGAAAAATAAGAGTAATCCCAGACACTACAGGGCACAGTTCATTGGTATCTGTATTTTTCACCCGACTGGTCGTATCCCCTTAAGACGGGCTCCGAAGCCCGGCTAACGAAGGTGCCAAGTCGGCCGGATAATGCCCCTATTCTGATATTCCTAACTTCGGAACCCCGAATATTTTTCCAAAAGATTCGCGCTGAATAAGATTCGTAAAAAGTTCTGCTTTGTACGTGCAGTGATTTGTAAAAAAGTTTTTATTTGTTTTTTTTTTCCGGTTTTTGGTTGAATGCAAGCCTCTTTGCGTGTCATGGAGGGTAAGGAAACAAAAAAAGTGGGGTATTTATTTTGGTAGAAACTTTTATCTATAGCAACAATGACAAAACTTTATTGAAAAATATATTTTTTCTCAAGATTTAGACTAGGAAGCGATACGAGCGAATACTATACAATCGACTTTGTTAAATCTATGGACGCAGTAAAAGCAAATTTTTTAGTTAAATTTACATAATATTAACATTTAAAAAAATAGGTTTTGTTAATGTGTACCTATAGCATAAAAAATAGACATGTCTAATGTCAATCGATAAAAATGATGTATGCAAACAAAAAGTGCCGACACCACCAACAATTAACTCGAGATTAAAAATTCCATCACTCCCTTAACAAAACACATAAAAAATACAATTAATTCACAACTAATGAACACATTAACATAAGAATTCAACATATTACTTGTAATTAAGAAATTAATGTAGCTGCCATTGCGTTAATAAAAATTGATGAGTGTCAGACGCATTTCTTGGCCGCCATCTTGAAATGTGCTTGTCGCAATAAAACATGCTGATTGCTACCGTTGTAAAATTAATTGCCCATATATTACTGTCTTGTAAGTTCTTGTGAAGACAAGCTGTAATTATAGAAGAGAATTTGACTGCAGTCTGCAACGTTTACGATGAGAAATGTCAAAAGAAAATAGCGTACTATCGAACTGTAATTATTGGGCCTATTTTATGGTGGGCTATTATGTATGTAAAGTTTTAATTTACGTGTCTTTCTTTGTAAGTTAATAAAATCTATTAATAGTTGTCTGGATGTCATAGATGAAAAAGCCATTGCGATTGAAATATTTAGTGCCAACGGCCATTTTTAAAAGCTTTCTCATTTGTTAGCTACATCGTCTTCGCATTCAAATAAATAATATTGTATTTTTTCAAAAAGTTAGTATGGAGTTTCTTGTCCATTATTTTTAATAAAAAACTGCTTTTTGGAAGGGGGCCATGGGATTTTTTTTTCTTGAAAATAAAAGAAAAAAGAACGAATGAAGAAGAAAGACATGACTTTCAAACTTATTGAAGTAAATGATTTGACTTTGACTAAGAATTAGCAAGGATTTTAATATTTGAAAATTAAACGGTCACATTTTTCCTTTCCCTCATAAGCAGTTCATATAAGCATTAAATAATAATTATAATAGCATGTCACTACTGAACTCACAAAAAAATCGTCTCCACAAACTATAATCTTCACTAAAACTAAGTAACACTAATACATTTCAGAATAACGCTCCAGTTCGCTCTTCCGCGTACACCGTGTGGACGAACGGCGCTGCGGCGTATTCTTAGCTAATTGTAAACCACTCCGCGATGGTACGCCATGAGCCATGGATGCTTTATGACCCTGGAAAGCGTTAGAGAAAGGATCGTTGTTCGTTCAGAATCTAAATACGCTCTAAAGTGGGCATTGACTTCACAGCAGAGAACAGGTTAGAGTACATCGTGTTATATTTTAGTCAACCAGATTTATAGTACATAGTAAATAGAAACTGACTGTCTTATTGGTCGAGTGGTCGTAAAGGGCGACTGCTGAGCATGCGGTCTTGGGTACAATTCTCAGGTCGGGCAAAGTGTGATTGGGTTTTTCCATCTGGAAATTCTCAGTAGTTCTCGTCGCTTTGGAGTTTGAATTTGTGCCCGGTTGATGGTAATAGGCTCGCCCTCTATTATATGGGACTTAAAAACATAACTGGCGAAATGTGGGTGTACTAATGGGTACACCTCTGTCTAATCCTTCGGGGATTACAGGCGTGATGTTATGTCCAACTAGATATCGAAAGGAGTCTTATTTCAAAAGTATTTTACCCGACTGCCTGCATAAGATATTTAAAAGAATTTGGTCATTTTTGTAACTTAACTTTTGAAGAAGAAATTAAATTTCAAACAATTATTTACGATTGCATATAAAATATTTTGTTTTAAATTAAGAATAACTGGTAAACAATAATAAAAACAGCATTTCAAGAAAACTTTTATATATTTTTTTGCGATCTGTATAATTAATTAAGGACCCATGACAAAACTACTTCGTCGTAAAAAAACCGTTATCCTCACAAAAGCTGATGATGAAGACATCTGTTCGCGTCACCATTTCATAAATAACTTATATTAATTCAGACTTTCTTTTGAGTGGAAGAATGAAGGAAACGAAAATACGTTATTCGAATCAACCGCCATGACAGGACGTTTGTGGTTATTTTGTTACGTCGTTTTTGGCGGGAATTCTGACAGCAAAATGTGGGTCGGGAGGAGTCAAATTGTCCGCCATTATGGAATTGAATCGACGTAACGTTTCATCAACGTTACTTCTATGATTGAATTTATTTCGGATCCTTTAAGAGTTGGAGTAAATATCATGTTGATTCGTGCTTACGAAGTGAGGGAGGAAAATTGTATAATATTTTGACGTTTGACGGTTAGTCTATTTTACTTACATTTCTTGGTGATCAATGCTCGTGCCTTCTCTTTATGAGAAGAGGCTTTTGCCCTGCAGTGGGACAATTATAGACTGTTATGCAATAGTATAGCTTCATATCAGTAAAATAATTTTTGTAATGAGACCTTTTGAATTGAGAGATGAGAATTTTTGAATTTTGAATTACAAAAATTCTTTCCGCAAGTACCGATATTTGCAGAAATATTTCTTACATGGAAATTATCTCTCACAAACGAAAAACAAAAGGTCATGAAATAATATGACTCTGTGCTTATTTTATTCAATTCAAATACTAAAAAAAAAAACTGTCAATTTTAACAGCGATTAAAAATTATTTGCAATATAAACACGAAAAACCGATCAAATACGACTCAATTTTGTTAACACCATAACATACGTTCGAATTTAGAACATCGCTTTTTAATCACATCGAAAATATTCGAATAACGAACTGGCAACTAGGTTTTAATTGAATTTATTCACGTCTCACATGACGCGGTAGGGTGAGCGCCCCTGCTGCCGGACTGTGCAATAACACGTCCGAGGGGCACTGTAATAGAAAGCGTTTTGTGGTAATAATCGGATAATAAATATAGCGGCGCCGACGACGGGTACGTCCACCCTATTTTGTAAAGTTTGTTTTCCTGTGTGAGTTTGAATTTTATGAATGTTTATGTGTTTTTCGTTGGGACTAAGGGTACAATACGAGAAGTGTTTGAAATCACTTGAGGGTTTGAGTTTAAATATTGTAATGGGTCTCAAGTATTGGAGCAAATGAAAAATACTATGCGGTTTTGCGCCACAAGTACATGTAAGCAAGAGTTAGATCAAAAAAAAATTACCCGCCGCGGGACGCCCGGTAGATGTGAAATATCTCAGTAATTTTTTTAATTTCATATAATTAAAAACCAAAATCCAATAAGAACTAGTTAGGTAAACTCATTATGAAGCCACGAAGGTATAATATATACCGTGTTACTGTCTGTATATTGGCGAATTATCGACTTTTCATCACGACATGCCGTTTACCGTCACGACATCTGAGTCGGTTTTGCTGCCAAGGCGCGACAATAGATGTTTCAGGTCAAAAAATACTGCGAAACATAAACAAGTAAATAACGCTCACATAACACAACATTTGCAATATAAAACGAACAAAATATAGCATCACAAAACGACAAAGAAGCCTTGTTAACTTCCGTACAATGATTCTAGTACACAACACAACCCAATTTAATTAAACCAGCATGTAAAACATAACCTAAATAATCTGACATCATAACCTACTAAATTTAATTTGCACCGACTATACCATGTGACGTATTTTATAGCTGCAGTTAATATTCGCTTCGCTTGCAGTGAACGGTCGGCATCGCTTCACGCACTGTCGGACTATGTCGGGCTCTAGTTACTATAAAACATGTTGTAATTTTAATTTACAATTGTTTTACATTTTAACCAATTTATCTTTTAGAAAATGTGTGAATTAGCCTAGGAAGTTATGTTAGAGAATTTGTATAATTTTTTCGATTGAGTTGTTTGAGGTAAAAGTTTGGTTTCTTGTGTTCTACTGGCATTAAAAGAATTAATTTTAATAATTTATGCTTTTTGGTATTTCTACTAATTAGTTAATATAATTCTGGTCTTCATTTTTAGATTTTTTTGTAGTCTACGTGAGATTAGAACTTTCATTGTGAAGCTGTTTGTTAATCATAATTGTTCTTTATTAAAAAAAAAAAATTAACAATAGGCTCGCCCTCTATTGCATGGGACTTAAACATAACTGGCGAAATGTGGGTGTACTAATTGGTACACCTATGCCTAACCTTTCGGGGCTTACAGGCGTGATATTATGTATGTAATTCTAACAATATTATGCCTTTTATCTTCAAGCAACTTTGCTCTCGTCTAGCCTGTTTAAAAAGAAATTTAAAAATGGAATACCGTTTAAAAACAACTAGAAAAAAGCAGCCATGAACGTGGCAGCGTATTGTTTTAATTTTATAAAAAAAAATAGAGACAAAATAAAAAGACAGTTACAATAAAAACGACAATTTCGGCATAAAGGCTGGACCTCTCTCGCGATACGTCGACGACATAAAAATAAATAAACCCGTTGTTCCCGATAAGATAATGCTAGGCGACAATTAAGTTAAACGGCCGATGTCCCAGGCAGACATCGGAAACGCGTTTTCCCCGGGTAATGTGCGAAACAACCGACGGCGAGCGAAGTGCGCTTCACCTACGATTGAATTAAGGACAATGTCCAGTATTGTTGCAAGTTCTGATATAGCAGAGAATGTGTGTATCTGGTGGTGACATGAGGAAAATGTCGGGAAAGAATAATGAAACGGACGGATAATGCAGCTCGGAGGGAAGCGAGGAAGCTTAAACTATCACGAACATGAGGAACGCTTAGACAAATGAAAATAATCTATAGTTTCAGGGGAAGAGAGTAACTTTTAGAAATTCCTTTTATCTCGCTCGTCTATTTTATCTTGGGATTGTATCGATAGCGCGCTTTATACTAAAGTAGATATCATATTTTAGTCAATAAGTATTTCAACATAACATCACGACTGTAATCCCCGAATGGTTATGCAGAGGTGTACCCAATAGTACATCCACATTTCGCCAGTTATGTTTAAGTCCCATGTAATGGGGGCGAGCCTATTGACATCAAACCGGGCACAAATTCAGACTCCGAGATTGTTACTGAGAAACTCCAAATGGAAAAACCCAATAACACTTTGCTCGACTTGGGAATCGAAACCAAGAATGTTCGTATTATCTCGACAAAATGCATGGATATACCTACAGAGTTTTGCGATTTCAAGGTGTTAAAACATGAATACTATAAAATTGACAATCAAATATAGCCAATTTACGCGATTTAGAAGTTCACACACTTTAAAAGAAGTGTTATTTTATTTTTAAATATGATTTTCTGTTTTTTAATTGTTTAATAATTGTTAATACTAGCTTTAAGGCCTATGTAACATGTATTATACACATATTATACTTATATGCAAAGGAATAAAAATGAAAATGAATTTCATGGTTAGTAGGTATATAAGATTTTTTTGCGTGCTGTTTAAAATATCTACCTAAAAAAAATATAAACCATAAAAGTAAGTTCCTCCTTTGTTTGAAGAGGGGTCCCCCCAAGTGGTAAGTTTTTTTTTAGATAAACAATACGTGACCATACGTAAATACAACTATCTACAAATACCTACATTTATCTACAACTGCGTAGTACCTACCTATAACATGCGTAACTTGTACACACGACTAGAGGGGACATCGAGCTCCGTACGCGGGGGAATTCCGATCCCCTGTCCCCTGTACATCTGCCGGAACCAGTGACCTTAAGGAAAAACTAACTATTGTTTAAAAGACCCCTCGCCCTGGAGTTGGGGCTATTCCTCAGGGCCTGGTCTCCTGTCTGCTTGTTTAAAGAGTCGGGGATACGTGATCAATCAGGTTTATACCTTTTAAATTCTAGTCTTGATAAACACTGAGACAGAGACAAATATTTGATCAAATAAAACCAAAATCAAATAAAAAAAAATTGTAAGTGATTAATTTTGTCAAATTTTTTGTCAATAAGTAGGTTACTTATATAAATATGTTACTTACTTAACAAGATCTGGTCAAAATACGTATTAAACTTCAAAAAATAATCAGCTTTATTTATTTAAAATCAATAAAACTATGATTGTCCGGATTTGTTCGGTCCTTTACAGCATCGAACCTACAACCTCATGCATGCAGCATGAGAGACTGCCTTCGTCACTGGGCCATCACAATTCTTAATATTCTTTTAATACATAATATATAATGCTTGTAGGAAACAAAAATCTCATCACAATTACATAAAATTACATCCGTGTTTCTGAAAAGCTTTCTGAGAACAGGCTACTTAAACAAACACAAAAAAGTAGGCTGCCATGTCCATCTGAGATAACAACGTTGTTAATATGTTTTTGTTCTAAACTAGCGACTCGTCCCGGCTTCGCACGGGTACATATACATAGACCTTCCTCTTAAATCACTCTATCTATTGATGAAAACAGCATTAAAATCCGTTACATAGTTTAAAACATCTAAGCGTACAAACGGCAGAAAGCGACTTTGTTTCATACTAATGTAGAGAATAACTGATTATATAATATGAATAAAATGTACGTCCAACTACTTTATTTCTCGTACATAATAAAGATTTGGCCGGATTAACAAGATTCCTTTCATAAAAGGCGCGATCATTAATAATGTACGCGAATTACGTATCTAAAATAACATTTCCAACATTAATTTTCTTTTATTATTTGCTACAAAAGTGTATTATTAATCTGTTGACGCATCGTGTGAAAACTAACAATATGGCGGATGGTCACAATAGTACCACGTCCACACGCAGTGACTTTGTCAAGCGGTATTGATCGTATAGAATATTAGTTTAGGGTCCCTTGGGTAACAGGGGGACTTGTGTGAAATTGATGCTATTATTGTGCGAAATGGTTAGAAATGGAAGCCACGTGACCGATGTGGCAGCTGTACCGACAAATATTTTGCTTCATATCGACCGATTTACAAACATTTACATAATCAACACTGTTTAAATTAAATGAAAATAGTATCAGGAAGCGGTGGTACACGCAAATATTTAACCTAATAAAATAATTTTATGATATAGGCAGAAATTCCAAAAAGTTCCGTTTTAGATAATAAAATAATAAACCAATCTAAATAAATATATAGGTACTCCGGTGTTACGTAAATCCTTGAGAGCTTCCATTAAAACATCTGTGTTTACTTCAAATATAAACAAAAAATATTACCTATTAAAACATTTATGAACGGAATAACCTAAAAAAATAATTTCATCAACCCTTAGCGGCCGTCGGATTAAAGAAACAAATCTTTACAACTTTTACGGCGAAAGATTTTCATCTTAAATAAAAAAAAAACAATCCGGAGATTACGTCAGAACTTGTAATCAGAGTTAAAAACAGCACAGTTGAATATTTTAACACCGGCGTAAGGTAGGAAACTAAAGTTCAACTCAAATCCTTTGTTTAGATGAGGATTACCAGTTCGCTTATCAGCTGCAACAGTGAGGCTTTTTTATACTCGTCTAGTTTCAATTAAGCGTCGGTTAATTCCGGTGCTAAGTGCTCGGTTTAAGTCGCGACTTAATTTATTTCCGGCCGCAATTTATGTCCAGGATTAATGTAATGAAAGTCCCTCGGCAGGTCCCGTGCTAATTGCTACTCCCGATTGTCTAAACAAAAATAAGGGGACGCCTCAAGGAATTTATCGTGACAGGTATCGTTAGCGTTTTAAATGGTGAAGAGTAACGCTCGTTTAAGGTTATGTCGCACAGCTTCTAGGTTGCATAACATAACATAACATCACGCCTGTAATCCCCGAAGGGTTAGGCAGAGGTGTACCATTAGTACACCCACATTTCGCCAGTTATGTTTTTTAGTCCCATGTAATAGGGGGCGAGCCTATTGCCATCAAACGGGCACAAATCCAGACTCCGAGGCTGCTACTGAGAAATTCCTGATGGAACAACCCAATAACACTTTGCCTGACCTGGGAATCGAACCCAAGACCTAATGCACAGCAGTCGCGCTTCTAGGTTGCCTTAATTATAATAATACCAGCCTTTTATCATCTGTCTGCAGGGCAAAAATCTGTTCTAACACAGAAATCACGAGCATTGATCACCACGCTAGCTCAAGGCGGATTTCAGATTTAAATTAATTGTATGTGTTTTCCTTTATTGATGCCAGTGATGTCCAAGGTATATATACTTATAAAGTAAGTACATATAAATTATAAAAGGCACATTGGTCTTGTCCAGTATTGAAACCAAAGCCATAGATTATGAGGTGGGCGCCTTAACCACTGGGTCGTTACGACATTACAGCTTAATTATTGACGTTTAAAAATTTACACAAACGATCAGTAACGGTTGTTTAAATTATTAAAACAATACTCCATTTTGAAACAAAATAAAAGTAAATGAGCAATCAAAAAGCTTTTTAACGGTAAATAAAATTCATATATTCGTCTAATCCACATAAAAAGGGTAAAATGTTCGAATACAACGCAAGTACTCTCGCAATACAATCAACATTACACACGCGGCAGCTGCGGAACCCTAAATTACGGGCCGTTTACTCGCAAACGAAGGGTTCCTTACATGAAAAAAAAAGAAGAGAAATACAAGACTAAAATTGACAGTTTAATCTGTGAAGTGAATGGCGAGTGTCTGAGTGGGGTGTGTTGTATGCTCCGTAAACGTTAAAACAGTTATTTGTTTTATTGGATTAAAGAGGGAAGTCTGGCTGCTTTTTCTAACTATTTTGGGGGCTTCCAGTCTAACCAGATGCAGTTGATTGCCAGTATTTTACATGGAGTGACTGCCTATAGATCTGACCTTCACACAACCCAGTAACTGGGTAATACGAGAGCCCTTGGTAAGACTGGTTCTTCTGACGACTGTCACAGATCCACGTATGACAGCCGGGGCCAACGGCTTCACGTGTGGAAAGATGGTCACCCATCCACGAACCAACTCCGACTAACGTAGCTTCACCTGATGGATCAACCAGTGCGGCTGTTGTTACTTAGCCACGAGCTCCTAAAGAGGGAAGTTTTTGAGAGAAAATCACACAAGTATTGATACGGAAGAGAACCTACAAATAAATACGTCCCTGTGGAGTTGTCAATACGATGTTCTTAAAAAGAACAGACACGAATTCAGCCAGTTATTAAAATACTTTTCATTAAAAACTATTATTAGTAACGTTCCAAAACGGTTAACCGAACTATTTTCAAATAAACTTTGTTCCATATTTAAATAGTCCGATTTAGCTTTAAAATTAAGGTACACGACGTACTTTATTACGGATCGACCCAAAATTAACATCGGAAACGGAATTCATTAACATTATATTAACCGCATAACCCCGATACGATTTACAAAAAGATTGTGAACAGTCACCTCACGATATTCCGTGAATATTTCAAATCTTTTTACGGTTTTAGAAAATGATATTTGTTACACTAAATTGTTAAGATTATACCTAATAATAATATCCGCATTTTATTGTCCCACTACAGTGTACTTAAATGCATCTTCTCATACAGAGAAGGCACGAGCATTAATCACTATAATTGTTCAAGGTGAATTGGGGATTTCAGACTTTATTAGTAGATGGTAGAATCTAAAATCGGAAGATCTGAAATCCCCAATTCATATTTTTCACCCTCGTTAATTTACGTCGTTAATTAGTGCTCCGCTCCCGTGTGTCCTAGCGTGATGTTATGAAGCCTATGCTATTCCTACTGAATATGGCTATGCCATGCAAAGTTTTTTTTCCAATCGAACCGGTAGTTCTAGAGATTTAATTAGCGCGTTTAAATAAGCAAAAAAACTAAAAACCTTCATATTTATTACATAGGCCTAAAAACATAACTTGCGAAATGTGGGTGTGCTAATAGGTACACCTCTGCCTAACCCTTCGGGGTTTACAGGCGTGATATTATGTTATATTTATTACATTTGTATAAATAAGTCC
Organism: Hoplodrina ambigua; assembly: GCA_949774945.1. Classification (NCBI taxonomy): domain Eukaryota; kingdom Metazoa; phylum Arthropoda; class Insecta; order Lepidoptera; family Noctuidae; genus Hoplodrina; species Hoplodrina ambigua. Next base: position 2,212,766 of record OX458969.1, on the reverse strand, counting down.
ACTGATGATGTCCAAGATGAATTTAGAAGTAACTATAAAGTCACATTGATACCTTACCTCATTCTTAGGACGCGATCTCTGGGTCATCACAACAATATCATCCTAAGTACTTAGTACCCATTTTAATGACAAAACTACTGATATTGCAGAGTAGGTATTACAACTGTTTTTTTTCCAGAATTATAGTCATACAGAAATACAAAATTAGTATTGCTAGCACAGCTTATTAATAAGTCTTATCATAACATAACATCACGCCTGTAATCCCCGAAGGGTTAGGCAGAGGTGTACCCATTAGTACACCCACATTTCGCCAGTTATGTTTAAGTCCCATGTAGTAGGGGACGAGCCTATTGCCATCAACCAGGCACAAATCCAGACTCCAAGGCTGCTACTGAGAAATTCCTGATGGAAAAACCCAATAACACTTTGCCCGACCTGGGAATCGAACCCAAGACCTCATGCACAGCAGTCGCGCTTGCGACTACTAGACCAACGAGGCAGTCTTAGTAATAATAAATGTCATCTCAATAGATTATTAAATTATAATGTTATAATGATGCATTATTAATGCGTTTGGTGCACACAATGAGCTATGGGACGCACTTCGAAGCGCCATAAGATTTGAATGCGATATCTTCCTATTATGGCTTAACAGACGTATTGTATTATTCTCTAATTACATTTTGATAACCGCCTGCATCTCTCAGTGTATCTATGTTTAGATATAACTGCAACATTAGACTGAATTGAATTTTAATGAGCATTATTTGCAGCTTCAGTCAACTAACATAATTGTAACCCAACGTTGAGATCTGAAGATCAATACTAGGTTAAAAACGTTTAAAATGTCTATGATGACACGGTTGGCGCATTGGATGGGTAATTGGCTGCTGCGCTGCGTGTTACGGGTTCGGTTCCCGCATAGAATAAATGTTTGTTGGGCTTACAAATAGTTGTTCCGAATCTGGCTGTTTGTGTATGTGATTTTATAATAATGTTTTTTGCACCCATGACACAAGAGAAATTCCTAGTGTGAGGCAACGTAATATTAAGAAAAAAAAGTAAGAAGAAATATCCAAATCTTGTCAAAAATGACGTTAAAATAAATGCATTTTTGACAGATGGAGACTCGGTTTAGAATTCGAACGTTCCATATAGTCACTAGAATTTTACTCTGGTGAATTCGAATTTCAAAACAAGACAGTCTTCCAAGGAACATAAATTTAAGAAAAAAAGTTCATGAAAGTAATGGGACTATTTAGAAGACTAACGACCCATGTTTAATTGGTAAGGTGACTTTTTGACCTTCCACCAAAGTTACACCAACACACAAATACAAGGCGTATTTACCGAAGTCTCCTCGCACAAACAATATTATTAATATCTCGCTAAGATAGAGAGCCATCAAATATTTACTTCAGTTATGACGTGAATACGTAATGCGTTTGGTCGGTAAAATATTCAAAAGCAATCACCGATGCCATCGATAAAAAACCTTTCGTGTAAAACGAGCGGGGACTTGGCATTTTTGGAATTTTTCGCTTCATTTCTGTACGCGTCCATTTTTGTTTTTTACTTTTTTTTTTTGCAATGCTTTGACAGTCATTCAGCCAGTTGCAAAGTTTGGATGCTTTATTCGATTAATCGGTCAGTGTTGCCAGATAGGGATTCCCTTAATGTTTTTGCCATATTGGTTTTCGGCTTGTTGTTTTTTTTTGTTGTGTTATTGTTGCAAAGGATCTTTTATTGTTTCTTGCTCGTTCTTCTCCATAGTAACTGACTGTTTGGAAAGAGCAATTAGCTTCTACTTTTTGACTAACTGACTTCTTGACAATTCAAAAGTGCCTGTAAATGATTTAGTCGAAAATAAAAAGATTTTTTTTTTATTTCGGCTATAACTTGCAAGACTGTATTTATGTATCATGAGGTACTAGAAGTCTGACTTGATGTATCTTTATAGTAGTTATAAAATTAATTAAATTGTAACTAAAGTGTTACTGTGGAAACTAGCTGTCAGAAACAACACTGTGTTCCTTCAAACATTGTTAATCTATACTCACATAGAAAAAAGCTGAAGAAGCTGCTATATTGTTTGTTTCTTTAAGCGCGTTATCTCTGTCACTTTCAGTCAGATTGGAAATTTAATTTTGTATATGATAGCCAGATTCATGAGGAATAGTATGCGCTTTATAACGTCACGCTACGACCTACAAGAGTAGAGCAGTAACCAAACACGTAACTTAACACAGCTGTAAAAAACGCATTATAATTATACACAAAAAAAAGCAGAACCTATATAACACAGCTTAATTTCAACCCCGCCAATTACATCCCTATCAGCACAGAAAAAAATCGATTCATAATTCGGTTACTCGAGCGACGCACAACGCCATTCGATTATTTATCGTGTAACCGGTGTTTACAATATGCGCACGGCACGTGTGTTCACTGCACAGTGCACGTGGTATTACAATAACAGACGGATCAAAGACCCTGTCTATGTAAACTACTGATTAAATTATAATTAACCGCGGTCTGTTAGTTGTGGGTTTAACGTTTTATTTTAATTATGTCTACTTACATCAAAGGATTTAAAAAAAAAATCTAATTATGTTAGGCTGTGTGTGATAAAAAAATATGCTTGAGCTGTTTTCAATGACTAATTCTTCTTCTTCGTGTCGCTGGAACGACAGTTTTTATTTTTAAATTTTTGTGGCCCAAAAGCTTTCCAGTGAAAATTACTAATTGATTATGAACTTAAAAGCTTCACATTTAGAGTAGAAAATTATGTGCAAGACAGTTTTTTGGTCTCCTCAAATTGAAGGAGAGTAATAATATGCTTGCGATTTTTTATCGCATACGCAACAGGGCGATTCTATTCTTTGAAAAGGTTTATTCTGAAATACGGTTAAACAAAAACATTAAAAAAAAAAAACAAGCATTTATTAATTATTGACCAGATGTCGTAATTTGATTTGATTACTAAACAATAATTAAGTAATTAAATAAAATTACTAAACCAGAATAATAGAAAATCAGTCTCATTACGTGGAACTTGATTGGGTAATTAATTAAGTATTTTATGATAACCTCCTGTAATTACAAAAGCACGCAAAAGAAAAATGCATGAAGCATGTAAAATAGATAATGTATAATTTTGCACGCATTTACGCAACTTTCAACTTTATTTCTCTAACGTTTAAGTTCTTTATTAATTTATCAAACTCAAGCATTGCTGCTCAGTTTACGCTGACCCTAAGATGGGACGTTTGCCAGCTCTTGAGTTTATGACGAGTTATAAATTGTGTGTTGCCATATTATAAGTTTTACGAAAGTCTTATTTAAGTTTGTTGTTGCTGTATGTTGTCGAGAATTCGTGATACAGACAGACAGACGTATTACGTAACATTATGTGATTATCATAAAGTTCTGTAAGAACATTATCTTGGATTAAAGAGATAGTTACAACGTATTACAAAAGTTTTGTGCTTAACATAGTTTCTTTTAGTACTTTCGAATAATCTTAAGAGAGAAAATCCTTATTTTCGATTGTTAAGTAGGTACATACTGATAGATCTCTGCCTATATTCAATATCTTTATACCTATGAATAATTCTTCTGTACATATGTATGTCATTGAACTCCTCCTAAACGACTGGACCGTAAATACTCTTTATATACCTACTGATTAATTTATAAACAATAATTATAAAAAAAAAAGTTCTAAAATACTTTTAAATTAGAAATAAATATGACTATGAAAAGCAATTAGTAGTAAATTAAAAATATATTACAATTAATGTGCTTAACGGATATTAATCTAATTCAAATATAGATATAAAAGCGAAACGGCACTTGCTCACTTATCACGAAATATCGGAAACCGCTTGACGTGTAAAGATGAAATTTGACAGGGAGGTAGATCATAGTTACCTAATAGACTACCCTCACCAATTAATATTTCAAAATTCAAAATTCGCCCCCAAAGGGGATGAAATGGGGGTCCATCATTCACACACGCGAAGTCGCGGGTAAAAGCTTATTTAATATAAGAATGGATCAAACTTCCTGGCCGTCTGTTGATTTCATACCCCGCCCATAGTTTTGACGTAACCAAATAAAACTTCCGTACTTTAAAGAAATAAATTGAACGCCTACAGTTACTACTTGTCCCTCTCTCCTCAAAGAACAAAGAATCTAAACCAATACGGGAGTGCACAAATACGGGCGAGAATTAACGTCAGGGGAGAGTGGGGCAGCGGCCGCACCCGGGATCTCGACCCTTTGTGCGAGATAATGCGAATGTTATAAACATATAATTTACGCTTATGGGGACGTTTTTTTTCCAAAAAACTGCGCAAAAAGGGGTGTCCAGAGATAATAATGGGTACACTTACTTGATTTTATCGATACTGTGTGATCTTAAGAGTTAGCGATAAGGGAGGATATGGAAGAAGGGTTTTTGTTGCCAGATAAAAAATGTAGTTATAGCATTAAGGAACTGGAATGAGTTTTTAGGAAGTCCAGGCGTTATCGAAACGTCACTGTGTCTTCGTAAAAGGGGCTAACAAAGGCAAGTGGGTTTGGTTTTGCTAAAATAAACTGTTTCTTACTCCTCCGCTTTTCTTTTCTGATTAATTTCGTTGCGGGGCACAAGACAGTTGAATCGTTTCTCTGGAACTCGTCGCCCTTCATTGCTTCGGCGCTTTTCTGGTGGCCTCCACTGTTGATTCTGGCTTTCAGGAGTTGCAGTGGGAGGGAACAGTGTGGCAGGCTTGTCCCAAAAAAATAAAATAATAACCCATGTCATAGTATGACTGCCTCGTTGGTCTAGTGGTCGCAAGCGCGACTGCTGTGCATGAGGTCTTGGGTTCGATTCCCAGGTCGGGCAAAGTGTTATTGGGTTTTTCCATCAGGAATTTCTCAGTAGCAGCCTCGGAGTCTGGATTTGTGCCCGTTTGATGGCAATAGGCTCGCCCCCTATTACATGGGACTAAAAAAAAACATAACTGGCGAAATGTGGGTGTGCTAATGGGTACACCTCTGCCTAACCCTTCGGGGATTACAGGCGTGGTGTTATGTTATGGTATAGTATCACCACTTTTTGACATTATTGTATTGATTTTGGATATTTATCGCTGATGAATTTTAAATCTATTCTTAGCATTGGTTGTGGATGTACCTACACTTGTACAGTGTTATTAATATGCACAGTTATTACAGTAATCATTATCAACATATCAACCGTACGACGTCCACTGGCTGCTGAACTCATAATATCCACAATGACCGGTACTACGCTGCCTGCATCCAGCGGTTTCTCGCGACCTTTGACAGCACGTCGGTACACTTCAGAATTAGGTGATTAACACACAACACCGCGCACCGCCGCGGTTGGCGGTGAAGCGGATCTCGTGTCGCATTGGCCTCTAAGAAATCCGTTGATACGCGACATCATCATCCGTTGACACGTACACCGCGACCGCACAGTCGAGCAATGCAACTCGTGCAAATAGTTTGGCTTCATTCATTATTTTTCAGACGATTGTAGATTGACTCATTTCGCCAGTACGACCAAATTGCAAGTGACAATAAATCAAAAGTTTATTAAGACCACTGTCGTAAATTAAGAAGAAGTTTCGGAATAATTATGCTAATAAGCGAAAATCTCGTTACACAAATACTCTAATATGTATGTATAAGCAATAATAATACGTATTAGTTATCTAAGAGATATTAGTCGTAATACATAATGTATTTACATAATATCATAAACATGTTAGCTAGTCTTGCGCAAGATGGCGTCTAGACGTCGAAGGTCGGGATTTTTTAGAGTTCCATACCTAAAGGGTGCCAAACGAAACCCTATTACTGAGATTCCGTTGTCCGCCCGTGTGTTAAAGGCCTGTCTTGTCTATCTTTTGAACTGCAATTGAGTATTTTTATTAGATTTAATACCAGCTTGTTTTTATTTTGCTTTTGTGTTAAATTTTTCTTTAATGTTGTGTGCGTCATTTTCGCGTAAATAAATAGTTTTTCTTTCTTTTCTTTTTAATAGGCCAAGACTTCAAATTTTTCTAGAGTGTGTATTACTAGGACCGATATAAGGACAAATAATAAAAACCAAATAAAGTTGAAAATTAACGGGGAACACAAGCAATATGTTTTTTTTTGTATTAGTGTTAAATATTGTTTCGTTTCACGGAATCCGAACGGCAAGTCCGGCTCGCACTTGCCTGGTTTTTCAACTTCTTATATAATTTTGTCATTTTATGTTTGTAAAAGTTTCAATTATTGAAAATAATATTATTTCTCATTTATTATTTTGTTTTCTTTATATTAGTTTTGGGTATATTGAATTTTAAAAAAATATCTGTTTTATTTCTATAATCCTAAACAAATAAAAATAAAATTGTTAAGTTTATTTGCAAAGTACTTATGGTTTACTAGCTTTTGTCCACCACTTCATCCATGTGAATTTTATTACGAATCTCAAATTGTTTTGGTAATATAATCTAAATATATAAAAGCGAAAAATCACTCACTCACTCACTCACTCACCACGAAATATCGAAAACCACTTGACGTATAAAGATGGAAATTGGCAGGGAGGTAGTTTATACTTAGTAGATGACTACTAAAAAAGGATTTTCCTTATCCCCTAGGGATGAAACAGGGGTCCAAAGTTTGTATGGAAAAACCAACTTTGACGCGGACGAAGTCGCGGGCAGAAGCTAGTACTCGTATATAGCCTATAAGCATTCAAGGATAATAAACTTAAATCAGAAATCATGGATGGTTCGGTCATGTTGAGAGGATGAGTGAAAGACGATTGACAAAAGGTATTTATATGGCAGAGGTGAGTGGCAACGCCGGGAGGGGTCGCCCTAGGAAGACCTACACTGACCTTATTGGTGAGGTCCTTCAGAAAGGTCAGGTGCGGAGTACTTGTAACCGGCGTGCTTGTATGACGAGATGTATAAACGTGGATGAGGCGAAAGGAGTATGTAAGGATCGTAGCAGGTGGCGTTCTGTAGTTTCTGCCTACCTTCATGGGAAAAAGGCGTGAGTTTATGTATGTATGTAATCAGAAATCACAAATTCTAGCTTACCAATATTTTTCTACGGATTAAATCCTATAGCGCTTAGTGCCCTTCCAATTATTAGAGAAAAACAAAAAAACAGTACCTAGGTATTAAAAACAAACAAATCTTTCAGCTTTGTGTAAATTAATTTCAATAGAAATTTCGAGATCCAAAAAATCCTAATATAATTTTTAATCATCCTAATACCTTATATTTACTTCATGGTAAAAGTTTTCGTCATGAAATTCACGCCTCATTCGTCATAATGCTTGGCTAGGTCCAAATATATTTTTTTCGTGGAAAAATGATTTGCCTACTGGCTAGACATTTCGTATTATTGATATCAATTTGAAAATGGGGAATATACTTCCAAACTATTATTAAATTTCCAAGAAAAGAATCAGATCACTGATTCCTTGAATCTGTCTAAAACCTATAATGTAGCTGAAGTGTTTTTTTTTGTTTGTGTGTCTTCTAAACGCGCTAATCTCTGCTCAATCGGCTAATCATTAGTCTAGTAAAAAAAAACTGATTCATAACGCTATAAAACATCATGCTGCGGTCCACGGGAGCAGAGCAGCAACTAAAGCCGTAACTTAACTCGGGTGACAAACAAACCATACGGACGAAGTCGAGGGCAGGTGCTAGTCATTTATAACATTTTTAAAAGGAAATATGAGCTTCCTACCAGAGTGTCATAAAATAAAGCCATTCTTTTCCAGCTAACCGCACCGTATCGTTCTTTAAAAATCTTGTAAAGATTTAAACAGCGAGGGGTCAAAGGTTACTGGCGCGCTCTCCGCGAGCTACCAGGCGCTTAGAAGGGCCGAAGAGTTGTATTAAAGTAGCCGTTTGAAGGGAGGGTCTGACAGATGTGCGGTCCCCTCACGGTAGACCGTGTCTTAGCTCCCGGCCCTCATTTGAAAGCCATTCGTTCGTTAGTTACGACCTTCGAAGGGGACAACATGAGGGTGACTCGATATCGCTTTTATGGACAATTTGAGACAGACGAATCGATGCTTCTTTTATGTTTTGGAAGCTTTTTTTCGCAATTTTTGCTGAGTTTTGAGAATTTGAGGTGTGAGAGGATTTATGTATTTTCATATTGAAGTACTTGTTGCAGGAATTTGAGTTCAACTGTAACAATGTCCTTGATTTAATGCCTAATAATTTGATAATACATGAACACGTAGATAATTGGAGATATTAAAATAAATAAATACGTAGGTAGATTCTTTCATTACAATCTATCCTCATTTCGACACTAATATTAAAAGAGTGAAAAAGGCTATCTGTTTTCGACAAGAATATAGGCTACTTTTTAACCAGCGCCTTCGTCTATATCCACGATAATCGACATTAAAGCAGACGAAGGCCTCGGCAAAACCTAGCTTCAAATAAATCTACAGAAAAGACACTTAAAAAAAACCAACCACCTAATAAAAGTTTAGAAAACCAAGCTCCTATCGACTTGATCGATACCTGTTTGAAAAGTATCCGTGACTTTTGGAATTAGGGGCTTCTATCTCTCGACTTAATTTAGGCCGGGGTGATAAACGTAATGAATGACTAAAGATTTTTCAAAGTTATGTGAATCCGGGCGAGTGAAGGCAAGCACGAGTTCGACTTCGAACTTTGGGCTCCGTAGCTTTGATAACATAACATAACATCACGCCTCTAATCCCCGAACGGTTAGGCAGAGGTGTACCCATTAGTACACCCACATTTCGCCAGTTATATTTTTAGTCCCATGTAATAGGGGGCGAGCCTATTGCCATCAACCGGGCACAAATCCAGACTCCGAGGCTGGTACTGAGAAATTCCTGATGGAAAAACTCAATAACACTTTGCCCGACCTGGGAATCAAACCCAAGACCTCATGCACAGCAGTCGCGCTTGCGACCACTAGACCAACGAGGCAGTCAATGATAATTTCGTTGAATAACTTTTAGCACTACTTATACACAAAATAGGTTACGTAAGCCACTTTAGAACGCACGTCTGTGACAGACAAAAACTGTCCCCGAGCCGGAATCGGAATGGGAGACTACAGAAATACAATCTCTTCTTCAATAAATATCTGAGATTACAAACGTTCAAAATGTTACAATCACATAGCGACAATGATTGTCAAAAACTTGTCAAAGTGTAGGTAAATAAGAGGTATTTATGACAGATTAAGGCAAGGTCTTATGGTTGACGGCAATAGGCTCGCCTCCCTATTACATGGGACTTATAGTTGGTGAAATGTGGGTGTACTAATACCTCTGCCTAACCCTTCAGAGATTACAGGCGTGATGTTATGTGATCTTACAACTACGACAATCACTCCTCAGATGTTTAACGCATAAATTCAAGAGTATACAACTTTTTGTACTCAGTGCAGTTAATATAAACCATAAGCATTTATATAAAATATTAGTAAAGTAATATAAAAAAATAGCAACATTTTTAACGTTGCTTTTATTAAACACCGTGCATTAAACAGAGACAAACATGTAAATTAAAAGACATAACTACCCTCGTGGACTTGTGGTTTTATAATTACATCCCGTTTTTCAATTTAAACCGTAGATACAGAACACGGAGTCCCTTAACCAAACAGGGGTTGGTATCTAGTTGATATATGAACCCAATGTGACGGGTTAACAAAAATGTTAAGATAAACCCCTGATAGTATCGTCCAGCAATTTGTTCCGTTAATTTATGACCAGATTGTAATTATAGTTATCTCACGGGACGACGGCTGTTCGGTGAATGGAAACGTTCAGTTAAAAATGATGTTACTGTAATTGATACGTGACTACAATGCAGGAAAATACTGTGTTTTAATTGGTTGAAGTGAATTTTCAATTAACATTTACAAAAGGGTCGATAAAAGTGCTTCGCAGACCAAGTAACTTTAGTTGACGCGACTGTCAACTGTTTTAAATTTTTCGTTAACGGTTTCTAGTTGCAGTATTTTATTTCAATGTTCTTAAATCGTCATAAACAGAGGGAAGAGGAACTATTTGGAATTATCACAATATAATCCAATATTGTCGCTGAAATGAAATTGCAACTAGACTTCGAACGTTTTTAATGAATACAATTGGCTTTCTGATAGTTGTGACCCTAGCCGCAAATCGAAGATCAAAGTGGCTTCCTCTACGGCCTGCCAAAGTATCTGAGAAATAACATAAATTAATTTCCGATCTTATGAGTGTTCAGAATAATGTTAATCATAAAAGAAATGGTGACTGACACAGCTACATGTTACTCATTTAAACATTATTTCAAAGCTCTTAGAGTAACACAGAGAAAGCGTTTAACTCAACAGTCCATTATAAGTACAGATGAATAAATTATTTGTTAAACGGGCAGCTAACTTCTAAACGTCATTGTTTAGAAGTGAGAAGTAAGAGTCTGATAAGTAGTCAATCACTTACGTTAATTTAAGATTATATTTGAAATTACGTACATTTTTTTAAAGTTTATTATGAGCTTGTGTCAAAACCTACACTGACCTTATTGGTGAGGTCCTTCAGAAAGGTCAGGTGCGGAGTACTCGTAACCGGCGTGCTTGTATGACGAGATGTGGCGAAAGGAGTATGTAAGGATAGTAGCAGGTGGCGTTCTGTAGTTTCTGCCTACCCCCATGGGAAAAAGGCGTGAGTTTATGTATGTATGTATGTATATTGTGTCAAAAAGTAAAGCCTTTACGTACGAGGCCGTGGGTTCACAGTCCGTCACAGGCCTATGTTAATTTTTCATTTCATATATTATTTCTAAGGTTGTGTTGCAAATTACTAACGTAGGCAAAGAAAAAACATGGTAACAAAAATTGAATTTATAATTAATTCAAGACTGAAATCGCCAATCGGCCTTGAACATTGCTCGTGCCGTCTCTGAATAAGCAGGTAGTATTATTAGTGTAACTAAATACTTTTGCCTGCACATCAAATGGTTTGTTCAACTGTACATACAACGATAAAACAACACAAGATACATCGATCACTTAAAACCTCTCTCTTGCAACAACGAGAAAAACTATTGCTTTTAAAAGCAGCTATTTATTTGCAAACAGCTTTTAGCTGAGTCTCAGTCGTGTACTCGTGTCCTCGCTGTATTGTATACTTACATCTCTCGGATTACCAGTCTGAGTCAATTCTATTGAAGGATGCTGTATGTTCTAGCTTTTGTGTTTCTCGTCGCTTCTAGCGCTTTAAAGCATGTTTATTGCAACACAGATATTATGGTTAGCCTCAACTTTCAGAGTGTTTATTTACACGTAAGTGGCTGCCACTTCCCTGAATGATGGCGCGACCCAATTTAGTTATAACGTCTTTCGAAATGCGTCCCGTCTTTCTTTATGAACATTTTGTAACACCGTCTTATAATGTTATTCATTCATTCATTATTCACAAAACTTCTCAAACACTGTTCCGAGGCAAAGTCTGTGCACTTAATTTTGCCACTTTTCACTTTAACAAACTGAAATAAATTAAAAATTAAAGCTAACGCAACATTCAGGTGCATTCGTGAATGTTCTCGACTGAATTATGAATGAAACACTAAGCTCATATTTATTATCACGCCGACATGTATGGGGGGTTCTCATGAATTTGTCGTTAAAAGCGTATTCCAGATGCGCCCTCTAAAAGCGGAAGAGGTAACATGCACCGAGGGGTGGCGGGGTAGCGGGGGGCAGGGGGTAGTAGAGTGCCGAAACAAACATGCCACAGTGCCGAAGGCTTTCTCTGCTTGTTTGTTTGTTTTGCCTATTGTTGGCTGCCGATACAATGAATTATTCAATAGCACTAAGTGGGTATTGTACAACGAAGGTGCGGTAACATTAGTAATAGCACGAGTTCAGTCCTCCGTGGAGTTTTTCAAAGAAACGCCCCGAGCGAATTGAAACGTAATGGTAACGATATTTTTTAATTCCGACGAGTTTGATCGTTTCGGCAAATGGAAATGCGCGAACTCCAGGATGGCCATTACCGAAATAACAACAAAAGAGAATGTTTCCAAATCAGTTTACCTTGTTCATAATCTCCTGCCGGGGTTATTATAATACATAAATTCAAACAAAAGGCAAGAGGAAACCGCGGCGCAAACTTAAAATCGTGGTCCGAAACTCCCGTTACAAAGTCAGGAAGGAAAAGTCCCCAAAGTTTGTCCGAAAAACCGGGAAAAACCTCCAAAATTTAAGTCCAACATTCTGTTTCCGACGGACGGGGCACCCGCGTAAATATTATTCGGGACTTTCTTTTATTCTCTTTGTTTTAGACGTTTTATTATTTGCGGTCCGAGGTGAGGCCGCCGAGGTGAATCAGCGCATACTCACGCGGCCGGCGGGGAAGGAGGGGGATTAAAAAATAAGCCTCTACGATTTACAACACAACAAAAAGCCAAATAGCAATTTTAGCGTAACCGAAATAAAAAAAAAAACTCACACAAAAATGAATCTAAACAAGATTTTAAAACTTTTGTCCTTTTGATATAAAGAAACAAAAGGGAACTCCTCTAATTTATGTATTTCTCTTTAGTCTTCAAAGCGGAACAGACCCTCTTCAAAAGTAATTGACAAATTTGTTCAAATACAAAAATAAAAGGCTGAATGTTTTTCGCGTCCCGTTCGAGGCGAAATCGTCTCGCGTAATTAGTTCGCTAGGATTTCGAGGTAGAGGGCAGAAGGGGGAAGGGGATTCCGATACATTCCCCATCAGTCGTAAAGTCGGAATTTTATTCTTACGCATTCCGCATAGGCGGGACCTTTATGAAAATCCCCGTCGCACTTGACGCGAATAAAGCAAAGTAGAGCCCGTAATTCTTGCTCTTTGAGTGATATTTTGGGGATCATCGGACGGCAGATGGCGTGATATTGGACATCCTAGTTTTATGCGAAGGCCCCTCTGTAGAAAATGTGAACCTTTCTCGAAGATCGTAAAACAAAAAGCCATCTGTCAAGAACTATGCGTACTTAGACAGAGCTGAGTTGAAGAGATTATGAAGGCATAACAATTTGGAAGATCATCTTCGTTTTTAGTATTCCGGTATAAAAAACCACTTACCATTGGCATGTAATCACATGAGTCGCTGCAGCTGTGTAGACTGGAGTTTGTACTCTGTAACAACAGAAAAAATGTCATGAGTAAAAATTTTCGTGAAATCATCCCGATTGGCTGCATTAGCGAAGAGTAATCTTTCATAAAGAGATACCACTGTTTCTGTCATCATACTAAAAGGCAAAAAAAAACGAACATTGCGATTTTATACTATGTTTATTAGATGTTGTATTTTAAATATATGCAGTGTGACTATTATTATTTGGAAATATAAAGTAGATTGTAGATTAATTTTACTGTCTGTGCTATATGCTTAAAATGTGATCTCTTAATTATTAATGTAAATGCAAATTTGTGAAATAAACATTTATTTTTAAAGTTTATTTTTGAATTTAAAATGTAGCTCTGAAGCTAGTTTTAGTAACACATAGTCACATCCAAGCAAACACGACACATGTGTAGGCGCCTACACGTGCATGTTTCTAAACATAGTTTGTAACGAGAACTATCATGATTCAGAAGAGTAACCATGAATTCAGAAAAAATATGAAAAAAAAATACAGATATACTCGTACTGAATGAACAGATATACTCGTACTGAACTCGTACGTAATGAAGCCGAAATATACATGTTCTTCTTATCATTAATATCATTTTTTATTTGTTCTGACTATACTTGGAAAGCTTCTAGCTACAGAGATATTTGAGGTCAAAGTTTCAAATACTTTATTGTTTTTTATAGAAACAAGATATTAAATTAAATATTACAACGAAACATTGAATAACCTTACAACCTCTGTACTGTTGAATGCAATCGTATGTACAATATTTTGCGTGCTTTTCATAACACAGTACCAAGTATTGTTTCACAACAAAAAATTAAAGTTGTTTTTCAGTAATAATTTTCGCTCAATGTTACTTAGCTAGATGGGTACTATTCGTAATTAACTGATATGTGATGTGAGTTTTAACACCCTGTATATAAAGGTCATTTTTTCTTAAAAAAAAAAGTCAGAAATTAGCCAATAATGCCAACTGCCAATTTTGACTGCGAAACTTCAAACTAAAAAGAAATAATTCAACACAATAAAGTAACAAACGGTCTTACCACCATCAACCCTTTCCCAATCAGGGGTGGAATTTGTCAATGGAGTAAAGAAATGTTACAGAAAGGGAAGGCTGCTTTGTCAGGCCAATGGCCTGAAACTGTAACACCTGGGTTTTGTTGAAACGTTGTAACATGTGAAAGTAATTTATTAACTTACGTCTCGCAGCGGGAAAACGTACAATATAGAAATTCGAGGAAAAAAATAGAAAGAAGTGTTCCTTTATTTGAAAGAGCAAATTTTTTTTTGTTCGACGAAAATACACGTTGTATAAACAAAACGTGAGCCTTTTACCGCTAAAACAAGTTGAACGTAGTGGAAGTAAAAGGATTTTTTTTTTCAGCAAAATAAGCGTTTGTGATTATTTGTGTAATATTTTGTGTACACGTCAATAAACTTAATGTTAAAGCTAAATAAGGTTGAAGATTTAATGTTCAATGACGTAAATACTGCCTCGTTGGTCTAGTGGTCGCAAGCGCGACTGCTGTGCAAGAGGTCTAGGGTTCGATTCCCAGGTCGGGCAAAGTGTTATTGGGTTTTTCCATCAGGAATTTCTCAGAAGCAGCCTCAGAGTCTGGAATTGCGCCCGGTTAATGGCAATAGGCTCGCCCCCTATTACATGGGACTAAAAACATAACTGGCGAAATGTGGGAGTACTAATGGGTACACCTCTGCCTAACCCTTCGGGGATTACAAGCTTGATGTTATGTGTGTATGTATGACGTAAGTACTATCCGTAAGAGCGTATTGATGTTTGAAAACGTAAATCCCTTAACAAAATATATTTTTTCATGTCTTATTCAATGGAACGGAAACAACGAGTCCCGGTCGAGGAAAACATCAAAATTAATCCTATAAACGAAATCTAATTTGTCCGTAAACCCATCCAAATAAAATTGTCCCTTTATTGCTCGTATAATCATGTCACCCTAACCCTGTATTAAAATCATTAAAAAATATATCCATTAACGGTATACACGGTTATAAATAAATTACAGGGTATCCACGCATTCGGGAGTGTCCGGGGTGGCCATATTTCACGGGCGGGCCTGTCCCGCGAACGTGTCGACACCTTTTTGCACTTTTTTCGCACTTTTTGCGCAACGTGTGGACACATGAGCGCGCGGACGTGTCTGTGGCTTTTATACCGTTTTTAATAGATAAATAGCGTTGTACTTTGACGGACACGGGAATTTTAATAATAGCGACACAGATATTGCGTTGCTTTGTCAGTAGGATATGGTGGGCGAGATTTTTTTTCTATTTTTTTTTTTACAATTATTCCGTGTGTGGGTTTTGGACGGTGAAAACTGGTGTGTCTGATATTTTCCGCTGGCTGGAAAAGTCAATTGAGAGAAAAAAATGGTTCTGTGTTTGTGCGTTGAGGCACTGAATTTCAGGAATACTGATAAAACTTTTCTATCCCGAAAAAAAATTCTTTTTATTCCACAATTTCGTTTCACATGCGATATAGGATTATCTCGTGTTATGTCAGACATTTTCATGAGACCTGAAAAACACAGAAAGGTGTCTAATATAAAAAAAAGAAACTATCTTTTACTGGCGATATTTTTTTTTGTATAACAAGATCTAACATAGTGGAACAACTTCTACGTTCTTGTAAAAAATATTTGTAAACTGTATTTTAAAGAAACCATATTTTTCTATAATTGAAGAAGCACACAGGTAATTGTTCTAAGAATTATTATTTTTATGTAATTGTGTAATTCTGTTGGAGATCCATATAAAACCTTTTGTGACTGACAAACAGACAAAAATGTATCTTATAAGGGATCGCAAATTAGACGGGCCTGTTGGTCTAGTGGTTAGTGGCCCTGACTGCTAAGCCGGAGGTCGTGGGTTCTAATCTCACCCAGGACAAACTTTGTGTGATGAGCATGATTGTTAGTTCTGTGTCTGGGTGTGATTTATCTATAATATGTATGTATTTATAAATTATATAAGTATGTATATCAGTTGTCTGGTTACCATAACACAAGCTCTGCTTAGCTTGGGATCAGATAGCCGTGTGTGAGTTGTTCCTAGATATTTATTTATTTATTTATTAAATGTCGTAAAACATTGATTCTAAAAGAGTACGTAAGGAGTTTTTTCTTGCCCATTCTTCTTCATACAAAACTACCTTTTGGAAGGAGCATTTCTTTTTTTTTTTCTTGTATATGACATTTAAGAGTTCCTTTATCAAATAAATGATTTGACTTTCACTTTGTACAGTTTATTTCTTTTGCGGTTTGGAACCCAAAAACAAAATCTTTATATGCTATAAACGGCGTAAGTATAGTACCCTTTCAGGTAACTATATTTTCGAGCTGTTTGGGGTGGAAACCCTCGGGTCGTGGGGTCCGTGTGTCCATGGCCTTTTCAATGAGTTGGCCAAACGATTGGTTGATTCTTCCCGTGACCCAAGGGCTGGTTTTTACCTTGGCCAGAGGTTAAGCATTGCCATTCAACGTGGCAATACGGCCAGTCTTTTGGGCACATTTCCAGTGGACAGCGATGCGGATGAATTTTTTGATGCCATTTAATTTTAGTTTCTCTTTTTTTTATTCTGGTTGTTTTTTATTTTATTTTTATTATTAAGCTTCTAAATAATGTATATAATTATTAATTAAATACCATACAAATATAAAACTCCAAGAAGAACTTCTAAAAATAATGCTATAAACTACACAAACGTAAGACATAATTATGTACAATAGGACACATTATCCTCAACAACACTGTCATTTAAAACCATCAACTTTAAACAACTCGCTAAAACAATTAAAACTGAACAAAACATTAAAAAAGACCAGTTCATATTTCACGTTTATTTCAAACGAGAAAGAACGACGTTGCCATTCATTCAGGGCTAACTGTATTTGAACAAAGAGTATCTAAATAAACACGGCTAAACATTCCGTTCACTCGTTCATTCGTTCATTAGAGAGACAAGGTCGAGAAAAATATACACCGTGTAATTAGTGCACTCACTGTTAGGGACAATGGAAGCTTTCGGAAGTGAATGGTTCCGTAGCTACATTGTTAGAATCTAAGACGGTATTCTAGTCTTTGAACTGTATTTTAAAATGTTTAACAGTGTAAATAAATGACGTGTTTTCGCTTGGTTATTTTTTTACTAGTTTCTGCCTCTGACTTTGTCTGCGTTTATTTCAGACTTACTGAATTGCGATGCATACTTTTCCGATTCTTTACTTTTGTTCTCATTCAAAGTATTTTAGTGTATGTATATTTTTTGATGCAATTGAAAATATTTTCTCTTTTTCGTTGGTCTAGTGGTTGCAAAGCGCGACTGCTGAGCATGAGGTCTTGGGTTTAATTCCAAGGTGTTATTGGGTTTTTCCATCTGAATTATTCAGTAACAGCCTCGAAGTTATGGTGAGTAATAACGAATATTTAATAGTTTTTAAAATATATCGTAAAAACTAGCCATCACACTTGAATGAAGTGAGTAAGGTATCTTTTAAACTAGACACTTGTAGTAAGCATACCTTCTGCTCTACTAGTCCTTAAAAAAACATCCGTGCAACCACGGGTTCCCAGCTCACAAATATGTGACTGTAAAGCCTACATCCGTACCAATATATCGCCGATGTTATTGCGAAATAGATCGCAAAAATTTGACGATCCGAATTGCATACACGCATTCTGAAATATCGGTTTGCAACACAATTTGTGTGATGACTATGAAATTGCTACGTTACGAGCGTTTCGACGTTTCGGAATGTGAATTGAAGGCTTTCAAGATACGTGGACCGATAAAGTTAGAGATAGATATAGTTAAGATACAGTCCCTGCGAAATCGTACGTATTTTTTTTTCACCCGTGTGAAGTTACGTCTTTGGTTACTGCTCGGGTCCCATAGGTCGTAGCGTGATGTTATATAGCCTATAGTGTTCCTCATGAATCTAGCTATCACATACATAAATATTTTTTCCAATCGGAGTTGAAGTACCAAAGATTAGCGGCTTCTTCTAGGTTAAAATACTTGTGGAAAGGTACCGTCACACGACGATCATTGACGTTTATTCAATATAAGATTAAAAATATCGTTACAACGCCATCGTTGAGCCTTTCTGGTGTGATTGAGTAACAAACATGGCATCCATCTATTCAAATTTTCGCATTTATAATAGTAGTAAGATAAAAGGAAAAGAAATGAGAAAGGAGTATGTGAGGATCGTAGCAGGTGGCGTTCTGTGGTTTCTGCCTACCCCCATGGGAAAAAGGCGTGAATTTATGTATGTATATAAGATAACTACTGTAAATTGACCGTTATTTTTAAAAATGGAGTAAGGACATATCGATAACCTTTTGCAACGATGTTTTTTTCATCAAAGGGTAGGTTTACCTATTACTTAACATGTGAGATTGTGCTTACAAAAAGTACAACGTCTTATAAAATGTTTACAGTAAACAATATTCATAATGTTGACAATAACAAATGAGTTTTTCCTCCTGCGGAACCCCAAAAACCGGCAAGTGTGAACTCAAAAGCGCTTTGTACAGATATACCATTATGTCTGATTTATATTTTGGAGCCGTCAGTCCGCACAAACACGTATTCCTTCCGACGCGACGGTGAAAAATGATCTGGGTTGCCATGTGCTATTGTGGGATTTTGGTACTTTAGTGTTGCTAGAGGTGAAATTTAATTGTACCACGCTTTTGTGTATTGCTTGTGAGGTTCTTTTTTGATAGTGAGGGAGTAGTGACTGTGATTTTATATCATTTTATAAGTTTTTATTTACTATGTATCCCGGTTTCTGTGGCCAATCGAATCTTACATGTTAAATTTTACCCACTTCACGATGTTTGATTGAGCTGTATTTTTTAATACATAATAATGCCTGACAAAACTTGTTTCTTTTATTTAAAGTAGTATTATGTGTTCCAATTCGTCGTGATGGCCTAGCGGTTAAGGCGCTCGCCTCTCATGCTTCAGGTTGTGGGTTCGAATCCGGGCAAGTACCAATATGACTTTTTCAATTCATAGGGGAAGGTTGCGATCATTGGACTAGCTCTTTCATTGGACCACCAAGGTATTTCCAAAACTGTGCAAGTTAGCAACACTTAAACTAGTCGAAATGTGTCCCTGGCGACTCAGTTGCACCCCCCTCTTACCCCAATGACGCTGTGGCATGTAGTGAGGAGTGACGCGTGTGGTTGTGTTTGCGGCGGTGTAAATCTTATAATTTGACTCAGGACAATTTGACGTAAGTATTATTGTATTTATATTTGTCTGTGAGCACTGTTATTAAATATTGGACAGTTTATTTGAGGTTCCATGAGTATTATTCAATTTTGTCTAATCATGTCCATGAATATTTTAGTTAAGTTTTTCATAACCAGTACCTTGTTGCCATCAATGGACCTCAAGAGAGTTCCACCATTGGACCGGTCCAATCATAGCAACTTTTTTTTGTATTTTATGGTCATAATAATTAATATAAATTTAAATTCCAGAATGTCGCCAAATAAAAGAAAGTACTTCGCATGGAATGAAACTAGTATGTACCTGGCTATAGAATTAGTTCGTAACAAAGAGTTGGTTTAAACGAAGTAACTAGAATTTATGGAGTGCCGAAAGCAACTATTAAACGAAGGTTAGATGGAGTTAACCAAAAAGCAAAAAAACACGTCCAGATACCGGGTTCCGGAAGTGACCTCCCTCCAGAATTAAAGCAGGAGCTTTTTAAACACGTTTTTGACTTGGAAAATTGTTTGTATGGCATTACTCCAACAGACTCCATTATTACATTTGATAAGTATTATAATAAGTTGCCACGATTGGACCTCTAGAACAAATTTCTCGAAGTCCATTGATGGCAACTTGGTGGTCCAATTAAGGTGCTCATGGTCCAAAGAAGGCAACAGCCCAAGATTTAGTTTTCTTCGTTTTTATAAAAAAGTGTAAGCCCGAATTGTTTGTGCGTTTGATTATTATAAATAAAGATCTTACGAAATAATAATAATAAACTGCTTTCATTTTAACACTTATACTTTTTGAGATTTGGGGTTGTAAAGTTAAGTGGTCCATTCATAGCAACCTTCCCCTAAGTACTTTCTAAAGTTTATCTTAAACATTACTGAAATCATTCCGTGCCTCGGAAAGCACGTTAAGCTGTTGGTCCCGGCTGTCATACGTGGATCTTTGACAGTCGTTACGAGTCGTCAGAAGCTTGACGCTTGAGCGTCGAAGTCTGACAACCAGTCTTACCTAGGGGTATCGTATTACCTAGTTACTGGGTTGTGACGTCAGATAGGCAGTCGCTCCATGTAAAATACTGGTATTCAGCTTCATCCGGTTAGACTGGAAGCCGACCCCAACATAGTTGGGAAAAGGCTAGGCAGATGATGATGATTATGTATTCCAATTCCCTTTCTGGCATTTTTCTTTAGTAAAATATTGCGTTTTTAATTATATAGATCCATTAACGTTAAAACTTATTTATAGCTCATACCGAAATCTCGCAATAAACTAAAGTTTTAACTAACTAAAGATTCCATACCAATTCTATTCAAACTAGTTCACAGCAAGATCTTTTAAGATAAACTGTAATCCCAAAGGTTTAACTTTAGAACCGCCGCCACCTAACCACGGAACTAAAATTATTTATACCACCGAAACTCTCTGGTTATGTTGCCACCCAGAGACAAAGCGGCGAGCTAAGCGGAGCTGAGCCATAATCTATTAAGCGATAATAGCGCTAGTCTAGCGCTGAAGCCGCTGAAGGTGCGGTGGCTGAACTTAGGAGTAATTGGCATGGAACAAAGGAGAGGGCACAAAGCGCGGTAATGGCCGGCGACATCTTTACGCGGTTGTACAATGTACTGATTGACTGGTATCTGGTAGGGTTATAATGGTCGGTTGTTGTGGGTCTAAGTATTGTTAATACAATTATACAGTATTTTAGGATAAACGAGGAAAGACGTACTTTTCGTTCTTTTGAGGGAATCGTTTGTCGTGGTATGGGCATGTAAAGAGGAGGGATGAAACGCATGTGACCAGGAGAGTTATGAATATGTATGTGGATGGATGGAGAGCAAGAGGGAGACCAAAGAAAAGATGGATGGATTGTGTAAAGAATGATATGAATGAAAGGGGAGTCAATGATTGCATGACGGCTGACAGGACAGAGTGGAAGATGAAAACGTGTTGCGCCGACCACAAGTAACTTGGGACAAGGGCAGGAAGATGATGATGATGAGGAAAGACGTACTTTTAAAGTTAACAAATAAAATAAATAAATAAATATCTTGGGACAACTCACACACGGCTATCTGATCCCAAGCTAAGCAGAGCTTGTGTTATGGAAACCAGACAACTGATATACATACTTATATAATTTATAAATACATACATATTATAGATAAATCACACCCAGACACAGAACTAACAATCATGCTCATCACACAAAGTTTGTCCTGGGTGGGAATCGAACCCACGACCTCCGGCTTAGCAGTCAGGACCACTAACCACTAGACCAACAGGCCCGTCCTAAGTTTACAAGTTTTACTATTAATGATACCACCCTAGAAATTCCTACTTGTGATCTGGTTGTTCGAACATAGCGTCGTGATAGCCCAATGCGAGGCTGCTTCATGTATAAGAGCGTGGGCCTCTCATACATGATCGAGGTTGTGTTTTCGATACCAGGTAAGTACCAATGTATTTTTTTCAATCCTTAGATACTTTCTCACTTTATGTTTGACATCACTGACATAGTTTTTTTTAAGGTGGTAATAATCATCATTTGTGTCCTAGTGATGAAGGAAAACATCGTGAGGAACCTGGACTTATAACTCTAAAGTCTAAAATCGCCAATCCGCCTTGAGCATGCATTGTGATCAATGCTCGTGCCTTCTCTGTGTGGCCTCTGTCTTATATAAGATTTGGATTTAGATAATAAAAGGCTAGTTATTTGTTTTAGTGGTATTATGATCCCAAGATACAGAACATTTGAAATTTGATATAGAATCAAGTACCCAAATAATATCTACGTCGAATTACTTCGTCACAAAATCGATGTTGCAATCAGCATTGCAGCGAGAGTTTGTCACCCAACGCTTCCAATGCGTATGCAATCCGGCATGTTCCGGATTAGCGCGGTTCGATACCGAGCTATAAATATCGTAGCGCTAATGCGAGTGACACCACCTAACATACGGTTGTAAGCGCAAGATTGCACAGCTCCCAAATTTCAGCTTAGAATTTTGGGTGAAAAACAGCTTTGATATTGGTAAATTTTGCGCTACACAAGTAATCATCTGCCTAGCCTTTTTCCAATTGTTGGGGTCGGCTTCCAGTCTAACCAGATGCAGCTAAATACCAGTATTTTACATGATGCGACTGCCTCCACAACCTAGTAACTGGGTAATACAAGTAAGACCCTTGGCCCTTGGTAAGACTGGTTGTCAGATTTTCGGGCTTCTGACGACCCGTAACGACTGTCAAAGATCCACGTATGACAACCGGGACCAACGGCTTAATGTGCTTTCCGAGACACAAAACGATGTCAGTAATGGCTAAAATAAACTTAGAAACATATGAATTGAAAAAGTCACATTGGTCACACACGCCCGGACCAACAACCTCATGCACGAGAGGCGGGTGCCTCAACCACTGGGCTATCAAGACACACAGGTTGTGCGTTACACAGGTAATCTTGACAAATGTGTTATTATACCTCAGCTGTAAATTGCCAACAGTTTTTTGGCGATCTATCTTTCTTTTATACAATTCTCGATGATTTGTGATACAAAGAAAGTAATCAAGCGACAAAATGCTTCGGGACATGTGTGTTTTTTTGGAGTTGTCTGGGAGGATATGATGGAGAATGGAAACATACTAGTTAGTATATTAACTACCTGATTGGTCTCCTGGCGCTACTGCTGAGAATTGGGTTCTTGGTTGTATTTCCAGGTCTGGTAAAGTGCTTTGGGGTGTTTTCATTACGAATTTTTCAGAAGCAATAAAAAGCGTCCTGATGGCTCAGTTTGGATGGACAGATAGACAACAAAATGAGATCAAAACAACGACAACAAAATGAGAAGACCCTTACAGGACCCTGTAAGGGTTCCGTTTTTGCCGACTGAGGTATGGAACCCTCCGGGGTCGAGGGACGTCTTAACAGAATACCGTGGCCTTGGAACGTAAAGGGCAACAGAAGAAACAGGGTGGTTTTTTAGTCAGTAAAAGTCTAACAGTCCCTTCCGCTCCAAAAAAAGAAAATATGAACCCTAAAAATCCCGGTGATAGGCGACATCCATGCGAACGGGCGTAAGTTAGTTAAAAATAAAAAGTCGCAAGCCGCGTCGCGTCGTGTTACGTCGCGATGTGAGCCAACCCTAACGGTGTATGACGAGAACAGTCCGGTGCATTTGATTTACGGTTGTCTAACTTTATTACTGTTCCTTTTACTCCTTTAGTCCTGGAAATAGAAGCCCGACTTTCAGTTTGAATTGGCTTTACAGATTATTGCACCATACGTTATGATCGTATGCCTTAAACAGGAGAGAGTGAAATGGCTGTTTTGTATTTGTGCTGTTTTAACGGCGTTCCGAAAACAAAATTAAAGAAGTTAAAGAAGATGACTAAAATTAGGAACGAATGAAGACAGTGAGTGAATGAATGGTTTTTTTTTGGATAGAATAGATATAGTACGTCCTGTATGGAAAAACAGATAAAGGGAGAATGCCTTTTTTTTTTTAGGTGGTAAAAATCATCAAAGTACTCCTTCCGCCCTGGGTGGGGCGGAAGGGACTGTCAGTCTTTTACTGACTAAAAAACCACCCTGTTCCTTCTGTTGCCCTTTACGTTCCGGGGCCACGGTATCCTGTTAAGACGTCCCGCAACCCCGGAAGGGAGAATGCCTAAGGTATTAAGTCTGAATTTGTCCTGTTTTTGTTGCCTAAAGTTAAAATAAATAAAGTGTCACTATTTAACGTATTTGATGATCAAAACTTATATATTTATGTTTTAATCACAAGTACAATATTTAGACTTATAAAAAAAAACATAACAAAAAAAAAGAAATTGGAAATGTGCCTAAAAGACCGACGGCATTGCCACGTTGGATGGCAATGCATAGCCCTTGGCCAACCTAATAGCCAGTCCTTGGGTCACGAGAAGGATCAACCAACTGTTTGGACAAATTAATAGCTTTCACTATGTTCGATTTCCAGTCGTGCAAATAGTTAAATGTAATTGAGCTCCTTCATAATGTAGGTTCTTTGTAAAACTATATGACTTGTCAGTAACATTTTATCTTCTCCAAAACACAACCACCCACGAATATTCTTCATAGCGACCTGTTCGACTACATCCACCACGTCGCCCCATCTGATTTCTACATTATGCTATTTCGCTTACAACCCGTCAAGTGCGCGAACATAGCTCGAATATGCGATAGTCTGCACTCGACATCGAATTCGGCTGATGTGTGTACTATGCATAAAATTTCTAGTCGAACGAAAATATTATTGGCTGAGGGGTTTTTGAGAATGGAATTTGTGAAGACGTTTTTATTTTTGAGGATGTAGGAGAGCTGTTCTGACATGATAACGATGTTTGGTAACGTTTTGGAATAAAGTTATTGGCATTTGGGCACAGTGAACCTTCAACTAATGCCGAGCATAATTCAAATAGAAGATAGGTACTTTTTACAAGCTTTTGTTTAGCTTGCACTGTTCATAATGTATGTAAGTAAGTTGTCCGTTAAAAATTTGCAAACCATTTTTCGACCATTTGTTGGTATCCGATTGAGTTGAAATTTTGTATACACCATTAGTTCTGATGACAATACAATGTCCAATACTCAATATTTTAATAATTTTAAATAAAAGCTTGATTTTAAAAATAATGGTTTCTAGGAATTTCTCCTGTAGTGTGAGTGAGTTTACAAACATGTAAAATTCACAATACACAAAATAATAAAACAACCAGATCCGGAAAAACTACCTGTAAGATATACAAATATGTGTTCCGTGCGGAAATCGAACCTACGATACGCAATGCAGCAGCCAATCACTGAGATACTGCGACAATTGAATCGTTAATTTTACCAATAGAGTAAACATCAATATAAACATTTTTATTTTAAAAGAGTGTCCATGGCGTTTCTTTTTTTCTTGTTTATAGGAACCTACTGTTTGAAACGAACCTTTAACTTTTTGACTGACAGACTCCTTGAAAATTCAAAGTCAAAGTCAAAACATTTATTTCAATTAGACCAATTACAGGCACTTTTAAATTGTCAAGGTGTCGGTCAGTTAGTCCGAAAGTTGAATCTAGTTGCTCGTTCCAAAACGGAGGTAGGCCTCTATGAAGAAGAACGAGCAAGTAAATTCACGGCACTCTTTAAAATTAGGTTAATACAAAATCCTGGTTACATTATTCTTGTTAATTCTACATGTGAAAACAATGTGCATGTAGTTTATCTGAAAAAAAAACACAATACCACAATACCGCATAACTCAAGGCAGGATTCTATCAAAGGTTGATTCATTTTTCACCTTTAAATGATAGATACAGCAAGCAATATCAACCGTTCATATTGTTGGCTATTTATAAGTATCTGACTCCACGACTGCGGGGGCAGAAGAATCCATTGTATTGATAACATCATACTGCACCTACCTAGTTATCATCGAACAATCTATTTTAAACCCAGACAAGTCGCCATTGCGGAATAACTTAAATATATATTTTTTAAGTTATAAATAATGGACTTTAATTCGCACTTGTACATAATAAAAACTTAACTCAGAGTCAACTGCTAACACGAGATACCTTTTGGCTATACTTGATACTATAAATACGAAAATACCTCTGTAAGTAGATGAATTTGGTACCTACAGAGTAAGTTTAAACCACATACTTTTTAATCCGTGACTTTGCGTTCGTGTTCTTCCTCTTCTTCTCGTGTCGAATATTGAGCAACCTGTACAGCTCTATCATTGGCCTCATGGCCTCATGGCCTCTTGAATAGTGCAGGTGGTAGTGCACGACGGGCAACTGAGGAGGTGACGCATGTCCTGTGATGGTGCACTCCATTTAAGATGGGTGAAGAAAGCCCCATCTGGCCTCAATCCAAACAAAAACTCTTTGCGTTCGTAATAACCAACATTCCGGCAGACAACAGCTAATCTTATAAAACAAATATTTTTTGTCACTTTTCTTTACAATATTTCTCCTTAAACGTCTTAAATTCTAAGTCTTATGAGACTTCCGTGTCTAGACAGACCCTTTTCGAATACCAGTTGCAACTTTGTGGTGTTACCGTTACTTAGCTTACCTATTCTAAAGATTGTATAGCTTACATTATGGGCTCGCCACATTGTACATAATTTCTCTTAGACTTTTACAACTTTCGTGAGCCCGTAACCGTTTTATGACCACTGAATGGATTTTCAAAGCTTTCCTGCAATATTGTAATAAATAAATCTGTATACAATAAACAAATAAATTAAATTGAAGTGTCTGTTTATTATGTCTAAATAGATACGGTACCAATCCTGTTTTTGCATGTTTGTTCCGGTTAATCTACGAAACGGCTTTGTCGATTTTGATGGGACTTTGAATGGTAGACGGCTGATGTTATAGAATAAGTCAGGCTTTTATTTTATAAACATAAGGAACCTTAGTTACCTCTTTTACAAACATTACGATTGGTACAGTGGTTTTGTAGTAATAAGGTAACAAACAGACTGAATTACGTTCGCATTTTTTTAATTGTAGTTTAGATTGTGGCTATAGCGGGCAAGTACCAATGTGACTTTTTCAATTCATATGTACTTCCTAAAATTTATCTTAGACATTACTGACATCATTCCGTGTCTTGGAAAGCACGTTGAGCCGTTTTGGTCCCGGCTGTCATACGTGGATCTTTGACAGTCGTTACGAATCGTCAGAAGCTTGAAAGTCTGACAACCAGTCTTACCTAGGGATATCGTATTACCCAGTTACTGGGTTATGAAGGTCAGATAGGCAGTCGCTCTATGTAAAATACTAGTATTCAGCTGCATCCGGTTAGACTGGAAGCTGACCCTAACACAGTTGGGAAAAGGCTAGGCAGACGATGATGATGATTGTGGCTGTAGAGGCAAAATAATGGTTCGGCCAAATCAATTTTTCAAAGGCTTTTGAAAATCTACGTAACACAACAGCTCATTTTTATCAGTCATTTAAAAAGGTGTCAGACTACTAAAAAAATTATATTCCTGAATATTTGTCCATTAACGTTTATGTAGGTACTGGAGGAATTCGCCAATTTGTGAAGGAGGGAGGGGGAAAAATAACCAGTGCTTTGTTTTATGGATATCGTGAAAAGTGGTGCTATTTTTTTAATAAAAGTCTAGCAACACCCGATTCGGTGAACGATGGCCGGATATTGGAGCATCGTATCGACGCGTAAATTAAAAATTCCGGAAACGGAAGCAACAATATTATCCCGTAGTATTTGCTTAGTTTTAGCGAAGAGAAAAATTGTGTAATTATAAAATAGCAATGCTGAATAAACATGATGAGCGAAATTCAGTTTTTGCTTGGAGTGTTCATTTAACCTTTTGAACGCCATTGTCACATATATGTGACAAACGAAATCTTGCCCTGAACGCCAACGTCACAAATATATGACAAAATACACGTCGCACCATATTATGAAATAAACAATGTAATCAAGTTTTTGAATCCCTATCCTTTATCATTGTCATTTGAAAAAAAAACTGGACTGGCGTCAGGGGTACGGCGATACGTTTAAACTCTGGCGTTCAAAAGGTTAAAAAGCATTTTGGTTTCATAAGTTTCTTTGTTATAATTTTTGTGTTAATTAAAATAGCGCACAATAGAATAAAAAAAAAAACGTTACAATAACAATGTTTGACGATTAACAAAAGGTATTTATATGTCAGAGGTGAGTGGCAACGCAGGGAGGGGTCGCCCTAGGAAGACCTACACTGACCTTATTGGTGAGGTTCTTCAGAAAGGTCAGGTGTGCGCAGTACTCGTAACCGGCGTGCTTGTATGACGAGATGTATGAACGTAGATGAGGCGAAAGGAATATGTAAGGATCGTAACAGGTGGCGTTCTGTGGTTTCTGTCTAGCCCCATAGGAAAAAGGCGTGAAATTATGTATGTATGTATGTATTAACATGTTTTATTAATGTAATAAGGTAAATTGTTTAGACTAAAACATCAACCCGCCATTAACCTCTAAAACTCCGTGTAATTCATAAAAATAACAAACTAAAGCCAACTCATTATAAAAGCCACAAAGCATTATCGTAATTTGAATAAAAACCTTGCCCCAAGATGGCGGCTCTCTACTTTAATATTGCGAATGAGATGGCGCAAGGAAAATATTATTATATTAAAATTGTCAGGCAGGTGAAAACTCGCTCGGGACTGTGCGATCTGATACCCGACACCCTCGTATGAACACGACTTTAAGTCGCAAGAATTTTTACTCCTTGAATATTTAGCGTTCAGAACCATTCTCAAACAAAGCATTTAGGTTAATGCATGGTTAAAAATTTGCATTTTTTATTACGGAATCTGTGTGAGATTAAATCATTAAATGGAGAGGAAGCACATATTATTAATCCCGAAATACGAAGACCTGGATCTTCGTTTTTAGGGTTCCTCAAAAGGAAAAAACGGAACCCTTATAGTTTATTTTTAATTGGAACTAACACGCCACACTATTCCCAACCACTGCAACTCCTGAAAGCCAGAATCAACAGTGGCGACCGCCAAAATAGCGCAGAGGCAATGAAGCTCGACGAATCCCGGAAAAACGATTGAACTGTCTTAAATCCCGGAACGAAATCAATCATAAAAAAATACCAGAGGAGTAAGAAAAAACATAACTTCTACTTATAAAGATCTGGATCAGATAGCACTAATATCCTAAAATTTTATCGTAAGTTTCGGGGAAATTCGGATCCTAACACGATTTATATTCCCAGTGTTCTAATCGCAAATGCACGCCAGATAAAAATCAAAATCACTGAATGTTTCCGTAGTATATTCACTCGTGATTCTCACTTCACTTTACTCCGCCGAGTTTTTCTTTTGCATAATATTTTTTCATTCCTCGTCTCCCTTTTATTGATCTATTCAATCGCGAGAATGTTCTTAATGTGTTTTTTCGGTTCGCCCGTACTTGAGCTTGTTTTATTATAAGAAAATATACAGATTATTTTCATTGACGACAAGAACGTTTTAGTCAAATATTTCCTTCTCTTCGCGTCGAGAGTTTGTTTGTGGAAATCTCGAAAAGTGTTCAACCGTTTTGGATGATTTTGTTGATTGGGTGTTTAATATCGGTTTTGTGCTGTATCATCGTGCTTTGGCATGTTAAATAGTACACGAGTATAATAGTGATTTAAAAATGTCGAAAAAAAACTTAATTCATGTCACGTTCGACCCAAATTAATTAAAAAGAAAGTTCTACAAATAAAAGATAAAAGATACAACGTTTTTGTTTAGCCTGTAGCGAACAAGACATTATTTTGTTTGTTTATTTTCGTATTTCTCGCTTGTAACATATTCCATTTGTAGTCTTACAATAAAGCAATGGATGGAGACAAAGCTTGCGAGAAGAAATAACAAATGTTCGAAGTTGATGAGTTAACAGCCAAAGGGTACATACGGCGGTAAGACTGGCATCGCACAATAAATTATACTAATGAGTCAGTAACACAATAAAACTTAATGAAGATATAATATATTCGTTGGAGAATATATTACGATTGTTATATTCGAAGATGAACGTGAATAGTTAGTTAATAACATTTATGAGTGTCGTGGGCGGACGAGTTGTCGCCGGCTTAGTACGAGTTAATAGTTTAATTTGTTAGAAAAAAATGTTTAATTGATGACGTTTTCTTTTATGGATAAATCTTTATAAAATGATTTAATACGGCGTTTAGATATTGAGATGTTAAGCAATGGCTTTTTTCGAGAAAATTAGCATTTTATTAGAGAAAAACTAATGATAAAAGTTAATTGTCTCTTTGGTCTAGTGGCTGCAAAGCGCGACTGCTAAGCTTAAGGTCTTATGTTTGATTACCAGGTCGGGCAAAGCGTTATTGGCTTTTTCCATTAGGAATTTCTCAGTAGCAGCCTCGGAGTCTGGATTTGTGCCCGGTCGTAGGCAATAGGCTCGCCTCCTATTATATGGGACCTTAACATAACTGGCGAAATGTTGGTGTACTAATGGGTACATCTCTGCCTAACCCTTCGGGGATTACAGGCGTGATGATATATAGTTAAATGTGTGCCTACTATTGTGGGTTAGCAAATAGGGCTTTTCAAATTGCTAATCTCGATAAGTCTTATTGTATATTATAAAGACTGTCTAAAAAAATATAAAGCATCTAAAAGCTTTAAGAACAGAACTAAAATCTCTCAAAAATGTTAAAGAGAAAGTAATATCAAAAGAAAAAAATGTATTAAAAAGCAATGTTGTATCAAAAAGCCATTTTTGAAGCTTAGAATCCGCCATTACTGAACTATTACGGGGATATATTATTTATAAGGCCCTCAAGAGATAAGCTGTCTATAAATTACGTTCACGTCATTCATTCACACGTCCTGACGTCACTGAGGAATGAGTCACCAAGGAATGAACGATTGTGAAGCAATTCGTATTCATAGTTTAGGAATGTACCGAAAATCTTTATTTATAGTGTAGCTCCATTATCTGTTTTTAGATATTTTATTTGGTGTCAACTTCATAACATAACATAACATAACATCACGCCTGTAATCCCCGAAGGGTTAGGCAGAGGTGTACCCATTAGTACACCCACATTCCGCCAGTTATGTTTACGTCCCATGTAATAGGGGGCGAGCCTATTGCCATCAATCGGGCACAAATCCAGACTCCGAGCTGCTTCTGAGAAATTCCTGAGGGAAAAACCCAATAACACTTTGCCCGACCTGGGAATCGAACCCAAGACCTCATGCTCAGCAGTCGCGCTTTGCGACCACTAGACCAACGAGGCAGTCAACTTCATAGAGAATTTCTAGTTAAGATACGATGTATACGACGTAGTACTCTCTTTATGCAAAATAGTTCATTTTTCTGTCTAGTATAAGATACATTTTTGGTAATTTCTTGAAATGAAAAGCCTGTTTTATTGAAATTTTATTTCAGTGTTCTGAGAATTTGTTGAATTTAATAAAAATATAGTACGTAAGTCATACGTAATTGGACCTTTATTTGTTTTGTTTTTGTGTGACAAATATTTTCTTAGCTCTTTTACGAGAACCGTCAAGGCTAAATTCGTACGAACTACTTATTTATTAAAATTTGTCTTGACTTTTGCCTACTACAGGTCAAAGGCCTCTTCTGACAGAGACTGCACGACCACTGATCACCACGCTTGCTATAGCAGATTGCTGCTTTAAGACAGTTCATGTTAATTGTTAGCCCAGATTTCGATACAATGTTTTCTTTTACCAATGTCAGTGATGTCTAAGACAAACTTAGAAAATAAGTATGAATTTAAAAAGTAATACTAGTACCTATTTGTTCGCTATGTACAATCACGAGCAAAAATAACCAACTTAAAAAAAAACAAAAGCGATTATCTTGTGAGATAATGGTTGCAACTTTGATATAAAACCTATTTCATAGTAGTATTAAGATCAAAATACTCTATTCTTATAAACAAGACATTTCAATCAATACATTTAAAGAAAAGAATTGGCTTCGTAATGGTACTAAGTGTATACTTAGCAACATACTGGGCCCTCATTTTGTTTATTTTCGTAAAAGCTAAAATAAAATATTTTCATGTCTTTAAACCACCACAAAATAATAAACTTAAATAATTACCTACGTACGTTCCGTTTAGCCCGCAGTCACTCTAAAACAAACAGCCTCATTCATCGCTGTCTAACGTTTATAATGCAAATTCTTAATTCAGCTAAGCACGTCCAAGAGATAACATGGTACCCGACAGTTATTTATATAGCACAACTTATTACGGACATTAAACTCGTTTACACGGGGACAATTTCTCGCCCGACGTCAAGCGAGAATGTCATATCAAATCGAATCTAATCAAATACGTTTATTTGTTCCTATAGGTACAGAGTTTAATACAAAATAGTATCAGTAAGTGACGTACCTATAAGTATTAGATGATTGGTCATCACATATTATGGCACAGTTACGCACACATATAGGTACTGTAGAGACCCTGGCTGGTTGAGCCATATGCAAACTATTTGATATGAGATAAATATGACTTTGATTTTAGAATAGAAGCAGACCGCGTGTCAGCAGCTGTCAAGCCTAGACTAAGAACTTGAAGTAATTAATAACTTATTTAAAGTGAATACAAGAGTATAAATTAATAACAAGTCTTTCAATAATATAAACATACCTATCCCGGTACAAGTGACTACCCATGTAAGGGGGTCACAGTACGTACAGTGGTATGTATTCGTTAGGGGATAATATTCGCACTAAGTTAAGCGACAAAAAAAGCTCACTGGATCATAAAAGAATCGTTAGGCGATTTTTTTTCAAACTGTCATTCGAAAATTTTATGACATTTTTTAATTTATTGTTGAGAAAGGGGGTCTTTTAAAGATGAGATGTTTGGTGGCGGGAGTCAACTATTACCTACTAGCTTGTGCTTGTGACTTCGTCCGCGCGGTTTTTCTCGCCCTAGTTACGTTTATAGTTACTGCTCCGCTCCTGTATGACGTAGCGTGATGTAATATAGCTTATACTATTCTTCATGAATCTGGCTATCACATACAAAAACATTTGTTCTAAATTATAAATATAGATTAGTCGCTCAATAATCGTTTTTCAAAGCGATAAATTCTTCTCGTATAAAAGAGCCTTCACATGGAGTGTTCTAGGAACTACGAAGATCACGTAGGTCTGAGTTATGTGAACAATTCACACCTGCGTTTAGTTTACCTTTGTATTATGTGATATGTCATATTTAGGGTACCGCTGCTTGATAATGCAGAATTTATGCCCTTGTTTCGTGGTAATGTAGTAAAGTTTGGCCTTTGAGATAATAATTTGGAGTTTATGTTCTCGTACTTTGATTTGGAAATGTTTGAAATTTCTTTTTAGATAATCAGCTATGTTTATGGAGCTTGAAAACCCGATTCATAAGGCTATATAAAATCGCGCTACGACACACTGGATCGGAAAAAAACCAGCCGAAAGAGCCGCGGGCAGAAGCTATATAACATCACGCCTGTAATCCCCGAAGGGTTAGGCAGAGGTGTACCCATTAGAAATCCACATTTCACCAGTTACGATTAAGGCCCATGTAATAGGGGGCGAGCCTATTGCCATCAACCAGGCACAAATCCAGACGCCGAAGCAGCAACTGAGAAATTCCTGATGGAAAACTCAATAATACTTTGTCCGACCTGGGAAACGAACCCAAGACCTCAGCAGTCGCACTTTGCGACCACTAGACCAACAAGACAGAAGCTAGTGTCTTATAAAACAGACAACATACTCAACTCCATAAACGTCAATTAATAAATCACAGTGGCTTACAAACAACGACTCTTCATCCTTATCTCCCCTTGTGGCGTAAGCAGTTATCCTTGGCTTAGCAAAATTTAATTAAGAACACATAACAGGCAAAAGTCAAGAGGCATCTCAAAACACAGTTTACTGATGATAAAGTCTGTGCTTTGCTACTAATCTCAAAAGCTGGGTTCTCAAAGCTACTGTGCAAGACGTGGAATAAGCCCCCCTCTCTGCCGGCCCCTGGCTAAGTGGGGTATAATGGTTGGTTACCAGACTAATCCATAAATCCCTTCTTGACTTGGGTTACCGACGTTTGTGGATAGTAGCCACTTAGATGTATGTCTAAGACGTTTTTTATTTGGCGATCTTTGTACTGTTATACTTAATTGTTTTGTATTCGATGATGTTTTGGTGGTTTAATAGAAATTAAACCGTAATTAAATGGAGAGAGAGTTTAAAGTTGAATTGTTAATATCGATTTGTGACTAGTTTTATACTTGTTCGTTATTATGGTTTATTTTTTGTAAGAGTTAAAGTCTGGAAGTCCTGATCGGATTACAAAATATTCCCTCACTGATAGGAAGCTACTATTACTAAGTATCTTAGGATAAGTTATGGTATACTTGTCTTTCAGGCGGACAAACTCGTGCGCAGAAACCAGTTAATTACAATTTGTAATATAAAATTATGAGAATAGAAATAAATGAATATTAATTTAAAAATAAATATTCATTGAAAGCTGTGTGGCAGGACCACATAGCAAAATTATATTCAGAATTTAAAACGACAGTAAATAAAACGATAAAATATTCAAAGATTCAAACAAAACCTGTCACCCGATCGAATCGAGACACCGGTATCGATAACTCATGTTGCACGTCACTATAAATCAACGCGACCTTCACTGATAGTGATGCCCACGTACTAACTAGTCGATAAATTTTGTCGATAAATTCACAATTCTTGCACGGTTCGTTTGCGAAATCTGTGACTTAAAGCAGCGTCTCCTTCACATTTTACGTTTAGAAAGTTATTGGGATTCTCGTCAGACATAGTAAAGTTAGAAAAGATAATGCTAGACGTCGTAAAATATCGTAGGGTTATTTTATCGTAAAAATCTAAAAAAGTTTACGTATTCTTGTATAAAAGTATCTAAGAACCTTCTAAGACCAAACGAAAGGATACAGTGAAAATAACACTTTAATCGTGAGTTTACATGCTAATCATTTTCGATAGTAGTATCGATATTATTGTTTATCGAATCACAACACTATTTTCGATACATTGTTAGGAATTTTGCAATTTTTCAAACTGCCGAGATGGCATCGCGACACTGGATATAAAAGTATCAAATCTGAGTGTTTGTAGACAAAAGTTTCCGATTTTATGTATCTACACTTTTTGGTCAAAAACGGCTTTGGTTCCAATTAGAAAAAAGCAAAGCAAAGCGCGACTGCTGAGCATGAGGTCTTGGGTTCGATTCCCAGGATGGGCAAAGTATTATTGGATTTTTCCATCAGGAATTTTTCAGTAGCAGCCTCGGAGTCTGGATTTGTGCCCGGTTGAGGCAATAGGCTCGCCCCCTATTACATGGGACTAAAACGTAACTGTCGAAATGTGGATGTACTAATGGGCCTCTGCCTAATCCTTCGGGGATTACAGTCGTGATGTTATTTTATGTAGTATACAAGCATAAAGGTGCCTTTTATTCTTGGGTTACCATATCCACGTTTTTAGAAACAAGTATTTTTAATATAAGTTAGCTAATCAGCAAAACGTCTTCAACGATGACGAGATGTATGAACGTGGATGAGGCGAAAGGAGTATGTAAGGATTGTAGCAAGTGGCGTTCTGTGGTTTCTGCCTACCCCCATGGGAAAAAGGCGTGAGTTTATGTATGTATTGCTTCAACAAATCACAGTTCCAAAAAATTACAAGAAAATTCTTGATGCTTCTTGCTGCAATCAGTTGTTTTGTCCTGATTTCTGTATCATAACATAACATAACATCACGCCTGAAATCCCCGAAGGGTTAGGCAGAGGTATACCCATTAGTACACCCACATTTCGCCAGTTATGTTTTTAGTCCCATGTAATAGGGGGCGAGCCTATTGCCATCAACCGGGCACAAATCCAGACTCCGAGGCTGCTACTGAAAAATTCCTGATGGAAAAACCCTTAACACTTTGCCCGACCTGGGAATCGAACCCAAGACCTCATGCACAGCAGCCGCGCTTGCGACCACTGGACTAATGAGGCAATCAATCTACCGTACTGTATCAATCTACACTATTATTATTATTATTTTCTATTTTATTTATTTATATAGTAGGTACGACAGTAACGATGGTGTCCAGTGATGAGGCTTGAAAGACATGTAGACCATTATTTTATGCTTTTTTCCGAATCCAGCGCTTCCTTTCAAAGTTTTCCATAACTAGGTAACGTTGGAGCGATGACGTCAAGCACTTCATTCAAATTGTCTTGACGATACACACCATTTACCAATTTGAATAACGGCATTAAAAAACCAGCTAAGTGCGAGTCAGATTCGCTTACGTAGGGTTCCGTACCATCGTA
Source organism: Hoplodrina ambigua (assembly GCA_949774945.1). NCBI lineage: Eukaryota > Metazoa > Arthropoda > Insecta > Lepidoptera > Noctuidae > Hoplodrina > Hoplodrina ambigua. Next base: position 2,176,396 of record OX458969.1, on the reverse strand, counting down.
CAATATTTATGGCGGGTTAGAATAACGGTCACCATCGTTCACGCACAATTGAAGATATGGTTGGCGCAGTGGCTAAGCAATCCTGGCTATTGCGCTGCGTGTCGCGGATTCGATTCTCGCAAGGAACAAATATTTGTATGGCCTACAGATTCTGGGTCTGGCTGTAGTATATATGTTTGTAAACGCACCCACGATACAGAAAGAAAGAAAGAAAGAAAAACAAAAACTTTTTATTCACGAGAAAATGACGCACTTAATAGAAAAATTGTACATAAAAGCAAAGTAGAACAAGTATGTATTAAATCTAAAAAATAAAAATGAGGAGACAGGAGATAACATAAAATACAACATCACGCCTGTAATCCCTGAAGGGTTAGGCAGAGGTGTACCCATTAGTACACCCACATTTCGCCGGTTACGTTTTAGTCCCATGTAGTAAGGGGCGAGCCTATTGCCATCAACCGGGCACAAATATTACTATAAACAGAGATTTTACTATTATATAGTTAAATAAATAAATATAGTTACAATTTTTTTTTAGGTGGTAAAAATCATCAAATGACTCAAACTGTCAGACTGTTACTGACTAAAAAACCACCCTGTTCCTTCCGTTGCCCTTTGCGTTCCGGGGCCACGGTATCCTGTTAAGACGTCCCGCAACCCCGGCAAATATAGTTACTATGAACTTACGTATGATATCGAAGAATAAACAAACAAAAAACCCGTTTATCCAAAAATCGATCGGCTATTTCAGCAAAAGCATCTCAAGCACCACCCAAACTCTTTCCATATTTGCAATAACATCAATTTTTATTTGGGTCATTTTATTCCATTCTGAAATAATCAACCCGCAGAATTTGGACGATTTCTAAACTCATTTGGGTCCAAACGGCGTGCGACGGTCGTTCCACCAACGAGTGTTGGACTGGAAACGGAAACGAGCAAAACTTTATTGGCCAATACTGAAAGAAATCATCATCATCGTTATCCAAAAATAGTTGTTCATCAAGTGTACGTAATGGAAGGCGATTAATCTGCACACTTTTTTTTTGCAGCGGGAAACGTTTATTGATTTAAAAATATTCGATAAAAACGCAGCGGAAGGTTTTTACATATCGCAGAGATAGCCCTGAGAGAGTAAGCAGCTATCTCAATCAACTGATAGGAATGGACAAAGACGTAGTATTTATTTATTTAAACTTTATGCAACAAAAAAGTACAAAGGCGGACTTAATGCCTTAGGCATTGTCTACCAGTCAACCAAAGGTAATAAAAAGATAAGAAATTTTAAAATCATTAAAAACATATTAGGCCTCCCCTCTCTTTTCTGCCTAAACCCTTCGGGGATTACAGGCGTGATGTTATGTTATGTATGTTAAAAACATATATCTATACATGTTTAATCGTACACAAGTACATAAACTCATATATAATATACGTAGTACGACGGCAGTATAATAATTCATCATTTTACTGACATTTTCACGAACGGAGTCATGGACAAAAGCTAGTCTATACTATACTAACATTATAAAGAGGTAAAGTTTGTGAGGTTATAGGATGTTATCTCTGGATCTGCTGAACCGATTTTGAAAATTCTTTCGCAAATTAGAAGCTACGTTATTACTAAGTAAAGATTATTTTATCATGAAAATATTAGGGATTCGTAAGAAAAACCACGCGAACGAAGAGTTTATTCCAGAAATCCCCACCGCCTTAACAAGTGGGGATTGTTACTTTTTTTCCAGAAATCCCCACTAGGTATATAAGCACAGCCTAGTGGGGATTTTTTGAAAAATAAGTAAAATTCCCCACCAGGTGTTTGTTGTTTTAAATTTTATTATGAAACAAAATAAGCGTTAATCAGTTACAATCATTTACAATACGACCACTGGTGGGGAGAGGTTGGGTGGGGATTTCTGGAAGAAACCGAACGAAGTTGCGGGAAGAATGTCACTTTAAAATAAATTAGCGTTAAAAAAGAAAAAATCAATACGATTAATTACTTCCAAAAAAAGAAAATTTATTTTTGTGTTTTGGCTCGTTTTTGGCAGAGCCAAGCTAACTGATATTGATAGTTTCACGTTCAATAAAATGGAGGACAAAGTATCGACAATGAAGCAATATCAAAACGACACAGTAAATTGAGTCTTATTGAACTACATTTAGCTCTAAAACTAAGACAAATCACCACTGGTCCCCGTAGGCGACGGACAAGCTAACGATAACTGCTGTAATATTACTAACAAGAACTTTATTACTGTACTAGTTTATGACTGCGAGTTCGTTTGTGTTAATGGCGATTAACGCGATGTTCTAATTATTTTTCTAAAAATAAAAGTAGCTTAAGTTACTCCTTATAACAATAGCTAAATGCCGGTGAAAGTCCAGTCAAAATCGGTTCAGTCGTTTCGAAGATTAGCCGGAACAAACAGACAGACAAACATTCTAAAGCTCATTAATAACGCGATAGCCTAATTCTTTGTTTCTTTTATTAAAGTAGCTATTGCTCTTTATAACAACAGCTAAATGTCAGTAAAAGTACCATCAAAATCGGTCCAGCCATTTCGGAAATTAGCCGGAACAAAAAGACAGACGAACATTCTAAAACTTATGTTTTTGCTATAAGTACCGTGAAATATTCATACATATAATGTAAATAAAAAACTGTTACTTTGAATTTTTAAACAGACACTCCAATTTTATTTAGGTACTGCTTCAGTGCGACTCCGGCGGTTTTTTTCACCTGTATTTAGTTATATTTTTGGTTACTGCTACGCTCCCGTGGGTCGCAGCGTGATGTTATATAGCCTATACTATTCCTCAAGAATCTGGCTATCATAATCAAAAAGATTTTTTCCAATCTGACTGGTAGTTCCAGAAATAAGCGCGTTTAAACAAACAAAAAACTTCCTTAATATTATATTTGTATGTTAGATTGCGACAAGGCGATGTCATAATAAAGATATCGACAACGATGCCTTGTTTAATCTCACAGCAAATGTAGTTCAAACAGCATTTGTGCAATTGCACAAGACATGGAGCGAACAAACATAACCCCGCTTTCAAACTAATTTGGCAATAGCACAAAAGACAATTCCTAACTAGCAAAATTCGTAGTCTTTCACTGAATCTCAAATCAAATGAAATCAAATAGTCTGTAACATAAAATCAAATATTTATAACGCTTGGCATAGTTCCATTCGCCTCATGGAGCGTTCGTGGTATTGCCACATTTGCATCGAGGTAGATGGCTTGTGAATCCTGTGATTTTGTTCAGTGCCATACGAAGGCCTGATTAGGAAAATAATCGGATTTATCGGCTGAATAGAAATCTGCTGACTAGTACTAGAGGGAATTGTACTGGCATTCAGGAGCTTAGAGGCTAGTAGCATATTAGTACGTTGTAATTATTTTTTTTGCTGAGTGATAGAAATCTTTGGTAATCTATACTTTAATGTTATAAAGCTAAAGTGGTTTTTCGTTTGTGTAAAATCGTTAACCTCTGAAAGTAAATGGAATACTGGGGGAAATCTAGAAAAAAAGGTGTGGGCGGAATGGGGGTGGTGGGAGGCCTTTGCCCAGGAGTGGGACAGTGGCTAGCAAAAAAAAGAACTCTGAAACTACATAGCCAGATTCATGAAAAATAGTACTGTCAACATTACGCTACTACGACCCAATGGAAGCGGAGCGGAGTGACTAAAGACGTTATCATAAGGTGGGTGAAGAATACCTTTCGATCGAAGTCGCGGGAAGCAACTAGTAATATAATAAAGCTGAAGAGATTTCCTCTTTGGCTAATCTCTGAATCTACCTCGCGGATTAAAAAAAAACTGTATAATGGTATAGGCTATATTATACGACGTCGCGAGGCGACATCCGGCTACCGTAGGCGCGGGCTTGCGGACGGCGAGTAATGGGTAGCTCGCTGTCCGATCTAGGACCAAGCCCGGGTCGACGGCGCGTTCTGTCCGCGCGCGCCTCAAAGAGCTGTCAGCACAGGGACGGGCCCCCCGACGGGGCCATCGCCTGCCGGGGTTGCGGGACGTCTTAACAGGATACCGTGGCCCCGGAACGTAAAGGGCAACAGAAGGAACAGGGTGGTTTTTTAGTCAGTAAAAGTCTGACAGTCCCTTCCGCCCCACCCAGGGCGGAAGGAGTCATTTGATGAATTTTACCGCCTAAAAAAAAAAGGTTATATTATACATCACGCTATGACTCAAAGGAGCTGGGCAGTAACTTAACGCGAGTAAAAAACGCAGACGAAGTCGCGAGCAGAAACTAGCCAGATAATAAAGCAAGAAATACTGTACATCTACACAATATTGTACTAGATTTACCGTCCTTAATTGGCTACTTACAAACGTTTGTATACTATGACATGCATTCAAAGATGTCGAGAAGAATAATGTTCTTATCTTGTCCACAAAACTATTATGTAACTAGACTGTTACAACGTAATACATAAGAAGCTCCAACAAAACCGTACGGAACCAAGCCTTTTCACAAATGCGGAACAAAAGCAAACATGTCATTTGCAGTAGTCATAATAGTCGAGTTAACCCTACCGCTGCTGCGATGAAAACATCCGATTATGTAAATGCACGTACGAACAGCACTCGTACGGAATATCTGCGCAAGAGTTGGCTTTCGTAATTGGTCGGTTTGATATGTAGTTTTGGGTTGTATCAAATTTTGTATGGAGATGGATTTGCGTGATGAACTTATTGTTTTGATTGTCATCTGTTTTTTTTTTATCGTAAACAAAATGATGACACAGTGTTTTGTATTTATTAAATGTGTTACGTATTTGCTGAAAACATTAACATCACATCATAATATCAACACGCCTGTAATCCCTGAAGGGTTAGGCAGAGTTGCACCCACATTTCGTCAGTTATGTTTAAGTCCCATGTAATAGGGGACGAGCCTATTGCCATCAACCGGGCACAAATCCAGGCTCCGATACTGCTACTGAGAAATTCCTAATGGAAAAATCCATTAACACTTTGCCCGACCTGAGAATCGAAACCAAGACCTTAATATTATGCTCATTAAACCGACGAGTCCATAAGGCAGGTTTGCTGAAAGAAATAGAGGACACAAAAAAAAAAAAAAAAAAATATATATATATATATATATATATATATATATATATATATATATATATATATGTAAAGTAGGAAGTTGACATACTAGCCAATCACTTGTTTTTGTTCATGATTGATGCATTGGTGACGTCACTTTGTATTTTGATGACTTATCTTTTATTTAGGACTTTTTAATATGCGTTTGTTATGGCGCTGGAGCAATGCGGGTGTCGTATTGCACTTGACGGTTGTCTAAAAATGTTTGACAGGTTATCTACTTATAATTTTGTCATATCTACCTGATAATCTTCCTAATGCTAAAACTAAACACCACACATCTTGCAAAGAAACATAATCCAAACTAATATTTTAAAGAGAAAAGATTTAATTTTTGTTAAAATGGAAAAACTCAAAAACTACTAAACCGATTTTAAAAATTCTTTGATCTATTGAAAGCTACATTATCAGCGAGTAACATAGGCTATATTTTATTTTCGAACAAATTAGGCATCCGTGAAAAAATTGACGCGGACGAAAAAAGACTTCAAAAACTACATAAACATACATACATAAACTCACGCCTTTTTCCCATGGGGGTAGGCAGAAACTACAGAACGCCACCTGCTACGATCCTTACATACTCCTTTCGCCTCATCTACGTTCATACATCTCGTCAAAAACTAGTTTGCTATATAAACGTTTCCTCTATACTCTTCAGGTTTCCGACCATCGTGTATACTTCGACGTTTTCCTAATAAATAATGCAGACACGCAAATGTCGGCTTTCTCTAAGTTTTAGAAAGCTGGATGGAGCTGTTTAATGAACCATTAAAATATTATCTTAGCTCAGATCTCTTCCCGGATGGTGACCTATTGGGTTTCTTAGTTTGTTTGTTTGTTTGGTTGGTTTCATTTATTATGGTAATGAGTTTTCTTTTTTTCTCTCGACGTATTTCGTAGATATGCACTATGTAATGTAGGTAAGGCGTGAACTAGAACATATTTTTGAATACACTAGGATTTTTTCGTGCTCGTATGAGTCCGTCTACAAACATTTATTTTACACACACGCAAGTATAACCCCTTTACAGTAAAAACCTAAGCGATCTTATAAGTAACATATTGGAACTATACTATAAAATACTAAAAAAAAGATAAATACAGGTGCATTCACAAACACTACGTAGGGCGCTTACACTACGGGCCTGTTGGTCTAGTGGTTAGCGGCCCTGACTTCTAAGCCGGAGGTCGTGGGTTCGATTCCCACCCAGGACAAACTTTGTGTGATGAGCATGATTGTTAGTTCTGTGTCTAGGTGTGATTTATCTATAATATGTATGTATTTATAGATTATATAAGTATGTATATCAGTTGTCTGGTTACCATAACACAAGCTCTGCTTAGCTTGGGATCAGATAGCCGTGTGTGAGTTGTCCCAAGATATTTATTTATTATTATTTACAAAAAACCAGACCCGAAAGAACTGTAGGCCATAGAAGTATTTGTTCGGTGCAGTAATCGATTCCGCGATACGCAGCACGACAGCCAATCTCGCAGTCACTGTGCCAACTGTCGTGTTATTATAACTACCTTCATGTGTAGGAAGTCAGTGCTGCATTTTATGTGATTAATAAGATTTTTTTCTTGCTCTTGTCTCTCGATCGACGATCGACTCGATACACACTCTATTCACATAATATCCCAACAATTACATTATTGAAATTCTAACTGTTTCTCAACCTATAAATAATAATAACAATACCAGCCACGACCGCCTCGTTGGTCTAGTGGTCGTAAGCGCGACTGCTGTGCATGAGGTCTTGGGTTCCATTCCCTGGTCGGGCAAAGTGTTATTGGGTTTTTTCCATCAGGAATTTCTCAGTAGCAGCCTCGGAGTCTGGATTTGTGCCCGGTTGATGGTAATAGGCTCGCCCCTTATTACATGGGACTAAAAAAAAATACATAACTGGCGAAATGTGGGTGTACTAATGGGTACACCTCTGCCTAACTTTTCGGGGATTAGAGGCGTGATGTTATCTTATGTTAACAATACCAGAGAAGAGAGAAGGCAAACGAAATCAAAGTTATTTCTGTTCAATTGGAATCTAACCGTACCTCCCTGTTTTATTTAATACCCCAGCCACAAACACAGTGCCACCAACTAAATCTAAGCACAGTCACAGAATGAGCAGTAAAGGAATCCGAGACAGCACCGCGGGGCGCGCCTAGTCTTACTATAAACAAGTTGTGCTCAAGACAACATGTACCAATAAAGTGGGTAGTTGTTTCCCTGCTTCCGTGTCTCGAATGTTGAGTACTAAGTGTTTGTGTGTGTCTGGGGAGAGGGGGGGTTCTGTAGGGAATTTCGGTTGTTTGAAACTGTGTTGATTAGGTAAGTTATTTGAAATGATTTAATCTATCATTGAAATAGGCATTGGGGGGACAGGTTGCCCTAGGAAGACATTTCTTCTTTCTTTATCGTGTGGGCAGTAAGGACTTATGACCCTACATATCCTAGTGTCAGAGTTTCTAAACCGCCTCCAGGACCTCTAACATGGTTGAAGTTTTTACTCAAACCATGTCAAAACATTGTGAATATCATGGAAAAACAGGTTTCCTAACGATATTTTTCGAAGGAAGACATCGTTGTAGGAAGACCTACACTGACCTTATTGGTGAGGTTCTTCAAAAAGGTCAGGTGCGCAGTACTAGTTACCGGCGTGCTTGTGTGACAAGATGTATGAACATGGAAGAGGCAAAAGGACTATGTAAAGATCGTAGCAGGTGGCGTTCTGTAGTTTCTGCCTACCCCCATGGAAAAAAGGCGTGAGTTTATGTGTGTATGTATGTGAAATAGGCAATTATTATGAGATAAAAAGGATGACTAAGCAAGTAATAAGCAAGCTACCTACGTTTCCAAAACATTAATAAAGTATTGTAAATCATTTTGTTCTATGCCACGTCATAATCTTATTAAAATAAAATACTTAAAGAGGCAATCATTCAAATTCTAACAAGCTGAAAACAAATTGAAAGAAATGAAAGAAAATTTGTTTCTTAAAATTAATTTCCAACGCTGTGAAATATATCTTCAAGATGTTTATCGTGACTCAGTAATATACCTAGATTTTCAGATCTACCGCCAATAAAAGCAACAGGGTTTTCGATCACACACAATGGAACTCTAGAAACATGAAAAAATTGGCGCCAAGCCAGCTCCATGCTACCCTTGCCTGATACAAGTTTCAATGTATTACATGCGCAGTCTTTTATAGTTTTTGCCAAACATTACTTGTAAGTAATTTAATACTATCGACAATGAAAGCTTCGTAAGCAGACGATAAGCTTTTATTCTAAAACAAATCTCTCCAGAAATTGGCTATAAATCTTCTTAACTATCGACCGTCTCCGAACTCGATTAATTCCGGTTATATCTAGTTTATCCGCGAACTTGAGCCTTTAGAGAGAATTTATTTGAATGAAAATAGGCGGTGTAAGTGTCCCATTGATTTTATTGCGGTGCCCGTGTTTTGCCGCGGCAGTTACGGGTTAATGGTGCAATTGGATTCGGAACAGTTGAACGAAACCGCAACGAGCCGTGGCTCGGTGACTTTTTCGTCGTTAACTATATCTATTACCGCGTTTTTCTATACCCGTTTTAAACTTTGTTATAAAGACTTTTATAATGTTGTAAAGTGGGACACGAGCGTTGTCGAGAACGTTGTCGACGCTATTAAGTCGGTATAAAAAGTACTTTTTAGACGACAAAAGCACGCCAGCGGAGGGTTAATCGCGCCATTGGAGCTGCAATAATCGCGTTCCAGGCCGAGCCGCGTTTTGCCGCGCGACGAAACGCGCCCGTTCCGTTTTACATGGCACGCTTATTTTCGTGTAGTGCTGTCTATTGCACTCGCAGTGTAAACGCTCGTACGGAAATCGCCGGCTTTGTTTTTGAAATTGGAACTCGTGTTTTTAAATGTTTAAATGTTACTTTTTTTAAGATGTGCCAGTATTTTTATCTTTTGTGTAATTGGCCAGTGTTATATTTTTGTTGCGGCCTTTTTACCTTTTTGTTTTGAGAATTCTACGTAAAATGTGCCAATGAATATATATTTTTTATCTGTACCCTAAACCTTTCAGAAGGAACAACGACGTATTTGCAGATGTAACATAAACTTCGTGACATAAAGTAAAGCCAGTGTTGTCTTAGCGGCGTACGCGACGGCACGTACTATTATTCTGTGTGTGTACGTGATTTTTACTCGTTTCCTCGATGTAGCCGGCTAATATCGTTAATGTATGTATTTCTAACATGAATAGCGAACAAGAAAAATAATGTTTAGTCTCTTACGTCGTAAATTTCGTACGAAAACGATGTATGGGGAAATCTTTCGATATGTAGACTGTTTACGGTGTTTGCTTGGCATAAATTCGAAAATTTATAGGAAGGGGTAGTTCTATTGATTTAGGCAGATTTAGTTATGTCGTAATGGGCCAATGTCAAAGTCAAAGTCAAACTATTCATTTCAAGCAATAAAAGATACTTTTGAACGTCATATACAAGAAAACTGCCTGACTGCCTCGTTGGTCTAGTGGTCGCAAGCGTGACTGCTATGCATGAGGTCATGGGTTCGATTTCCAGATCGGGCAAAGTGTTATTGGGTTTTTCCATCAGGAATTTCTCAGTAGCAGCCTCGGAGGCTGGATTTGTGCCCGGTTGATGGCAATAGGCTCGCCCCCTATTACATGGGACTTAAATATAACTGGTTAAATGTGGGTGTGCTAATGAGTACACCTCTGCCTAACCCTTCGGGGATAACAGGCGTGATGATATGTTATGTAATTTAATTTAATAAGGAGATAATAAACAGTTCATCAAAGTTTAATCTGATCCATAGGTTTCTAAGAAAACTTCAACTATATCTGACAACAGGATCTCTTTTGTTTACTGTACATACCTTACAAGGTATCTTTAACATCACTGATAACCGCGGCTTCGGAAAACATCGTGAGAAAACCTGAACTTACAACCACACTAACAAACAACATCCAACATACGACTTAATGAATGAAATAACTCAATCAATAAACAATTAATTCCTTCATTCAGTCCCACATCATACATTCATTCACAACTTTTCCATTTAACTGTACTTGCATGTGTAGTAAACTCCATGTCGTATAAAACTTATACACCTACATACAAATTAAAGTTTGCAGTTAATTTTCCACATTGTGATTAAACGGCGCGTTATCGAGTGCTCAATCGATTTGTTGAAAGTAGGTCGCGAGTACATTTGCCTGCAGGGGCGGATCTATATATAGGCTTATTGGGCCGCAGCCCTGGGCCCCGCGGATGTAAAGGGCCCACAAAATAATAACAAAAATACATAACATCACGCCTGTAATCCCCGAAGGGTTAGGCAGAGGTGTACTCATTATAATAGTACACTCATATTTCGCCAGTTATGTTTTTAGTCCCATGTAATAGGGAGCGAGCCTATTGCCATCAACTGGGCACAACTCCAGACTCCGAGGCTGCTACTGAGAAATTCCTGATGGAAAAACCAAATAACACTTTGCCCGACTTGGGAATCGAACCCAAGACTTCATGCACAGCAGTTGCGCTTGCAACCACTAGACCAACGAGGCAGTCAACAAAAAATACATGAAGTATTTTTTTTGTCACTATAAAGCTCGGGAGCAATTCAACAATCGACTAAAATTACAAACTTAGCTCATATGTACCTATCATAATGGATTATTATTGTTCTAATTTGTTTTCTATAGGTACCGTACATTATCGCTATAGCAAACAGATTTTTGGTAAAATACCAACAAGTTTAATAAATGATGGCCCCCAGGTAGTGTTAGCCCAGGGTCCCACAAATCCAAAGTCCGCCCCTGCTTGCCTGCACAATTAAATAAATAAATAAATAAATAACTTGGGACAACTCACACACGGCTATCTGATCCCAAGCTAAGCAGAGCTTGTGTTATGGTAACCAGACAACTGTTATACATACTTATATAAATTATAAAAACATACATATTATAGATAAATTACACCCAGACACAGAACTAACAATCATGCTCATCACACAAAGTTTGTCCTGGGTGGGAATCGAACCCACGACCACCGGCTTAGCAGTCAGGGCCGCTAACCACTAAACCAACAGGCCCGTCAATTGTAACAGTTCACGTTATGTCTTTAATTGAAAGGTATGTATGTGTGAATGATTTTAAAAATACGAGTCTGCACTCAGGTTTAATCTTTGCTAGTATTGGTAACGTTCGGTTTTAAGCGTTGTAAGTATTAAGTTGAGGATTGAAAGCTTCTTGTTCATAGGGTAATCATTTGTCTGTGATTACATAAGTAATATAACATTACGCCTGTAATCCCCAAAGGGTTAGGCAGAGGTGTAACCATTAGTAGGTACTGTAGTCACTTGGCGTGACCTGGTACCGGGATATATAATTATTATTGAAAGACTTATTGTTTATCCAACTTCGTGTATTCACTTTTAATTAAATTATATTTTTTAATACTAAATTTAAGTCTAGGCTTGACAGCCGCTGACACGCGATCTATCTCTATTCTAAAATCAAAGTTATATTTATCTCATATTAAATAGTTTGTATATGGCTCAACCAGCCAGGGTCTCTACAGTACACCCACAATTCGCCAATTATGTTTAAGTCCCATGTAATAGGGAGCGAGCCTATTGCCATCGTCCGGGCACAAGTCCAACCACCGAGGCTGCTACTGAATTTACAATCCTATAATATGTTTACAATAGTTAGTTAGTTTAGTATGTGTGTATGTCACTGGAAACCTCCTAAACGCCTGGACCATTTTTAATTAAAGATAGGTGAAAAGTAGTTTATTAGTGACATTGTGTAGTTTCTGCCTACCCCCATGTGGAAAAGGCGTGAGTTTATGTAGTATCTATTTGATTCTTTCTATAGTATTTATTGTATTTTACAACACATTTGATTGCTGAGAATAACCAATAAACGATCTCTCTTCTGAGGCAATATAATAATATTGCTTAACTGAAATGTCTCCAAAACTGTGTTTACGTCCCATAAAATAAACAACGAAAGTTTAACCCAGAAACAATAGTTTAAAACCAGTAACTATTAAAATAATGCATTTCGAATGTAATTTTCACTATTCTGTATAATATAATAGATGCGTGGGAGTCGATGCGACCTTAACGCCCACTCGATACTACAATATGCATTGCGGCGCACGTCGATTTGTCGGCGTGGACGCATTGTTTTATGCAATGAATTGTAAGGGTGCTTTTGTATTGGCGTTTAGTATTTATTTTGATATAGAAAAACGAACTTTAATTTTTAGCAATCTCATAACACATAAAAATAACATCATGCCAGTAATTCCCGAAGGGTTAGGGAGAGGTGTACCTACACCCACATTTCAAGTTACAAGTTATGTTAAAGTCCCATGTAATAGGGAGCGAGCCTATTGCCCTCAACCCGGCACAAATCCAGATTTCGAGGTTACCTGCCGGGGTTGCGGGACGTCTTAACAGGATACCGTGGCTCCGGAACGTAAAGGGCAACAGAAGGAACTGGGTGGTTTTTTAGTCAGTAAAAGTCTGACAGTCCCTTCCGCCCCACCCAGGGCGGAAGGAGACTTATTATGAATTTTACCACGTAAGAAAAAAAACATCTCGTTACCAATAAATTTGCACAATGAATGTGCGAAATTCTTCCAACAGTGTACGCCAACCTTTACAAAGTTATGCAAGAATGAAGATCTATTTCATTGCAGATACAAACGCTGGCACTATTGTATGATATTAAAGCTTTAATGAGAGTGCCTGATTGTTTACGTGGGTGTGCCAGTGGGTTTCAGAGATGGGTGGTCGACTATGTGACATTTTGGCATATAATCGGATAGACATCGCAGGATAGGTGCATTGTCGATTAACGGTAAGGCAAGTAACTTTGTACCCTTTGGTTGACTGGTAGATAATGCCTAAGGCATTAAGTCCGCCTTTGTACATTTTTGTTGCATAACATAACATCACGCCTGTAATCCCCGAAGGGTTAGGCAGAGGTATACCCATTAGTACACCCACATTTCGCCAGTTATGTTTTTAGTCCCATGTAATTGGGGGCGAGCCTATTGCCATCAACCGGGCACGTATCCAGAGTCCGAGGCTGCTACAGAGAATCTCCTGATGGAAAAACCCAATAACACTTTGCCCGACCTGGGATTCGAACCCAAGACCTCATGCACAGCAGTCGCGCTTGCGACCACTAGACCAACGAGGCAGTCTTTTTTTAATGCCTTTTGTTATTATTTTTTTCTGCACAAGGTCTGTATCAGTAAACATGTTTATCTTTCTTATACAGGTTTGATAAAATACCCGAAACCTGAAAAGGGGTCATTGTACTCATCATTGAACAACTTTTACTTTTGGACCAACACTGAAATCATGAAAAAAAAATCAGCGTTTTTGTATGGAGCAGCTGATTATTTTTTTTATGACTTCAGGGTTGGTCCCATAGTAAAAGCTTCTTTTGTTGACTGTACATAAATATACAAATATAAGTAAAGTAGTTAAGCCTATTTCCCTGTCTTAGTTAAAACTTAAGTTGAATGATAACTAAACAATTCATTAAGTTAAGTATAATCTTTAGTTGTGTTAAAGTTATAATCAAGTTGACTTGACCGAGCTTATCAAACTCTATAAATTTAGTGAATTTATCTTAGCATTATTAATAGGTAGGTACCTAACTATTTACAGATGTTTAAAAAACAGTAAATGAAGGTTTTTATTTACAAATGGTCAGAAGTTAGTTTTTTTATAGTTAGGGTTTAAAATTACATTATTAACTACTCCGAAACTTCTTATTAATGTGTACTAGTCGCAGGTGCTGAAAAACCTTAATCTAGTATACCAATGGTTATTTTTTATTTTAAATATTTTTCTGTGTTAAAATAATTCAATTCAAAACCTCAGTTATATTTAAATCGTTGTAAATAATATTCAATGGAAGTCAGGTCATATCATAAATCATATAACACTTAGCAATAGTGGACCTTTCTATCAGTGAAATATTTCTTTTATCGAACCAGTGCTTTTAGAGATTAAATCCTACAAACAAACAAAAAAACAAACAAACTTTGCCGGTTTATAAAATTTGTTTACATTATTTTTTTTGTTTGGTCTTGGGTTCGATTCCCAGGTCGGGCAAAGTGTTATTGGGTTATTCCATCAGAAATTTCTCAGTAGCAGCTTCGGAGTCTGGATTTGTGCCCGGTTGATGGCAATAGGCTCGCCCCCCATTACATGGGACTGAAAACATAACTGGCGAAATGTGGGTGTACTAATGGGTACTCCTCTGCCTAACCCTTCGGGGATTACAGGCGTGATGTTATGTAGTATAGATTAATTTACCAGTTTTAGCATCATCCAAGTAAACCAACTAGTTTCAGACTAGGCTATAAATTCTAGCCTACATCTGCCAAGTGCCAACGCAGTAAATTCTTATACACCACGCAGGATTAATGGCGCCGCACTATTTGCGTTATCACATTATTGAGCTGTAGTGATGTTACATGTCGATGTTTCGATGAAGACTACGTATCGATAGTGGAGTGTCGAAAATTGGGTTCAATATTGCGACTTTCTAAATGAACTTAGATAAGAGCAAAAAACTATTAAAAATAACTTTACAGTAAGTTATACAATTTATTAAAATTAAGGTTTAAAATGTAGGGAACTAGTGTTATTGAAACAACTGAAGCCGATCGATTACCATTTATTACTGATCATCTTATTCTAGTACAATGTATTTTATAATAATGATGCTATCAACTAAGTACATACATATTACACACACCTCACCTCGGGGGCGAGAGAAAAAAAAAATGAAATTACATAATTATATTTTTTTTTTTTATACCTATGGTTACAATATGATTATATGATTACATTTTTATCGGTTTAGTCCTATTTTTATGGACAAGATATGGTTTATTACTCTTTAAAATCTTAACATTAACACCCAAATCGTCTATAACTGCAAATGGTCCATCCCACTGTGGATCTAATTTAGTAGCTGTTTCATTTTTAACTAATATTAATTGTCCAATATTATACGTTACGTTATTCACTTTTTTATCGTAAGAGCACTTACGATTTTGTTTACTTACAAGTAAATTTTTACGAGCATCTTGGTGTGCTACTTGTAACCTATACTTAAGATCTAAAGGATAACTATCTGGATTATATAGTGGTTCTACGTACTGACTTATTCTACATGGTATTACACTAGCTCTACCAAATACAAGTTCGAATGGCGTGTACTTTGTTTCCGTGTGAACAGTATTATTGAAACTGTAACACCAAAATGGTAACCATTGACTCCATGTTTCTTTTTTACCATCACACTGTAAACGCAAAAAAGCACCGAGATTTTTATGTGAGTTTTCAAGAGCACCAATAGATTGATGGTGGTATGCAGTTGATACCAATTTGTTTATTCCTAAAAATTTACATACTTGTTGCATTACTGAAGACACGAATTCTGTACCACGATCAGTCGCAATGGCATTTGGTACTCCAAATCTTAGTATAAAATTATTTACTAATGCTTTTGCTATACTTACCGTTTCCTTGTTTTTTAGGGGATATGCTTCCACAAACTTAGTAAGCTCGCACTGCAGGGTCAAAATGTGATAATTACCGTCTATATCCATTTCTAATGGTCCTACAATGTCGAGAAAGATTTTGTCAAATGCATGCGAAGCTGTTGTAGTTATCTCCATGGGCGCCTTGACATATCTACAATGCTTCATTTTCTGGCACTTAATGCATTTACTCACAAATTCTTTAACATCTTTGTCTAAACCTGGCCAGTAAAATTTTCTTTTAATGTTATTGGTCATCCTACGTACACCTGCATGACCAGCGGTGGGTAGTAAATGAAAATCATGTAAAATATAGGATTTTTCTTCCTCGTCTTCAATTCTTTTAATTCCTCTAAGTACATATATTCGTGGACCGGTCCAATCCATATTATCTTTTATTTCTACCAATAAATCTTTAATAAAACTTTCATTCTCTTTATTCTTTACTATGCATAGTTCTTCGATATTAATATTTTTACAAAATTCTCCTAACTTTGTCACAAACTCGTCTCGCGTAAATTGTGCCCTAAAGTTAAGATTAATAAATAACGTTTTTCTACGGCGACTGTAAACAAAACATTCCTTCTCTACATCTACGTCGTTGTTTTTTTTTATTTTACTTAATTCGTCCTTTCCTATAAAAGTCATTTCCACGGAATCACTTGGTATTCTTAGTACTTCAACTACCTGTGGTTGATCAGGCCACGAGTCGTCGGGTCTACTAAAACCAGGTGTATCTTCTACTTGTTTTTCTAATTCTAAACGCCTCTTTTGCCCTCTAGTCGCTACTAACATAATTTCTTCATTCATTTGTTTAAGGCTATCTGTTGTTATTATTATTCTAGATAGCGCATCTGCGACGCTGTTATCTTTCCCTTTCACATATAATATTTTAAAATCGTATTCTTCCAGCGCCAGTCTAAATTTTGTTAACCTACTTGATGGATCTTTCATTGAGAATAAATATATTAATGGTCTGTGGTCGGTCATAATTGTGAATGTTTTTCCGTATACATATGGCCTAAAATACTTCACAGCCCATACAATGGCAACTAACTCTTTCTGAATAGTTGGGTAGTTCAATTCTGCTTTATTAAGTGGTCTACTAGCGTAAGCTACTGGTTTTAAATTTTTATTGCACAAAACTGCTCCTACAGCTGTTCCGGAAGCGTCGGTTTGTATAACAAATTCATTATTCTTAGTGAAATCTGGAAATTCTAATACTGGCGGAGTTGTTAACGCTTGTTTTAACGTGTCGAATGCATTTTGACACTCAACAGTCCACTGAAATGGTTCATATTTTCTGGTTAATTTATTTAATGGATAGGTTATTTCTGCGAAGTTTTTAATGAATTTTCTATAATAATTACAAAATGCAACGAATCTTTTTACTTCATCTGTGTTAGTTGGTGTGGGATATTTTTGTAATATCTCAATTTTTGCTGGATCGGGTAAAACTCCATTTTGTGACACTAAATGGCCTAAATAAAGAATTTCTTTTTGCAAAAAGTTACATTTTTCTGGATTTAATTTTATATTTATTTTTCTTAGTCTCTCTAAAACATCTACCAAATTCTTGTTATGGATATCTAAATTTCTACCAAAAACGACTAAATCATCTAAATATATAAAACATCTATCAAATGTTAATCCTGACATTGCTACTGACATTACTCTGCTAAAAGCACTTGGACTTGTCTTGAGTCCCATCGGTAACCTCTTCATTTGATATTGTCCATTGTTGGTAGTAAACGCAGTATACTCTCTACTGTTTTTATCCAAAGCTACCTGGTAATAACCTTGATTTAGGTCTAAATGCGAGAAATAGACTGACCCAGAGAGCGAGTCCAAAATTTCGGTAATGTTTGGTAAAGGAAATTTATCATCGATAATGCAATCATTGAGTCTACGATAATCGACTACTAGCCGCCATTTTTTGTCGTTACCACTTTTCTTTGGTACCAATAAAATAGGGCTCGACCACTCGCTCCTTGCTTCCTCTATTATGTCGTTGTCAATCATGTTTTGTATTTGTTTATTGACTTCATTTTTCAAGGAATGTGGCAGTCGATACTGCTTGACATAAACCGGACTAGTATTTGGTTTTAAGGTTATTGATTGTTCATAAACGTTTGTAGTTGTTAATTTGTCGCCCGGTAAAAAGAACACGTCCGAGTATTTTGCACATAGCTCTTGAATTGATTTTCGTTCCTCCGAGTTAAGATTATTTAATTTCAAAATGTCTAATAATATTTTAGCCCTATGTAAACTGTTACATTTAGTTTTAAAATCACATAAATCATAATCTTGCAATGAATAAACCTCTGGTTGAAACATTGGTAAAGTCACATCATGTTCATTAGTGTTTAAAATTTTTACCGGTATTCTATTATTTTTTATTTTTCCTATACATCCCGCAAGAAAAACATTTTCCATTAATTGCTTGCTATGGATAACGCAATCCTCATTTGAGTTTTTATTTAAAAATAAATAATGAATTGATTCACTTCTGGCTGGAATGTGTAACACTTCGCTCGAATAATCTATGGTGTCACGTAGTACTAAATTATATTCCATTCCATATTTAGACAACGTGATGATGTTAGTCTCTAAGTTGATATTCGATGTGTATCGGCATAGAAAATCTAAACCTAAAATTCCATCTGCCTTTAATGGTATGTTATCGAAAACATGAAGCTTGACACTAAAGTCGACACATTGTTGCTCACCACGATAAGTCAGGCTAAGATTTATAAATCCGTTTGCTTGTGTTTGACCGCCGATACCATTTATAATAGTCTCGTCTCTAATTATAGTAATGTTATTTGGTAATGCGACTCTTTTA
Organism: Hoplodrina ambigua; assembly: GCA_949774945.1. Classification (NCBI taxonomy): domain Eukaryota; kingdom Metazoa; phylum Arthropoda; class Insecta; order Lepidoptera; family Noctuidae; genus Hoplodrina; species Hoplodrina ambigua. The sequence continues at coordinate 2,157,789 of OX458969.1, read as the reverse complement.
ATTATGGATATGGACGCTCCTGTATCAACTAACCAATAGTACTTTCTATTGCCAAAATATAAGGTTAAGAACTTCGCCTTGCCTGCCAACGTCAAAATATTATGTTTTTGATCGAAAAAACTGCATTTCCTCTGGTTTAGAACTCACGGATTCGTTGTTATTACTATTGTTGTTGCGTGATTGATACAAATACACGCGACGACTATTACCACTACCATGAGCTTCGTCACTCGATCGATTCTCGCAGGGTACTTGGTAACCTCGTCTTCGATATGTACTGAATGAACTTCGAGGTTCACCACGAGAGCGATAATATGATCTTCCACGTGAATGATCAAAATTCCTCCTGACATTATTTGAGTGATAAAATTTATTCGAGTTCCGGTGATCATATCCTCGCTGTCCTCGTGCTCGATGACTATAGTATTGCCATCGGCGAGAGTTATTATTATTAGCATGCGACTCACCTCTACCACGACGGGAAAACATGACATTTTCTGCTCCCGAAGTTGATGCCGCAGTTAGCTCCTCGTCCTTCGCCGCCTGAATTGCGTCCTTTAATGTGTTATAGTTACGTGCAGCAATAATTGTACTGAGCCGGGAATCAGTTAATCCATCTGCGAACCGTTTAATTGCTAGCTTCTCGTTTAATGGTTTTAATACAGAATAATTCTGAGTATTACCATCTGCTTGCGATATTGTCAGATTGGTGAATAGTTTTTCTATTTCCGTACCGTACTGGTCGATAGTGCGCCAAGCTTGAGTTGTATTTTGTAACCGCGTTTGAATGGCAGTAAATGACTTTTTAGGTAACAGTGTGGAACGTAAGTCTCTGACAAGATCGTTAGTAGATGCGTAACTGTTGGACATTCGTAGTTTTGCATTTTCTGACAGTCTACTTTTCAAGACAAATATTATGAGTAATTTCTTTCCCGCTTCTGATAGCATATCTGCATACATTTCCACAGAGTCAATTATAGTTATGATGTTATTTTCTTTACTGTTCATCACAGGAATTAAATTACACGCTGTTTTTAAATCGAATTCCATGATTATTTCTGTATTTGACTTCGTACTACTAAAATCACTTTCACTACTACTATCCTCACAAGCTTCAGTACATAAATTAATAATTTTCAAGTAACACGTTTTTATTTCATCCTTTATTAAAGTTAACCGTGTCAATCTTTCCGGTTTTACTCCTTCCTTAGTACTTAATAATTGAATTATTTTATTACTATTATCAAATATTGTTTCTGTCTCTGTTAGTTTATTTTTTGTTACGTTACCCTTGAACCTTGATTTTCCTTTCTTAATTAAATATTTTCTTATACTCGTAAGCTCGTCTAAACATTTAAGTAACTCCTCTTCCATTCCCTTACTACTAGTTAGTTAATATATTGTAAATACATACCATTTTCTCATAGTGATTTCCCGTAGTAGGGGACACTGGCGTAACTTGATACATTAGAATGCGCTTAAGGCGATCGCTATAGTAAACAAAACTCAGAAGGTGAAGTTAGAACACTTTTACTTTTTAAGTATTTAAAACAAACTTTATAGTCATTATTAAAGTTCATCACCCTGTGTTGGTCACTTTCCCCGATATTACGTCACTTCTCACTTTGTTTATTTCTAATTACCACTATCGCACATCTATTCACACTTTTTCCACTACTCACTCACAAAATAACCGCTTGCATTTCCTGTATTGCTTCCTCCTATTTCATCGGGACATGAACCTCCCGATCTTCTCCACGATTGCCTCTGGTTCGGTTGAATGATCGCCGAAAGTTATTTTGTACAATCTGCTCGTTGATCCACGAATGATGGCATTTCTTATATTGTTTGTACACAAAATAAACTGCGCCAAGGCCCAATAGTACACAAATTACCAGCAGCACAATGCTGATTGTTGACATGTGCATCTTCATTTCTTCGATATGGCCACTGTTCGAACCCGCAGCATTTTGGTTTAAGAAAACCGTCTCCTTTTCCACGTTTGATCGACACATATTTTAGTATTGTCCACTGAATTATCCGAATTAAAATTATTATTATTATTATTTATTGCAACGTAATTACTTCTTTCAACATGTTCTGGAGCCGTAACACTATATCAAGAGCGAAATCGCGTCACGCGCCCCAAATGGCAGGGTCGCCATGTAGGGAACTAGTGTTATTGAAACAACTGAAGCCGATCGATTACCATTTATTACTGATCATCTTATTCTAGTACAATGTATTTTATAATAATGATGCTATCAACTAAGTACATACATATTACACACACCTCAAAAACTTTGTCTTGCACTTATAGTAATTATTTGTTAAGTTTTAGTTTGTTTTGAAATTGTTGAAGGAAAACATCGTGGGGCAACCTTCACTTATAGGTAATATAAGTCTGAAATCGCTTATCTGCCTTAAGCAAGCGTGGTGATCAATGCTCATGCCTTCTCTGTATGAGAAGAGGCTTTGCGATGCGTACAGGTAATTTTTGCAGCTCCTAATAGGCTGATATTATTATATTTTACTATCAATAAAAAAACGAATGTTGGTTAATCTTAAATGATCTTACTAATAATACAAATGTGAAAATTTGTGTTTAGATGAAAAGATGTTTAGATGTTTGTTACTCAATCACGCGTAAACTGTTGAACAGATTTGGATGAAAATTAACACATAGATAGACCATTTCTATGACGGGCCTGTTGGTCTAGTGGTAAGTGGCCCTGACTGCTAAGCCGGAGGTCGTGGGTTCGATTCCCACCCAGGACAAACTTTGTGTTAGTTTATTGTTAGTTCTGTGTCTGGGTGTGATTTATCTATAATATGTATGTATTTATAAATTATATAAGTATGTATATCAGTTGTCTGGTTACCATAACACAAGCTCTGCTTAGCTTGAGATCAGATAGCCGTGTGTGAGTTGTCCCAAGATATTTATTTATTATTTAGATATTTATTTCCTGGATTAACACATAGGGTACTTTTTATCCCAGTAATGTCTTTGGGATAATAAATCAACTTACTTTACGGAAAATTACATTCTACGCTAGTTGTTTAATAACTCTGAAATTACGATAAAAGGTCATATAAACTTCATTAAAAAACATATCCAATTAAATTGTTGAACTTCATTTATCTCCTTAATTACTGATAATAATTGATACTTGTTTCAGATTGTTTCGTTGTAACAGCTAAACTACCTACGTAAACGAATATGCTGATTAAATTACTTTAAATAATACGATTATTTTGATATTTAATATTCAATTGATAAATAACGTATTGCTGTTTAAATGTGCTGTACTCTGTTACACTATTCAAAATATGTATTGTTTTATCCATGGTACAAAGGGATAAAAGCAACAATTTTGCTACAAACAAAGTTTTATAATTAAATAATGTTATGCATGCTTTTGTAGGCGGGTATAGTAGTGATGGCCGATCGGTTGAGGCGCCCGCCTCTCCTGCATGAGATTGTGGGTTCGAATCCGGGCAAATACCAATGTCACTTTTCCAATTCATATGTACTTTCTAAAGTTTATCTTAGACATTACTGACATCATTCCGTGCCTCGGAAAGCACGTTAAGCTGTTGGTCCCGGCTGTCATACGTGGATCTTTGACAGTCGTTACGAGTCGTCTGAAGCATTATGCCCTTTCTAAGTTTATCGACATCACTGATAGTCCCTTTCGCCAACCAGGGCGGAAGGAGTCATTTGATGATTTTTACTACCACGATGATTTTGGCCACGTCTTTATAATCTTAGTATATATGGACTGACTAAACTAATGACTCGCATCAATAGTCACGTGCTAACATGTGCATTGCCCACATCACTACGTCCCATAGTGCCGCCTAAATATTGATTCGATTAATCAACCTCTCGATATATTTGTCGATCGATTCGCTCACTAGTCGTGGGAAACTCAATTCGAATCTCAATTATAGAAAACTATTAGTGTCGATATGTGTTCGTGTGTCGAGTTATAAATTAAAAATGGACGCCAATCTCACGGCTGTTGGAATGTTTAGTCAATATTAATGGCTTGCATTCGAGTTTAATTTAGCTAACTGATTGAGCGCGACTTTGTTTGGCTTTGTTGAATGATGTAGTTGAAACGTTTTTTTAATGGAGATTTGAGTTTGATTGAGCGTGACTAAGATGGTTTGTATAATGAAATAAGCAAAATACTTTTTACGCAAGCACTCATGAGTGCAATGAATTATCGTTATATTTCAATAATTTAACACAAAACCATATTAAAATATACATAATAATCCTTTCTCTTGAATCATTTTATCTATTGATGAAAACTGCATTAAAATCCGTTGAGCAGTTTAGAAGATCTAAGCGCATAGACGGCGAGAAGCGACTTTGTTTTTTTAAATAAGAATTTTAAAGCCACTCTTGAATTTTTTCTTGTATCATGGGTGCATTTACATACATATAAAGTCATATGCGTGACTGCTGTGCATGAGGTCTTGGGTTCGATTCCCAGGTCGGGCGAAGTGTTATTGGGTTTTTCCATCAGGAATTTCTCAGTAGCAGCCTCGGAGTCTGGATTTGTGCCCGGTTGGTGGCAATAGGCTCGCCTCCTATTACATGGGACTAAAAACATAACTGGCGAAATGTGGTTGTACTCATGGGTACACCTCTGCCTAACCCTTCGGGGATTAAAGGCGTGATGTTTATAAAGTCATATACACAAATAGCCAGACCCGAAACAATTAAAGGTTATACAAATATTATTTTGTTCCGTACGGGAAACCTCGGGCTGTCAGATTAGTCCAGTAGGTACGATAATTCAGGTATCTTGTGTTACCATAAACAACAGAGCTACAATACCCCCAAAGGGTAACAAAGAGATTCCGGCGACCACACACTGTTGAATTTTAAATTAAAATTTTCAGTTCATGAAATATTAACACCGGAATAAAGCAGAGTCCGCACTGTCGTGCGCAAATATTCAAATGGACTGCGCTTGCGCCGGTTCCCACCGCGTGAAAGGTCGCTAGTGTGCACTCTGTGTTATGCTAAGCAATGCTGAGATACTACGCTGTAGATGGAGTGTGTTCCACTGTGCAAGCGATGGTCGGTAGCGTATGAAATATTTTTGCCTCTAAAATACAAAAGATTTGGTTGCTTGAAAGAGTTTCTGAATGACACAATTTACAATAAACTAAAGGGAAAAATTCTAAATCAAAGCATTTACTGCAATTTACTATTCACGTCCCGTGTAATAGGACATGCCTCACTGCATGAAAATGCTTTAAATCGTATTCAATTAACTAGAAAATAAACGTAGTTACCTACTTACAATTATTTAGCCGCGTTAAGCGATTATTGCTAGAGGCAGATTTTATTGGTTTGCGCCACCGACATGCTAACGTGACCGCGTCACCGACAGGCTCTGCCGTTTCGTTTTGTAATTGTCCCTAAACTGCCATTTATTTAAAATTGTCCCTTTCTCGCTCCGTCCACTACTTGCACCACAGTCCCCTCCCCACAAGAATGGACGCATCGTGGCGCATAAATAAATGCAACTTTACACAGGTGTATCGACTGTGCGGAACACGTCACGTATACACGGTTCGCTCCTGCCGACTATTGTTTACCCTCACGCTATCGCAGTAGAGAGGTGGGCAGGATTCTCTGCTTCAGTTAAAGAATGTCATTTAATTAGGTGGATGCTGCAATGCTGTTAGTGTTGATATTGATAACACAAAAAAAAAACATACGATTTTAACTCGCGACTGCTTAGCGTGGGGGTTCTGGATTTTATTCCCAGACCAGGAAAAGTGTTATCAAGGTTTTTCCACTAGAAAATTATCAGTAGGTAATGGGATACCTGGAAGCTTAAGAAGACATGCAAAGCCGTTATTTCTGCGCCTGATCTATACGCGACCGCCAACGAGGCGGTAAAATAACATACATACATAACATAACATCACGCCTGTAATCCCCGAAGGGTTAGGCAGAGATGTAGGTACCCATTAGCACACCCACATTTCACCAGTTATGTTTAGGACCTATATAATAGGGGGCGAGCCTATTGAAAAAGTAATAATAAAATACATTGTTAAAATCTTCTCAAATAATAAATCTTTTACAACAATCCAACAATTCATTATAAATAATAAATAAGTAATAAAACATAAAAGGGAATAATAAACGATTATGAAACTTAGGTTTTAATTCTTGCTTACTGAAAGAAAATAATTCCTCCGTTTCGTACGTTTCAGCTTGACCTTTACAAGCAATAAGTTTCAGACCTATTCTACATTATATAATTTATGTCAAGCGTATAAAATTTCGTTTTATTCCCGTCTCTTCTCGTATTTTCTTTTAATATAAAATATTCTGGAGAAATCATTTTGGACGAAATTATTTTCTTTTTGTAAACTTTGAACGGGTAAATAGAGTTTACTGTATTGTTTTAGAAAGAAGAAACGTGAAATGTTAACGGTGAATTAAAGTAGAAAGACGAAAAAATAATATGGTTGTACACATAACATCACGCCTGTAATCCCCGAAGGGTTAGGCAGAGGTACCCATCACCTTTCAGTTATGTTTAAGTGCACTATAAAATAAACGCCCTGCCTGCCAGTTCCAAGTAGTTTTTAGTCAGTGGGTGGATGAATAACCTCTCTCTTAATAATATAGACTAGCTTCATCCCGCAACGTCGCCCGTGTGGTTATTTTCAACCTCGTTAAGTAACGGTTTTGGTAACTGCTGCACTTCCTTGTGTCGACTAGTGGATAACGATTAGCGTGTTTAAATACATACATACATAAACTCACGCCTTTTTCCCATGGGGGTAGGCAGAAACCACAGAACGCCAATTGCTACGATTCTTACATACTTCTTGTGCCTCATCTACGTTCATATATCTCGTCATACAAGCACGCCGGTTACGAGTACTGCGCACCTGACCTTTCTGAAGAACCTCACCTATAAGGTCTTCCTAGAGCGACCCCTCCCTGCGTTGCCACTCAACTCTGCCATATAAATACCTTTTGTTAATCGTCTTTAACTCATCCTCTCAACATGACCGAATCATTTAAGCATAACATAGCATAGCGTTTTTTAATAAACAAACTAAAGCTTTATAAAGTATAGATAGGTAGCTATAATACAATACTTATGTAATATTTAAAGTAGTTACACCAGTCAGACAACAATACAATAACAATACAAAATAAACAGCATTACTTAATAAGCCTTCCGTCTTGATATAAAAGGCACTGTGGCACTAAGTATGTAGCAAAAAACGTAATCGGTCATCTTGCATTCCGAGTGGCTGCGCGCGCGACGCGGCTTGCATAGTGCGCAGGCGCAACATAGATTAGCGCCGCGAGTACTAGAGCCAGGAATTATGAAGGGAGTTTGAGGACAATGAATTTTGTATTGTGTAAGCAAATTATTTTTAATCTGTACATGACGGTGTGTGTCTGTTAGTCCTTTGGGGATAACAGGCGTGATGTTATGTATGTTTGTATGTATGTATGTCGGTTATTACGAGGTAATACTTATTCTGCGCGTAAGCCTAATTATTTTTTCATAAATAAAAGTAGCCTAAGTTACTCCTTGCAAAATCAGTAATCTGCCAGTAAAAGTTCCATCAAAATAGGTCTAGCTGTTTCTGAGATTTGCTGAAATCAACAGATAGACAGACAATATAACAATTTAAAAAAAAAATAATTTCGTAACATTTTTATTTATTTATTCATTTAATTTTTCTTTTTTTTAGGCATTGTTTGTTTAAGTTTAGGTGCGGAGTACTCGTAACCGGCGTGCTTGTATGACGAGATGTATGAGCGTGGATGAGGCGAAAGGAGTACGTAAGGATCGTAGCAGGTGGCGTTCTGTAGTTTCTGCCTACCCCCATGGGAAAAAAGCGTGAGTTTATGTATGTATGTTAGTTTTATTTATTTGTTTAGACTAGATAAAACTTACATAACATAGATGATTGTATATAATTTAAAAATATTTAGTATTTTATCGTCTATTTTTTTGTTATTGTAAGTATATAGATGGATATGTTTAAGTTCTTCACTGTCGCATTAGGGAAAAGCTGTAATTATAGTGTAAGCTATTATAAATAAATGATAAATGTACCAAAGAAAAGTAAGACAAACCTTTCGCCAAAAACATTTAAGTATAGCGTGACATTCAAATACGTTTCATTTATGCAATAGGAGGGGTATATAACAACAAGCAACAATGTGTCTGAAGTATCTCATAAATCTCTCACGACATACTGCCCCTATACGCGCGTGCCCGCGTCCAATGCGCCGCTCTGCGCGCACGCACGTTGCAGCCCCAACTCTTATGCTAATATACGATCAATGAACAAGAAATGTTTAAGAAGGCCAACTTAAAATTATGGTCTACTATTTATTTGAAATAATTACAAATAGGCAATGATCATATTAACTAGAATTGTATTGAGTGTAACTTATTTAGTCTTAAAACAAAGATTTTTAAACCTAGAAAAGCTACATAACATAAAATCACGCCTGTAATCCCCGAAGGGTTAGGCAGAAATGCACCTATTAGTACACCCACATTTCGCCAGTTATGTTTTTAGTCCCATGTAATAGGGGGCGAGCCTATTATATATAGAAATATAAATAGAAAAGCTAATAATCTGTAAAAGCAAAGTCATATCGAGTAACTATATCCTGAACTCTGATTCTTCTTAATAAGGACGTACAAATTCCAGTCGCCATCGCATGTCAATGACAATTAAATGACAATAAGATTAAGACAAATCAATTGAAGTAATGAAGGAATCATCAAAATCGTCTCACGCGTTTGGTCTCTTTAGCGCCACAAAGGAACAAACATACATACACAAGCACATTGCATCGCAAAGTCGGGTAAAAATGGGGGTAAATAATAGGGATTTTTAACAGATTAAGACTGAGATTTGATTGCGATCCTTCGTAAATGTAAGTAGAATTGTCCTCGTATAACAAAAATAAATAAATAAATAGTTCATTAGTTGACGGGCTGCCATACGTGGATCTGTCACAGTCGTCAGAAGCCCGAAAGTCAGACAACCAGTCTTACCAAGGGATCTCGTATTACATAGTTTTGACGGGCCTGTTGGTCTAGTGGTTAGCGGCCCTGACTGCTAAGCCGGAGGTCGTGGGTTCGATTCCCACCCAGGACAAACTTTGTGTGATGAGCATGATTGTTAGTTCTGTGTCTAGGTGTGATTTATCTATAATATGTATATATTTATAAATTATATAAGTATGTATATCAGTTGTCTGGTTACCATAACACAAGCTCTGCTTAGCTTGGGATCAGATAGCCGTGTGCGAGTCGTACCAAGATATTTAATTATTTTATTATTATTTTATTCAATTTAAAAATAAAAGTCGTAACATTTTTATGTACGGGATTCTTTTAAAAGCATATAGAACTTCTGTTGTACGGGATTTCTTTAAAAGCATTTATGGAACTTCTGTAGTTTCACTATCATGGCGTCTGTTTATGTATTCCATGGCAACCTTTCACCTTGCATGTTGATTCCCCATCGGTTTCGGTAAAGTCGTGCGTGCTGATATTTTATTAGCATTACAACGCTTAAACAACTGGTTTGGAAGATTTCCTTTTTATTATTTTGTTGCAAGCTCTCTCATAGTTGTCATGGTTTTTCGAAGTAATATTTGATAAATGGTGATGTTATGTAGGTGAATGGGTGTGCTATAGGTACACACTTCTGCTTAGCTCTTAGGTGGAAATAGGCGTGATAATGTAGCTTTCCATATGAGAAGGAATTTTCAAATCGGTTAAGTAGTTTATGAGTAAATCCATTACAAATAAAAATACAAATCTTTTCTCTTTATAATATTATATTATAATTTAGATACATAAGTCTATTATAGAAAAACACCGCTCACGAAATATTCTATCAACATTTCACTCAACAAACAACACATTTCGAAAGACCCATTCTTTCAAACAATCGAATTTTCCAATTGAAAAAAAAATATGGCTTCAAAAAACCGAATATACAAAAAACACTGGCCAGAAAACGATACAATTTATATTTATAGCAGTAATTCATACGAATACATTCACGTTGGCAATAGTTTTATACGGGAAACACTTTATTTTTCCAAAAGGGTCACTTTAAACACAACTCCAGGTATAAATGGTGATTCTATTCAATGCAAGAAGAAGCTACAGAATATATTTGGAATAACATTATGCTGAGTGTTCTAGGAAAGGATTTTGTATCAATGAATGGACAGTCGGACAGTTTTTATTCATATGTTACAGTTTCTTGAGTAGATTTTTCTATGGCAATATTTTATTTAAAACTGGAACCTACTTTTAGCGTTTACAAAGATTTAGAATTTGAATGTAAATTCAAAACGGTTTTATTTCGGCCAGTATTACTAAAATTATATTTTTCTTTTGCAAATTAATAGCAAAAAAAGTCAGGTGCTAGTTGGATTTGCACATGAAGAAGTTCCGTACAACAGCAAAATAATAAGATCGAGCACGTTTCTTGCATCGTGGCATCAATATTTTATTTTATTTTATTTTTATTATTTGTTGTTATTACGGTCGTTACAGATGAAAGTAATGAAAATAACGATGCAATGATTATCGTAGTCATCACCACTCGCATAGAGCTCCTTCGTTTATGTCGCAATAATACCATAAAATAACTAACTTACGTGTCTAACTAATATCGTGAGGGCACAGTGATTAATGCATCCGTCTCTCGCACATGGAATTATGGCTTCAAAATCGGGCGAAATGCTCATGCCTTCTCTGTATAAGAGGCCTTACCCTGCAGTGGGACAATAATAAGCAGGGGGCTTAGACAAAGTAACAATTTCAAAACGATAACGAAGTTAGAAAAGACTTAAATGTATGGTATTGACATAAGCTGCGTTAAGTCAAGTGGTCAATCGACGAAGCGATGACCACATGAAAGACTAAAATGTACGGGATTGACATAAGCCGCGTTAAGTCACGTGGTCAATCGACGAAGCGATGACCACATGAAATACTAAAATGTATGGGATTGACATAAGCCCCGTTAAGTCACGTGGTCAATCGACGAAGCGATGACCACATGAAAGACTAAAATGTACGGGATTGACATAAGCCGCGTTAAGTCACGTGGTCAATCGACGAAGCGATGACCACATGAAAGACTAAAATGTACGGGATTGACATAAGCCGCGTTAAGTCACGTGGTCAGCAGGTCCTCACCGGACACGGTTGTTTCGGGAGGTTCCTGTGTCGGATAGGGCGGGAGGAAACGCCCGGGTGTCACCACTGTGTGGATCGCCCGGAGGACACGGTGGAGCATACGGTGCAGGACTGCCCCGCTTGGGCAGAGCACCGCCGTGTCCTCACGGAGGCGATAGGCGGCGGCGACCTCTCGCGTCCGGACCTGGTTCAGGCCATGCTCCGGGGCGAGAGGGAATGGGATGCGGTCACCTCCTTCTGCGAAGCTGTAATGCTAGCGAAGGAGGAGGCGGGCCGCGTGAGGGAGAGAACCACCTCACGCCCCAGCCGCCGCGGGAGACGCCCAGGGCGTCGGACGTCGCGAGGCGACATCCGGCCACCGTAGGCGCGGGCTTGCGGACGGCGAGTAATGGGTAGCTCGCCGTCCGATCAAGGACCAAGCCCGGGTCGACGGCGCGTTCTGTTCGCGCGCTCCTCAAAGAGCTGTCAGCACAGGGACGGGGCCCCCAACGGGGCCAACGCCTGCCGGGGTTGCGGGACGTCTTAACAGGATACCGTGGCCCCGGAACGTAAAGGGCAACAGAAGGAACAGGGTGGTTTTTTAGTCAGTAAAAGTCTGACAGTCCCTTCCGCCCCACCCAGGGCGGAAGGAGTCATTTGATGATTTTTACCACCTCAAAAAAAAAAAAAAAAAAAAAAAAAGTCACGTGGTCAATCGACGAAGCTATGTTACTTTGTCTAAGCTCCCAGCTATTATTAACTATTTTAAAGAGAGAGAAAAAAAAAACAACGTAATAATTAGCGGTTAATAAGCGGCCTTAAAACTTGTTAAACCGCAATTCTACGCACACCGGGGGTTTGCGCTAGTCATGTTAACCAATTTCAGTCCACCGAGGGGCGTACTCGAGTTTTAATACCAACTATAATTGTATTAAGCCCTTGTTTCTCCGCTGGGTAGGAGTTACGGAACGGACAGTAATGAAAAAGGCGTCGGGGGATGATCTAGATGCTTTAAGTCTTAATTTTGCTCCATTGAACAATTTAGAGCACAAGTATTTTAACTTAGTCTTTTAGGAATTAGGTCTGAGAAAATAGTATTACATCTTTATTTAGTTGGTTTATTTAGTTTGGGGTTTATCCGCGATTTCGCGTGAATTTTCTTACACATCCTTAATTTTTTTGTTAAATTAAAATATAGCCTAAGTTACTCGCTGTTAATGTAAATGTGTTTTTTTCCAATCAGACTGGTTGTTCTAGAGATTAGCGCGTTTAACCAAACAAACAAACAATAAAACTCTTAAGCTCAATTAGTAGATATGAGTCTGGGTACGGTGAATAAAATTAAGATTTTCTAAAGTGCATGTCTTTTAATAAAAAGACGTTCAATTTAATAGTCTCTAAACATCTGTGGTGTTTAACTTACACGTTTAAGTTAAAAAACATACATAGCCATACAATCTTGCGACTAAAATAGATTCAAAATTAATTACTTACCTCGCATAGCCGTTGGTCTGTTCTTCGTCTCATTTCAATCTGCTACGAAGATCTGGAAATAATAAGAAAGAACCGGTTAGTACTAGTTTTAATACTTATAAAACAAAAAATAACATAAGAAACAAGTTGGTTATGCATTTGAAAAACATTGTAGAATGAGTTTGTTTATATTTGTAAGTATTTATGAATGCTTTTGCCTGCGACTTCGTCCGCGTTTTTGTCGGTAATCGCGGATGTAGACAAAGTCGAAATCGATAAAGAATAAAAAAATAACCTGTCTTTTGTTGGGGTTCAAACTTATCCTGTCCCAAATTTCAACAAAATCGGTTCAGTGGTTTAGTCTTGCACGCGTAACATACAGACAGAGTTACTTCTACATTTAAAATATAAGTATGGATTTTATTTATTTACTAAACAAAATTGCTTTCATTGCAGATGAATCGACGCCTTATAATGGAAGCTATAAGTAATTTATTACAAGTTTTATAATGTTTTGTTTTCACTTTGTTTTTTCATTGTATGTGTACTAACAATAGTTTAATAAGTTAATGGTGCCGATTCCCTTGTTCACAAACTAGACTAAATTTAGAGAATTGACATCTCTTACTAACGTACAGCGAAAGGAAAGGACGGTGACATTTAAGAACTAAGTTAGCGATTTCAAATTAGTTTTGCCTTGAACTTTTCCGTATTTTTAATCCACACGTTTTAAGATGTCAACGATAATTGTATGGATGTGTCAGATTGACTAAAATTGCCAGCTCTTATTTACATTAGTCTCTCTCTTTCTTGTTTTATTGGACAGAAAAAGATGGATATAATATAATTTTAGTATAGTTTGTGAACAAGAGAATCGGCACCAATATGTATCTACTAACAGTATGGACCTAGGTCTGTAAATAAATTTTATTATAATCATTCATAGTGGAAACAAACGTAAAAGTAGGTCTACCATTTTTTCTACCCATACAAAAAAACATTTTCAAAAAGTGCGTAAGTATGTACATTTTGTGTTATGTGATGTATTCCATCCCTCAATTTTATAACCCCTACATCATATACGCCAACAAATACCTACAAAAGAGCTATATTCCCGAACCACTCAAACATCTATTACGACCTATAACACCCCCACTTTTTCAGTATCGACAAAACCCCATTCAAGACTAAGTGCGAAAAGTTCAATTTGCGTACATTTCAGGCCGTACAACCCTAGCTGTGTTCACCGTGATGAATAGGGCTGTCAAAGTTGCCAACTCATTCTTTTATATTGCACGCTTTATTTTGGTTTTCGCTAATGAGCTTGAGGTTAACGGCAACTGGCAACCCTTTGGTTAGGGATGAACAGTTGGAAGTGAATGATAGATGCAAGTCATCTAATTATGTGTGACATGATTCGGGTTCGGTGATGAGATTCAATTTTGTTGTGGAAGGTAGATAAAGAGATGGGTTAAAAGGTTTCTGTTTTCGCGAAAATGAACTCTTTTGTATACAGGGTTAGGTGTATTTATATTTTGAAATCAATGGATGAGGTATAAGGGGGAGGGGGTTGGAGGGGGAGGGGGTTGGAGGGCAGGGACATATCACATAACCGTTAACTACTAGATTCAATATTATAATTTTTCTTTTCTCTTATGAATGACGTTCAAAAGTGTCTTTTGCTTGTCTAATTGAAATATATGATTTGAATTTGACTACGCATACTCTTCAACATAACATAACATAACATCACGCCTGTAATCCCCGAAGGGTTAGGCAGAGGTGTGCCCATTAGTACACCCACATTTCGCCAGTTATGTTTTTATGTTGTTATGTTTTTTGTTTTGTTTTACTCTTCGACATTAGGTACGAAGTTATTTTCTTCGAATATTTTGATTGAAATGTCTTGTTTTTAAGAATATAGAATTTTGAATTCAAATCAACTATATTAAATAGGTCTAAGATCAAAATTACAACCATTATTTCACAAGAAAAACGCTTTTGAATTTTTCTAAGTGCATACTTGTTTTTGCTTGTGACTGTACATCCTTCAACGAGCTCTTTCACAAAGAGCTTTACTACGACAAAGATACTACTATAAGATTATGAATAGGAGGCCATTGTGTAAAGGCCATAGAACCAATGGTCGATGATGGACCATTGAAACCTTACTAGTTACTTAGCCGGAGCTCATTGTATAGAGTAGTAGTGAATGTAGCCTAGGAACACTAAAATGCGGTCAGTACGGGTCAGTCCACATAGTATAGGAGCTAGCTATATAATTTTAGCTGTACTGTACTTTGTGGCTTTGAATAGTAGGTACTTATACAGAGTGTTAGTGTAAACACCGTTATCCTTGAAACCAGTGGTTTAGTTTCACTTATAGAACATAAATTCAATGAAAAAAAAAATTCTTTTTAAAGTAAAATCTTCATTTTTCCTTAAAATTATTTCACCCTATATTACAATGATGTAATTAGTAAAAACTTATGTAGGTAGTTATAACGGACGGCCAGTGCAGCAGGTCAACGCCCTTTGCGGTGATTACGTAACTCGGGCGCATAGTATCCATGAATTTACGGACGGTGTCGGACAGATTTTTTTTTTAATGTTTGAAAGAAAACTTTGTTTATTTATTTTTTAAATTCAGATAAACATTTTTATAATAAATCAAGTACCTACCCATGGTTCTAGTGACAACGGTGTTTACACTAACAGTCTGTATACAGTGTAGCAATACGTATTATGCTTACCTTAAGAAGTATTAATAAAAGAGTCAGCGATAATTCTATTTTTTTACATACATATTCTCACGCCTTTTTCCCATGGGGGTAGGCAGAAACTACAGAACGTCACCTGCTACGATCCTTACATACTTCTTTCGCCTCATCTACGTGAATACATCTCCTCATACAAGCACGCCGGTTACGAGTACTCCGTATCTGACCTTTCTGAAGGACCTCACCTATAAGGTCAGTGTAGGTCTTCCTAGGGCGGCCCCTCCCGGCATTGCCACTCACCTCTGCCATATAAATACCTTTTGTCAATCGTTTTTCACTCATCCTCTCAACATGACCGAACCATCTAAGCATACCCTTTTCTTTACAGATAAGAGCTAGTTTTATTTTCTGCAAAAAGGTTCCATAGTTCTTACATAGTCTAATTTAAATATAATAAGCAGGTACCGTCTTCACAACAAACAGTTTTGATATTGGAGCCTGCGAATGAGTCTAATTAAAGTTTAAATAATATAAAATTTAGAATATAAAATATAAGAAAAAAAAAGTCGTAATACTAATGTGAATTTTATAATTTATATGTATTTTCTAAGCTTATCTTGGACATCACTGACACCGGTGAAGAAAATATCGTGAGGAAACCTTGATTTGAAATGCATCTTGAGCAAGCGCGGTGATCAATCCTCATACCTTCTCTGTATGAGGCAAAGGCCGCATCTACCTTTGCCCAGCAGTGGGACAATAACAACAAAACACAATTTTCATCATATAAACGCCATAGTCCATAAACATACAGATAAGATTCTTATAAAATGTATTATTTATTATTATAACTTCAAAAATAATACAAATACTTACCTACAGAAAACAGAAAAACCTATACATCCTTCAATGATTCTACAGAAAAGACGTCGACACAACAACAAATTCCGACCAATATCACAAAACTGCAACTAATTTCGAATTGTTCCTGTTTACTTCAAAGACGATGTGATTTCTCAATATGTTGGTACTGTTTGAAGTCCTGCCCACCCCCCAAGTTGGAATAGCGTGAACAGTAAGTAATACTTTGGAGAGGGTACTCGTAATTCAAGCGGAATTCTGTACAAAGAGCCACCAGCTTTGGCGAGTTCGTCGCCTTGCTACCAGGGATGCCAAACCTTTACGCGTACAACTTTTGAAGAAATATTTTGCGGGTTCAAGATGTACTTACCGACACTTAAGATTATATTCTACACTAGCTTTTAGCCGCGGTTTCGACCGCTTATTATTTTTTTAAATATAATAATTTGTTCCGAATTTCGGCCACGGCGACCAATCTTAAAGGAGAGTAGAAAAGTAAGTAGGATATAGTGCACAAATGTGTGCACAAACACAGGTGCACTCTTCTTTTCCCTGACTCTCATTAGAGTTCGATGGGGCGGCAATCCGACACTATCGGGAAGAAATCAGAAAATAAAATATAGCCTAGTTACTAGCTGTAATGAAGCTTCTCATAGGTGAAAGATTTTTTAAAATCTGTTAGGTAGTTTTAAGTTAATCTATTTCAAACCAAATTACAAATCTTTTGTCTTTATAATAATTTCTAACAAAAAGACAGATCTTTTATCTTTATAATATTAGTTTAAAATAATAAATTACGAATTATTATAAATAAAAAAATGATATTTTATTTAAAAAACTTATGAATACCGAAATCAGTCTTAAAATTAAAAGGTGAGCAGTTACTGCGGGAACATTAATTACTTTAAACAGTGATAGATAAATATACGGAGTAGTTGACTAAGCATACAGACCATCAACTAAGTAGATACAACTTAATAGATAATTTTGCGTATAAACATTGCAGCGAAACGACTTTTGTTTCTCTGTACTATTTGTGACGCGTCAACGTATCACACGCATGGCAAAACAATATAGTTAAGGGTGTATTCAACAGTATAAGTGCTATGGGCTAGATATGTAAAGTTTAGTCATAACATTTAAAATTTGTTTCCTTAAAAAATGGTTGGAAATTTTACCTTCAATATCTTTGCAACTAGGAGGTTCTCAGGGATGCTCCAGACTAGAATTGGCTGCGATTATAGAAAGTTTTCGCCTTCATTAAGTCACTTTGCAGCCGTTATTTCCCGATTATAAAGGAATTCATTGTGTTGAATAGAAAAATCTGGTTGGAATCTTTTGTTGTAAATAGATGCAGTCATTTGTTTCTTGGTTTGTTAAAGACAGATAAGTTATTCAAGGTCATTGCTTAATATCACAGCATGTCTGCAACACTGCAAAATTTTTGTCATTCAAGATAGGACTTTAAATCGTGTGTGTTAAAATAATTTTTATATTGACAAGATACGAATGGTGACAGGTTGGATCAAAAGAAAACAATGTATGTTAGTTCATTAAATAGCTTCATTACGTTAAGCTACGAGTATGGCAGTTAATAAGTACTAGTAGAAAGACCACGGAAAAGTTCTACTTTAATACTAAAACTCGTCAACAGAAAAGAAGATCAGTATGGTCCACTTTTTTATCTGACTAACACCATTTACATTTTGAGAGATTCCTATGTTTCAGTGAACCGCAAAGGCGTGATTTATGACCCCTGCCAATTCCGTGTAGACTATGGCGCGTGCCTTAAGGTTTGCCAACCCTGGGTACAACCACCCTGGGAGATTAGTATTCTTCCCTCGTTCTTTCACGCATAATAAATTTAATCCGGGGATTGCATTCGTTAATCTCATTATTCTCGTACATATAGAAGGAATAAGTCGTGTCGAGTTTGGTTGGTTGTCTGTTATTTTATTTGGATCGGAAATATTTAAGACAAGACAATGCTTCCGGTTGCTTTAAGGCTTTTCTGAAGGGGAATATTTGTTTGCCTCTTCATTTTAGATTTAAGACGTTCAGTACGTTTGGTAATTTCCGAAACAATCTGAAAGAATCCAAATTCTTTTTCCTTTCTTGCAGATTTAAGATAAGCTTTTGTTTTGAGACTGTTATTTCACCGGCTTTAGGTACCTACTATTCATAACTATTCGACAAGCTTCCGTATTGAATGTTTGAACTCTCTTAACAGTGGGTGCGTTTAAATGCATTTTTGACAAGATTTTTAGATTGATTGTCGCTAAGATGAGTTAGCGACTGGATTTCATGTCGTACTTGTTTTCTACACTATTTTAGATGCGAGAGTTTGTTAGGATGGAGGAATGGGTAGATGGGATGAATGGCTGTTTGCTTGCTACCCTTTGAAGCTTAAATGACGAAACGAAATTATCTATTACTAGCTTTTGCCCGCGACTTCGTCTGCGCAAAAATAAAATATAGCCTGTGTAACTCGCAGATAATTTAGCTTTCTAATGGTGAAAGAATTTTTAAAATCGGTCCTGTAGTTTTTGAGTTTATCCATTACAAACAAACAAAAATACAAATTTTTCCTCTTTATAATATTAGTGTAGATAGATCTTTATCTACATGTGAACATTTGGTCCTGTTTTTTGTTTTCCAAATTAAATTAAATTTTGGCTTAATTATATCTGCAGTCTACGCAGATAAAGTCGCTGGCAGAAGCTTGTTTAAAAAAAATGGGAATTTGTCTGCACGTCATCTTAAAAGTAAGGTAATAATGTAACTGACGAAGCTACCATTCCACTTGTGAATAGTCTTTTAAAGCCTATTCATAAGATAAAAAATGTTCACAAACTTCTGGACCATGGCTAAGAAAAACTGTACCTTTCTGTCGACATCTATCTATAACTAGCACGTTTAAAGGTCACTTAAGACACCGCAACTAAGTGGTGCGGACGTGCGGAACCAATTCACTTCAACAGTGTTGCAAGAACGGCATGGGTAATCCGGTACAACCTTGGGTAAGTATAGGACGTGGTTAAAATTTTCATTAAGATTCTTAATGAAAATTGTGTTGCAAGTGTAGTGCAGCACCACTATTTTTTGTGTGTATTTCTTTAAAGTTTTGAGTATTGTGGCGCTCGCAGAAGCAGTTGGTAGCAAGGATAGTGTCCTGCCCTTTTTTAGGAGTTCTTTAAAAATCTATCTGGGTGAATTTAAGCGAAACAAGCTTGAGGTGTTCTGTCAATTCCTAGCTTCAGAAATGATGCCAGCTCACCTCAACATTTTTAGAGAATACCCACTGTAGGTGGAATGACAGCTCATCTCAAGATGTCTACAGAACATCACTGCTGTAATCCCCGAAGGGTTAGGCAGAGGTGTACCCATTTGTACAACCACATTTCGCCAGTTATGTTTAAGTTCCATGTTAAAGAGGGCGAGCTTATTGCCATTGAAAAATTCTGATGAAAAAGTCTAATAACACTGACCTGAAAATTTAACCGAGCTTTGCAACCACTATAGACCAACTAGGCAGTCAACAATCGACAATACTAACCTTATATATCTTGACTGTTACAATGTTAGCGTAACAATGTTACAAACAAGTTAGAGTCCTTACCTCCTCGTCTAAATCCCCAGGCATGATTATATACAACAGTTTTAAGTACATACAATGATCTAAGCCCAAAACTGCCCCGAGTTAGGTACAGAACATTAAGCGTGTCGGTCCGACCGCACATTCTTGCGAATAGAACGAAGTTTTGTTTCTCACGCAACAAAGGGTCGCCCTGCCCTGCGGTCCTCGGGGTACGAGGCCGAAGCGACAGCGAAGCGGTGTCATTTCTCGCTTCGCTTCGCTTTAATTGAAAGGGGTAGATCATGTTTTATTTCGAATGAAGTTAAGTGCAGTGGATGGAAACTATTTTAACGATTAAAGACCGGTATTACTTGGGGTAATAGAAGTAATTTCTTAATGACTTTTTAAATGAATGTGGAGATTTGGATATGTGGGAGAAGATTTGGTGAAGACTGCAAAGGGTTCTCAATTAATTTAGCATTGACTAAGCTCCTAAATACTATAAACAACTGAAGTACATGGTAAGCCATAACCAGCCGGCACTACAAACAAGCCTTAACCGACCCTCTTAAGCTCATTATTTCTCGCTCATTTTCCTCTATGCCCTTACCCTAAACCTCTCAGTATTTAGTGGAAGTTTGTCGTGCTCCAGGAGTTTAGGCTACAAATGATGGGCCGTAATTAGTAAGTTGCGTGAGTTTCATCGTACGCACAAAATAGTCGAGGAGCTCTCGTTTGAGGAAATATTCCATAGAATTGAGGATAATGCGGTCGTGGGTGTGGTTTTGGCGGGTAGAAGGGTATGTTTGGGTGACATGTCGTGACTATTGCTAGTTTGTAAGTTCTTTTTGGTGTTTTCTACGTATTTTATTTTAGTTTAGGAGAGGCTTAGAACAGTGTGCTGCGGACGATGATAATGTTGATGATTTATATGGGCTGGATATGACAGCATAGATATTTACTTATACCAAAATAGTTTCGAAGTGTTGTAGAAGCGTTGCTGTATACCGGTCAAAGGGCATAGCTGCCAGTGTAACTACAAGTAAATAGATAGGATGGCAATACATCTGCAAGGTCTCTGGTATTGCAGATGCCTATAGGCAGCAAGGATCACTTAACATCAGGTTGACTATCGACTTGATTTCAATATAATTATAGAAAATATTGTCATAATAATGCTCTTGTGTTTCACTAGCTGTCCCTCTGCTAGGTAAAAGCCTACGTGAAGTCCTTCAAGGAGCCTTCTCTCGGCTGGTCCTAAGTGGCGCGGGAGCTCAAGCAGCTCCCGCGCCACTTAGGACCAGCCATCTTGATAGGTGTCCAGGTCATCTCGACACCTCTTTCTGGGAAGACCTCGGTTACGCCCTTAATTTCGTTGAGGTAAATTCAAAATAAATGGAAAGTAATATATTAGCTACACTATTTTGCAATATCGTGTATCAAAGTGTTATAGTGGGTTTTAAAATATCACGTTGTTATAGCTCACGGCTTTACGTAACGCACAAAAACTATGAAAAACAATCCGCATACAATAAACATAAATTATTGACAAAATACAACCTTATAAGGGAAGCCACACCATGTGAAAGTCATCGACATAGTTTTCCACATTTTTTTAAACACCTTGCATCACGTAATATCTTATTTATTGACATGGCAGCCATTTTGTTTAATTGATTGAAATATTTAACGACTCAGAGTCGTAATATTGAAGGTTTAAAATTTAATACTGACATGTTATATGGTATTTTAATGAATCGAAGAATTAATGGTTGCGTTGAATTATTATGCAGCTTAGATTAATATTTATGTGTTAAGTAGGCGAAGGTAAAACTTACAAATGCTGTTGAGTAATCATAATCTTTAGGTATTACCTATTTGACAATATAATCTCTGAAAGTTATATTTAATTTTATACGCATTAACGCTATAAATACTGCCACATCATTATTCGACAAACTATTGATCCAAGTAGCATAAAGTTGGTGGCCTAAGATAATAAGACGGGGTTGCACCAGGCCACGAACGATATGGCGGGAACTGGATGGACTTCTCCAAAACTGGAAAGACGAAGGAATCGTGAAAGATGGAAGGAATGGAGTGAAGACTGCCCGGAATTGGAATAGAACAGGCTAACAAAGATTAGTATCTCTTCAATCTCTATATCTACGTCTTTTGCATGCTGAACAAAGGACCATAGACCAGAAGGATCAAAAAATAAATTATATTCCAGAAAAACAAGACCTTGCGCAGATACTGTTTATACTTCTTTATTATAATCTATGGTCTAAAGATGATAACTAAAAAGCAAAACAGTCATACACAAAATATACAAACAAAGCGATGCTCAACCTCGAAACCTTTTGATCCGCGCCTAAAAACCTAACCCTCATTATTTTAATTCCACAACAAAGCAAGTACAGAATCGAGTATTATCGTAAACATCATAAAATACCATTAGCTATCAGAGCCACATAAACAATAAATATTAAAATACCGAAGTAAAATATGAATGGATGCGTGTTTAAAACTCGCTGCACGTTAATCAAAAGATACACGTAGCTTCGAGTGGGATCCACAAATCATCTCGTTTTATCTCGATCTTTACTTACTGACAAGTTGACATTGTTGTATGGTACAAGTCTTAAGAATTGGCGTTATAAATTTACTATAATCTTACCGGCCTATTATTGTCCTACTGCATTGCGAAGGCCTCTTCTGAAAGGCGGATGCCTTGACGACTGGGTCATCACGACATTTTATTTACACTATTGAACTCTAAAATTATAAAAAATAATCAGCCTGTTAATGTCCCAAGTCAAAGCCCTGATCCCATACAAAGAGGGCACGAGCATTGATCACAACGCTTGCTCATGACGTATTGATGATTTTATGCTTTAAGTAACACTCTGTATGTATTCCTCACCATGTCTTTTCTTCACCGCTATACTCGCATACAGCCTGTACATATGAATATAAAAAGTCCTGATACTTCCACAATATCGATTCTACAACTATATTCATGAGAGCCGTGTGCCTTAACCATCGTATCCAGAACCATATCCATGAGAGACGGGCGCCTTAACCACTGGGCCAACAGTTATTTAATGTACTTATAACTTTATTCCCGATGTTTCCTCAGTCAGTGATAGTCGTGGGTGGCAGTGGTCTTACTTAGTCAGTTCTAAGTTTGTGTATCACGTTATCAAAGCTAATTAACTTGACCTTAACTTTAAACTTTGTAAGCACGCAAAAGGATTCCGTTACACTCTTAGACGAAGCTGTCTTTAGTGCTGAACTTAGACTATTTTGTGGTAAACCCCTATTTTACAAGACCTCGACATGTAGAGATAAACTACGATAACTTGGCGTGCCCTTCCACAATTCAAAACATTTGTAAAATTATTTACAAGACTCGCAAGAGACGCGTGAGACGGTTCTCGAAACCAAAAACAAATCAGCGTGTCATTGTTGCTTGACTAACGGCATTAGGTATTAATTACTCATTATTATTCAAATAGTAATATGGAGGGGAGCGCCATTTTATAGTTATTTATTTCTAAAATGCCTTAAAGTAGCTTGAGTATTCACAACGCAAACTCTTAACGTGCTAAAACAAAAAGAAAAAAACCGTATTTTTTCTTTTACTCCGCCGCCGTTTTTTCACAACTTGTTTCACGAGCGAACCGGTTGTATGCGCAGACGCAGCGGCGGGCCACCTGGCGGCAATCCATTGCTTTACCACTAAATTATGCCGCCATACTGGTTTTTTCTTTCTCCCTTTTCCCTACATTGCACGCTTAAATATAACTCCATTCATGCGCACTGGCATGCTGCAGAACTTGTTTATTCTTGAGCAGTTGTCTTTTAATAAACAGATTTTTAATTTTGTATGGACTTGGGAAAGAGGTCGGTTTTATTCATGTATGCTCATTATGTGCATGTCCATGTAATTTTTTATGGTCATTAGGCTTACCGGTTGATTGGCATTATCATAATATTAAATTAGGTATGTAAATGCAGCAACAGATGGCGTGTTTTGTGTGTAAAATACTACAAAATCAATTAGTCTATCTACTTAGTTAATTATACACTTGTTACCCCATAAAATATTAAAATAAATTAAATTTATTTATTTCAGACTAATAATGTCCCTAGTTGTTAGTAACAAAGGTCTTAGTACTATGTTAGTCAAAAATACTAGAACTCAAGTCATATCAACAAAAACTCAAAGTAATATAATCACAAAGTTTTACAATCATAAAATCAAAAAATAAATAAATTCATAATGTCCAAAATATTCATCGAAATCAATTGCTGTCTAACCCCTAAAGCCCCTTCATAAGTTTCTTTAAATAATGACACTACAATTTCCAGATTTTTTAAGACATTCCTATTTCAAGAGTACCTACGTTATCAAAAATCAAATTAAATCTCTTAAAAAATTTATTCGACTACAGACTATCACCATAATATTCCATTTATTAGCACAATTCCATTTCAAAAGACCCCTACTTCAGCGAAAATTCTGTACCAACAAACATTCCCAGTTTTAAAAGTATGTTTAAATAGGTTTCAGGAATTTAAGCCCTGAAATTAATTGAATTTTATTTAAATTACAATAGAATTATGTACAATAATTAACCTAAAACAATGAATTTTTTAATGCCCTATATGGTTCCCTCTTCACTCTTTTATAAATTGTACATAGTTACTTTATAATTTTATTTAACTTGCCCCGTTTGTCTAGTGGTCGCAAAACGCGACTGCTGAGCATGAGGTCTTAGGTTCGATTCCCAGGCCGGGCAAACTGTTCTTGAGTTTTTCCATCAGGAATTCTCAGTAGCAGCCTCAGAGTCTGGATTTGTGCCCGGTTGAGGCAATAGGCTCACCCCCTATTACATGGGACTTAAACATAACTGGCGAAATGTGAATGTACTGGGTACATCTCTGCCTAACCCTTCGGGGATGACAGGCGTGATGTTAAAATTATTCCCATTAATTGTATTCAATCCTAAATCCAGTTCAGACAACTAATCAGCGATAGCTACCATGAAAAGCATTTAAACGGCGTCCGCACATAAAGCGAGCGCGTCTATTGACGAGAACGTCTGAGCTGTGACTGACGCTTCCGCACAACGCGAATGCAGATGACAGAAGCCGCCATGCTGGTTTTCTTGTAATTAAAATTATTTGCTATCAATGACTATGTTCGGAATAAATTAATTTTTAATCAGCCGTAATGGATTGAATGGTTCTTGTTTGAACTGGATTTTATTGAATGAAATTGAATAAGTTATTGGATATGGAAAAAGTTTCAGTACTGAATAAAAAGGATGAATGTTACAGATGATTAGCATCTTGCATAAAAGAGGAGAATATAGAACGAGAATGTTCAATTTCGATCAGTAATTTTTATTACCACAGATTAGTAAGGGCCTTATCACACTACCGGTTTGCGAGCGGCTGCGGGGCGGGGCGTCCGCGCAGCGAATGCGTCGCAAACACAACGTGGCTGTACAGCGAAGATATCGCGGACGCGCGGCAAATTCACAAGTACAAGACAAAACATTTATTTCAACTAAACCATTTACAGGCACTTTTGAATTTCCAAGTTTATCTTAGATAGTTAGGTTATCTTTAGGAGAGGCCTATGTCCAGCAGTGGACGTCGTTCGGCTTATATGATAATGACGATAATACGAGAAAACCTTTTTAAATGCAGTCATAAACAACTTTACTTTTTAGTCAACAGATACTTTAGGCATAAGTATCACATACATAAATCCTAATAATTTACTGCAAACAAATCGATGACCTTCCGGTCTCCACGCTAATAAGGCCCGTCTATTCGTTCTAGCGCAGTGACAGCTCCGCTCTATAATTAGCGTTAGCTCGCGGCGCACGCGCAGGTCGCATAACGGAACGCAGAACTGCAATTATGTTCTATGGTGTGGTAATGAGCAAGTGATAGGCTCCATGCCATGGAAATGCATGGTGTGCTGTGATTATGAGAAGTACTTGTGATAACGGCTTGCAGTTTGCTTTGCTTGAATACAGTTTGATTAGTAGGTACGATTTAATGGTAATTGAGGTTATAGGGCATTGGAGAACGAGAAAGTGCAGGCTGTTGTGAAAATATTTGTTCTCGTATTAATTTTTTGACATAACATCACGCCTGTTATCCCCAAAGGGTAACGCAGAGGTGTACCCATTAGTAAACACATTTCGCCAGTTATGTTTAAGTCCCATGTAAGCGAGGTGAGCTTATTGCCATCAACCGGGCAAAAATCCAGACTCCGAGGCTGCTACTCAGAAATTTTTGATGGAAAAACCCAATAACACTTTGCCCGACCTGGGAATAGAACCTAAGACCTCATGTTCAGCAGTCGCTCTGCCATTCCTTAAAATAACAAGGAACGTATAGCTTCAAAATGTTGGAAGTCACAATAACAATTTAACCTTTAATCATGTCAAGAATTCCAATTATGTTGAGGGTTTTACCTTCAAACATCGAACGAGGACACGAGGATTTAATCACGAAATCATAAAATTAATAAACCATCCAGCCACCTCCTGACATCCAAAACATCTTAAATAAACATAACAACGCAAACTCCAATTTATTGACATTCTTTAAAAGACATTTCAAAATACCCCTCCATTTGTCGAGACAATCGAAAATAAGCTCTCACTAAAACAGTATAGAGATAGCAATCATTTCGCGTCCGGATCCAGGTATTTGAAAGATTTTTCGATTCTGTATCTGAGACAAGCGAGAGATTGCATCTATTTCGAATTTTATCTAAAAACAAGACCAGGTAACAAGTTGGCAGGAATAAAACTTGGGAGTCGTGCAAAGGCAGCGAATATAGTATTCTGTAAAGACCTGAGTTCGTTTTGCATGTTAAGGCGCTGTACGAATCGAATCTATCACGGAACTGATTTGCGAATTTTTGAGCTTAATTCTACGGAATATATACCTATTTTGGGCTTGTTTGAACTTGGAATTAGGAGACCTGGTGCAATATTATAAAAGACACTTAATGAAGCCGAATGTTATTTTTTTTTCCAATCAAAAAGATGTATTTTGTTCTGGACCATACGTGAACATTTTGAAGATCAAAGATGGAAATTTTTTCATACACCATCAGCTGTAGGAAATTTTATCAGATATCCTTTAAAAAAGCTTTTTTTATACAGTTTATAAAAATTCTGAAAAGGGGTTATTATACTCATTATAAGTTACATACATTATACCATACATTCCGTCGTGTTGTGTGTACATTTTTATAGGGAACAGCTGATTTTTTTTCATGATTTCAGGGTTGGTCCCATAGTAAAAGTTGTTCTTAATTATGAGTACAATGACCCCTTTTCAGGTTTTTGGTAAATTTTCAATGACCCTGTATACAAACAAATCTATTCAACTTTTAACATGCATTATTTATATTATTTTTTTCGTTCACCTATTAATCGTTCGCAGGACTTTGCGATATCAGCTGTGTGAAAAAAAATCGTTTCTTTAGGAAAGTTATTTGTTATCATGAGTATATTTATGTATCTATAATAAATAATAATAAAAAAATAAAAATAAAGCCCTTTTATTTCACGCAATAACAAAGTAATTTAGCTAATCTTAACTTAATACAGAATAAATGTTTAATTTGCAAGAACCCCTCCGCAGGTGAAGGCCTCCTCCAAAGAATTAAGTAAATCTATGTGTCTATTAGTCACTAATTACCAGTCACCATAATTATAGATATCTCTTGAATAAGATCCATAGGATTCGGAAACAATGGGAGTTATTCTAGACCTTTATTGGGTAGGTATCCCATAAATCAGATCCACAACAGGTCTCGGAATAAGAAATGAGGATAGTACAGTAACGTTATAAATATTTGAATTGGTGATGTCGAACTAGAAATAGCTTTATTTTGATTTACTGTAGAAGTTTCTGTTTCCTAGATTTTTCTGTAAATATTTTCTTTATTTCGCTTTAATAATATTTGAAAAGATTTTAAATTCTAGCTTACAAATTAGTATTTTTGATGCCTTAAAAGGTTGCTCCTTTCTACTTTTTTTATAAATAAATTGTTCATAATTACTTTATAATTTTGAAATTATTCTTCGGTTTTGTGTTTAGATTTATTATTGTTTTTATTCTATTGTAATTTAAGTTTATTATCAATTAATAAATAGTTTTACAAATAAAAGGTAAGTGAGGTGCAGTCAACAGCTACATTCCTTGGCCTTTAATATTTAATTTGGACTATTCAAATCAAATAAAAAAAAAACATATATATTATTGGTTTTCACAGCATGGTGGATAATAATATAAATGGGGAATATTATAATCAAATATGTCGCTATTTTATTTGCCATCAAAAATTAAAAGAAAAGTGTTAAAATATCAAGAAAACATTAAAAAATTAAAAATAAAATGTTAAATGGTATGGGATCTTAGTAATTCATTTAATACAATCAGTTTTAGTCAAAAAAAAAAAACAATCTCATCATAATATTTCTCACTCAATCCTTCGGTTTCCGTGAGGGTCTCACCTTTTCTACCATCACACGGTACAAGAGACACCGTGAACGATTTAATTGGAACGAACGAACGTCAGTAAAAAATATAATCTGTTACAGAACGAATCAAGTAGTAAATACGAGTAGTACTGACGATTGGAATGTTTCTTGAGAAAGTTTTGATTCTGATGAGGTTAGCAATGTGAGTTATTGAAGGGAGGGGGAGAGGGGGGGTTATTGGGGGGTAAGGTTTTTCAAGGGTCGGCAAAACGGGTGTTATGGTCTTGGTGTTCCAGGCCATCATTGGCTGCGGTGACCTTACCTTGTTTAACATCAGGTCGACTGCATGAAAGTTTACCACAGTCATAGTATAAAAGAAAAATAAACTGAGGTTGAGAGCATTTTTACTACCTATACACATTATTCACCAGATATTTAAATTGAAAAAAGTAGAACAGAATTTGTATGAAATTATCTGCCAAGTAGGTAATATTATTTGAACTTATTCGATGATGGTCAAACAGGTTCTTGCCCTGAAGTAGAAGAAGAATAATAAATAAACTTCTGCCCGCGACTTCCTCTGCGTCAAAGTTAATATATATTATGGCACGAGAACCGCACATTTTCCGGGATAAGAAGTCCAGATAATAATCCATATCTGTGCCAAATTTCATACAGATCCGTTAAATCGTTCTTGTGTGATTGAGTAACAAACATCTATCGACTTAAACTTGGGCATTTACAACAGTAGTAAGATAAAACAAACTCGATTCAGTTGAACATCCGCAACATTAACTCCTAAAACCTCAAAATTAACCACATTCATAATTCCGAAGCTCGAAAACAGATTTTTCTTATTACAAAAAAGGGCAAAAGAAAAAAGCACAGCCGGTGACATTAGTGAAGGCGAACGTCGCGCCACTAATCTGTGTTGACGCGCATCAACCGGGTGACAAGGTATTTCGGCGGGATTTTTCTTCCCATTTCATTAAAGAAGGGTGCCGTTATTACAGACTTCAAATATTTTTTTCGACATTGCATTTGGGGGAATGTTGTTTATATAGAAAGGGGGATACGGTAAGTATATTTGGTTTTGAGCTTGTTAAGAGTCAGGTTGGTTTATGAGATTAAATTGAAATCGGGTATCAGAAATAATTAGGTTCAAAGTATGGATGATAAATCTATTTATATTTTCCCATTGCGGAGTAAAGATCTATTCTTATACAGAGAAGGTATGGGCATTGATCACCATGCTTGTTCAAGGCGGATTGATGATTCCAGTCTTATATTAACTACTAGCTGTGCCTGCGGCTTCGCTCACGTGAACCTAAGTCAGGAAATAAGCATAGAATGCTTTGTTATCGTAATGCTCTAAGCTGGTCTAATGGTTTCTAGTATTAATAATTATAAGTCCTGGGGGCCAACCACAAGCTCTTAAAACAGTATTATTATAATATTACTTTGCCTTCCACACTGTTGGATTTTCAACGCTCTGATCAGCGCCGAGAGTTGAAAATGCAACAACAGAAACTACAAAGTAATATTAAAATAATATTGTTATAAGAGATGGCGGTAGGCGCCCAGGTTTCCTAACGATGTTTTCCTTCATCAATGTCAGTAATGTCTAAAAATAACTTTGGACTTTACATAAAACATAACATCACGCCTGTAATCCCCGAAGGGTTAGGCAGAGGTGTACCCATTAGTACCCCCACATTTCGCCAGTTATGTTTTTAGTCCCATGTAATAGGGGGCGAGCCTATTGCCATCAACCGGGCACAAATCCAGACTCCGAGGCTGCTACTGAGAAATTCCTTCTGAGAAACTTTGGACTTTATAAAATATTATATACCTAATTATGTAGGTCTGAAGATTAAAGATTTATTTTAGGCAGAATTAGCCAAAATAATTAATCAAGTTTCCTAACGAGCGATATTTTTAGGATTTTGCTAATAACTGTGTACTCTGTCGGCTTTGATAAATGTCTGTGTCGTAATGTCAAGCCGACATAATTGTATAAATTCATTAGCCAGTGGATTTTATTCAATTTATTATCCCTTAAAATAGTGCCTAGAGACTGTGAAAGTAAAATATTCTATCTTCGTTTATATAATGTCGTTATCCAGTGAATGTTAACGACGTACCGAAAGGCGGACATTTTATTCCTTTTACGCCATTTTTTTTTCGAACAATTTTATCATAATAAATTGAATATCTACCCGGTTTTAAATCATTTCCTAAAGGTGTTACAATTATAAATGTCTGTGGAGTTTTTAGTTGAATATTTTTTATTTGTATTTAAATTTCAGTCTTGGCAATCGAAGTCTAATTTTAAAGATGGTATTTATAGATAATTATAGCCTCTCATGGACAAGGCTGTGGATGGATGGATGTTTGTTACACAATCACGACAGAACCGCTAAACAAATATTGATGAAATTTGGCACAGAGACAGATTATAGTCTGGAATAACACATAGGCTACATTTTATCCCAGAAAAATGTAAAGTTCTATTATATTTATAAATGGGGTTTTGTATTTTGTGAATTTTATCTCGCTGCTCCCAAAAGCTTCCTGATTCTCTAGTACAACATACTCACGAAAAAGCGCTCAACAAACAAGGTCATCCAGTTATTACAGGCCGCTATTAATAATTATCGCTTAATGTGTCGCGTCAGTCGTGCTAAGCGGATTATGTCGCTTGTCTGCGAGAGGGGCGACAATAATTGAGACCTGCTTAGTCGTGATAGTCCTGAGCCACTTGCGTCGGTTATTTGTAGTGCTTGCTCCATGATATTTATAAGTAGGCACCGTTTAAGATAGGTGGTTGGAGATAAAAAGATTTTCTTTGAAATTGGGCTTAGTTGAGAACCTGACTGCCTTGTTGGCCCAGTGGTCGCAAAGTACGACCGCTGCGCGTGAAGTCTTGGGTTAGATTTCAAGGTCGGACAAAGTGTTTTTGGGTTTTTCTTAAGGAATTTCTCAGTAGCAGCCCAATTGATGGCCTTAAGCTAGACTCTATTACATGGGACTTAAAAACAACTGGTGAAATGTGGGTGTACTAATAGGTACACCTCTGCCTAACCCTTCGGGGATTACAGACGTAATGTTATAACATGTAGATTTAATATTTAGTCAGTTAGTGAACAAGGAACTGACGGCTTTCTATATTATATAGATTCTCGATACAGGTAGTTGTAATAAAGTTTCAGTCGATATTTATACAGGACATATAACCATGAAATATAACGACAGTCGACATATAAACATGCGATAGTGCATAAAACGGTAACGGCTTGTAAACAACCTCAACCAACATAGTTACAACCCATTTCCCATCTCTCTAACAATTTCCTTAAGACATATTTTTAACACCAACCATATTGCTTTAAAACCTGGGAATTTTCCCATGTAATAAAATATACCTACAATTTAAAATATTAGAGTCTAATTTTGCCCTTTATAATAAGCTAGACGCATGAATTATGTGAATTACACAACGTACCATAATCGCGTTCACAAAAGGGAATTATCCCGTTGATAAGGATTAACCGGGACACCCTACGCGCAGGTGTTGCGGGGAACAAATCCAACATAAATTTATATGATTTGACACTCGCAAACACCGTGCGTAAAATAATTTTGGCCAAATGTAATTTGATAAAAATGTTTCAAATGGTTTTATTGCAAATTATTATGGTTTAAACGACGTTAAGCTGGCCCGTATTGTATTGGATTATGGGGTTGATACCGTAATTGATGAATGATAGCTGTTTACGCATTAGCCATCGAATAAACGTCAAACTGATATAATTATTATGCTGGTTTAAAGAATGATTCTGCCGTGCCATAAAGACCGTTTAACTTTAGAAAGCTTGTCCTTGAACTGCCCTTACAAGCTAATCATTTGTCTTTTCGACGATCATGTTTTGGATGCCTATCTTAATAATGTATATAAATTAGTCCTCACGTTCTTTGTCCGGGATGAACTCCGAAACTACTCAACCAATTTTTTTTATGATATGGCTTACTGTGTGTAATTTGGTCAAACTTAAAAGATAGGATCGTTTTTATTTTTATCTCGATTATTGACCTCAATATCTTTACTTACTTAAAGCCACAGCAACGCGTGGCCGAGTCAGCTAGATTTTTATAAATTTTACATTTAATTTAATTTTTGTTAAAGGTCGAATATCGGTGAAGATTTATGCTAGTTTTTGTTTTCCATACATACATACATTTTGAAACGGGAAACTAGCTTTAAGTTTCTAACTGACCGACTTCTTGACAATTCAAAACTGCCGATAAATAGTTTAATTAAAATAAATAAACTTGAATGACCTTGACTTTGAATGAACTTTGTTGTCGTACAAAGAATATAGGAAACCAACGACTTAATTATTGTGAGTGAAAAAAACTACGCAGACGAAGTAGCGGGCAGAAGATAGTAAGAGATACAGCAAGATTTTTACTAGATACTCATCATTTTGACAAACGTTAGCTTTTTAGGGTTAAGCTCACCACCATACCAAAAGTAGTTGATAATATGCTGCATCGTGTCTCAGTCTATTCCAAAGCCATAGTTCTTGTTTAAACATGCTTTATGTTCCTCTATAGCACGCAAACACGACACAAAGCGATAGAATCGATTACTTGAACAGTGTATCGACTTGATAGACACAATATCGCAAGGACAAGTTACAAGTTACTAGTCGCTCGTTTACGAGTACCATAAACTCGTATTACCATACTACGAAGATGTACCTACATGCTATAGCGGTTATAATGAATGGCTTCAAGCGGTTCTAACTTTATATCAGTTTCTAAACTTCAGTTTACATGTGTATTTTAACTTAGTTTTAGTACTGAGACACAAAAAAAAAACCACATAACATATCATCAAGCCTGTAATCCCCGAAGAGTTAGGTTAAGATATACCCATTAATACACCCACATTTGGCCTGTTTTGTTTAAGGGGCGAGCCTATTACCATCAGCCGGGCACAAAACCAGACTCCAAGGCTGCTACTGAGAAATTCCTGATGGAAAAACCCATTAACACTTTGTCCGACCACGGAATCGAATCTAAGACATGCTCCGCAATCGCGCTTTGCGACCACTAGACCGAAGAGGCAGTCCGACCAAAAAAACCAGATATAATACTAATTTAAGATAATGTTAAAGAAAAAATACAAAATTCGCCAGTTATCAAAGAAAACAAGACACGGAGAGCAAAAAAAAGGAACAACAAAATTCAACCTAATTCCTTAT
Organism: Hoplodrina ambigua; assembly: GCA_949774945.1. Lineage (NCBI taxonomy): Eukaryota > Metazoa > Arthropoda > Insecta > Lepidoptera > Noctuidae > Hoplodrina > Hoplodrina ambigua. The sequence continues at coordinate 2,124,126 of OX458969.1, read as the reverse complement.
CGAACAACACATAGTGTATCGATTATCAAGTAATTGGACACTTCTCCATGTAGCCCAGATGTAGCTGCCTCGTACCCAATTTGTACTGCGCAGTTAAAGAAAATAGGACAAAATAGGCACGCTGAGGAAGCGATAATCTTATCTAAGGTGTAACGTCAAAAGCGATTGTATTATTAGATTCCTCCATAAATAAAGAATATAAGGGAAAAGTTCCTGCAAAAAAACATGACGCTTCGTACTATCTCGTTATATATGGAGCAATTGGCGAAAAAGCAAAAAATAACAATATTGGTAGACTGGAAGGTTCTCAGATTTGAGTAGACTACGGTATCGGGCTCTGTCGACATCCAATTATGATGGGAACACTTCTAGGAATATTCTTTTTTGCGTACAGTTTTGATATGCAAAAAGATTGCCAAATTTCCTTGATGGTAATCCGATCAGGGACCGAACGTTATTTCTAAGCCAACTGCTGTTTGAGTTGAAGTTGTTTTAGCAATAACAGTTGGAAGAAGAGAGTACAAACAACAATACAATAACACAGAACACGAGTTTCCTCTTTGGCGTAGAAATTGAAACAGCGAAGAAGCTATTTATAGATAATGTCAAAATTCAATATTCGAGGTCTCATGAATTTTAAAACCGGAAAGCCTATGAAAAACATACTCATAATCTACAAATCTTCAATACGTTTATTAATTAATCTTCAATAGTTCAAGCAGCAATAAGTTACAACATTAATAACGTTTCCGTTCCAAATCTCATTATTATAATTTCGGTTTAGCAACTTTTCCAAGAGAAGAAAAATATTTTAATTCTTGGACAAGAACCAAATACAGATACAAAAGAAAATACTTCAACAACAAATATTTAGACGCTATCCGAGTCATGCTCAGAATAATTAAATGGGCGTCTCAGCGAATTTAAAAGAGGAAAAATACGGGATAACAATGGAATCAGCTATGAACTTTTGACCTATATCGTTCTAGTAGAAGGTTTACTGTCCATATTCTACGAGTCACCGCGAAAGTATGGGATAATAGGCAATATTGATAAAGTATGGGTATTAAACAAGCTATGTTGTGAAGCAAGTCCTTTATGGTGCTCGGAACGATCTGCAGGATATCCGTGACTTGATGGAGTGTTCTCGAAATAACTTTTACTCGATTTAGCGGAGCTGTTTCTGGAAAGTCGTGTTTGTAAACATCCCTGATATTACGATCAGTAAAATTTATAGAATTTGTTCTTATGATACTGAGAACTTGCGTAATGTAGTTAATACTCTTATTTCCAAGTATACCAAATTCCTGTTAAGAGTTATTTGTCTCTTATCTATTATTATAATATGCTCGATACTGGTAAGGAAAAGTGTTCAGAAAGGTCAATTATTTTGACAAATGAGTATTGAATTATAACTAGGCATGTTATTAATAAGCGTACCTATTTCTACTAAATAAAAACAGAGAATGAAGAAGAATATCACTACAAAAGTAGGACGCATCCTACAAATCCGTAGCATATGGTGTCACGACTCATAAAAGACATAATAACAATAGTAGCGCAGTTATTGTGATTTGTTGCGATTGTTTGAGAACATCTCTTGTTTAATGTACTTGTATCTCGTCTTCAATGGACGAAGTTCATTCTTTAAGTAAGAGAGGATCAACTTGTTTATTACACTGACCTACATTTTGGACAAGCTTCTAAATGTATGCCAAAGATATGTGTGCCACCTTAAATGGTTTATTTTCGTCTGTCTTTTTTGTGGCTCTTTGTGTCATAGAAGACATTGGATTAATTAATCTGGAATTTGATTAAAATTATCGAGAGTTACCGATTTATTGTTGCTGCACAAAAACCTGTTGTTTCTTTGTCTAGTATTTTGACACAGCTGTCATACCCGCTATCACTTCGTGAGGTAATGTTTCTATATCCATGTATCATAAATCAGATATGTTTTCTGAAGTAACGTTTACAGTATTTTGTTTATACGTTTAAACGTGCTAATCTCTGGATCTACTAGTCGAAATGTAAAAAATGTAATGTGTGATAGCCAGATTGATAAGGAATAATATAGACACTATATTACAAAACGCTACAACCCAGGCGGGCGGAATAGTAATCAAAGTCGTAGCTTAACGCGACTGAAAAAATAACACGAACGAAATCGCGGTCAGAAGTTATTCTACTGATATATGAAACGCTTTGTATAAACAGTCTTAACTGCGGATGTGACCAGCGGATGAAGGTGTCAACGCCACGAACATTTCGCGTCATAGTAACAAATGACGAGTCGTAAAACAAACCGACAACGATCGGTAATCATCAGAGACCGTCGTTACTAGAATAACTTCAAGTGCTCGCTCAGCCAAAAACATTAATACTCTCAACATTTTCCGCGTATTCAACATTTATGAATAATTCTCTCCCACAGGATTAATGCTAGCTAGCCTCCCTTTATGGTTGTTTAGTGTATTAGGTTTATGTGCAATGAAACAGTAACTGCTGGTCGCGGCGAACTGGCGGCCATGACTTCAAACATGACCTTGGCTCGTTTTATGATCAGCTGAAATAGAACTTTCATAGATTATATGGTCTCTAGTTTCTCTAGGAAGCTTTTAGAGTGATTGTTAGATTGCATCAAATGTGATATATGATATTGTTTCCTTAAATTCGTAGTAAAACGTATTCCTTTCAGCCATGTTCTATTTTTAAAGGCAATTCAAATAGATGGGTTGCAGTTTTATGACTACTTTAAAACGGTGGATGACAGCATGCTTCTTGTATGCTACTATCTTAATGCGACCGCTATGCCATTTGATAAGCGTAGTGATTATGTTAATTATAATGTATTCTGACGTACCTACGTCTGAATATTAAGTTGTATTACTGTTATCTGCTTGTTTAACTGCTTTTACAAATAGATGTATTATATTTTCAAACTTACTGGTACTCACGGCTTCATCATCGACTTTAGCGTTATCAAGATCTCGCGTATCATTATTAATTGCTTAAAACTTTACAACCTACTCAAGTTTACCTTGTTTGCGTTCCAAAACAAGCAGACAAAACTCCATACCTTATTAAAATTTCTTTTGAAGCTCTTACCTATTTGCTATGTAAACTAACACGAACTTGGTCGAAACTTAGCGCACACAAGCCACTCGAACTCAACGGGTGCCACGAATCAAATTAATATGAAATTCGCGAAACAATTTAAGTTTTAGTTAACACTTTAAATTTCCCAGTGGAACATTATTTTCTCATAAATCAACCCTTCCGCTGTGCACGGCGGGTCTTTCAGGCCCTATCGGTGAGTCTACGAACGACCAATCCCAAGTGATTAATTGATTAATCAGACGGTTTCAGAGTAATTTTAATGATTTATTACTTCAGTGTTACATACAGTTCTTTAATTAATCGTAGTTTAGAAGTGATGTGGCAGGAAAGTTTGGCAGTTGGGTTTTTAGATTAGTGTCGGTCTAGGTTAAATTAATTCAAGGTGAGTTGAACCTTTTCATTTCAGGCTTTAGAATATTTTCCTGACATAATGGATATGAAGTGATTTTACAGCCTAAATAAGTAAGCGTGTTTCAAAGTTTGTAATCGTTAACCCTTTCATTATCTTATACAAAGAAAATACATTCAAAATTTTTCTTCAACCCTCAAATCATGATACAAAAGTAAATTTACTCAATTCCAACACAAAAACAACTTATTTAACAGAGAATGTTTATACACTCATTTGTTTGTTGCCTTTAATAATGACTCCTAGATAGAAAATCACGAGGAAAAACACGAAAATAAAACAGCATTTTGGACTGAAGACGTGACATCAAACGGCGAACGAGCGATGCCTAATGTCAATAGCACGTTAACAAAGACCTGTGAATTTCGTTGAATCAATTTCAGAACGTTTAATTGGCCCTCGGCGACTTCGGGAAGGTAAGACTATTGAGTCTGGGGCTTTTTTGGCCTTTTTCATGTCCTTCCCGATCTTCGCGTGACTCGTTCAGTGGAGGGTTAAATGTCGTCATTTTATTACAATTTTGCACTTGCGTTTTGTATTACATTTTGAACTTAGTTGTTTATATAATGTAGTGCATTTTATAATGTAAGTATTTATTTATTTTCGAGTGTTCTTGTGGAAGTAGTAGTGGAAGTGTGCTGTCAGCACTTCGAAGAACTAATGTCCGCTAGAGAGGACGAGTACCTACTCGAGTAAAGGTCTATTGATTGATGTGTAAAATAAATACGTATAGTAAATGAAAGGAATTATTATAACAAACTATTAAATTATTATTATGAGGATGGATGGATGGATGAATGTTTAGTACTCTTTCACAATTAAACGATTGAATGGAATTAGCTAAATTTGATACACATATTGATTTCTTTTCTCGTTTTTGTATTCCTGTGAAGTGAAAAATAAATAGAAAAAAGGGGAACAAAAAACGTTGCCAGAACCCAAATTCTACTTTTAAATCAAGCTTCATAGGAAAACTTTAGCGAAACCACCCCATTACCATGCTCATGTTTGGACTATATCAAAAATTGGACTAGTATTTTTTTCAGGAATTGAGATTTTCACCCCTATTCTTGGCACGGTGGATAATTTGATACGTAGTTCTTTTCGAAAAGACGAACACGATGGATACATTTTAAAAACATTGCCGAGAATAGGGTTTATTTATTTATTTGGTTCACCAACAATTCTTTACACTACCTAATATAAAATAATCCTCGTTGGTCTAGTGGTGACTGCGTCGTTGGTCTAGTGGTCGCAAGCGCGACTGCTGTGCATGAGGTCTTGAATTCGATTCCCAAGTCGGGCAAAGTGTTATTGGGATTTTTCATCAGGAATTTCTCAGTAGCAGCCTCGGAGTCTGGATTTGTGCCCGGTTGATGGCAATAGGCTAGCCCCCTATTACATGGGACTAAAAACATAACTGGCGAAATGTGGGTGTACTAATAGGTATACCTTTGCCTAACCTTTTAGGGATTACAGGCGTGATGTTATGTTATATAAAATAATCCTGATAACAATAATATCGTTAGAAACTTTGAACAGTGTAACAATTACTTAAAGGTACGTAAACTGTATAGTTAACACAAGTACAGTTTACAAGCCAACATAAAACTAAAGAAAAAATATGTAGCCTATGTAAAAGTTAAAAGTTAATGCTAGTTCAAGTTCCAGTAACTGTCTCGTTACAACGAGCCTTATAAGAAATAATCTAAACAAAAAGTACACCGAAACAATGTAATTGATAACAAAGAATGTCTTTTAGAGAGACTTTTTAAAACAATACATTGTTTCTATCCGCTACAAACCTAAATAAAAATGTAAATGTGAAAACTGTATTATTTTAAGGAGATTTACTGTTTTAATATTCGCTTGGAGAGGATTTTTTTAATAAGCATTCCTTGCTTTTGCTCCATGACAGTTCATTTGTGTGTCATGTCAGATATAATGTCGGTGACATAAACTTTCTTAACTGACGCACTCTTCAGGAAACGGATACGGCAATATCAGGGTGGAAATTGATACAAATGATTTGACAATTCAAATCAACACTCGCCCCGTTTATATTAAACTCGTTTGTCTCACTCTCGATATGAGATTAACAACATCGCACCGTGGGACTACTGGTATGCCAAAAAGGACCATTTTTGTAGCCAGAGGCTAACCCACATGGCGCGCGGCGTTGTGCATTTTATCTCAATCATTGTGTCCGCTCTCAGACTATTCGTTTAAAACTTCGAGTGCGGCCGAGGGGACACGTTTAAAACGTCCGTAATCAAATTTGACTCGAGTCTTTAAGGGTTAAAGCCTTCGACTTTGAGCCGCCCTAATAAATTATATTGCCGACAAAACTGCTCCCGAGTGCGACACAGCTCGTTGGCTCATCTAATTGGTCCAAATTTGAGTCGACCCGGCTTTATAATTGGGTCGAATTCGGGTGCCTTATGCGTCTGGAAATTAGTTGAAATTCGAACATTGGCCGGATTAGGAGTGTGTAGCGGCACCGCAGCACTAATGCGTCCCCAGTCAAACATACGTAATAAGTTCCCTCTCGTAAACCTAATGAAGATACGTACGAATACGAGAAAACAAATTCGTTGCCCAAGTTTGGTGGGTTTGACTTAAAGTTTGCGTTTGAATACAGTAAATTCTTGCTTAATTAACGCGCCTGCCGCTCGCGCCGGTTCCGTGCCGTAACTTCGTCTCGTATGCCTTTCCTTTGCGTATCATTTCCACGTAAACGCGTTCCCGTTCCCAATTATAGGTTCTTCTTGAACACATAGTTCCAAATATTCGTTCGTTACGACATATTCGGAGTATACCTAATAATAAACAGACATTGTGAATGCGCCAATTTTCTGTTATTTTGCTGGTGGGTCCCGCAGCAGGTCGTAAAGTGGAGGACTTTTTTGGCACGTGTCATGTTATTTGCGGAGCTTAGGCCGAAGTATCCGCAACATTAACTAAGCGTTTTACGAGTTTCCGTTATTCCGAATTAGAAGTGTTTACCATCGTTCAACGAGAAGGAAAACTTACGAATTATCAACAAAGTCACCGTTTGTTCAGAGGGAATTCCTTGACAAAGCGAATTCCTGAAGATTCCCAATTAAAAGCTGAGACACTCGGGCCGTGGAAGTTGGTACAAAGTTCCAAATCTTGGCGGGGCGTTACTGCGAAAGAATTCCTCACTAATTAGTATAAGTTTATGCATTCGGAGGTGGCGCGAGTTCCCCTCCACTAGTTCTGCTGAAGTTTTAATTACTCGCATGCTGATTGGCCTCTGTTGCGTCAGTCACGTTCTTTTTGCTCGAGTTTCGTGTGATGAACTCCTGTTATTTAGGGTGGATGTTGATTCTATGTTTTGCTTGTCTTGTACGTAATGAAAGCTTCATGTTTCGAAATGTAGGCTACTGGAACGCTTTTCTGAATTATTTTCTTACACACTCTTTCTCGGATTTCATTCTTACGTAAGCATTAATAGTAATTGTTGTTGCTAACACAATAACAATCCTAACAATATCTAGAAGTTACTATAGGAGTTTGATATAACACACATAAAGGACTATCCAAGACCTAATGAAACTCAGACTGACAATAACAGTATTACCGAAAATGTAGCAACATTTCATGCTAACAGTAGTTATAACAACTAACATAACTCACGACCGCCGTAACTCCAAAAGGCCTTATCTCCCTAAGTTATACATGCAATTACGGCACATATTATTATAGTTATACATACAATTATATTAACATTAGCGTGTCCAGATGTGGCCGGGAATAATATTTTTGCGAAGAGTGCTGTAATGAATTTATCGTAGTCCCTGCTTCGTTTATTACATTACGAGATTGTTTTTGAAGATTTCGGAATATAGCGAGTACTCTTTTTTCGTACAATTATTGTTCGTTTCTCTTTAATGTTTATTTTTTATTATAGCTTTTGTGAACTGCCAGGAAATTAAAAGAAAAACCTTTTAGGTTGTTCGGACTTCTATTTTGGTGTTGCTCTGTGACCCTCAAACGGAAATAGCGAAACTATTCTCACAAAATGGGCTGGAATAAACGTTTCCATGTAGTAAATATCAAAGATTAAAATCTGTTTCGTATTCAGCGACGTGAAATATTGAGTACCTGATTTTAAAAGGCACGAGCTTAGCGGCAAAGATTTACAAAATTGCCAGTTAAATTACACATTCCGTATATACTGGAAAATCTTGAATTTCTCGCTTCAACCAACTCCAACTAAATACCTCACAGACTGTCGTACAATTACTTATCTTTGAAACTCTTAATAAAACTCGTCTTATTTACTTTACATTTTCAACCTACTATGTAGGGGACCTCATTTTATGCAAATCTCAATATCACGCCAACGGGGCCTGTACTATCAGACGTCATTCTACTTCCACTGTCGTTTGGACCCTTAGAAGACAGTTTAGAGTTTAGCGATAAGGTTCGGTCGCCAGAGTGGCTTAGTACAGCGTTTAACCCTATCTGGGACAAAAACGCTAGAGATATGCAAAGTTGGAGACGATTAAAAATAATTAGCGCGTCCGTGGAAGCCTTCGACATGGTTTTGAGTTAGTTCTTCAGTTAAGTTGGCTATTTTTGCCTGGGAGGGCGGTGTATCGCTGTTGGAAAGTTAGGGCAGCTCGTTAATTATACCGGTCTTTGTTATGAATAATTAATCTAGAATGAAAATATATGTATGTATACGCAAGCTGGTTTTATAAGAGTGCCTTGAATATGTAAAGAGAATTATTTTTATATAAAAGAATATAATTATTATTCTAATTAAATAAATAAATAATTAAACAACTGACTGTCTATCTCAACGGCGTGCGTCAATCAATTTGAAGTACACAAACCAACATTCATAAAACGCGCCTCGCAAAACTCTTCCTTTCACAAAAACGTTTTATTTTTCCGATGCCAATCCGAGACAAACGCCATTCTAAAAACAAAAGCGACGAGGCAAGCCGAAGTTGGATTGCGCTTTTTGTGACACTCCCAAGTCTCAGATTAAATATAAACTTTTCCCCCATGTTTGCTTCAGTTACGGCAATATCCGCGCAGGGCACTGTCAACTTGGCAGACGACAATTTGTCAGTTCCCTGTGGCACGTCGCCGTCGCGTCGTCGTCTCGTCGACTGTAACGAACGTAGTTATGTTTGAGGCTTTGTCATATTAGTTCATGGTTGGTTAAGATGAGCTAGTAGGCACGGAATGGGAGAAAATTTTACGATAAATTGTATTGGGATTTGCTTTTGTAGTGGTGGAGTTTTGATCTTCATTTTAAGCTGACACTGCTCAAGTAGCAAATGAAGTTTAGCTTTTGACACACGGCTAGTTTGAAGTCAGTTGAGTCTTAATAAAAAAAATCTCAATGGAGACTAACATAGGAGTTAAGATAATGCATAAGTGTGTGCGCAAGCATTCTTTCACTCCTTTAGTTCAATGGGATGGCAATCAGACACAACCGGAGAGAGATCAGGCGCAAGACTAACGGCTTAACGTTCCATCTGAGGCACAGGGGTGTCATACCACCAACTTCCAAATTCTGTACTGCTACTGTGAAATTCCAATTACATTATTTGTCCAACGTGCCTGCTAACTACGGTCCTGCCTGCTAACTACGCCATCAATGGGGCAGTACTTCCCACTTACTGAACTGTCCTTAAATGTATTCGTACACGAGGCCAGTGGCTAAACGGATTCGCAAATGGGCCACGCGTCTGGAACCCATTATGCGCTCGGTAGACCAAGGATCGTACGTAACTTTGGTTGTAGTACGACATATTGGGTCCAGTCTTGCTCCATGTAACCAGTTGTCTGGTGCATTCAGATCCATTAGGGGAGCAACAATCATCTGATTCGGTGGCCCCAAACAATCTATTAAAAATCTAACTCCAACGGCGTAATCAAAATAATTACAATTGCTTTGGGGAGTACAAAATTATTGATTTTCTTTCAATAAAATATTATTCAGGGGACTTCGAACCCTCTCAGGGATTACTCACTCTCGAGTAATCAACCATTATTGAAGTTAAGAACTGGTAACATGAATAGTAATCATATTTCATTCATCAACTTTACGCAATCAAAAATTTTACTCTTTTTGAGAAGTTCGTTTAAAACCCTTTTCATTGAAGCTCTTTAGTGAGGTCCTTCATTGGATTGTCCTTCTTAAGTAGTCATGAAAGTTTAACAACTTTGACGTGTGTATTACTTTGAAAGTTCTTCTTTTAATGTATATTAAGTTCTGGAAAGTTTTTAGTACCGAGTTCGTGAGATCTACTGTATTTTCTACTTCATTTTGTCAGTAACTGTTTTCGAGATGACATTGACCTTTTGAATTGATACTGTGGAATATTCGGAGGATACTATCACAATCATAATCTTGTTACGGAGATTGGTGGTCAATTTATGTCGCTATGGTAGATAACTGCTTATCATAAAGGTCCATTTTCTCATACATATTATAGAGGCGCCTGGATGCATCTTTCAATAACCATGGCTTGAGTAAGAGGATTATTTTCAACCGGGATTACGGAGCACAGATTTTCTCCAAACAAAATTAAATTGAATCGACCATGTACCTAAACGAAAACTGTATTTCTAAATTCCATCGGCCATTTTGATTAGAACCGCCATTGTCTGCGGCTATCAATGAATAAAGGAATAGGATAAAGGAAAACGGATAGCCAGAGGGCGAATTAAAAAAAAATACAGCTACCAGCAAATCCACAAAAGAAATATTACCTATTTCTTTTAGCTGGCAACGCGGTAATCACATTTGCTTTGTTCATTTCGGCCCTTTCATTCGCTTAATCGCGTTATTTCGGACTTTTCTAGAACAATCTTTGTGAGCGTTTAATTTATGAGCGGTTGCGTTAGCGGGTGCTTTACGGAGATTTATACAGCTATGCGTTCTGGATAATTAAAAATGTGGAGAATTTTTCTCATTGTTATTTTGATAATTCCACCCTTTATTGTGTTTATGGTGCATTGTGGAAGAGATATTTTGGCTGACGGCGCTAGAGTGGCATAATCCACATTTTTACGTAATTATTTTCTTTTGAAATTGTGTCCGGATTAGGGTTATGAGCTAGAATGGCCATTATACCAAGATGTGTGCATAGTTTTAATGACTACATGAAACGTTTTATGTTTAGCATAGTTCACATAGCTGTAGTAATTGTACGTTATAATGGAGTATGTAATTTTATACGGAGCATGAATACAAAATAACTGACGCAGTGTTTCTCAGAACAACTTAAAATATTCCGCTGATAATTTCTAAGGAAAATGGTTACTTACCTGTTACACTAGATACATAAGGTCATTTAAATAATTATGACTGACATTTGCAGCAGTAACAATAATTACCAAAGCTGGAAAGCAATAATTGTCTTGTTAAAACAATAATAACAACACACTAAGATGAATAATTAAGACTTGTTTTCTAGAGATTATTGGTTACTCTCTGCGCAAGCGCAAAACAAGCGTGGTGATTTTCGTGCCTTCTTTATTTAAGAAGATGCCTTTGCCCTGTAGGACAAAGGCTGGTAATTTTATGACTCTATAAACTTCCTTTTTTTTAAGGACGGAAAATTATCAAAAGACTTTTTTCGCCCTGGGAGGAGCGGAGGGCGTTCCTCCTCAAGCCGCAATCCTGACAGTACAACTCACAACTTAGACCACAAACTCCTGTATGAAGCAGGAAGGAAACAAATGAAAGACGAAGCAACAAGATAGTTGCACAGGAAACTGAATATATAGGTAATTTACTATTGGTTTCGTTCAACGTAATGTTTCGGAGGCCGAGCGGACGGCGACGGCAAAGCGATAGAATGGTCAAGATTTACCGGAGAGTGTGGAACTGTCTTGTCTGTTTTATTTTATATTATTAGTCTTTACATGGGACTTTAACATAATTGGCGAAATGTGGGTGCACTAATGGGTACACCTCTGCCTAACTCTTAAGGGATTACTGGCGTGATGTTGTTGTGTAATAGTCTTTGAAATATCTTGTACTTAATATGTGGCTTCTTCTCTAAAGTTGGTAGAAATTATGTTACAACTGGCTTCTGTCCGCTACTTTGTCTGCGCAGACTTTAAAAGTTCAAATCTTATAAGAACAAACACTGAAATCATGAAAATAAAAACAGCTGTTCCCTACAAAAATGCTATACAACACAACCCTAATAGTATGAAATAGCTGATTTTTTTCATGATTTCATGGTTGGTCCCATAGTCAAAGTTGTTCATAATGGTGAGTACAATGACCCCTTTTCAGATCTCTGGTAAATTAACTATCATCCTGTATATGTCAATAAAAAATAGCATTTAATAGAATCTAAATTGCCTCGTTGGTCTAGTTTTAGGCCGCAAAGCGCGACTGCTGAGCATAAGGTCTTGGGTTCGATTCCCACGTCGAGCAAAGTGTTATTGGGATTTTCCATCAGGAACTTTTCAGTAGCAGGCTCAGAGTCTGGATTTGTGCCCGGTTGATGGCAATAGGCCTGCCTCCTATTACATGGGACTTAAAAAAAAGTGGCGAAATGGGGGTATATTAATGAGTACACCTCTGCCTAACCCTGCAGAGATTACAGGCGTGATGTCATGTTATTTAATTTAACACAACCTGCCAAACAAAACATTCTAAAAGTTAAATAGCTAGAATTTTCCTTGCCTTGTTAAGGAAAAAATAGCGAGCACAATACTTACATAAATGTATACTCATGAATATGTAGCTGATTAAGAGGATATACATGCTTCAATTTACATGCTGATCACAGAATAAAACATAAGGGATTTAATGAAGAATTCTTCGGATTCTGAATACTGATGTTTATTTGGTCGTATTTTATTGTAGATGCAGCTCAATGTGGGTCAAAGCAAATGTCGAACTGGTTTTTATGGGGTATTAAAAGACACATCATATACTCTGTAACTATGCATCTTGCGTATCAGTGGCGGATCTGGGGGAGGGGGAAGGGGGGGAGCTATGGGGCTTAAGCAGTAAAAAAACTTAAAACAAATTAAACTTTGATCCTCCATATCTCTGTATTGAGGTTTCTAGGTTTGATTAGGAACAAAAGAACGGTCAAATGCGGAGAAGGTACTCGCAACCGGCGTGCTTGTATGACGAGATGTATGAACGTAGATGAGGCGAAAGGAGTAGGTATGTAAGGATCGTAGCAGGTGGCGTTCTGTGGTTTCTGCCTACCCCCATGGGTAAAAGACGTGAGTTTATGTGTGTGTGTGTATGTATTAGTAATAAAATAAATATTGTATGATGGGAATGGTTTTACGTAAACGCTGAGGCACGGGTGTTACACAACAAACTTCCAAAGTCCGGTCAGCTCCTGAGAAATCCATAATGAAAAAAACTCAGTGACACTATGCCCTATATGGCAATCTAACTCTAGATCCTACATTCAGCAGACCACCCTTAGCAATTGTGCTTGCAATCTACGAGACCTACGGGACGGTCATGACTTGACTTATCATATTGATTATCCGAGAGACAAAGAATTCGAACAAATATCATAACTGGAAAAATGTGGGTGTTCCTCTAACTACCCCTTTGAAGAACTACACACCCCCTCGGGGAACTACACAAACCCCTTCGGGGAACAACACAGCCCCTCAAGAATACAAGCGTAAGTGTGCGCTATGTTTATTTAACTCTGTCCCGGATAAGGCGAATTTCTCTTCAGTTTAAAGAAAACAGAAGAAAACGAAAATGGAAACAGCACTAAAGTCTCTAAACAGTATATTTTCACGTACACGTACCGAAGTACAGTCAGCAAAACAGATAGGCATGCATTGTCGTCAGATATAGTTGAAGTTTTCTTCGAAACCGATGAACGTTTTTGAATGTAATTTAATTTAAATCGTAGATAATAAACAGTTCATTAATTAAGTTAAGTTTCAGTCAAAGACATCCATCGGTTTCTAAGAAAACTTCAACTACTCGTATATCTGACGACCCTGGATACCTATTTGTTTTGCTGACTGTACATACAGCCGGTCCTATGACGTCATACACTTAACGTTTACTCCGAGTGCAATGCAACGTGACCCGATAGGCAATGCACCTTTGTTTGTGCCATTAAGCGAACTGCACACGTTCTTCTTAGAAATATAACGCATAAACTGAGAATTGTAATGCTGGTAGTAATTTTCAAGTCAATTGCTTGAAGATTTACTGGAGTTTAGTGTTGTGTTGTGAATCGTGTTGGAGGAATTTTTGGCGCGTGTTCATTTTGAATTTGGAATTGTTTGAATTTTGATTGTCGAATGTTTGTAGAACCAGATGTTTTTTTTAAATGGTTATGTCATCTTGCAGAATATATATAAATATTTGTCTATGGCCTAATGAAACTGTTTTGATACTCGTAGTACGCAAAATATTGTGCTTATGGGTGCATGTAATGTACTCGTATAAGTTTTAATTGTAACTTTAAAAAAATTGTTTTCGTTTAAATACGAAAAAACCGTTGCATTTTTGACTTTTAATATCTTTATGGTTTCTATGTATGGTCCAAAACAAAATATAAAATTATGGCAATGATGACAAGAATGTGTAAGTTTTGGCTTCAATAGGAGTCTTTTTATACTCGTTATAATGCCAAAAACTGAAATAAAATCGGCCAAATCTGTATACCTACTCATTATACCCAGTTAATGCTCAAAATGTTATTGTCATTTCAACATTATAATAGAATTTTAATAGAATACATAAAAATAAAACGACATCGACATTTGTATCCAAATTAAAACATTTTAACTAAATCACATTCTTTATAAAAATTCCTTAAACGTTTACCAAATAAACTTTTTATTGCCACTTTGAAAAAGGAAGCCAGACAATCGAGTTTAAAAAAAAAAACAATCGAACAAACTCTTCCATTTTCAAATTTAAATTGTCTAGAGCCGCCCACCTGGCGATGATGTCATTGGATTAGTGCTGTTCCCTAGTGATTGCGATCGAATTGAACATCGATTCGATCTTGGTATCTCTTATAGCTAACTATTCGAATAGTTTGCGATCTGTTCGCGTGTTAAATGACTACAATTCATTTTGAGTTATGTGACTTTGTCTCGTTTAGTTTTGTTTATAGGCATTCGTGTTGCTTTATTATATAATAGGCCACCATATTTTATTATATTGAACTTTTTGCCTATTTTATTCCGACGTTAATGGGTTGAGCGTATAATAGGATTTAATTGGTAGGCGAAATAAATCGTTTAATGTATTCGACGAAAATAGGCATAGAAATAATATGGATAAAGTGTATTTTTGTTCGTCAATCTGTCCATATATATATCTGTGACGTATTTCTACTATAAATCTAATATGTCATCACCGCAGACGCGACAATTTTTTGCCGTCTGCCTCGATCTGAGTTGTCATTAAATTGCAATGCGGGCGTGCAAGGTTTATACCATAGATTTTACAGGAATTTCAACTTTATACACATGACGTTTAAGATCAAATTGACTGTTATATAAATATGCGAATCCATATAAAGCTAGTTAGTGTGACAAATCAAATGGGAATTAGAGCTATCTCGATAAAAATGTCTATTGGTAATATAACCTCGAAAACTTCCGTACTGAGACGAAGTAATAACTCCTGAAATTGAAAATCCTTTTAGCAATGAAGGTTATTTTATTTAGTATACACCATTTTGGCAACGACAGTGACATATTTATTTGTTACTGGAACATTTTCTAAGCAATAGACAACGAAATTGGATAGAGTAAAACAGCTGTGTATGAGATAGCCATTTTTATTTATTTTATGAACGTACTTTTCATGTAGAAAGGAATAATAACAGGATTATATTAAGTGTTATTAAATGATATATTTAGAGAATGAACTTTAATAAGAATAAGGTTTTTTTTTCTCTAATTTTGTCGTTTTACCCTAGGACAATAATTTGCACCTACCATATTATCTCTTCACCACCTTTGGTTGACTGTTAGATGCCTAAGTCATTAAGTCCGTCTTTGTACTTTTTGTTGCATACAATTTAAATATAAAAATAAAATGTATACAGAGAGAATATTATGAAAACGAGATGAAATTAAAATATCCGAAAACTCAGTTACAAAATTATCAACATACATGATAAATAGCCCTTTAAAATAAACTGAATACAATCGAGATTTAATAAACTTGGTTAAGTCCGGCCGGTGGACTGTGGTCAGCGATTCCTTTGTTTCGTCGCAAAAAAAAAAACAAGCGACCGGCTCGTAAAAATGTAAATTACTGTAAAATCGTGTGCGTGCTACACTATGCAGCCGCGCCGCTGCAAGTAGCCATGTTGGTCCCGCGATATTTTCCTCCGCGCAAAATTAACTTTCTTCTTTGCTTACATTGTTGGTCGTACGTTATTAAACGTAGACCTTTTTTTGTTTCAATTGTGGCTTTATTATGAAGTAAGCTTTCGAGTTTAAATTAACTTTCCTACGATGCTTAGGAAAAATATATTTACGAAAATATGATGGCGCTTCTACCGCCAACAAGTTGGAAAAGTCCATTAAAGTATGAAAACGAAATAGGGTCTGTACCCCTGTACTCCTTGTACTCATTGTTAGGAATAATTGAAGCCGGTGATGTACCTAGTTACTTGTCGTCCCATTGGCTAGTCAAGCCATGCTGTGCTCATCTGATTGGCTAACACGCCACGTTCCATTCACGGTCGATTATTGCCGTGGCTGTAAACAAAGGGCTAGAAATGAGAAAGATTTCTATTTTCTGTTCTAATGAGGTGACCAACTGACCATAGATTTTAACAAGACCTTGCACGTTTCTAATTTATACTGCTTTGCGATATTGTTATGCTACTCTTACATCCTGTATACACAATTGAATGGGATTTATTAGTCTGGTATTAACTAGAAATTATTTTTGAACAGAATAATAGACAGCGTGCCTCACTAATCGATTTCTAATCGATAAAAAACCGGCCAAATGTGAGTAGGACACCGGGAAATATTAATTTGTAACTTTGTCTTATTTTTATTTTATTTTGTTGTTATAGCAGTCACAGTAACACACGCACTGTAAAAATTCCAACTGTCTATCTATTTTAGCTCATAAGATACCGCGGACAGACAGACGGACGGACAGCGAAGGCTTTTACTACTTTTTGGTACGCTTTGAGTAAAAAATTGCGGTCTGAACAAATTTTATAGATGATCAAGTTTTACATAACTGGTGATATGTACGTGTACTAATGGGTACACCTCTGCCTAACCCTTCGGGGAATACAGACGTGATGTTATGTTATGATCACGTTTTAATCGACGCTGTATTATCTGCCTAAATAGCGTTATCTCAACACTAAAATGCACGAGAAAGGCTAAACACAGTAACACCACAAAATTATCGATAGTTGCGTAACATAAAAGCCTCATCACACACCTAGTGTACTCTCCGGGGCATTTTGCGCCCCTATTCAACTGAAACAAAGCAAGGCTCGACTTTTAGCAGGGTTAATTAAAATGTCAACAGCACTTATTAATCAAAGAGTCGCGTTCGGACGATTTAGGTGCGTCGTTTTGTTGCTGATGTTGGTAGCATTGTGTTTAGTGTTAGACTTTTGTTAAGTTGGTAGTGGAATATTTTTCTTTTTTTGATTTGAAATGACAGTTCGTTAAAACAAAATTACTAAGCATTTGACATACTTTTTATGAGCTGTCAAAATGGAATTTCATCAAAGATTTTGTAAGGCAATAATGAACTGTGATGTCACTTAGTTACCAACTCAATTGATTAACTATTTATTAATTTCAATTTCAAAGTATAATGACAATTTAATTTTAATGTAAAATAAATCGGGTTTTCAGAGTCAAAATAGATGAATAATTAAAAAAGTGTTTTTTTTTTTAATTATTAATTTATTTCAAATGGCTAGTTAGAAGTTAAATAGTTGGTTAGAAAAGATTTTAAAATAATAGATCACTTCGCTAGTAAGTTCATGTTGAAAAAAATGTCTAAAAATCCAATTATGTTTAGGTAGGAAGGCTATGGATTTTTGTTAAACTAAATCCATAATGTCTTTATTTATCGCTCAATTTGTGCGTCTAATTTCTTCTAATTTGTAGTTCGCTGTAAATTCCGTTATATCCGCTCTTAATTAGTTTCTCATTTGATTGATAGAGATTACCTGGCTTGCGTCTAAAGCAATTTACAAGGGGAGAAAAACAATTATTTTCATTTCCCGTTTGAAGCTGTTACAGTTTTCATTTCCGAAAACGCGGATGAAGGGGATTCAAAAAAAGAATGTTTCTGTTAATGAAGAAGCGAAAGTTTTTTTTTTTTAATTACGCACGCTTTCCTCTCATTCGTTACTCCATGGTAAAGACGCAACGTTATTAATAATACAAGGAGACGTTTAATATCACAAATAAGTCCTGCGAGAATAAGCAACACAAGAGATTCTATATTAATATTTTCCTTACTAACCCAAAAACGATAATCTTTTATACATTTACACAACAGCTGTTATTAAATAAATGATCGCACCCACATCACTCGTATAGCCCGCAGGATAGCTGTGACGTTGTGGCTACGTCATCAATCACATGGGTCGCGGGTGGGGGAGGTATATAAGCAGGCGACAGCGCAGGGTGGGGAGCATTCTTCATTAGTGAATCGCGGAGAGCACACGTCGGCGCTAACATATTAATCATAATAGGTCTTCTGCCTTATTACTCTTGGCATTTCCTACGTGTCATTGGTTCAGTAATGAGCGTCCTCAAAAGGCGATTGCTATTAATCAAAGATATTGTAATATAGCGTGTCTGGTTCACTTGGCGAACTATCGCAATATTACTAAGAAATTGTTCAAAAGAACGTCTGGAAGAAATTCTTTCAAACAAAGTTATTTATTGAAATATATTTTTTCATATTCAGTAATGCGTGAACAATATGACTGTTTCTATTGTTATTACGAATTTGGAGCTGTCTGGAAGATTGAAGTGAGATTGGGAGGGCCGTGTATGCAGAATGCATAAGGACAGATGGACCAAAGTCGTTACGCAGAGGGTGCCAGAAGATGGGCCTAGGAAGCGCTGGCGTGATGACTTAGGAGACGTTAATGGGAGATTGGCTAGAGAAAGCGATGCTTAGGGATGAGTGGAAGACTATGGGGGAGACCTATGTTCAGCAGTGGGACAATACAGGTTAAAAAATATGACTTAACAGTCAAATATTGGTCGTGATGACACAGACGTTAATAGGAGATTAGCCAGAGAAAGCAACGCATTGCTATGAGTGGAAGGCCATGAAGGATTCATAGTATTTTTGGCATCCCAATTGCCCAGCAGTGGGGCAATAATTTAATAAAAAGAAAACACGAGTTAACAGTAAAAATTGTGGTTGTGATGACATAGGATACGTTCATGGAGGTTTAGCCAGAGAATCTGATGCTTAGGGATGAGTAGGACTATGATTGAGACATATCTGAGCATAGTGAGACAATACAAGGAAAGTTAATCAAAA
This sequence comes from Hoplodrina ambigua, assembly GCA_949774945.1. Classification (NCBI taxonomy): domain Eukaryota; kingdom Metazoa; phylum Arthropoda; class Insecta; order Lepidoptera; family Noctuidae; genus Hoplodrina; species Hoplodrina ambigua. Next base: position 2,105,074 of record OX458969.1, on the reverse strand, counting down.
AGAAAATACGAGATAACAGTAAATTTGTCTAAATTGCCTTCGAAGATACGTACCATTTGTACCTTTTAATTTAATATTTTAACAAGCATTGGCTCCTTTCATGTCATCGATAGGAGTTGATTTAAGGCTTCCTCTCCTTTGTTGAAAAAGCTTATTCAATTAACTTTGAGGTAGTTCGAAACCGAAAGTATCATAAATCATCATTGGGTCTAAAATATCTGTGGTAAAGGATTGTTTTGTCTCTGATTGGTGGGCGTATCGCTTGGCGGTTATTGGTTTTCAAATGCTATCTATTATATATTTGTGGTTGTGGTATTTTTGCTACCTATAATTTACTTTGTAGGTTTTGTATTTAGCCTTGTGTTTAGTGTTCTGTTTTATTTTAAGCCGGTTTTGTAATAGCCATATAACTCTAGATATTATGTTGGTTTAAAAGGAAAAAATATCTTTTTTATTTTGTAAGTAAAATATACTAATACTATAATATGTAGAATTTCTTATGTCTTAATGCAGTTCTGCGAACCTCGGTAGACAGCAGTAAAATAGATCAAGAACTCAGGAAAAAATGACGTGTCAATCTGTCATATCAAAGTTATCTGACTGTTTTGGCTAAACAATTACCATTGGTACAATAGCAACACAACTTAATGAATTTATAAATAATGATAAAATTACAAGATATTTACAATTTAAAAGAAAGGAGGAAGCTTATGGGGCATCGAAAACTTTGTCCGCATCGCTGTCAATAGGACAAGTGCCCAAAACGCTAACTTAGTACAATTGCCCCCAGCCGCCGCAGGAAACGCTCCGGGCGTCGGGAGCCGCGGGACTACTCCCGGCCACCGTAGACGCGGGTCTGTGGACGGTGAGCAATGGGTAGCTCACCGTCCGTTCGTTGAATAACGACAGACCGTGTCGTTCGTGTTCCACGCGCGCCTCAAAGAGATGTCAGCAAACAATTGAAGGGCCCACTAAGGGCCGATGCCTGCCGGGGCTGCGGGTTGTTCGAAAGAGATACCGCGCCCCCGGAACGCAAAGGGCACAAGAAGAAACATGGATGGGTTTTAGTCAGTAAAGTCTGACACTCCCTCCCGCCCCGCCCAGGGCGGGGGAAGTCATTCGATGATTTCCCATCGGTAAAAAAAAAAAAAGTAGGTACAATTGCCACGTTATATGGCAATACTGATTCTTTAGCCAAAGAAAATCTGACTGTTGAAAAATCTTCCTTTATAAAATTTACATAATTCTTGTTCGCTATAACATCTAAATTATAGATTTTAGTATTCAGTCTGATTTCATCTTCTTTGTAATTTTAAGCACATCAAAGTGAAATAAATTATCTTAATACAGTATTGAAGCTTAAAAGTAAATAAGCCAAGAATGTATTAGGTATTAGTCTAGAGATATTTAATTAAGTGAAGCAGTCTAACGATTCTAAAGAGCTTTTTAAGAATAATACTATTAAAAGTTTAGTCGTGAGGTTACTACTGAAATGGATAAGCGATAAGACGTAAGGGCTCATCCACACGGGTTCCGTCATTGACGATTTTTAAGACAATTCTTACGTGATACAAAATGCCATGAAAAAATGTCACGGGCATACATAAAGCATAGCCGCCGTAAAAAAAAACGGATCGTAAAAAAAGACGATTCTTCAATAAGAACGAATCGTCTTCGTGTGAATGAGCACTTACTCTTTTTTTTTAACCTAGCTATGGCTAAGTCATGAGGAGTTTTTATGTTGTCAGCATGGTGTGTACTGAAAGGCGCAGTGTGGGAAGGCAACCCACGAGATGGACCGACGACCTGGTAAGGTCGTGAAAAACCGCTGGATGCGGGCAGCGTAGGACCGGTCATTGTGGCTGTCTTTAGGGGAAGCCTATGTCCAGCAGTGGACGTCGTGCGGCTGATAATATGATGATGTTGGAGTAATTATGTATGTATGTTCATCTAATCCTGCATATCTTCTAAACTGCCTATCATAATCTGACAAATGAGGTAACGTTAGCAGTCTTAATTATAGGTTCGCTGGTTATAGACTATATGACGTCATGCTAAATTCAATATGGCGTCTGCTAGACGACATCAGTCCTGCAAAAAGAATCAAAAATGTCGACCGAGTAACTAACATAATCTCAAAAATCGCGGCGGCGGTTTCTTTATCAATGAAACTTAAACAAACCTGACTTTTACTATTTCTCGTATAACAGGAGGTCGGGCTAAACCACAATAAAGTACGAGTGACAGGGCCTGCCCTAAACCCCATACAGACCCATCTCAATCACTTGACCCACAAAACTTATACAGGGTGATGAACAGCTGACACACGATTCTCATCCTACCCATGCCTAAAGCCAACCCGACCATAAAAACGGAACACATTTTTCAATATCTGTTGCCGTTTATTTTTGGCGATACAAAAAAGTTTTCACTCACAAGCAACAATGTATTAGGCATTTATCGATGTTACGGGCGGTAGCAACAGTGCCCCTTCAGAAGTAACTGGGCGAGGGTGATACGAACACCGAAAGAAGTTGGTAGCGCGTGACTCGACTCCCTAATTCGCCCTTACCAAGAGTTTTTGGGATATTGGAATTTTATTTGGAAAAAAGTGAGACGTTTTTTATTTATGAGACGAAAATTTATGGCTTGTACTATGTAATAATAAATAAAAAATAGTAATACCAGGCTATTATTGTTCTACTGCTGGGCAGAGGCCTCTTTTTTTACAGAGGAGGCACGAACATTGATCGCTATGCTTGCTCAAGGCGGATTGGCGATTTCAGACTTTATTAATCTTACTACTAATATTAATAAATGTGAAAGCTTGTAAAGAAGTTTAGATATTTGGATTTTTTATACTCAATCACGCGTAAACCGTAAAACAGATTTGGTTGAAAATTAGCACATAGATGATGGAAAAGGTCTTTTCCTGAAGTAACCCTTTGGATAATAGTTCAACTTATTTTGCAGAAAGTTACTTTTTACGCGATGCCAAGGGCAGTAGCTAGTTAATTATAAGACCAGGATTCCTTTTGATGTTTTTCCTTTATCGCTGTTACTGATATCCATGATAAACTTGGAAAGTACATGTGTATGAGCTGATAAGTCACTTTGTGTTTGCCCAGTATCGAACCTACAAACTCATGCATGCGCTTTTATCACTCGGCCATCACGACATAGCCATGATCGTACCAAAAATTTGGTATGTCCCCGATATCGAACTCACGCACGAGAGGCGAGCTCAACCATCATGAAACACGTTTTTTTTTTTTTTTAGGTGGTAAAAATCATCAAATGACTCCTTCCGCCCTGGGTGGGGCGGAAGGGACTGTCAGACTTTTACTGACTAAAAAACCACCCTGTTGCCCTTTACGTTCCGGGGCCACGGTATCCTGTTAAGACGTCCCGCAACCCCGGCAGGCGTTGGCCCCGTTGGGGGCCCCGTCCCTGTGCTGACAGCTCTTTGAGGCGCGCGCGAACAGAACGCGCCGTCGACCCGGGCCTGGATCATGACACACGTGCGCCATGTATTAATTTTAAAATTACAAAGGTAAATTTCTTGCCCAATTAATAGTTATTTTGCGAAACAATTCCTAATTGCCTACCTTTATTTGGGTAGTGTTAATTTTCCAATTGTTTTATTAAAATTTCATGTGGGCGTATACAAAATATATGCTAATTGGAGAACCATGTAACACGATCGTTTGTACAGGCTTTTAAAGGCAAACAATAAAATTAAGTAACTATTTACAGTATCAAAATGTAAAATTCTGCCGTATTTTACTTTAGTTTCCATCAGAAAATAATGTTTTTTAGAAATTCCATAACACGCCTTGCAGTAGTTAAGTAAGGAAAAAAGTTATGCCCCCTTTAGGCTCCCTTCCCTCTCCTTGTCTCTTTCTATTATTTACGGGAGCGTATATGCGTGCAAGTATCAAGATTTGAGCAGCAAGCATTGTGTGCAGCCAGCTGTATAACCTCAATTGCAAACACGTGTTAGTTTTTTTTTAAATTTAACTTAGAATCCTGTAATCCCCGAAGGGTTAGATAGACACACCCACGTTTCGTCAGTTATGTTTAAGTCTCATGTAATATGGGGCGAGCCTATTGCCATTAACCGGGCATGAATCCAGACTCCGAGGCTGGTACTAAGATATTCTTGATGGAAAAACCTAATAACACTTTGACTGATCTGGGAATTGAACCCAAGACCTTAATCAGTCGCGCTCTAAGGCAAACATTTTAATTTACAATTTAAATTTTATTTTTCTACATTAATGCGTGTTTGTTTGTAATGGATAAACACAAAAACTACTGGATCGATTTTAAAAATTCTTTAACCATTAGAAAGCTAGATCATCTGCGAGTACAGGCTATATTTTAATTTATAATTGCGCGGACGAAGTCGCTCGCAAAAGCTTGTTGTTTATATTCGTACGAGCGTCCGTTCCTGTTTAGTTTTCTTACCCTATTCACAAAAATATACGGTTCCCTATTCACTTAGAAGTCAAATTATCTAAACCGTCGACATTTCATAGTACGGGGGTCGAAACAAAAATTGGCGGGTACGCGACAATGCAAGCGTAAAGAGGGAGTGAGTGAAACGTACTATTTTACGAAAGTAAGTAATTCACTTGTTTGAACTTGCTGGAAGGAATTTGTGAAACAAAAAGTTCAAAGTATTTGCAGTAAAATGTTTGTTGGGCACGTACATTTTATGGTGCGACCGGTATTTCATTCTCTTTGAATATTATGCTTTTACAAAGTGGTACAAGATTGAGAAGCACTTATTTCTAAGTCAGATAGGACTTCTATGAATAGTAGTTGCACATTTTATGAGAATAATGCATATCTAATGGGTAAGAAGTAGTATACAGGTTATCTTATGATTCTCTAGCGGTTTTTCAGTGGTTGAAAATAGTTATGTAAATTAATAAATATGATTATGGGACAAACTCTGAAATATAAAAAAAAACAATCAGGTGTTAAAAACATATCGATGATGATGTAGTATATTTTTAAGGTTTCATTCCCGATGGATGCCAACAGGACCCTATTAGTCTGTCAGCGGGGTGTATCTCATGAACCGTAATAGGCAAAGAGTTGAAATTTTTGCAGTGTTTATTTCTATTGTAGCCATAACAACAGATAATTTAAAAAATATATATGAAAAAGAAGTTTTTAGCGTGTATTTTTCTATCACGCGTATGCTGTATTTATTAGTACGAACACGAGGTCCTGGACTCGATTCCCAGATCGGGCAAAGTGTTATTATTATGTTGTTATTGTTATTTATGTTTTCAGTAGCAGGAATTTCTAAGTAGCAGCCTCGGAGTCTGGATTTGTGCTCGGTTGATGGCAATAGGCTCGCTCCCTGTTACTGGCGAAATGTGGGTACACATCTGCCTTACCCTTCGGGGATTAAGGGCCTGAAGTTATGATATTATTAGTAAGCACTATGTTTACTAACCCTAGTTTGCGTGTGCGAGTAGTTATCACAACTTAATTACTCACACGTCACGGTTAATAAAAAACAATAAGCCCATAATTTTCCTTTAGTAAAAATGTTAAAACCCAGTTCGTCCGTGTGACCTGCTTGTAAACCAGAAGGATATAAAATAAAATATAAAAGGTACATTTAACAGAGGAGGCTCGCGTGCGATAGGCCCGTGATCGCAAGCGATGATAGTTGGCACGCGAGGCGCAGGCGCACTGCCGACGTACACTCTGACACTATGACTGATCAGCCCACTGTCAGATTAGTTTAATTTATGGACAAAGATGGCTGCTGTTGTTTGTTTTTTATTATGAACAGTTTTCAAAGCTATTGTTAGCTTTTTTACTTGAAAAGGCAAGTGCGTGTTTTAATGTATTCAAGGGTTTTGATGTTGTTCGTATTTTGAGGTAACTAATTACTGGTTTAAGGTATGTTTGAGGCTCATAATTATTTTAATAACAGACTTAAGTATGAGCAGGTTTTATAAGGCAAAGAGAATATAGAGTTACTAAAGACACAATTTTTGTTTTGGCAGACCTGGTATTAATACGTTAATTTACCCTTACTTTGGACGAGAGAAATTATAGCTTGTCATGCAGGTTGTGCAGCCGCTTTAGTTTATGCACATTTCAGTTCATTGGCAACTGAATAATATTATTATCATCCTTTTTTCTTACAGCTGGGCAAAGGCCTCTTCTTATACAGAGAAGACACAAGCATTGATCGCCACGCTTGCTCAAGGTGGATTGGCGATTTCAAACTTGATATTTCATCCTGGTTTAATCATGATATTTTCTTTCTCCGATGTCTAGATTAACTTAGAAAGTTTTTATGAACTATTTATCGAATCTACAATTTCATACATTTTTTGGGGGCGGCAGATTAACCACGTGGGCTAAATGTTATCTTTAGTTAATCTAAGCTAAATGTCTTACCATTATAATTACTTGAATGGAATTGTTGCTCTGTCATCATACTTCTATGACGTCACATAGCATGATACACTACAACAACAACGTATATTAATTAAATTAACATAAACGTGTTCAGTAGTTACCCAAAATAATTAACGATTACAAATCCTCAAGTGGCACATTCGATTTTAAATAACACCTGTCGTACTTATCAAGTAAAATGTCCGCGAGTGAATCGAGAATCGAATAATGATCGATTACATTTTTTTTTCGCAACATAAAATGCCATTTAATTCATGTAAACTTCGCGCTAAGAAACTCGCGATCAATGGACAGGGATTGCGTAATAAATTCTCTTTAACACGTAACGAGACATCGAATACGAGTTTTTGTTCAGTCGAGTTCTCGATTCGGAATGTCAAACGTCAAGTTGACGTTTATAAAAAGAATTTCGCGTTTCGTTACAGCAAGTAGGGCTTATTAAGACGTCTTGTTTTTTTACCCGAATTAAATCAGATTGTGTTGAATGTTGAGTTTTTTACAAATAAATATAATTACTTTATTTACACGAACCGAAATAAATGGTTAACAAGGTACAACATGAAAAATTTTAAAAAGAACAAAACCGCAACGTTGTAAAAATAAAATAATATGAATGGACTTTATTGATATTGCGCATTGTCCATTTATTTGCGTTGTACGATTAAAGTAACAATGTGTTTTATAAATGTACAAAAAAGTACATTTTGCACAAGTACCTTATGGCTATGTCATCCTATTACAATTTTAACACAAAACTTGTATTTGGTATCATAATCCGACAATGCTGCCGATTCCCTTGGTCACAAACTAAACTAAAATTAAACTATTTCCGTCTTTTTCTGTCCAATAAAACAAGAAAGAGACTAATGTAAATAAGAGCTGTCAAATTTAGTCAATCTGACACATACATACAATTATAGTTGACATCTTAAAACGTATGGATTAAAAATATGGAAAAGTTCAAGGCAAAACTAATTTGACATCGCTAACTTAGTTCTTTAATGCCGCCATCCTTTCCTTTCGCTTTAGGTTGGTAAGAGATGTCAATTCCCTAAATTTAGTCTAGTTTGTGAACAAGGGAATCGGCACCATTATCCTTTTTTGGTGTGTCGATGGTAGTCTATATTGAATTTTCTAGAACATAGCCATGAGTTTGGCGCCATCTGCAGCGTCCATCAATTTCTGAACCGGCCAGGCATCATCAGGGTACGATAATGGGTGGCCCATTGGTTTAGGAACAGTACCACATTTGCACTCTAGTCTGGAATCGTCTTTAAATCTGTCTAACATTAGTTTCTCTAGCGAAAGTGAGTTTAGGTATTTACTCGTTTGTTTGTAACGCTTTCACAACTAAACTACTGAACCGATTTTTATGAAATTTAGTACAGGCCAAATTAGAGTCCCAAGATAGGACACAGGGTACTTTGTTTTATTCCGCGACTTCATCTACATCCGCGATAACTGATATTCATACGGATAAAAACTAACATAAGTATGTCACTGGACTAATCCAAACTCGCCATACATTGCATCAAAACAGACTACAATAAATAATTTAAAAATTCACATCCCAACGAACAAAAGAGAACAGGTAAACAATCCCATACCATAAATATTAAAAAGCTCTATGTCACGAGCTATCCGAATTTGTCATCGAGTGGCTAAACAAAGGGTCCGGTGATTGAATCCGGATAGACAAGACAATACTACTATTGTTCTCTAACTAGCTGTGGAAAGGTTTCGTACCCCTGGATTGGGTGTGAGAAATTGACAGAGGTGATGGATAATCAACCTTTGGGTATGTCGCTAATAATTTTATTATCTCTAAGTATTCGAACTCATTGAAGTCCGTGTTACCTGCTGTAAGTACATTTAAAAGTGGAGGGGACCTAATTGGGGATCGCAGAAGGCGCGTATGCTTCCAAGATGCGCGTAAGTGTGAAAAGGGAACGTCTTTGTGGTTTTAATCATATCCATAGAGACTGAGTACCCCTTCGCCCCCCTCGAATTAGGGACACCTGTAAAGACTTTCTACCCCAGAATGAAAAAAATGTGAAAGGGATGCAAACCAAGATACCTGGATTCAGTAAATCATTCTAGACCCCTAGAGATAAAGATGTTCGTTGCTTATAAAACAAAAAATCAGATCGTCCATTCCTATTAGGTATTGTGTATGTGTATCGAACTGTTGATTTTCGCCAAACGATGTCAAAGATATTTATGTAACTTATAGAAGCTTGCACTCAATAGAATAAATTTTTGATGTCTATAAATTATGTAGTTAGCAAAAGTATCGATAATTTCTGTTTTATTTTATCTTATCCTGTATCATAATACTGTCACGGTCAATAAAATCACTATACAGCCGATCATAAAAACATTACGAAAAAATAAAAAACTACCCGACCGGAATAATTCCGGATAAACTTTTTGACATTGCAAAATGGAATCTGTATTCCGATTCCCAGGGGACAGGAAGCGTAATACCAAATTCAGTATTTCCTATTATCTCCTGTGAGGCGATATGCATCCCCCTGTCTAACAAGTTAGGGGGTGCTTACCCTGGTATCGCAGTATCTACCACATTTACCCTTATACAATTCGTTGCGCGTCTAGAAATGTTTCCGGACAGGGGATTTTTTTCTCTGTGATATTTCGTCCAGAAATTATTGAGTTATCTGTCGAAGTGTAATTGTTATTTTGTTTATGTTCGTTTAAAGGCCCACGTCAGACTTTTTGTAGGACTGATTATCGGATCGGGCGATTATTTTATACTTAGTTTTGTAGGACCGACTTTTTGTAGGACATGTGCATTTCATTATTTCAGTACGTTCCATTTCACTCCAACAAAAAATTGGTCACCGATTTTCTCAGGTCAATATTGCGAGAAAACCTGGACCAGCTTTAGCTACTGACTTCTATCGTAAACCGCGTATTATTAAATGTTATTAGTGGTCGATGATTCAATATTTTCTAGAAGTGTTCCATCGTGAGCAACCTGTAGTTAACTACTTGATGACTGTATATACCTATACAGTCCGGAGTTACCTCATAATGCGTCACTCTATTTGTAATTTTAAAATACATACTGTAATTTTTCGTCAAAACTTTTCTAGCGGTGAGTTCGCTGCTATTAGAAATATACGAGCATATTATTTCCACTGCTGAAAAAGGCCTCTTCTCATACGAAGAAGGCACGCATTTATTATCACGCTTGCTCTAGGTGTAACTATTAGTCAAGGTTTCCTCACGATGTTTTCTCTCACCGATGTCAGTGATGTCCAAGATAAACTTAAAAGACCCTTTTTAAACACCTTTTTTTTTGTATAAAAAATTCCTTACCACAGGATTTGAACATTCAAATCACATCAGATGCCCGTCAATCTTCTCATAAATATCTCCGAACCGCGATCGGAACGGCGGCTATCGCGCGAAGTCGATACCGATCGCGACGAACGTTCGACACTCTAATACCGGTAATGGAAGTCGACACGGGCCGGCTCCGTTCGATTTTCCGAATCGTTTGCGTCGAACGCCCGCCGAACGAACGCGAGATAACGAGAAATGTCTCGACTATCGTTTTATGTGCACCGTACGAGATTTTGTAAGATTATGCACCCTATTACCCTATTATAGGCGTTCTAGTTTTAAATAGGGGGTAAACGAGGAACGTTTTCTGCGATAGGGTTCTTTATCGCGTGACCTATTTACTTGTCTGCTTGCTTGAAGTTACGTAGTTGGAACCAAGTGTGTTGCAACAACTTTGACATACATTTACTTAGTCTTGATAACCTAATTGGTGGTTTCGTCTCTCTTCTTACTAAAATGGTTCACTATCTGAGGAAGATAGTACCTAATTGATTTAGTGTCATATTTAAACTGGTCTTTATAATCTATTAAAGTACTTACCAGGACAATGCTTTAAGTAGAGCAACGGTCATCCCCGCTAAATCTGTAACAATAAAAAAAAACGTTAGCATAAAATAAATATGCAAATACTCCAAAAAAGAAACACATAAATAATGACGGGCCTGTTGGTCTAGTAGTTAGTGGCCCTGACTGCTAAGCCGGAGGTCGTGGGTTCGATTCCCACCCAGGACAAACTTTGTGTGATGAGCATGATTGTTAGTTCTGTGTCTGGGTGTGATTTATCTATAATATGTATGTATTTATAAATTATATAAGTATGTATATCAGTTGTCTGGTTACCATAACACAAGCTCTGCTTAGCTTGGGATCAGATAGCCGTGTGTGAGTTGTCCCAAGATATTTATTATTATTTATTAATGCGAAATTGAAGATTAACAAGGATTATAAAAAAAAAACAAAAAAAAAATACATTTAATTTATTCGGTATTAAATAAATCCAGATTGATTGCATAAAAAAGGCACACTTGTCAAAACGTTGCATAAATTATTACTAAGTTGCACTAATAGGTAATTAAGTACGATGAGCACGAAATAAGTCCGAGTGTGAGTGATATTTGATTCTCATAAACATAATTATCATACTTTGCATTATAAATTCCTTGCTTCTTGAATACCACATAAATCTTCGTGCAGTGTGAATCAAGTTTGTCTACAATTGTGTTGGTATATACGGTGGTGACATCATCGCTCCTAAGTAAACAATGCAGTATACTAGGTAGGTATTGGTACAAGTTGAGTTCTAAGTGTGCTAATGTATAGCAAGTCAGAAGGACCAATCGGAACAGCGAATTTTAATTGCGCTTGCAAACAATTCTGGCCTAAAATCATTGAATTTTATTTTGTATATCAAATAATATCAATGATTAAATAAATAATACTGGTCCTTGGATCCAGTGGAACCTAGGACCACTTTTATTCATGAATCGCGCTCTTTGAGGCGCGCGCGAACAGAACGCGCCGTCGACCCGGGCTTGGTCCTTGATCGGACGGCGAGCTACCCATTACTCGCCGTCCGCAAGCCCGCGCCTACGGTGGCCGGATGTCGCCTCGCGACGTCCGACGCCCTGGGCGTCTCCCGCGGCGGCTGGGGCGTGAGGTGGTTCTCTCCCTCACGCGGCCCGCCTCCTCCTTCGCTAGCATTACTGCTTCGCAGAAGGAGGTGACTGCATCCCATTCCCTCTCGCCCCGGAGCATGGCCTGAACCAGGTCCGGACGCGAGAGGTCGCCGCCGCCTATCGCCTCCGTGAGGACACGGCGGTGATCTGCCCAAGCGGGGCAGTCCTGCACCGTATGCTCCACCGTGTCCTCCGGGCGATCCACACAGTGGTGACACCCGGGCGTTTCCTCCCGCCCTATCCGACACAGGAACCTCCCGAAACTACCGTGTCCGGTGAGGACCTGCGTCAGGCGGTAGGTGAGGACGCCGTAGCGCCTCTCCAGCCACTCCTCAAAGAGGGGTCTTACCGCCGCGATTGCGGCGTGCCCGAGGTGAATGAGCTTAAGGTGAGCTTTGAATTCCTAGCATCAGGTGAGAGCAGTGTCACCTGACGCTTAACTACTAAGACCCTAAAGCTTAACTTAAATTTACCGGGAAAGATTTTTACAGAATAGACGGGCTACTAACTGATTGTATTGTCATGTTAGCAATGAATAGGTAGGTACACAATACACTTTCTCAAACAATAACAAGTTTCCTTTTCTTCGAATGGACGGCCTTTGTTCCGCGCGGCAGTGTGGCTGTTCCGTACAAAACATTTCGAAAAATCCACTTTTTTCCAGCTTAAACCAGACTGGGCGTGTTTCGAGTGGAACTTCTGCAAGTATCTTTGCAATCATGTTCCTTAGTATGTGCTACCCACGCTCGGAAGACAAAAGATTGCTATTAATCACCTTATTGTATAGTTGTTGTACGTAAAAAGCAATAAGTACTTACTTAAGGAACCTTTAAAGGACTGATTGGCAAAAAACGAAAATGTTGATCAAATAAGACACGGAAATTTATTGTCTCATTTAATGTTATTTAATTACTTTTTTTGCTATCGCTTATAGAAAATATGGGTATTTGTATAGGATGATTTAGAACTGGTATAGGCCATTAAAAACAAACAGGTATTCCCTATCAATATGAACTACGACTTGATCGATATGAACAAAAAAACTGATTTAATTTTACATATTTCAGAGTTGGCCGATTAGTAAAAGGTGTTCGTGCTTATTTGGACTGTCACCTCCTGAAAAAGTGGCCATAAGTCATAAGTAATTTATTTCGGAACAATATACCTACATTGTGTAGAAATTTCATAAAATAAAATATAAAATAAAGCAGAACATTACAATAAAAATAAAATAATTCACATTCAATTTAAAATACTTAATTAATAATACAATGAAACATAGCCAGTAAGATAATCCTTATAGGTCTGGGACAGACTATCTGACACACAATGTTGCGTACAGACTGATGAAATGCAACATGCAATGTAACGGAAAAAACAGGTTTTCATCAATGTCGAAGCAGCATGTTCGCGTGTACGAACTAAAAATGTACCTACACACTGCGGGATCCTATGTATTCGTTCGAAGAACTAACAAATGACACGCGCAGTCCGGGGTTGCGGGACGTCTTAACAGGATACCGTGGCCCCGGAACGTAATGGGCAACAGAAGGAACAGGGTGGTTTTTTAGTCAGTAAAAGTCTGACAGTCCCTTCCGCCCCACCCAGGGCGCAAGAAGTCATTTGATGATTTTTACCACCTAAAAAATAAGGCGTCTATTCAGACTATGAAAGTTTGCTACAAAGTGTGTTACATTGCATGATACGTTGCACTACGGCGAAAACATTGCTTGCGTGTGGAGACGCCTTAACACAATTAATTTTGTTACAATGTCAACTGTTAATAACAACTTTAAATTACGTAATAATAATTATGTCATTAACATTTTACTACTCAAAATGAGGATAATATTTAATTATTGCGTAACATAATTATTTTGTAATATGCCTTTCAGTAGGGATGTGTTAATTACAAAATAGTTACAAAAACAAATCGTATATCACTGAGCACAATTTTTTTACAAAATGCAGAATATAAAATCATATTTTGTTTGTTTGTTTGAACGCGCTAATCTCAGATACTGCTGGTCCGATTTGAAAAAATCTGTTTTGTGTTATTTAGAGCGTTAATTGTGAACTGAAAGAAAACTACTAAAAACATACAACAAAGTTGAGGGCAGAAACCAGTAGAACATATTTTATGAAACATCTTTCTACCACTCCACTGTGCACGTGTGAACGCATTACATACTTCATTGAACGCATTAACTTTTTAATGCGTGCATTAACACAAGCATGCGTTGTATCAACCGACAGCGCAATAAAAGTGTAAATGTGTTTTGCAATGAGGAGGTGACAAAGAGTTGTGGACTTGAAGATAAATTAATGGCTTATTACGATGATATCATAATGGAGCTAAGCTTTAGAGGGCATAACGTGTCGAGGAACGAGGTTAAATGAAAATGGTGCACACGATTTTGTAATTAGCTGTATCTTTACCTAAGAATAGTCGCTGAGGGCGACTGCTGAGTATGAGGTTTTGGGTTCGATTTCCAGGTCAGGCTAAGTGTTATTGGATTTTGCCCTTAGCATTTTCTCAGTAATTGCTCGGAGTCTGGATTTGACAATAGGCTCGTCCCCTATTACATGTGACTTAAACATAACTGGCGAAATATGGGTGTACTAATGGGTACACCTCTAGCTAACCCTTCGGGGATTACAAGCGTTATGTTATGATAAGTCACAGGACTAATATTGATAGGACTAGATGTTACTACTCCCATGTATCTATACTCAGCCATGCTAAAATGACGTAGGCCTAGGAACTCGGGTTCATACAGCCTTTTCTCAACTATGTTGGGGTCGGCTTCTAGTTTAACTGGATGCAGCTAAATACCAGTATTTTACATGGAGCGACTGCCTATCTGACCTACACAACCCAGTAACTGGGTAATACGATACGAACTCTGGGTTCTTGGATTGAATAATTTATCTTATCTAAAACATAATTAAGTCAATAATAGCATAGCTTGGAATGAGTTTTCTGGAATAGATACCCAATGCCTAAAGTCAATTCATGATAAAAGACATCACATTAAAATTACGTGCATTGCAGAAAAAGCAAATTTTCCAAATGAAACCTTATTTTCATCGTAGAATAAAACTTAATTTTCCACAAACCCCAGACCACACGCGTTGCACGCGTTAATTACGGAAACATCGCGTGTCATTACTTGAGCCAACGCAAATGTTAATGCATCGCGGACGGTATTATGCGAGGTCGCGCGCGCTACTTGCTTAAGCCCTATATTATGCAATAAAACACCAGGTGAACAAGCGAGATTCTACTTTGTTGATGAAAGTGATAATGTGCAAGGAGGAAGTTTTATTAATGATATTATGGTCCTTGTGGACAGGGAATAAAGTGCACTTTATAATAATTATTACCAACCAATTACTGTTCGTCCCATTGCAGAGCAATAGATATACTCATACAGAAAAGACATGAGCATTGATCACCACGCATGCTCAAGGCTGATTGGCGATTCCAGTCTTATATTTATTACAAATCCAGGTTTCCTCACGATGTTTTTCTTCACCGATGCTTGTGCTAAAGTGCACTTTACGTTCTTTGAAAAGCTTGCGTTCTATTGCACTTATTTAATCTTAAGAAACTTTTCGCAGTTCAAAACTGTTTCACTATAAAGTGTGAAACAAATAAGAAGGGTGAAAAGTCAATGCTTTAAATGTCAAACTTTTGGTTTGACTTTGTCTTTCACTCACCATAGAAGTCCATAGAGCGTCATAGACGTCAATAGCAGCCTTAATTGAAGAGATTTAGAAGAACATGCAATCTCGCGAAATGCCAGGGGTGCATAACAAAACAGGCTGACATAGCTTAGTTAATCAAGGCGTTGCTAATCCAACATCCTATTTGTCCGGCAGCCCACGACATTACTCCCGTGTCCGGCCCGCCCCACGGGATTGGGAATCCATCCGGGATCGCCAACTTTGTTGTGGCGCTCCGGTCTGCGGGATTAACATTCAGAATATTTAACACAAAGGTCAACGGACGAGTGCTACTGGAGCAGTGTGGTATTATTTTCCTTAAATCGCTTCTATTACGTATGCGTGACGTCATTTTGATTATACAAAAGCAGGCATACGCAGCAAAATAATGTCCAATCTCTTGAAAGTACTAGGGGTGCATAACAAAATAGGCTGACATCAGGCTTAGTTAATCAGGGCGTCGCTAATCCAGCGCTCTATTTGTCCGGCTGCCCGCGACATTAGTCCCGTGTCCGATCCCGGGGCCGTCGGGATTTGGGTATTTATTCGGAATCCCGTACAAATTTTGTTCAGGACGCTTGATTGGCAATTTGGAATTAACATTTTAAGATTTTTTGTAGAAGGTTTTCGAAGTAAGCTTTTAATTTTTAAACACAATTCAGTTCAACTTTTGTTAACCCTAGGGATTTTAGAGGTAAAAGTAAACAAGTACCTTCCTTTCACGTCTTGGCACACTTACATAAAGCTAATAAGTGTCCTAGACTTGGTCCGTGTGAATTACCAGTATACTTTCTTATCTAATCTATCTAAGATTTTATTGCAATCGAAATAGTATTTCGAGAAATTTCCTCTAACAAACCAATAAACAATTTGACCTATTTGTAATATGTATGATGAAGTATAGACTACTAGATAATGCTGTTAGCAATCCCAAGACCCAAAGTTCATCAAAAATATAAGACACTTTATGAAACAAGCTGCAAAACGAAGTTGGGAAGTCTCAAGGTTGAGCTAACACGTGGCTCTGGCACATGTAGCAAATAAGTGAACCAACACACATCACACGTACTCACAAACTGCTGAATAATTGAGTTTATGTGGGTACATTGATGTTGTAATATCAATCTTGTACTGACTGTTTGAAAGGTTCATTTTCTAATGTAGCAACGCATTTACGTTTGCTATGCTTCTGAATATATATCTACTTATTGCTATAATTTATTAAAGATACTGATTCATCAAACATTGACTTAAGATTATCAGTACAGTAACATTGATCACCACGGTCGTTCAAGGCGGATTATCATTCTGGGTCGCGGGAAGTCTTAACAGGATACCGTGGCCCCGGAACGCAAATGGCAACAGAAGGAACAGGGTGGTTTTTTAGTCAGTAAAAGTCTGACAGTCCCTTCCATCCGACCCAGGGCGGAAGTACACATTTGATGATTTTTACCAGGCCAAAAAAAAAATACGGATTAACATCTGCAATGTCTACTTTTCACCACCTTTGTTTGACTGTCCCAGTGCTGGGAAAAGGACTCTTTTCTTACAGAGAAAGAACGAGTATTGATCACCACGCTTGCTTAAAACGGAATGACGATTTCAGACTTATGTTTATTATAAGTCCACGATTCTTTATAATATTTTTCCATACCTTTGTGTTGTTTGATGTCGAAGATAAACTTAGAAAGGCCACTATAATCAGTTTTTCGACCTGAAAATCAAACGTGAAAGTTCTAGTTCCGTTAACTAAAAGTTATCTATTCAAAAATAACCTCTATTAAGTACCTAGTCTTTTCTTTACTCTTAACTATTCACTCGCTGTATATTTTCTTAACACCGTCGTAACCATTTAATTTAATCGCCTCTGCTTACTCTTCGTCCAATTGGAGCGCGGTCTAGATATCGTGCTCTCGGGACGTTTTCTTATCCTCTGTAACAGGGGTTCCCAACCTTTGGGTCGCGACGCCCTGTGGCGTCGGCGACGTGGAACTGTTTTGAGGGCGTCGCGCGTTGGAACGCAGAGCTTACGCATACGCGACGTTCTTCTCGTTGATAGAAGTATTCTCATTACTAAAAATAGATATTTTCAAATATTTTTATTAAATATTTTTTTGAATATTTTTTTTTTTTGTTAACTCTTAGTATTCGTGTCTCGGAGGGCACGTTAATTCGTTGGTCCCGGCTGTCATACGTGGATCTTTGACAGTTTTTACGGATCGTCAGAAGCCCGAAAGTCTGACAACCGCTGTATGGGTTGTAGAGGTCAGATAAGCAGTCGGTTCATGTAAAGTGGGTACTGCATCCGGTTAGACTGGAAGCCGACCCCAACATAGTCGGAAAAAAAGCTAGGCTGAATTTCAAAACAAATAGTAATAATAAATTAAGATGATGAGTAATCTTCAGTAAATAATAAAAATAAACAATTTTAATGTCTGTTAGCGCTATAGGTACACAGAATACTTAAAAATATTACAAATCGTAAAGAGAGTCACGGTATAAAAAAGATTGGGAACCCCTGGTCTATACAATACCCAGGGTTCTGTTGTTTTAATTTAGTTTTTTCTAGAATCGTTAACACGCTTAGGTACTTCATGTTTTCATTTGTGAAATTTCAGTTATCGTTTCTTTTCACAGTTTTTTGTTTGGGTTTTATGTATTTGTAAAAGTAGGTACCTTTTTTATCAGTTATTATTAGATTACTTTTCTTGGCTAGTACTAGCTTATGACCGCGACTCCGTTTGAATGAATATCGGCTATCATCGTGTTCAGTTATTTTTTAACGGCACCCTAATTATTTTTCTAAAATAAAATAAGTTAAGCCTAAATTACTCCTTATAAAATCATCTATCTGCTAGTGAAAGTCCTGTCAAAATCGGCACTGCCGTTGTAGAGATTAGCCGGAACAAAGAGACAGGCAGACATAAAAAATAATAATTTAAAATTGTTTTTTTTTTTAGTGTGAGTACTGTGATATTCATAATTATTTTTGTTTTGTCAAAAGCTGATAGTTTTAACATTACAAGCAGACACTTAAATTTTACTTATTTGTATAGCAGTTGTACAGATTATTACTAAGTCCTGCTTAAGTCTACCAAAGCTGGAGTCTTCTTCAAGACCAACCATCGAACTTCCGACTTCGCCAAACTAAAGTTTACCTTATTTCATGCCACATAAGCCTAATATTATTATATCAACACAACTAGTTTTAATTATACTAAAGCATTAATACAGAAGTTAGTTCAGTTGTTGTTTTAATACAAACACGGGTGACGGGAACTTTGAACAGACCAACTTCATGTGCCCATGAGAACTAGGTGGTTCATCTCCATGCTATGCTAACTATGTAGGCAGAGTTCCTGGTGTTAATTCATGCCTCAAGTTTTGAATAGAAATACTTGTTTGGACTTATGGTTTAATTACGCGTAATACTAAATTCTGTCACGTCTTTCTCTACTTAGTATTGTGCTTTTATTATTGTTCTCTTATCAATGATTTTATTAAAGAAAAGGAATGTGTAAGGTGATTTAGAGAGTGATTGATGACAGTTAGTCCAAATGTGCTGCCTTCTGTCGCCTTCTTCTGCAAAAGGAGGTTATACACACCATACTCCGGATAGCGCCGAAAGGTTTTCGGCTACCATGAAATTAAATAGTCTGTTATCCGAATAGAGACAGGCCTGAGAGTGAGGCGCGCGATGTGTTCCTCGCACGCATTTCTGGAGTCAGTGCAGGCGCTGGGTCACGGCCGCATCAAGTGTTGGATGGCGCTTTGCGGTGGTGGTGGGTCAATAAATGCTGTGCAGAAGAATGCTCTGAGCGACCCCTGTGTAGTTGGAGGAACACCGTGTGGTTTTAGTAGGTAGGAGTCGGATACACACTTCCGTCCTCTCCGCGGCAGAGGCAGTTCTTGAGTATATTGATGATATCCTATATATCTCTCTCAACTACGTGACTCTTCAGTTGTAAGTGCGCTCTTATTTGGTAAATTTGAGCTCGCTAATTCTTTTAGATAATTCTACGATATACTCTACTGAAATTCCTATTATATTCTCAACATTTCTCCATCCATTCATCATTGTTATTTTCTTCGCCATCAACAAAACAGTTAATTGCTTCCTTCCATGAGCGATGAGCATCTGTATTCCTACAACCGTTCCACAAAGACATCGGTGCGGATGTACTTAATCTGTGATACGGGTCTTAATGGAGCGAATTAAGCGATATGAACGCTATCGTGGTTTGTTTCATGTGTCATTGGAGACGATTATGTTATCATATGAGTAGCTATGGATATGCCAATCAGTGGTGAAGAGGCTTAAGGTGTGCTTACAGGCAACTAATACGGCACAATTAATTGCATTTGCTGTCGCAACGTCTTCATCCTGATAATCATTGCGATCTTGTTCCATTCCTTTAGACCATCTACTGTTTGTGCCATGTATCCCTGGTGGCAATTCTAATAATCGTTCGTAGGAACATTTTTATTTTATTTTATTTATATTCTGAAATAAATAACCTTAACTTAAATAAAACCCTAAAGTAAATGTAAAATATGTACAATTTATAAAAATAAGAGCAGAAAGGACGAACCTCATAAGGCATCAAAAAATTCGTCCGCGTCGCTGTCAATGGGGCAAGTGCCCAAAAGGCTGACAGCATTGCCACGTTGTATTGCAATGCTGATTCTTTGGCCTAAGAAAAGGCCAGCCCTCTGGTCATGTGAAGAGTCGACCAGTCGCTTAGCGATGTCTCGAAAAACAAGGTGAGCGCTCGGACCCCATGGCCCCAGTGTTTCAACCCCAAACGGCTCAAACATATAACTTCCAAGAAGGTTGTTATATTTGCGCCGCTTGAGGTTTTCGTAGGTATTTTAATTTCAGTCTCAATCTGTCAAAAGTTTCTTCATATTACTTACATTTTTGACAAGATTTTGACATTAAGTTTCGTTGAGCTGAGAGTGCGACTACATTTAGCATGTTTGCATGCATCTATCAACTATCTGCCAACAGCCAGATACCAACAGCCAACAGGTCGTGACGTACATATTTGATTAAAATTGACCTTTCCAATTACAACACTAGAGAATTTGATTCTTTTAAAAATAGTACTCAAACGACATTTCTTGTAAACCATGGGTGCTTATTAAAACTTCTGAATTATAGTCGAGTTTTCTTTCGGAGGTGGCATTTTAATGACATGTTTCATATAAGGCAAGCCTATTTAACACAAAAAGAATTGTCCCAAGTGACAGTGGCAGGCTATGGTAATATTAATATTCGTGTTAACCCCTCATTTAATTATAGAGCTTGGCACCTGACGGTCCCTTTGCTGTATAAATGTCAACAGGGGTAAAACGGGTCAGCCTGGCATTTGTGGGGCACTAACCTGTTACTGCTGGTGCATATTTTGACCTCGATACTGTGTACACGTGGCTCGAAGTACCAACATGCCTAAACAAAGTTTTGGATTGGCACTTTTGGAGCAGTTCCTTTTTAATTAATTTGTTGGTGACGACGTGAAATTTCGTCTATGTGGGTGTTTTTTTTTCTTTTATTGGTAAGTATTTGATTCAAACATAATATAACATTACGCCTGTAATCCCCGAAGGGTTAAGCAGAGGTGTACCCATTAGTATATCGTACCGTATCAACCGGGCACAAATCCAGACTCCGAAACTGCTACTGAGAAATTCCTGATGGAAAAACGCAATAACAGCTTGCCCGACCTGGGAAACGATCCAAAGACCTCATGCTCAGCAGTCGCGCTTTGCTACCACCATCAACGAGGCAGTCAAGCTGTCAATTTGATACATACAGTGTGTTTTTGTTATGTTTGAAAACATCGAAAAATCATACCTTATTTTTTGACTGACAGACTTTTTGAGACTGTTCAGGCAAGAAGGCTCTATTAACTAGTATATTAGGAGATCTTGACCAAAAACAATCTCCAATATATCTAAAATAATGAAATATCGAGATATGTCTGACTTTATATTGAAAACAACAATCGACATATCAAACAATAACGTCAAACTTCATCATAAGCTAACCCCAGAGCTTTGGCCGACATTTTTATTTCAAGCCATTTTTGACAGCGCTCTAACTGCGTCATTGTCACACAATTTGGAACTTATCCAAACTGAACTCGAGCCACTAGAGCGAATTTTTAGCTCCTATTCCATTTCATTGGTGAAGTTTGTGGCGTTAAAAGTATGTTGTATAAAGCTTTAACTAGCTTTTGTTCGCGACATCGATCGCATGATTTTTTTAAATTGTTCTCAATTTTTTACACATAACATCACGCCTGTAATCCCCGAAGGGTTAGGCAGAGGTGTACCCATTAGTACACCCATATTTCGCCAGTTATGTTTTTAGTCCCATGTAATAGGGGGCGAGCCTATTGCCATCAACCGGGCACAAATCCAGATTCCGAGGCTGCTACTGAGAAATTCCTGATGGAAAAACCCAATAACACTTTGCCCGACCTGGGAATCGAACCCAAGACCTCATGCACAGCAGTCGCGCTTGCGACCACTAGACCAACGAGGCAGTCCGATCGCGATCACGTAAGTTTTTTTATATAGTTCTCAATTTTTTTTTTAATTAATTTAGCCTATGTTACTTGCTGATATTTGTAGCTGTACTTAGGTGAAAAAAAAATTGAATTCTTGCTAGCTTATTACTTATTTCGTTTTTTTTTATTCTAGGAAATATTTTTTGTTATTACCACAGATTTACGTTCACTGCTACTAACATAATATGGACATAATCATGGTCTGACAGTTTTTTTTTTTTATTCTGAACCCTTTTTTCACGCTCAAAGGTTGATGGGATTTTATGACAGGTTTTTATATGTTTTACAGAATCCTGTTAAAACCTTATAAGTGCATTATTGCTAGAAATTTTCACTTCTTCTTTTTAACTTCAGCGAGACAGTTTAAAGAAGCTTTAGAAGCGAATCCACATAAAAAAGTTCCCAGTAAACATCAAAGACGGATAGCTCGCCTTTCGCAACAAGAAACCAAACCACTTTAATAGCTCAGCATTGCTATGTGACGCTATCTCAAATTCAATTCCCATCTCTTACAAAACAAAAAAAAGCCGGCAGTCTATCGCTAAAAATTCCACTCTTGCCTGAGAATTGAACCCAGGAAATCCGTTTGTAATAGCTGTACCGTTGCATCGATGCGCCTAACGGGACCCCACACACAACCATACAATTATATCACCGGAAAATATACATTGCTTCAATTCCATAATGATTGTGTAACTATCTAACGACCAGGATATCTCGCACCAAACGTGAATCAAAATCAAAGCCTTGAGGGTTCAACTTAAATTGGTCGGTATTTGATATACATTTCATACAATGTACGTATATTTTAAGTCATCATTCATACTCTTTGCGACGTCACGATCGGCCTGGGGCTTAATCTAATTTAAAATTCATCCGGCCAACTTAAAAAGACTACTTAATTTGACGCTAGAAACGAGAGGAGACACTTTTCAAATCTGTCGGGTAGCGCCTTGAGAGCGCGTGAGGGCGCATTGACCGCCCTATTTAGGGGGTTACCTCTTTGAATTTGTTTATATTACACTGCGTTACATGTTATGTTTAATTCGACGGTCTTATAATAAAAGCGTCAATGGGGAATGTCGTTAGCGGTACAGTCGGGAAAGTCTGTCTTGTTCGGTCTCTCGGCGCTTTGGGCAATGCAATTAGTATGCAAGTATATGCTAATGATAAGTAAGAGTTGCTCGAACGAATTCATTAATTTTGAAGCACTTAATGCTTTGGCGCTTGTTCATATTTACGATTTGCATTTATCATTTTCTCACTTGAAGTTTTTAGACAGAAATATGTTTGAATTGTTGGTTGAACTGAGTAAAGGAATTATGCTACCTAAATTAGTTGGTGTTTATTTTAGAGTTTGATTGATAAGTATCAAAGATACTAACTACCTAGAACGTGCAGTATTGCATCCTTGTCAAACAGAAGATTGTCATAATAGACGTAAATAAAATTAAACTTGAAGAAATTCTCTTTGTGACACACGGATAAGAAATTATCTATTTATAGGTGTTTCCTTTTGAGAGTCAGAATCCGAGAAATTTTTATTAATTTAATACAATGTTGCTGGGCCCTAACAGGGTCCATAACTGTAGTTTAACTTTAAGACATTTGTAACATCTTTGAACACATTATCTTATGCAAATAAAATAATAATTATGAATATGAAATCATTCAAAAAAATCAACTTTTTTTTTGCCGGATTTGACAATAAAATTTTCATCACTCATGTTATAACTTCTGCATAAGCAAAACAACTTGGCATGCCAATCGCACTGTTGACGCTCACCATTGGCGCATAATACGGGAAACATCGCGGTGCCAAAGTGCAAACCGACAATTGCAACTAGTTTGCGTTTTATCGACGTCCCAACTCCGAAATATCGTTTCCAAACTCTCGTTAGCCCAGTAATGAATGGTGTGGTAGGCGGATACATCGTTTTTGCACCGAGCAGGTAGCTTTTGCATTAAATAGATTGATGTCGGTCTCCCTTCGCTTCTACCACTTAGTATAATTAAAACCTTTAAAGATTTTACACTGAATATTTGGTTTCAACTACGATTTTCGTTTTCCGAATGCTTTAAAAGGGTTTATCGGCTCACCTCGTGTTTTTAAGCCGAAAATCGGAAGTTTTCATTCGAGTGAAATGAATTTGAGAATTCGGTAGGCTAGTATTGAGTTTTGATTTTATTTGATGTTGACGTATTTTGGGCGAAGTAATTTGTTAATGTAGGTATGGTTCAAGATCCCTTAGTCGAGAAATCTACGTCATGTTATCATGGCTAATATCTTGAAAATGATTAGAGGATATGCGTACTAGCTAGATTGAATGCTGTTTGTCAGTTACAAAAGTACTCACTTAGGGCTGGTTTTTTATACTTTACAAGGTGCTATTCAAAGCCCAACATACATTAAATAAGAAACTTAAAAGAGTATTTATTTCCAGATTAGTCAGCTATAAAACCACTGGCTTCATTTAGTTTTAAGTTAAGAAAATGTTTTCAGAATAAAAATCAATCACTTATTTATACATAATGATAAGTTTTAATGATAGAGCCGCCCTATCAAAATCCAATACGACTACAAATAGCCTCTAAAACCGATCCAACAATTACAACTATAAAGCAACGTTACATAGAAAAGTGGGAGTGTGACGATTCGTCCACTTATCACCATGTGATACCATCAGCGCCCACACTCTCACAAGCAGTGGGCATTATAATGGCATTAAATAACGCTTTTGTTAGCGTCACGTTGTTATAAGGCGTTTACACGCTTCGTGGCGCTAAACACTTGAATTGATAGTTAGAAACGACAATAGCCGAAGTGTTCCGACGTTGATTGGTGTTCTAGAAGATAGGGAATTCAAATTTCGAATGGAACAATGCACACTTAATCTTCAAGCCATATTGTTTGGTGAAAGAAGTAATGTATTATTGGAAGTGAATACACTTATGTATGTATAAGTTGTATGTAGATGTTAGTAATGTAAGAGCTTATTAGAAAGACTTATTAATCTCGTGTATTTTCTTACGGATTCCAAATAATTTTCATTATAAAATATAGCCTATAGTACTCAGGAATAACGTACCTTAAACGTAATTTTTAGTGAAAGAAGAAAAAAAGAATTTTCTGAATCAGACTAGTAGTTTCGGAGATAAGCGCGTTTAAACAAAAAGCATGGTCCATGATTGTACTTTAGCTATAAGCCTTATGATTAGACACTATTATGGTATGAAAATAAATTAAAATGAGCAATAAAATTTATCACCTCTATGAGTATAGATGATAGCTGACAGAACGAAAGAAGATACAAACATATATAAAAGAAAAGTACAAAAATAACTCCATTCACACAATTTAAGAGTATCAACTTAATATAAACAATAAACTAAGTATCAGTGTAAACAAAGCAACAATATCCTCGAGAAATGTTCATTTATCAATTGATAATCAACTAAAACGCCTCACAAATAGAGTTGACAATTGAATACAGGAATTAATGACGGACGGACGGCATTTATTAACTTGTGGGCAAGCAATTTTCAACTGTATTTCTGTGGACTTTTAGTTCATTCATCAATGAAATCACGAGCATATTAGTGCGTTGACAGTAACGATGTAAAAAAAAAAACATCTAAAGCTGCGGTAACTTTCTAATTGACATAACCGTCATCTTTGACATTTCGTCATTGTGACATCGTCATCTCAAAAACCTCAAAGTCGTGTTCACAGCACATTAGAGATTTATTCCTTTTGTAACGGTCACAACTCCAAATTACCTTATTACGACATTCGGAATCAAGTGGAAGATTTTAATCTGGTGAGAACTGAGCGGGAAATGAACAAAGTTGGGCTTGAACTAAGTAACCAGGATTTT
Organism: Hoplodrina ambigua; assembly: GCA_949774945.1. NCBI lineage: Eukaryota > Metazoa > Arthropoda > Insecta > Lepidoptera > Noctuidae > Hoplodrina > Hoplodrina ambigua. Next base: position 2,079,391 of record OX458969.1, on the reverse strand, counting down.
GTAAAAACTTTGATTGAAAGTAGTGTCCATGGAGTTGCTCGTTCTTATCCATAAAAACTTACCTTTTTTTTGGATGAGCAACTAGCTTCAACTTTCTGACTAACTGACCGACACCTTGACAATTCAAGTGTCTATGAATAGTTTAGTCTAAATAAATACTTCGACTTTGACTTTTGACTCTGTAAATCTTTAAGTTCCTTGGATTTCTCTTGAGCTTTTGCTATAGTTGTTAGTATTACTACTGTTATACTCAAAGCAGTAGACTATGGCATAGCAATGGTTGTTGACAGTCTGATCATGGTTAAAATTTCGACATAGCCCAGTGACTAAGGTGCCTCTCGTGCATGAGGTTATGGGTCGGATACCGGGAAAATACCAATGTGACTTTTCTCTTAGCCATCACTGATATCGGTAAAGGTATACATCATGGACTTTAATATAAATCCGAAATCGACAATACGCCTTGAGCAAGTATGGTGATCAATGCTCATGCCTTCTGTGTATGAGAAGAGGTATACATGGTTAGATAGTTTCTTTGTTAAGAAAAGGCCTTTCGCCAATACGGACACAATTTAAACTTCAAGTAAACAATAGTCCTCCTCACCAAATTTCGGTTATGACAGCAAATCTCAGAGGAGACTAGCCATGGACGCAGAGGATATTGTAGTGCACAAGTATATGCGCCAATACAAGAGAACTGTACTATGATGCAACAAGGTAGGCCGCGGCCCCATGTCCACGGCGCGGCGCCGGCCGCCGTGTGACGTTGCGGCGCCGCCGCCGCGCCGTAACACGGCACGACGTCGTGCCGCAGCACGTTGTCGCGGACAGCGTGCCGCGAGGGAGAATTCTCAGTCGATATTTGGCAGTTGGTGTGCTCGAACGTGTTTATTTGGAAATGGATCGCGAAAAAAGAGTTGTTCTCCTCTTGTTACTAAGATGAATGAAAAAAAAACAGAAACAGAAGACTGAGAATTCGCCCCCGCCCGCGCACGCCGTCCGCGGCACCGTGCTGCGGCACGACGTCGTGCCGTGTTACGGCGGTGGCGCCGCAACGTCACACGGCGGCCGGCGCCGCGCCGTGGACATGGGGCCGCGGCCTTAGATAATTTATGCAATTTTCATAAAATCAATCTTAAGGCCTCAATGAAATTGCGGGCACTGAACCAATGGAATTAAAAGAACGTATTAATATCTCCATTTCAACCTCCTAAGTGTTGTTGTTACTTTCTAATTAATTACCTCTTCACGACAAAAAACAAAAACAAGATTTCTCAAGGCTTTATACTAACGTTCATTGCCCTAAACAAGTGAATAAAAAATGGCCGTCATTTGTCGCACATGTGATGATCTTTTACATGGTTAGACACGTCAACTTTTATTAGTTTCTAACGATAACTACACTAGTGCCGTTTACGGCTTCGTCTGTGGTTAATCGTGTCAGTTTATTGAACGAAGCGGTAAGGTTTATAGAGTAGTAAATGTTTATGAAATCAGTGTCATTGGTTTGTCGTAGTCTGTGTTTGGAAATCCATTTATGGTTAGGTTTATGTGTAGACGATTTCGATAGTGAAATTGTATTTGATAACTCTATAACTAGAGAAAGTCAAGATTTAGTTTAAATGGGAGTTGATAAAGATTTGCATAACCTTTGAACGTTTGTTTAAAACTAGTTTCTGCATGCGATTTTGTCTGCGTAGACTTTGGAATTAGTTCAAGTTCTAAATTATCCTACAGGAACACAAAAATGGAATGAAAATAATCGTGTATTAAACTACATTGCCTATAAGCAATCTCTGTATACGAGCGAATTTCAGCTAATTCAGTTTAGCAGTTCAAGTGTGATTAAGTAAAAAACATATTAACCTTCACAGAGAAAATATTAGTAAAATGAAGAAGAAACGCCACGTTAAGCACACAGGCCGTAAAAAAATAATTACACCCGAATAAAAGGACCATAAATTTCAGCACAATGATTCATTATTTCACAATACTCGCTTTATTGCAAACTGAGAGTACCTACATACTATTAATTCAAAAAATATACTCCATTGTGGTCGTGCGAGCAATACCTATGAATTATTTACAAAGCCTGGTAGAAGCAGGAGTACAATGTTGAGAAATTTTTCAACATTTTTCTGAACAGAGAAGCTTTTCCGCAGAAGTGTACCTCCGTCTGGCGCAAAATAAATTGGTGTTTGGTATTTTCACATAGATCGACCTACCATGGAAGCTTTTGAAGAAAATACAATTGAATTGTGAAGTATGCTGTCAATTTAATTGGTGTGAGTATTGATGTGTGAGTGCATCTACACAGACTAGGTATGAAAGTCGTTAGTCTAGTAAACTTAACATGATTTGCTGAGTTTAAAATTATACAAAAAATTTTGGTCCTAAGTTCCATGATGCCCACAAAGACCAAAAACACACTCCTCCGCTAAGCTGCTACGCGTTACGTACGTAAAAAAATTTAAGGCAACGGAATAGCTTTGTTTGTTAAAAGGGATGAGTAATTAAATTAAACAACAGCTGATTGTGTCTTATTTTTGTTACTCAATATTCTATTGAAGTGATTGAGATAATGCGTTAGCAAATTAAAAAAAAAACAGTTTCTCTAGGAATGTTGTTCGAATTCATAAGGACAATAAGTGTAGTATCGGTCACTAATTACCAACAACATAAACATCACGCCTATAATCCCCGAAGGGTTAGGCAGAGACATCACTACACCCACATTTTGCCAATTATGTTTAAGTCCCATGTAATAGAGGGCGAGCCTACCATCAACGGGGCCAATTACCAATCTCCCTATACATATAATTAAACATTTAAATTGCCATATCATGATAAAGAAAAGCTTAACACAAGAGTGACAAAGCAAGCCCACAATTAAGTGGGCAGTCATTCAATAAAGCTTGAACTGTATGAAGCATGATATTATCCTATTAAAACGACCGTGTAAGTTAATTTGTTCCTGAGAATGAGACACATCCGTCTTGCGAAGGAAATTGCTTTAACTAGGTAACCGCAATTTAGTATTCTTAGAATATATTACAATTTATAACTTGCCTACTTGTTTTCGTTAGACGCCTGTGCTTTAAAATAATGGTAGATACTTGTAACTATTAAAATACCAGCTTAATATTGTCCCATTGTAGGACAAAGGGCTCTTTTCATACAGAGAAAGCATGAGCAGATTTCACACTCATAGTTATTATTTGACTGCCTCGTTGGTCTAGTGATCGCAAAGCGCGACTGCTGAGCATGGGGTCTTGGTTTCGATGCTCAGGTCGGGCAAAGCGTTATTGGGTTTTTCCAACAGAAATTTCTTAGTAGAAGCATCGGCAATAGGCTCGCTCCCTATTACATGGAGCTTAGACATAACTGGCGAAGTGTGGGTGTACTAATAGATACATATCTGCTTATCTTTTGGGGATTACAAACGTGATGTTATGTTATGTGTATTTTTTTTAATCCTACTTGTAGTTCCGGATATTAGCGAGTTTAAACCAACAAAAATATTATTCAGATTTATATTAGTATAGATTGGAATGTCTTCAAGTGTCTGACGAGCGTCTGTGACCTAGAAAGGGAAGTCTGATATAGAAATACCTACAAATTATCACAAATGCAAATAACTTGATAGAAGGTTGTCAGGGCTCAAACTGTAATCTAGCACGTATCATTCTAGTCGATTACATAGACTTTGATGCAGCAGGCTTTGATAAAGGACTCGTTATGTATACTAAAAAGAACGAAACTGCATTGCGTGTCGTACTACCAAGACATTTTAAATTTTATAAGTAGGTACGGTAGTTAAATCTGACCGCGACAACCTACGAGAACGGATTAAAGCGATTGAGATACGGCACCGCGCACCGCCCGCGGTAGGCGGATCTCATAACGCATTTGCGTCAATGATTTCCGTCATTGTCTTTCACACGTCCACGGCGGTTCGCGGTGCCGTGTGTTAATCGCTAAAGACGTAACCTAGCGAGAGTGAAAAAACTTGCAGACGAATTCGAGGGCAGAAGTTAGTCTAGAAAATTCAAGCTTTACAGAAATAAACTTTATTACGTAAAGAAACTTCCACAACGTTTATTTCAACAACAAACAGTTAACTTTCACAGACAATTAATTTTGATATTTAATTAAGACCCTAATTAGGGATTTTGTAATTCTGTACAACAATTTAAAATTGTCTGTTATTTTTATCCAAACTTACTGACACATAAATATAACAAGAGGAGATTCAAAATCTACAGAATAACGAGGCATAATTGGTCTTCAAATCATAAAAAATAGCCCCTCTTTGTAAATATGACAAAACTTGTGTAAATAAATTCACAACGAGGAGCCCAAATTAGTGGATATCTCTTATTTTTACTTTTCTTTCCTCATTAATGCTCTGTAAATAGACCCTAAACTCGACTGATTTATTTAACACTAGCACTTTCCCTGTGACTTCGTTCGCGTGATTTTTCTTACGGATATCTAATTTTTTGATGATAGATATAGCCTATAGCACTCAGTGATAACGTAGCTATCAATTTGCCAAAGAATTTTCAAAATCTGTTCAGTAGATCCAGAGATATCCATACAACCTCACAAAACTTTACCGCTTTATAATATTAGTAGGTATAGACAAGCCGCATTCGCATAAATGTTGGTTTTTACGGGATAGTATTATTTTTTAGGCGGAAATCTAATTCCCTTACTAAAAAAAATAAAGCCTAGATTACTCCTTATAACATTAACTATGTGTTGGTGAAAGTCCCGTCAAAATCGGTCCAGCCGTTTTGGTGATTAGCCGGAACAAACAGACAGACAGACATGCAAAAATGTCAAAAAAGTTTTTTGGATATAAGTGACTTCAAACAGACACTTCAATTTTATTTATTTGTATAGATAGAACAATTTGGCAGAATAACAGAATGAAATGGTTTGCGAGTTCTGAAAACTTGAAGAAAGCTGTAAAAGTATGTAATAAAAAATATCTCAAACTTTAAGTCATAAATACTTTGCGGAATAAAAAATATCTTTTACCTAGAGAAAAGTTCTAGGTCAACAACGGACCGTTTTTCTTTTATTTTACAATGATTAGAAATCATCAAATTAATGACTTCTTCCGCTCTGGGCGGAGCAGAAGAGAGTGTCAGACTCTTACTGACAAAAAACACATCTGTGTTCTTCCTACAGTCCTTTGCGTTCCAGGGTCGCGGTGACTCTTTCGAACATATTCCGCAACCCTCGCAGGCACAGCCCCAAGAGGGCCAACGACGAACCCTTAAGAGACAATATCCTCCAAAACTACAAACTCAAGAAATAATGCATCGAAGGTAATGTTCTCAAAACTTGGGTGGATTCAATTTGTTCAGCAACTGAAACGTTCAGTAAAGTTGCTAACTATAAATCAAACAATGAGATAAAGCGGTTTAGGATAATGTTAGTCTAAGCTCGAAAGTTTCGAGCTTGGATTCTGGAGATTACGAAGTTTTTCTAAAATTTTCAGCAGATTTACTTGGAGTTGAGTTTACTTTGAAACTGTATTTTGACGCGGCTAATTAGGGAACTGACATAAGATCACGAAACCGTTATTTAACAAAACAGCACCGCTTTACAAAAACTATAATAAAGAGAAAAGATTTGTATTTTGTTTCAAATCTTTTAACTATGAAAAGCGTACAATGGTGCCGATTCCCTTGTACACAAACTAGACTACAAATTTAGAGAATTGACATGTCTTACTAATATACAGCGAAAGGAAAGGAAGGTGTCATTAAAGAACTAAGTTAGCGATGTCAAATTAGTTTTGCCTTGAACTTCTCCGTATTTTTAATCCATACGTTTTAAGATGTCAACTATAAGTGTATGGATGTGCCAGATTGACTAAATTTGACAGCTCTTGTTTACATTAGTCTCTTTCTTGTTTTATTGGACAGAAAATTTAAAAGATGGAAGTAGTCTGATGTTAGTTTAGTTTGTGACCAAAATAATCGGCACCTAGGCTATTTAACATCATGCTACGATTACAGTAGCGGAGCAGTAACCGAAGACAATCATGACAATAGAAAATGATTGGAAGAAACAGTTGGTAAATGAAACGGCAACTCAGACAAATACAATACTGCCACCGCCAATTCCGTAACATTTGTCCAAAAAACGAACAACCAACCTAATTCCTACATCTTCGACAGCTAATCCATCCTCAGCCTTTTAAAGTAATTGAACGTCTTTATGTTTGTCATCAACAAATTCTAACGTATCTTTTTCCTCAATAAAAGGATCGTTTACTGTGATACCTTCGCTGTCATTCATCACTTGAACCTTATCCAATAAGACAAAGAGCTCATCACAATGAGATCGGAGGGCTTTCCTCGGAGCGACTGTTCACTCCCTAGGGTCCTTTGTAATCTGCATCGACGATTTGTGTTCCGCACAATAGGGGGATCATTTAGGTTCTCCTTGTTCCTTAGAAATGTATTTTGGTATAACTTGAAACGCTAAATGTTTGTTGGCATTTGAATTTTAATGTGTTACGTTTCTTTGATGTAAAATATCTTTGCCATATTTTCTTGGGCTTCGTGTTTTCAAGGCTAAATTGTTTGAGTTATATCATTGTTTGCCTTTATACAGAAATATTATTTCTCATTCTTTCACACATTGTCGAACTACTGTTTTATTCATTACAAAGATGTCTACCAAAATTGGAGTTTCTTTGAAATCAGTAACGAAGCAGTCGATGATTTTAATTTAAATCAAACAATTTGGCAACGTTAGACAAAGCACAGCCAATCAATGTCTATCAATAGACTTGAGATCAAATAGAACTTGGCTGTCGGAATCGTAATGACGTTTACAGACTGTAATAGGCCAAATATATGATTCAATTTCCATTTCCTTCCCTTAAAGAGATCCAGCATTGTCTAAGACTGTCAACCTTTAATCTATATCATCAATTCTGAGTCTCCTCTTCTCCGCCTCTAAGCCCCCGTTACGTTTCGGGCGCTTTAATGCAGTTAAAATATTCTATAGTGTCATAAAAGCAGAGTAAGTTACGAGGCTCAAGGGAATAGAGTCGTGTTTTAGTGATGTAGCTGCCGTTAGAGACTATATTAAACTATGTTATGTCATGAATGTTTAATATTACAATCACTAAAATGTCTTCAAATATATTTTTTGTTTGAATGTCGACGCGAAAGGAATTTTTATTCGGAATTGAAAATTGAGTCTGACATAGCACTTCTTTCTATGATTCGAAGAGTAATATGAAAGGTATGTAATAAAATATCCAAAGTCGTTTTAATGAATATTAAAGAAACCAAGTTTAATTTAATATTTAGTTCCCAAACGAAAGATATTTACCAAGCTTTAAATAAAACATTAACAGGAACACTTGTCAAACATTAAAAGCAGTTGCCTCACTAATTCTTATTCACAGCTATATTCAAACTGGAACATCTCGGAACACTTCAAAACTTGGTCTTTGCAGCCCGTAGTCCCGTACCGTTGCACATCACTACAGCCACACTCCCGGGATTAATGGTGGAACTTGTTTTACTATCTGCTTTATATATAAGTTATATTATATGCTTTTCGTTACGCTGCCTCTGCTCTAAATCCTGCGAGTCGTATTTATTATTATAATGTTCGACATTAATTTTGCTTTGGAAGTTTGATTCTCTTGTTGGTTGTTTCAAATGTTTTGTGTAAAGGAAATGGGTAATCTAGGCGGAGTAAGCCAATTTTCGGAGGTTCAGATGAAGCTGGAACTGAATAAATAATAAATATTTGAGTTTCTTTATTCCATTTTTGTTAATTTAGCCATCATTCAATGATTCAATCAACATGTTGAGGCTTACTGACGTTGTGGTTCCACTAATACCAAACATCCGCTTGCCATCAACGCATTTTACCAACGGATAGATATCGCATCAACTATCTAAACATCGCATATCGATACAAACGGAATCGATCATAAAATTCAATCATTACACGACTGAACGATATAAATTCGTATCGAATCGGACATCCGCGTTATCGGCCGAATTGAATCGAGTTGATAATCGATTCGGGCATGTTTGATTACGAGTGTTTGCTCGTTTGTGCCCGCTGATTGCAAAACGTCAAATTGAATAATCGTGTCGCAATTATTGCCGTCAACATTTTCAATGTTTACATCCATTTGTTAGTCGTGGAGATTTACATAATTTTCGGAATGGTTATGTGTGGAATAAATTGTTTGCGGAACTTGGTTGGAATCGTTTACCATTGTTTTTGTGCCCCGTGCGTTCGGCCCGTGATATCGTTTTGATGATGTGAAAAATACTATTGTTTTGCCCTTTGATTAATTTGCCGTTTGTCGCAATGGACATTTTATTGTGTTGGGATGTATGTTTTGAAATTCAGTTCAGTACCGTTTTTGATTAAGGTCTTTTGTGATTTACTGGTCCTTCGATTTTATTTTTATTTTACATAGGCATGATTTGGGGTATATTTTTAGCGAGTACTCATGTTCAGTCAGATATATATTTACGTCTTTTATATAAAAGTAACTTTTAGCTCAATTTGTGTTTTTCAAAAAATTCTGGTCCTTTTGCCTATGTCAGTGATATAAGCTAAAAGCTAGATTAAAACTTAAATTGTCTGCTCTCTCTGACTTCTTTTACATGTTGCCAACTCCAACCACACCACATGCTACTGCGCAAACATTTAATGAACAAAAAACAGCGCGTACAATAAAAGTAACAACAGGTGCGGTTCGTTCCTAATCAGTTATTCAGCGAACGTCACAATTCGTTATTCTACGCGCGTGCCGTATGTATACGTCAAAATGTAGAGGTCTGTTTGACAAAATTAAGCGGCTCCCGCGTAAGGCAGTCAAGGGTACGCGATTTATTTTAGGTAGCATTGTTGTTTTTGGGTAAAATTTTAATACGTAACGGGAAAGTAAATAAGTGGGATGTCGGATGGAATACGATGTTGTGATGTGAGTTGACTAATATGCGTATGATTTTTGGAAATGAAAATGAAATTGCAGTTCCGTTGTTTTGTCGTTGTGTTAGGGATTCATTCATTTTACAGTTGTGTTTTTGACGTTGTTGTTGTTTGCTATATTATGTTAATCATTGCGTTGCGAAAGAATGCCAATTTCTCGTAACTTTAAACAAAATCCAGTCTCATTCTGAATCCAGCGACAATCAATGTCAGAAACTGGGAATTATTTTTGACAGATTGAGACGGAGATTAGAACATGAACGTTTTCAAAAATACGAGAATGACACCCTAGTTTTACGAATTGATTGTTCAAAATAATTCGAATATATTCTTTCGACCATAAATTCAGTGAGGCTAGGTTTAAAATCGAATTTAACATCATCCAATTTGGATTCGCGGGGTGACCTCATCGTACGCAATCAGCTGTACAAACGCGAAAATATCTTTGGCAAACACAAACAGTCGGAGTGCGTACCGAATTCGGTCGTATCAAGCCGATAGCCGAGTACGAAACGAACTGCCCAATTAGGAACATACCAATAATGAGTTGTCAAAACAAGGGTTTCATTCAACAAACCTACCTTTACAGTATAATTCAATCTTATAACTTCTATCTTAAGGTGCAATTTCCTTTGTGGAAATTAAACGGGAGTTTTGTATATTTAATGCCAAAGTTGAATTGTGAAAGTTCGGTTTACGTTGCGTAGGATTTGTTTAAAGTTTAAAAGCAAATCCGGCAATTAGTGTGTGGATTTTTTTTTGGTTGGAAATTATAGCTACTGCATTTTGTGCCGGTTAAACGAGTTGTTGGGTAGAGTTTTAAATGGCCACTATTTTGTTCTGAAGGCATTTCACTTTTAAAATATTCCACTTTTTAATCAGAGCAAAATTTATCCCCTTTTAGATGTTACTTAAGCAATTAAACACAATTTATCTAACGAGACGGTTGGCGCTGTAGCTGAGCGATGTGTCGAGGTTTCTATTCCCTTGCAGAACAATTATTTGTGTGGACAACAGATAGTTGTTCCGGTACTAGCTGCTTGTGTATGTGAGTTTATATTTTTGTAAACGCACCTACAATACAGGAGAAACTCCTAGAGTAGCACTAAATAGCCTTCTACTTCTACTTCTTAAATAAGTATACGTACGAATTATTTATTATACAACTAAAATATTAAGTCAGTCTGTCTTCAAAATTAAATGAACCTTATAAAACTCGTTACAGAATTGCTATTCCAAAACCAAAGAGGTCACGGTTCGAGCGCCATCTTTAATAGCTTATCAATCTTCAATATAATTTCCTCGGAGTGATGGATGGTGAATGATGACAGTACTGCGACTTGTGAGAGGTTACATCGGGAGGGGGGCGAGGGGTGACAGTGATGAAAGTCTGTTCCACGTCATTTTTTATTTTGATGGAATATCCAGATTTTGGGAGTTTATCAGATTTGGTAGTCATTTGCTTCAATTTAAAATTAATGTGGCTTTTGACAGTTTAATACAGGTTTCGTTGTTAAAACAGTATTTTATCTATTAACTCTATGCTATTATAGGTATATTAGGACAGTGTCAAAATTAGTTTTTATTATGTGAGCATATTTTTAAGCTAATGTTATAGATACTCATGAGTGACAATAAAGTAATTACTGACTGCTCAGCACTTTCACAATATTGTTCACTAGCCACAATTTTACCATAAAACCTAGATCACTCAGCAATAGTGTAGCTTTCTATTAGCGTAAGCTGTTTGTAATCGGACCAGTATTTCCAGAGATTTCCTCTTACAAACAAAAAAAATAAAAAAAAAACAGCAAACCAACTTTTACTCTTCATAATATTAGTATAGAAGAAAAGTAATGCCGTATACCAAATAAATTGTTCAATTGTACAGGAAACGGTTTCGTAACTTCATTTGCTTACGGCATTGTAAGGCAAAGGCATTCCTAGACTAAGCTAAGACAGAAAATTAGACCAACTATACTGCATAATAAAACAATTCTCTTGCTTTGAAATGTAAGACACCTGTCTGGTCCTTCGATCCTAGTACCGTACCTAATGACGCAAGCTTGAATTAAATTAAACGGATTGCTTGACTCGATTTTGCGCTACCTTTTATAATCTAAACTAATAAAAGAAGTAAAGTTTTTTTGGTTTGTAAGAGATGAGATAATCTCTCAAACAATAGTTCGATTATTTTTTTTCCCTCATAGATATCTAATTTACTGCTAAGTTACACTTGTATTATGATAAGTACCTACACTAGTTTTAAATACAAATGATTTGCAATCGCATGCAGAAGCTAGTAACTTAAAATTTGTTCCAAAGGACCAAAAACTGGCCCAAAATGGTCCTTCCGTCCTACATAAACTAATTTAGTTACATATGTAAAAGATTACATCTTGAAAGTAATTAAGCATTTCACTATTAAATGTTATTACAAGAAAGATGAAACACTAATCCCCCTTTAGTTGTTCTGAGAAATTGGATTGGATTTTGAAGCGATTATGTTTAATTTGAATTGTATTAATTCAGTCGGTTTGGGATGAAAAGTTAAACACGAGTAGTTACAGTGAAATCTAATAGTGTATTTGGGTAAGTCAATTACTTACGTAAGTCCTAGCTAAGAAAAGGCCTTCACGTATCCCTTTCTGTGTACGTAGTTGGATCAAGGGATTATATCAGGTGGATTGGGAGCGGGTTACCATCCACACAAATATTAATACGAACGTTATTCTGACTGTATGTTTGTTGTCTCATCATGGCAAAACCACTGTTTTAATCGTAATGAATTTGGATAGTGAGGAGTCTGGAGCATGGACAAGGGGACATAGGGTACTTTTTGCTAAGGCTCGGGGGTGTAACGTCACCTACTTCTAAACAGCGAGCTGTTACTAAGAAATTCCTTAGAAAAACCCAATAACACTTTAGCGGAACCCAGGACCTCACTTAATCGAAGCATCGAGTCGAGTCGGAGCATTTATGTAATAGTGGTATTACTCCAATAACCAATATTTCAAAGGGAGTATGCATACAAGACATTGGGTTTTAGAAGCTATCTACTGGTACCCACACTATTGTAACTCATGCTGTGGCAGCTTATCTGATGTGTACAGTGAAACCCGAATACGCTACAAGGAGCCGGCTTGTGGCTAAGAAGTCTAGTGTACAATCGAACAAACAATTTGGTATACGGGGCACCGCAGCTGCAACTATCTACTTTTAAACAATGTTGTGCAGCACTGAGAAGTCAATTCTTAATGTTGTCTGCTATTATCTTGAATGCTATTTTTTTTATTATGTGTATACCTTACACACACAAAAAAAAATATAATGAAAAAACCTAACGAATAAAACGTTTACCAGTGAGCTATAAACAAGACTTCAAGTTTGTTAATCTGCTTAAGTGTTATAATTTTATTAATCACAACCTTGAAAAAAATACATATATTAGAATGAAAATTGTTTTAAAGTCGTATAGAATATTGTTTGGTTATGTGTTTTATGTCCGCTGTAAGCCTGTTCTGTAATATCATGACGCTTCTAGCGATATCTAGGAGATAATGCGCACACAAAGGAACAAAGACTACTTAAATAATAACCCTTCTTTGTCTTTGCCAAAGTCGGGAAAAAATTGACAGTGTAGTAGAAAAATGAATATTTTTGCCCGTATACCAAATAGTTGGTTTGACTGTACACGTACATGCAAGCGTAGTACGTTATCTTCTAGTCGTAAGTGCCTAGAATTTGGTAGAAGCTGAGTGCTTTAGCTCGAAAGTGTCCTACAACTTGTTTCACAAAAATATCACTCTTATTTTATGTACAACTGTAAGTGTCTCTGTTGATTACTAATATAACCAATACTTTATGAGTTACGCAATTCGTATCGTTCAAATAAAACAAAACCCGACGGCCTAAAAAACTAACTTTGATTAAAAACTAAAAAGAAAATATCAAGTAGGTAAGTACTTTAGACTTTAAGTACTGATTTAAGGTCTAGACTTTCACAGATTTGCAATTTTTAATGGCGACCGTTAAAGAATTTCATGTAGGTACCAAATGAGATTCAACAAAATATCTAATCACGTATCATTAATCAAAATCGGTTAAGCCGTTGAGTTGTTATAGATCGGATATAAAAACGGACATACATACATACAGGTCAAATAAATAACCCTCCTTTTGGGCTTCGCTACAGTCGGATAAAAATCATAACTTCATCAGCACAATAAAAACTAAAAGTTAAAAAACACGTCATTTACATGTAATACACAATACAATAAAAGTAACAACTTAAATATCTACATATAACAAGTACTTACGAACATTCTCGAGACGGGACGTACCTGCAAGCGACAGACATTCATACATTAGTCAATATTCAGACTTTGCTTAGGGTAAAATAAGTGGGTTTTCTATTCAAACACATTTCTTTATATAAAAAAAAAGTTGTTAAGCCCTCTTCGCCTCGGTCGTGCAAAGAGCGGCTTTCAGTCGCACACGCGAGGTCAAAATATTGGGTGGTGTGAGTTATGAGAGGGAGCGAGAAGGCAAACATTTTCCCTCTAGGGTTATCTGAACATTTTGTTCGGTTTAGCTTTGATTTCACTGTTATTGGAGCTAGCTAAAAAGTTTGCCAAATTATAGTAATTGTTTGCATGAAATTCTAGCAATGTTCTCATAAAAAACTTTTTTAGTTATTGTTTAATGTTACTTAGAAATAATTGAACTTTACCTTTTGCTTAGCTATAGTACTTTTTTTTGGTATCTAATTAAGTTTAACGACTTTGCTTGAATTGACGCAAATTACGTACGGTATTGAAAAAAAAACCTGAATTAAATACACTAAGTACATAAATAAATTTCACATGACACTATTAGGGCTATTTGCATGACGTGATCATTAATTTTCAAGATCATTATTTTTGTAATTATTAGTTACAGCTTCTGCCCGCGACGTCGCTCGCATGAGTGTCAAGTATACCATGAAATATGACACACAGCAATAGTATAGCTTCCTATAAGTGATTGTGAACTCACCCCTTCATAATAATAGCATAGATCACTAAATCCAAAATTAGACTATGAACAAGAAAAACCTAATCGCTTCAAACTTATGGCATAAAGTTACTTTAAGCACAGCATGACCGCCTCGCCAGTGGTTCTCAAAGGGTTAGGTAGATTTGCTATGCAACCACAGACCACTAAAATTAGATTCTAATTAAATAAGAGTGCTCACATTATTTCATTTCATAAAATATGCGAGACTTAATTAGTATTCAGATAGTCTATGACTTAATATGGACAACTTTGGTAAAGGTACTAATTAGCTCACAAAAAAGAAAAACGAAAATTGGGGAACAAAGTCGCGGCCAGCTGTCTAATGTTACGAAGAGAAAATATTTGTATTTATGTTTGTATGGGAAGTTGCATTATCAGTGAGTAACTAATAAATATGAACGTCATTAAATAAAATAAAAAATATCGATACATTTTGCTTAACTCAAAAACCGGATCAAAGGACCAATCACCACTGAAGTCGGACTCTCTCTTCCACTTACGACACGAACTTGTAACCTAAAAATAGGCCTCCATTTAACTGAAAGACTCAGAGAACCCCACTGAACTTTTGAAACGAAACTGTAGTCTATTCAGTTTGAGCGAATAAACAGTGGTACTTTGTGGCAGATTTAGTACCGGCTATGTGCGGCTATGTTTTATTGGAGAGCCGTTTGGCCTGGGACACGAGATAGGTAAATTGTTACTGGTGATTGGTAGCGAAATTGGACCCGTTTTTGGACTCTGATATATTGAAATGAATCCTGTAATTCATGATTTGTTATTCCGTTATTGGTGAATGTAGTTTCAGCTGTAAACACCGTAAACAGCGCTGTTTAATGGTAGCGTGCACGTATTTATCTTCAGTTTTCAGGAAAGGGTTGCAACATTTGACCGTTATTCTTACTTGCTTCGGTCCTAAATCTAGATCAAGTCTATTTAAAGTCCCAGCTGTTTGGCAAGAAAATTCTAAGCACATTGTCTTTTAAAAATTGGCACCGGTCTCTGTGTTATAAAATACAGGAGTCGTTGGGCGCTTTCTAAAAGCATTCTCTTTTTGAAACGTGGTCCTTATGTCCGCAAGTGGCAAGAACCCTATACAACTCGATTCCTATTGGCTTCCCCTCGGAATAACAGTCACTCTATTGTCATTGAAAAATGGCATAGTCAGTAGTATGTACTGTCTACTATTGCTAAATAATATAGTCATACAGCAGGTGTTTTAAATACAAAATCAAATAAAAATTACAGGGTTTGACTTTGTTGCCTTTGTTAGACTATAAATAGTTGTGTCTCTTCAAACATTTGACAATTCGCGACTGGTCCTTACGCCATTTTATTAAACCTCAAACAATAATATGCTTTACATAAAGAGTACAATAAGCATTATTCAATGGTGTTTATCTCACCAAATATCGTGTTACAGAAATTCGTTTACAAACCATCACAGATGCGTGCAAACCGAGGCATGAGCGTCACCTCGCTTCAAGTAACGCGATACGGGGCGTCAGCAGGGACACAACGGCGCCAATACCCGGCCACACTCCGCTTTCATTGTTTGCATAGAGTAAACACGAAATAAGTGCAGACGTGGTGCAGTTTAGTTGTGTTTATCGAACCGAACTTAGAATAAACATCGAAATATTTGAAGTGTTTTGTAATAAAGGAAGATTGGAAGGATAAAACTGAATTTGAAAACAGTTTCCGTGGAGTTTCTCGCCCGTTCATCTCCATAGAGACCTACCTACGTTTTGAAATGAGCGACTAGCTTCAACTTTCTGACCAATAGACTTTGCTTGGCTTTCCTTGACATTCAAAAAGTGCCGGTAATTTTTTTTATGGATTAAAGCCTTTTACTTTAGGACCTAAAATAGAAAGTACAAAACTTTAATCCTATCTATGTAACCTAAAGCGACAACAAGATTTCTCTGAATTCCCTTGTTCTGACTTGAAGATAAGCACTATTATTATAACTAAGTATACTCCAACTTGTCGCTAGGATAACACAGAGTAGTTCCACTACTTCCTAGTTATAACACAGACATAGTTCAGAATGACAGAAGGGACCAGACGGGAGAAGCGAACCGAGCGCCGCTTTCATGTGGTCCTGAGTGCACAGAGAGTAGTGTTAGAATACAGAGGCGACGCGTATAAATGAATTACTGTAAAGTTATTTACGAAAATACGTCTTAACTTTTTCGAATGTTGTTATCGCACATAAAGTCGCGAAATAAAAAGTAGCCTATGTCCTTTTTTACGGTTCAAGCTTAGTCTGTACCAAATTTCATCAAAATCGGTTTAGTAGTTACGCTGAGACAGCATAACAAACAAGTAAACAAACTTAGTGTTTACCTTATAGATTCTCATTACTCAGTCAAAATACAGGGTGTTTTAGTAAAATTACACTCGGAATTATTGTAGAACCATTTATAAAAAAAAATAGGTCGCTTAAATCGACCGCTTCGCATAAAGTACTTAAGAGTAAAAAATCTCTTAAAGCGGCTAAAACAAGTTTTCATAAAAAAGAAAATAGTTACTCAATGTTAGGAAAAAAGGTTTTTTAAAGAAACCGGGTTCTGTTAACAGAACAATGCTCCAAATCATGCGTTATCATGCACAAAGATTAGATTAGGCTGACTTATCAATGACCTGCTCTTGTTTCTATCTCACAAAAAACAATGATCGAAACAAATGTCTATACAGTACAAAATTTCAGGAATCTGTCTAGCCTTTTCGCAATTATATTAGGGACGGCTGAATACCGGTATTTTGCATGGAGCGACTGCCAATCTGACCTTCACAACCCAGTGACTTAGTAACACGATACCTACCCCTTACTAAGCCGATTCGTTTTTTAGATTTGCGGGCTTTTAAATACTCGTAACGACTGTCAAATATGTAAGAATTTATAATAAAGAACTTAAAAACCTCAATAATAAACTTTCTTTCTTTCTTCTTTTTTAAGAAGAAAGAGAAGAAGAAGAAGAATAATAAACTGTTTAAAAATAAATTATTGAAATGGCTGAATGCCCATAGCTTCTACTCCCTTAAAACATTCTTTAAAAGAAAACTATGATATAAGTTATGACTCGATTTTGCATGCTATGGTAACAATAGCTTAACATGTCTGTACCCCTGATTTAATTGTAAGACCTATCATATGAAAACCATGTTTTTAGCAAATAAAGAATTTTAATTTGAATGTGTATGAATGACAGTCGAGACGGCTTACGTTTTTTCCCAGGCACAGAATTTAATTTAATAAAATAATGGCTAAAATAAACTCATGTGAAATATGACAAAAAGTGATGTGAAAATATGTAATAAAATATACATCTTTCGTTTCTATAATCCCCCTCCAATCGTGCGTTCCATTTTTATTCACTTGCATATGTACGTAGGTACAATTGACACCGCTGGGGCTTGGGGCGTCTCCATATTTCACATCATTGCCAAAGTGTAATATTACATTCTGCGCCGCAGATTTCATACGCTCCGCGGAGATTCGCGTAGACGTGTGGCGTCGGGTTACGCCACTAGTCAATAAAAGATGGTCGTGCGGTTCGTGTTGCGAATGAAAAAATACGAATTGTTTCACTTTTTTTTGCGACTGTACTTATTTACATGGGGGTGGAGGAAAAGTGGCTTGTTCTTGGGGTAAAAACAATGGGATTTTGCGTATGCGTTGTAAAATGTTCAAAATAAACGTTTTCTATTTACAAAAAAAAAAAAATCTTCTGAATTCTGGTTACATGAATAACTAAGACTAATATACAAATATAATAGTAGTATAAATATAAATAGTACGTAGCCCTTTCACCACTAAAACCGAAACAAACACTTTATAACTTTTTACCTCCACGTTAACCCTCACAAGTAACTCTTTCTGTGTCCAGCGTAGTTGATAAACCTGCGTCGTTAGTGAGCGAGGGTTAAGACGTGACGTTCATGCCGATGTGGCCCAATGATATCGAGAATAACACGAAAGTATCGCCCGAGATACTGGCATAGAATGGAAATGGCGGCTGGGAGAGAAAATTAAATTTGGAACGATTTAAATGAAGGGGTAATATTGAAGTGTTGCTTTGGATCGAAGGACCACTTTTTTATGTGAATTGTATCAAAAATATATAACAAATAGAATACTTCAAAAGCTTTTATAAAAACTTATAGTTGAGAAACTAAAATAATAAGTATGAGTTTATTAACTTTATAACGTGAAAGAATAATAAAGAAATTAATCAATAAATACTTACTCTTGTTCCAAAAATCGTAACAAATTTATATTTTTAACTGTAGATGATAAGAAACAGTTCTTAGCTAGGTTTTTGTAAAGATTTTAATGAAAAAAGTGATTAAATGAACTATTCGCAAAATGAAAATATTAATATTAAAAAAGCTAAAGCTTTTGTTTCTTTGTAATCTCAAGAACTGTTAGTCCCGTTTGAAAAAAAACTTTTTGCGTTATATAGGGCGTCTATCATGGAAGGTTATAATTATAAACTATATAACATCACGCTACAAGAAACGGAAACGGAGGAGTTACCAAAGACATAATATACGAACACACTTTTAAATTGTCAAGTTAATAGGTACCATACCTACTTTCTATAAAAACATATCTGCAATCTCAAATAAAATAAAAACTCGGTTGAATTCGTAACGTTTCTCAGATGATCTTATCCTTTTGAAATAAAACTTTCACTAGCATTTGTGGACCATTTCTTAAATGGCGAAGACTATGTGTATCTTCACGTTTTATCAAAAAGGGATTCAGATAACGGTTAAAGATTACTGTTGAATAACTATTATGGTGAAACAGGATGATGTATGACTATTGGAAATGTAACAATTTTACTAAATCGATTTTAGTGTAGTTTTTAGATACGATTGGGACGATTATGTGAACTTTTTAAATATTGTTCTTTTTGCAACAAAAGTTACAAAGGCGGACATATCAACGAAAGGTGGTGAAGAGATAACATAATTCTAGACGCTAATATTATCTTACAAGTGTAAAAAATCAAAATTAGAAATTAACAAACTAATTACCTAAGTAGGTCTCATAATCTATTGCTTATATTAAAACAGAAGCTCGTCCGTATTACTTCATTGCAAATTAATACAATTAACTCAAAAAATAATTGTAACCTAAGCTACACTACTATAATTATTTGGCTTTTGAGTATGTAATCAAATCATAGATTTCGCGGACCCGAGGTTTGGTTTCTTTTACTAATTGTTACGCATTTTTTTTTCTACCCAACACTGTTTCTTTACCCACATCAACCAACGTTAATAAAAAATACACAGAACATGTTTTAAGTACGCACACACGCAAAAACCCACAATAGCCGTATCCAGCCCCTCTAACTCTGGTACCAAGTCCTCTATAAACAATAAGAGGCTATTGTTTCTTGACGTGCAATCATCATAAACCGCATGCATCTACTGTTTTGCTACCACAGGCCCTTTATAGCTTCATTTTACCATGCCTTATGGGCTATGGATATAGGAACGGCTATGGGCAAGATTAACACACCTATACGCTTGGTTTTTGCAGGTTTTTTTAAGATTAGGAATGGCTATGGTAATTTTATGTTGTATCGGCTGGTGCTTTTTGTAAGGCCTTTGAATTTATCTGTGGTGTATTGTAATAACGAGCGGGAGTGTGGATGAAATGTATTCCTTTTGTCCTGGGTGTTATATTTTCGTAGCCGCAATTTTGGATTTTAAATTTCGACTGTTTTTTTCTTTGACTTAATCAAAACAGATTTTAAAAAATTGTTCTTTTTTTGATGTTTGACTGAACGTGGGGCCTTCGTTCGATTCCTGGGTCGGTTAAAAGTGTTGTTAGATTTCTCCATTAGGAATCTTTAAACAGAACTTTTCTGATCTCTCCCCGATCGTTTCGTATTGCTGTCCCATCGGACTATTATGAGAGTGAGAGAAGTGGGAGTGCACTTGTGTTTGCGCACACACTTATGTACATTAAATCCTGTATTTTTGCCTAATCTCCATTATGATTGACCGCTATGACTGAAATTGGGCCGTGAGGATATTATCATTATTAATTAATTAATGTCAGTTTAATGAGGAGGAGGTTTCATCGGCACCTCGTAAAGGTGACAAGATCAAAAACTTTAGGGCCCGCACCTCTACAGAATAGTTGCTTCTATACATCAGTGGGTATATTCAATTTCCACAAGGTTACCGCTCTAATATATTGTGTGAAGTGAAGTATATTGGGTGTTAAACTGTTAAGACTCTTGTTAACCACTTGAGCTTAACTGTCTACCTCAAGTCAGTGGGTTCAGTACAGTTCAAATCCAACGAAGAGTGTTGAATTTCAGCTCAAGACCCATCGCTTATCGATTTTCAAACGTCTTGTATGTTAGGTGGACGCTTTCTTAGGGTAAGTTAAATATCAAGGGTAAATGTTAGAGAATGGTTTACCCTTTATTTGTATGGATTATAAATAATCATAACTATGAGATTGTGAATGTACTACACTTATGTTTTTTTTGAGGTGTTAATAATCATCGAATGACTCCTTCCGCCCTGGGTGGGGCGGAAGAGACTGTCAGACTTTTACTGACTAAAAAACCACCCTGTTCCTTCTGTTGCCGTTTACGTTCCGGGGCCACGGTATCCTGTTAAGACGTCCCGCAACCCCGGCATGTACTACACCTTGAGATTAATTTAGTATTGATCTTTATTATTTTCTGTAAGATGTCGTGGTGGCCCAATGGTTAAGGTGTATGAGATTGCGACTTCGATATCGGGCAAGTGCCAATGTGACGTTTTTAATTCATGTGTACTTTCTAAGTTTATCTTGGACATCACTGACAACGGTGAAGGAAACATCGTGAGGAAACCTGGACTTATTAATTGTTGTATGTGGTCAAAGAGAGAAAGAGAGAGAACAGCCCTTTATCCTGCTCTGAGATAATTGAAGGCTGATATTATTAAAATTAACTAGCTTTGAATGAATGAGACGACATCGCAGATTAAAAAGTACCCTATATCCTTTTCCAAATACTAAGCTAGAAAACTCATTAAGATCAGTTCAGTGATTTTGTCGTAATGACACAACAAACATACAGACACATAACATAACATAACATCACGCCTGTAATCCCCGAAGGGTTAAGCAGAGGTGTACCTACCCATTAGTACACCCACATGTCGCCAGTTATGTTTTTAGTCCCATGTAATAGGGGGCGAGCCTATTGCCATCAACCGGGCACAAGTCCAGACTCCGAGGCTGCTACTGAGAAATATCTGATGGAAAAACCCAATAAGACTTTGCCCGACCTGTGAATTGAACCCAAGACCTCATGCACAGCAGTCGCGCTTGCGACCACTAGACTAACGAGGCAGTCCATACAGACACATTTTCGCATAATAATTTTTGTGTAGATTTATAATGAAAAGGGACCATAAATAGCGACACTTAAGAATATAAAACCGTATGCAGTATAAGTAAAAAGTGTAATAATTTGTAATAACGACTTGGCATTGTCGCCGCTCTAAACGCAGCCGAGTTCTTGCAGAATATATACTTATGCGTACTGGTGTATGGTATAGTCGCTTTGACAGCGGAAAGTTATGAGCTGAAGCGGGCAATGAGCATTTTTTGTTCTTCTTCTTCTTCTCGTGTCGAATGACTCAAATTTTGTCCGACCAATATTGAGCAACCTGTACAGCTCTGTCATTGGCCTCATTAAGGTCTTGGATGGTGCAGGTGGTAGTGCACGACGGACAACTGAGGAGGTGACGCATGTCCTGTGATGGTGCACTATCACAGGACATGCGTCATTTTTGTTGTTGACGTCATGTCAATAAATACTGCTAAACATTTATTACCAGAGGGGTAATTTCCGTGGGTTTATTAACGATCGCATTCTAAATTTAAATTGGTATACATTTTTCTAAATTTTTTTTTTTTTTTGCCGCTGAGATACGATTTAATATACGAGAATTGGTTTTCATATATATGGTTATTGTCTAAATAACAGCGAACGAGCAAAATGTGACGTAACTAACCACAAGAAAAACTGTGTCAAGTTAAATTCTGTGCCTGATAATACCTACCAGCATTAAGAACTAATATTTGAAGATCAGATTTAACTAATAGAAAGCTACTGAAATAACTCTTTATTTTCGAGTGTCATAAAATGTGTTATGTTTTATGGCATACATGTCTTTTATCGGGATGTAATTATTAAAATAAAACGGTTCTTGTTCCTAAATTAAATTTAGCAAGACTATTGCAAGTGCCAAAGAACTAAAATAATATTACCTACACATGTTCTTCAAATCGCTCACCTCTTTCAACTTGTACCACACTCCAAACGTTGGCAAAGTAATATTTGCATACTCGGAATCTTAAGATGTTCCTTCCTTGTATGAATATTTCGTGATGTGTTACTTAAGCGTTCCCGCCAACCTCATACTCGAAATTCAAAATTTCAATTCTGCTTTTAACATATTTCTTTCAACTATTTACTGTTTCATGACGTCATGGACTGACGAATGTTTCGTCTATTTGTCTCTGTGTTGATCTTGGAGACTTTGAAATGTATGTTTAAGTAAGGAGTTTTTTCGTTGCGGCTATATTTTTTTTTAATTAGAATCAGTAGGCTGCGGCCCTTGTAAACAATTTTGATTATTGGATGTCAGAAATCATAAATCAACCACCAATATTTGTTAAACATCTGTATGTACAGACAGGGATATCAACGGGTTACCACTCCCTTAACTATTCATTGGAAAAGGTGATCACCAGCTGATGACGCTGCCCGTACACCATAGTCCTCTAATAGGACGAACTAACGATGGGACAGCAATCTGACACGACCGGGGAGAGATCAGGCGTAAGATCAACGGCTTTACGTGCTTTCCGAGGCACGGGCGTGTCACACCATCAACTACCAAACTCACGGCTGCTATTGAGACATTCTTAATAGGAACTTTGCCACATTTATTTTTTGCCCGCAATAGCCTCCCCCCTATTACATGAGACTTAAACATAACTGGCGAAATGTGGGTGTACTAATGCACCTCTGCCTAACCCTTCGGGGATTACAGACGTGATATTATGTTATGTTTTTGTCCGACCTAGGAATCAAATCCAAGATCGCTCAACACCATCTTGCGACCACAAGACCAACTTGCGACCAAAAAACCAACTTGCGACCACAAGACCAAGAAGGCAGTCAATCTTTGACATACACACCTTCAAACCAGCCTCTGTGCTTTCCCTTTTAACACAGTTCCCAAATTACTTTTGGGTATAAATTGTGACTTTTTATCGTAAAGTCGGTAGTTGTCGGCTTAATGTAATACGTGAATACGTTTATAAATGGTAATATGAATGAGCTGTTATTTTCTTTTGTCGTAGGATTTACATACAGATTTTTGAGATTATATGTTAGTAAATGTCGTATCATCTTTAATGGGGAAATGATGGTTGTAGATGTAAAACGTTTACGTTTTTATGTTTGGGATTAGGCTTTTTAATTCTAATGAAAAAAATCTTGAAGTTGTTTATTTTTAGAAGACATATTACCTAGCTCCCAAAAATACATATACGATATGAACCATCAAGAAATTTTGTCTTTTTTTTTTGTTTTGGTGTAAAAAATATTTTTTTATACACAGTGTAAGTGTAACACACAGATTATTGTACGTATGGGTGCATATTTTACGTATTCGTTTCATAAAAAAATGTAAAAAAAAAACCTTGAAACTGTCACTTTCAATATCTCCATGACCAGAATAATGATAGTAAGAATATGTTCCTCCAGTCAGAATACTTTTTTTTCTGCAGTAAGTGTGATTTTTATCAACATCATATCAGCCGTAGGTCGTCCACTGCTGAACATAGGCCTCCCCTACAGATTTACAATAGGACCGGTTGGCAGCGGCTTGCATCCAGCGCGACTTTACATCCATTTACTTATGTAAGTAGGTATATACCTAAGGTACGAACAATCTACCCTTTCTATCTCCTTTTTCTTTCAAAGATTTTTCATTGTAGATAGCTGAAATCTCTAAGACGGCTAAGGCCGCTTTTTACATTTCTATTTTATTTCGAAAGGTAGCACACACATATTTCATTGTATTCAACGTTCACATACCGACATTACGCAACAATATGGGTTCTCGTCTTATCTTGACAAATAACCCCATACAAAACGTGATATTAGTAACTATCTAACAAGTAACATCTAACATTTACGGTAGAATCTAATATATGTTGTCGAAAACCGGACACCGTGCGTTCATTGTAACTTCTATCGACTATTAATTTGATTGGAAACACACTAATTGGAGAAATTTCACTGCTTTAAATCGACGCGTGTCACCTCTCTATTCTTGTAGGGTTGGCGGTTTAAACAATGGTTTTATTTGATGGTTTTATTGAAATAGTTTGGGTTTTAATTAGAGGTTTGCTGTTGATTTATCATTTTGCAGTAATGGTTAATAATATACTGGTTGATGGTTACCTAAAAACACACGAGGTATTTTAGTTTTCATAAAGGTATATCATATTCTGTGATTTTTTTAAATGTTAAACTTATTTCTAAACATACCTACTGGTTAGCCTGTTAAATTGGCGACTGTGTAAAACCGTAACCGGTTGTGTATCTGATAAAATAAATAAATTATACAAAATTAATTATAAAATACTGCCTCGTTGGTCTAGTGGTCGCAAGCGCGACTGCTGTGCATGAGGTCTTGGGTTCGATTCCCAGGTCGGGCAAAGTGTTATTGGGTTTTTCCATTAGGAATTTCTCAGTAGCAGCCTCGGAGTCTGGATTTGTGCCCGGTTGATGGCAATAGGCTCGGCCCCTATTACATGGGACTAAAAACATAACTGGCGAAATGTGGGTGTACTATTGGGCACACCTCTGCCTAACCCTTCGGGGATTACAGGCGTGATGTTATGTATGTATGTATGTATTAAGGCATATTAAGTTGGTTGGACTTTAAAGCAGAATGTTTAGAGGAATTCTTACTTAGGTATAACAATCTTGACCAGTATAAAATAAAAATGTCCTTTGATGAATTCAGGTCAAATGAGTCTGAGGTAAGAAAATTGATAGAATAGCACTTTTTCTAGCGATCTCACCTCAAACTCACTTCTCAAATAGAGATTGTCACAGAATCGTACTGCAAAACGTTTGACATAACTTTGTTGTGTGAATTAGGCGAATAACATACGGTACCGCGCACCGCCGCGGTAGGCGGTAAAGCGGATCAGCTTCAGCGGATTTCCTAGAGGCCAATGCGACACATGAGATCCGCTTTGCCGCCTACCGCGGCGGTGCGCGGTGCCGTATGTTAATTGCCTTACTTTCTTAATAAAATATTTCGGTCTAAGTAAAAAAAATGTCTTAAAATGCAGTTTTACTTTCAGACATAAATAGTTTATGTTAAGAATTATCTTTGCTTGACAACCTTGTAACATAACTGAGATGAGATACCTTTCTATAATTTCTCCATACACACATTCAAGTTATAAATTACAACTTATTATCTATAATAACGCGCATTTTTATCTGAAGCTGCGTTAAACGGCTATTTTTAACGTGTTATGTAACATATCGGGTTTTGATTACGATGATAGCCGAAGGTACCCGACTGCGACCGAGGGGGGTAATGTGTTTTGGTGTTTATTTCATATAAACTATGATAATTTGATAATAATGGTAGTTTTAGAAATATTATAGGCGCTGGAGTGGATTGAATATTTTACACGCTTTTATTTTTAAATTTGAATATTATTCGAATTAACAAGCACGAGTATACCTACACAATTTTATTCGAATGGGGATTGTAATAATATTTTGATATAAAATTAATCAACGTATAATAATAAAACTCATTACATTTAATTAGAAAAATATAAAGAAATTTTTACAAGTATTGGAAACTTTTGGTAGAACTCACCTATTTGAAGTCCACACCATAACACAGAATAATAAATACATAAACTTACGCCTTTTTCCCATGGGGGTAGGCAGAAACTACAGAATGCCACCTGCTACGATCCTAACATACTCCTTTCGCCTCATCTACGTTCAAACATCTCGTCATACAAGCACGTCGGTTACGAGTACTTCGCAACTGACCTTTCTGAAGGACCTCAAAAATAAGGTCAGTGTAAGTCTTCCTAGGGCGACCCCTCCCGACGTTGCCACTCACCTTTGCCATATAAATACCTTTTGTCAATCGTCTTTCACTCATCCTCTTAACATGACCGAACCATCTAAGCATACCCTTTAATTTCTCACACATTAACACAGAATAATAACAAACATTTATAACAGAAGAATCAATTTCATGAAAAAACAATTTCCATTTACCACGCCAAGTCGAATTTCGAGTCTTTTGTCGCTCGTTGTTACAAGTTAGCATTCTGTACCTTGTGTTATTCCCACGAACTTAATTGCTTATTGTGATTCGCCGCGCGCCCCCAAGATAATACTATTACGTAACTATTATTATAGAAGTCTAGAGTCTATTCACCTTAATATTTTATTAAGAGAGAAAGATTTTAGAAGAAGAATTAAGTGCCGTCAGAATGTCTGTTGTGATTTGAATCTATTTAGAATGTAAAAAGACTGACAAATTAAGTTATGTTTTAGGAATAAAAGTGGTTGTGAATTTATGTTGAACTAGGAAAGACGTAAATGTATAATATACATGTCGCATGCTTAATATTAAAGTGACCTAAATCAAAATAGGTCTAAAATGAGTTAGATGCACTATAAACCTTAAGACAGCGCCTTCTATCCACAAAAAATTTGAAAGTCTTAAAAAGTTAGTGTTAAAGTGCTGTTACTAATTTTCGGTCTCTTTCACACTCAGGAGTTTGAAGATGCCATTTTAACATAAAACTGACACATTCAATAATCGTTCAACCGCTGTGAAGTTAATTTGTTTGAAAAGTGACTTATTAATATTTAGAATTTAAATTAAAAATCCTAACTACTAAAATGTTTTATCATTTTTTGTAATAATGTGACTTAAATCTTAAATATACAGCCAAGAAGTATTTGAATTTAATAATAAACTAACCTAAAACTAATTAGGTCTTAATATTTTAGCGCAGATTTAGTATTAAATAGACCTAAAACTACAAAAATAATTTTGATGGTCTACAATAAACAAAATAATTAGTACTCATTTAAAATTTAAGTTTCAATCAAACATGTGGTTAACATTTTATCATTGAAAAAAAAATTGAACTGTTCAACTAACATTTTGCAACATTTATGTCCAAATAAACAGCCGAAGTCGTAATTGAAAAACGTTTTTTGCGATTTCCCTAAAAACTGTTTTTTTGAGTTAGGTCAGTCTATTATTAAGCATGCGATGTGTAGAAAGACACATTCATTGCCGTTAGATAATTATGTATAGCTACTATCCATCAAACTAAGTTACTTTGTAAAAATGATTGCTCTGAAATGACTTTTAGTTTCGTTGTGAAATCACTGTTCTAATTAAACATAACATAACATCACGCCTGTAATCCCCGATGGGTTAGGCAGAGATGTACCCATTAGTACACCCACATGTCGCCAGTTATGTTTTTAGTCCCATGTAATAGGGGGCGAGCCTATTGCTATCAACCGGGCACAAATCCAGACTCCGAGGCTGCTACTGAGAAATTCCTGACTATACATAATATACAGGTTAATTAGGTATACTGTCACTAAGCGCTAAGCGCAATTTATTGATGATTATTTTCTTTATTTTATTTTCAAGAAAAAAGTATTTTTCTACCCTTGCTTCTTCCCGCGTCTTAGTCTACGTATACATCAAAATTAAGTTAAAATGAGAATCCAAAACGTGATAACAATACCAAATGTGTCCCAAATCCGTTTATGCGTGAAAGACTAACAAACATCTACAGTTATAAGGTATTCATCTTCTATAATATAAAAATGAGTCGCTGAATGTGTTGCTAAGCGCAAAACTCGAGAACGGTTGGACCGATTTCGCTAATTCTTTTTTTTAAATATTCCTTGAAGTACGAGGATGGTTCTTACGGAGAGAAAAATAAAAAAAATAAATAAAAAATCTGTTACGCGATACGAAGTTCGCCGGGTCAGCTAGTTTATTATAAATACCTACAGAAAAAGTTACCCCAACGCTATAAATGCAAACAGGCTTATCATTCAAGCTTTCCGAAGTACTACAATCAGTACATACATAGTAACGTAAACTTTCGCAACACTGACACCTCATTGTATGTCCATCGATATCGTCGGTTATCGGCCGCTATCGGGACTTATCGGTCGACGCCGTCTACGATTTGTGCCAGTTAGATACGACCGTTAAATATTGTCGTATGTACTGAACGAGTGCTTTGATAAAGCGATAGTTATGCGTCATTTAAATATTGTCATTTTGGTGTCGCAAGAGGTGATACATGCAGTGTCCATGAAGCAATAAAAAATAATAATAAAGCAAATCTACATACATACATAGTACATTAACTCACGCCTTTTTCCTATGGAGGTAGGCAGAAACTACAGAACGCCACCTGCTACGATCCTTACATACTCCTTTTGCCTCATCCACGCTCATACGTCGAGTACTCCGCACCTGACCTTTCTGAAGGACCTGACCAATAAGGTCAATGTAGGTCTTCCTAGGGCGACCCTTCCCTGCGTTGCCACTCACCTCTGCCATATAAATACCTTTTGCTATCGTCTTTAAGCAAATCTATAAAGCAGAAAAGTTTTCTTGTTTGTTTAAATGCGTTAATGTCTGGAACTACCAGTCGTATTAGAAAAAAATATTTTTGTATGCGATAGCCAGATTGATGATGAATATTTATAGCTATACACAATATGAGTGTAAACACCGTTATCCTTGAAACCAGTGGTTTGGTTTCACTAATAGAACCAACGTAAATTCAATGAAAAAAAATATCTTTTTTTAAGTAAAATCTCCATTTTTCCTCAAAATTATTTCACCCTATATTATAATGATGTAATTAGATAAAACTTTGTTTATTTATTTTTAAATTCCGATAAACATTTTTTTATGATATATCAAGTACCTAGGTTTTAATGACAACGGTGTTTACACAAACAGTCTGTATAATATCACGCTGCGACTCAAGGGAAGTTAACAGAGGGAGATTTATACAAAAAAAATAACTAGATTCCGCCGTTTTAACCGCGTTCAGTAAGGTCTTTGGTTACTGCTCTGTTCACATGAGTCGTAGCTTGATGATGTCCAGCTCAAACTCTTCCTCATGAATCTAGTTATCATAATATATAAAAAAGATTTTTGTAATTCTACTGGTTGTTTCAATGATTAGCACGTTTCATCATCATCTGCCTGGCCTTTTCCCGACTTTGTTGGGGTCGGCTTCAGTCTAACAAAATGCAGCTGAATACCAGTATTTTACATGGAGCGACTACCTATCTGACCTCCGCAACCCAGTAACTTGATAATACGATACCCTTTGGTAAGACTGGTTGTCAGACTTTCGGGCTTCTGACAACCCGTAACGACTATCAAGGATCCACGTATGAGAGCCTGGACCACAGCTTAACGTGCTGCTTTATTATATTGGTATAGATAGATACACTACTTGTTTAGCTACTTAGTAAATAATTAAACAAAAGCTCAATAAAAAAGCGGAACTCCTAAACTCACAAAGTCCCATCAAGTAACATTACACTAACTCCATTATAAGCTCACAAAACGACACAAAATTCACAAGTTTCGGCGTCAAAAAGCGACGATTTAAACAACTAAGTTACTTTAAATAAAACCTGCCTCTCTAGTCGCGTTCAAAGGCAATGCATTCTCTATAAAATGCCGATAATACTGTTTTACAGGCAGCTTTGTGTTGCATTGTATGCAAGTGTATACTTACATGCATGCAACACGCGCAGAAAGTACTGTGCATAAATCTTTTCTGAAGTGTCGCTGTTTATTTTATTCTTCATAGACGTGTTATGTTTAGCTGAATTTGTTAGATCAAATATGGATATTGAAGCTTTTGTGAAGGCTTTTGGGACATTGCTTGTAAGACTTATAAAATTGACGTACTAGGATATGCCCGTGACTTTCGTCGTTTGCGTGAATGTTGGTTATCTACGGAGTTTTAATATTTTGTGCGAAATCATAAATCTTAAAAAAAGGAGCCCGACTTCCTCTTTACAATATCAGGTAGGTATTTGTCAGTAAAAGTCCTTTCAAAATTAATTGTGCCGTTTCGGAGACTAGCCGAAACAAACAGTTGTACCTACAGGCAGATAGACAAACAGTTTTTTTTATGTTTTTTAGTACAAGTACCATTGCGAACATTCATAAAAATAAGCGTTCAATAAAAAGGTGTTATTTTTTATATTACTCCATATTATTTTACTCCATACCCTCTTACTAGAACCTTTAGATGCAAATAGCAACCTAATTAACACTGTATAAAAGTCCAATATAAAAAACAAAACTGTTATTATCACCGATCCGAAGCCCGATGCTTGCCATAGTGTCCAATTTAGGCGAACACGGCTTATGTCACATACACATCGCAACACGTTATTGGTACACGTAAAATTTACGACTACCGCCTCTAACTGGTTAGATCCAGTTGTAACTAGTTTTAGCCGCATGTAACTGGATTATTGAAGTCTATTGTTATAAGAAAATTTGCTCAGTTAAAAGTCCTTTCGGGTATATTTATAGTGGAATTTTTGACAAGATTTCTTGAT
The DNA here is from genome assembly GCA_949774945.1 of Hoplodrina ambigua. Classification (NCBI taxonomy): domain Eukaryota; kingdom Metazoa; phylum Arthropoda; class Insecta; order Lepidoptera; family Noctuidae; genus Hoplodrina; species Hoplodrina ambigua. The sequence goes on along the minus strand of OX458969.1, from coordinate 2,048,588 downwards.
ACTTTATCGTAGTTGATTTTTTTAGTTATTTTGCTTTCGTGGTGGCTTAAGAAATGAATACTTGGGTAGATTTAGAGGTCTTTTTCTAGCAGTCGTACCTACATATATTTCAGGTTAATTAAAAATTTACCCTGATGGATTATGCAGGTCGATTGTAAAACCAAAATCCTGAAAAAGGGTCATTGTACTCATCATTATGAACTACTTTTAACAATGGAATACTGAAATCGTGAAAAAAAAGTCAGCTGTTTCCTACAAAAATGTTTTACAACGCGGATATTATTTCAGTAAACGTTTTTAAGGTTTTTAGTAAAAAAATAACCAAAAAATTAAAACTAAATGCCATAAAAAAATACTTCCTTCAAAAAGCTAAGCTAATTTAAAATTAGTTTTTTAAAAGGTATGTGTAAAAAAAACATTGTTATACCTAACTAGCTTTAATAATAAAATAAAATAATGTAGCTTTCTAATGGCGAAAGAATTTTTAAAATCGGTCCAGTACTTTTTGATTTTATCCATTACAAACTAACAAAAATACAAATTTTTCCTCTTTATAATATAAGTGTAGATAAAGAATACGGACACCTGAACTAGATTCTATAAAACCTAACAGAATCTTTAACAATAAATGACTAACAAAATTTTTATTTTCGTTCAGCGAACCCATCACACGCCAGAACGCACAACAAAGAAATCAATCGCAAATCAAATAAACTCGATTCACAATCACAATCGGCGCCCCCCGTATATCGATCAAAAGTTCGTTGACAGATGGCCGCACTAATAATTAGCGATGAGTTCAGATTCTTCCAGTAATTTACACAGATTTATAACTAACACTAGTTGCTCCCTGTGATTTCTACGCGTGGTTTTTTTCACCTGTGTTAAGTTACGTCTTTGGGTACTGCTCTGCTCTCTTTGTTTATACCGTGATGTCATAAAGTCTTGTTATTCCATATGAATCAGGCTATCGCATTCAAAAAATTAATATGCTATTCCAGGTTATAACCATTCTTTTTCGGTTTTAACGCAGTTTTAAAGTTTTATCTACTTACAAAACCATTGTTATTATTATTTTTTAAGGCATTTATGTATGGGTCTTTGTAATTTGAGAATAAATGGATTATTGTTATTATTATTTCTTTGCTAAACATCCAAATCCGTTCAGCCGTTCTGGCGTAATGGAGTAACAAAAATCCATCCGATCTTTCGCATTTATGAAGTCAGAAGTTTTGATATGTACATATTTATTGCAGAGACTATCTATTTTATGTCTTATTCCTTGTTATTTACGACAAATGGATCAAGTGACAAATGTGATAATAGGACGTATATAGGACGCGGAATATGTGTCAGTTGCAATCTGTTAGAGCATTATTTACTTCAATATGTACTGAGAGAAATTGAGGGCATGAAGTTCAAGAGTGGCGCGTGTACTTTTCTATGTATTTATCTACTTATTATGTATGTATTACTTATAATTTTATAAATCTAAAGATAATTTTAGTTTGTTTGTTTAAACGCGCTAATCTTTGGAACTGCCTGTCGGATCGGGAAATTATTATTGTATATGATAGCCAGATTCATGAGGAATAGTATAGGCTTTATAACATCATGCTAGGAGGCATGGGAGCAAAGCAGTAGCCAAAGACGTAACTTAACGCGAGTAAAAAAAACAGGCGGACGAAGTCGCGGGCGGATGCTAGTATCAAATAAAGGTTATCAGATTCCTGATTAATAGAATTATGCCACATGATGCATCATACATATTTTAATTAGTATGTGCACAGAAAACTGTGTACTGTAAAAGGGAAAGGAAAAGGGTCTGAGTATAAGAAAAGCGCTCTGTGTAATCTAAGATTTGACATACCTACTTACAAATAAAACTAAAAGAAAAAAAAAGTTTTTAAAAACAAGCTTTTATTACCAAAAGGCACAACAAAATCAAAACAATTTAATTCAGTTAAGAAATAGTCTGGTAAAAAACAGTCCCAATTTTTTAAATAAAAGCGTACTACAATAAGACGTTACGAGAAATAAAAGAGGTGTAACACGCTATTATTAAAAAAAATTCGACTGTTTCTTACGAGACACAAGTGAAACTAAATAAAACATAACATGACATAACATCACGCCTGTAATCCCCGAAGGGTTAGGCAGAGGTGTACCCATTAGTACACCCACATTTCGCCAGTTATGTTTTTAGTCCCATGTAATAGGGGGCGAGCCTATTGCCATCAACCGGGCACAAATCCAGACTCCGAGGCTGCTACTGAGAAATTCCTGATGGAAAAACCCAATAACACTTTGCCCGACCTGGGAATCGAACCCAAGACCTCATGCACAGCAGTCGCGCTTGCGAACACTAGACCAACGAGGCAGTCAGAAAAAAAAAAGCTAAATAAAAGCTTGTAATAAAAAATCATACACATGCACACATAGTTAGATAAAAATAGGTTCGAATTAAAACCACTGAGCAAAGAAAACAAAACGTTAATATTACATTTTTAATATTAGTACGAACCTTTTTAAATAAAATCTGTTTCAGGACAAGTTGAGATCGTTTTTGGTTTATAATCAGTAAATTATACACATACATACATACATAAACTCACGCCTTTTTCCTATGGGGGTAGGCAGAAACTACAGAACGCCACCTGCTACGATCCTTACATACTCCTTTCGCCTCATCTACGTTCATACATCTCGTCATACAAGCACGCCGGTTACGAGTACTCCGCACCTGACCTTTCTGAAAGACCTCACCAATAAGGTCAGTGTAGGTCTTCCTAGGGCGACCCCTCCCGGCGTTGCCACTCACCTCTGCCAGATAAACCTTTTGTCAATCGTCTTTCACTCATCCTCTCAACATGACCGAACCATCTAAGCATACCCTTAAAAAAAAGCAGTAAATTATAATAAAAATAATATCACAATAAAATTGTGTCTCAGTGTCACCATCTTTGTTAATTAAATCGACACTTATTATTGCACAAACTATACCAACAATGAACACAAAACACGTAGGATTTAAAATAAAAATAGCGCCACAGCAAAACTTGTGAGAGATTGCAAACATCTCGGAAGAAAGCGCTCCTACAGTAAAATGTTGCAACTTATGCCAGATGATAAACAGTCGGTGTTCCTTCTCGCTTTTATTTTTATTCCACTCTTACTAGAATTTCCACTTCAATTGGCGCTTTTTACAGATTATTCTTTTTGTGTTATGAAATAATACTGGTCGTCTCGTTTAGGTAACGTTATTTTTATTTTGAACTAGCTTTTATTTTTATTTTTTTAAGAATGGGATTTCATCAAAACGACTCTTTCCGTTCTAGGCGGAGCGAAAGGGAGCGTCAGACTCATAATGACTAAAATACGCAAGTGTTCTAGTGTTCCAGGGCCGCGGTAAGTCTTTCGAACAAATTCTAGCTGCTCTTTGCGATTTTTTTCATCCGTGTTTGGATACGTTTTTGGTTACTGCTTCGCTCTATTGGGTCATAGCGTGATTTTAAATAGCCTATACTTCCTCATGAATTTGGCTACCTTATACAAAAACAACTTTTCTAATCAGACTGGGAGTTTCCGAGGTTAGAGTGTTTGAACAAACAAAATAGTTTTACAGCTGTATTGTACTAGTATTTATATTAGATGGTACGGTCATCGTGAATATCTTAAGGGGAAGCTTATATCCAGCAGTGGACAACGTTCGACTGACATGATGATGATCATCATGATAGAGTCAATGAGTCTGTTTTCCAAGTCTTCGAATCAAAATCAGATTACCTTTATTTTTTTCATGCATTTTTATACGTTACATTAGGTGTTAAGCGTCGATATTTCGTGAGTAAATGTTATTACAGGTACTAAATAAAGGGAGGAAAAACGATAAAATAACACAGCTAATATGTAGAAAATAACAATTTCGACGATAAAATTGGAATTCTTTATATAATATATCAGGTTATGAAAAACGGTAACGGTTGGAGTAGAATAAATTAAATTTATTCACCGTGAGTACAGTTTCGTGATCGGAATATTTTGTAATAATAAGATGGAAGTACTCTTACAAGTACCTGGCAAATGTCTTTGATTTCACAATTCAAGTAATAAAAATATTTGTTTGTAGAACAGTGATATTATTATTCGTTTCATGTCGAGTTGGATATACATACCTACCTAGTTACGAGATTTTTTATGCCGTTGCTAGCTCATTTTTTTTGTGTTTTGAATATGTACCTTTTACCTATTGAAATAAGTAGTGTTTTATACTTTCATTTGTTTAGTTTCGTCCTAACATATTTTTAGTTAGGTATTTGTCATCGCTTTTGTTTGACTAACTAGAAAGCTCTCAAAGGAAATCCACAAATATATCCCATTTATTCGCCAAATACACACTCGACCATATCAAACGGAATAGCCAATAATCTGCTATTTATGTCCACAGGATTTTATCCGGAAAATTTTCCGCGAAAACATCGATCACGCGGCAGAATTTCTCTCAAACGGACCAACCCTTCCGCCGCTCCGGTCGAAACGATACCCATTTTTTACCGATACCCGTTTGATCGACCCGAGGTATTGTAATTGGTCTTTGTACGATGAAATTGTTGTTAAAACGTGGTCACTCGAACCGACGCTTTGTGCTATGCTTGACACAGGTTAATAGTTCCGTTACAGTGCTTAAAAAAAACCAACCGAATATTGCTTTCATGTTAGCTATTCTGACAGTTTGTCCTGCGATGAAAATTTCGTTCTGAATTTCATGACTGTCGCTCGTATTGAAAGCTACTAGAGCGACGTTTTTGACTATAGTAATGGCACTATATTTTTATAGCATTCTATTTTCACGTAAATTTTAAAACAATTTATGTCAAAATAGGTCAGACACCATATTTAGGTATTACGCATATAAAATTATGTATTCTAAGTACTTTCTTAATATGTACTATTACTAAAACAACACATAACATAACATAACATCACGCCTGTAATCCCCGAAGGGTTAGGCAGAGGTGTACCTATTTAAATAAATAAATAAATAAATAAAAATCATTTATTTCAAACTGTAGTAGGTCCATATTAGGTTAGTAACAAACAGACTTATAAACTATGTTAGTACAACATAAAAAATAAATAAAAACAACAACAATTAAAACCAATTTAGTACACCCACATTTCGCCAATAATGTTTAAGTCCCATGTAATAGGGGGCGAGTCTTTTGCCATCAACCGGGCACAAATCCAGACTCCGAGGCTGCTACTGAGAAATTCCTGATGGAAAAACCCAATAACACTTTGTCCGACCTGGGAATCGAACCCAAGACCTCACGAGAACAACACTAGTATATTATTTAAATCGGTTCATATCATCAGGATAAACAAATGACTACCTTCAGCGTCGTTAACATTACCAAAAATCAATACCAATTATCCGATACCAGAGCAAACAAAAATTACAATCAAACGTCGAACGCAACAGCTAATAAAGTTTTAATATAATTCGATATCAATTTGAAATTTCCAGTATCGACGTAACATACTCGTAGGTAATTGGTATCGTGTTCGTATCCGATGTTCTATTATTGAAAGGTCGTTCTATTATTTTCTGTTTAGGCTGCAACGTACGGGTTGATCGGATTGGCTGTGTGTTGTCAGCTGTTGAAGTTCCAATGTATTTTGATATAATTGTTTTTGTATAACTGCTCAACTCGGCTGGCTAATAATTAATGTTGATTTATTTTTAATAGGATTCGTGTTGTGTTTAGTTTTCTGATTGATTGATGATTTATTTTTAATGATAAATATTTATATTGCTACAAGGACAATTATTTTGCAATTATGCTGTAAAGCAAATAGTTTTTCATGCCTGTTAGGTTTGAGAATTTTATTCGAAAGAGTCACCGAGGCCCAAAGGGCATTAGAATGAACACAGATGGGTTTTAGTTAGCAAGAATCTGATACTCCCTTCCGATCCGCCCAGAGCGGAAGATGTCATTTGATTATTTACCATCATAAAAACAAAGGTGTTTCATACAGATAGCGTTACTCATAAAAAGCTTGTGATAAGAATATTGTACACATATTTTTAGCGCTCGTCAAAAACTTTCTCGGATATTAAAGATCGTGACGATCGCCTCTAAATTTTCGGGCCGACAACGCTCATCAAAGTCATAAAAACTACAGAGAGTTGTAAAAAGACATCTAATAAAAAGTTTGCGTTTTAAAAGCGTCACAATATACGTCGTAGATCTAAGCGACCACAATAGCATCAGCCCTACCGATCTAAAACTAGGGTTGTCACCCTTTGTAAAAAAAATTGTATAATAACAATTCACACAACGAGATAAGTAAAAATACGAGCTTGTTAAACCGTAAAAAGTAATAATGGGGAGAGTAAAGTCAACAACGGTTGCATTTGTGTCAGAAAATTATTCACGCGCGTTAGATTTTGTCGCCATTTTTGGGACACCCGGCGTGTAAAGCAATAGTACTTTACCCAGGGGTAACGATAGCGGTGTGAATTATAATAGAAATCCTAATGGATGAAAGACATTTTTAAAATATTAAAAAGGTCATTTTCCAGTAGTACTTCTTACTTTACATGAAAAGGGTGATTCGTATTCATTAAAATTGTTCAATGCATCGTGTTTTGTTCGTAGTTTCTGAAACAAGTAACAACTAGTTTACTACAAAAATGTCAGAGGATTGTCTATTTTGTGCATTTATAGTGTCGTTTTCTCTCTACTCCGACGTTCGTTAATTCAAAGCTCTGGCCTTAAAAAGTCTCGAATTTTGTTCGATTATTTTTCCGTTTTTGAATGAAATTAAAATCCGTTTTGGCAACCCTCCTCGCTAAAGCGCTACATGTTTATTTAGAAAAACATGGACTTCCAATTAACAGTACCTTTGTTTTATGAAGGCATCGAAAATAAACTATTGCTTTTCTATTTTTTTTATTTAAAAATCCTTTTGTTCCTTTCCTTGTACTGAAACTAACAAAAATAGGATGCTAATGAACTTTTTAATTTTTATTTGTCTGATATAACCCGAAAAAAATTAATTCCAAGCAACATAAAACAGCCATAAGCAACACAAAATTTTTGTCTAAAAATCAAAGCACGATCTAATAGCAAGTCAGCAAAGTTGCGACTATTCTATAAGCTTTGACATTTGCGGCAGATGTACGTTAAAATTGGATCACAGTATTGTGTCGCAGCAGCTGACGCGTCTATTTCACTGTGTCAGAATCTGCGTCGAATATTGCAACATTGGGTCTCCGAGACCGGCCTCGCACGGGAGGGTTAATAATGACGTACGAATTACGATAATTTACGTAACGATCCTGATGTGCAGTAGATTATTAAATGGTGTTTATTGAATTTAAGTTATTATTAATTATTATGCTACTAGTTTTTAGTTTTTATTTTTGCTGTTGTTAGTTAGATATTCTCTCATCAGTAAATTGTAAATACATAAATGTATGTATTATAATTGAGCAGATGTTTCATTCAATTGACGCTATTTTAAATAGATATTTAAAATAAAACTTAGGTCAGGCATGTTTTTAAATTAGTTAGTTTTAATTAGGTATTTACCGAACCCGTATTTTTCCTATTTGTTTTCTTTATTTCTGTAAGTAGGTACTATAAAGAGATAAGGTTTGTTTGTTTAATGTTTGTATGACGTAGTCTCTGGAAATTCTGGTCTGATTGTACAATAAATGTTTCAGTAAAAGACAGCTACCTACTAGGATTTTATGGTATACATATTGTTTGACTTCTACGCGTACAAAGTTCTGGGCGTTATATTAGGGTTCAATAGTACCTTGTAACCACGCAAAATAGCGACCAAATATTATCATCTGCCTCGTTGGTTTAGTGGTCGCAAGCGCGACTGCTGTGCATGAGGTCTTGGGTTCGATTCTCAGGTCGGGCAAAGTGTTATTGGGTTTTCCATCAGGAATTTCTCAGTAGCAGCCTCGGAGTCTGGATTTGTGCTCGGTTGATGGCAATAGGCTCGCCCCCTATAACATGGGACTAAAAACATAACTGGCGAAATGTGAGTGTACTAATTGGTACACCTCTGCCTAACCCTTCGGGGATTACAGGCGTGATGTTATGTTTATGTATGTATATTTTCATCTCTGGGGGGTGCCCCAACTAAACATAACATATCTTATCATCTAACGTACCCATCGGTCAAGCAACTTGGTCGTTAACCTCGCCATGTGCGCTCTACATTCAATTAAATATTCAATCGTGACGCGCCGCTCCCCGCTGCGACCGGCATTGTATCGTGCACAACGCGATTAACACAGATTCATACGTTTGTACCTACGAATTATCGCTTCCTTTGCTGAGTCATAGATCAAGACCGCAGAGGTGCTAAATTTAGCACTGAATCATTGCCATTTGTGATGTGGCCGTGCTAAATGAAGTACGCCAATTATGGTGATCTTAATTAAATATACGGGTTAAAATACATCACCTAGCTGCCTCGTTGGTCTAGTGGTAGCAAAGGACTATTGAGTATGAGGTTTTGGGTTCGATGCGGTCAGGCAAAGTGTAATTGGGTTTTGAATTTCTCAGTAGCAGCTTCGGAGTTTGGATTTGTGTCCGGCTGATGGCAATAGGCTCGCCTCCTGTTACATGGGACCTAAATAAAATGTGGTTGTACTAATAGGTACACCACTGCCTAACCCTTCCGGGATAGCAGGCGTGATGTTATGTACTGTATTCGCATTTGAATCCGATATTTGCACTTAATTTTCGAAATCAATGTTTAATGGACTTCAGAATCCTAAAGTAAATAGGTACCTACCCACTTTAAGACTTTTATAAATCAACAAGTGCTTTCTCGAAAGAAACAAGAAAATTGCATTCAATTCTCGAGATTTTAATGTTAATTGAAGTAACTCAGTTAAAACTTAAATACGTTTTTGAAAAAAATGATTAAGTAGCTTCTTGGAAGGCGAGTATTTTATAATGAGAATAGTAAGACTAGCGTGCTTAAAGAGAATATTATAAACTAACTAAAGTACCTACATTAAGCTCGGAATGTTTCGTTTTCTTCCGCCGACGCCGACGATGACCGAACTAAATTAAAAAGTAATGAATACTATCATCTAATCATATACTTACGTCATCTCTTTTTATTCTATGACCTTACGAGAATGCATTATCAAAACGTACCCTGTCATTACGCCGGAACTGACCAAGAATCATGAGTAATTACGTAGTAAGAGGCCTCTGATTGAACCTTCCCTGGGCGTGTCCATTCTACGTTTGAGTGACAGCTCTTTGTTCACTCCTTTTTGAATTTCGAATGGAATGTTTTGTTTTCTTAACGGATTTCGAACGTATTTTAAATTGACCGCTTGAAGCCGCCATGTTTTTTTACCGATTAGGATTTAGTTAAGTGAATTTAATAATTGGAATATGTAAAGATTGTGTAATCCGATTATCTCAAGGGCTTAAATATATTCCCAGTAACTTAATGTAAAATTTATCTATAGGTATACGGCCTAAACGAAATAAAGATTACATGAAATCCAAAGTGAACCAATTTCAATGATAACAAGCTAATGTAATTTTAAGAATAAAACGTTTTCATTAGATATCAAATCGAAATTGAAATTAAATTCCTCAACTTAATAGAACCAAAAAAATCAAAGAATTCAATATAGATAAAAGAGGCGCCCATATCAAAAATTAACACTAATATCAGAACAGAAGCTTTGATAGCTTTCGTTACGTAATAATTAATTGTTGAAATGAATAAACATTATTCAGGTAACTTAATTAAAAGTTATCAGAAGGTATATCATAATCAAGTTTTATCTTTAACCGAAGTCCCGCTACTAAATAATTATTTTATAATACAATCGTGAACATTGAACGCGGATGATTTAGATTTTAACCGGTGTGAATGACTTTTGATTTGGAATAGAGAAAGGTTGGTTTCGTGTGACGTCGCTGGGTGCATTGCAGTTGGGATACTTTTTTACCATTATATTTTGTACAAGCTTATACCTACGGTTTCGTTCGTCTAAATGTCGGTCATCTGCGGGCTTTACATTTTATTGCGCGGAATCCTAACTCTTTTTCTAAAATAAAAGTTACTCCTTTTAAAATCAGATATCTGCTAGTGAAACACGGTGAAGACGGAGCAAACAGAGACAAAAATAGTTTAGGTACTCAATATAAAATTCTTAAAATCTCTAAAGATTACAGATTTGCGACCAGTCAATTTCATTTCGAAATCAACGCTTTAATCTTATCTAAGCTAAGGTCGACAGAACCCTTGATTTCATTAAACCTGTAATTATTAAAGCTTCTAAAATCGATGTTAAAATTTCTTCAGTAATAATTAATCTTCATCAGAACCGCCATTTTATTGAAAGTGACTTTCAACTTTGTGATTAAAAGATAGTTGAATACTTTTGAATTAATTTTCATACTGAGTTGCGAGGGTAATTTTCAGTGGTAAGCCTGAGATGGGCTAAAGAGAATATAAAATGGTTGGGTTAGGTCCAGTTTGACTTCATCGTAGAGCTTTTTGAGGTTTAATTTTTTCGTATTCGAAACTTATATTCGCTAAAATTTGTATTCTTTTTTTTTTATTTCTTCTTAGGGCTGATTTTTCAACAGTCAGAGATAACTTTTATCCAAAGAATAAATATGACAGTTTGACATATTTTCTACAGAAAAAATTACAAACTTTCGTATTTATGCCTCCGTGAAGAGTTATCTGACGATTCAAAAATTAGCTCTTAATTAAGAGGCATTTCATAAAAACTGTCATGTCCTTATTTTTCAAAATGAATGAACCGAATTTTATAAAACTTTCTTTGCATATGCGGGATAAAATGTCTTATTTGAAAAAACATAATTGACAATCTATGCTTTTATGGAAAACTTTAAATCGGTCGAATTTAACCGTTACACAATTTTTCCAAAATGTTTTGCATATAATCCGTCTACATCCATGGTCTAGTGGTCGTAAAAGTTACCGCTAAGCTCGTGGTTTTGGGTTCGATTTCCAGGTCGGATAAAGGGTTTCGCTATCAGGAGCTTTCAGTTGCATCCCAGAGACACTGTGCTAACTGTGACATCATCTTACCACAATTAGAAATGCGAAAATTTGGATGAATGTTTGTTACTCTACCACGCCATTATGGCTGAATGGATCTGGATGAAATTTGGCACAGAGATAGATTATAATCTAGAATACAGGCTAGTTTCTTATCCTAGAAAAATTTACGGTTCCCGTGGGATAATACATCAACTTTGACGGTATCAAGCAGAAGCTAATATTGCATTTTGGATGGGACTTAAAACGGATGCAAGAAATGTGTGTGACGCCATGTTCTATCTACATTAATACCCACCTCTTTCACCATAACACACCATAAAATCTCGCTCGAAATAACACCTCGACCTGGGAACATCACAGCCACAAACTCCCACCGGAAAAGCCCTTATTACTTATTACCCAACTCGGACCAACGAATCGGAGATAAAACGAGTTGTAATTAAAATTTAACTGCGCCAGTAATAAAACTATAGAAATAATTATGTTAATTATATTTTGGGAGCTATCGTACGCATTCATCACGCTGTCAGCTGGTGTGGGTATGTTTTAGATGACAGTTTAAATAGTGGTTTTGTTACGCTATAAATCTTTGGGCAGGAGACCTAGTCAAAGACCTGCCTAGTCGATGACTATTTGGGCGTCTGTATTTCTGTATTGTATTTATTCATCGAGTCCTCAAGCACTTGTCTGATTAGCTCATAATAAATTGAATAAACCTTAATGTTACAGTCAGAGGGTACAAATTCGTTTGTTTTTTGAGTGGGTCAGTTAATGTTGACTACAGACTGTACCTAACTTAATTAATTGATGTAGTGAGAAGTAAGATGATGTAATTATTAAATCTGCAGTCTTATTCTGTAAAAATCTCTCAGTAAAATTAGGCGAAGTGAACTTGAGATGAGGTGTCAATACCTCGCTTTATGTGAGACTAGCTATTGCCTGCGACTTCGGCCTCGTATTTTTTTCCACTGAGGTTAAGTTACGTCTTTTGTTACTGCTCCAATCTAACTAGTAGTTCCAGAGATTTGCGTGTTTAATCAAACACACTAACAAAAATCTCTTTCTCTTCATTATATTAATAGCTGACCGGCCCACGCGTTACTGAGGCTCAGGTTTGCAATCAAAAAATATTAAGACCAATAATTAAGATAAAAACTATCCTATCTTTCAAGTTGGATCAAACTGCACACGGTGTGCAAATTTGATTAAAATCGGTTAAGTAGTTTAGGAGTCCATACCGGATAAACAAAGTGACGTGTAATTTATATTATTAAAAATAATAATATACTGTAGTTAGAATACAAGTATTAAAAAATATAAAGAACTCAAAACAAGGTCATCACCCACTGTCATTATTACCCAACTTGTCAACAGCCTCCAAAGAAAAGGACAAAGATAAAAATTTGACCGTACTAATGCGTTTCTCTCTTTCATAGATTATGGGAGCTAATTATTCGAATGGAATATTAATTAAGAACTGTTTTATTAAAAGTAATTAGGAAGCTAATTATTATTCGACAGTTATCGCGCTTATTAATTATGCTGACGGGTATCCGTTGCTGTTTGTTTTGTTTTGTATGCGTCTTTTGTATGTTTGGGAGTCTTATTCAAAACCATTATTCATACCTACATTGTTTTCGTATTGTAGGCATGTTATCAAGTAAAGTAAATTCGTACTTTCATCGTAACTACGTTTAATTTTGAAGTTATTTCTACAACTGATTGTTGAATTTAATTAAAATGATTTTTTCAAAAGTATGTCTGAGAGTCTGAGTGTCGTGATGTGTGGAGGTGGGTTTGATACCGGACAATTACCAATGTGACTTTTACAAACAGATGTGCTTTCTAAGTTTATCTTGGACATCACTGACATCAATAAAGAAAAATATCGTGAGTAAACCTGGAATCGACAATCCACCTAAAGCAAGCGTGGTGATCAATGCTTTCTATGTGCCTTCTCTTAAGAAAAGATCTTTGCCTTGGAGTATATAAATAAATAAATATTTTGGGACAACTCACACACGGCTATCTGATCCCAAGCTAAGCAGAGCTTGTGTTATGGTAACCAGACAACTGATATACATACTTATATAATTTATAAATATATACATATTGTAGATAAATCACACCCAGACACAGAACTAACAATCATGCTCATCACACAAAGTTTGTCCTGGGTGGAAATCGAACACACGACCTCCGGCTTAGCAGTAAGGGCCGCTAAACACTAGACAACAGGCACGTCAACGTCAGTAGGATAATAAGATACTGGTATTATTATTATTTTTAGTCCTAAACTCCTCGATCCTGGACCTTTCGAAGGATTAGGAGAGCACTTAGGCAACTTTAGGAGAAATGAGCCACAATTTTTTTTCAAACCAACTGGAAACCAAAATATCGAACACATTACTACATCACTCGGAAAAAAACAATAAAACTAAATCTATTTTCGTACATAACAACCGTAAAAGAAATAAAATTTCACCAGCATTCAGTACAAAAGACCGTTTAATCCTTTTACTGTCAACATTACTTGAATATCGAGAAATAGGCGAGTAAATACGGCTTCTGAGCCTCTCAGTCGTATCCTTTTCCAATACTCGATTGAAATTATAAGCTCCAGTCGGGGAAGATACGACACTTTCGAGCCAATAGATATTTTTATACGTCATTGTCGAGATATGAAGGTTTGGAAGCTACCGACTTACGCAAGTAATATCTATTTGGGGATATATTGATCGAATAATTTATGAGATAGAATTTATTTCTTTTTTTTTTCATCTTTTGTAAATAAGAAGAAGTAAACGGAAATGTCTATTAGTTTAATGGTGGTCTACGTTGGTATCAGTCAGATTTGTGACTCAAATAGGTTTAGTCGTGCCCAAATGAACTAACACACGTCACATCAATTGTATTGATTTTAGCTGTAATTAACACTGATTTATTTAACTTGTTCGAAGCAAAAGTTTTTTGTGTACACTCATGTGTTACTGCTTGATACACAAAATTAAATAATAAGTTTGACGTAGTATTTTCAACCGACTTCAAAAAGGAGGAGGTTCTCAATTCGGCCCCTTTTTTTTGTATGTATGTTACCCGATTACTCCGCCAATTATGAATAGATTTAGATGATTCTTTTTTAGTTTGAAAGAGTAAACTTCCCAATAGGTCCCAAAGAAATGTTGTCATGATCTGATGATGAACTTCGGAGATATGGAACAGAACTCCTCATAGGATCACAGCGCATTGAAATCGCCAATCAACCTAGCAAGTGTGGTGATCAATGGTTCTCTCTTATGTAAATGAGAAGAGACATCCTGCAGTGCTACAATAATAGCATGATTTTTTAATGATTTATGAGAAACAGCGAAAAGGTATTTTTACAGTAAAAGCATTCACTCCTTAAAAAACAAATGAAGAAAGACATAATTCCATACCAAAGCAAGGACGCGCCATTTTTATTTTAATAATTCAAAACAAAATGTCATTTCCACAACAAACGCTAGAAAAAAAAAATTAGGATACGTCTTCAAAACTCCTTTTTTATAAAACGCCATTTTGTTTTCCTTATTCCAAGCAATCTAATCTTCTTCTTCTAAATATACAAAAGCGAAAGTTCACTCATTCATTCACTCATTTATCACCAAATATCAGAAACCGCTTGATGTAAAAAGATAAAATTTTACAGGGAGGCAGTTTATAGTTAGCAGACGTCCGGTAAGAACGCATTTTTCAAAATTCATCCCCTAAGTTAATGAAACGGGGGCTTACAGGGGTCCAAAATTTGTATGGACAAACAAGATTAGATCGCCAATAACCGAAATCTACGCGGACGAAGTCGCGGGCATAAAATAACTATACCAGCCAGTCGTCTGTAAAATGTAAGAAAAATAAAGGAAAATAACATGTTCATTCATTCATAAATGAATGTAATTACATCGTGTCCTAGTGAATGAACTTAAGGAACTTATTGTAATGAATTTTAATGTCATGCGGTCCTTATGCAAATCTTGTTCCCATTCCATTCGGTATTTTAATACTTAGATGTTATTATTCAATGAATAATACAGTTAATTTGTTTTTGTTGCGTTCTTTGTGGATGATATCATTCTTTAGGGGTTACTTGTATGTTTATATGGGCCTATTAATAATACCAGCCCTATTATTCCATTGCAGGGCAAAGTTCCTTTTACTTTAATTATAAGTCTGGGTTTGCTTAAATGTTTTTCTTTACCAATGTCAGTGATGTCAAAAAACTTAGTACTTAGTAATATAAAAGAAATTTGCTATTGCCCGGTATTAAACCTGCAAACTCATGTAAGAAGTTGGCGCCTTAACCACTGGACCATCATTACATTCAAAAACACGAAACTCAATTCAAATTATAACGTAACCTAAGAATTTTACTGTTTTTATTTTTTTATTACATGACTGCCCCAAAAAAGGAGTGTTAAGTGTTCAGGCTTAATATATGTATGTATGTGAGTTTTTACACGACTGCCCCAAAAAAAGGAGTGTTATGTGTTCAGGGTCACGAGTAAAAAAAGTACAAATATGAGAAATTTTTTCAGTGTGTTTTTTATTTTTTTTTATTATTGTTGCTTGTTACTGATATCCTTTTTTTTTTTAGGTGGTAAAAATCATCAAATGACTCCTACAGCCCTGGGTGGGGCGGAGGGGACTGTCAGACTTTTACTGACTAAAAAACCACCCTTTTCCTTCTGTTGCCCTTTACGTTCCGGGGCCACGGTATTCTGAAAATTGATTTGTTTTTTTTTTTTTAAATTAAATACACGATAATCTTCTAAGTCTAACTTCTCTAGCAAAATTCGATTTATGTCTCTAAATTCTTCAAATAAGCGTAAATTAACAAGTTTCCAGAAAATCGAAAAGCCGTAACAGACTGCTACCTAATTCCTAAACTGACTACATTTCCAGCAAGGTCACACCTCGCCATTTTTTTTTCCGCCATTTTCTTTATAATCCAGGTCACGCGCACCATATTGATAAGTTGTCGCAACGTGCTCCCGATATTTGCATGGCCCGACTTCGATTAGTGCCTACTCTTGCTCCTTGTTCCCTCACATATGGAGTTGAAGAGTTCTTTTAAGTTTTTTTTTTTCGCCGTGAATTTTTGGCGTGAGAATGTTGGGTTCAATGCGTATTGGAAGTGTGTAGGCGTTATTTCTTTTATAAGTTTTGGGACTGTATTTTAGTATGGTGTTTTTTGAGTTAGGAATTTTTTAGATTCTCTGCCGATGTATTTATTGTTAATCAGTTAAGTACTTTTCATTAAGAACATACATAACATCACGCCTGTAATCCCCGAAGGGTTAGGCAGAGGTATACCCATTAGTACACCCACATTTCGCCAGTTATGTTTTTAGTTTCATGTAATAGGGGGCGAGCCTATTGCCATCAACCGGGCACAAATCCAGACTCCGAGGCTGCTACTGAGAAATTCCTGATGGAAAAACCCAACAACACTTTGCGCGACCTGGGAATTGAACCCAAGACCTCATGCACAGCCGTCGCGCTTGCGACCACTAGACCAACGAGGCAGTCTTTAAGAAGTTTATAGAAATTTATAAGAAGTGTTATTTATTTTTTTGTTAATACCTGCGATGTTGCTTTATTTAGTTTTAAGCACTATATAACATCTTTATACAAACTATGTTAGGCAAATAAATTATATGAAATTTTATATTTAATGCGCCTTTATTGAAGTGTAGATGAATAAGTACCAGCATCTACTTATTTGTGAGCTTTGAGCATTAAACCAAAGCAAATGGTTTCGTACATGAGTTGTAAAAAGACACTTAAGAAAGCCGAAAGTTAGCTACGCAATTACCTAGATGTTTTTTCAACATGAGCGCAATTTTTTTTCGACCATGCCTACCTGGGAACCTTGTGGTAAAGTTCAAATAATACATAAACATAACATCACGCATATAATCCCCGAAGGGTTAGGCAGAGGTGAACCCATTAGTACACCCACATTTCGCCATTTATGTTTTTAGTCCCATGTAATAGGGGGCGAGCCTATTGCCATCAACCGGGCACAAATCCAGACTCCGAGGCTGCTACTGAGAAATTCCTGATGGAAAAACCCGATAACACTTTGCCCGACCAGTCAATCGCACCCAAGAACTCATGCACAGCAGTCGCGCTTGCGACCACTAGACCAACGAGGCAGACAAAAGTCAGTAAATATTTTGTCCCAAAAAAAGATTTTCCTTTACACACTGACACTGATTAGTTTCAAACATAATTACGTAGTTGATGCATCATTCAAGTGTCAACATGTTACTTAGCTAAAACGACTTCCAATCTAACACCTAACATCGAAATTACCTAACACAGGTACCTCGGTATCTAATAACCGATATTAACATCAATCACTTCTATAAATTAGCGTCTTCATGTGACATTACGCTTAACATCCCCTCTCTCGTTTTAACGCTATGGTAATGAAAGAGATAGAGGTATCTTGCAGGTGTGTTTGGCTTGAAGACTAGAGATGATTAAGGTGTGACATTTTACGGGTCGTCTTGTGTTATTGATTGAAAGCAAGGATGTGAATCGTTAGTTGGTAATTAGAAAGTAGGTTGTGTTTGCAGTTGGGGTGACTTACTCGTAAGTAAATATTTACATGTTATTTAATTATTATAACTTTTTTTGTAGGTTTTAACAACTGCTGACCATGGAGTCCTGGTCGATTCTCAAGTTAGACACAATGTTATATAGGTCAGGTAAGGCGTCCAGCATCTGGAGTTTATGAAGAAACTCAATAAATCAAATTGTTATCCTATTTTAATCGGCAAAAAAACATTCTTCTCCAGAACAACGTAGACAAGAAAAATTTAAGTTATTTGACTATTGAAAAATCAGCCCTAAGTCTATTAAAACAACGGATAAACAATTTCGTACATCATTTGCAAGAACATCAGTCTTGCTTAGTCTGTAGACTTACGTGGTTGCCAAAGCCTTTATCCTCAGACAGAATGACAGTTGAAGCTCCAAATCCCGCAGATAGGCTCCGAACGGCCCTAGAGATAAAGTTTTTAAGGTACCGCCTAAAATACGTCTTTAGTTGTATTTGAATGATGTATAAACCGTGTGTGTGTCGCTGAAGAAATGCTGAAGGGATTTCAAAAGCTTTTGTAGCAATCATGATTCGAGTTTTTGCAAGAGAGGGTTTATCGTATTTGTCTCTAGAGAATTAGGTTGTGAAAACTTTGTGAGGATGTTTTTTTAAAAGCTTGCATTAGGAACTGTTAAGACTCTGGTTGGTTAGGCAACCTTATATTAATATTATTAAGGGAAAACATAAACACTGTGGTTTTTTTTAATGAATCACGTTGATTGCAGATTTTTTAAATGCATAAGACGACGCCCATTGTCTTCGCATTAAAATATAGACAGATAAAATAATGTACCATTTTATGCACTCTAGTTTATAGAGTGGACTTCTTCTTTATTATTCAAAAGACAATATTTTATAAAACGACCAGCATTAAAACCTAACCTAACCCAACGAACTCATAAACCATATAATAAAAATGAAATGTTTATTTTAAATTTAGAACTGACACCGCCATGACAGCTGGCTGGCCGCCATTACTGTTGAAAAAGCGCGCGGAACAGCAAATGAAGCGTTGAAAACGATTCAACAATGTTTTACAATATAATATTATGTTTTTATAACAATTATGTTACGTGTGTTTAGTTACGGACTGTTAATTTGTTTGTTAGGCTACCGTCGTGTATCGGTAACTAATAAATTGAGCATGAAATAGATTAGGGTGTGTTCAAAGGTAATGGATGACGTAAGCGCGGGGCCGATCGTTCGGAGCGACATTTTGGGATCGGAAAGTGTTCATAAAATGAGATAAATTTTGATATTTTTTCTTCATTTTTATCTTTTATTGTTATTCTACTGTTAGTAACATTTTTTTTAACTTAAGCACTTAGGCTTTAAACATTCGGCACTTAATTAGATGTGAATGTACCCATAAAAATACTTATTTTCCTATGGTAATAAAAACTAAATATATTTAAAATATAATATGATAAATATGCTACCTATCTACAACATAAGTCTTCACTTTTTTGTTTCCCCTTTCCTATTCCAGTTCCCTTGAACCGAAGCGGCATCTCAACAATTTCTTTTAAAAACCCTTATAGCAAGTTAAACACGCTAAGAGCATTCACATTATTTCAAACATTCACTCGTATATTTGAAGCCGTATACCGTCAGCTGTGTTTGGAAACACCTTTAAAAGCTAAACCCCATGGCCGCCGATGTTTACCCTCACCTAGCACGTGTTAATACAAAAAACCTATAAAAAAATCGAACAAGAAAAAACGAGTCGGACTCGCACGCGAAGGGTTCCGTACTACCGTACCAATATTTAAAACGGTGTACAAAAAAAAACCTAGTGGTCTAGTAGCCGTAAAACGCGACTGCTGAGCAAGAGGTCTTGGATGCCCAGGTCGGGTAAAGTGTTATTGAGTTTTTTATTATGAAATTCTCAGTAGCAGCCTCGGAGTCTGGATTTGTCGGTCGATGGCAATAGGCTCGCCGCCCATTACATAGGGCCTCGACATAACTGTCGGAACGAGTTATGTTATGTTATCAATATGTTCCGAAAAAACACATTGTACGGACACCCCCTTAAATTTTTATTTTATTTGTCACTAGCTTTCGCCCGCGGCTTCGCTCGCAAATTAATTTAAAATTCGAAAGACATGTGGCGCCATCTATCGTCATAAGAACGTTATTGTGATTGCTCTCGGGAACGGTACTTTTTTTCGGGATGAAAGGTACCCTATGTTCGTTTCTGTACACCTGACATTGTATATGCAAAATTTCAGGATGATCGGTTCAGCGGATTAGGCGTAAAATGGTAACAAACAAACAAACAAACTTACTTTCGCATTTATAATATTAGTTAGGATTATAGCGATTATTTACATACTCTGTAAAAATTTCAAGTGTCTAACTATTTCGACATAAAAGATACAGTCCTGTAGCAGACGGACAGTCGGAGCTCAAACTGCGCAGTCTTACAGGGTTCCTTATGACGGCACTTTTTGGATACGAAACCCTAAAAATAGAAAAAAAATAAAGTCATGATCTCTCGTGACGGTAAATTTGAAGTCTCTGTTATGGTTTTAATGTTGTTTCTTGAGCACCTGCCGTTAGACGGTTGGCATCGATAAAAATTGTAATAAAATGTTTTATTTTTTAAGAATTAACGATTGTTAAAAAAACATTAGTATCTCTATAGGTAGCCGTGTGTTACACGGTTGCGTACCCGCAGGTTTTCTGTTCTTTTTCAACTGTTTCCTGTATTTAATTTATAGTTGGTACGCATTTTTTATTGAAGTCTATGCATTCAATAAAACATATTTTTTTCTGTGATGTTTGTTTTTGAGCCCATCTGTTGTGTTTGCATTTAGTTAAATAAAATCTACTATGTGAAATGTTTGCTATAATAATTGTTGTGGGCATTTTTCTATTTATTTTATACTAGCGAACCAAAACCG
This sequence comes from Hoplodrina ambigua, assembly GCA_949774945.1. NCBI lineage: Eukaryota > Metazoa > Arthropoda > Insecta > Lepidoptera > Noctuidae > Hoplodrina > Hoplodrina ambigua. The sequence goes on along the minus strand of OX458969.1, from coordinate 2,027,939 downwards.
ACTTTTCGAAAAATAATCCTTCATAATGAACTTATCCGGGAATTTATTAACACAACAAATAAATAATCACTCAAATCGGTTTAACTGTTTTCGAGTTTTGCGCATAGCAACACCAGCCATTCGTTTTTATTTATTTATTTATGCATAGATATTGCCGATTAATTATTAATAAAAAACTACTGATCCATACAAAGGTGTAACATCTATACAGTTGTTTTTAAAAGAAAGAAAGAAAAAGATTTATTTGACACAGACCACCTGCACACAAAAATAACAAAAACAAAAAAGCAATCAAAAAAACCAAATTAAGAAAAAAAAAGAACACATCTCTGTGGTGTCTAGAAATCATGACTCCATGGTTAAAGTTTAGTTATGATGTCCCTGCCATAACGTTTATTAAGTATTTTGCTACTATCAGTGCTATGTAGGATCTAAAATGAAAAAAAAAAAACCTATTTCATATTGTTCATGTTTTCCATTCCCACGGTAAACAGTTGATATCGACACCAGGGGCATATATAGCACTTAGGACTTGCTTATCAACATTGTATTAAGTTACGAGATTGCAATCACGAATAACATTTAGTATGGCAGCTGGGTTACCATTTTCTATTTTACTGTAAAACTGGTGTAAAAACTCTTAACGAAGTTGAAAGTTACTCTTCTTCCCATCATTGGGATCATTTTTTTTTTCTAGGCTATACTTGGAAACCGTTCGGTTACGGAGATATCGAAGGACAAAGTATGAATACTGACTTTTTTAATCATGAAAATTAGTTTTCTTTTTCAATATCAAAGCCAGAGTCTGATCATTAATTTTAATTAAGCAATTATAAGGCACTTTTAATCGTCATATTATACAAGAAAAAAAAAAGAATTCAATCTAGTTGCCCCTTCCAAAAGGTTGTTTCGTATGGAGAAGAATAGGCAAGAAACTCCATACATACTCTTTTAAAATGAATGTTTTACAATATTTGTATACAGAATCATACAGTATTACACGTGAATGCAATGTACCTTACGACGATTAAAAACGACTATTATAATACGTAAAAAAATGTATAATAAGTTAATAAATATCAACTATGCGCTCTTACCATACTTTGCCAGTTACACTGCGCACATAAACAAAATAGTAATTACTTACAGCTGTTAAACAAAAACAGTACGCTTGAACTTTAATTACGACAACCATATCAATTATTCAATAGCTTAATTCTAAGCTCATAAAAACGGTCGAAATTAAGCAAGCCACTCATTCTTGATGGTTGAACAATTAAACAGTACTATACCTAAGTCATAAAATTCCCGCATGGTATGGTGGACTGAAATATTTAGGGTCCTTCGTTTTATTAGGATCCCAAGTAAAAGATTATCAGAGAACATTTTCGAGAGTTAAAAAAGTTTCTAAAGTTTATCTTGGACATCATCGGTGAAGGAAAACATCGTGAGGAAACCTGTAGGCTTACTCTTGAACAAAATCGAGAATGAGATTGGAATCGAGTGCATGTTTGACTACAGCGATTGACATGAGGGTGCCATACAAATGAAAACGTAAATTACCAAATTTTAAATAACTCTAACGTTAATTTTATAAATAAATGTCTTCCTATATTTATTGGAATTGAAACTGGATCGGATGTACATGTAATGTCGATTCCAATCTCATTCTCGATTTTGTTCAAGAGTAAGCCTACTGGACTTACTGTTCCACTCAAACCATGTCAGAAGCCCTTGAGGCGGTTAAGAAATTCTGACACTAGGGTGTGTAGGGTCATAAGATCTTAATGCCCACACGATAAAGAAGAAAGACTTTTTAGACCTATGTATCTTGCTTAAGAAGTTTTATTGAAATCGGTTCATTCATTTTGAAATATAAGATCTTGAAAGTTTTTATGAAATGCGTAAACGCTCTCAACATTTTATTAGAGAAACTGATAGGTGTATTATATTTTAACATAACATAAGATCACGCCTCTAATTCCCGGAAGGGTTAGGCAGAGGTTTACCCATGAGAACACCCACATTTCGCCAGTTATGTTTAAGACCCATGTAATAGGGAGCGAGCCTATTGCCATTAAGTATTATTATTATATTTTATGCTAAAATAATATTTGAAAACTAAAAGCTTTCCTACTATTAAAGTCTCCACACACAGCATTATCTCTACAAGAGTTTATCTCATAAGTGTATGGTAGTAGCCACTTGAAGCCACAGATTGCAACTTCAGTTTTTTGTGGTCCAGAGATTAGAATAGATAATTATTTTAACAAACTAGAATGTTAAACTTGAAATGGTGAAGATTGACATTTTAAATTCTTAAAAAAAACCTGTTCCTACAGACATTCATAAAAATAATCTAACCTCAAGTCAAGGTTATAAATGAATAATATTATGTCATAGTGTATTTTTATTAAGTCTATACTTAATCTTCACAAATATTATAAAGAGGAAAAATTTGTATTTTTGTTTGTTTGTTTGTAATGGATAAACTCAAAAACTACTGAACCGATTTTAAAAATTCTTTTACCATTAGAAAGCTACATTATCTGCGAGTAACATAGGCTATATTTCATTTTATTTTTGCTCGGACGAAGTCGCGGGAAAAAGCTAGTATTATAATAAAGCTAAAGAGTTTTTTTACATTTTTGTTTAAACGCGCTAATCTTTGGAACTACCAGTCGGTTTACAAAAAATATATTTGTATACGATAGCCAGATCCATGAGGAATAGTATAGGCTATAAAACATCACGCTATAACATATGGGAGCAGAGTAATAACCAAAGAAGTAACTTAAAGCGGGTGACAAAAAAACCGGACTAAGTTGCTGCCAGAATCTAGTTTCTTAATAAACTGCTCAGGCTATTTATCTTTAAGTAATTAACTTTTTCATTCAAGCCCATAAAAATTTCACACAAAAAGCCAATAAAAATCTATTTCAAATGTTTATTCATAATGAATAAACAAATTCTTTCGAGGCTCATAATAATTTGCATAACAGTTGACCAACACTGGCCTTCGCAAGTATTTAATGTTTACCAAGTTTTAGTTAATGCTGTCAAGTTTGTAAGCCTCAAATACTTGACGATCGGCAAAACTTTCTTTTGTCTATCTTTTGACCTACAATTTTGTATTAAAATCGACATTTTATCGACACTTTATTTATTCCTTGTTTCGTTTAATTTCGATAAAGTAACAACGCAAAGATTTTCATTTATTTGTGTTTATTATTTTTTTGCATAAATAATGGTCCTAACGACGCAGAGAATTTTAGTATAAGGACCAGAGAACTTATGTAAACGAAGCAAGTCTTTAAATATAATACATGTTAATAGTTTAACGTTAAAAACGTTTCGTTTTAAGATATCGAACCAATAGTACTATCAAGTAGGATAGATAATCTTTAGCTAATGGAACCTCAGAAACCGGGCCGTATTATTAAAATAAAGCCGTCTCTATAGTCACATCTTACATGAAACGTACTATCTCTTTTTAAGACGAATACAATAAAAACGAATCAATATACCTAATAGTGCTTTTATAATAAAATGAAGAAATATTACATTATTGTAACATAACTTACCATCACGCCTGTAATTCCCGAAGGGTTAGGCAGAGGTGTACGCATTAGCACACAAGTCCCACGTAATGGGGGCGAGCCTATTACCATCAACCGGGCACAAACCTAGACTCGAGTACTACAGTCTCAAAACAGTACTATTATTACTAAAGTTTACCTTAAAAATATCAATAGAATTGTTTATCAGTAAAAACTCCAATAATTTGATACATAACCTATCTCACTGTGTGAGGAACATGTTGTTCATATTCGCTCGTTAATTTTTTATACCCACGTTATTGCTATAATGAAGCTAATAATAGACTGAAGAGAAACCGTCGGTTGTAATAAGTTGGGGGAATGAGTAAGGGCTTATAAAGCATGCGTTTAATTTCCAATGATTTTTTATAAAACGTCGTATGTCGTGAATAGAGACTTGTCATAGCTATATAGAGGAGGGGAAGAAAGACCTCAAACAACACGGAAGACGAAGGTCCAAAAGGACTTGAGGAAGATGGGACTTATCGAAGATGGCGCACAAGATAAATGGCGCCGCAAGATTGGGAAAGCCGACCCCGCGCAAAGGGAAAAGGCGACGCCAAAGAAGAAGAGAAGAATTTAAAAAAGCATGATGAAAAAATACAGCGTAGTCCTCATATATTCCCGATTCGATTAAAGACGGCGTATAATTGTGCAAAGTGCACGAGTAATCAGTTCTTTGTACAGTTTGTGCATGCATATTCCGTCGGTATCGATATTTATACAAACGTGATAATGTGCATTGCTCAGACATTTTTATTCGATTCAATGAATAAAATAGAAAAAGGATTTCATCGATATAAAAATTATAATAGACTAGCTGTTGCCCGAGACTTTGTCCGCGCAAAAATAAAATAAAATATAGACTATGTTACTCGCAGATACCTAATTTAGCTTTTTAATGGTGAAAGAAGTTGTAAAATCGGTCCAGTAGTTTTTGAGTTTATCTATTACAAACAAACAAACAAACAAAAATACAAATTTTTGCTGTTTATAATATTAGTGTAGATAAATCTAATAATTTTTGTCCGAGTAATGTTGGATATCTCTTAGATCTTGATGTCTTCATCCAAACTAGTTAAATACATATCATGGCTTTCATATTTAATTATGTTTTTATGTTACTGAATTGGAAACATTCGGACTGCATATCTGATAGTAAACTGTCACCGACGCTAATGGACATCAAATATGCCATAAGCATCTCAGATACCTTACCATGGTAGACACAAAGCTAAAATGTCCTAGGTGTCTCTAAAACCTACACCGTCGGGTGTTAGTAAGTCTTTCAGTCTTCAAAAAATACTAGAGATTAGCTTTAGTGTTTTAATAATATTACTGCGTTACATCTTACTACTTTCTTAACTAATATTATAAATGCGAAAGTAAGTTTGTTTGTTCGTTTGTTACCATTTTACGCCTAAGCCACTGAACCGATCATCCTGAAATTTTGCAAATACGTTGCCAGGTGTACAGCAACGAAACTAGGGTACCTTTTATCCCGAAAAAAGGTACTGTTTCCGAGGGAAAACACAATAACGTTCTTATGATCATAGATGGCGCCACGTGTCGTTTCGAAACCAAATTATTGAAACGACAGGACATGGGTAATTTTTTCCGCGACTTCGTCTGTGCCCGCGATAACCGAGATTGACGCGGACGAAGTCGCGGGCAAAAGCTAGTTATGAATTAAATGCGAAAAGGATGGATGGATGACTCAATAATACCAGTACGGCTGAACTAGGTGGAATTTTGCACAGAGATAGATTATAGTCTGTAATAACACATAGGCTTCTTTTATCCCGTAAAAAATGTAGGTACGTTTCTCGTGGGATAATATATCAACTATGATGCAAGGAATTTGATAATTAATATAATGTATTAGTGCATTGCAGTACTACGCATCAATACCCAAAAATATTTTTCTACTATCATTTCAAGCATCTGCGATCTACTAAGCTCAATATTTCAAGTTCAATATGTTCTTCAACTTCAAACTCAACTATGCTAGATCCACTGAAGTCCGATTCAGTAATATTTCATCCTATATCCCCAGGGAGGCTGCAGAGTTTGGAAGTTGCTTTAAGTTTCTTCCGAGATACTCTGATGTTCAATGTCATCGTCTTCAACTCATCTGTTTTGAATCGGTAGACTATAAATAGTTACGTAAATAGTCTACAATGTACTCGTATTTATTTTTAGTGACTTTAACGTATTTAAAAGGTAAAGAAAACGTGTTCTTTGTTATTTTAGTACATTTTTCTTCTTTCAGTCTTCTAAACTAATATTAGTATGAGAAAAGATTTGTATTTTTGCTTGTAATGGATAAATTCAAAAAATTACTTAATTTACTTTTAAAAATCTTTCAACTATGGAGAGTTACGTTATCAGAGAGTAACGTAGGCTATAATTTATTTGTAAGAATTTTACGCGGGCGAAGTAAACGGCCTGTTGGTCTAGTGGTTAGCGGCCCTGACTGCTAAGCCGGAGGTCGGGGTTAGATTCCCACCCAGAACAAACTTTGTGTGATGAGCATGATTGTTAGTTCTGTGTCTGGGTGTGATTTATCTATAATATGTATGTATTTATAAATTATATAAGTATATATATCAGTTGTCTGGTTACCATAACACAAGCTCTGCTTAGCTTGGGATCAGATAGCCGTGTGTGAGTTGTCCCAAGAAAAAAAAAAAAATTCCACCATTGTCATCCAAATACATTTTTACAAAGTCGAATCATCAAATAACGTAAAAAATTATTCATACCAATTACTTATATGTATATGTACAACTACCTACAAACGCCTTGACTAATTATAATTTATTCGGTCCTCCGTAATTTGGCAGTAAAGTGTGAAGCTTAGAAGGTGAAATGTGCTAATTTAACCACACGCAAAGCCTAACAGAGGTTGTGACTTTAGAACTTAAATAGGCATAACCTTGGTCTCATATTACGAGAGCAGAACTTAGTGTTCATTTGGATATTTAAACAAAAGATTAAAAGGAACAGCATTTGTTTGGATAGCGGTATTTTAAGTAAACATATTTGACGTTTTTAGGATAGAAACATTGTAACTATTAGCAAACGTTTTCTTGATGTTATGTTGACAATTTAAAAATGCTATCTTAGATCATCGTTTGACGCCGAGGAGCGTAGAGGATTAACTTATTAACGAAAAATAGCAAGACATAGAAGACCTACTTATTTTTGTATCATCTAACACTACGGTAAATCTACTTATGTTTACAAATAAAGCATCTGATTCTGCTTCTAATTCTAAAGAACGAATAATTGGAAACATTGTATTGGACTTACATTTATATTGACCTAAGATGACCTGTTAAAACAGTTTCCGCATGGAGCTCAGCAGGTTATCTTAGAGCAACGATTGGTTAAAATATATTTCGTAACGTCCGCAATAACACTGATTTGTATAAGTCAATAAAAATACCAGCCTATTATTGTCTCACAGCAGGGAAAAGGCGTCTTCTCAGATAGAGAAGACATGAGCATTGATCGGATTGGTGATCAATGCTCATGCCTTAGAGGAGCTTACGAGGAGAAATACGTTATAACCACTGTGCTATCACTAAACTTTGGAAGTACATGTTTATGAGTTGAAAAAGACACATTAGTATTTGCCCAATATGAAACCCGCAACTTCATGTACGAGATGAATATGCCTCAAGCCCTCAATCAATCCGATACTGTAGAAGTCAATGAAGTCAATGATAGTTTTTTTCTTTCATTAACAAACTAGAATCTGATTAACAGAATAATCCTAAAACGTCTTTAGTTTAATCATGATAGTTGAGCCACTGGATGAGTGAAAATTGTAAATGCAATATAAACTTAGATTCAAGATAAACCTTGTTAAGTCAACGTCTGTTTGAAACGTCAACTTTAAACTTAAAACTAACGTAAACATTTTAGTAACTTTGATACTAGTCAAATTAATACGGAGTGCACTCAAAAACTTGAGTCATTGTCTTATTAATGGATAGAGCGGCAGTTTTATCTTATCAACTTATCTTTTGTAATGATAGTTTCAGTTTTAAACGTAATTAGGATTCCAAGTTAGCAGGTTCCAACTTAGTATTAGCAAAATCAGCGGTTTCTTTACGACATAAGTTTTTAATGGTTTTATAGTTCTTAGAATCACCTTCAACGTATTAAAGCAAGAATACATTTAACTAATATAATTTTACTGACAAACGGCTACTGTTTAAGTTAAATTAAGCAGATAAAGAAGCATATCCATACTAAACTAAAGATACAAATGAAATATTTGATGAACGTAATAAAACTATAAGTTTGTTAAAACAAGTAATTGAACATAAAACATGTGATATAAACACAGTAATGAAGATGTTGTGTAATCTGTACAAAGTACACGTCTCGCATATTTTATGAGAAGATGTAACACAGCCTTGAACAACTTACGTTCAAGTCTTTAGTCATTTTTATGTTTACGACAAACAGCAGTTAAGAAATGTAAAATAAACGTTATCAGCGAGGCAGAAAACACGTCCAAGACTAAGAATTATAATAATACCACCCTATATGTTCCAATGCAAGACCTCTTCTTATACAGAGAAGGCACACGAGCATTAATCATTACGCTTGCTCATGGTGGTTTGGCGATTTCAAACTTTTATTGATCATTAAGTTCATGTTTTCCTTCATCGATGTGCAATATAACTTAGAATGTACAAAGGATTAAAAAAAATAACAGAAGTAAATGCCCGGGTACCTAACGCGCTACATCATGAATGAGAGGCAGGCGCTTTAACCACTGGATCAACACACAAAAAAACAAAGTCAAGTCCAAGACAAAACAAAATAATTCCCTATACCGAAACCAAAACCCACACAAGTTTAATATATCAAAGTATATTTGGTTTTATTATACTTGGATATCATTTTTATGGCTTCATAAGAATGTTTGCCAAATAAAATGTGAACGGGAGTATCATTACACGGAAGTTCTTTCTCATTTCTAAATCGTACCACATCAAGTTTCCATAGAAATCTAAAATTAACGTTAATCGACCTGCTATTGGATTGAAACCATTCAGAATGTTTGTCTAAGATGCTACGCTTGGTAGTGCTGACTCAAGTCTGACTAAGGCACTTGATAGTGATGATGATTCAGTATTCTGCAAAACAGAAAAGGTTTTGATTATAAATAGTAAAGCTACTGCAGCTGTATGAAGATGAATGTGACGTTGGCAAAAGTATAGATAGCTATATTAGTCTAATGGTACATCGTTCTTCCTTATTAGGTTTTTGAGAATTTCCACGAATCTTTTTACATTTAAATACCAGTTTTTTATGAGGATAACGTTACTTTTTTATACAAAAGGTAAGCTTTCGGTCAACTCATATTGAAAATAGAATTAATTTTGTTTCCAGTTCTCAAGAATAATAATATTAGAATCTGCTGTTTTGAATTATCCTCTTGCTTATCTTCAACCATTTGATCATATAAGCTGAACAGCATCCAATAGATGGAAATTAACCTGTTCATTGGTTTAGCATTCTAATTCTATCTTTATTCAAAATCTCTTGTAGGACAGTATTAGTAAAGTTTTCGCTAATAATATACCAAACTTTGAAATCCTTGTGAATGTCAATAGTCTTGCCAACTATTATTACCTGTGACTGCACGCCGTTAGAGGAATGTGGGCGTACAGTATAAAGACGTGAAGTTTTAAAGCGTGTTACGTATTTGTTACTCCAATGTCAAAACAAACTGCATCAAAGTTACCAGTGCTAGTTTGTTTGTCCTCTAACTAGAAATTGAATGGATTCTGCAAATGCACAAACGCGGTAATTGTGTAATTGTATTTGGGTCACTGAAGACCCGAGAAACTAGGCTGGGTTGTATGTCTAAACTATATTGCTTTTGTGTTCTGTTGCTCATTTGTTTATACAAGCATTAATTAAGCTAATAATACTAATGTTCTGATGTAACGTATTTTATCTACTAATATTTGAATGGCGTCAATTTGTGGTCTGATTTTTTGCTACTTTTTGATACTCAGATATTTTTAAGACCAGCTTAAGATGAGGTTTATTCAAATCCCAGTCAAATCTTAATTGCGTTGGCGTTGACTTGAAGAAAAAGTCAAAGCCCGCTAAATAAATCCGTAGCACTGACGTTGATCACAATGAACTCTGAAAATATCAAAGCATTTTTATTAAGAATTTCGAATATTAATTCAAAACCCTTTCTAATCCCCGTTGAGAGAAACTTTTTAGATTATAAAAATGGATTAAAAATCTAAGACCAAATGAAAATTGAAAGAACGAAAATTGTGGTCTCTGAAAACCTCGTGGTTTTTATTTTCAACCCTTATGAGCAATTTGGGTGAGCAGTGGCAGATTTAATCAAACTCGTAAAATGGCAGAACTTTTTATGTGGACGAGTGAGTTCCTTTTATTTGTTCTTTGATACCGTTTCTTTCCCAAATGTACTACTTATATTTAAGGAAATCCCTAATTCTTCTCGCCTTTAGAAATTAAATCTAATAGGCAGATTCTTCATATTACTAGCAAAGTCTGAAGGTAAGTGATTCAAAATGATTCAAAGTGGTTTTACGATAAAACTATTATTACTAGGTATGCAAGTCTTGATTTTTTGCATTAAACTGAGCATTTTTCTATAATAATATTTATTCATACAAAGCCACCGCAGTTTAAAGTTTTATTTACACAAGTGCCAAACGTGTTTGTCTTGATATTTTCTTCACACATCAAGTAGCGTTGAAATCCATTATTCATAATACCTACACACCACAATACACACATTTATAATCCCGTCTCAAACGAGACCTAAGATTACAATTGCGCAAGCGGTATGTTTACATTTATCGCGTTTCAGTTAATGAATACGCTGCCCGGTCACATTGACACTGCGTTCTTAGAAACAGTACGATAAACAAACACACGGACCAACCGGTGTACTATTACATGTGTTTACACAATATTTTCTACTAAACGTCCACACAGATAAACTCTTTTAGAGAAACGGTCCCGAATGTTTGTTTTATCAAACACACTCCACGCATCGATACTTCGACGAAAGAAATGTTATTCTTTGATTGACTAAACGTTTCATAAATACTGATAGAGATTGAGAGTTCGAATAAATAGAAAAAAGATATAGAAAAGAAATAGAAAATAATGATGTAGTAGAAAAGAAAAATAAAACTCACGAGATAAATGCTACAGTATCAAGCATCGATAAAAGTAATCACATTGCTAACGATATCGCTCTTAAAAAGAAGAAATAAAAATAAATTCCAGCAAAGTTTATCTTTGTCCAAAATCTTATTTTCTTCGTAAAGTGAAATGGCTAACGATTTAAATTACTTTAGATAAAAGAGAATGTAATTAATATGGGCACACAGAATACAAAAGAGGGGAACCTCGTAACAATTTTAAATTCTTCACGATAAATTAATGGTCATCATAATATTAGCAAATCCGTAAACATTTATGTGAGAAGTTAACTAGCTTGGATTACCAGCACTAGCCCTTCAATGGTTTGGTCTGAGCCAAAATTTTGGAATACAGAATGTATATCGTTATCTATTTCATATTCTTCTTATTGACCATTTCGATGAGCCGTCCGCGATGCAATTGACCTTCATTTGCGAAATGGAGCGCAATATCAATTCTTTCCGAGATATTTCTTTGTTGTCTTGTCTCTCAACATCATTTCATTCAGTTTACCCAAAGCAATTTTTACATTCCCTCATTTCTGTGAAATCAGTTGTATCATCGTATTTATCCTCCAGTTTATTTGCTCTATAAGTTTGAATGTTCTCTGAACCGGTCTAATCTCATTACTGTGTTCGGTTCCGTTGATTCGCGCTGATATTTACCAAAATGTACATTAGATATTAGAATGAATTCGTGTTTGTGTACCTCACCTTGACTTTATTAGTCACTCTTTGCACAAACACCTACACTATAATCTTATCTGAACATAGCTGTACGTAAGTAATAGTGTTGCTTGAATGTTTTTACCAACCTCAATTAAAAAATCCGGTTGCGAAGTACGGAGATTATGAGTTTCCAATTTTAAAAGCACATTACATCCATGTAGTTCACTTTGAGGCAACGTTACACAGGACGGTACGCTCGCTGAGCACACATAACATCACATTTTGCACTTGCCAACTAAAAACAATAAACGTTGTACTACCGACGTGTATCCAGTTAGCTAAAGCCGTATTTCCCTTTACGAGAGAACGTAACGTGAACACAGACCAGTCACAGTTTATTTTATTTTTGTTGGTTATTACGACGATTACGTGAGGAGAGGAATTCGTTGCGCGCAATACGTCCGCTCGCGACGCAGGCGGTCGACCGACTGAGGGAATGGTACGGGAGACGAGCGATGAACGAATGGCCGTCTAGCTTGAGCGAACGCATGGGGCGCATCCGAGTCGGACTGGCGTAAATCGGCGTGATCCTGCCAAACCCTCTCGTAGCCCGAAATAAGTGTTATTAATCACGCTGCTGCTGTTTTTGGTTTTATTTTGGATTAAAATCAGTCCTGCTTCGTACTTAAGTATGGTCCAGCGGCAAACGATTGGGGAAGTTTGAATTTAACTCGCTTGGCGACTTGGGTGTCTTCTTACCTGCAGTCGGCAAGCCTATTGAATATTGGAGAGAGTCATTGTTATGTTCCATTGGCGAAAGGACATCAAAGCTGTATTTATTTAAAACTGTAGTACAACTGACGTGGTTATTAACAACCATTTTAAACCCTACTATTGTGATTATATAGCTGTAATTTAGCATAAGTTGTAAACCAATGTAATAATATTTATTAATGAATGTATTTATTTGTGGCTCATATTTGATTAAAATCAGCTTATTTTCTGCACGGGTATCAAATTGAGATTTCGTCTGAAAATTGCAATTTTACACTGAAAGTTGAGAAACGATATTTGCCCGAAGCCATATTTTACGGTCGGCCTGGTTTTATGATCACGGGTTACGTAAGATTATGGGGTAAGCAGTACTGCTAGCGACGTGTTGGTATAGTAAGTAGATGAGGATAAACCGAGACAAATAGGTACTTCAAGTATATATAAAAAAAAGTTATAATAGCTATAAGGATAAAGTTGAATCTTCGAACTACTATTATTAATGCGAAGGTTTTGGATGGATGTTTGTTATTAAATCGCTTTCAACCCGTCTCTGAACGATTCTAGATAAAATTTAGCACATACAAGATATACAATTTATTATAGTCTGAAAAAACACATTAGCAATTTTTTATCCCAGAAAAATGTACGGCTCCCTCTAGATAATATATCTATAGAATTTGGCGCAGACGAAGTCGCGGGCAGAAGCTAGTAACAAATTAATAAGAATAAACATAATGATGAGTCAAATAAATTCTGGGTAACTTATAAAAAATTGAGTTTTCCATAACATTTTAGTTGTATCTTCATTACCAAATTAATCAGCTGCAGAAGAAACAAATGAAGAGTCATTAATACCTATTTGACAAAACAAATGAACATTGTAAGTACCATAAAATTATCGTGTTCAGCAATATCAGTGATACTCTTGTCTCGATTCTCGAAACAACTTGACCAAGTGAGCTGTTGTTTATTTTTCACGTTACATTTATCAATATTTGTAAGTACATCGTTTTGATGTATGGTCGTGTAAAGTAGCATCGTGATACAAAAGTGAGAAATGATCGGCTGTTAATCTTGTTCACCTTTTTTTGGTAATCGAATTTCTGTAGGTATTTTTTTTTTAAGTCTTTTGTGAATAAAGTTAACAAAAAATATTTTTTGGAATATTTTTATGAAATAGAAGTTTATTTTTGATGAGGCATGTAGGTACGAGGCTACGATATTAAAAAAGTTAGCTTTATGATACTGTATAACTACATACATAGAAAAAAAACATTTAGTCGCAGTTTAGGTAATTCCGCGGCATAAAATCTAGCCGTGCGAACCTGGACGTGCAACTAAGTGCAATATTTTAAATAAACACAATAAATTCTAGTACATTGAATGCCTATACATATATTTATCTATTTATGTATGTAAATATTATAACACATCTCAGTGATGATCCCAAAAGTCACAGTACAATCAACAAAATCGATTTTGTCGTAAGTAAAACCATCATGGAAACTAGTCTGCAGCTCAACAAAGCACATTTAACCCCCATCAATAAACTTCTGTTCATATTTTATGATTAATTTATGACTTCCATCCTTCCTCCATTGTCCCTAAAACTTTTTTGTCAACCGGATACCTTCACATCAAGATTGCGAGCGGGCGCACTCAACCAATTTTTATTATGCACGTTTCAATAAAAGGTACAGTGGCAATTTGTCACCGAGTGTGAAATGGCTTACAGATTCATCTCGGTTGGGCCACAATGCTGGAATTAAGGACGATATGGAAGTGTAGATAGAATCTGATTCGTTACTGGAAGATGGTTTTAAAAAGGAGGCACTAAATTGGTTGAGTTCGCCCTTTTGCTTGGTTTTTCCAAACAATTGAAAAAGTTAACGTTTCAACAGAACTAAAATAAAAATTGCATAAACATTTCTTTAGAATAATTTTCTTTCCATGTGTTTTAGTTATTTATAATCAGTTTAATGGTTGGCATGGTTGTTATTAAATCTTATTTAAAAGCTCGGGAGATATTATATGGAGAAAAGACTACACGCGTTCGAATTGACGAGAAGACTTTCCAACAGAATTCAAACAATAAAGCCAATACTATAACATCACGCCTGTAATCCCCGATGGGTTAGGCAGAGGTGTACCCATATTTTGTACATCTCGTCAGTTATGTTTAAGTCCCAACTAATGAGGGGCGAGCCTATTGCCATCAACCGGGCACAAATCCAGACTTCGAGGCTGCTACTGAAAAATTCTTGATTGAAAAACCTAATAACACTTGGCCCGACCTGGGAAATAAACCCAAGACTTCATGCTCAGAAGTCGCTCTTTGCTACCACTAGACCAAAGAGGTAGTCAGTCTATAGCCAATCAATACCAGTACTATTAATACACCGGCCCAGACAGAAATTCAAATTTATAAACGCCTTATGTAAAGATTGAGGTAGGTCAAGGCGAACTTGGATACCACATTGTTTGTCATCGAGCGTGAAATAGATTTCAGGTTTAATGGCCTTGAACCATGAAGCTTAAAAACTTACTTTGAATGATTTTAGTGGACATACAGACACAAAATATACTTTATTTATGTATTTAGACTTTATGCAACAAAAAGTACAAAGGCGGACTTAATGCCTTACCATACACCCATACCCACATTTCGCTAGCTATGTTTAAGTCCTATGTAATATAGGGAGAGCCTATTACCATCAACCAGGCACCAATCCAGACTCCGAGGCTGCTACTGAAATACTGGTTACTTTATGTTGCTAACCTGTTTATTATTTCAAGTGTGCCTTACAATGAAAATTATAAAGATAAAATTATAATCCGTATATTACATATAATTATTATTATATCTGTTTTATATCATAATCCATAAATGGATTGCATTGGATGGAAAACAATGCATCAGTTACCTTCTGTACTGATGCAAAGTTTTGATCCGTTATTATCAAGTAGGTAGCAATGCTATCATTTTATTAGGTCTACAGCTAAACTTTTGTCACACTCTCTGAATGATGAACGAATGAATGACAGTCATATTTGAAAGCCTCGTTTCAACTTAGCTGATGAAGTGAGTCTTCCTCATCTTTCCTTATTTTCTACTGTCTTTATCTTGATATTTCATACACGTTAGGTAATGTCTTTGATTACAGCTCAGCCCCCGTGGGTCATAGCATAATATAGCCTATTACTTTCCTAGATTTTTCGAATCGGAGCTGCACTTCCTGGCTTGAGCTCGTAAACTCTTCAGCTTTATAATATTTGTATAAATTTTTGATATTGTGTCAGATACGTTGTAACTCACCATGTCTATATGCTCTATATCTATCTATTTGGTTCCAGTTCTCCCATATACATTACCAATATCCCCACCACACTCTACGGTACTAAAATTTGTATGAGCCAGACGACTCGCGTAGACTATTATATTTTCCCAACTCCCAACAATGGTATAGCGATGGTGAGGTTTGGAATTCATCAGTGTAGTTCCGGCATCTTCCGATCGCGATTGTGTCCATGGCACCGTGAGTGATTTATAGGCCTCCATTGTTGTTCACGTCATATTATATTTACAAACACAACACATTTGCTTTTCGATATATCAAAAATGGTAGCTGGATTTTTTGATGAAATATTCCTTTTTTTTTTGTTTGTCGAAAGATCGTTTGGTCAGTAATCGCTTCACACTACCAATCCCTGTATCGAGGATTGGCGTCGGACAAATCAAATACGACTCGGGTTCTGTAGGCACTACGAACACATTTGTATTGCTTGTGTAAACAAATAATTTTATATTAAAGCTAAATAGAGAAGTAAATAACATAACTAACACTTTTGCTAATTTAAAAAAGATTTCAGACACTCGAGGCGAAAATCTCTTAAGACAAAAAATAATTATAACGAAATTAGCAAAGTTGTTTTTGGGCAGAATTTTTGTTTCTTTTAAGTCAATTTAAAAACAATCACGAAAAGAGGAGCTGCAAAATTTTGGAAGGGCCGTGCAATTATTTGCTAATGCACTTCTTTTTACATTTTTGATGACTCCGAATGAGTCACTGACAACTTACCAGCATCTGATTCACTCAACACGAATGATATTAAACGGAGATTTCACTAAGAACATGAGGAGAATTCACATAATAACGGCCAAATCAGGTTTTTGCTACTCCGGTTCACTATCCAGAGTTAATCTCAAACTGCGCGAGTGCAAGCTTTAATAGCCATAGAACTAGTAATTTTGATATGAATATTCAGTGAAGCTGAGATGAAGATAGTGCTAGCATATTTTGAGTTCTCTACTATGAGTAAGACGTCGACAATTCATGAATTGCAATTTAACCGACCACACCGTGACTAAAAGCAAACAAGAGATCTAATTCTACTAAATGACTACGTTCATCTGTTAGATGATATCTAAAAAATGAATAACAAAGGTCGCTTTGAAAAGAACCAATTATAAAGCTTTGTTGTTTCATGACAGAGAAACCATAACAGTAAATGGCAAAACATTCAAACTAACAACGTCATCCACCAGAAGACGCGATAAAAGAGAACGCTGTATCAGCATAGCCCTTTATGTTAACTTTTATATGTACCATCAAATATATATCATAACAATCTGTATCAGATCTCACATGCCCTATATCCGTAACAAGTTAATTCTCGTTCACCATAAAAACGTTCATTTTTCGCGGCACTACAAATCCCCAGGTTATCGTTCTATGGAATTATTATGCCAAACACACAACTTGAAGCGATTTGGTCTTTTACAACAATTTCTGTATGAATTTCTGGCGGCGACACTTTTATTTTGAGAGATCGTTTTGTGGGATGAGTTGTGGTGTGGTGTAAGTTATTTTCGTTTATTCGATTTTTTGACATACGGTGACTGCTTTCATGGTTCTGTGCGCGAATGGTGCCAACGGTAGGTACTCTATTACTAAGCCTACGCTGTCCGTCTGTATGTCAACGGGCTGTATCTCATGAACCGAAATAAGTAGAGAGTCGAAATTTTCACAAAGTGTGTATTACTATAACCGCCGTAATAATAAAATATAATTAGAAATTAAAGAGGTTCTCCATACAAGAAACGTTTTGTTGTGTTAAATACTTTACAGTGGTACAGAACCCTTTGTGTGTGAGTCCAACACGCACTTGGCCGGTTATTTTTTTAATTTCAACCTGCTACCTAGCTTTAAAAGTAAATCCAACTTTGAATAGAAAGAACACAGCTCAGTAGCTCCATTCCGTTTGATCGGTTTCAATATAGATGTTTTGATAAACTTTTTAAACGTTAATGAATTTTTAGTCCAAAGGGATTTTGTTTTCTAAAAAAATGGTTAGAGCTTTTTCTAGAACAAAACAACAAGTTAGATTCATTGAAAACAGAAAATTTCTAAATAAAGGTTTTACTGTTAAACGTATAAAACAATTCAATGGAACAGCCCAAAGAAAGGTTATTATAAAAATTGAAAATCAAGCTCTGTCGAACAAAGAACAATTTGCCTACATACCCATGGCCCGCATCGTACGTTTTAATGGGACATTACGGAAATGTTTAGATCAGTGGTGATAGCGAGGAAAGCGTCATACTTATATTGTGTCGTACGATTTCAATAAACGGTCTCCCTTCGAGTATAAATAATGCATGTCGAATTGTTGGGTCCCGTATACAAAGATAAAGATCAATAATAATGCTACATCTGAAAGATGCTTTTGTGTACCCACAGATCACAATGTCGTCAATTTAAACGTGATGGAAAATAAGCTTTGGCACACAAAAGATAAAAGCGATATTAGCTTACAGATTTTTTACAATAACCACTTGCTGATTGACCAAGCGACTGTTTGTAATAAATAAGTTGATTCAGAAAGCCAGTGACGTATCTAGGACAGTGGTTTTGATTATCATTAAGAGTAAACTCAGTGTTACTTGTTCAACTTTATCCGATAATGCAACTTGATTGATTTCATACGAATTAAAGGAAATTAATCTTTTAATGTTGCTCTTTAAATTACAAGTGGTTTGATCTCGTGGTATGAATTACTTACGAAATATCTCATTGCTAATTATAAGCTTGCGGAGTTAATGTGTTGTAATGAGTATGTTTGAGTAATAACGGGATGAATGATTCAGAGTAATGTATTTCTGAATGTTTAATTAGGTCAGTAAGATATGAGTGACCTTGTACTGAATGAAATTATGTGGATTATGGATTCGCTTAGTATCCACAATATACATCTTAAAAGTGATTTTGGTAAAGTATTCCTAAAGGCACACAAACTCAAAAACACAAAACTATTTTAAATAAATCATTTACAGGCACTTTTGAATTATCAAGAAGTTAGTCAGTTATAAAGTTGAAGCTAGTTCGCTTCAAAAGTAGGTTTCTATGGAGAAGGACAAGAATGAAATTCCATGAACACTCTTTCGAATCGCCCTGTCAAAATTTTACAAACTGAATTTTATCTGCTCTGATAACATATACAAATATTTTTTCAATCTGACTGGTAGCTAGTAAATCTCTTTAGCTTGAATAGCGGAAAAGATGGGAAGGGGAAGAGATAGGGCTTATTATATTAGTCTATATTTTATTTATTAATTAAATAAGGTCTTAATAAATTTCCAGTCTCCAGTGCTAAATTTTTATACCACGGAACAAATCCATTTCAAACCGACTTCCAATAGTACTCGACCGGTTTTCAGCCATCTTTTTTTACATACTCGTTCCAATTGATAAGGAGTCTTCGCTCACAGTTGCTGTAAAAGTATTTTAATCAAAGAGAACAATTTCTGTTCGCTCGTGTTATGTACTTTCTCTTTCAATTTCTTTCGGGCTAGTACGATTGCTTTTACTTGTGCTTCGAGCTAAAAAGAGGTTTGTATTGTTTTTACTTTTTCGATTACTCCTAAATCATTTTGTTGCAACAAAAAATGTAATTTGGAACGAAGCGGTGATCGATTTGCTATGCTAATTATTTTGTTGTGTTTTTATTCAGCAGGTGAAAGCGAATTTTTGGAATGTTGGTGTTTATTATTCTCGGAATTTGCAAGCTGATCAATACTTCCAATTAGAGACTCTATTTAGGGATCCATACCTAAAGGATGTCAACAAGACCCTCTTCCTAAGCCTCCGCTTTCCGTCCATCTGTCCGTCAGTGAGCTGTACCTAATGAAGGTAGATATTTGAAACGGAAATCACATCGGAGACTAGTCACACAAGGCAAATAGTGCACAATGTGTCCACAATCATAAGTCAACTCTTTATTTTCTCAATCTCATAGTTCCGATATGACGGTAATCCGACACGATCAGAGACTGATCACGCTAGGACTAACAGCTTCGTGTGATCACCGAACCATGAACTCTCACCACCAACTTCCCAACTCCAGGAAGCAATGAGATATTTCTAAAGAAAAATCTCAATAACACTTTGCCCGACCAGGGATTCGAGCTCAGGACTCGGCTGTGAATGCGTCCACGAGGCCGAAGAGGCATTTACTAACTAATAATAACTATTCATTGGCTGAGTTTTGTGGCTGCAGGCGTAAAAGGCGTGACGACCAGATATAAATCTAACAAATTGTTACTGTTTGGACCTCAGCATTGTTTTCGTCTGTTGTTTTAAGTTTAGCTTGGAGCTAGATTATTTGTTGCAGCTAAATCTTTAACCCTGTCATGTACATTAATTTGTTATTTTATACTAAGCCCGCAACCAGCGTGCTTGTATGACGAGATGTATGAACGTAGATGAGGCGAAAGGAGTATGTAAGGATCGTAGCAGGTGGCGTTCTGTGGTTTCTGCCTACCCCCATGGGAAAAGGGCGTAAGTTATGTATGTGTACCAAGCCCATAAGAGTTCAAGGAACATTTGTGTTGATTGTCAACGGTGCTGCTGTTTTAAGCAAATTTTTGGCTATGTCAATTTTTATGTATAATAATGTTTAGGCCTATATGTATGTTAAAGTTTCTTTTTTCTTATCATCATCATCTTCATGTTTTACATCTATAACATGTTTTAGATTAGATCTTGCCCGCGTTGATACATGTACTAATAAATGCTGTAACACCTAGATTATAACTGGAAACTATAATATCTCTGTCAATTATAAATCATTGATTACTATGTCTCTTTATAATTGACCATGATGGTAAATGATTGATGCTCGCCGTATTCATTCTGTACCGTTTACCGTTCAAAATTCTCGTTTACTTCACACTCTTTGTGGCAATGGTAACAATTTTCTGTAAATTGATTTGCATTTCCATTACGAAGTAGTTAATAGCTTTATTTAAACAGAATTGATAAGTAAATAAGCAATTGGGTAGGTGACACCGTTAATTAATCATTCCAAGACACAACTTCTTTAAAAACAATTTATTTTAGCTCTGAATATCCGATTAATTTTCAATGAACAGTAAAATTAGAATTTTAGTTGCTTTGTAATCAACTCGAGGTTTGGAGGTGGTCTTTCTTGGCTTAGTAATATAACCGCACGGGCCGATCCATAAGGGTAAGCTACGCTTGCTGTGGTTGGTCCGTAGATGGGTGACCATCTTTACACACCGAGACTCCTCATTTAAGCCGTTGGTCCCGGCTGACATACCTGGATCTTTGACAGTCGTTGCGGGTCGTCAGAAGCCCAAAAATTTTACAGCCAGTCTTACCAAGCTATTTGCATATACTTATAGTATATTTATAAAACGAAAGACCCTTCAAGACAATAAGCCAGACGATTTCAATCTCGCTCCCTACTTTTGAAAATTCAATATTTTTATTGCTATTTGCAGGCTACGAAGGAATAATCGTTCACGTGCACCGGATGTCAAAATCAAAGGGAACCAACCATTCAGCGACCCTTTTGAGTCAAAATCGCGGTTTAATGCCAAAACAAGACTTATTGTCGATCGACCAACTTAAAATTACACTCCCACTTAACATAACAATCTCTGCTGCTCCAGTTTAAGGTTCAAAATTGCCTGGCGCTAATTTTTGATGGATATACGAACGGTTTACATCCCGCTCATTGACGCCGCGCGGCTCTCGGACGGAACTCGTAAAATCGAAACAGAGCGCTGATATAAAAGGAAAGGCAGATGAATATCGAGATGAGAAAACCGCTATTATGCATGAGATACACCGGCTGATTGTTCGGTGAACCAGAACGATGAACATTTAACGATCTCGTGAGTAAACTTATTTTTAACAGCACTAGTCTACAGTCTCACAGCACAGTCTCTATATAATTCAAAAACTTTTATCATTTATTTATGTAATATGTATTATATGTACAATATTTACAGACTTACATACATAAACTCACGCCTTTTTCTCATGGGGGTAGGCAGAAACTACAGAACGCCACCTGCTACGATCCTTACATACTCCTTTTGCCTCATCTATGTTCATACATCTCGTCATAGAAGCACGCCGGTTACGAGCACCTGACCTTTCTGAAGGACCTCACCAGTAATGTCAGTGTGGGTCTTCCTAGGGCGACCTCTCCCGGCGTTGCCACTCACCTCTGCCATATAAATACCTTTTGTCAATCGTCTTTCACTCATCCTCTCAACATGACCGAACCATCTAAGCATACCCTTTTCTATATTTGTCACTACATCTTCTTTTAATCCACCATGGTCCCGTTACAGACTTAATTATATAACAACAATCAGCAATCAATGGCAATGCTTAGCCTCTGGCCAAGGTTATAGCCAGCCATTGGAAAATTCAAAATAAGAATAAGCTACATCGACGTTGATCCTATATCGATAAGGCGTTCCACAAACGAAGCAACTTGGTTCTCCGGGTAGCGGCAACAGGCAACTTTCAACTATGTAGCTATGTGTGACAACGTTCATACAATTTATTTTTGACGACACGATTGGCTCATTGGCCAAACGATTGACTGCCGCGGATTCGATTGCCTCACGGAACAAATATTTGTATGGCCAACAGCTAGTTTCTGGTCTGGCTGTATTTGTTTGTGAGTTTATAATATGTTTGTAAACGCACCCACAATACAGGAGAAATTCCTAGTGAGAGGCAACTTCTTTTTATATTGAAATGATAAATTTTCACAGACGTGGCAGTTGCTCACAGCTAATTCAAACTTTGAAAAAGTTGACAGTTGCGTCAACTAAAATTGCTCCGTCTGCGGAGGGCCTAAAGCATAATATGGAAATCGTCTCCTTATCGATTCCAGGGTTTAACTTCACTGATACTGTTTATCAAAGCAAGACAGTATATTTATCGGAATGATGTCATGCTACCATTCTAATCTGAATCTAGTTAAACTAACGGTGAATTGACTATCGTAGCTCAATAGACCTACTTCTGTTATGTTTCACCTTATAGTAAGACTAACTAATGCTCGCGAATTCGTTCGCGTGAATGTATCACGGGGTTTTAAATTTTTTTTTTCGTTATACTCAATTTCATTTTTAAAATAGGCCACGTTACTCTTTATAATATCTGCTATAGGTATGCCAGAGGAAGTCGTGATGAATAATCCAGAATTAGTTCAGCCGTTTCGGATATTAGGCCGAACAAACAGACAAAACAGTAAAAAAAAAAACTTTTAATTATCATGTAAACATTCATTTTTGTTTTGTAAAAAGCTGTAATTTTGACATTGCAAAACAGACACAATAATTTTATTTATTTGTACAGATTTATACAAATCAGTCCGTTTGTTTAAGAGCTACGTTGCCACAGACAGACACATCAAACTTATAACACTCCTCTTTTGAGTCGGGGGTTAAAAAATATTGTCAACGGAGTACAGACACAAAATTTTTTGCCTGTAAACCAAATAGTTTGTGCGATTGTACCTACTCTTTATTTCTCTTTCATATCGTATAAGTAGAGAGTATATAATAAATTAATTTTAAACACAAACTACTCAATAATTTCCGTGGCACGGCGCCAGTACCCCAGTAACAATTGTTGGTATATGCCGCGTAACGAGAAAATGTATTTATAACCTGTGCGACCAATCTGCGTAAAATATTACAGCAGTACATTATAGGGGACTGTTCAGACGCAGCGCACGCCACATTAAAGTAGTCTAATTATATTTTAATCAATGAATATTGAAATCGGCGTGCTTGTATAACCAATAGGCTTACTCTTGAACAAAATCGAGAAATCGACTGCATGTTTGACTACAGCGATTGTCATGAGGTTGCCATACAAATGAAAACGTAAATTACCAAATTTTAAAATATTAAATAACTCGTTAATTCTATAAATAAATGTCTTCTTATATTTATTTGAATTGAAACTGGATCGGATTTACATGTAATGTCGATTCCAATCTCATTCTCGATTTTGTTCAAGAGTAAGCCTACTGATCTATGAACGTGGACGTGGCGAAAGGACTGTGGCGTCTTGTGGTTTCTGCCTTAGCAGTTATTTGACTTAACATCACGCTTGTAATTCCTGAAGGGTAAGGCAGAGGTGAAACCATTGGTACACCTACGTTTCGCCAGTTATGTTTAAGTTCCATGTAATAGGGGGCGAGCCTATTGCTATCAACCGGGCACAAATCAACACTCCGAAGTTGCTACTGATGTAAAACCCCAATAACAATTTGCCCGACCTGGGAATTGAATCCAAAACCTCATGCTCAGTAGTTCCACTTTGCGACCACTAGATAAACGAGGCAGTCACACAATCAGAAAATATTCCTCGATGAATTTAGGTGAGTTTAACGCAAGCATTCAGTAAGAAATTCACAGTTCACCTCAAGCTCATTTCAAGCACATTCCCAGAGGTATACTTTTTTAGAATGCTTTATGAGACCAGCAGTGATAAAATACGGGGTCTACGGACCCTAAACCAATTTCTAGGCAAAGTAACAGCCCTATTACCACCCTTTTTAGGAATTGCTAATATCCAGCAGCAAATTGATAGGCAGAGTAAACCGATGAATGAACTAGGTAATAAAGTTTTCAATTACACTGACCAAGGCTTCATGTTCGCCGCACTGAACTGCTCGTATGTAGTCACCATAAAAGACCAGCGAGACACCAGTTTTATTCTCAAAAAAAAAGAGAATCGCACAATTTCATTCTGTTCTTGGTTCCCTTGTGAAAATTTATTTCAATAGTACATCTCGCTCATTCAGAGTTTAAGAAAGGATTCTGCTAAGTTCCAGCGCATCTTTAGCGTGCTATTAATTTGTCCTTTGTACAGTACATTCAACTTCAAGGACGTGCCAGGGAGATGCCGTGGAGATGCCTCCAAGACAATTACCATTGAGAGGGACTTCCTAAAGTTTTATAGATTTCATTTTATTCGATCTGACTGAACGTTGTTAACTTCTTTTACATTTTAGAGCTCTCTCGAATTCTTTTGCGTGCGAAATGGATTTATTGTGGAATTTCGATTTGCTTTATTTTCCCACTAAGCTGTGTTATCGTTCTTTTTCGAGAAACATAACATCGTAACATCTCGCCTGTAGCCCCTGAAGGGTTAAGCAGAGGTACCCTTTAGTACACTCACATTTCGCCAGTCATGTTTAAGTCCCATGTAATAGGGGGCGAGCCTATAACCAACACAGCACAATTCAAGACTACCGAGAAATTCCTGATGGAAAAACCTAATAACACTTTGCCCGACCTAGCCCATACCCCATGCTCAGCAGTCTCACTTTGCGACCACTAGACTGGCGAGGCAGTCAAAGAATCGAGAAGTTTCGAGGAATCTGGGTCTAACATGATTCTAAGTTAGTACCTTGTGAGACCCTAGGAAGACCTACATTGACCTTATTGGTGAGGTTCTTCAGAAAGATCAAATGCGAAGTACTCGTAACCGGTGTGCTTGTATGACGAGATGTATGAACGTAGATGAGACGAAAGGAGTATGTAAGGATCGTAGCAGGTGGCGTTCTGTGGTTTCTGCCTACCCCCATGGGAAAAAGGCGTGAGTTTATGTATGTATATGTCTATGTGAGATATATTATAAGGTGTTTTAACTATTGTAGTAGCAATAACTACGTCTGAAGGTAGACTGGTAGAAAATGCCTAAGGCATTAAGTCCGCCTTTGTACAGTGTATTTTTGTACATGTGCATAAAGTTTTAATAAATAAATAAATAAATAACTTTAGAAGGTAATACGGTTTCGTTGGCAAATCATAATAAGTTATAAGGAGATGTTACGTAATACGTGGAAAGAGCGGAAGCTATAAAAATAAAAGATTTATTGCAAATTGAGCCAGCTTTTAGATGCTTACACTTTCCTTAGAAACGCGGGTCGTGTTTAATTTTAATTTATTTTTAACTAGCTTTTGCCCGGGACTTCGTCCGCATAAACTTCGGTTATCGCGGACACAGACGAAGTCGAGGAAAAAATGCAAAATTTTAGGATGATCGGTTCAGTGGCTTAGGCGTAAAATGGTAACAAAGGAACTTACTTTCGCATTTTTAATATTAGTTAGGATTAGGATTCTCACTTCATGTTTTTTTCCTCTATTCCCACTGGATTGCTTTTAGATAAAGCTGTTGATTAAAATTGTAAAGAGATATTTATTTTTATCTAGTTTTTTTATTGTTATTTCTAGTTGGTTCCGTAGTTGTCAATTCAGCTTTAAAGATGTGTATGTGAGTTAGGAAATATGAAGTGTTGGTTGGACAAACCAATGCCTATTTTATGCATGATTTTGGCTGTATAACATCACGCCACTACCTACAGGAGCGGAGCAGTAACCGTAACTCAATGCGGGTCAAGAAATAGACGGACTAAGTGGCGGGCAAAATCTAGTTTTAAAATAATTTTGATGGCAACATTATGGCACATACGGATATTTTTTACAATCCTACCATCAAGGTAACACAGGTATTCTAGACATTTTACAGCTTTTTCAATACCTCGGCTTAGCATCGATTTCACTTTGCTACCAAAAAATATTCAACCATCATCTTTAATAGAGAAACACAAAACCCATTCTACTTTGGATTACTATAGCAAACGGCCAAGTAGTAGTTGGACTCGCAGACGAAGGGTTCCGTACGACCATACAATATTTAACACAACACACAAAAAAATAAGTTTATAATCGCAAAAAACTAATTATTTTATGATGTAACTACAAAACGGTTTTCAGATTTATACCTTTACTTGTGCCACATGGTACTGGTTCTTACCAAATTTAATGAATATAGGTCAACGGAAAGCTGAAGCTAAGGGCTGATCTTTCAAAAGTCAGATAACTTTTATCCAAAGAATAAATATGACAGTTTGACATATTTTCTATTCAAAAGCCGTCAAACCGTCATTTATCCCTGCGTTAAGAGTTATGTGACGATTGAAAAATTAGCCCCTATTGGCCCTTAGAAGTTTTATTTTGTTCACTGTTCCAAGGGGTAACAGACATACGGACAACAAAGTTATCTTTATATTAAAAGGGTTCCGTTTTCTTCGACTGACGTACAGAACCCTAAAAACACGAAACCTCCAACCGGGGAATCCATTAGGCCGCCGCGATTTTACGTGTCCATTATTTGTATTTTTTTTAAGTATGGCTGTAGGAAATTCCTTTCGTTTCAGTGTTGTTATGAAAGATTGTGAAATGATGAATTGCTTGTTGATCTCTTACTGAGATTAGATGTCCGAAACTCCTTCTGTTGTTGTTGTTAAGTTGTCTGTTATGTTTGAGAGTTTTCGGGAAATAAAAATGTGGAGTGATACTGTAATGCTTTGGGGTATATTGAGTTGAAATTTAGTTATGTTGATTTAAAGGGGTGATATGACAACAAGGTCAGTATTAGAGCTTAAACATATACACTAGATACGACGTAGTATTGTGTTTGTTTGTTTGATTATACAAGGTAATCTCTGGAAGATACACATACATGAACTCACGCCTATTTCCCATGTGAGTAGGCAGAAACTACAGTACGCCACCTGCTCCGATCCTTACATATTCCTTTCGCCTCATCTTCGTTCATACATCTCGTCATACAAGCACGCCGGTTATGAGTACTCCGCACCTGACCTTTTTGAAGGGCCTCACCAATAAGGTCAGTGTAGGTCTTCCTAGGGCGACCCCTCCCTTCGTTGCCACTCACCTCTGCCATATAAAAAAGAAGGTTATCACAAAAATATTAATTATATGGCCAGGTTTCCTTAAGATATATTTCTTCACCGATGTCAGTGATGATAAAGATAAACATAGAAAGTACATATGAATCGAATAAGTAATATTGAAAAGGTACTTGTTCAGTATTGAACCCATAACCACATGCATTAGAGGCCTTAGCCACTAGGCCATCGACCCATTGAAAAGATCATGGTGAACTAAAGCAGTATGAAAACGCCTAAACTTTATGCCTTAAATTTTAATCACATAAAGAATTAAGCCTCGTTGTTCTAATGGTCGCAAAGCGCGACTGTTTGCTGAGCATGAGGTCTTGGGTTCGATTCCCAGGTCGGACAAAGTGTTATTGGGTTTTTTCATCGGAAATTTCTTAGTAGCAGCCTCGGAATCTGGATTTGTGCCCGGTTGATGGCAATAGGCTCGCCCCCTATTACATGGGACTTAAACATAACTGGCGAAATGTGGGTGTACTAATGAGCACATCTCTGACTTACCCTTCAGGGATTACAGGCGTGATGTTATGTTATGAACTAAGGGAGTTTTGCTTCAACTTGCCCCCTACGACAACTGACCCTTCGCCACAGTTTCACAATAACTTTTCATTCATATATTCAATAGCCTTTCAAACAAAACCTCTCCTCATAAACGTTGACATTCTGTAATCAGATAACGATCCAGCAAGTACCCCTCTCGATTGCACAAAGCACTAACGAACAAACAAACTTGCAACCAGCACAATGCGGAGTTGTTCATTAAAGTTATCGGTACCTGTAGTGTAAAGCTGGGTACGCACGTGCGAACAAATTTGTTGCGTTGCACGATACGCAACAACTTCGTTTGCACGAGCAAAACCAAGAGGCGCTTTGCACACGGAGCAACTTAAGTTGAGGCAACTGACAACTTTTTAAAAGTGTCCTGTAAAAGTTGATAGTTGCTATAACGTTGCCGGTTGCCGCAACTTTTTGGCAATTTGTAAGCAACTTTCATAGCCCAGTTGCCGTATGCCGTTGCCGTAGCGACATTGGCATTGTTGCTAGTTGCGGCAACTAGCAACTAACTTGGTCATCGATTGCAGCAACTGAATACTGTTGACGATTGCCGCAACTCGAAACTCGAGTTGCTATGTGTGCGCAGTCCAATTGAAATATATGTAAACAGCTAGTTGCCAGTTGCTGCAATAGTTGCTCTGTGTGCAAAGCGCCTAAGCAAAATTAGAAAGGAGGAGGAATACGATTTTCTCGTGAAATTATGGGTTTTAATGTTTTTAACTTTGATATAAACCCTATTTCATAGTGGTATTAAATTCAAAATACTATATTCCTAAAATATGACATTTCAATCAATATATTCGTAGAAAATCGTTTCGTAAAGTTGCTAAGTGTATACTTGTTTTTGCTCGTGACTGTACCACTAACGGACATCCACTATGTTCGTCAAACATGTTCGCGGCGATCATAATATTATGTTCTCTATGGACGGTATTCGAATAGTTTTAATAAATGTTACGTAACAAAACTGTTCGTATAGTATCAAATATATCCAACGGCGCGGCCATAGCTATTGAGATAAAGTTCACGACTGTTGTACGCGAACACGATTCAAACTATGTTCGCGTACATATTCGAATATGCCGTCCATACGTACGAACCAAATGTTCATGTTTGATGTTTGTGTTCGCTGTGTTCGTGTTCTCACGTGCGTACACGGCTTTAGGTGCCGCTGTAAGTACTGGCCTATGATTTATGTTGTTTTTCTTCAGGGCTATTCATTTTGTGGGCTGATAGCGAAGTTTGCACGTAGTTGGGGTAGGCAGGTATGATTTTGTTTTTGTTTTGTTTGAAGAGTTGTGTTAAAGTTCAGCTAGTTAGCATTGTATTTTAAACTTCTTTCGATTTCGATTACAGCTGTCCATTTTTAATGGGGACTAGCTAAGTATGCAACAGATGTTATAGGGAACAAGTCTGTGCACTCCCTCTCCTCTTAATCTCATAGTGTGATGGGAGAGTAAGGCAAGAGATCGGGCACAGGACCAACGGCTTTACAATGTTTCTAAACGACGAAGATGTCACACAACCAACTTTCAAACTTTGAACTGTTACCGAAAAATTCGGTTTAAAGAAGTTATTTCTCATAAGAACTCACAGTCTGTCAGTTGGTTCGGTCATGTTGAGAGGATGAGTGAAAGACGATTGACAAAAGGTATTTATATGGCAGAGGTGAGTGGCAACGCCGGGAGGGGTCGCCCTAGGAAGACCTACACTGACCTTATTGGTGAGGTCCTTCAGAAAGGTCAGGTGCGGAGTACTCGTAACCGGCGTGCTTGTATGACGAGATGTATGAACGTAGATGAGGCGAAAGTAGTATGTAAGGATCGTAGCAGGTGGCGTTCTATAGTTTCTGCATACCCCCATGGGAAAAAGGCGTGAGTTTATGTATGTATGTAACTCACAGTCCGCTTACAATGAGGTATAAATATGAACTTAATATTATAATACAAACAATACAATGTCCTCCAGAGTACCTATTAGAAGCTGTTATTACACACATGTTGCTTAAGCTTTGATTTAAATACATTAATGTTATCGCATTCTTTAATATCGTCCGGCAGGTACTAACAGAACATCCAACAACACTTAGCCCGACCTGAGAATGAAACCCAGGATCACCACGCAGCGGTCACGCTTAACGTGGTAATCTCATACACTCCGATTGAAAGGTCAGATCAACTGCCGGACATAACGCCTTTTTCTCCATTCAACCACGTCATTCAAAATTGATTCCCCACTTCTCATTCACCTGAAGACCTCTCACTGGTAGGAGATGGTCTTTCCACGTAATCTACTTAAAAGATACGCTACGCTCCCCAATTTTATCATTAAGATCGTGCGCATTCTGCTTTATGACTTTTTAGAGTACGATTCAAACATTTTAGTTCTTTATTTACATACATACATAACATCACGCCTGTAATCCCCGAAGGGTTAGGCAGAGTTGTACCCAAGTTGTACACATTTCGCCAGTTATGTTTTTAGTCCCATGTAAAAGGGGGCGAGCCTATTGCCACCAACCGGGCACAAATCCAGACTCCGAAGCTGCTACTGAGAAATTCCTGATGGAAAAACCCAATTTCACTTTGCCCGACCTGGGAATCGAACCCAAGACCTCATGCACAGCAGTCGCGCTTGCGACCACTAGACCAACGAGGCAGTCAGTTCTTTATTTACTACGCACGTATGTCTATACATAGGTATACATTTTTTATATTTATTTCATACTAATTATAAAGAGGTACAGTTTGTTTGAAAGTCTCTCTAGAAGTACTGATCCAATTACAAAAATTACTTCACTGATAGCTACATTTCTGCCGAGTGTCATAGAATATTTTATAGTATACTTGACTTCCGCACGGACGTTCAAAACGTTTTTTTTTTATGTTACATTTTTGTGACCAAATTCATCATCATCTGCCTAGCCTTTTCCCAACTATGTTGGGGTCGACTTCCAGTCTAACCGGATGCAGCTGAGTACCAGTATTTTACATGGAGCGACTGCCTATCTGACCTCCACAACCCAGTAACTGGGTAATACGAGACCCCTAGGTAAGACTGGTTGTCAGACTTGCAAGCTTCTGACGACTCGTAACGACTGTCAAAGTTCCACGCATGACAGCCGGGACCAACAGCTTATCGTGCTTTCCGAGGCACGGAATGATGTCAGTAATGTCTAAGATAAACTTTAGAAAGTGCATGTGAACTGAAAAAGTCACATTGATACTTGCCCGGATTCGAACCCACAACCTCATGCATGAGAGGCGGGCGCCTTAACCGTTATTTTTGCGACCAAATTATCGTACGAAAAAAAATCACAGTACACGCTCACTCTAAAACTTGATTCCTATAGGAAATGATTAAACGATACCTACTAACAAGCATCAGGGTCATTAACATAAAGATATAGGTACACATACTGACACAGAGATAATAATTATGTATGAGTAATGAGTCTGTGTGTATTCCTAGTAGGTACATACGTATTACTATGCAAATGGTCGTGTTTAGGTTATTCATGCGATGTGGTATCTTAACATACATTATGTAGTAGTTTGCGGTGTCGGAAAAGAATTACTGCTGCGACTGATTGTCGAAGACTTATTTAATTGTACCTACAATTCTGTATATTTAGGTGAAGTGAGTTTGGGTCTTTAGTTCAAATGACAGCTCATTCCAAGGTCACTTCACTAAAAGTGATTTTTACAGAAAAGAATATCTTACAAAGAGTCAAATCATTTATTTTAATTAGGCCATGTCGTGTTGTCCCAGTGGTTAAGGCGCCCGCCTCTCATGCATGAGGTTGTGGGTTTAAATCCGGGCAAATACCAACGTGAATTTTTCAATTCATATGTAGTTTCTAAAGTTTATCTTAGACATCACTGACATCGGTAAAGGAAAACATCGTGAGGAAACCTGGACTTACTGTTCCACTCAAACCATGTTAGAGGCCCTTGAGGCGGTTTAGAAACTCTGACACTAGGGTGACATAAGATCTTACTGCCTACACGATAAAGAAGATTAGGCCATTAAAAAGTACGTTTGAAGAGAATGTACATTGAAACATGCTATTTGGTTTACAGACAATAATAATTATCTTTCTGCTACATGCCATTCATTGTTATTTTGTATTCACTTTTTTTTATATTGTGGTGTCTAATAACTTTGAAACCTATTTAGAGTGATTTAAAAGAATTGACAAACTCGAAACTTTTAATACTTTAAAGTTTACAAGTTAAAGTTTAGCCTGTAAACCAAATGGCTTGTTTGACTGTACAAGAAAAATAAATAAATCTACCAGTAGTAACCCCTTCCAAAAGATAGTTTCTAGTAGTAGTCCTATATCATGTGGACTTCTGGGAGTCGTCCAACAATTGATTACAATTATGTTTCAATTTCTAAGATTTGATAGGTTACAAGCGTTTTTCGTTCGAAATTTCCATTTTTTTCAACGTTTCAAACGCATTTTGGTCCTTGGAGCCGAACATCATAGACTTGCCTTCTCCTGTCGAAAGACATCATCTTGCTTAAGCAAAACCTTCATACGAATAAGAGTAAATACGAGCACAAGTTTTCTTTTGTATCAAGAATGTGACATTAATGGAGCCAGTACTTGAATGCTCTCATTATCGCTATGTAGGGCGTCATCTTGCGCGATTACGTCATTCCTACTTCAATTTATATAGGGGTAATGTCAGGCTTCCTTTTTAAATGGTTACGTTATATTGTGATGCAGTTGATATTGATGGAAAATATTTGTTATGACTAAAATTGATGGCTAAATCTTGATAGCTCTTAGATATTGACATAATCTGGATGGCCCCTGTGGTCAAGGCACCCTTATGCACGAAGCTGTGGCTTCGTAACCAGGCATGGGGAAGTAGCAATGTATTTTTTTATTTTATTTTATGTGTTATTTCTAATTTTATCTTGGACATCACTGAAATCGGTGAAGAAAAATCATTCTAAGTAAACCTGGACTTGTAATTAACTAGCTGCTACGGTGAACTTCGTACAGCCTCAGAATATTTTTTATTTCTTGGCATTTTTTATTTCTAGCAATAGTTGTTCTGCTATTCTCGAATTTGACGAATCCAACAAATCATAGATCATTAAAATCGGTCCAACCGTTCTTGAGTTTTAAATGGTGTAAATAACCCGTGTGTGTGATAAATGCTCGTGCCTTCTCTGTACGAGAAGCGGCCTTTGCCCTGCATTTGGACATTATAGGCTTGTATTACTATTAATCTATTTTAAATAAGTTTTCCGACTATAAACCGGAACACGTACTAACAGATAACTACAAAACCGCGGCACAAGTAAACTTCCTGATAAGTGATAACAGTACCTACATCCTTATCCAAAGGTCTTAAATTAAAGTCTATATTGTACACGTGTTCCTTTGTATTAGAAAGAGGATGGGGCTAAAAGGCACCATTGTTTTCTACAGGTAGGTAGACAGGTAAGGAAGCCTGTTTGTTCAAACTTTTAATACCCTTTTTTTCCTGTGTAGAATCGGTACGGTACGCGGCGTTTGGCAGGATTCGTGTTTGGGAATCCCCGATTTTTTTAATTCAAAATTGCTGGGATGTCTTCTTAAATGGATTGTGTTGATAGGTCTATAGAATTGATTGATTGAAAGTTAGGTCTGTAGATCAATAGGCTAGATGACACCACTAATCAATGGGTGTAGTTTTTGTGACCTGTCAAAACGCCGACGCTACGTGTTTAGTTATTTAATTATACTTTTTATTAAATGTATTAGTTTATTTTTATAAGATTATTTTGTGTATTTCTTTTTTCTATGGGCCACAGTTGCCTGTTTTATTACCTTATTTATTTTATTATTTAATAGCTAATGCCCACGACTTCGTCTGCGTAAAAATAAAATAAAATATAGCCTATGATACTCGCAGATAATGTAGCTTTCGAATGGTGAAAGATTTTTTTAAATCGGACCATTAGTTTTTGAGTTTATCCACTACAAACAAACAAAAATAAAATTTTTTCCTCTTTATAATATTAGTGTAGATTAAAACGCGACTCTACCATAGATTTTTTATGGCAAGGACAGCTGTGAGACGTTACTTTTGTGCAGAATCAATTGATTTATTAATTTGAAAGCAATGAAAAACTATTGATGTTAATTGAAAAATCATCGGGTTTTTAGGGTTTATAAAAGTGTTTCTAAAGAAGTTATGTCTTGGAACTATTGGTAAATGATGTCAGCTACCCAATTCTTATAATTAAGAACGTTTAAAATCTTTTTAACTGCACAATCGTGGACCCCGTCGGACAGATAAAAGAAAAATTGTCGGGACAAGAAGTAATTTAAACTTACAACCTAACTCATTTTAAGTTAAGGTTAGCATTAATAAACCAATGATTTTAATAAATAATAATTAATTAATCGAATACATTTATTTTGAAAACAATTACCTATTAGGCTTACATACAGTCAAGTCATTGACCTGAGAACGAAAACAATAACGTTTATCTCTATAAGTTAAAAACAAAACGCTTCATAGTGTTAAAATATGCACATTTACACCCAGAACTGAATGTTATCGCTGTTTACGACCACAGGTAATGAAGAAACTGTTATTTTTGACTGTAGTTTAAAACTGTGGGAGTTTTCTTAGTATCTTGGCTTCTAAGAAATTCTTGTGGTGCTGTAAAGTTTATGACTTTACATTGGATATAATAATGTGCCTCTGTTGTGACAGATCTTTTGGGTTATCGTGTTACCAAGGAACTGGGTGGAGGTGGTTAGAGAAGCAGTAGCTCCATGTGAAATGCTGGTATTCAGCTGCATCCAGTTAGGCTGAAAGCCATTATAGTTCGAAAAAGGCTGTGCAAATGATGATGAGTTTACAATGTCAATAAAAATGTTTGAAAGTTCTCTGATAGCTATGCTTATGCGTAGGAAGTTTCATTAAAATCAGTTTATTCAATTAAAAAAAGAAGGAGTTGAAAGTTTGTTTATAATGCTGTACGGTGTAAACACACTTAACTTTAATTTTGTAAATTATCATAATACGAGTATAATGTACTTGTGTTCACAAAATTAATAAACAAATTTTAATTTGAAAATTTGAATTACTTTTAAACTCTCCTCAATGACAAACAAAATAAAAACGACCAGTGTGAAAGCCACAGTTAATACCCCCGATAACATCTCTGCTGATACTCTTTGGACTAATTCAAAGCGTGTTATAAAACTTCCATAGACAGCGATAACAAAAGAAAGAATTGTCGTCGAACAAGACATTGTTACCTGAGAGCTTGAGAAGAATGGTATTTGAACTGAAGTATTTAATAGTAAAAGGTATTATCTAGTACGTAGAGTTTAAATTAAAGTAATTGATACTGATATGATTGGCTGGAGTAAAGAGCATTTATGCTGTAGAGCATTTAATATAAAATCAGAGAACTTTTTCTTCTTCTTCTTATCGTATGGGTAGTAAGGCCTTACGACCCTACACACCCTAGTCTCAGAGTTTCTAAACCTCCTCAAGGGCCTCTGACATGGTTTTGAGTGGAACAGTAAGGCCAGGTTTCCTCACGATGTTTTCCTTCACCGATGCCAGTGATGTCCAAGATAAACTTTAGAAAGTACATAATTATGAATTGAAAAAATCACATTGGTACTTCCCATCTCATGCATGAGAGGCGGGCGCCTTAACCACTGGGCCATCACGGCACTAAAACTTTTAGAAATGTCTTGTTTAAAAAAGATAGTTAGAAATCTTTGTTTCTATGGAAAACTTAAAATTGGTCGAATTTAGCTGTAAAACACATTTTTTCAAAATTGTTTTTTTATAACTTTTTAGATCTTTGTATCCTGCTTACACTTAGTTTTTACACTTTTACAAGTTTCAGTTCGCTACGCACCATCAAAATATACTTTTTAACGTGATATACAAGAAAAATAATTAAATCTAACTATATTTAATTAAAGGTCAACTGATGTTTTCAAAAGGTTTTATATAGAAAACAATGTATATAGGTCACACGTTTGTAAACCCTCCAGAATCCTTAAACAAATTCTAGAATGTTCGTTTGAAAACCGAAAATTACAATATAGGAAAGTCTACAAGGCTTCTACTTGACTGCATGAGGTCTTGGGTTCGATTCCTAGGTCGGGCAAAGTGTTATTGGGTTTTTCCATCAGGAATTTCTCAGTAGCAGTCTCGGAGTCTGGATTTGTTCCCGGTTGATGGCAATAGGCTCGCCCCCTATTACATGGGACTAAGAACATAACTGGCGAAATGTGGGTGTACTAATGGGTACACCTCTGCCTAACCCTTCGGGGATTACAGGCGTGATGTTATGTATGTTATGTCTACAAGAGTTCTACTCGCCCGGGTCGGATTGAAATGGAAAAATCGCGTGAATTCCCTTCATACATTTTGTATGAATCATTGAGCATCTTTCTCGTTTCAAACGGTTGAGCTCCGAACAGATTGTAGGAGCGCTAGTACATTTACATTTCTTGTAACATCGGTTATACGGCGAACGTTAAGAGCGTTTACCTCGTATAGCATTTCAAACAAACTTACAATTCCTTATTTTTCGAAATTAATAGAATAGGATAGAATAGAATAGATTGTTTATTTATTTGAGTAACCAAGACTCAACACACCAGGCTGTTAGTAACGAATTGATTTTAATGAAATTTCAATTTTTGTCCGTTTCCATTTTTTTTTTTAACTTTGACACTAGGGTGTGTGGTGTCTTAAGACCTTACTGCCCACGAGATAAAGAAGAAGAATTAAATTTCCTTTACATAAGTAATTTTTTAGACCTATATGTATCCTACCATAGGTCTAAAAAGTTAGAAAATTAGTAGGTAGAAAAATTTAATTAGAGAGAGAACATAACATCACGCCTGTAATCCCCGAAGGGTTAGGCAGAGATGTCGCCTTTAGTACACCCACATTTCAATTAAAATAAATTTAAGAGAGATTATGAAAATTAGGTTAGTATTAGAAAAAATAGTGCTTTTTGTTCTGCGAGCGCTCAGCGTGCGAAAAAAGCAACTGCAGGTCCAACTAAGTAGCCTAAACAAAAATTTATAATCTATTGGGGTTTGGTTAATATAAAATATATATATTACTGTACTCTAAAAATCATTGAAGTCATAAATCAGAAAGAAAAGAGGCGAGAGCGTTTGTATGGAGAAACACTATCCGCTTTTCCTCTTAAGCCGTTGAATGATTCTTTGCTAAGAAAGTTTAGTTGACTTACTAGCCAACTAAACTATCTTAGTGGCTTCATTTCTACTGAAAAGAGGAAGGAAAAGAAATGAGAGAAAAATATAAGAGTCTTACTAATAATCTATATATATGTGTAATAGAAAGTCGTGTTGGTTACACTATTTGTATAACTCAAGAACGGCTGAACCGATTTGACTAAAAATTGGTGGGGAGGTAGTTAAGAACCAGGAGAAGGACATAGGATTTTACTTTTTATCCCGAAAAAAATAAAGAAGTGGTAGGGTAGGGTACGGTAGGGTATTGTTAGGGTAGGCTTGTTGTTAGGGTAGGTGTAGTGTAGGGTAGGGTAGGGGTAGGGTATAGGTAGGGTTGGGTAGGGTATTGGTAGGTAAGGGTAGGGTATCGGTAGGATACCACGCGAACGACGTCGTGGCGGGTCAGCTAGTCTTTTTATATAAAAATTCAGTTTCCATATGTTTGCGTCCGCAAGACTTGAAAATAGTCGATAGATTGACTTGAAATCTTTATACAATATTGCATTTTAACAGTTAAGTAAAGATTTTGTATTTTTTTTTTTAAACAAAGCTGAGTTACAGCAAACCGTGGCCAAGTTTGTATGTTGGATATTTATATGTTTGTACATCAATCACGACTTAACGGCTGAACGGATTAGGATGAAATGTAGGATATGGGTAGATCTTGACCTAGATTAGGATATTGGATACTTTTCATCCCGGTAGTATGTCTCCATGGGACAATTTCAACTTTCACAAGAGGGGAGGCGTGGACAAGTGTGTTCTTTATGTTAAATAAACATGCGCGAGGACCTAAGTAATAACAGCGGCACGGGTCGATCTATCAGGTTAAGCTACACTTGCCGAGGTGGATCCGTGGATGGGTAACCATCTTTACACGCCGAGACTCCTCCGTGCCTCGGAAAGCACGTTAAACACGACTCCAACGGGGCAGTCAATACAAAAATATAATATAGGTACTAGCTTAACCCCGCGACTTCGTCCGCGCAAAAATAAAATAAAATATAGTCTATGTTACTCGCAGA
Source organism: Hoplodrina ambigua (assembly GCA_949774945.1). Lineage (NCBI taxonomy): Eukaryota > Metazoa > Arthropoda > Insecta > Lepidoptera > Noctuidae > Hoplodrina > Hoplodrina ambigua. The sequence goes on along the minus strand of OX458969.1, from coordinate 1,989,730 downwards.
TAATGCAGCTTTCTAACGGTGAAAGAATTTTTAAAATCGCTCCAGTAGTTTTTGCGTTAATCGATTACAAACAAAAAAACAAATTTTTCCTCTTTATAATATTAGTGAAGATGAATTGTATCACAATTTTGAACATAACAATTGGAAACTTGAACCAATACACTTGAAGCTAACGCCAAGAATAAAGCGCCCATTGTTCTAATCAATCTCTTTATAGAAACTTTCGTTGTACACTTCAGTTCAAATTATTAGAAGTTTTAATCGTGAGGTAATCCGCTTAACACGAGTTTACACTGCCGTGTTGAGGAATTTAAAACGCAATTATTTAAGGGGAATGGTGTATTGTGGGCCATTTTGTATAAAAGAGGATTGGATATCTTTACTTCTATATTATGTACCTAAAATAACAAAACATCACGCCTGTAATCCCCGAAGGGTAAGGCAGAAGTGTACCCATTAGTACAATCACATTTTGCCAGTTGTTAAAGGCCCATGTAATAAGGGGCGAGCCTATTGCAATCAACCAGGCACAAATACAGACTCCGAGGCTGCTACTGCGAAAGTAAGTCTACCTGGTGCCTGTACTCTATCATGCTTTCACTGAACCGATTTTGATGGAATTTGGTACGGGGTAAGGTTGAACCCCAAGGAACGATAAATTCTACTTTTATTTCGTGACTTTGTTTGCGTCCGCGATAACCGAAACATTTACTCAGAGGAAGTCGCGGGCATTAGCTAGTCATTAATATAAGTCTGAAATCGCCAATCCGCCTTGAGCAAGCATGGTGATCAATGCTCGTGCCTTCCATGTATGAGAAGAGGCCGTTGCCCTGCAGGGGGACAATAATATTTTTATTATTAACTAGCTTTTGCCTGCGACTTCGTCCACGCAAAAAAAAAAACAGCCTATGTTACTCGCAGATAATGTAGCTTTCTAATGGTGAAAGAATTTTTAAAATCGTCCCAGTAGTTTTTGAGTTTATCCATTACAAACAAACAAAAATACATTTTTTCCCTTTTATATAAAATAAAATTTAAAAAAATAATAAATATAATATAAAATTTTGCATTGTGTTCATTTTTTTGGTTATATGTTCAGTTAAACTCACCGTAACTCACTCAATCAGTACACTACACATGTAACACATTTAAAATAAGCAACGTACTATCTTTTTTATTTTATGCTATTCCTTAAAAGTGCTTTATTGTTTGTCGCCTCAAAAATTGTAGGATGAAGGAGACTAGCCTCCACGACACAGGGGATCCTAGTTTGGAGACTAGTGTTATATAATTGTAAACTTCTATCTCGACAATAAAGATTTTTATATATTTTTTATAATTTTTTATTTAATATTAGTTTAGATGACGTCAGCATACCAGCAACCCCTTAAACATTTCAAAACGCAAGTCTCAAGTTAACAACACTTACATAGTTGAGTTATTACAGCAACATAAACTTTATTTTAGCTTTTATGAAGGTATGTGCAAGATTTTCTTTTACATTGTGCGCGGTTTGAAAGCCTGTAAAGAAGGTTATGGGTTAACATTAACTTGAATAGGCGTCTTTAGTACTTTTTCTTTTTATTAAAAAAGAAGTTTTTTTTTTTAAAGTACTTTTTTACTCATACAAAGTAATGGGCATGATTGTACGTATATGTAGTTAGAAGAAACTAAGTACCTCGTCGGTCGGGCAAAGTATTATTGGGTTTTTCTATCAGGAATTTCTGAGTAGCAGCCTAGGAGTCGGATTTTAGCCTGGTTGATGGCAATAGGGTCGCGCCCTATAGGCGAAATATAGGTGTACTAATGAATACAGCTCTGCCTAGCCCTTTAGGATTACAGGCGTGATGTTGTGTAGTTAGGAGAACTGTACAAACAGTGCGGTTCATACAAAATAGTCTGCATACCAATAACAATGGTTCACCCTTGTTTGGTATGACAACTTTTGATGTAATGTTACTAATTCGAACAACGTTTAAGAAAATAATCAATTTGTATAATATCGATTACCATAATTTTCATTTCATCGAATATTTATTTACGATAACAACATTTGCGCTATCGATCAAAAGGTTCATTTGATGTAATTTTAATTTGTATTAATTTTAATTTGTATAATTTGTCAAATTATATTATTTCAAAGAAATAAAAATGCTATATAAAAATCTACCAATTAATTATTCGGTCAAATGAATTATCTTAAAAATTATACGAAATGACTTTATTGTAACTAAAATTAGCCGTACCGATTTTCGACAAAACGTTGCTATATCAAACAAGGGTGAACCAATAACAATCTTTGCTTACTATGGTTTAAATGCGAAAGTATGTCTGTCTGTTTGTTACTCTATCGCCACTAAACCTCTGACCGATTTTGATGAAAGCACGGGGTAAGTTTGAACTTCAAGAAAGGATATAGGATTTTTTTATTCCGCGATAACCGACATTTAAGCGGCGAAGTCGCGGTCATAGCTAGTAAATATACCTACATATTATAAGATAGATGAAGTTTCTTCAATGAGCAACATTTTTTTTAAAGTAAGAAATCGTAGACATTTTGCTTTCTTCCAAAAACACGTCACGTCAAGATTTCCACGAAAACGAATCAAAGTCAAAGGAAGCAGATAATAATTAGAATCTCCATAACTGAACCTCTAGTTAGAACTACACATCGCAACATGTACATGGGTCTTGTTAAAATGCCTATCTATGTACGAATAACATCTGTGTCGACAACATGACAAGGCTCCTTGGGCGGTGTACCCATGCTGTTATTATAAAAGGTAGAACATTTTAATCTAAACTAATATTACTAAGCTAAAGAGTTTGTTTGTTTAAACGCGCTTATCTCCGAAACTACTGGTCCGATTATGAAAATTCTTTTACTAATAGGAAGCTGTGTTATCCCTTACTGCTATAGGCTTTTAACTACACAATGGATTTTGATGTGGTTTTTACCATCTTTTAGTCAAATTACTTCTTGGGCGTGAAAGAGGACTTCTTTTTTATCCGCTGTGGGTTTGCTCTTACTTCTAATCTAGATATAATAGGTACCAATATAAAAAAAAAAATAAGTTATGTAAAGAATCTTAGGTACTTATTTCAACAATCTGGGCCATTTATTCCTTGAACGTAGGTATTACCTAAAAAAATCTAGAAATCTAAACCTACTTAGGTATCAAAATTACGTAACGTAGATTTTACCCCACATCCAAAAGCAAAAGGTCACAATATTGTACGGGTAGGATTATCATCAATTTAGGGGTCGCATATTTGCATAGGGCAGGCGTGCCGGGCCCCAGGACGCGGGTACTGCCCGCCGGCGACAATGCGATGTGACGCTACCCACTATGGGGAGTGAGTGTTCCCATTGATATACGGTATGGTACGGTACGTCAAGAACTGAGTTACAGTTAATAATGTGGTTTTTTACCAGTTACTTACGTGTGTCTTTATTTATTTACATGTAAATCTGTCCTAACTAACATTAGAAATGCGAAAGTAAGTTTGTTTGTTTGTTTGTTACCATTTTACGTCTAAGCTACTGAACCCATCTTTCTGAAATTTTGTATATTCATTGCCAGGTGTACAGGAACGAACATAGGGTACCTTTCATCCCGAAAGAAGATACTGTTTCCGAGAGAGATCATAATAACGTTCTTTTGATGATAGATGGCGCCACATGTCTTTCGAATTAGGTATGATCGCATTTTAAACTTAATTTGCGAGCGAAGCCGCGGGTGAAAGCTAGTAAATAATAAAAAATAAATGGTATCGACGCAGTTGCGGGCAAAAACTAGTAATTTATAAAAGAGACAAAGCTCATTGCGCACCAAAACTACACAGACTGTACTATAATAGGTACAGTGGTGTTATAGTCCAGTGAACCACCCTTTCAAATATAGAGAATAATATGATGTGTTGTTTCAAATAAACGCATCAAATGAACTCAAGAAACACCTGTCTTTTATTAGATTGGTAAGTTTAACCTAATACAATGGAAACCGTTTCCCATCTCTCGCTAAAGCCCGCGGCGATCGTGTAGCCCCAATAACGCCCTGCATCGTCCCTTGAAGTCGCGCATTTGTTCATCACGACACCACATCTCGAAAACTGCTAGACACAAAACTATGAGATTTATGCAACATCGAAACTAATTCCGTCGGTCGCCTCGGGGTGTACTTGATAGTCGTGAGCCGCGATTTCTTGTTTTAAACTTAGATTGATAGTGCTGTTATGAAACTGTTTATATTTTCCTTATTGTGTAGTAAACGATATTTTGTTTAGAAGTGGGAAGTACACAACAATCGAAAGCGGCAGACAACTTTGACGACACGGTTGTCACAGTGGTGGAGCGATTGCCTGCAGTGCTGTGTTTCGTGGGTTCGATTGCAGTATTATTTTCTTACATTTTAACATGACATTACGCCTGTTGTCACCAAAGGATTTGTACACCCACATTTATGTTTAAGTCCCATGTAATGAGCGGTGAGCCTATTACAATCAACCGAGCACAAATCCAGCTTCCGAGCAGCTACTGGAATTCGACCTGGGAATCGAACTCAAGACCTCATACTTAGCAGTCGCGCTTTGCGAGCACTAGACCAACGAGGCAATTAACACATAACATACAACAAAACATATATCAAAAACACATTCTCACAATCACTCATTACATCAAACAAGAAAATAAATAAAAAACGAAATTGTACAATCGAATCATAAAATCTCAAAAATTAAATAAAAAAGCCGAGACAAATCGAATAATCCAGTTCAATTAATCTTACTAATCGGGTTCCGAGTAAGCGATTCAGAACATTTCAATTTGTGCATAAAACGTTGGGAGAGTCACATCTTCATTACGAATACAATCGGGTCGGGTGCGAATGGAATATTCCCAGTCCCAAGAAGTTGAATTCACCAAAGATTTATAAATTGCAGACGGAGTTTGGGAGCAACATGGAAAGTTTCTATTATTGCATCGTACTAGTATTAATTGCGGTAAAATTGTAATTAAACTTTATGCGCTATCGAGTGCTGCAGTCTTGATGTCTTTGTCCAGGATTTTCATTGATCATGTTTTAGTAGTTGGAGTCTACCTGTTTGTTATTATACTGTCCTTGAAGGCTTAACGTTAAATACGTGTATATTCGTTTCTCTGCATAACATAGATCTGTATTTCTTTGTACAATCAAACAAGTCATTTGGTATACAGACAGCTAACTTGCAACCAACATACTTTTAAACAATGTTTCAAGTGTATCAATTGTTTTAAATCACTCTAAATAGGTTTAAATTTATAAGACACCACAAGCTATGTGAACAAAGTAAGCAAAAGTGAACATGTAATAAAATAACAATGAATGACAATCATTTATTGTTCTTTTATGTTCACTTTTTACGCTTGTGGTGTCTAATAATTTTTAATCCTATTTAGAGTGATTTAAAAGAATTGACAAAGATAATTATTGTTATCTGTAAACCATATAGTTTGTTCGACTGTACCTATGTCAACAAATAAACACGTGATTATGATTACGTATATCTCCAGAAGGATCCAATTTATTTCAAATAAGCTTACATTCAGAACTTCGTCCGTGTAAATTATCTTAGAGATTTCTATATTGATTATAAAATTGCTTATAGCACTCAGGGATAACGTGTGTCTTATGTCTAATCTGTAAAATAATTTTCAAAATAAGATTAGTAAAACCGAAGATGAGCGCGTCAAAATAAACTCTTCATCATTAGAATCGTTTTAAATTTCCCAATTCCCAATCGATCATTTAACTAAAACTATTCGATTGAAAACTTCCGAATCTATCAAATTCAAATTCAATTCTGACATATCTATTTCTGTGAGATCTGTGATGTGAATAAATGAATATTTTATACTTTCGTCTGCGGGATTAGTTTGTGATAATGAGATGTGCACCGCAGTTTGCTTTTCATTTCCTAGAGCACCTGCATGATCGTCTGGCTTTGGATTCGCGATTGAATTTATATACGTTATACGATGTTGCTTTTTTAAATTCGGTCTGGAGTCGAGTGCGTGTTTTTGGGATTCGATTTCAATTTGAACGGTCTTCGTTTGTTTTTTTTTTTTTTGGAACGTGTGATGTCGTTGGTATTTTTTTTTTCGAAACGAGCTGTCTTGCTGTCAGATCGTCTGAAATTAAATATTTCATCGATTAACGGTATTTCTACCAATACACAGTTATAAAAATAATTAAATATGTATATTCACGTTTATCTCTGATATGTACATAAGAAAATCCAATCTGAGTAGTAGAAATATATATTTTTCAATCTGACTTGTAGTTAGTGCGTTTAAATAAACAAACAAGGCTCTTCAGCTTCATTATATAAAATATAGAAATAGCTAAGATAGTTTTAAATTACGATACATACAAGCTAATTTTGATCTACTTCAAAATATCTCACTTCCGAATCAAAAACAAACCATCTTCTAAATCACGTCGAATTCTAACAGCTCACAATTCGTACAAACTTCAAGACTATTTGAAACTCGAAATAAGTCCATATAAAATGGTGGAGGATATAAATTCGCTTGTCATAACTGCACAGTGCCAAGTTTTGCCAGCTATACCGGCAGGGTCAGAGCGAAGTACGTGTAGGACTTAGGCAATGAAGCTGTGTACTGTCGGACAAGCTATTTGGTTCCCAAGCAGTGGGGTGCGCCCCACTAGGGGGGAGTCAAAATAATGGACGTTACCGACGGCTACAACTTCGGATACAACTCAATATAGACTGTCATCGATACACTGAGAAGAGAAGATTATCTACAAATGAACAATTTTAATTGTTTACTTACGGCTTCTGCCCACGTCAGATATTTTGTAGGACCGATTACGATTATTTAATAGTTTTGTTGGACCAATTACGATTATTTAATAGTTTTGTGGGACCGACTTTTTGTAGAACGTGTGCGTCTTACTATTGCCAGCAGTTCCATTTCTATTAGACGAAAAATCGCTCGGTCGGTTTAGTAAAAATGCATCAAATATAGTATGACCTTCAACCTTCAATATCTCTATAATCAAAAGGTACCCAGATATAGTTTAAAAGAAAATACCGCAATGATTAAAGTAATCATGCAACTTTCGCATTTGTCAACTTGTGTCTCTTTGACCCGTGACACAAAAAGGGGGTGTTAAATGTTTAATGTGTCTGCCTGTCATCTGTGGCATCGTGATCGTAGCTGCAAAACGAACGGACCAATTTTGATGCGTTTTGTTTTGTTTTAAAGTTAACATGATCAATATTATTCTTAGCTATAATGTATTAACGCCTGCCGGGGTTGCGGGACGTCTTAACAGGATACCGTGGCCCCGGAACGTAAAGGGCAACAGAAGGAACACGGTGGATTTTTAGTCAGTAAAAGTCTGACAGTCGTAGAGAGTATAATGTATTAGGTACAAGCGTTATAATGTGATACTTATTTTTGCTCGCGACTTTGCTCGTTTGAATGTCGGAATAAAACATCGGTGGGAAAATAATAACACAGAAATCTTAAAAAGACGCATATTTTATCCTTATTCCAAGCTACCTGAACACATAAAAAAACTACCTTTTTGTCTTTCATTAGGATCGCTTCAGACAGAGTTATTTTCGCATTCATAGTATTAGTCTGGATAGAATAAAATCAATGATTTCAATACACAAACAGCATTGGTAAACAATATTAATTGAAATCTCAAACAAATGCGGTCTCCAGTTAAATGGTACAGCCGATTTGTATCAGCAGCGCGAATTATCGCAGAATCGATTTAAATATGTTTCAAACCGCAATCAGCGATTTCATATTTCATTAATTTTGCGTCAGTTGCTACTTTAATGTAGGTTATAATTATTATGTTTTAATTGTCTAGTAATTTATCAGAAAATTATTCTTTTGTAGTCTAGCGGTAGTTGGGGGTTTAAATGGAATTTATTTTGTGTTATTGAATTTTTCATCAGGAATTTTTCAGTAACAGCTTCGGTGTCTGGATTTGTGCCCGGTTGACGGCAATAGGCTCGCCCCCATAACATGAGTCTTAAACATAACTGGCGAAATGTGGCTGTACACCTTTGTCTAACCCTTCGGGGATTACAGGCGTGATGTTATGTATGTATGTTTTATGCGCTGTTTTTTTTGTATACCTACTGGTGCTGGTCAATTTTCTCTTTGAATATTTAACGGTATTGAAAAGTTTGGTAAATGCAATTTGCCATTGAAGCTTATCTCTAAATTTTTTTATTAAGGCGGTAAAAATATAAGGACACCAATAGAACTTTTAATTTATCTATTTCATTATGTACTTTCTAAGTATGTCTTGGATATCGCTGACATCTGACATGAAAATGTGTACCTACTGCGGAGCTATTCTATATGAAGTGGGCTAGAGATGACGAGTCAATCCCTAGGATCGGATTACAGCTCATCACAAGCTTTACCTAAATTCACCAATACCTAAATGTTTTTTTAGAATAGCACTTATGACTTATAATTCAGAGTTTGGCCGTAATATGTAGATTTTGTTTAAAAATTGAATGTAAAAATGAATTGAATGCTATAAGTTAATCTTCTTCAAAATTCTAATCCTATAAGTTAATCTTGTTCAAAATTGGAATCAATAAGTTAATCTTGTTCAAAATTCAAACACAAAACGTAGATCCGCTCAAAAGAATAAACTGTACGAATAAACAAGCTATCCAATTCGGCAATTAATACTGCCTCGTATCTACAAGTTTAACAACTGCACCGTCGCTGATCGGAACTGGGTTTATACTCTATTTTAACTTTCAGAGATAAAAGCAACTAACAGGCAATTTAAGTTTTTCAAGGAAAACTATTAAGCGCGCTTATTGGATAGTTTTTTAACTTGTAGGTTTTTAAAGGGTACAGAAGTTGGAGTATTTATTTAGGATGAAAAGAACATTGACACAAACCCTGTTACCATCGAATCAGTACATGATTGTAGACTCTGAAACATTAAATATCTTCTGATTGTGATTTCTCTCGGAAACAATACCTTTTTCCGGGATGAAAGGTACCCTATGTTTGTTCCTGTACACCTGGCAACGTATATGCAAAATTTCGGGATGATCGGTTCAGTGGCTTAGGCGTAAAATGGTAACAAAGAAACAAACAAACTTACTTTCGCATTTATAATATTAGTTAGGATAGTATAGGCTATAATATATAAAACATCACGCTACGCCAAACGAGGGCGAAGCAGTAACCAAAGACGTCACATCACGCGGGAAATTAAAACCACGAGGACAAAGTCGTGGGCTAAAGCTAGCCTTCAGATAAAGTAACAAACACAGTACGAAAATCTTGCCTAAATATTATGTACTTAAAGACTAAAATTTCCCACCGGCATTCCTAACTATGTGGGTCAGGTCTACTTATGAACCCACTCCATGTATCAACTCCGGAGGTTTAACTTGTCAAAGTTAAATTCATGCAGATACCGACAAACATACACATGACACTACTAACTCAAAACCCGTTGAGATATCAACCTTGTCACAATGACATAAGTGTCATTGATCAGTTCGGCAGCCGCAAAGTTACGTTGGTTTCTTGCATGGCCGAATCCCATGAGCTTTTGAGGTGTCAATTGCTCGACACAGTTGCACAGTGTTGTTGTTTGTTAAGTTGTTGTAATTTAAACCTTATTTGAGTGGAATAAGGGTGGTCTGTTTCCGTTTAACGATCAGGTTGACAAATATTATGTTGTAGTCTTGTAGATTTGGAAGTTCTCCGATAACAAAATATTGTTATGACGATTTGTTTATTTTCTCATGGTTGTTATAAATTGATACGAAATGCTGTATTTCATAAACCCACCTACAGAAGTCACGTTAAAGAATGACTGCACAAGACAGCGAACACCATTATAATAGACCAAAATTTATGGGTCACCGAATCTAAGTCATTTTAGCATGGCTACAGCTGAAATTTATGAGATTAAATAGAATTAAACTTCTCCTAGTTTTCGTGTCGATTAACTCAAATTTTATCCGACCAATATTGAGCAACCTGTACACAGCTCTGTCATTGGCCTCATTAAGGTCTTAGATGGTGCAGGTGGTACCTAATGCACGATGGACAACTGAGGAGGTGACGCATGTCCTGTGATAGTGCTCCGTTCGGGATATCTCAAAACCGTTTATGTCACATAAACCGTTTACAAGCACTTTTGAATTGTCAAGAAGTCGGTCAGTTGAAAACATGAAGCTTGTTCCTTGTTCCAGACAGTAGATTTCTATGGAGAAGAACAAACAAGAAACCCCATGAAGGCTCTTTTAAAATCAACAAAATAATACTAACTCAAGATGCATCATTTATGTTGTTACTACCGTAAAAACAATCGACCTTATGCCAATTGAAATACCTAAGTATTAGGTCGCATAAGATACCTAAATAATAATATGTACTATTCCTAAAAGAAAAAGAGTCATTTTACATGTTGCCTACAAGAAATGAATCTCTTATGGTACAAAATCAACAACCAAACAAGTATTATAAACCAAATAACCGTTAGTAAGTTATAGAAATCGGGCATCACAGCCTAGCTACATCCTGACATGTTCTTGGAATTTCTCTGTTCATCTAGCCGGCTTGGTGCTTGTTTGCACAAAGGAATATGAACATATTCACTGCTCTATGGCATTGTGAGTATGGGCCGGATGCCGAATTTCTAGGTAGTATGCATAGCTTACTGTACCTATATAATATACATTAAGCTATTGAGCTGCTCCTAGTGTATCTATTCTTGATAGATAGCATAGAACAACGGTTCTCAAATTTATTTGATGACGGAACTCTTTTGGACATCCAAATTCTTGACGAAACCCTACAATAAAACAATTGTTTTAAAAAATGTATTTTTTATTTATCTAAATGTGGCGACTAAGGTCGGCTGCGCCTCGTGATAGGCCCGCGTCAAAACATCCGACCGGAGAGAGGTGTATTGATTTTTTTTTTATTCTTGCGGATCCCCTAAATTTGTATCACGAAACCCTAGAGTTCCGCGGAACACACTAGTAGAATGGCTGGCATAGAAGGATCTAGATATCAATTGTTGATAGTAATTGCCGTGTCATGTGGCCTGCCTCTCATTCTATGCAACTTGTGAATTCAAAATGTACACCAATTACATCAGTCATGGAAAACATTGTAATAAAACCTGGACTTATAACGAATACTAGTCTAAAATCGTCAATTTGACTTGAGCGCACGTGTCTTTCTGTATGAGAAGAGGCCTTTGCTCCCCAGTGGGTCAATAATAGCCTGGCAGTATCCTTACCTACCAAGCAATCAAAAGAAAGAACACATTGGGATACACATGCGTTAGGAAACATTGTACAGATAGGTAACTCATCCATTCAATCAACAAATTAAGGTAGAAAAGGATAATCGGAATTCAGTACAAACATATTGTAAAAAATAAAAAAAACAAACAAGCTACTATAATTAAAAAAATTAAAAAACATGGCTGCAAAAATTGCACATATTTTTGTAGGTACTTTGTTCACTCGACAGTTTTTTTACGACGTTTTTTATTTACAGTGTTATATATTTTTTAAATCTATTTGTCAAATTCTAGACGACAAACATAGACACGACCAGATTCATAAAAAAAAAATTGACGCTAGTATTAATTTACGTTTTAAAGTGACCACACAGGATTCTTTTTCATTTTTAACTATACCACATTTGTAACAGGATTGTAACGATACCACATACATCTAAATCGGTTCAGGCGTTTAAAAGTTATGGTGGAATAAAGAATCTCACATACATACATACATTAACCCTGAACACATAACACTCTTTTTTTTGGGGCAGTCGTGTGAATACTACACAACATTGCCCCAATTACATAAAGCGTAGGACATAAAAGCCAAAACTCGATTTTTATGCAACTTAAAGCGAAGTTTTTCCGCGAGCCGAATTGAAATGCTATTACAATTGTATGGAAAAGCGCGAATATTGTAGGCTCTCGGTAAAAAACGACGCTCAACCGGAAAAACTGAACATTTTGCCATGAAATTGTTTATCTGAATAACGTTGTTTGTTGCGGGAATAATGAAAATGGAGCGGTTTTATTGTTTGTACTATTCTTAGTCGTAATGGTTGAGATAAAGTTGGCTCTTAGTCCGTCTGCCATGTTTTATAAAATGTTGTTGACAAAGCCCTCTAACAATTAATTAAAGAGCACTGTGTCATCTTCTTTTCGTTAGAAATTGCATCCTAACTAATCCTAACTAATATTATAAATGCGAAAGTAAGTTTGTTTGTTTGTTTGTTACCATTTTACGCCTAAGCCACTGAACCGATCATCCTGAAATTTTGCATATGCGTTGCCAGGTGTACAGGAACGAACATAGGGTACCTTTAATCCCGAAACAAGTACTGTTTCCGAGAGAAATCACAATAACGTTCTTATGATCATAGATGGCGTCACGTGTCGTTTCGAATGATGATGTTAACTAAATAATTGAATTGAAATAATAATTGAAATGACAGGGCATGGGTAATTTTTTCCGCGACTTCGTCTATGTCCGTAATAACCGAAATTTACGCGGACGAAGTCGCGGGCAAAAGCTAGTCTGTAATAAAGCTGCGTTTATATTTAACCTGTATTTATTATTTAAATGTGTGTGTTATTTGTATTTGTTTTATTGTACTATGATATTGTTTTAGTAAGTATGTAGTATTTTAAGAATTTTGTACTTATGTACAATTTTTTTTTTTTAACTTGTTTAGCTGGTTAACGCTCGTACTTTAATTTGCACCTACCATGTATCTCTTTACCACCTTTGGTTGACTGGTAGAGAATGCTTATGACATCAAGTCACAAGTCCGCCTTTGTACTTTTTATTGCATAAAGTTTAGTCAAATCATTTAATTAGGTACAATAAGGGCATTAATAGACACTTCTGAACGTAATACATAAGGAAAAAAGAATTGAATCTAGTTGCGGTTCCAAATGGTAGTTTTGTACGGAGAAGAATGGGCGAGAATCTCCATACGTATTTTCTTTAATCAATGTTTACAATATTTTCCATACAGCATCATACATTAACGTAAATGCAATGTACCTTATATAAAAACGTCTGTTATCATAATACGTAAAAAGTATTTAACTAAGAATTGACATGACTAAAATATGACTACCGGATCTTATATATTATATGCAAATACATCTCAGGCAAGCCTTATATTGAAACAAAATGCAGTAACTGAGTGTTACCAGCAGGAAACACTGTCGAGCGTTGATTCTTACTCAAGCATTTAGGTACTTAAGTAAGTAACGTGGATTACTCGACTAAAGAATTAAAATTCTAATGAAGAATTCTAATGGTGCCGATTCCCTTGTTAACAAACTAGACTAAATTTAGAGAATTGACATCTCTCGCTAACATACAGCGAAAGAAAAGGACGGTGACATTCCGTGACATTAAAGAATAAAGTTAGCGATGTCAAATTAGTTTTGCCTTGAACTTTTCCGTATTTTTAATCCATACGTTTTAGTTGTCAACTATAATTGTATGGATGTGTCAGATTTACTAAATTTGAAAGCTCTTATTAACATTAGTCTCTTTCTTGTTTTATTGGACAGAAAAAGGTGGAAATAGTCTAATTTTAGTTTAGTTTGTGACCAACAGAATCGGCACCAATGTCAAGTAATGACTTTACTAAGTCCATAATATTGTTACCACACTCACTTTTTTAACTAAAACATTCACACAAGCGAAAAAGAACAATGAGAACTAATTTCACGAGTACTAAAACCCAGACACTGAATCAAATGGGCAACTTACAACTTTGCCAAAGTCCTATATTACCTTTCGATACGGGTGTGTCCAAATATACTGACGAAACTTAGGTATGCAAAATATTTTTATGTATCCAAAACCTTTTGAAACAGTAGGTACTAAAATCGTGAATTTGCATTTCTGACCTTTTTTTTTGCTGACCTTAATGTGGAACGGATGACTTATGTGCTGACTGTACCTGGAAAAGAAATAAAGATTGTTAGTGAATAAAGAAGAAAAGAGTTATTGAAAAGACTTGATTCGTCATGACGATAAGCGCAAGCGTTAAGACGCAAAACAGAGCCATACCGCTCATCTATAGAAAGTTTAGATGAATGAATGGATTTTTGTTTGATCTGGATGAAATTTGGCACAGAGATACATTACCGTCCAGAATAGATAATGGACTTGATATTCTGGAAAATGTACGGTTCCCGTGGAATAATATAACTCATTTTGATGTGGACGAAGTCGCGGGCAAAAGATAGTAAAGGTATATATCTATAGTTTATACAGATTGTAGCGAGCATTTCTTTTTTTTTGGGTGGTAAAATTATCAAATGTCTCCTTCCGCCCAGGGTGGGGCGGAAGGGACTGTCAGACTTTTACTGACTAAAAAACCACCCTGTTCCTTCTGTTGCCCTTTGCGTTCCGGGGCCACGGTATCGTGTTAAGACGTCCCGCAACCCCGGCGGGCAATGGGTACATGCATTGCCAGGGTTGCGGATTTTGTTCGAAAGAGTTACAGCGGCCCTGGAACGCAAAGGGCATGGCACACGGAACACGGATAGGTTTTACAGTCAGTAAGAGTCTGATACTCCCTTCTGTTCCGACCAGAGCGGAAGAAGTCATAATTTTATGATTTGACATTCTTAAAAATTAGACATGGGTACATTCAACAGTACAGCGGTTGTATGTAAAGCTTAGTTAGGACATTTATAAGTTACTAGCTTTTGCCCGCGACTTCGTCCGCGTAAATTTCGGTTATCGCGGATACAGACGAAGTCGCGGAAAAATTACCCATATCCTGTAATTTCAATTATTATGTCATTTCAATTATTTAGTTAGAACCATGTTTCGAAACAACACGTGGCGCCATCTATGATCATAAGAACGTTATTGTGATTTCTCTCGGAAACAGTACTTTTTTTCGGGATTAAAGATACCCTATGTTCGTTCCTGTATACCTGGCAACGTGTATGCAAAATTTGAGGATAATCGGTTCAGTGGCTTAGGCGTAAAATTGTAACAAACAAACTTACTTTCGCATTTATAATATTAGTTAGGATTTTCGCAAGAAAACGCGAAAAATAAAATATTTAATTGCTCAAAAACATTACGATTAAGCAAGAACATTTACGAACGGTCACCTTTGACCTACTGAAAATGAACAGCAGCTCAGCAAAACCGAATAAAAATATACATTTTCAAGCGTCCGTGCCACCGCGGGTTTAATTCATCGGTTATGGCTCGTATTTCCCGATATTATTTCCGAATATTTTCGGGTTTTTTCGTTCTATATCCTACTTCGGACGCTCGTAAAACCCGGGATGATCCGAGTCCATCGATGCCTCGGCCCGATATGAGAGATTCCCGCAACGGGTTTACGGTTTGATGGAAGTTGTAAGAGCAAGAGGGAGATAGAAAATATTTGACTCGTTGGGGATTTTTCACAATATGCGTAGAGATAAACTACTAGGTATAACATGGCGCTCCCCTCTATATTACTATTTCAATAATAATGAGTAATTAATAATGCCGCTAGTCAAGCAATTTTCAAACGTTTTGATTTGTCGAAGGGCGCCCCAAGTTTTTGTAGTTTATCTCTAACTAGCTTTTGCCCGCGACTTCGTCCGCATAAATTTCGGTTATCGCGGACACACACAAAGTCGCGAAAAAAAAAACCCATGTCATAAAATCATGATTCGAAACGACACGTGGCGCCATCTATGATCATAAGAACGTTATTGTGATTTCCCTCGGAAACAGTACTTTTTTTCGGGATTAAAGGTATCCTATGTTCGTTCCTGTACACCTGGCAACGGATATGAAAAATTTCAGGATGATCGGTTCAGTGGCTTAGGCGTAAAATGGTAACAAACAAACAAACAAACTTACTTTCGCATTTATAATATTAGTTAGGATATCTATGAATCAAAAGGTATATTATTTAGCCATGTGGTCATGTGGTGGTTAAATGAACAACAAAAATTGTTAATAGATTCTTAAACCAGTTTTAAGTGATTCGATTGGCTGTTCTTATTTCAGTCAGCCAATTACAGCATATAACATGAATTTAACTATGGAAAGTACATAATACAAAATTGAAAAGTCA
Organism: Hoplodrina ambigua; assembly: GCA_949774945.1. NCBI lineage: Eukaryota > Metazoa > Arthropoda > Insecta > Lepidoptera > Noctuidae > Hoplodrina > Hoplodrina ambigua. Next base: position 1,973,559 of record OX458969.1, on the reverse strand, counting down.
GTTTTTGTATTAAAATAAACTTTATAGTGATCGCAATATCAATTAATGATCTAAATTCTGATTAAAGTTGATTTTATGAGAGTAATTAAATGAGATTTAATAAGTTTTAGGTATAGCAATACCTCGCCGTTTCACCTTTCTCGATAAACGGGTCATACATAGATTTTTTAAATCATCCTTATTATATTGAATTAATTAACAAACAAACTATTCAGCTTTACAATATGAATGGAGATATTAAGGGAATGGTGCCAAAATCTAGAGAGCAAATTTAAGCAACAAAAATTTTCATTATTTCTTTCTTTCCGCGATTTCCTACACCTTAAGCCGTCAACCAATTCGCAGAGCTGAGTAATATTTCAAAATTTTTAAAGTTCAGCCTGATGGGTGCACGTGAGACGTTGATTGAAAGTTATATATTTTGAAATTTAATCTGCAACGTGTTTACGCTGCCAATAAATTGTAGCGAGCGTTGCACGTTGCATGTTGCATGTAGCATGGCGGGCGATGCTTTGATATTGGAGTTAGCTAATATTATGTAGCTTGATGGATGGGTGTGCGGAATAAATATATAGTGAGGGGTTTGGTTTTCGCAAAATATTGGTAAGTTAGATTGTAAATCGGCTGCATTGGGATTTTGTTTATTTAATTCCTCAAAGTCTGAATCTTCCGTGAGCAAGCGTGGTGATCAATGCTCGTGCCTTCTCTGTATGAGAAGAGACCTTTGCCATGCAGTGGGACAAAAAGCCTGGTATCATTTATTTTATTAGTTTCTCAGTAATCTCAGCCCGGAAATTAAAAATTGCTAGTTTCATGTAAGTACTCGTACCGTGTAAACATTCATTTTTTTTTAAGTGATAATTTTGACATTATAAACGGACACTTCAATTTTATTTATTTGTACAGATGTATCCAAGCCTTTAAACTTTATAATTGCCTTGCCAGTGTAGTCACAGCTTTATAACTTTCCTAACACTTCAGCTGCTGAAACTTACACGTCATTCTTTCACACACTTTAGCTCTGAAACAGATATATCTAACTGTAATGTGTTTTTCTTTAGTTACGGAGAGTGTACGCACAAAAACTTGTCTAGACGAGGTCTCAAATATTTATAATGTTATGAAACTGAATTATTTTGACCATTTGACCTGCTTGTAAAGATGGTAGGTAGGGTAAGGTAGCGGTTAGAATGTAGCCTTAATGTATTTATTGGGCTTTTTGACCAATACACCTTTTTAAACTCTGATAAGAAAGCCGTGACGAGATTCCCCTTTCAGACTTAAGAAACTATTGAAATCAACGTTAAAGAGACTGTTCCGACGCTGTGCTCCATACAAAATATGTAATCCTACCTCCCTATAGAGGCCTACCTCTGTTTAGGAAGGAGCAACTAGCTTCAACTTTCTGAGTAACTGACCGACTCCTTGACAATTCAAAAGTGCCTATAAATGGTCTAATTGAAATAAATATTTTGACTTGAATGTTTTGTTACGACTGCCTCGTTGGTCGAAGTGGTCGCAAAGCACGAATGCTAAACATGAGGCCTTGGGTTCGATTCACAAGTCGGGCAAAAGTTATTGGGTTTTTTCATTAGGAATTTCTCAGTAGCAACCTCGGAGTCTGGATTTGTGCTCGTTTGATGGCAATAGGCTCGCCCCCTATTGTATGGGACTTATTATTTATTTATTTAAACTTAATGCAACAAAAGTACAAAGGTGTACCTAATGTGTTAGGCATTCTCTTACAGTAGACCAACGGACTTAAACATAACTGGCGAAATGTGGGTGTACAAATGGGTACACCTCTGCCTAACCCTTCGGGGATTACAGACGTGATGATGTTATGTATAAATCTATGGTCATAAAAACTGTTTTGGTCAATAAGTCAACAAATGCAGCATTGTATGACGAGATGTATGAACGTGGATTAAGGATCGTAGCAGATGGCATTCTGTGGTTTCTGCCTACCTCCATGGGAAAAAGGTGTGAGTTTATGTATGTACATATTTATGTAAGTCAACATATCTGTTTAACCCTTTACAGAATCGTTCTGACGTACTTACCTACCCACGTAACGTATATGCCTCACCTCAAAAATTCGACCTCAGAATCCAGTCCGTCGTCTCTTGGGAACGCAAGACGGCGAGGTACCCTATCAAAACCGTACGTGTAGCCGTACGGCGCCAGACAGCTCGTAACGAATAGCTTCTCTGTGACTGTTGGCCGCTGTAAAATATTATGGCGGATGACGGGGAGAGGTAATGCTGATCTGGGAATCAGAGAATAGTGGCCAAGTGTGTGTTGGACTTCTAAGTCCCGTAACATTTATTTAATTTGTAGTTCAAATATTACGTATGTTGTATGTGATTTTAAAAATATTATATTATTTTATTTGACGGACTGCCTCTTTGGTCTAGTGGTCGCAAACGCGACTGCTGTGCATGAGATCTTGAGTTCGATTACCAGGTCGGGCAAAGTGTTATTGGATTTTTCCATCAGGAATTTCTCAGTAGCAGCCTCGGAGTCTGGATTTGTGCCCGGTTGATAGCAATAGGCTCGCCCCCTATTACATGGGACTAAAAAAAAACATAACTGGCGAAATGTGGGTGTACTAATGGGTACACCTCTGCCTAACCCTTCGGGGATTACAGGCGTGATGTTATGTTATGTTTATTTGATGTCTGTTTTTTTTTAATCTAGATACTTATTGTGCCCTTATTCTACCTATTTATTAACAAGCTTTTGCCAGCGATTTTGACTCAGGGGGTAAATTTTGGAAAATCCTTTCTTAGGGGACGACAAACGACCTTCCTGCCAAATTTCATCTTTATACGTCAAGCGGTTTTCGATATTTCGTGATGAATGGGTGACCTTTCGCTTTAACATATTCAGATTGACCATGATGATTAATGGTTGTCATGTTGAGAGGATGAGTGAAATACGATTGACAAAAGGTATTTAGATGGCAGAGGTGAGTGGCAATGCAGGGAGGTGCAGCTCTAAGATGATCTACACTGACCTTATTGGTGAAGTCCTTCAGAATGGTCAGGTGCGCAGTACTCGTAACCAGCGTGCGTGTATGACGAGATGTATGAACTTGGATGAGGTAAACTGAATATGTAAGGATCGTAGCAGGTGGCGTTCTGTTGTTTCTGCCTACCTCCATGGGAGAATGTCGTGAGTTTATGTATACATGTATGTGCAGATTGACCAGGTGTCATTGTTATATTTGTTTATTTTTGAGGACAATCTCCTGTCGTGATGGCCCAGTGGTTAAGGCGCCCGCCTTTCATGCATGTGGTTGTGGGTTCAAATCCGGGCAAATATACCAATGTGGATTTTTCAATTCATATGTACTTTCTTAAGTTTATCTTGGACATCACTGGTATCGGTGAAGGAAAACATCGTGAGAAAACCAGGACTTACTGTTCCACTCAAACAATGTTAGAGGCCCTTGAGGCGGTTTAGAGACTCTGACACTAGGGTGTGTAGGGTCGTAAGGCCTTACTATCCACACGATAAGAAGAAGAAGAGGACAATCTCCTGAAATTCGGCGCTGATGCAGCTTGTATAATCATAGGAGAAATTTTCTCTTTGCTAACAAGTTACCTCACAGACATACCTTTGCTTCACGCGAAAAAAGGAATCATGTTACTTATTGTACCACGGTCACCGGACGCACCTGTTGGAAAGACAACCTTATATTTGCTGTTCAAATGCAAACAATATTAAACGTGTGTTCTTTATGTTCTACACCATAAGATCCTCAATTAAAGTAATGACAGTTTTATAACTGCAGAACTTATGGTTGGTATCTACATATTTTTGTCGGAATGTAAAATCTGTTTTAGATTTAAAATTGTTTCTTATGTAGTTAGTATATAAGGTTGAATTTAAATTGTCTTCTGTATTTAAGAGTGTTTAGACTTACAGATGCCTTGTTTAGTGGTATTGTGTAAATTGAAATCTGATGCTATTATGAATAGTTTACGTTTTGTATTACAATGAAAGGACGAATTTGTTAAAACCTTTATTTCTGCTTATTACAAATACGACAATTATTATAATTATTAGGTGATAGTCTTGAATTACTGATTCAGTAGAAAATGTAATAGAATACAAAAAATCTGTTAAATCAAAATAGAAAATAAGGGAAATATGCTGCAGTAGTCATGCTAACTGCTATCAGAGATGCATAGAGAGAGATGCGTTTAAAGAATAATCGTATTTAAATCTTAGTCTCAATCTGACGAAAATATATTTTATGCTACTTACATTTTTGACAAGATTTTGACATTAACTTAACTAAAAAAACTTAATGAACATAATGTGACAAATTGTCACAAATAAGCTGTGATTGGTTGGCTGAAAAAAGTACCCTTTGCCCTTTCATCGAAATCGGTTCAGTGGTTTAGTCGTGAAAGCTTTACAGACAGGCAGACAGAGTTACTTTCGCATTTATAACATTAGTAAGGAAGTAAGGATAGTCAGGATGGTGTCTTCACACGTTTTAATAGCTGAACTGACATTGCCTTATTACAAATTCACAACATACACGGTAGCAAACGGCAAACATCTATCAATATCTACATACACGCTATTAAAATACCACTTATCTATATAAAGAAATCAAACAGTCTGTCCATTTGTTCATCTAATAGAAACTATCGTGAAATCTAGTTCTACCTATAATACTATGCTAATTTTGCCAACGGGAATAGAACAATGCCATTAACATAAGTTTTGATTATATGACATCATTAAATATACACGAGTTGTGTTTTGTTTCTTAATTGTTATGATGTTTGACCTTCGTTTTTGACTTTGAACAATGTCAAGCGACAAAATTATTTGCTTGTAATTTATACTAATACTAGCTAAGGCGCTTTGCACACAGAGCAACTATTGCAGCAACTGGCAACTAGCTGTTTACATACATTTCAATTGGACTGCGCACACAGAGCAACTCGAGTTTCGACGGCATACGGTATTTCTTACAAATTGCCAAAAAGTTGCGGCAACCGGCAACGTTATAGCAACAACCAACTATTACAGGAAACTTTTAAAGAGTTGCCAGTTGCCTCAACTTAAGTTGCTCCGTGTGCAAAGCGCCTAATTCGGCCACGCGTTGCACGGCTGTGGCTTATAATAAGTAAAGATATTGAGGTCAAAAATCTAGTTAAAAACTATCCTATCATTTAAGTTTGACCAAACTACACAGTATATTTCATAAAAAATTGTTGAGCAGTTTAGGAGTCCATCCCGGACAAACAACGTGACGCGTAATTTATATCAAGATAACAAAGGTAATAAGATTTTCAGTTAGGGTCTTTGTTAATTTGTTTAAACGCGGTAATCTCTGGAACTAACAGTCGGATCGAAAAAATCTTTTTATATATGGTAGCCAGATTCATGAGGATTAGTATAGGCTATATAACATCACGCTACGAGCCATAGGAGCAGAGCAGTAACCAAAGATGTACGCGACAAAAGACATGCGTATGCAGGGAGCAGCGAGTTTTTAATCAAAGTAAGATGGTTGTGATAGCTCCAAAGAGGTCTTGGTCAAGGACCAGGTCCACGCGCGCGCGTGCCTCAAAGAGCTGTCAGCACAGGGACGGGGCCCCAACAGGGCCAAACGCCTGCTGGGGTTGCGGGACGTCTTGACAGGATACCGTAGATCCGGAACGTAAAGGGCAACAGAAGGAACAGGGTGGTTTTTTAGTCTGTAAAAGTCTAACAGTCCCTTTCGCCCCACCAAGGGCAGAAGGACTCGTTTGAGGTTTCACCACACAAAAAGAAAAGAGGTCTTGGTTTTAAAGTCAGTGGACCAACTGACACATTCCTACTAAGTATCACCGAATCGCCATTAACGAAACTGCCCCTAAAATGTGACGATGCATAATGAACGGGAGGTTGATCTGACCCCATAGCCGTCATTTGTACCCGTCATTAAGCAGACAGCTTAACGACGGGCAAGTACAAGTGACCGGCAAGTATAAAACACTAGCTTTAGCCCGCGACTACGTCTGCGTGGAACTTATTGATATCGTACTTGCATATAAACTTCCACCCCCTTTTCACTGCCTTAGGGGGTGATTTCCGGTAAAAAACTGGGAATAACATGTATAAGTAAAAGTATTGCCAGTTTAAAAGTATACATACAACGTGGCGCTACCATGGTGACATTAATTTAACACACGAATAGGGCTAGTGTCCATAAATCATATTCATTAAGAAAGGTTATAGAAATACATAAATTGAAAAAAAAATTTTTTCGAACAAACTAAAAAATAAAAAAGTAACCAAAATTGGGATCACTCTGTACAAAAATTCATTCATGAAATTAGAATACTATCACCTGGTTGAATTACGTTTACTCGAAGCGGCAACGTCTCGCTTTGCGCGCTGGCAACCTCGCTTGCGCCTGGTACTTGAGATCGGTCCGATTGTAATTTGATGACATAATATTAACAAAGAAACCTATTACTGTTAGTTATTATCACCATCATCACTAATCAAATTCACTTTTAGATAATAGTCTTTAAGTGTTTTAAATTTTCAACGAGACCACCTTGTTGGCGGATACCTACAAAGGGCTAGAGGGCGCTTTATGTTCTCCCGCACTTTTGAAAATAAATTGTCCCTTACAGCCATTTCCCTCATTCTGACGAAGGCTAGTATTGGGCTGATTTTGTAGCACATTTTCATTTTATTGGATTGGGTCTTAACGTGTAGGCGGTTGATATGGGCGTTGAGACCTAGGATCCACTGGCTGGTTTTCGCGGATGTGCTAAAGAGCTTCTACAGTGAAGCTGCCGTGTAGTTAGGATGAGTATTTGCCATCACGATCACAGGTTTACACAAGCACTAATAACACAAATAAAATCGTCCTTATTGCCAAAGATGTAAGTACCTATCGTAATAAGAAAGAAAACTAACGAAAACAAAGCAAAGCGTCTTTATCGCAGTACCATGATCTAACAATTATCCTAATTACATTAAAATAAATAAATAAAATAAGCAACCGTCTTTTTCGCGAAAACATTCACAAAAATAAATACGACGATATTATGCGCACGAGTATTCACATCAATAAGTGTGTCAAGGGCATGGGTCCGACGAGCACTAAAAAATAAAAAGGATCCGCGGGTTGCGGGGGGAAGGGACGACGACACCCGACGCCTGCGTCGCCTACGATACTCGCCGACAAAGGGATCTCTCTTTCCTTCAATTAGCCTACTCTTTGCATTTGTTTCATTTTTTTAGTATTGCTTATTCGTTTTAATTTCATTGATACGATGCTAATATCCGTGACCCCGGCGAATGACCGCTGGGCTAGAGTTCTTTAAATACAGGTTGCTCCAAGATGCTATTTTCTAAAATTTGAAATAACTCAATAATTAATAACGTTTTTATAACTATACCCTCTAATAGGATACAAAACAAAATAATAGATATAGACTGCCTCGTTGGTCTAGTGGTAGCAAGCGCGACTGCTGTGCATGAGGTCTTGGGTTCGATTCCCAGGTCGGGCAAAGTGTTATTGGGTTTTTCCATCAGGAATTTCTCAGTAGCAGCCTCGGAGTCTGGATTTGTGCCCGGTTGATGGCAATAGGCTCGCCCCTTATTACATGGGACTAAAAAACGTAACTGGCGAAATGTGGGTGTACTAATGGGTACACCTGTGCCTAACCCTTCGGGGATTACAGGCGTGATGTTATGTTTATGTTATGTAACAAAATAATTTCACCATACTCAATTAACATACCTACCCTGTTCTAATCCCAGAACATGGCTTATAAAGGCATAACATATTAACAATGTGCCTTCCAGGTCATAAGGTTAAAAGCATCGTTAGACCTCAGCCTCTGCCGACCCCTTTATTACTCACTATCATTATTTACATAATTATTAGCGGTTGAATAGTTATTTATGTAGTATCCACCTTACTAGATGGGGTAATCGACTGTTTTCTTTATGTAAACAAACTGATTTCATAATATTTTTATTAGAGAATAAGCTTCGAATTGCCAGATAAAAAAGTGACATTGTTTTATCTACACTAATATTATAAAGAGGAAAAAATTGTATATTTGTTTGTTTGTTTGTAATGGATAAACTCAAAAACTACTGGACCAATTTTAAGAATTCTTTCATCATTAGAAAGCTACATTATCTGCGAGTAACATAGGCTATATTTTTAATTTTATTTTTGTCCGGACGAAGTCGCGGGCAAAAGCTAGTTAATAATAAAGTTTTTAAATACATGAAAAAAAAACAATATATTTTTTATTTTCCTTGTTTCTAACACACCAGTTGTACACATCAATAAAATACCCTGACTGCGCTTATAAGTATTGCAACCCTGTTACTCCTGTGTCATATCGTCTAGCTCAGGCCATTCAGCGGAATGATTTATAGGTAATTTCCTTACAATCGGCGGCACCTCACGCGTAAGTAACGCAACCGTCGTCAACGCTCGCTTGAATGCCTAATTGGTTAATTTAAGTTAGTTTTGTAAGTGTCGTTAATTATATAAGTGTAGTAGTTTGGCAGTGGTTTTGTGGGAAAACGTAGGAGTTGGTTGTACTGCGGAGAAGATGTTTAGAATAAGAAGGTCGGGGCTTAAATGTTTGTTCAGGGAAATGCAGGTTTTGATGAAAACTTTTATTTATGTTTGGTATGCCGTTAAAATATTTATTTATTTATTTAAAAACAACCAACTTACATTTACGGTGTGCACCAGACGTACAAGTTTTTGGCTAATAATAATACTTATATCTTAATTACTAAATATCCTAACTAATATTATAAATGTGAAAGTAAGTTTGTTTGTTTGTTTGCTACCATTTTACGCCTAAACCACTGAACCGATCATCCTGAAATTTTGCATATACGTTGCCAGGTGTACAGGGACGAACATAGGGTACCTTTAATCCCGAAAAACAGTACTGTTCCCGAGGGAAATCACAAAAACGTCCTTATGACAGTAGATGGCGCCACGTGTCTATCGGATCATGATTAAATTTTAAGTTTAAGCAAGTAATACATTATGAGTCTAGACTGTCGATAGACCAGTTTCAAGTAAACAACCTAGGAGTACGAAAGTTGTTTGCTTAATAATTTTTCATGCCCAAAACCGCTGAAGAGTATCCTGACATTTTGCATAAAGTGACTTCCAGACGGACGGACTTGCGGTTACGGCAAACCGCAGGCCGCGGCTCCTAACGCTCCAAAAACACACCACCGCGGTCACAGTGGCGGCCTGAAGTGTCATTAGCGTGGTGATTGTGCTACAATCGGACAATCGGACGTCGCAATCGGACGTCAGTCAATATGGCTAACCGTAACGTTGTCTTATTACTCTCATGACTCATTAGTCCTCTCAGAAGATAAGAAAAAAGGTAGGAAAACCGTTTATTTAAACACTTGAGGTGTGAGGTAGAGATAAACTACAGTACCATGACGCGCCCTTCCACAATTCAAAACGTTTGAAAGTGTTCTTAATAGTATTAAAAATACTCACAACGCATGTGTGCGTATTGAGACGGCTCTCGAGACAAAAACAAATCAGCGATTTGCTGTCCGACTAGCGGCGTCAAAAATTACTCATTATTATTAGTATGGCGCTGCACTGAAATTCTCTATGAAAATGAGAGGTACGTCGTCTTGCGCGGTCGGCTATTTATGACAAAAAATATCCTAGCCTGCTACTGAAGACGATTACTCACAAAGTCTTTCATACGAATGTGACTACACACATTGAAATGGTAATATGGAGGGAAGCGTCAAGGTATAATAGTTTATCTCTACCTATATTATCATTAGCATCGCATATTACTCTTAGGAATAGAGAAGTGTGAGTTAAATTTAAATTGTTATTTAAATTCAACTATTTCTATTACAATTTCCATATTTGACGTCATTTTACAAAGCAGTACACGCGGCCGGTTGTTAAAATTTGCAATTGACGCGGCCGCCACAACATTTCGCGTTTGTCTGTGACCCACTTTATATACGTTGTCAAGGATACAGAAAAACTGCGTAACTGACACTGTCATCACTGACACTGACAGGTGTAAACGCATTCATAGAGGATGCATGGAAGAATAAAGGTGAACCTACGCTCTGTCAATGAAGCATACTCTGCGATTACTCCGCTAATTGTAAATTGATTTGGATGATTCTTTTTTTGTTTATTTTTTCGAATTGGTCCCAAATAAATACTGTCATGATCTGATGATGAACTTCGGAGATATGGAAAGGAAACTCCTCATAAGATCACAGCGCAGAACTGTCTTAACAGTAAAATTGCTTTGTTTAATGCGTGTAGTCGATGATTGACTGAAGGAAGAGGTTAGTTGCTAAACTAACCGTGACCTATGTCGATGTATGTAGACAACAGTTTTTCAACGGCAAAGTTAAGTTTGTCCCTCAGTACTGTTTATTTTTTCGTTAGAGGTATTTCCGGTGTGTTTTAATGAGGGTAGGTAGGTTACGTTTTTCAATTTTAGAATATCTCGCAGGTCCAACACACAACCAAAAGCTCATTGCGAGCCCGAGCAATAATTACTGCTCAATCCTCGGAATCTTCCGTTCATGCCGCATTAAGAAGGCAAGCACAACCGGAGCGACAAGTAAATTTGAGAGCTGATGAGACATTTTCTTAAAGCCAGGAAAGACTACAGAGCCAAGCCGTCGCCCTCCAAGCTTCTCAGAGAGTGACTGAAACGCCCTTTTAAACGCAATTGCTTTTGGAGGAACAAGCCGAAATCCAGAGAGCTGTAAGAGCAACTGAGACACCTTTTCAATCAAACACAACTTCGTCTCAGAGAACAAGCTCAGCCATTACAGCGACAGCGAATAGTCGCAGGTGAGAAGGATCTCTCTTGCAGAAATGCAAACTGAACGCCGACGGACTTTTATGAGTCACATTCTGTTGGTCTGTAGGTATTTAATAATTCTGGATCTGGCCGAACAACAAGCCGAGTACCACCCGAATTGATTGTCAAATTCTAAACAAACGCGGGCGAAGCCGCGGGTAAAAGCTAGTAAAAACATAAAAAAGAGATTTATAAAACATACAATTTAACAGAATTACAGTAGGAAATAGCAGTGGTAGCGCGGGCTAAGTAATAACAGCCGCACGGGTCGATCCGTCAGGTTAAGCTACGCTTGCCGGGGTTGGTCCGTGGATGGGTGACCATCATTACACACCGAGACTCCTCCGTGCCTCGGAAAGCACGTTAAGCTGTTGGTCCCGGCTGTCATACGTGGATCTTTGACAGTCGTTACGGGTCGTCAGAAGCCCGAAAGTCTGACAACCAGTCTTACCAAGGGGTATCATATTACCCAGTTACTGGGTTGTGGAGGTCAGATAGGCAGTCGCTCCATGTAAAATACTGGTATTCAGCTGCATCCGGTTAGACTGGAAGCCGACCCCAACATAGTTGGGAAAAGGCTAGGCAGATGATGATGATGACAGTAGGAAATAAAAAGGAAATTAATTAATTTAAGAGAGAGAAAGATAAAGAGATTGTGCTGGGGGTGGTGATAGACTCCAGGTCGATCTGAAGCACTCAGGATCTTGAATTGAATTGAATTTGATCTTGCCTTGCGGAATGGCTACAATTTATCCAAATACAGTTATGTAAGTTCGCGTGTTGTGAGCAGCTGAGGGTCAATTTATACTAGCGCAGAGTCGAAGCGCATCGAAGCGTCTTTCCAAAACTGAACATAATAAATTCAACCTTAACTCCACAGCGTAACGCACACACTAATGCTCGCGCACTAATCAGCGTTGTTCACGCGCAGACGCGCGAAATCCGAAGAATGCGCGCGACTTTTTAAAATCTCATAAGTAATGTGTGCGTTACGCTGTGGAGTTAAGGTTGAATTTGTTATGTTTGGTTTTGGAAAGACGCTTCGATGCGCTTCGACTCTGCGCTAGTATAAATTGACCCAAAGGAACTCACCTTCCTCTCATATATAAGGTTGTAGGTACGAATTCGGACCAGTATATTATTATTTTAATTTTTTATTTTAACTTTGCCACACACTACGAATTTCTCCTGTACTGTATGTGCATTTACAAACCTAATACAAAAAGCCGGAGCCGAAACAACGATCTGTAGACCATACAAATATTTGTTCCATGAGAATCGAACCCGCAACACGCAACGCAGCGGCCAACCACTCATCCAAAATGTGCCATCAAAAGTATTAATATGACATTTTCCATTTATATAATGTACTTTGCCAACCTAAACTCAGCTGAGTTCGAATTTGAAAATTTTGATCTTAAACTAAAAAGAAACGTAATATCCTAAATATTTATCTTATCAATGATTCGAGTTGAGAATTACTTCCATCTTTGATTTTCTACTATTACGTCATAAATATGTTTTTTTTTTTTTTAATTGTTACTAAACCATAATAGAAAATATAATGTCCATTAAGCTCTAGTGACTGTATTAACAATCTGTCAAATCGATGAAGCTATCACAAGATTATAAGGTATGCATGTGTTAGTAGCAAGGCTAGTATGATGTATGGAACATAAATCTTGTATGAATAGTCTTTGTGTGGCTATATTGGATACTGTTACGTATTGTGCTAGACTTACATTGGATTAGAACATTGCTGCTCTATTGAAGAACAGGTTTCTTGACTATAATGGAGGTCGAGATGAGATGCCTCCCCGACAAAAAACAACCATTTAATTTTTTTCGCATCATGATGAAGTTTTTCTTGGTGACGTATGATCAACAACGAAAGTCGATTAACAATGTTACTTTTTATATCATTTAAACAGACATAACATACATAACATCACGCCTGTAATCCCTGAAGGGTTAGGCAGAGGTGTACCTATTAGTACACCCACATTTCGCCAGTTATGTTTGTAGTCCCATGTATTAGGGGGCGAGCCTGTTGCCATCAACCGGGCGCAAATCCAGATTCCAAGGCTGCTACTGAGAAATTCCTGATGGAAAAACCCAATAACACTTTGCCCGACTCGGGAATCGAACCCAAGACCTCATGCACAGCAGTCGCGCTTGCGACCACTAGAACAACGAGGCAGTTTCAGGCGGTAGCTAAGGGTTTATTATATCATCATTTTATATTAATTGCGTTTTACTTTTAATATTGTACTTAATAATTAGGATTTAAAAAACATAATGTTAATCGACTTTTATTGCTGACTGTACCTACATTTTACTTATGAAGGATTTTTATTATCATCATAAGTAGTATTATGTTCAATATTTACGGGTTCAAATTATTACAAAAAAAAAAAAAAACAATCAGAACTAAAACTAAACGTACATTTTATGATTTAAACTAGTGTCTCATGAATGCCCGAGGGCGAACGATCTTCTGGCAATCGTTCATTCGGGCGAACATTCATTCACGCGAACGTTATTCGGGCAAATAAATGTTTTTCGAGAAATTCCTAATGGAAAAACCCAACTACACTTTGCGCGACCCGAGACCTCATGCTCAGCATTCGAGCTTTGCGACAACAAAGCAATAATCAATAAAACTAAGCCTTTATTTTCGAGCAGGGCAAAAAACTACAGAACGTAATTTTTTTGTCATTCCATTTTCATACGCAGGTACATTATCGTGCCGTAAAACCTTAATCCTTCAGAGAAAAAATACACCATAAAAATGCGCATTTCCACCAGCAAACCATCCCCATGATAATCATTCTGTAGGTACGATATTAAGGCACGCCCACACTGAGACGCGGCCGACCGTAGATGGGGCGATATTTATTTAATAGCCGCGTTTTGCTTTAATAAGCCGATAAACCAGGCCTGGGTGACGAAAAATGACGTCATTAAACTTCTAAATTTTTGCCGTGGAACGTTATCTAGCGTAGATGTGTCAGCAGTCTTTTATGGGTTGATGTTTGGTATTTATTGAAGTGCGATTTTTGAGAACATGGAATTATTGACGCGGAGAATGATAATTAGAATCGTTGACGAAGTATGCTCACAAGTGGGGATCTTGGGGACTTGTCGGGCAAAGTGTTATTGGGTTATTCCATTATCCACAGTTTATACTTCTGTGGCCATCATCGTTTCTATTGTCATAATCCTCATCTGCCTAGCCTTTTCCCAACTATGTTGGGGTCGGCTTCCATTCTAACCGGCTGCAGCTGAATACCAGTATTTTACATGGAGCGACTGCCCGTCTGACCTCCACAACCCAGTAACTGGGTAATACGTATCGTTTCTATTGTAAAGATTATAAGTTCTGAAATTGTTCCAAATAAACCTTTTATTAATTATTTTTTATTATTATGACTTTCTTAGAAGCAGTCCGGAGTTTGGAAAGGTTCTGCGCCTGATCTCCGGTCATGTCAGATTGCCATTCTATCGAACTTTGAGAGTGAGAGAAAAGGGACTGCACCTGTGTTGGCGCTTATCGTGCACTATAATATTATCTACTCCTGGCCTTCGTCGAGACTCTAGAGAATTTACGTGAATCTTGTACCCTACGAAACTCTAAGTTTATTGAAAATAAAATAACATTAATGAAAATATAGTTTTCTTTAAATCAGTTAAGTATATTTCAGTTTATTATTACAAACAAAAATGCAATTTTTTCTCTTTGCAATATTAGTTTAGATATTTAAATCACAATTTAATAATGACTCTTAAAGTTTTGTGGACATCATTGTCGAGTACATCATTGTTCACTTTCGGTAAGCTAATAGTCAAACGCAAATATTCCTGTATCTCTGAGCACTACCGATGTCTTCGTATGTGGTTGTCTGTCTTGCCAGACGGCGTCACACGAGTAACCAATCGGCCTTGCTCGGTCCATTGAGTTACCAGATCGACAGCACGACGTCTGGCTAACAGGTTGCTATCTGGTTGTTTGCAATCTTCGTGTAAGCTAATATGGAGAGGTAAAGCTTGGTTTTTTTTTGTTTGAGGTAATCTATCGAACTACTGATCTGATAGAAAACTATATTATTGGCGAATTCGGGCAAAAGCTAGTCATAATGTAAACAAGGAACAATTCATAAACATAACTAATATCATAAATGCAAAAGTAAGTTTGTTTGTTACTATTTTACGCCTAAGCCAGTGAACCGATCATCCTGAAATTTTGCATATACGTTGCCAGGTGTACAGGAACGAACATAGGGTACCTTTAATCCCGAAAAAAAGTACTGTTTTCGACGGAAATCCCAATAACGTTCTTATGATCATAGATAGCGCCACGTGTTGTTTCGAATCATGAATTGAAATGACAGGACATGGGTAATTCTTTCCGCGACTTCGTCTGTGTCCGCGATAACCGAAATTTACGCGGACGAAGTCGCTGGCAAAAGCTAGTAATTTATAAATGCAAGACTAACTCTGTCTGTTAGTCTGTGCGCTTTCACGACTAAACCACTGAACCGATTTTGATAAAATTTGATACGGGTTAGTTTTAAACCCCAAGAAAGAAAATTAGGCTACTTTTTATTCCGTGACTACATCTGCGTCCGCAATAACCGACATACACGCGGGCAAAGTCACATGCAAAAGCTAGTTTACTATAATATATCCTATACATACTAAAATTGCCTCGGAGATCATTGTTTTTTCAATACAGTTACTTTAGGGGCTCAGGTGCGTTTCCACACCCTTCAGTGTTCCCCCTAACGAGATGGCCTTGAAGCCTCTATTAGCAGTAACAATATTCCAACACGTTTTTGCGTGTGGCAACCCTACTGTTCATTTGAAAGGATTATGTCACTATACTCTAAAGGAAATTGAATATAAGTAATTATTTCAAATGTAAGTTGTTCATTCTTTTGAGGACATATTGCCGAAAGGTAATAAAAAAATTTTTTTGCTCATATGTGACAGACTTTTTTTTAGTCGTTTGTAACTCGCGTTTCGTATTAAAAATATATATATATATATGTTTAGGGAAGTATCGAGTTTCTTTCTCATTCTTCTACATACGAAAATACGTTTTGATTGCGTTGCAAACTGTGATGTCATATCAGTTGATATTTATTGATTTCAAAGTAACTAAAAGTTTTTTTACTCGAAGTTTTTAGATCTAAATTTTTTTTTTTTTGTAAATTGTTTCTTTTCTGACTTTTGTTAGATTGCCATTTACTCTTTACCCCCCCCCCACCTTCCTCTTCCGTCCTTCCTTCCTTCGAAAAATCGAACTAGAATAATAAAAAAAAACAGTCTTTTGTTTTCCAAAATTTTTGGACTCCCTTCTGCCAATAGGATTCAATCAGGTAAAAAATGTTTGGCCCCGTTTTGTCTTATAACACTAAAATCTTTATGAGACGCGTCGCTTACATTTTTTCCTTAGGTTGCTCATAGGCAACTCATCATAATACGTCTTAGATGCAGGGCTACCAACTTTGAGTAGCTAATCTTGCCTTGCCTTGAGCTTAAACTACTGGAAATCAAGATAAGGGATAATTGTTTAGAAGGTGAGGGAGGAAAAAGGGGATTTAGGAGGTATAAAATATTTTTTTAAAAAAACTGGAACGTACAAGTTTACGACTATTTTCTGCTAGGAAAATATTTGATATTTAGTTAAATTAGATATCCAAGAAAAAAAGGTTATTTGAATATTTTTTAAGGTCTTTAAAGACAGACATCCACATGCTAGATCGTTTCTATGATATATACCTATGTGACTAACTCTAAATTTGTTATAACATCACATCACGCGTGTTATCCCCGAAGGGTTAGGCAGAGGTGTACCCATTAGTACCTACACCCACATTTCGCCAGTTATGTTTAAGTCCCATGTAATAGGGGGCGAGCCTATTGCCATCAACCGGGAACAAAAAAAAAATTAAAATTTTTTTTTTGTAAATTCGTTATATCGTAAAAGATCCACTGAAGGTTCGATATTTTCCTGCCGGGGTCACGGGACGTCTTAACAGGATACCGTGGCCCCGGAACGTAAAGGGCAACATAAGGAACAGGGTGGACTTTTAGTCAGCAAAAGTCTGACAGTCCCTTCCACCCCACCCAGGGCGGAAGGACTAATTTGATGATTTTTAAAAACCAAAAAAAAAATGTTCGATATTTTAATATAATGTTATTCTTCTCAACCGTTCCTGTTCCTCGCATACAAGAAATTAAAAGTACTGCGTGTGAGCGACAGCCCTACAGCCCTGCTGTTTGTAGTACGCAGTATCTTGATATCGCCGAAAGTAATCTTGCAGAAAGGCTTTGCGTCTGTGAGTGACATACTTTTCCGCTGGGGCCATACGTACAGCGTAATGTCAACAAGCACGGATACACCGTAGTGGGCAACGGGGCCATGCCCGATGGGGTCCCCAACGGGGCCAGCGCCTGCTGAGGTTGCGGGACGTCTTAACAGGATACCGTGGCCACGGAACGTAAAGGGCAACAGAAGGAACAGGGTGGTTTTTTAGTCAGTAAAAGTCTGACAGTCCCTTCCGCCCCACCCAGGGCGGAAGGAGGCATTCGATAATTTTATCAACTAAAAAAAAAAGGGGGCAATGCCCACAACACTCAAATTCGCAGAAAAATCTTGAATTTATATTATCTATACTAATACTAATAATATTACAAAAAAGATTTGATTGTATATTTGTTTGCATTGAATAGGCTCCGAAACTGCTGAACCGATTTGAAAAATTCTTTAACTGTTAGGAAGCTACGCTATCCCCGGTTGACATAGGCTTTATTATAATAGTATTTAAAAAAATTAGGGATCCGTAAAAAACATCACGCGAACGAAGTCGCGGTAAGAGTGCTAGTTTTAAGTAAACAGCTAAATAATTCTTTTCTGCGAAAAATAACATAACATAATAACAGCACGCCTGTAATCCCCGAAGGGTTAAGCAGAGGTATATCCTAGAACACCCACATTTCGCTAGTTATGTTTATGTCCCACGTAATAGGGGGCGAGCCTGTTGCCATCAACCGGGCACAAATCAAGACTCCGAGGCTACAATTGACAAATTCCTAAAGGTAAAACCCAGTAACACTTTGCTTGATCAGGAAATCGAACCCAAGACCTCATGCTCAGCAGTCGCGATTTGCGACCATTAGACCAACGAGGCAGTTTGTAATTTATTTGTGAGTTTGTGCGTGTGACCAACTAGTTTTTATTTTGTTTATGCGTTCAATTTTTTTTTTCGGTCGATGGCATTAGGTTCGCCCCCTATTATAATAGGGGGCGAAATATATGGGACATAAAAACAAAACTGGTGAAATGTGGGTTTGCTAATGGGTACACCTCTGCCTAACCCTTCGGGGATTACAGGCGTGATGTTATGTGGACGTTATGTTTTCTTTTTATGTCATATGCGTCATTTTCGCGTGTATAAACAGTTTTTCTTTCTTTAAAAAGCTAATATTGTGTAAACTAGGTCTAACTCGCTCATTTCATAGCCCTTCTTACAAGTATTTTGTTCAAAGGCGACGCAGAATATCTACACCTGCGATACTTACCATCGTAATCATGTAAAACTTTTTTCAATTAAATTTTGTTTTTGTTTTTCTGCTTCAGACAGAATTTTAAATATTTATAGATCTTAAGTCAGATACAAACGTTAGAGAAAAATATTTTTGATCGAACACAGAACACAAGAAAGTATTAATTTAAATTGTACTACCTAATCACTAGATTCTGTTCTCGACTTTGTTTGCATTGACTTCAGAATTAAGCCACTGGAACTTAAAAAACAAGATAAAAATCCTACGTGTAAAACTAGATTAATATCCATTATGTCCAGCTAATTCTGTTCAGCCATGCGTGACACATCACAATCATTTATTCATCCATCCATTAACATAAACTTTCGCATCCATCACAATAATAAAAATTAGGATAGATGAAATGAAACAAAGTGTTATTCAAAGTGTTATTGGGTTTTCTATCAGGAATTTCTTAGTAGCAGCCTCGGAGTCTGGATTTGTGCCTGGTTGATGGCAATAGGCTCGCCCTCTTTTACATGGGCCTTAAACAGAACTGGCGAAATGTGGGTGTACTAATGGGTACACCTCTGCCTAACCGTTCAGGGATTTCAGGCGTAATGTAATGTTATGTTAAAATTAAACAAGGCTACACTCGAAGTTTAAAACACAACAAAATATATTTAAATAAAACCCACATAAATTAAAATACGGGGTCCTTAAGGCCCCCAATTTAAACATCAGTCACGTACAATAACGGCTATTAGCATCCCTAATATTAACCTTCAAACAATCCGTAGGTAAAAAAAAACCGGCCGTAACCAAATGTTAAACAAATTAACGCGTTTTAATTCAAAATCGTTCGACCGCTACCTGCCTTCAGGTCGCAAGGGTAGGCACCCAAAAAAGCCCCATCTTTTTGTTTTGTTTAAAATTAGAGAGACACGCATTTTTTATCGGACATAGATAATTATCGCGATAAACATGTGTGTTTTATTTGTTTTTGTGAACTGAATTTGTTACTAGAGAATACCTTTAGACTTTCGATTTGTCCGTGCAAGTAATTCTGATGTCACTACATGGTCAACTGGTCATCTATATCATCATCTGCCTAGCCTTTTCGCAACTCTATGTTGAGGTCGGCTTCCAGTCTAGCAGCTGAATACCAGAATATAAATGGTCACGTAAAAGTTTGATGTTTTTTTTTATTATTGTTATTGTTTTTAGTAAAAAAAAAACAGAATATATACTTGCATTTTTATTTTTTAGATGTAGATACAAACCTTATAAATAATAATAGAATTTAATATAAATAAATTACGAGTCACGTTGTTTGTCCGGGATGGACTCGTAAACTACTCAACCATTTTTTATGAAATATGGCTTACTGTGTGTAATTTGGTCAAACTTAAAAAATAGGATAGATTTTACCTCGATTAATGACCTTAATATCTTTACTTACTTCAAGGTTCAAGCCACAGCAACGCGTGGCCGATTCAGCTAGCATAATAATATATATTTTATACAAAATATAGACAATAGGATATAAATTAACTGGGTATGAAAAATTCGTCCGCATCGCTTGTTGGAGTTTTAGTTTTTTTGCCAGGAAAACTAAATCATAGCATTAGCTCGCGAAAGCAGAATCTTTATAAAAGAAAAACGCTTGTAAAATACTTCAGTTACAGGCTTGATAATTTGAGGAAATAAATATACGAGGAGAGAAATACCCCATAACATAGAATAGACATAAACTCACCCATAATTACTGTGACCACCCTAAAGCTTTCCATATTCATTTCCATATCCTTAAAATTAAAATTCATACAAAACAGACAGTATATAATAATGTCCTATTATATTATTTTATTTATAAATAACAGAGGAAAAGCAAATGTCAGTCTATTGTGGCAACTTTTTTTTCCATCCACTTGTTTCTTAGCTATAAATTAACAACTTTATCTGAGTCCTTTTTGTCTTTGAGATGAGGTTGGGTTAGGGTTTCCATACTTTTTTAACTTTTAAATATTATTTTTAGGATGATGGGACTTTTATTTACTGACCAAATTGCTGAAAGACCAGGTAAGGTTCTGCTGAGAAAAATTGTAATAGTAGTGATATTTGAAGTATCCGGTGTGGTTGAATGAGATAACTTCAGGTATATGATATATTAGTTTCTGCCTGCGACTTCATTCGCGTATATTTCAGACCCCTCTTAAATTCTCTAAGGGTGACCCCCCTTTATTTAGGAAAATCTTTTGTTATCGATGACTACGTCATACAAAGAACACACTCTCCAAGTTTCAGGTCTCTACGATCAGCGGTTTAGGCTGTGCGTTGACCCGTCAGTCAGTCATACAACTCATACAGGACAAAGCATTTTATCTGTATAGATTACTGTTTTGTCTCTGGGACAGTGGCGCATTTTGAATTGTTATAGATGTCTTTTAACAGCAACTACCCTTTGGAAGGGGCAACTATTAAGTTCAATTCTTCATTTTTTGTGAACGATTTCGTGACACGAGATTTGTTTTTTTTAAGCGTTGTCCCACTCTATTATTTTTTATAGAATTGTCGGTGTGTTCCGAACTTAAATATATACTCCATAAATAAATAGCCAGACCCGTTCATACATGTTGTTTTTGTTAGGACTTGTCTATAAAATATCAAAATTTTGGTATCCCTACTTTCGTAGTGTTGTTTGCATTTATTCTTAAAAACTTTGACGAGCCTGCTAAGTTATTTACGGCAGTTCTTTCACGGCTCTGATGTGTTTTTCATGACTTTTATTTTGAATGCAATTACATTTATTTTCTACAGCTGGCTTTAACGAGTGCTTATTTTGTATTAAGAAAGAATGACACGGCTTAACGAAAAAAAAAACATGTGATTTTTTTATTAAGAAATAATTTATGAAATTATGAAGCGTGCATAAACTACTGATAGTGATTGTTTATTGATATTATTCAGTAGAGCAATCACAGCTATCTCATTCTTTCTTTCTTTTTTAAAGAAGATCACAGCTATGACAATTTATGACATTAATTTTTCTTTCGAAAAACTGAGAACTAGATTAACCTTTATTATTGACTCAAAACTGTACGAGTTTTTAAGTACCTATAGCAAAATTTATATTCTAATAATATATTTGTACGCTACCAAAGCCAAACATGACTCATTGATGCAACTTATGTACTCACTTACTGGAGCAAATTACATACTTTGTATGCATACTAATGGTGCCAATTCCCTTGTTCACAAACTAGATTTAGAGAATTGACATCTCTTACTAACAACAAATACAGCGAAAGGAAAGGACGGTGACATTCCGTGACATTAAAGAACTAAGTTAGCGATGTCAAATTAGTTTTGCCTTGAACTTCCCCGTTTTTTTAATCCATACGTTTTAAGATGTCAACTATAACTGTATGGATGTGTCAGATAGACTAAATTTGACAGTTCTTATTTACATTAGTCTCTTTCTTATTTTATTGGTCAGAAAAAGATGGAAATAGTGTAATTTTAGTTTAGTTTGTGACCAAGGGAATTGGCACCAATGTTTCTTTAAATAAAGAATCTTGTATCTTGAATGCAAATTACATTTAATATTAAGAATTAAATCAAAATTTCAAAGCAAGGACTTATCGTAAACAAAGCTTAACTAATCAAAGTGTAAACGAAAAACAAAACAAAAAAAAAACAATTCTCGAGCAAAACTTTTCCCTCTCAAAAACAAACCCCGACATACGATTGTTTCATAAAAAAAACCGCCGTAACTTTAATGCGATAAAATTTTAGGTACCGGAAGTTTTCGCTCTCAAATCATAGCAATACAGAAATGCCTTTTACTCAAAGTTTATTACTTAGAACTTTGCTATAAGAGCGTTTTAAGGAGTTTCAAGGTAGGTAGTGGGTATTCAGTGATGCATCTGAGAGACCGGCTCAAAGGACCTCTCTGCGGCAGGGGAGGCCTTGAGTACTGGGGCCACGAGTTTGGAATTCAAGGGACACTTTTTAAAAACAAATTCCGAGGTACATATATTACTAGTTTCTGCCTGCGATTTTGTCCGCGTGGAAGTCAAGTATGTTATAAAATATATCCCATGTTACTCGCAGATAATGTATCTTTGTAATAGTAAAAGAATTTATAAAATTAGTCCAGTAATTTTTGAGTATATCCATTACAAACAAACAAAAATACGAATTTTTCCTCTTTATAATATTATTAGTGTAGACTATAGGTACCTGATCGCTCATCATTTCGAGTGGAAATACGACTATTCTATGGCATTTAGGTAAAATTTTACCGAATTAAAATAAAAATGGGGAAAAAAGGGCCAAGTTCGGTAGCAACAGCTTTTGGGGTAGGTAATTAGTGTCACTGATAAAGAGTTGGATGGATCGGGTGTTAAGTTCCATAAGAGTGCCTTCAATCATAGTTGTAGGAATATAGAACATCATCATCATCTTCCTGCCCTTGTCCCAAGTTATTTGGGGTCGGCGCAACACGTTTTCCTCTTCCATTCTGTCGTGTCAGCCGTCATGCAATCACTGACTCCTCTTTCATTCATATCCTTCTTCACACAATCCATCCATCTTTTCTTTGGTCTTCCTCTTGCTCTCCATCCATCCACATTCATATTCATAACTCTCCTGGTCACATGCGTTTCATCCCTCCTCTTCACATGCCAAGACAAACGATTCCCTTTCAACTTTTCTGTCACTGGCGCTACTCTCAGACTTGCTTCTTACTTACTTTTGTAGGATTATACAACGTTCTTCAATTAATTTTAAAAATATTGTTACTTTCTTTGATATTGGATTTCTAGCTTGGCTTTAAAGTATCATGCAAGAAATCTGACTGATTTCTAGAGTAGCATTTTCAATCGTAACATTTAATTAATTATCTATTAAAAACTATAATAACTAAAAAACTTCGCTGCAAGTGTGACAAGAATTCTTTTTAGTGTTTCAAAATGATGGCCACATTAGTCGGAAGGAATTTAGTGTTTAATGACTGCCCATTGCGGCACAAGAGAAATGCTTGCCTAAGCGGATTTCAAGATCCTGGATTTAATACCACTACGGATGTTCTTGGGGCCATCACTTTGATGAACAACGAGCACCAATTACCGGGGCATTTTATTCAAGTGGCCGTCGAATCTTAATATCATTTAAAGCAACGGAGAGTGTCATGTTGGATTCTTACTACACAAAACCATCTTGGAGGTCATCATCAGTATATTATTATTTGGTAACAAAAATACATTCTTATCTTTCAGGGGGTAAAAGATACTACTTATGAAAATGGTCAAATTTTCTTATGGGTGGTCCCATAGGAAAATTTGACCATTTTCATAAGGAGTGTTTTATTTACTCCTAAATGTTATGAAAATAAAATCTACCGTTCGAAACATTTTAGTCATGTTGTGGTGCATTTTTTGTAGGATACAGCTGTTTCTAATACGGAACCCTTACCTATAGGATACCTTTGTTGTCCGTCCGTCTGTCTGTTTCATATTTGTGACTGTAACTTTTAATATAAATTTTGAAATAAAAACAATAATTATTTCTGAACTTTGTGAATTATTTGTTCGTCGAGGTGTTTAATACGCACATCCTTTGATAGCATATCCAATACTCCTTAGGATATTTATTTTACTAGTGCAAAAACTTAACCAACCAACTAAAACACTTCTCCATCGATACAAGCTCCACACTATATTTCCCGCATCTCGATTACTCCAGAAAGTTGTACAGAACTTAATACAGAAGTTTAATACACTAGTAGGTACATACACACAAAGAATTGGCGACGCGGCAGCTGCCGGCGATGGTAACTGTGGTTTGGCAGGTCGCAAATTACACTTTTTGTGCGTATTTGAAACTTGGCAAAGTAGTCGTCGCTGTTGAAATTGGTATGTTATTTTTGATGGCTGTTAAAGTATATAATATTTTATTATAATACGATACCAGACTGTTATGTGTAAGTCCCATGTAAGTAATAGGGGGCGAGCCTATTGCCATCAACCGGGCACTAATTCAGACTCAAAGTGTTATTGGGTTTTGTCATCAGGAATTTCTTAGTAGCAGCCTCGGACTCTAGATTTGTGACCGGTTGGATAGGTTTGTCCCCTATCACATGAGACCTAAATTTTGGTGTACTAAAGGGTACACCTCTGCCTAACCCTTCGGGGATTACAGGCGTGATGTTATGTTATGTTATGTAGAAACATTTTTCCATATCCATTACACACGTTCAACCTGAAGATTTATCTTAGTGATAAAATACTACATATTACTTCATACTCGTGTTCATTTAATTATTAACATTCATATCCTGAGGCGTGCATAGCGCAAGTAGTGGTAAGAGTAACAAGTTTCTTAGCGCTGCGACGTATCGCGGTAATGGAGGATGTGTAGCTGTATATCTGTTTCCTCCGGAGGCAGGACTGGTCGATCTACTTTGTGCTTAGCGCTATGATAAAGATGTACTCGTATATTATATTAATTAATATTATGTTCTCGGTTAAGGCGCTTGCCTCGTGGGTTGTGGGTTCAAAGCCGAGCAAGTACTAATGTGACTTTTCCATTTACTTTCTAATATTATCTTGGACATCACTGACATAGGTGAAGGAAAATATCGTGAGGAAACCTGGACTTATCTACACTAATATTATAAAGAGGATTTTTTTTTATTTTTGTTTGTTTGTAATGGATAAACACAAAAACTTTTGGACCGATTTTAAAAATTCTTTCACTATTAGGAATCTACATTATCTGCGAGTAACATAGGCTAATTTTTGCGCAGACGAAGTCGCGGGTAAAAGCTAGTAATTAATATGTGTAAATTCTGCCTTGAGCAAGCGTTGTTCGTGAATTTGAATTATTTCATAAATACTGTTAGGTATATACTAAGTCGGGGTCGCGGGACGTCTTAACAGGATACCGTGACCCCGGAACGCAAAGGACAACAGAAGGAATAGAGTGGTTTTTCATTCTGACTGTCCCTTCCGCCCCACCCAAGGTGGAACGACTTATTTGATGATTTTTTAAGATCCCAAAAAAAAGCTGCATTCTAAGTATCTTAAAAAATTCAATCATTTGTTTTCAAGTAATATCTAGTTAACCTCTTAAGTTTCTCTACACATCCTCAGCAATCATATCACGAAAGTAAGTAATTTCTTACAAAATGCTTGATGCCTTCAGAAAATTCACAGTGTAATCAAGCTAGCACTCGCCCGCGGCAGTTCCTACGCAGCGGTGCATAAACTTACGGAAATTTACATTTTCTATCCAGATAGTCTTATTTCGAAGCATGCACTATGAACACTCGACTATATTAATTCGCCTTAGGGACAAACGAACACACAGACATTTCATTACATTGAAAAACTCTTAAACAAATGAATACAGTCCTTATGTGTTTTGAAATAGGAATGCGGCATTCTTTTTTTTATATTTAATTTGTTTTCTGCTTATTCTAAACTCAAATTAAGATGACAGTTACTGAATTATATAACGATAGAATTACAGCTCTATGCAGCTTGTAATAAGGTTTTAATTTAATTTAAACAGGTTGTGGTGTAACGGTGACTCATTTGCATCTCAGACTCTCAGTTGATTTCCGACGATAGATACCTAGTTTAATTCTAATCGAATAATTTTTCCTTGTCGAGAATAAGACGAATATTTATGTGAATATCAACTGATTTTCATGCACGCTAGTAGAAAGGAAATTGCCATAATAAATGCCTAGGTACTGGTATTGGCAACTTGTAATGCCAGGTAGATTGATGATTGTAGAAAGAAAACCGTTATAAAATAAAAGAAAGGCTGAACATCTGAACACGGACTTTGTCGATCAAGATTTTTCGTTTTATACTAAGTTTTAGTCACTAGTTGATGATGTAAATTAGAAAATTGTGACGTCAGGCGTCAATAAAAAAAAAACATTTGACTTCATTTGATTTTCCTTTTAAAATGAAGAAGACTGAAATATTAGCTGTGTTTTGTGGAGAGAGCCTTCCAAAATGATTTGTTGGTCATCAATTTTTATGAGCCACCTTGTTTCTATCTACTTCTCCACTCATCTAATTTCCAATGGACAAATAACTCGTTTCATACATAACATCACGCCTGTAATCCCCGAAGGGTCCGGCAGAGGTGTACTCATTAGTACACCCACATTTCGCCAGTTATGTTTAAGTCTCATGTAATAGGGGGTGAGCCTATTGCCATCAACCGGGCACAAATCCAGACTCCGAGGCTGCTACTGAGAAATTCCTGATGGAAAAACCCAATAACACTTTGCCCGACCTGGGAATCGAACCCAAGACCTCGTGCTCAGCAGTCGCGCTTTACGACCACTAGACCAACGAGGCAGTCTCGTTTCACTAAATAATAATTCTATTACAAAGGCTGGATGCCAATGCAACCTGGCCGAAAGTAAGTTTACAAGTTTTTTTCCAAACACTCATTCGAATTCTAGAAGGAATTCAAATTCAAAGTAAGCGATTGGTTATTTTCAAGCATTAGCCTGACTCCACACGGGTCACTGACCCAAAACACCATGACCGATGTATTTCCTGTAGTTTTCATCAATTTTATATAGACTTGCCGCACGCAGATGACTTCGGTGGTCGCCACAGCACTGCTTCTAGCTTCAGGTAGCGGCGTTTGTGGCTGTCGCGTGTGACCCGTATGCGGCTAGGCTTAAAGTCTGTATTTCAATTAAGTGTGACTTGAAGCCTCCACTTACCCGGTACCAGAACCACGTTTAGCAACAACGCCCTAATCTAAATTGCCGAAGATTATCATCATGAGTTTGCAATAACCAAACAAACGAACCAACTTCTTAAAATAGGTAGCATACCCAACTTATCCCGCCACGTAACGTAGTCCACAGCAAAACAGATGCCACAATCTATAATTTGAATCAATTCCTCGTACAGTTTATTGCATATTGTTAATCCTATCGGTTCCAGTTGGTCACGGACGCCTTACATTGTGAGCTGGATTTATCAGATCCATATGGCAAATTCATAGCTCCCTGACCAACCTCCTCGCTATAAGGAAGCGATGTGAATGCTCATGCTCATGTTGCAATAATAATATTATAATACCAACCTTATTGTCCTATTGGCAAAAGCTTCTTCTAAGGCGATTAAGACACGGCACCGCGCACCACCGCGGAGTGCGGTGGCGGTAAAGGCGAGAGCACCGCGCCTTCGGGCGGTGTACGTGTGTTAGGCATCAACGGATTTCAAAGAGGCCAATGCGACACAAAATCCACTTCACCGCCAACCGCGGCGGTACGCGGTGCCGTGTGTTAATCGCCTTATACAGAGATGGCACGAGCATTGATCACTGTGGTTGCTCATGTTGGTTTAGCAATTTTCTAAAATTTTTAGTGTTATAAATGCGAAATTTTGAATCAATGTTTGAATGATTGTGTAATGGTCGAAAATATCTCAATGAAAGGCACAGAGATTGATTATAGTCTCGAATAGCTCATAGACTACATTTTGCCCAGAAAATGTAAGGTTTTTGTGGGATAATATACCAAATTTGACGCGGAGGAAATCGCATTTAGCAGTTAAAGCCAGATTTCTTCACGATGTTTTCCATCATCCATGTTAGTGATTTCCAAGATAAACTTAGAAAGTACACATGTGCATTCAAAAATTTTGTACTTGCCCGGTATCGAATTTGCAATGTCATACGTACGAGGCGCGTCTTAATCATTGGACCATTACGATTAGAATACTTGGAAGTTTTTTTACGAAGAAATTGTTTTTTTGTTAATTGGAAATTCACAGCATTTGCACATTTACAAGGGAATATTTGTTTTTATTCACAGATTAACAAACTTTCAATTCCATTGTATATTAAGACCTTTCCCCCCTCCCCTTCCCCCACACTACCCCACCACCTCACCTCATCTTCCCTTTATAATCCTTTCTCTATTTTTCTTTAAAAACACAAGTGTCTCATTTGTAAACAGTTGCTGAGTTTTGTGTTCTATTGCTTTGTCTGCTTACTCCTCATTAGCTCAAGCGCTCGTGTCTGACGTCACAGAGGACGCCATATTGTTTCACACCTACGCCTTGAAGTACCTACGTGCTTTAGATTCTTGTGTGTTTTTTTACATAACATCAGGGGGGCAATATTACTAACTTTTACGAAATAATCGCAATCTAGTCTTAGTTTGTCAAAAATGCTGCATTTTGGTCAACCTGTTATACCCCACTGCTGGGCAAAATTCTCTCCCCTATAGCTTTCTACACTTCTGTATGTGTTGCCGTCTCAGACCAATGAACGTCTCCGTCCAGTTATCACGCCAGGGTGACAAAAATGCTGCCGATTTACATTACGTCATTTTTTAGACATTGCTTGTCGCGAAGTTGATTGCAACAAGATTTTGAACGTTTTTAATAAGTAGAATTGGACTTCTTAAAATAAAGCTGGTTTTGATTTGTTTGGAGGATTGAGGAGGCCTGCAGGCCTCTGCCCACCATCAGTCGGGGATCGCAGAAGGCGCCTACACACCGGGATCTCTAGCGTGAGTGTTTGAAAGTTAAGAGTTTAGCAGATTTCTCTGCCCCCATGGCTCGAGGCATTCATGAAGATATTGCTCCCAGAATTTAAAAATAATGGTGTGTTTTTAGTACCACAAAAAGAACATTAAGTTAATCAAAGTATTATTTCAGTTTTTAAAACACCAAAAAGGTAGTTCTTTGGAAATCCTTCAAATACATGCATAAAATAAACAAAGCTCAAAAGTCAAAAGGTTAAAAATAGTCCCAGACAAACATCTGCTCACGATACATTTCATACATTATTTTCCAACTTATTGTTTTGTATTTCAACCTATCAGATGCAGTGTTAAGGTTAAAACAAACAGATAGTATCATATATTTTATTTTTTCTAGGCTGTGAGGATTTTGGTATCCTAGTAGAATACCTACATATAATGCAAATTGTATAACAATGCATAAAAAAAGCTTGGCATTAATATATTTTTTTTAAATAGTACTTTTATCGTTTTCACAGCACAGTGGTCACAAATATCATCCGCGTAGGCAAAACAAAATATTTTTTTTTAATTTGCACTTTTTAACTATTGCTCGCTAAAACAATGTTTCTGACTAAAACGGTTGCGGGACCACAGACCGGAAAATTGGTGGCCATTAAGAGGCTCTAAGCTTTATTTTTTTTATCCCCCCTACCCCTCAGTTGGTAATTAAATGACAATTACCGGAATCTCAAAGAGGAAATGCTGGCGTTTTTAAGTCGTTGCGATTTTTTATGTTTCGATTAATGGTGTAGGTACAGCATGTTTATGTTCTGATTTAATTATTAGTTAATGAATGAATAAATTATAATTATTAAAATAAAAACACCAGTAAAAGTTATAAATATTCTCCACCCACTTCCAAACTCCGGGCTGTTACTGATATAATTCTAAGAAAACCCCAAAGACACTTTATGCTTGACCTGGGAATCGAACCCAGGATCTAACACACAGCAGTCGCGCTACGATGACCTAATCAACGAGGCAGTCAAAAGTGTGTCAAATAAGACTTTTTAAATACAATTAAATTCGAAATAAATAGATACTAAAGTCACATATTTAATCCATTTCTTTTTAGGTATCTAGTCACCTTTATCAAAACTATTGACGAAACATTTCCTTTCGCAAAAATCTGCGCACGTTTAAACCGATTCCGAATCGGTTTAGTTAAAAAACAACAGTATGCTTTTACAGAAACATTTTGCTTGTTCACGATTTTTTGTTAAATACAGTTTTTGCTTTGTTTGTGTTGTTTGTTTTAACTGGAAAAGAAAACACGAATAGCAAAACAGTAATGTGCATTCCAATACTGTTCTAGTCAATATAGAGTTTAAAATATTTTATCTTAACGTAACAATGGTCACCGCTTTTCTATAAACATCTGCAATACCAAATGCTCAACTTAACTACCACCAGCTTCCAAAGTCCGGGTTGCTACTACGATTTTCCTAATGGAAAAACCCAATAACACTTTTTACCCGCCGTGGGAATCGAATCCAGGACCCCACGCTCAACAGTCGCCTTTACGACTACAAGACCAACAGGGCAGTCATACGGGAAGCCTTTACCATAGTACCATGGATTTCGCTGTACGAAAAAGCACTACAAAAATTCTGTGATAGCCATGTCTAAACAACAAATCTTCTATGCAAATATCAAACTATTTGTTCAAGATATCTAGAACAAAAGAATGCCGCTAAAGTCCCACCAGAAATGACCGTTAAAACATCCAAACTATTGCAATACTACGCGAATTATAACAAAAGGCAATGGAGCTCAAGTTTTCAAAGATACCTGTAAAAGTGTAACTCTCAGAAGAACCGGGGAAACAGACAATCTCTTCAGCTATTGTTGTTACCGAGTTTGCGAATGTTCCGACTATAATACTGGATATCTAATAACGGCACAAAGAAAGTCGGACAGCATTGAAATACTTCAATGCGCATCTTCACTGATACTAGATGACAGACACGTAAATATAGGGGTTAAAAAAAAACCACAGGTATTTATATGGCAGAGGTGAGAGGCAACGCAGGGAGGGGTTGCCCTAGGAAGACCTACACTGACCGTATTTGTGAGGGTCTTCAGAAAGGTCAGGTGCGGAGTACTCGTAACCGGCGTGCTTGTATGACGAGATGTATGCACGTAGATGACGCGAAAGAAGTATTTAGGGATCGTAACAGGTGGAGTTCTGTGGTTTCTGCCTACCCCCATGGGAAAAAAACGTGAGTTTATGTGCGTAAAAACACATCATAAGCCGTTAATGACACATACTTCCCATCACATCAAGCCTTTCTTTATCGTGTGAGCAGTAAGGTCTTACGACCCCAAACATCCTAGTGTCAGAGTTTCTAAACCGCTTCAAGAGCCTCTGACATGGTTTAAGTGGGACAGTTATAGGCTGGTATGAGTCCAAGTTTCTTCATGATGTTTTTCTTTTACCAATGTCAGTGAGAAAGTTCACAAGAATTGAAAAAGACACATTGTTACTTACTCAGATTTGAAACCTCAACAACCTCATGCATGAGAGGCGGGCGCCTTATCCACTGGGCCATCACGATACACTAAGTCAATCATACTAAGTAACATTGACCTTTCATGTTTAGCCGTGAATGAGTGACTTTTCACTTTAAATATAAGTGACAAGTCACCACCGCCTCAGTCTATACCGAACTAAAACCTAGTTTATACTAATATTCCTTTCTCTAAATAATAAATGTTAGCTTGGCAGTAGTTTGAAATTAAAAGTTGCTTCAATTTACGTACATACATGTGATTAACTGAAGGCCTAACACGAGATCGCTAGATTTATAATGGTACTTCATCATCATAGTCAAATTCATTTATTGATTTTTATTAAGTTGGCATTCAAATTGTCTCTCTTTATATTCGATTTCAATCGATTTTCGAGTCGGAAATACGACTATCAGATAATCAGTATAACTATAATTATATTAATAATAGTTTCAAAAATAACAAAGCATATGTGCGTAATGGATGTTTCCAATTAAAAAATCGATCGAATAAATGTTTCGATTAATTCGCATGCTTATGCTAGGCCATCCTATCTATTGGACAGGACAACTTAATCATATAGTCGTCTACGAGCAGGATAGGTAGGTAGGTTTACAGTGAAACCGGGCAACAAAAACACATTTTAGTTTATTTTAATTTTAAGAGCGTTTATGTCGCGCGCCGTACGGCATTGCAAACAAAATTAAAAGTCCTTATTTTTCGAAACGAATAAACCGATGATAAAGAAACTTCCTATAAATAAGCAGTATATATAGGTCTAAAAAGTTACTTAAGAAGTTTTTTTGCATTAGTACGCCCACATTTCGCTGGTTATGTTTAAGTCCCATGTGAAAGGGGGCGAGCATTTTGCAAAACAAAAAAAAAAAATATTGGTTTTATATAATTATGTTGGAAGTCGCTCAATGCAGATAAAAAGATAAAACTTAGAAAAACAGCCAGTACCAAAAACAACCATGAAAAATAAAGAATCTATCCAAACAAACACGCTATACTCAAACAATGGAACCATACCTTTGAACCGGAAATACAGGCATTACAATAAAAGTGGACATTTCCGACCTGTGATACGGTAAAATAGACATCAAACTGTAATTATTAGGCTTCAGGCGTTTCCATTTGAAAAACCATAATTATCTGTTTTACTTTTTCCATTTCGAAGAACTTTGCCGCACTGTGCAGTAGAAATAGAACGATATCTTTATTAAAAATTAATAACGCTATGTTTGACTTAACATGAACTGACATTTCATTAAGTACTATAGGTTTTACCCGCGACTTCGTCTGCGTGTATGTTAGTTGTCAGTTTTTGTTTACGACGTTTTTTTTTTTACAGTGTTATATATTTTTTTAATCTACTTGTCAAATTCTAGACGATAAACATGGAAACGTCAATATTCATTTAAAAAATAAATTGAGACTGGTATTAATTTACGTTTTAAACTGACCACACCGGTTTCTTTTTATTTTTTACTAGCCTATATTACTCGGAACGATGCATACATCTAAATCGGTTTAGGCGTTTAATAGTTATGGTGGAATAAAGAATCTCACATACATACATACATTAACGCTAAACACATAACACTCCTTTTTTTGGAGCAGTCGTGTAATAAAAAGTAGCCTACCTAAATGTCCTTGCCCAGATCCCAAGTTTTTTTTTTGATAAATTTCATTGTGAACGGTTTAGTGGTTTTGCCGTGATGAGGTAATAAACAGAGAAATTGTGTTAGTTTGAATAAAATAAAGTTAAATGTTAAAGGGGATAATATTTTTATCTTAACTATATATAGAGTCTACTATTGTATCATAAAGTAAATTTTATCTTCGAACAATGTATACAGTGCAAAGTGCTATGTTTTGTGAAATAAATACCTACTTATTATAAATAAATACTTATTATATTTAATTAAATACATAGTGGCAAATATTGAACGGTAGTACGAACCACAGCCACCAGTCGATAGGTTTTCAAGCGAAGTTGCGGATTTATTTTCAGAATAATTAGTAAGAGTTTTATCATAAACATCCTTTCTATTCTTATTATTATGTATGTATTTATGAGTACGTATATATTATAGACGGTATATATGAGTTTATGTACTTGTGTACGTTTAAACTTGTTTAGATATTTGTTTTTAAAGGTTTTTTAATTTCATATTTGATTATTTCCTTATGTACAATTTTTTGCACCTGCCATGTTATCTCTTCACCACCTTTGGTTGACTGGTAGAGAATGCCTAAGGCATTAAGTCCGCCTTTGTACTTTTTTGTTGCATAAAGTTTAAATAAATAATAAATAACCCTTCTCGTGTCCGACTCGTACTTAACCGATATTTTTTCCTCACGATACCGATCCGACACGATATCGTAGACAGTAAAGACACTTATCGACAGCGTCGCTTCCTCGAGATGTCTATCGCGTAACATTATTTATAACTTGTTACTTTGTATACGGAACCCGCGGGACCTCTTTGTTGTCAAGGGAGATAGCTCTATGTAATATTTATGACGTAAGTAGATGTTTATGATCTTATTGGTCGTATTACTATTAAGTAGGTAATTTTTAAAGAGTTTATAGCTTTTGTTCTTAAATAAATAAATATCTTGAGACAACTCACACACGGCTATCTGATCCCAAGCTAAGCAGAGCTTGTGTTATGGTAACCAGACAGCTGATATATACATACTTATATAATTTATAAATGCATACATATGATAGATAAATCACACCCAGACACAGAACAAACAATCATGCTCATCACACAAAGTTTGTCCTGGGTGGGAATCGAACCCATGACCTCCGGCTTAGCAGTCAGGGGCGCTAACCACTAGACCAACAGGCCCGTCTTGTGTGGTGCAAAGTCTTTGGGCTTTTAGGGTGAGGCCAAACGAGCGTAATTTTGTGAGTCGTGAGTCGCAGAATTCTTGGCGCAGAAATTCTGCCTGGCAGAAATTCTGTTGGGATGCCAGACGAGTGCATTGTATTCAGTTACTATCCAACGCTAAGATACAACGTGCGTCGGCCCCCCCTTCCCCCGCATAATGCATGTGAGTCGGCAGACAACACATTTGCGTCGCTGTGTCAATCAAATATAGGACATTTGTAATATATAAAATCGAATGCAGCAGAATTTCCACGACTCACGAATCACAAAATTACGCTCGTTTGACCTCACCCTTTATTGAATACCTGAGGACTATTCACATAACTGGCGAAATGTGGGTGAACTAATGGGCACACCTCTGCCTAACCCTTCGGGGATTACAGGCGTGATGTAATGCCTGAAGGTTATGTTTAAGTCCTATAAAATAGGGGGCGAGCCTATTGTCAACAACCGGACACAAATCCGGATGGAAAACCCCAATAACACTTTGCCTAACCTGGGAATCGAACCTAAGACCTTATGCTCAGCAGTCGCGCTTTGCGACTACTAAACTCACGAGGCAGTCGAAGTGATAAATAAAAATATTAAATATATATATTAAAGCGACCTGTAAAACCCTCTCTCTTAACCCTTGTCAATAGACAGATGCTGAAGAAACCCTCCGCTTATGAAACAATGTACATGGAAGTAATCTCCCTGTCTAAGATATGGATAGGACTGATTTAAATCGCAGATGTGCCCTCAACGGTGTAAAAAACGCGACAAAATATTTCTTTAGATCGCTGTGTCGAACAGCGTCTTTTGTGTAAACAGTCCGTAGAATTCGTGCGTTAGTTATTGGTGCCGATTCCCTTGGTCACAAACTAAACTAAAATTGGACTATTTCCTTCTTTTTCTGTCCAATAAAACAAGAAAGAGGCTTATGTAAATAAGAACTGTCAAATTTAGCCAATCTGACACATCCATACAATTATAGTTGACATCTTAAAACGTATGGATTAAAAATAGGGAGAAGTTCAAGGCAAAACTAGTTTGACATCTCTAACTTAGTTCTTTAATGTCACGGAATGTCACCGTCCTTTCGCTGTATGTTAGTAAGAGATGTCAATTCTCTAAATTTAGTCTAGTTTGTGAACCAGGAAATCGGCACCATTGTCCTGTGCCTCGGTACTATAGGTGAATGACGTTTTACCTATAGTTCGAGACAGGGACTCGCCGCCGGCGCTGAAAACCAGCGCCTTGATTTTAGTGCCTTCGTGCAAGGGCCACGGCATTATGCTGAGCGTAAGCCCTTGCGCAGTAATGGCGCATATTACTTTTTGTATTTATTAGATTTCTATTTTTTAGATTTAATACAAACTTGTTTGTATTTTACTTTTATGTACAATTTTTCTTTTTTTTTTCTTTTATCTTATATGCGTCATTTTCTCGTGCATTAACAGTTTTCCTTTCTTATTTCTTTCTTTCGACACGTCATAAAAAGCCCCAACTCTTCTGTCTTTGTTGACCGACAACTAAAATGATTCAGTTTCTATGTCACACGACGAAAAAGAGATCCTAACACTTCGCATTTGTCGACAACGTTCAATGTATAAAGAGTAGGAAATACTTCGGGCTAGCCACCGACCATTAGCTGTTAGAAGGGTTCACTCGTTCCAAACGACATAAAGATATAAAAGAGGTTTATGAACTTGATGGTTTTGAATTCAGGTTTCTGGGACAGAGTGAAATGAGGGTTGAATAAAGGTTGAACTTGACTAAAACTTCCACGGTACATAATACTGTGAATATACGAATCCTAACTAATATTATAAATGTGAAAGTAAGTTTGTTTGTTTGTTTGCTACCACTTTACGCCTAAGCCACTAAACCGATCATCCCGAAATTTAGCATAAACGTTGCCAGGTGATCAGGGACAAACATAGGGTACTTTTAATCCCGAAAAAAAGTACTGTTCCCGAGGGAAATCACAATAACGTCCTTATGACAGTAGATGGCGCCACGTGTCTATCGAATCATGATCAAATTTTAAGCTTAAGCATCTAATACATTTTGAGTCTAGACTGTCGATAGACCAGTTTCAAGTATACAACCTAGGAGTACGGAGTTGTTTGCTCAATCATTTTTTATGCCCAAAACCGCTGAAGAGCATATTGACATTTTGCATAAAGTGGCTACCAGACGGACCGACCTGCGGTTGCGGCTAACCGCAGGCCGCGGGTCCAACCGCTGTAAAAACACACCACCGCGGTCACAGTGGCGGCCTGAAGTGTCATTAGCGCGGTGTTTGTGCCACAATCGGACGTCAGTCAATATGGCTAAACGTAACGTTGTCTTATTACTCACATGACTCATTAGCCCTCTCAGATGATGAGAAAAAAGGTAGAAAAAAAACCGTTTATTTAAACACTTGAGGTGGTGAGTGGTGTGAGGTTATAGTAGTTTATCTCTACCTATATTATCATTAGCATCGCATATTACTTTTAGGAATGGAGAAGTGTGGGTTAAATTTAAATTATTATTTAAATTCAACTATTTCTATTACAATTTTCATATTTGGTGTCATTTTACAAAGCAGTACACGCGGCCTGTTGTTAAAATTTGCAACTGACGCGGCCGCCACAACATTTCGCGTTTGTCTGGGACCCACTTTATATACGTTGTCAGGGATACAGAAAAACTGCGTAACTGACACTGTCATCACTGTGTCGTCACTGACACTGACAGGTGTAAACGCATTCATAGAGAATGCATGGAAGAATTAAGGCAAACTTATAACACGCTCCGTCAATTGTGAATTGATTTGGATGATTCTTTTTTTGTTTATTTTTTCCGAATTGGTCCCATATAAATACTGTCATGATCTGATGATAAACTTCGGAGATATGGAACGGAATTCCTCATGGGATCACAGCAGAACTGTCGTAACAGTAAAATTGCTTTGTTTAATGCGTTTAGTCGATGACTGACTGAAGGAAGAGGTTAGTTGCTAAACTATGACCGTGACCTATGTCGATGTAGATGTGTAGACAGCAGTTTTCCAACGGCAAAGTTAAGTTTGTCCCTCAGTACTGTTTATGTTTTCTTTTAGAGGTATGTTCGGTGTATTTTGATGACGGGAGGTAGGTTCCTTTTTTTTTAAATTGTCTCACAGCTCCAAGTCAGGCAAAAGCTCTTTGCTAGCCCGAGCAAAAATTACTGCTCAATCCCCGGAATCTTCCGTTCGTGCCGCATTAAGAAAGCAAGCACAACCGGAGCGACAAGCAAATTTGAGAGCTGATGAGACATTTTATTAAAGCCAGGAAAGACTGGAAAGCCAAACCGTCCGCCCGCCAAGCTTCTCTGAGAGTGACTGAGACGCCCTTCTAAACGCAATTGCTTTTGGAGGAACAAGCCGAAAGCCAGAGAGCTGTAAGAGCAACTGAGACGCCTATTCACACACGACACACAACACACATGACTACACGACTTCGTCTCAGAGAAGAAGCTCAGCCATTACAGCGACTGAAACTCCAGAACAGACGCAGGCGAGAAGGACCTCTCTTGCGGAAATGCAAACTGGACGCCGACCGACTTTTATGAGTCACAGTCTGTTGGTCCGTAGGTATTTAATAATTCTGGATCTGGCCGAGCAACAAGCCGAGTACAGCCCGAATTGATTGTCAAATTCTAAACCAACGCGGGCGAAGCCGCGGGTAAAAGCTAGTTTTCAAATATAAAGTGAAAATATAAGATATTGACATGCATTATGAGTTTATTTTTATTCTGTATTCCATTTTTTAATATTTGAATTCTGCATAGATTAAAATAAAATATGGCAACGGATCAGAAGGCCTACTAATTAAAATGTTGCTCGTTGCCTCGTAGGTCTAATGGTCGCAAAGCGCGACTTCTGGGCATGAGGTCTTGGATTCGATTCCCAGGTCGGGCGCAGCGTTAATGGGTCTTTCCATCAGGAATTTCACAGTAGCAGCTTCGGAGTCTGGATTCGTGCCCGGTTGACAATGGCAATAGGCTGGCCCTCTATTACATGGGACGTCTGCTTAACCCTTCGGGGATTATAGGCGTAATGTTGTATGTTATGTATTAGTAAAGACAAAAATAGCTTACTGTACAGTTACCTACCGAATCGCCTAAACCTACAGGGTGAGTCGTCCTACGCAAGAATTCATAGAACTTATGATTTTTTTAAACACACAGTATCAGTATAAACATTAAAATTGTAAAAAAGAATAAAAATAATGACAAATAAAGTACATCGCAAAAGAAAATTATATAAAACTAGATTTACATTATTTTTCATTCAAGCGAAAAAGCAATTAATGCTTTATCTTAACGAAAGGTTACATAACCCTGACTTTACTGACGTGCGGTCGGGTAAAATGTTCTTATTTTTTACCGAAACGTTGAGAATAAAGGTAGCGGCAATCTTAACCATAGCGACTTATGGAAGACTTGTTATCTCGGGTAAGTTGCACTGGCTCATCGTCATATCAGTCATAAGACTATTAACACACGCCACGCACCGCCACGATTGGCAGTGCACCGGATCTCATGTCGCATTGGTCTCTAAGAAATCCGTTGAAGCTTAACACACGTGCACCGCCCGACCGCACGTACGAGCGGTGAAATCTGTTACCGCCATCGCCCTCCGCTGCGGTGCGCGGTGCCGTGTGCCTAAGTAGTCCACTGCTGTACATAGGTCTGCCCTACAGATTTCCAATAAGACCGGATGGAAACAGCTTTTTTTTTTCTGGTGGTAAAAATCATCAAATGACTCCTTCCGCCCTGGGTGGGGCGGAAGGGACTGTCAGACTTTTACTGACTAAAAAACCACCCTGTTCCTTCTGTTGCCCTTTACGTTCCGGCGCTACGGTATCCTGTTAAGACGTCCCAGCTTACATCCATCGTGATCCTGCGGTCTTTATCAGGTCGTCTGTATACCTTGGGGAGTTGTACTGGGTAGGCAGAAAACCGCGAGAGGAGATATTTTTTAAAATGAGGTATTAGTAGAAACTATCGCTGTTGCCTACAAGCGCTCGGCAAGCGAAAAGGACAACTGAAAATATGACTTAAAAAAAAGGAAATTGTGAAATGTACCTGATTTTATAGATACGTTTCATCCTTTACATACAAATTTTTGTTTTTCGCAGTTCCACCACCGCAGTGCTTTGAGGACTTTAGATGGGAAGACTGTGGAAAACCACCCCAACCAGTCATGTACTACTGGAAACCAGGATCAAGATGTGAAGTTGGCATGTGGCGTGGCTGTCCAACCTTGAATATGTTTGCAAACGAGTTAGAATGTATATCAACATGTATGTTTGCAAAAACAGCTCAAGATACGGACTGGCACGAAACCAATGACAATTCAGACTATAATAATATCGAGTTGGTTGAGGTGCCCGATTATGAGTTTACTGATCCTACCGACCCTACAACCACTCCTACCACTACCATCATTTATACTGATCCTACCGACCCTCCAACGGAAGACTACAACGACTTCACTGACCCGCCTGGCAAATTATAAAAAAGAATTAAGGAAAATATTGAAAAAAAAACAAAAATAATAATAAGAAAAATTGTGAAAATTAGGAAAAATATAAAAAATATGAAAATAATATTTGTATACTTAGTGTTTTTTTCGTTAAGGCATTAGACGTTATTTAATATTAATCGGAAAACACTAAGCTAATTTAAGACTTTCCTAATTTTCTCCTAACATTTGGGTGTACTAATGGGTACACCTCTGCCTAGCTCTTCTTCTCGTAACAGGCGTGATGTTATGTTATGTTGTCCTTACATGCCGTTTAATAATAAATCAAAAAAAAAAAGAAGAAAAAAATCGACTAAAGTTTAATTTAAAGGGAAAACTTTTGCACGTTTTAATTTATTTCAGATTTTCAGTTAATAATATCCAGATCCATTCAGCCGTTCTGACGTTCGAGTAACAAACATCCATTCATCCAAGCATTTGCATTTATAAATAACTAGCTTTCGCCCGCGGCTTTGCTTGCAAATAAACTTTAAATTCGATCATGATTCGAAAGACTATCGACTATAGTGGCGTCATCTATCATCATTTGAATGTTTTTGTGATTTTTCTCTGGAACAGTATTTTTTTCGGGATTACATACATAAACATAAACTCACGCCTTTTTCCCATGGGGGTAGGCAGAAACTACAGAACGCCACCTGCTACGATCAAAGTCAAAGTCAAAACATTTATTTAAATTAGACCATTTACAGGCACTTTTGAATTTTATTGTCAAGGAGTTTGTCAGTTAGTCCAAAAGTTGAAGCTAGTTCCTTACATACTCCTTTCGCCTCATCTACGTCCATACATCTCGTCATACAAGCACGCCGGTTACGAGTACTCCGCACCTTACCGGATATAAGTAGAATTATAAAAATATTCAATAAAAAAGTCTTTAGTAAATGTCAGTGAAATTTTTTACTTTTAATAAAGCTGAGCTTACAATATTGGCTAGCTGGTGGTGACAGGCACACAGGTACGCGGCCTGCGGTCTCACATGGCATGTCACTGACGTGTGCAACCCGCCTATAGTAATACTATAACATGTACAGTTATCAAAAGAAGTAGATATTCAGGGTCGTCACATATAGTTGAAGTTTTCTTAGAAACCGAAGGGTGTATACGATTGAAACTTTACTTTAACTAGGGAACTGTAAATTATCTACTTTTTAAATTAATTTACATTTGAAAACGTCCATTGGTTTTTAAGGAAACTTTAACTATAACTGACGACCTTGCATTTCTTTTGTTGATTGCACCAACTATGGTGGGGAAAGCTTACTAGATTGACACCATAGAAAAGTAATGTATGTATAGGTACTAATATTTTTATTTGTTATACCTTGTATATCTATACCTATATATCTGTACTTATAATATAATAAATTTTAAGAGATGTTTTGTTGGTTTGTTTAATTGCGCTAATGTCTAGAACTCCCAGTTGGATTGGAAAATACACTTTTGTGTATGTTAGTAAGATTCATGAATACTAATGTATGTATAAAATGTAAAAAAGAAAGAAAGAAAGAATAAAAATAAAGATTTTTTTTCGTTGGTTTGTTTGAACGCGCTAATCTCTGAAACGCACAACTAATATTTTTGTAATAATAGTCAGATTCATGAAGAATGAGCTATATAACATCATGCTACGATACACGAATTTTGTTGTTTTACTCTCGTACAATAACTTGCACCTACCATGTTATCTCTTCACCACCTTTGGTTGACTGTTAGAGAATGCCTAAGGCATTAAGTCCGCCTTTGTACATTTGTTGCATAAAGTTTGAATCCTAACTAATATTATAAATGCCAAAGTAAGTTTGTTTGTTTGTTTGTTACCATTTTACGCCTAAGGGCGTATTCAGATGACACGCGCCGATCACGCACAGCACCCGCGCACGCGTTGTGCCCGCCTTCAACCCGCACACGCGCTGCATCCGCCTCGCACACGCCTCGCGCCCACTTAAACTACTAGTGACTGGACTACGTCGTTCACTAGGCATAGTGGTTTCCAGGAGGGTGCAGAGCGCGGGCAGGGCGAGTGCAGGGTTGGCGCGGGGCGTGCGCATGGCGTGCGCGTGTAGACCTCGTTAAATGCAATTTGAGATCTATTGATGCATTATATGGCTCAAATTCTTATTTAAAAAAATTCAATGCGAGTTGGACGCGGGTGGCGTGCGCTGAGCGTGCGCGTGTCGTGTGAACGCGCCCTAAGCCACTCAACCGATCATCCTGAAATTTTGCATATACATTGCCAGGTGTACAGGAACGAACATAGGGAGGTACCCTATGTTCGTTCCTTATTAATACCGAAAAAAAGTACTGTTTCCGAGGGAAATCACAATAACGTTCTTATGATCATAGATGGCGCCACGTGTCGTTTCGAATCATGATTTTAACTAAAAAATTGAAATGACAGGACATGTCCGCGATAACCGAAATTTACGCGGACGAAGTCGCGGGCAAAAGCTAGTAAATAAATAAATAAACATACACGTGAGCTGAGCAGTAACCAAAGACGTAACTGAAAAAGGTTTAATATGAAAAAACCAACCAGAGTCTCTACAGTACCTATGGCCATGGTACGTAAAGTAGAACGGCAAAAACCGTGCCGTTTGAAACAACGAACACAGTCCGACCAACAATCATCGTGTCGTCTTAGTGAAATCGTCTGAACTGGTGGGAACACTAGTCGCAGCTCGTGTGTTTGCTTAACAACCCTTTGTGTCTGTGACGAGTCTATCCACTGACGTCATCCGGTACTACAATAATTGGTTTTACTGTTTGTTGACTCTGCAGTGTTTTGAAGTAATTTGGAGTGGGTATCTTCTTTTAAGGATATTCTCACTTCTCTAGCCGGTTTAATAACGTAAAAATGCTTGCCTTGACCACGGTTTTCCCTAGACCATTTCTTTTTGAATTATTTTCTTGTTTCTTCTCTTTTGGACCCCCGTATTTACGTAGTCGGATCATAGCTTTTTAAACTTTTTTTGTTTTTATTAT
Source organism: Hoplodrina ambigua (assembly GCA_949774945.1). NCBI lineage: Eukaryota > Metazoa > Arthropoda > Insecta > Lepidoptera > Noctuidae > Hoplodrina > Hoplodrina ambigua. Next base: position 1,930,584 of record OX458969.1, on the reverse strand, counting down.
TTGTTGTTATAGCAGCAATAGAAATACATATATCTGTGAAATTTTTTACAATTTAACTATTAAGGTTATTGAGATAAAGCCCGCTGATAAATATACGGACGGGCATTGGAGGCTCAGTTATAGGGTTCCGTTGGCACTCTTCTAGTACTCTAAAACCATTTTGTAGTCGCAGGACGTCTTAACAGAATACCGTGGCCCCGGAACGTAAAGGGCTACAGGACGAACAGGGTGGTTTTTTAGTGAGTAACAGTCTGACAGCCCCACCAGGGAGGAAGGATTTGATGATTTTTACCACACTAAAAAAACCATTTTATACTTCTACTAACCCTTAGACCTCACATTTAATGAACCAGATACGTCATCTGGCACAAGCTATAAATCGAGACAATATGAAATACGACACAGCCACCCCCTCATCTCTCATGTTAACGCCTGCGACGATGCCTACAAGCTATTTAGCATATAGGCTAAATATTCATCTTTATACTACCCTACTTATACTCATTTTAATTGTGATTATAACGAAAATGATGTTAAGTATAAATACATAAAAACTCTAGCATACCCACAAAATGGCTTAATAAGAAGAAATAAAATATGAAGCATTCTTCGATTCAGTTAAAAATAATATGAGTAATCAATCGAAAATAAAAATGTTTTATTTTTATCTACACATGACATGTGTTTAAATTCCAGCTCAATCGAACACCAGGAAGTGGCCTATTGGCCTATTCCTATGGCCACTTTTCTGGCTCCATCATCAGACCAGGTCTGTGACATCATTTTATTGCATTGTCATGCAAATTGCACATTTACGCAAAAATTCAGCTCAATCGAACACTTAGAAGTGGCTTACTTTAAACTTGTAGTATTTGATTAGCCATAGACATAGGGACTGGTGAAAGTAAATAAAAGATTGTGATACGTTATTGTTATTAATACTGACTGACTAAATTGACGGCATGGTTGGCGCAGTGGCTAAGAAATTGACTGGCTAAGCGTTCGTTTCCCGAACGGATTGAAATTTGTTTGACCTACAAATAGTTGTTCCGGTTCTGGCTTTTTCTGTATGTAAGTTTTTATGTTTGTAAACACACCCAAGATACAGGCAAAATACCTAGTGTAGGGCAACGTTTAATTTTTTTAAAATAAAATAAAATAAAATCAAGTAAAAAAAATTTTTTACCATAAAAACCTCAACGTAACCAGCTAGATGTACGAAATAAAGCTATAATATCCGTTGCCAAAGCATAGACAGGCGAACTCCAAACTACCTAAGTTTAAATAACTAAATACAGAGGTTATGCTCCCGCTTTCAAAAGCAGCCGACGATGTTAGACCAAAGACTTTGGACCTATATCTAGACAGAACTCGTGAATGGAAACGACTGTGAGGTTTTGAATTCGCTGTAAATAGTTAGCGGATGTTTGGAATAATAGATGGCTGGGTTTTTGGGAAGTTCTTTAAAATGTCGAAGGTTTTCTTGGGCAGAAAGCTGATTATTATTACACGACTGCCCCAAAAAAAAGGAGTGTTATGTGTTTAGAGTTAATGGGGTATCGTAAAAAATGAAAACAAACCGGTGTGGTCACTTTAAAACGTAAATTAATACCAGACATATTTTTTTTTATGAATCTTGTCGTGTCTAAGTTTTTCTGTCTAGAATTTAAAAGTAGATTTAAAAAATATATAACACTGTAAATAAAAAACGTCGTAAATAAAACTGACGAGTAAACAAAACACAAATATGTGCCATGTTTGCAGTCGTGTTTTTTTATTTCTTTTTAATTATAGTAGCTTGTTTAAACCCAGTAGGTAGCAACATTTACTGCCGTATCAGAGGCGTCGCACAGGTCGTCAGGTGAATGGACAATTGGGACACTTCAGCATATGGGATTTAATCTGAACTGGAGCTCCGTAATCGCACTGGATGTCGGACGGGTCTATGATAACCCATTTTGCCAAATTACTTTAGTAGATTCAGATAGACCACTGCAGTTCACGACCAGGATGCAAGTATGCATCCTGGTCTGCTTCTCTTCCTACAATCTGCTTCAATAAACTGCAGAACATCATAATATAGTGTCTACCAAATTGGCCATTAAACTCCTAGATACCTCCTGGTTGACACTTCTCGTGCCCAAGGGCTGATTATTACCTTGGCCAGAGGCCATCCAAATTGCCATCCAACGTGACAATGCGGCCAGTCTTTTGGTAACAATTCCAGTGGGCCGCGATGCGGATGAATTTTTTGATGCCATTAAGTTCTAGTTTCTCTTTTTTTTTCTATTTGTTTTTGTAATTAAGTTTGTAAATAATTTACGAGTATATATTAAATAAAAAAAAAGATGCCTCAAAACAGTGAAGGGAATTCCTCTAAAACCAATGCAGTGAACTAGTTCTGAGCAGTCTTGTCCATTTTATTTGATCAAAGGTTTATCTAACCACTCCGCACTTCGTAGTTCACGAACCATATCCGATAGGTACTAGAAACTTCGACATATTCCTGAGGCTAACCTAACTTGGAACATAGATTTCTAAACAACTGCACATTAGATGCCCCTTAAGGTACTGACAATATCTTTAACAAGTTTATTTCGAATAAGATTTTAGCCAAATCTTTTGTGTTTGTGTCAATGAAAAAATATACAGGGTGATTGAAAATCATCATTATGAACAACTTTTAATATGGGACCAACCCTGAAATAATGAAAAAAAAAATCAGCTGTTCCCTACAAAAATGCTACATAACAAAATCGTAATGTATGGATCAGCTGTTTTTTTTTTCATGATTTCATGGTTGGTCCCGTAGAAAAAATTGTCCATAATGACGAGTACAATGACCCCTTTTAAGGTTTCGGGTATATTTTCAATTACCCTGTACATGTTATACTTAAACTTTTTCCTGAGTTACGTAAAAATAAAATAAAATATAGCTTAAGTTACTCGCAGGTAATGTAGCTTTCTAATGATGAAAGAATTTATATAAAATAAAATCGGTCCAGTAGATTTTGAGTTTATCCATTACAAACAAACAACTGTCGAAATGTGGGTGTACTAATGGGTACACCTCTGCCTGGTTTGGCAGAGTTGTACTAATTCTGAAGGGTTCTTCGGGGATTACAGGCGTGATGTTATGGAAACAAACAAACAAACAAAAATTAAAAAAACTTCTAAATCTTTTTTCATCTTTTTCTTTATCTTTTTTTTAGACTACAACGAGAAGATTCTTTTTAACGAGCTTCCATAATTATATAACATATACTTATGGACACTCAACGCATGTGTAGATAAAAAAGAAAAAAAAATAGTAGAGATAAAAAAGAAAGATAGATCAGTGAAAAAATTGTTTCTTACCTTACCGACAAACTTTATCTCTTTATAATAAAAAAGTAAAAGTAAAGATTACTCAACTTATAATTTTATAGAAATCAATAATTGCATCATATTTTGTAATAAATTACAAACGCTGTGTCATCGCGCCTTTCTCTATTTTCTATACAGTGTCACAGTGACCGCTTAACCATTGTCTGTGTCTTAATACATTGTCGGGGAACAAGAGACCTTACTTTCGAAATGAACTGGAAAACAAGTCAGATTGAACTTTAAAATGTAAGTTTTAAATAAATTAATTGCAATGTTGATTCATTTATTCACTTGCCCCATTGACGACGATGTGGATGAGATATTTGATGTCCTATGAGCTCCCCCCTTTAAAAATTGTACATATTATTTCTAAGCTTTGTATAAAGTCAAAGTCAAATTATTTATTTCAGTTAGGCCATTTTAAGGCATTTTTTTATTGAATCTAGTTGCCCCTTCTAAAAGGTAGTTTTGTATGGAGAAGAATGGAATAGTATATACCTACTTTATTTTGACTATAAGCTGTAAAATTAATAATTGAATTTAAAATTATTAAAGGACTGCCTCGTTGGTCTAGTGGTCACAAGCGCGACTGCTGTGCAAGAGGTCTTGGGTTCGATTCCCAGGTCGGGCAAAGTGTTATTGGGTTTTTCCATGAAGAATTTCTCAGTAGCAGCCTCGGAGTCTGGATTTGTGCCCAGTTGATGGCAATAGGCTCGCCCCCTATTACATGGGACTAAAAACATAACTGGCGAAATGTGGGTGTACTAATGGGTACACCTCTGCCTAACCCTTCGGGGATTACAGGCGTGATGTTATGTTATGTTATGTTATTAAAGAATTAAAGGGTAAAGTGTTAACAAACTTAACACATGAAAATGCACAATCGTGAAATCTTGTTTATATCTTTTTGATGGACGTTTTCTCGTACTCGGGATGTTTGAGACACTGCAGGGCAAAAGCCTCTTTTCTTACATTGAAGGCTTCAGCATTAATCACCATATTTGCTTATGGCAAATTGACGATTCCAGACTTATATGAATTATCATAAATCTTCCATGTACAGACAGATACAGGTTACAGTTATAGATTTATTATATGTATAGATGAGTCCAGGTTTCATCACAATATTCCTTCACCAATGTCAGTAAATTGCAAGATATTTTTTTGTACACATGAATTGAAATGGATTCCATTGGTACTAGTCCGGATTTGAACTTACAACCTCATGCACGATACAGACGCCTTAAAAACTCAACAATCAAGCCATGAGCAGTAACAAAACCAATATTCATCATATCAGCCGAACGACGTCCACTGCTGGACACAGACCTCCTCTAAAGATAGCCACAATGACCGGCCCCGGAAAACCAACATTATCAGTACCAAAAGAGAAAACATCACAAATACTCAGACTAATAAATCGTTCCAGGAACTAGAACAGAGAACGGTTGTACTGTATTGGATGCTGGTAAAGCTAGTCTGTGAGCTCAAAGTTGAAGATAGTTGGGCAGAGTTGCAGCTAGACTTATTGACTTCAATTGTTCCGCTAGCGTTACGATGCTTAGAATTATGCTTGGCTTCAGCACAGTTCACGTTGAGTCGTGATTATTCTAAGGTTAGCTGTTTTTGATAGAATAAGGTTACTTATAGATGGTGTTTTGTTTTGTTTCTTAAATCAGACTCACCCAATTTTTCATTCCTTTTCGTATGTACAGTCAACGAAAGAGATAGGTATGCGAGTAGTCAGACATAGCTGAAGTGTTCTTAGAAACCGATGGCAATTTCAAATGTAATTTAATGTTAAAAGTAGATAATAAGCAGTTAATTAATTAAGTTTCAATCGAAACCAACATCGGTTTCTAAGATAATTTCAACTAAATATAATGTCGACCCTGCATACCTATCTCTTTAGGATACTCCAGCATAATTATGGGACATAGTAGCTCAGGAGCTCCGCAATCGCACTGGATACCACACGGGACCAGACGGGTCAGTGAATCTGATTTTTTTTCTTACCTTTCTTTTATTGGTTTTTACCTGGTTATAAACTTAATTGTAAACTTTTATTATAATAATATATCAAGTATAAGTCTAAAACTGTAAATAAGTTTAAATTTTTCACCATTTCTCCACACACATTAATTTAAATCTATTGATAAAAGACTTACTATGGTCGAATTCCACTAAAGATTAGATACAATCCTTTGCTACAATTCGACCGAGAACATGAATTAAAATAATATCGAATTAAACTTTTAGAAATGAAAACATTAACTCTAAATAAATGTACGAATTCAATTTTAGAGAACACTCGCTTAATTCATAATTTGTTTCATAAAAGTCTTCCTTTTTTGCGCTCGGAGCATAAGCGAGCACTTTTTACCCGGTTATTATTTTAGCGAGAAAACAATGGAGAGTCTAGGGGCGAAATAGGCAGGTTTGTTGCAACTGGTAAATGGTTATCTTGGAGTCCGGAGGCTACTCAGGTATTCGGTACAAGGCAAGAGAGTACAGCGTATTTATAACTTCCAAAAGTTTTTACTATAAGAACATAACATAAACTTCACGGCTGTAATTCCCGAAGGGCTAGGCAGGGGTGTACCCATTAGTACACCCACATTTCCCCAGTTATGTTGAGTTCCATGTAATAGGGGGCGAGTCTATAAGATATTTAGTTTTAATGTTAATTTTTTTTTACCGGCTTGACTTTTGATTTGTTGTTTATCTTTCAGGGTGTGAAAGTACTCATGAATATGAACAAACTCTATTATGGGACATATTAAAATGAAATATGTATCGTACTTCTGTATAATTTAGTATAAAAATATTGTAAAACATTGATTTTAAAAGAGTATGTATGAAGTTTTTTGCCTATTCTTCTCCAAACGAAACTACCATTCCGAATAACTAGATGTAATTATTTTTTTAATACTTGTATGGCATTTAAAAGAGCTCTGTAATGACGTAATTGAAATAAATTATTTGACTTTGACTTTACACCTTGTATACAAAATATTGTAGGTAAAATATTTATTTCAAAACAGTATAAAGTATAAAGTTTTTCATTTTTCTCTATACGAAACTACCTTTTAAAAGAAGCAACCAGATACAATTCTATTTTCTTGTATATGACGTTCAAAAGTTCCTTTTAGTAGTTTTATTTAAATAAATACTTTTAATTTGAACCAATCGACCCGCTGTAAGCTAGTATCTTGTACCACACCTGCATTCACCTCTGGCCGGCTACTTTCCGCTTCTATTGTCGATTCATGCCAGTGCAACTCGCCTTCCTGTGTGCTACATAAACTATGGATACTTGATACTTTGTATTTTTATATTCGGACCATACAATTCTTGCTTAAAAAAATATATTATACAAGTCATAATCTTGACATCGATTAGGGGACTAACAATGCGTGGGAATACACAAGTAGTCTACTCATAGTCATAAGTGATTGCTTATTTGTTTTGTTTACAGCCTTTAATGTTTAAATTTTTTCTGTATGTGTGTTTGTTCTGGCTAATCTCCGAATCGGCTAGACCGATTTTGACGGTACTTTTACTGGCATATAGCTAATAATAATATGTTGAGGAGTAACTTGTGTGTATAATAAGTCATGTTTTTATAATACATATAACACTCTCCCCGCGCCTTATATTAATTTATTATAATAAAATATATCATATGTCGCCCGGAGATAGTGTAGCTTCCCAACAGTGAAAGAATTTTCTCAAATTGGTTCAGTAGTTTCGGAGCCTATTCAATTCAAACAAACAAACAGTTAATATTAGTACCTATAGAAGTAGCATTGTTTGAATGTCTTATTTTCAAACACGATACGCAATAAAAAAATCCCCACAACAATAAACTCAGAAATAAATTGCGCACCCGGTTCGAACCCGCACCTGTAATTTACTACGAGCAATGATTACACGATGTCTGTTTGATCTACGGGCAAGCTTTCACGATAGCCACAGGCTTTGGTTGTTAACGAAATATTTGAGTTTAGAAAATTACTGTAATACAATGTATGCACTATCGGTGACATACTTGTGGAAATGTGAGGATATAAAAAGAGGCCATCACAAATATCTGTCAACTTCTCATACTGCTTCGTTGGTCTAGTGGTTGCATAGTATGAGGTCTTGGGTTAGATTACCATGTCGGGCCAAGTGTTATTGGGTTTTTCCATCAGGAATGTCTCAGTAGCAGCCTCGGAGTCTGGATTGGTGCCCGGTTGATGGCAATAGGCTCGCCCCATATTACATGGGATTTAAACATAACTGGCGAAATGTGGGTGTACTGGGTACACCTCTGCCTAACCTTCCGGGGATCACAGGCATGATGTTATGAACAGTGTTGGGCAATATGAAATCTAACTACTGATTACTAACTACGATTACATATAGTAATCAGTAATCATAATTACAAATTACATTAAATAATCGTAAGAAGTAGTTAAACATTTTGATTACTAACTACAAATTGTAGTTGCAATCACGATTACGAGATTACTTTTTATAACTACAAAATTTAAAATGATTTTGCGTATTTAAACAAAACAAACGCGCGCGCGATTCGTTCCTGTACCGACTTGTCGTTTGCTAGGTAGGTTGTTAGAGCACGTTAGAGTATGGCGTTGTGACTGGTTGCGTCATTACTGTTAAACGCGGGACAACAAATACAAGAGGCGTCGGGCAGAGGCAAGGCGCGGGCAAGGTGCGGGCCAAAAGCAGATCTGATAGTGTCCTGTTATTTATCAGATATGGATCCAAAACTAAATTCTGATGAAATACGCAACTATGATTAACCATCCCAAATCCCACAAGTTGTCGGATGAAATGTTCGAAAAACGTGTAGTACTAAAGGCTAATTTAAATGATTAACTCACCCAATCCACTTTTTATTTTTTATTTTATTTGATTCGCAAATAATTTTAATTAAGTTGATGTTTGCTGTGTAATTTTGATTTTTTGAATACATATAAATGTCAATAAACACAATTATTCGTGAAAATAAAAATACGCGAAATAAACTGTTTTTATGCACCCAGATTCCAAAAAATATATATCAATACATTACATGTTTATTTAATTGTAAAATATAAGTTCTAAGAACTCAAATAATCAGTAATTATAACTACTAAATTGCAGCAGTCAAATTAACAACTACTTCATGTAGTTTGATTACTGTAGTTTAATTACATGTAATCTTAACTACATGTAGTTAACTACTTTTAATCGTAGTTAGTAACCAGATTACACAATAGTAGTTAACTACGCCCTACACTGGTTATGAATGTGTCCATTAAGTTCTCGTACTGCCCATTAAACTAAGTAAAATTTAACAAAAAATATTTCTAGGATTACCTTTTTTTTGGACTATGATGGTCTGGCCTGTGAGGCCTGTGGCCTGTGAGGTTACAATTTTTCCACAAAAACCTTCTTAGTTGTCTAAAGTTTAATGACATAGCCTAAGTTATTCCTTAAAATATTAGCTATGTCATAAAAGTGTCAAAATCGGTTCAGTCGTTTCGGTGATTGGACAGATCAAACAGACAAACAAAGATTTGCGTTTAATAAAAAGTTATTATTTTGACATTACAAATATAAGATTTATTTGTATAGATAGTTTATAGGTATAGAATTTTATAGGAAAACCATGTAAGTTTCGGCTTAATAAATTCCTTTTATAGGTAAAACAATATACCATTCTATTTTTAAATTTATAACTGTATCGAGTAAATCACACCTATCGACAACGACTCACTTTCTCACTTCATACAATTATAGTCCTTATGTCCGCGTTCCCTAGACTATTCGCCAGCTGGTTTCCGATGCAGCTGTCAGTGCGCGTCACCCGTCACGTAAGAAGACATGGCTCGATAGGCTCAATGGTCATTAATGTCATCGGTCGGGTTTAGTACGTCAGGAGACGTGGTTGAGGACCCACGTCTGTTGGGTATTATTAACGCTTCGTGTTGGCGTTTGTTAAGTTGTGTTCTGCAAATAAAACATTATGGCGACACAGCTACATGCGACTGTATTTATTTTAAGGTCTATTGTTATACTCGTTGGTCTAGTAATAGTAAAGCGCGACTGCTGAACATGACGTCTTGGGATCGATTCCCAGGTCGGGCAAAGTGTTATTGGGTTTTTCCATCAGGAATTTCTCAGTAGTAGCTTCGGAGTCTAAATTTTTGTGCCTGTTGATGGAATTGTCTCGCCCCCTATTACAAGGGACTTCTGGCGAAATGTGAGTGTACAAATGGGTACACCTCTGCCTAACCCTTCGGGGATTACAGGCGTGATGTTATGTTAGCCAAGTTCGATTGTCAGTATGGGTGATGTGTGTTTTTACACCCCGGATATAGCTGAAATTACAATCAACCAGGCACAAAACCAAACCCCAAGGCCCACTAAGCATTATAAAAGAACGAACCTAAGCTTCAAAAAATCCAGTACATCATGTTCAGCAGTCCTACCAACCAACAATACACAGTTACAGTTTCATTAAACCCTTAACGTTCAAAAATACCGGTCAAGTACGAGTCAGACTCGTACGCGGAGGATTTCGTACCATCGTAAAAGATATAACAGTACCGAACCAAAAACACATAACATCACGCCTGTAATCCCCGAAGGGTTAGGCAGAGGTGTACCCATTAGTACACCCACATTTCGCCAGTTATATTTTTAGTCCCATGTAATAGGGGGCGAGCCTATTGCCAACAACCGGGCACAAATCCAGACTCCGAGGCTGCTACTGAGAAATTCCAGATGGAAAAACCCAATAACACTTTGCCCGAACTGGGAATCGAACCCAAGACCTCATGCACAGCAGTCGCGTTTGCGATCACTAGACCATCGAGGAAAAAAAAAGGCAAATCAAAAAGGCATAACAAATAGTTCTCTGATATGGGGACCCTCTTTCATTCATTTTATTTTTATTTACTTGTATTATTTGTTGGCATAGTTGCTATAGAAGTACACATTCTGCGAAAATTTCTAGTCTCTAGCTATTACGGTTCATGAGATACAGTCCGCTGATGAACGGACGAACAGACGGACAGCGGAGGCTTAGCAATAGGGTTCGGTTAGCATTTTTCGGGTAAGGAACCCCAAAAAACAAGGAAGTACTTGACAATTGGCTCACGTGTCACTTGTATGTAAAAACGTAAAATATTACCGACAAGTACCTCATAGCACTCCCAGAAGTGGGTCAATTGGCTTTGTGTTACGCCCTAGCAAATTATAGGCCCTCATGGAAATTGCGTTATAGGAAAATCAATGTACTGAGTATGTATGTAGGTACTAAAATGAAACGATGGTAAATGTTGTCTCGGAAAGAAAAGATGATCGTCAAGATTTTAGTTCCAAAAGGTTTTGGAACTAAAATCTCGACGGGAAGAGTTTTGTATAGAGAAGAATGGACAAGAAACTCCATATAACCTCTTTGAAAAAAAGTTTTATTCATACTATTATTATAAATACGAATGTGTGTTTGTCTGTCTATTACCTCTTGACGCTTAAACCGCTAAACCGATTTAGGTGAAATTTTGTATAGAGATCTCGCCCTAAGGCGGTGAAAAGGGGGGTGGAAGTTTGTTTGTAAAAGCTAGTAGTTTTATATATATATTACTTACAGTGCACTAGTGTGTACCTCTGTCTGTCTATTACCCTTTCACGACTGAGCTACGGAACCAATTTTGACGAAAGTTACAGGGTAAGTTTGAACCCCACTAAAGAATATAGACTACTTTTAATTCCGCCACTTCATCTGCCTCCACTTTAACCGAAATTAAGACGAAGTCGAGGGTAAAAGCTAATTCCAAATAAATACTTAAACAAAAATACTTAAGTAATTTGTCAAATCTATCATCTACAGTCATCATTAATCTATTGTACAAATTCAAGCTAACAGTGTACGTTACCCAATGAAGTTAAATTGTGTGCTGGATTGAATTCAATCTTCCGATCGTGAAGATGAAGTGGGATCTGTTTCGATGACCTTTAAAGAAGCTATGTGATTGGGTAATACTCGTAAGATGCTAACGAGAGATTTTGTAAAGTTCATGCCATGTACTTATAACAATCCTAATCCTAACTAATATTATAAATGCGAAAGTAAGTTTGTATGTTTGTTTGTTACCATTTTACGCCTAAGCCACGGAACTGATCATAATGAAATTTTGCATATACGTTGCCAAGTGTACAGGAAGGGTGCCTTTAAACCCGAAAAAAGTACTGTTTCCGAGAGAAATCACAATAACGTTCTTATGATCACAGATGGCGAAACGTGTCGTATCGAATCATGATTTTAACTAAATAATTCAAATGACAGGACATATCCGCGATAACCGAAATTTACGCGGACGAAGTCGCGTTCAAAAGTTAGTTAAAACATAACATCACGCCTGTAATCCCCGAAGGGTTAGGCAGAGGTGTACACCCACATTTCGCCAGTTATGTTTAAGTCCCATGTAATAGGGGGCGAGCCTATTGCCATCAACCGGGCACAAATCCAGACTCCAAGAATTCAGAATCAATTTCCCGGTAAAAAAACCCAATAACACTTTGCCTGACCTGGGAATCGAACCCAAGACCTCGTGCTCAGCAGTCGCGCTAGTTAAAAATAAAACCTTTTTGTATGATACGTTTCAATGAAACGCCAAACGATGCAGACCATGAAACAAAATAAAGTTGGTTATCTGAGTCACATTATGCGACACGATTGATACCAACTGTTGCAACTCATAATGATGGGCAAAAGAAGCAGAAGACCAGTAGGCCGAAGAAGAAAATCATGGCAGCGTAATATTCGCGAGTGGATCAACAGCGCCGCTGAAGAGTTCCGCTTCGCAAAGGACATATTGAAGTTTACCGAACTGACAGCCAATCTTCAATATTTGAAGAAGCACTGCGAAGAAGAAAGTTTGAAGCTGAACAAAGGATATAGGCTACTTTTTAATAGGCTGCGTCCGCAATGTAAAAAAATAATTTGAAAGAGTGCCGTGGAGTTTCTTGCTCGTTCTTCTCCATAAAGGCCTACCTCCGTTTTGGAACGAGCAACGAGCTTCATCTTTCGGGCTAACTGACTGACTCCTTGACTATTCAAAAGTGCCTGTAAATGGTCTAATTGAAATAAATGTATTGACTTTGACTTTGAATGACCTAACAAAAGCTAATGTATAAAGGCATAGTGTTATAAATAGTATGGTGATATTCACAATGAAATACTAATAAAATAACAATATATTCAGTGGTCCTAAAGTCTGGACTAAAAGATTTTATTTTGCTTCCTCTCTTGCTTCTCTCTGCCTTCTCTAACAATTCAAACTAAAGCATTATACAAAAATAGATGGCCAAATAATACTTGAGCTGTAATAAAATCACCGCGTGACTTCCTTTACTGACTACGACACGCCATTTTACACTATAGTCCAATTATTTAAAATTTACAATTGCGCCCTCCACCACGTATAATCACTGATCATTATCTCGTTTATTCATTCAACCTACTTTAAATACATTGCCCGTTTTATTACACACATAATTCAAGCGATGCTGTTTAATCAGCAGTGTATTCAATATAAGCGAGGTTCCAGTTTATCGAACGGGTCTCTCAAGTGCGCATTGTTTGCATATTCTGAAGGCGATGGTATCTTGAAGTTCGTTGGCACCAGTCTTATTAGATCTCTGTTTGTGATTCTATGCGTTTTATAACAGGAACTTTGGAGATCTAATTAACTGGTTTTGTATAGACTGTATCTATTCGACAAGTGCTTTGTGTTTTAAAGTAGAAGTTTTTACTGAAATAGCTATTTTTATCGTTATGATCTGAAGATGTTGGACATGTATTTTTAGCACGTTTTAGATGTACAGTGTTACGGTCAAGAAAGCGAACTAATTTGCTAGAAGGAGTAAATTTTAGGAAGATTTATTTTTACATTTTTAAAAAGCATTTTATGTGTAGATATAAATTCCAACCATCTTGTGGTTGAAGTTTATTTTATACCTATTACAATTTATTTCTACATCCAAGCCAATACCACTAACTTTTAAGAGCGATCGCAATCTAATCTCAATATGTCAAAAATGCTTCTCTTTTACCAAACATTTTTGAGATTGGTTGTCGCTGAGATAAGGTTTGGACAAGATTTTGAACGTTATTAGTTAAAAGTAACCATGACTGACACTGTTATTCTATACAAAAATGCAATAATACAAATCATACAAATCAGCCATTATATTCAACAGCCAAAACATTTATCGCTGTTGGGTCTACAACCATGTTCTGCTTCCATGGTAAAAGTTTCCTCTTCGATGTCTTCCACTGCACAGAAAATAATCTTCAGAAAACTAGTCCGCAGGGATTACAAAAGCAACCTTTAATACTCACCGAATACTTCGCCCATATACATCACTTCCGAATCCCTAAGCCTTTAATATTTCACTGTCACACACAATATCTCGGTTACTGTCAGCTCCTATATTAATATTTGGTAAAAGATTATCTAGAGCCTTGTTATCTTAGCTCTTAGATGAATCATTAATGCTAGGACCTACTGGCTACTGAAACACATGTCCTTCTAGGCCTTCAAAGAAAAGTTTTCAAAAGTGCATTTAAAAAAAAATTGAAGAAAAAAAAAAGACGGGTTGCACTCCGGGAGTGCCGGCAGAAGTGAAAACTTGATTATTAACGTTGAGCATGTTTGATATTTTGGAATGGTTAGGGAATAATTTTTCACCAATTGCTTTATCAGTATAAAAGTAATATCATTTATGTGGTAGAATACAATATTCATTTATTGCGCTATCGTACACAAACATGACAATTTATATTACATTAAAAATTTAACACTTTAAAACTATTACAATTATTTTACATTAAAAAGTTATACACGAACATTCGCGCAAGCGCCCTGCGCTGCCTAAACGAAACAGTAGGCCCAAGCATACATTTTCGCCGCGCCGTAGAGAGGGGATAGCTGTCTACTCTCCATCCGTCTTACGCTTTTTCGATCAGGTCACGTGTCCTGACGCGAGTTTAAGATTTTATACCCATTACAGAAAAAGTGCTCAACGCCGCTAAAGAAGTTTTCACTTCAAAAATAAAACATTTTTAAAAACAAGCTTTTATTACTAAGCTAGTTACACCTACCTTATTTCTCTTGACGTCCTAATGTAATATGCTTTTATACATATAAAAGCATATTGCATAAGCTACCAACTACCAAGCTTATAAAAATAATAATATAAATATAAAGCTTGTTTTTAAAGCGTTTTTTTTTTTCTTCTTTTGATTATATTTTTAACTTTCTAGTATTTATATGATAAAGGATTTACTACGACTTAATTAAGACAAATCAAACGAGTCCAACCTGATAGGGTCGTGTCATTTTATTACAAAGTTCCTATTGCGACTTTCCAGCTCTATCATCAGATCAGCTCCATGTCAAAATAATATTAAATTGATTTCCGATTTACAGATGCATGCAAAATTTCAGCTCAATCGGAAACTGGAAAGTGGTACAAATCTAACTTTCAAGATTTGATGACATAGAAATCCCGACAGGTGAATGTAAAAAATAAAAGCTTGTAAAAAAAGTACTTAACTAGTCTACAAATAAAGTTTAGTTTGCGTTACAATTTATTTTTTGTACGTCTAATTCAATCAATACTTATTCATTCTAAAATTTATTTAATAATCGTTCATATACAGTTGATATTGGTTTAAGTGTTAGTAAAATAACATCAGCTGGATTTGAATAGACCGTAAAAAATATGGTCGTATCATTTCCATTAAAATTTAAGAAATAAGCTAAAGTCCCATTGCCCTATCTTTCCTTCTTTATTGGCGAATGAAGCTCAAATTATTATATTTCATTCATTTTATTCGCCAAAGTTTTAGTATCTTTCTCCGAATTAACATTAGCCCTTAAATTATATGAGATAAACTTCTTATTTTTGCCAATAATTTTCCGGATCGTGGTCGCTTTGCGTGCGTATATTTTTATTAAGATAAGGTCAGATTTGTGAATTGATGGTAAATTGGATTCGGCTATGAGCTTGAGAAAAAAATCTATGTCGGAAGAAATTGGTGAAACCTACTTTTTTTGCCTTTTTTCGGCATTAAATGCATGAGAATAGTTTTGGCCGCGACTTTGTCCGAGAAATGTATTTTATTGCGGTTGACACAAACGAAGTTGAAGTTGAATAAAAAGTAGCATTTGTGCTTTATTGGGGTTCAAAAATACCCTGTGCTAAATTTCATCAAAATCGGGTCAGTGGTTTAGTCGTGCAAGCGTAACAGACGGATAGACAGAGTTACTTTCGCAATTATAATATGGATTAAACACTTTTACAGCTGCATTTCTAAACAGAAATGCAGCTGTAAAAGTGTTTAATCCATCCAAAGTAAATTCATACTAGACAATTATAAAACAAAGATAATGTAGATACATTCATGACAAACTAATAAGATTTTTATCAATCAACTACTATGAGTTTATCATTACACTAAATAACTTGATTTTATAATGATATTTTAATTCAATAGACGAGATTTCAAGTAGGTACCTACGAGATTTAAAAAAGTAAAATCATTTTGCAATTAAATTATTTGACTGAAAACTGAACAACCACTGGCACTGTACCCTTACCTTATCTACACATAACATACAAAAACATTAAGTTTAATAACCGAAAAACATATTACAAGACCACTAGAAGAAAGTGCACTATGTGCAGAAAAAATATCTGAATAGCAACATCTAACTTGGGACAATAATAAAATTAAAATTTGAAATAAAATTAATTTAAATGTTAATGAGTGGCGGATTCTGCAAGGTTCGTAGTGATACACTACGCCCCCGGGATTACCCGAATGAGTGCCGACGACCACCGAATACTCAACGAAGAAAACCGAATGGAGTAGTTCTATTGTAAAGACTTAATTGGTATGTATTTGCTGGGAGAAAGTCAAAGTCAAAATATTTATTTCATTCATCTTTTTTACAGGGCACCTTTAGTCTTAAATTGTTATTATAACATAACAAAACATCACGCCTGTAATCCCCGAAGGGTAGGCAGAAGTGTACTCATTAGTACACCCACATTTCGCCAGTTATGCTTTTAGTCCCATGTAATAGGGGGCGAGCCTATTGCCATCAACTGAGCACAAATCCAGACTCCGAGGCTGCTACAGAGAAAACCGAATTGATCGATTTTTTTTTTCAATTGATTGATTGATTGATTTTTCCGGATTGTTTTTATTACTTTACTTTATCTATTTTAATGCTAGTAATATTATCAAGAGGAAAGATTTGATTGAATTTTTTGTTTGCATTGAATAGGCTCCGAAACTACTGAACCGATTTGAAGAATTCTTTCACTATTAGGAAGCTACACTATCTCCGAGTGATATAGGCTATTTTATAATAAAAAAAATTAGAGATCTGTAAGAAAAATCACGCAAACAAATGCACAGGAAGAGTGCTAGTTTTTGATAGTTTGTTGTTTTGACGACAATAGTAAGTAGTCAGGTTTTTATTTATTACGGTTTCAGCATGGTAACCATGTGACAGACGGACGGACAGACAACAGAGCCTTAGTAATAGAATCAAATTGCCACCTTTTAGGTACGGAACCCCGTAAAACATTTCAGGCGGTCAAAGAATTCGGTTACAAAAATCTTGAAAAATCACAGACAGCTTCCAAAAATAACTCGAACACTAATTGCAAATCTATGTTCCTAAGCTCAAGAATATTTATGTGATGTCGTGCCACTCTCGGTCTTTATTACTGTGGAGAACTCTGGAGAAGCCCGGAGAAGCCTGGAGAACTTCAATTAATATTACAGGGAGCGATCTGTTGACGGCTTTGGGGTGTGTGTAATGAAATTAATCAGCCTACATAGTCCCTTATCAAGGAATAGTTTAGAAGTGGTAAAATTCTTCACTTAAAGGCAAGCTTTTACAAGCATATTGTTCTAACTTAGATGTTTATTATGTGATGTTTCACTACAACTCCTGGAAGGCAGAATCAACAACATCTACGACAGACAAGCTTGGCTCTGTGCTGCAATGAAGCTCGACGAGTCCCAGAGAAACGATTCAACTGTCTTGGATTTCGCAACGAAATCCTAACTAATATTATAAATGCGAAAGTAAGTTTGTTTGTTTGTTTGTTACCATTTTACGCCTAAGCCACTGAACCGATTATCCTGAAATTAACCAAATACTTAACTTACTTAACTAAAAACACGTACGAAGCCGCAGGCAGCAACTAGTATAAATATAAAAACATAACACATAATATCACGCCTATAACCCATAACCTCCGAAGGTTTAGGCAGAGGTGTACCCAGTTCAACTACATTTCGCCAGATACAAAAACAATTTTCCCATAATAATCCCAAACACATTTTTCCATAACCGGAACAGTACCATCCCCTTAAATAGGGGTAGTTTGTCTTCCAGCGAGAATTATGCGCGTCGACCCCTCTACGTTGTGACTTTTATACTCTACCATAGAGCAGGTAGAAGGACGTGCCAGGATTTCGCACCTCTATCTAGTTTATGTGTGTGGAGATATTATTGCTCCGCGATTTGTTGGAGACGATATCTATGGTTGTTAATGTGTTAAGATAATGGAAATGGGTGATAATTTGTAGTAGTGACGACCAAAAACACATAGGATTTGAAACTCTAACTTTAATCATGTAATGATTAGTTTTACACGACTGCCCCAAATAAAGGAGTGTTATGTGTTCAAAGTTAATGTATATGTATGTATGTGAGTTTCTTTATTCCACCATAACTTTTAAACACCTGAACCGATTTAGATGTACCGTAAAACGGGGTGTATAGAAAGGCAGGGGTGAATCGAAACGAAACTTTAAAAGAGATTTTAATGTTAAAATAATATAGTTTGTTGGCAAAAAAGACTCCTTTTTTTTCTGAATTATAATTTACAAATTAGTCTCATTGTTGGCGACCAACTTTATTAGTTTCGACTTTAAAATCCCTTTTAAAGTTCCATCTCGATTCACCCCTGCCTCTCTATTCACCCTGTTTTACTGTATGGGGTATCGTAAAAAATAAAAAGAAACCGGTGTGGTCACTTTAAAACGTAAATTAATATCAGACTCAATTTTTTTTTTATGTATCTGGTCGTGTCTATGTTTGTCGTCTAGAATTTAAATAAAAACTGACGAGTAAACAAAGTACAAATATGTGCAATGTTTGCAGTCGTGTTTTTTAATGTATTAATTATAGTAGCTTGTTGATAAAATAAAACAATATTAGAACCAATCAATAAAAAACTACCTGTCAATCGAACGAACTGAATGTCAAATCCGTATTCTTCTATTTTTGAATAGTGATTATCTCATCATATACCTAATTTGAAAAAACCAACTATTCAAATATGGTTAAAACTGCTAGTCTCTATACAGCACAGCCTACTTCTAATAAGGTAACTAAAAAAAAACGACTGCAAAAATTGCACATATTTGTACTTTGTTTACTTGTCAGTTTTTCTTTACGACGGTTTTGACTTTTACTTGTTAAATTCTAGACGATAAACATAGACACGACCAGATTCAGTAAAAATAATAATTGAGGCTGGTATCAATTTACGTTTTAAAGTGACCACACAGGATTCTTTTTATTTTTAACTAGCCTATGTTACTCGGAACGATGCAGATGCAAGGATTGTAACGATACCCCATACACCTAAATCGGTTCAGGCGTTTAAAAGTTATGGTGGAATAAAGAATCTCACATACCTACATACATACATTAACCCTGAAAACATAACACTCCTTTTTTTGGGGCTGTCGTGTAAAAATTAGACCACTCTGAAAGTCACAAGGCATCTTGTCCAGCTATAAGATGATTTAGGCTGGCTGTAACTTAAAGGGATAGCACCTCAAGTTAACTTCACCTAAATTCACTAAGGAGTAATATTAACTTTCTGAATTAAAAGAGAACTGATCTTCCAAAAAAAAAACGAAGCATTTTCAGTGGTTGACCTATAACGTAGCACGTTACAAAAAATTATGTGGCCTACAGAGTTTCTTGTCTAGTTGTTTGTGTATTTATGTTTGTAAACACACTCACAATACAGGAGAAATTCCTAGTTTAAAAAATAGCAATACATTTCTACAAGTAACTAGTTAGAGTATGTCTGTTGGTACAGTCACAGACAATAGCTACAAAATAAATCTTCAAGACGCGGCTACGAATACTTTCCATCAGTATTTGCGACGGAGAAATAGTAGCAAACAGTTTGTTTGCGAGTATACATTTGAATACACTTTACTAAGTAAAGGCGATATGAATGTGGAGAGATGTTTATTTATTACTAGCTAATGCCCGCGACTTAGTCCGCGTTATTGTCGGTTTTCTGCGAAGTTTTGTTTTTTTTGCGTGTAACCCTAATTCTTTTTCTACACTAATATTAAGAGGAATTTGTATTTTTGTTTGTTTTTAATGGATAAACTCAAAAAGTACTGGACCGATTTTAAAAATTCTTTCACTATTAGAAAGCTACATTATCTGCGAGTAACATTTTATTTTTGTGCGGACGAAGTCGCGGGCAAAAGCTAGTCTAAAATAAAAGAGCCAGTGAAAGTCCCGTCAAAATCGGTTAGGCCGTTCCAGAGATTAACCGGAACAAACAGACAGAGAGACAGACAAAAATTGAAACAAATGTTATTTTGGCATAAGTACCGTAAAAACATTAATTATGCATGTAGTAAAAAGCGGTTAAGTTAATATTACAAACAGACACTTCAATTTTATTTATTTGTAGTATAGATGTATAGATTTGTTTGTTTTGTGGTAGGGTGAAAATAGGTTACTACTTACTGAAATTCTAGACTCGTCAGACCTTATGTTATTTAAGCATGGTTGAAAGGAGTTGGGGATTTTTGGGACCGTCTGGAAACTTACTTTTGTTAAATCACTTATAACTCTGTTCTCACATTGACAAAATCCGAATAATTTTTAGCGAAGGTTTGGTAATATATAAGCTTTTATTTGACACCATATTCATATTTTTACAACCCAGGCCCAATATTGTACACTAATATTGTGTTATGAATATACAAGTTGCAGTTTCTCATCCACACAAACTAGCATAGTATTCTAGATTCTAAATACAATGCATTTTCAAGGAGTTGGCCAAACGATTGGTTGACACTTCCCGTGACCCAAGGGTTGGTTATTACCTTGGCCAGAGGTTAAGCATTGCCATTCAACGTGGCAATGCGGCCAGTCTTTTGATGCCATTTAGTTTTAGTTTTTCTTTTTTTTTATTCTGGTTGTTTTTTATTATTAAGCTTGTAAATAATGTATATATTATTTTAACTCATATTTAAATAAAGATTTATAAATACAAGATTTTATTATTTATTAGGTGCTTTTCGTATTCAATGAAATAATAGCCATCTGGCTGCATGCACACAGTGATGTTGCTCTACACTGTTGAAAAACTATGAAATATTAACAATTCAATAAAAATACAACTACTTTGGTATTTATGAAAAAGAAAAAAGAAATATAATGGTTTAATGAAATATACATTACGCATAAGTTTCACATTTGACATTTCCAAATTAAGAAGTAAATAGTGAACATTTTTCTATGACTAGGGATTCAGTCTAAAAACAAATGATGTTCTGCCTACCTCCGTTCAAACACAACTGTGGTCCAAAATACTTTCTTATAATGAATTCCAGCTACATTTCCACCCTTACAAGTCCACCTCCCCCCCCCCCCTTCAAAGTCTGCGAACGCCAATAAATCAGGGCGCAGCTTGTGAACATTCCTCGACACGTCCAAACTTGGAGAAGTATATTTTGAGTTTACGTGTTTTCACATTGATTATGGCAGATTATATGAAGAGGTTTTTTTTTTTGCTTCAGTCTTTTTTGAAGAAAAATTACTTATAAAACCATTCTTCTTATCGTGTGGGTAGTAAGGCCTTACGACCCTACAAATCCTAGTGTCAGAGTTCCTAAACCGCCTCAAGGGTCTCTGACACGGTTTGAGTGGAACAGTGAGTCCAGGTTTCCTCACGATGTTTTCCTTCACCGATGCCAGTGATGTCCAAGATAAACTTTAGAAAGTACATATGAATTGAAAAATTCACATTGGTACTTGCCCGGATTTGAACCCCCAACCTCATGCATGAGAGGCGGGCGCCTTAACCACTGGGCCATCACCACACATAAAATCATTGAAAATGGTGGACAAATAAAGGAGTTCAGATTGACACCTAGCCGACTCGTAAAAAAAAGCTTTCATCAAAAAGATTGATGGCCTAAAACCAACCCAACTTTTTCATATCATATGTACTTCCAAGTTTATCTTGGATATCACTGACATCAGGGAAATAAAACATCATGAGGAAACCTAGCCTTGTAAATAATGTATGTCTGAAATCGCCAATCCGTCTTGAGCAAGCATGGTGATCAATGATCATACCTTCTCTGTATGAGAAGAGGCCTTTGCCTTGCAGTACAATTCAATTATATTTTTTAACATAACATAACATAACATGTCGCCAGTAATCCCCGAAGGGTTAAGCAGAGGTGTACCCATTAGTACTCCCACATTTCGCCAGTTATGTTTTTAGTCCCATGTAAAAGGGGGCGAGCCTATTGCCATCAACCGGGCATAAATTCAGACTCCGAGGCTGCTACTGAGAAATTCCTGATGGAAAAACCCAATAACACTTTGCCCGACCTGGGAATCGAACCCAAGACCTCATGCACAGCAGTCGCGCTTGCGACTACTAGACCAACGAGGCAGTCCGATTATATTTTTTTTTTTCTTGTAAATGACGTTCAAAAGTGCCTTATAATGGTCTAATTGAAATAAATGATTTGACTTGGATTTTGAGTAGGACAATAAAAGGCTGGTATATCAATTAGCTTGAAAACAGGACTCGTAAACCATTCAGCAACGCTATCACAATCATTATCTTCGGTTTGATTAGCAGTATAAATGCTAATAGCACAAATAATATCATCAACGATCGCATTACAGAAACGTAGCCTAAATCCGTACACGAATAATTATTGTTTCCAATGGAATATTTGGAGCTAATACATGGTTTAGCGTTTACCATTCATGGCAATCAGATTTTATTTGGACTTAATTTAACGAATAACGTTTTAACAAATCTAATGTTGTGCCTAACAGATGGTTACTGGCAGTTCTAAATTGGTTTAGAGGTCTATGTTACGTCTTATAAATGGACTGCCTCATTGGTCTAGTGGTCGCAAGCGCGACTGCTGTGCATGAGGTCTAGGGTTCGATTCCCAGGTCGGGCAAAGTGTTATTGGGTTTTTCCACCAGGAATTTCTCAGTAGCAGCCTCGGAGTCTGGATTTGTGCCCGGTTGATAGCAATAGGCTCGCCCCCTATTACATGGGACTAAAAACATAACTGGCGAAATGTGGGTGTACTAATGGGTACACCTCTGCCTAACCCTTCGGGGATTAAAGGCGTGATGTTATGTTATGTTATAAATGGACACTATTCGCCAGGGCAGGAAATTCAAATCTCAGTTGCAGTTCGGCAAGAATGCCCTTAATTTTCCTACATTTTTTAATATTGATTGTTAGGTACAGAATTTTGGAAGCTTTTAATTACGGAATGACTTTCAATTTTCCAATATTCAAGCTAACAAGTATGCATACCTTCTTGAATACGTATTTCTTTATTATCTATTCTCAAAATTTCAGTCACGATAGAATGACGTTCGTACTTAGTTATGGCGTCTCTAGGGTATCTATAATATTAAATATTATAATAAAGCTGACGAGTTTTTTTTTTTTTTTTAAACGCGCCTGTATCTGGGACTGCCGGTCGGATTAGAAAAATTATCTATCTAAACATATAAAATGCTTAATCCTGAATGACAGACTGACTGAATGATCAACGCACAGCCTAAACCGCAGATCGTAGAGACCTGGAACTTGGAGGGTGTGTTATTTGTATGACGTAGGCATACGATAAGAAAGGATTTTCCAAAATTCACCCCCTAAGGATATGAAACAGGGGTCCAAAGTTTGTATGGAGAAACCAACTTTGACGCGGACGAAGTCGCGGGCAGAAGCTAGCTTTTGTAAATGATAGCCAAATTCATGAGGAATAGTATAAGCTATACATATAACATCACGCTACGATCTACAAGATCAGAGCACGAGGTATAACTAGTCAGTGAACACCGCCCGAGGCATCTAGAGGTACCCGACACATCTACACAACCCTGAACAAATTTAAAACAGACGAAGGATCGGAATACTGGAATAGATTACATTGGAAGCCCGAGTATCCCCTAGTATTCAATTATCGCATTGTCGAGGCCCGTGTTAACATGTAAATTGGTCCGTTTCAAAATTTTGCGGCCCAGTCCCTCCGTCTAATAGGAAATAGACGTTTTCCGCTATCATTCTCATCGGACCTTTGTTTTATCTTATGTAGATTTCCGAAAATTATACAGGACCCTTTAAATCGTCAAGTTGGATGGAGCCGCGAGGTCTGTTTAAGTGGACTCCTTTTGTTTTGGTTGCTCTTTGTGAATATGTTCGCTAATGGCAGGTTCGAATTTCAAATTTGTACTCTGCGTTGTAGGTTGGTTTGCATAAAGGTATGATTCCGAACCACGCTGCACGCAGCAGTGGCAAGCTAGGCAGCAACTGCTAGCAGCACTGCTGCGCGACATTGCCGCGTAGCTCGGAATGTAATCTCATATAAGCTTATAGAGATTGTATGGACCAGTAGTGCCGCGACAGCACTGTTGCGGCACCATTGCTGCGTGCAGCGTGGTTCGGAATCATACCTTTACGATTGCTATCATTTTCATTTTTATCTAGTCCATATTGCCCGACAGCTGGGCAAACGCCTTCCTCGAGTTAACAAGAAATATTAATTAAGTGTACACCTGAAATAATAATTTATTAATTACCTGCAACCGCGTCCTCATATGAAAACATCATCTCTCAACTAATTAATAAAAAAAATCCAATCAAAATTTTCGTTCATTTTTAAAAACGAATGGGAAACGTTACCATTGCTCTCCCCACCGGAGTCAATTTGAAACTAAAGTGACTCATTACTCACCCCTTTTTACACATAAACACCCACACAACATTACACCCTATTTCTTTAGAAGTTAAGTCGTTATTGGATTGCGTTTTAGATAACCCTGCAAATACTACAGAGGTAATTGAAGCGTGCTTTCATAACGGATTGAGTTATTTTTAGATTTTTTTTTATAAAGTTGGCGAGTTGATTAACTTGGTTTTGTAAACTGGTATTGAGATTAATTTTTGCGGACTAAATTTTACTGCTTTAAACCTCATATACATGTTTAATGAAAATCGCGAAAATTATTTAATACAAATAAACTTAAAAAGGCACTAACAAAAGACAAAACTTTTATATTTTTCTCATCACTGCGACATTATTTTATTTTATTTTGTTCTAGACCTTACCTGGAAACTTCCCGGTGGAGGCAAGTCAAAGTACCATGTTTTTGTCACTTCAAATACCTTCACGATCTCTATACTTTTGCATTACGTAGGACCACTAACTAAGAAACTGCTACTGAAAAATCACTATGGGAATTTTAAAAACTGCCTCGTTGGTCTAGTGGTCGCAAGCGCGACTGCTATGCATGAGGTCTTGGGTTCGATTCCCAGGTCGGGCAAAGTGTTATTGGGTTTTTCAATCAGGAATTTCTCAGTAGCAGCCTCGGAGTCTGGATTTGTGCCCGGTTGATGGCAATAGGCTCGCCCCCTGTTACATGGGACTATAAACATAACTGGCGAAATGTGGGTGTGCTAATGGGTACACTTCTGCCTAACCCTTTGGGGATTACAGGCGTGATGTTATGTTATGTATGAATTTTAAAAACCTGAGAATTGATCCCAACATACCACGCTCAACAGTCACGCTTGCGACCACAAGACCACTAGGACAGTCATCGCAGTTATTCAGTGCACTAGACCTGCTCCAAAACTTTGATTTACCTCGTACATTATTCGACCTATCAAGAAATCGATACATGAAGCAGATACACACAAATACAAGCCTCAAATACGGGATAAAGCAATTACAAACATTGGATTAAGTTTAACTAACACGGGAACAGAGTTATAGTTAGGGCAATGTAATAAAATTAACCCTTGCAGTAGGTACTTTGGTATCGGGGTTGTAGGGGGTGGTTGGGGGGGGGGACTCTATCATTTCTTGTGTTAACGTGTCTTTGCTAAAGTTTAATTTAGTTTTTAGAGTTTGGTATCCAGAGGGGTGTTAATGGTCCCCTTAGCTTACGCCGTCTATTCGTTTGTCTGTTTATCACAAGACTGTTTCTTTAAACAGGTGTATTACTAGTCCTTGTGATAGCCGGATATTTTTTTTTTAGGCTTTTATTAATGTGAAATTTTCAATTTATATGAGCGTTTTCAGTTTATCTTATACATCACTGACATCGGTGAAGGAAAACATCGTAAATCTGAACTTATGATAATTATTAGTCTGTAATCACTAATTTAATTCACCTTCGACAACCATGGTGTGCCTTCTCTGTACGAGAAGAGGCCTTTACCCTGCATTAAGGCACAGGACACACAACAGTCTCTTCTTCTTATCGTGTGGGTAGTAAGAACCTACCTAGAGGTACGAACCTACACATCCTAGTGTCAGAGTTTCTAAACCGCCTCAAGGGCCTCTGACATGTTTCGAGTGGAACAGTAAGTCCAGGTTTCCTCACGATGTTTTCCCGTGTTGACACAACAGTAACAGGCAGGTATACTTTTTTCATTTAAAAGTATATTACAAGTAAACAACCCTTTACCTGAGCCAAGCGACTAATTAATTCTTATAATTAAACAATAAAAATTGTTCCCTAAATTATTAATGAGGAACAATAAATTTTCATGCGACCATTTTGACGACGGCTCGCGTAAAGTATGCCTGTAAATATATCTGTAAAAATTTTATCACTGTGATTAAAGTCGCCGGCTTAGAGTTTTATTATGGTTGGGGTTATTTTTACCCCGTGCAGCAGAAACGGGTTGAGTAGAAAATTTACGTCAAAATGCGTAGGTTCATTGAACTGAGAAAAGTATATATCTTTGGAATCTGATATGGTCAGATGGCATATATATATATATATATATATATCATCACGCCTGTAATCCCCGAACACCCACATTTCGCCAGTTTTGTTTTTTTAGTCCCATGTAATAGGGGGCGAGCCTATTGCCATCAACCGGGCACAAATCCAGACTCCGAGAAAAACCCAATTACACTTTGCCCGACCTGAGAATCGCACCCAAGACCTCATGCTCAGCAGTCGCGCTTGCGACCACTAGACCAACGAGGCAGTTTGTTATTTATGCGTGTTGAAAATCACTACGTAGTTCTCTACTCCTTGAATTTGATAATAACTGTACTTTGAATAATATTGGATTAAAAACTACAATTTTGAACATACAACACCTACATACCCAAATGATATAAACTTTAAAAAGTTAACAACAGACTGCCAATCCGTCAATTTTCAAATAAAAAAAATAACATCTCGTCAATAACACTAGCACAGCACAAAAATAAAAAAGAAAAGTATTCAGTTTAAAAAACAATTTCGAAAATGGAACAACTAGGGTATCGGCCACAAAAAAGTGACAGTTCATTGACGAATGACGTCACCCTTTCCGTCACGCCCTCTGCCTATATTTTATTCGGCTCGTACATCACGTATGACGTGTGACACGGCGTGCCAATTCGGCGGTACACGACAACAACTGGTGCATGTATCCTGTAACGTGGTACTGAATACTGCGGTTTGTTCCTTCGAATTCGGTTTTTTTATAGGTTATCGGTTTGCACGTCATTCAGGTGTTTTATATATTTTTGATTGTATTTTTTATCTAATATAATACATTGATTACGTGCATCTTCGCTAGTCTCAATAGACGAGGTTGTCACACTCATTGTCAAAAGTTCTATAAAGGTATGTGGGAATTTAACAATACAAAACACAAAAGGACAATAACAACAAGTTGGTAACATCACGCCTGCAATCCCCGAAGGGTTAGGCAGAGGTGTACCCATTAGTACACCTACATTTCGCCAGTTATGTTTTTAGTCCCATGTAGTAGGGGGCGAGCCTATCCATCAACCGGGCACAAATCCAGACTCCGAGGCTGCTACTGGGAAATTCCTGATGGAAAAACCCAATAACACTTTGCCCGACCTGGGAATCGAACCCAAGACCTCAACGGCTTCGTAATTGATATCTTCAAAAATAATAATTATGTTACAACCTCAAACGACTCCAAAATATAATTATCTACTGGTTTCATTATAATTATTTACAAAGAACTTCCAATTACCTCAATAAGAGAATATTATTTACATCAATAATGATGAAACTTTATAAGAAGCACTTAAAGATTTGGTTTTTCATCGCGATGGCTTTGACCGCCATTTTTAAACATAATATTATTTAATGAGATTCCATTTTTCGCGGAAAAACTTCTGTATAAAATAATGTCGCTTGTAAATATTTTATTTTATTTTCACATCAATTAGGAAAAAGTCAGAAACAGCCTTGAAAAAAAAGCCTTTTGTATTCTTCCTTATGTTTTCACGAGAAGCTCTCAAATACTGAATACGATAACAATAACGGTTTTTTTTTATCTGAAATTCATTCTTTATTTGAAATATCATGAATCCTTTGTAGGTAGTGTTTCTAACAACAATATTTAGTACACACTTCCACAAATAGGTACATGTACCTCATTAGACAAAAATATAAAGAATAAGTTACACTTACTGATTTCTGATCGGCTCTTACTTTGATGCTTCAGCAACAATCTGGAAAAAAAAAATATTCAAGATTATTTTTATTATTTGATTTACCAGTATAGAGTTACTGGCAAATATTTTAATCGTTCAAAGTGTACTACGGTGTCAATGATGCCTCCTGAGTGCTTAGTGTGATATTTTTAATCTGTTTTAATGTGTTAACGTTTGAGCCGAGCGACATCCACTGCTGGATATAGGCCTTCCTTAAAGATAGCTATGATGACCGGTCCTGCACTATCCGCATCCAGCAGTTTTCCGCGACCTTTGCGAGGCTGTAGTTCGACACGCGTACTTCTGATCAAATGACGAAAAGCTTCACGAGATAAAAATGTGGCCAATGAGTACCTACGCAAAATTGATGTGGCGTAATGTAAGTCGGTGCTGCACGGTGGACCGACGATTTAAGGAAGGTGGCGGGCAGCGGATGGTTGCGGGCTGCTCAAGACCGGGATGGTTGGCGCTCTTTGGGGGAGGCCCACGTTCAGCAGTGGACGGCCATAGGCTGATATGATGAATGTAAGTCAATTCCCACCCTTATATCTTTGACTAAATGACAAAGGCCAGTCAATAACACCAGAATAAAAAATCTTTTTATATGGCTGAAAATAAAAAGATAAACTCATTCAACATAACAATTTTATAGGAATACATAATCAACTGTTTTTTAAATTCTTTTTTCGCACAAAATAATATCTCATGTAGGTTAAAATTTCCATGAAAATCTCATAACAATTCCTCCGGTCAGATATTCTGATGGCAATGGAAGTGCGAACGAGACTCTTGGGGCCAATCATTGGACATTGGCGTTGGTAATTGGATTACTGGACAGACAGACATCCCGGTTATCTCATAACCACCGCTGTTAACTTGTGCTGTCAATTTTGAACAAACTTGGATTGAGCGAGAATGTGTGTCATTGGGTTATTAAAGATTAGAATAATGGTTATTTTCGAACTTATATGTTTTTTATATGATATTTTTCAATGACTACTTTAATATGGCCTTGACATAAAATCCATTGAAGTTTTAAATAATACAAGCCTATTATTGTCCCAATGCAGAGCAAAGGCCTATTCTCATACAGAGAAGGCACGAGCATCAATCATCACGCTTGTTCAAGGCGAATTGGCGATTTTAGACTTACAATATTATTTATAAGGGCTGGTTTTCGGGGATGTTTTCCTACAAACATGTCATCATACATAGGTCAAAAAATATAATCAAAGAACATTCTCAAAATGTTTTATTAAAAAAAAGTTAATTAGAAATCTCGGTTTCTATGGAAAACTAAAAATTCCGTCGAATTTAGTTAATACACATTATAGTAAGTTTGTGTGTCGTGATGGCCTAGTGGTTAAGGCGCCCGCCTCTCATGCATGAGGTTGTTGGGTTCAAATCCGGGCAAGTAGGTACCAATTTTTCAATTCATATGTACTTTCTAAAGTTTATCTTGGACAACATTGGCATCGGTGAAGGAAAACATGATGAGGAAACCTGGACTTACTGTTCCACTCAAACCATGTCAGAGGCCCTTGAGGTGGTTTAGAAACTCTGACACAAGGGTGTAGGGTCGTAAGGCCTTACACCCACTCGATAAGAAGAAGATAGTAACTTTATAGACTTATGTATCCTACTCATATGCAGAAAGTTTTATTAAAATCGGCTCAGTTATTTCGAAAAATAAGGACAATCAATTCAAGTCAAAGTTTGTGATGAAATGCTGTACGGCATAAACGCTCCTAACACAGGATTCTAGTCTATCAACGGTAGTCTACGTATCCTCCTACCCCCTATAAGTAGTAGGCAACTGACTTCGCTATTTTCTAATTACCGGTACTTTAAAGGCTTCATCTAATTAGGTTATCCTGACTCAGCGCGGGATTATCGCACTTCCTAAATAATTTAGGTTTATCACGTTATGTAAGTCAGGATATTATGTTAATCTTGTCGTGACATTAAGCTAGTTGTTCTTGAAGGATGGGCAGAGACGGAAGTTCTTTTAAATTGAACTTTGCCATAGAAATTAATTGCGTCTTACCCCCAATGTCACGTGTTTTTGTCCTTTGGTTTAACACTTTTACACGCTTTTTTTAATTATTCTATCTACTAGCTTTTGCACGCGACTTCGTCCGCATAAATGTCGGACTCCCGTATCATCCCCTTTGGGGTTGAATTTCGGAAAATTCGTTCTTAGACGTCTACTAACTATAATCTACCTCCCTGCTAAATTTCATCTTTATATGTCAAGCGGTTATCGATATTTCGTGATGAGTTTCCGTTTTATATTTTTAGATAAAAATGAAACTCACTAAAATCACACTACTCAACAGAAAGATTTATTAAAAGTTTGATTATTAAATAAATAAATGTCCCCGTTGATTGCTCCAGTGCCATCTAGCGACAGATTGTGTAAACAAACTGCTTTTTAATTGTTTTAACTTTGATACAAGTGCCAATTATTTTGATAATTTTATTGTTTTACGAAATCTTTGCTTCGGGAGGCAAAAACTTTGAAAACAGATTTTATGTTTTTTTTAGGGAAAGCTCAAAGTCAATCATTTATTTCAGTTAAAAAAGGCACTTTTGAGCGTCATTTACAAGAAATAAATAAAATTATAATACTGAATCTAGTTGCTAACAGTGTGTTCCATAAACAAGTCGTCTAGTTGAGGTCAAAAAGTATATTATTATTTTATGGTGGGTTTGCGCTTGACTCTAGTCTAGGTCAGAAGTGTCTACGATGCAGTGAACTTATGGCTTATTAAAAAATAAAAGTTTCCCCACTCTAAAAATGTCTCCAGTATCATGAGCGCGTTTACAAACATTATAAACACACATACACAATCAACTAGATCCAAAACAACTACCTATATAGGCGGTACTTATTTGCTAAGTACGGAAATCGAACTCACGACACGCAAATCGCTCAGCCATGCGCCAATCGTGTCGTCGAAAACACAAATACACAGACTAAAATATTCAGTCAGTAAAAAAAAAATCTCCCAAATATTTTTTTTCTACGCAATATTATTCAGAACTTTTAACAACACATTGATCGGTGGATCGTTTGAATAATTCAAATAACTTGTTTTCAACATCTTGTGAATAATTTCGAATAATGACTCCGTAGTGTGGCAACCCAAGGCTTTGAGATAAACTTGTCTGAAATTACAGATAAGTATTACAGGCAAAAGAATAACTTACGTATTCATAAGAATCTACAGTAACAGTTGTGATAAACTAGCTGTACCACGCGGTTTTATCCGCGTTCTGTTACGTTTTTGGTAGCTGCTTCTTCTGGTGCAAATATACATATAAATTAATTAAATTTTTTGTTTAGCCCAGTATTTTGCTGCCGTAACATCATCCGCTGACGCAGTCATTAAGTTTTCACGTGTGCAGGTAACTGCTGTAAAGCTTATATTATTCCTCATGAATCTAGCTATCATATGCAGCAGAAAATATTTCTAATCCTATTGGAGTAAAAGATTTATTAACGCGTTTAAATAAACAAAAACCTCTTTAGCTTAAATTATATGAGCATTAGAATCGGATTTCTACTCATGTTATGTTACATGTTTGTTTACTGCTCTGCCTCCGTGTGTCGCAGCGTGATGTTTTATAGTCTATACTATTCTTCATGAATCTAGCTATCATATACCAAAATATTTTTCCAATCTGACTGATAGTTTCAAGAGTTTAGCTTTATTATATTAGTATGGATTACATTCGTAACCGGGCGTGTTTGTATGTCTCTTCTTCTTTATCATGTGGACAGTAAGGTCTTACGACCCTACACACCATAGTGTCAGAGTTTCTAAACCGCCTCAACGGCCTCTGACAAGGCATGCTCATGCTTTTGTATGACGAGATGTATGAACGTAGATGAGACGAAAAGAGTATGTAAGGATCGTAGCAGATGGCGTTCTGTAGTTTCTGCCTACCCCCATGGGAAAAAGGCGTAAGTTTATGTAAGTATGTAGATTACATTTAGAAAATTATATTGACGTAGTATTCCTAAAAATCTTCATAAAGAATTTGTAAAAAATCTACCAAGAAGCTGTATTTACTCTGTCTTATAAGTATATTTTACGAAGCTTTAATTACAGAGACTAATTAGGTTTATTTTTGAGATAATGAATCAACTTACATCAAAATGTCTCCTATTTTTCGTGGAAGTTCTACTTATTTTGAATATTTACAACAATAAGTTGCTGATTCATTTGAAATCTGTTTTATGAAGATGTACTTACATTGAACTGTTTATGTAGTGTAGGTACCTATAGTAATGTTACACATTTGGCATAATATTGGCTAATCCAACATCCAATCTAAATCCAATAAATGCTTGTAATTTACCTTCATTTTTTGACATTGATCGTCGATAATATGAGATTGCGACTAGATTTTGAACTTTATCAAAGTCAAAAGTCAAAATCAAATCATTTATTTCAATTAGACCATTAAAAGGCACTTTTGAACGTCATTTACAAGAGAAAATAAAAATGATAATATTGAATCTAGTTGCCCATTCCAAAAGGTAGTTTCGTATGGAGAAGAACGGGCAAGAAACTCCATACTTACTCTTTAAAAAAATATAAATACATGGTTTACAATAAGTAGTAGGTACATTGATTCTGTTTATACGAATGTGAAGACGATGTACCTAGAATAAGTCATATAAAGTACCAAGTATCCAGTTTTAAAATAAATTCTGAAAAGTTTTTTGGTTATTAATGGTAGTTATTTATCCCGAACATTGGTCTCTGCCAATGACCGGTGTTATGAAGCATATAAAATCAATTAATTTTCGTAATATTTTCAGGAATAATAAGCCGGTTAAAGGCTTTAAATAAATCAACTGGCAACTTTACCATGTAAATTAAGTCCAAATATTGTTTTCAGCAATAAATTCTTTAGGAACTTGTCAATAATATTACGTGGAAACTTTGTTTAGAATTAAAAAAATGCTCCAAAATTTGCCAAACTTTGGGGCAATTTTGCCATCTAGGTATCTTCTCAATAAACACCGATGCGATTCTCTGAATCTACTTTATTCATCTTAGCATTATTTATTGTACCTAATTAAAATAATTCTCGCTCCTAAAAAACATAAAAAGCTAAACAAAACATCTATTCAAATTCAAGTAACTAAAAAGTTACATACATTCAAAATCTCCTCATAACTAGTCCACACATAGCACAACACACGCAAAACCAAAACTGTCCAAAACGTAAACGTTTACGTTACACGTTACGTTAAGTACGTTCCCGCCCAACGTGCGCACCGTAGGGCGGGCGGGCATAGACTGGCGGTACAAACTTGCAACTGCAAATTGCAGAAATGAAAAGTGCTAAAAGCCATTGTTTTTTTTTTAGATACGGGAAGGCAAAGTTGTAACTGGCTTGTACCGGTCATGAATATTTGGTAAAGTTGACTTGTTTAAATGTGGTTTATTTGAACCAGATGTAGTATTGTAAACACATTATTTTCATGAATTTTGCGACTTGTTACTGGATTGTTTTTGGCAGTAACTTTTGAAGCTGTCTTTTCTTTATTCTTATTGTCGGATTTATGGACTCGGACTTATCTTAATTGTCGGATTTTAAGAAATATATATTGTTTATAATAATATATTGATTTTTAATAAGTTCTAGTAATAGATAAGTAGAATTCGTTTTATTATATGGAAGTAGGTATACTAAATTTTATATTTAACTTTTTTGATTTCGTGGTTTATATGAAAACGGTCGCAGTGCAATTCGGTTGACAATTTCAGTATTGCAGAGGTGTGAAATGTGGGTGTACTAGTACACCCACATTTCACCAGTTGTTAGTTATTGTATTATGTTTAAGTCCCATGAATTAGTGGGTGAGCCTATTGCCATCAAACCACATATCCTGATTTCGAAGATGTTACTGAGAAATTGATGGCATAATCCTTTAACACTTTGCCCAACCCGGGAATCGAACTCACGACCTCACGCTCAGCAGTCACGCTTTGCGAACACTATACCACAAAGCGACCAAACAAATAATTTACGTAAAAACACACAAACTTTACCTCATTATAATATTAGTTTCCAATAAGAGTACATAAAAACGAACTAATATCGAATACCAGTAAACAAAAACTATTTTCGAAGGAGTACAAAAAAAAGCTAAACAAAAGAACATCACTATTTCATTTCGGAACGTAAGTACGGAACGGATCCGCAGTATCGTTCCATTAGTGGCCTGTCACCAGCCGTTCAAAAGAAAGAAAGAATGAAAAAAAAAGAACCGCGAAAGAATGGCGCCGAAAAAAGTTTTGCTAACTGATATACATCAGGTTGGGGCCTCGCTTGAAAGTAGTTAATGGAGAGTTTTCGTTTGCCAATTGTATTTTAATGGGAAATTATTTTAAACGATTTAGAGGAAATTGTGGGTAGCCTTACTAATATTTTATTGGAGCATATTTCTTTATACTTAACATAACATCACGCCTGTAATCTCTAAAGGATAAGGCAGAGGTGTATTCATTAGTACGTTACACTCACATTTCGCCAGTTATGTTGAAGTCTCATGTAATAGGGGGCGAGCCTATTGCCATCAACCAGGCACAAATCCAGACTATGAGGCTGCTACTGAGAAATTCCTAACGGAAAAACTCAATAACACCTTGTCCGACCTGAGAATCGAACCCAAGATCGATTAATGCGCCTAGGGCACACATGGCTTAATTTGTAAGGGATCAAGAAGCGCCTGCGGACGGTAAAATAAGATGGCCAAGGGTGCTATGTCCGCAGCCGCCCCACGTTTCGGCCCGTATGACAAGAGTTGGAAGGGCCATGGGAAGGTGGAGGGAGTGTCCGACCTGAGAATCGAACCCAAGATCTCATGCTCATCAATCACGCTTTGCAACCACTAGACGAACGAGGCAGATTCCTTTAAAATATACTGATTATTTAATAGATTAAAACGACAGAATAAATCGATATATCGGCTTTAAAATTAGTGCTTATCTTGTTTGAATTAGTGTCTTGCCACCCAGACTTAAATTAATAGATTCACACTTCTAATTGAGCTCAGTTCTGTCAAAGTAAGCCAACCCTCTTAGTAATTAAATAAATGAAGTACGTACGTACTTATTCAATATGCTACTGGAATATACATACGTACATCCTTATCGTTTAGAATTCTCTTCAAATTATTTATCGATAAAAATGGGATATGAAATGGATGGTATAAGATAAAAATTAATGCAAAAATTTTAAAACCACCGACAGCAAACCTCTTGTACCCATATTCATCAAACATAGCTAAGAACACTTCAGACTAATTCACCTTTCAAACAAAAATAAAACAAAATCAGAATCGGTTCATTCGTTCGGGAGCTACGATACTACAGACAGACAAACCCTCACAGACACGTCAGACTTCTAAAACCCCGTCGTTGTTGCGTCGGGGGTTAAATATAGAAGAAATTTTAACGTGGATTTGTTAACAAATCATCATCTGCCTTGCCTTTTCCCAACTATGTTGGGGTCGGCTTCCAGTCTAACCGGATGCAGCTGAATACCAGTATTTTACATGGAACGATTGCCTATCTGACCTCCACAACCCAGTAACTGGGTAATAGATACCCCTAGGTAAGACTGGTTGTCAGACTTTCTGGGTTCTGACGACCCGTAACGACTGTCAAAGATCCACGTATGACAGCCGGGACCAACGGCTTAACGTGCTTTCCGAGGCACGGAGGAGTCTCGGTGTGTAAAGATGGCCACCCATCCACGGACCAACCCCGGCAAGCGTAGCTTAACCTGACGGATCGACCCGTGCGGCTGTTATTACTTAGCCACGAGCTCCTCAAATAAACAACGATTAATAATTAACAATGATTTGTTAACAAATAAACAATGAATTAATTTTACCTATTTCAATGTATTCGTTTCACTACACAAAATTCAAATACACGTAACACACTTTAGTAGATAGAGCCACGATTACAGTACCCTCGCAGCCTACTTCCGCAATTCAATGTTTTTTCTTTATCACCCAACCCACAAAACAGGTGATTCTAATCAGTCCTCCTTGTCGGTACCTAACAGATGTGTGGGGAATCTTATCCAAATGCACCTCCGAGACTCCAATCAGGCTCGACCAGATTTACGACTCACATCCTGAATAAAATACAACGAGCCATTCGTTACACACAGAGGGCTTTGCATGTCTCAAGAATTTTAGACCTTGGATATAATTGTTGGGAAAAAAAAGTAATAATGGAAATGGTTATTCGGTTTTGGGAGATGAGAAGCTTTGTGGGTGTTAAGCGATTTTGTTATTAAAGAAAAAGTTTTTCTTTTCCCCTGAAAGTATTGTTATTGTTTTCGTAAATCTTTTAGGTAGTCTTTTATAGTTAAATTAAGGGTGACGAAATAAGTTTGGTGTACTGATTGTTTAGTTTTATGTTGACTGGAAGATTATGGCCCAACTTATACGATTCTGTTCTATGAAAGTGGTGTATTTATTCTGAGTTACTGTCAAACATAAAAACTTAAAACATTTATCTTCATTTATTTATTTAATGTACATAGATAATAACATTTTTTAATATTATTATAAAAAAATATAACATTTAAAAATATAAAAAATTGTATCTCACCGGTGTCAGGAACAGGTTTCAAGCCACCGGTGGTCAGGGCTCCTGATAAAGGAATCTCCTAACAATACGCTCCGTGTCCAGGAGTACCGCTTTCTGAATCAAGCCCTTTATCCAACCGCCCAACGAGAGCCTCCTAAGTCGAGGCTCTTGGCTATTATACCATTGGCCGTTACGACTATCGGCACAGTGATTGCTGTACTCACATCCCACATGTCGACAACCTCGCGAGCCAAGTCAAGATACTTCATTTGTTTATCTTTCTGATTATTTTTGATTCTTTGTCTTTTTTTGACAAAATCCCGAAAGTCCTCTATGCGTTCCTAAACCATTAAGCAGTTTTCGTAGAGAGTTACCCACCTTGTGAGCCTCTAGCCTCTCATTGGGTGGTGGCAATGTAACATATACATTCTGCAATTTCTTAGTATTTTCAAATTTTATTTTGGAAAACACTAACATCGTTAAAGAAAAATATCGTGAGGAAAGCTAGACTTACATTAAATAAGTTTAAAATCACCAACCCACATTGAGCAAGCGTGGCGATCAATGCTCATGCCTTCTCTGCATGAGAACAGGCAATAATAATAATCCACTTCAAAATGTTCCTTCTGTAAAACACTCCAAAAATCCTTGTGAACAAAATTTCACGGAATCGATACTCGGTATGTACGGCCAACGTTAGATATTAAATTCTTCAGGGACATGTCTCATATGTCTTGAGATCCGAGACTCATAACGTATCCTTTGGTGTCTCCTA
The DNA here is from genome assembly GCA_949774945.1 of Hoplodrina ambigua. NCBI lineage: Eukaryota > Metazoa > Arthropoda > Insecta > Lepidoptera > Noctuidae > Hoplodrina > Hoplodrina ambigua. Next base: position 1,892,921 of record OX458969.1, on the reverse strand, counting down.
CAAAATTTGGTGCGGCTTGCACAGACACGACTGAAGAAATCCAAGTACTGTTTGAAAGACCATTTTAATATATTTTTTGAGATCTAAAACTGTGTGAGTTTTGTTAGTATTTTTTCAAATTCAAAGTTAAATCATTTATTATTTATTTTATTTATTATTATAATTAGACATAAACATAACATAACATTACGCCTGTAATCCCCGAAGGGTTAGGCAGAGGTGTACCTACCCATAAGTACACCCACATTTCGCCAGTTATGTTTAAGTCCCATGTGATTAGACAGATAATTACAGATATTTTACAAACATACATAACATCACACCTGTAATCCCCGAAGGGTTAGGCAGAGGAGTGCCCATTAGTACACCCTCATTTCGCCAGTTATGTTTTAAGACTCATGTAATAGGGGGCGAGCCTATTGCCATCAACCGGGCACAAATCCAGACTCCGAGGCTGCTACTGAGAAATTCCTAATGGAAAAACCCAATAACACTTTGCCCGACCTGGGAATCCAACCCAAGACCTCATGTACAGCAGTCGCACTTGCGACCACTGGACCAACGAGGCAGTTTATAGTAAAATATAGCTTATAATGCTCAGGGATAACGTAGCTTACTATTACGTAATGAATGGTAGGGTGAATGACAAAATGAATAGCCAATGCTCCACACGAAACTAGCCCTAGACTCAAACAACTGGAAGTCATGGGGGCACTTGCGACCACTGGACCAACGAGGCAGTCAACAGATTTTTATTTTAAATATAAGTATGGAGACAATTTACATTAGGGAATTTGATGGATTTTAAAACCGAACTATCTGTACCTATAAATATAAAACACACTGATCAAAAACTCATTTTTGTACATAAATACACAAACAAATACACTCAAAAACACGTACGTCTACACGTAGGAAAACACATAAATCTGCGTGAGATGTATCATGGAGAAATAGCCTGTATGACACACGAATGTGAATAAGATATTGTATGAAGCAGAAGCGATATTTCTTACATTCCCTGTCTATTGCGTTTGTGACGAAAAATGATACGAAATAAATAAGAGAACGTTGTATTGGTTCACGTATTATTTAAGGATGAAATTGATGGAAGGAAATAGTGGTTTGTTTAGAGACGCAGAGTTGTTTGTGTTATGTGCTTTTTATTATTGAAATTGTGCTTATGTAGAAGCAGACGAGTTTAGCGATTTAGTAGCAATTAGCAAGAGAAACGGTTTGCTAAATGATTTTTTTTTGAGTGGTCTAGGTCTGCCAGACTTTTACTGACCAAAAATCCACCCTGTTCCTTCTGTTGCCTTTTGCGTTTCGGGGCCACGGTATCCTGTTAAAACGTCCCGCGACCTCGGACAAAATTTAATGATTATGAATAAATAAAATAATTAATGATTGCAATGCAATTGCACTGATTGATGTGGGTGTACTAATGGGTACGCCTCTGCCTAACCCTCCGGGGATTACAGGCGTGATGTTATGTTATTATGATTGCAATGCAATTGACAATTGCAATTGATTGAGTGTAAAAAAGTTACCTACTTAACGAAGCTGTAACTTACGTGTTTTCCTATCAATGTGACGTTTATTTTTGTTCTACACCGTACCGAGAAGCCTTCTTGTTAAGGAGGTTTTGTAGGGAAAAGTTCCAACTGCTTTCTTACGTTTTTTACTTTTCCATACGAATACAACTTTTAAATGATTTTAACTTCGCTTTTAATACCAACCACAACTGCTGTACTATTGATGCGTAAGTACTTTGACAAGTCCAAAGCTTTATTGGTATTGCAGTTTATATGGGACTGTCAATCAATTCCAAAGTCGAAAAAAGCCACGTAATAAAAATATTATTCGTCATTTGAAGCAAACCATTACACATTATTTTACGACCTCTCATTTAACTTACAAAGAACATTCTACCATCTTTTACAGCGGTTGCAAAGACGAATAAATGAACCCCTGTAAACGTCAACTGAAACAAACAAATTCATCCAAACATATCACAGGTCGTGATATCTTCAAGCCAGCAAAACATCTGACAGTCGACAGTGAGGTGGCCCGCGGCGGTCCTCCTAATCTGTCATCTGTCGGGATAAGTAAAACGCCAAGTGTCATGGTTTAAGATATAAGCTTCTTGCTTGGAATTTTGACTTGCATAAATATGAATATTCGAATTTCAGTAAGGGCGGCTAATCTCAAAGCAGACTAGATAACTCATGATTTGCCTTTTCCAAACTATGTTGTGGTGGGCTTACGCCATGGGGCGATTCTGTTCTTCGAAAGAGGAGTATTCTAAAATATTGTTAAACATAAACAACTACAGTCTCGTTGACTTCCTCGTTGGTCTAGTGGTCGCAAGCGCGACTGCTGTGCATGAGGTCTTGGGTTCGATTCCCAGATCGGGCAAAGTGTTATTGGGTTTTTCCATCAGGAATTTCTCAGTAGTAGCCTCGGAGTCTGGACTTGTGCCCGGTTGATGGCAATAGGCTCGTCCCCTATTACATGGGACTGAAAACATAACTGGCGAAATGTGGGTGTGCTAATGGGTACACCTCTGTCTAACCCTTCGGGGATTACAGGCGTGATGGTATGTTATAAACAACTACAGAAAAACATTAATTTGATTATTATTTATGTATCAGACAACCTGCTGTTAAAGTGGATGCTAAACTGCACCATATACTTAGACTATTATTATCCCATTGCAGGTCAAAGTCCTCTTCCCATACAAAGAAGGCACGAGCGTTGATCACCACGCTTGCTCAAGGGCTGGTGATTTCCAACTTATATCAATTATAAGTCCAGGTTTCCTTACGATATTTTCTTTCACTGATATTCATCATCTGCCTAACCTTTTCCCAACTGTGTTGGGGTCGGCTTCCAGTCTAACCGGAAGCAGCTGAATACCAGTATTTTACATGGAGCGACTGCCTATCTGACCTCCACAACCCAGTAACTGGGTAATACGATACCCCTAGGTAAGACTGGTTGTCAGACTTTCAAGCTTCTGACGACTCGTAACGACTGTCAAAGATCCACGTATGACAGCCGGGACCAACAGCTTAACGTGCTTTCCGAGGCACGGAATGATGTCAGTAATGTCTAAGATAAACTTTAGAAAGTATATATGAATTGAAAAAGTCACATTGGTACTTGCCCGGATTCGAACCCACAACCTCATGCATGAGAGGCGGGCGCTTTAACCGCTAGGCCATCACGCCATCTGATACTGATGTTCAAGATAAAGAAAGTACATAATAAAATGGAAAAAGTCACATTGATACTTTTGCCCGTACCCGGTTGCGAAACCATAGCCTCGTCTATGAAAGACATGTATCTTAAATACTGGACCATCTAGACATTACCATAAATATCTACCTTATTTTAATTAACAGCTAGTTTTAATTTCTTGATATAATTTTTTTTTTTGGCAGTGAAATATTATCTCTGACTCCACCATCTCTTTACCAAGACATCAGAAGTTAATGTCATAAAACTCAAGCCAAAATGAGAGAAGCAAGTGTTATTTCCAAACTTCAGCCATAGCACTCAAGCAAAATTAGATAACTACCCACTAAAAACACAATGACTATAAAATACAAAGCGTCGTAAAATATCATAATTTAGTAGTAACACAAAACGCCGAGGGCCTTAGATAAGGTAACTCGGGACTTTAGCTGTACGGCTACAACGGCATCTTTAATTTATGACAAGTTATTTTTCTTAAAGTCCATCTTGAGGAGATTGAGATACAAGAAAGTTTATTTTTTAAGAATTTTGCATTTCATTAGGTACTAATCTAGCACTACTACTAGGTATCCTGAACGCGTTTACAAGTATGGCGCTTAACCTTAACGAAGTTTACGCAAGGGATATTATTGTGTATTATCAAGGGTGTCTGCAGACAGGTGCACTACCTGTCCACGCCGCATATACGGCCTGGGTGGTGCCGATTCCCTTATTCACAAACTAGTCTAAATTTATAAGATTTTTTAGGTTAATTTTTAAGACTGATTGCTGCATTAATTAAATGGACGATTAATGCAGTTTTCTTGAACGTCTTCCTCACCTGCAGTGTTTGCATCATGCTTGTAAACTGTAAAGTTGCTGTCGACTACAGATGCTGGGGCTAGAATATTGTATTTTGAGATTGATTACAGTGCAAAGGAGGTCCTTTTTTATGCCATACATAATAATATCTAAAGCTTACATCAGCGCTCTGATGCAAAAGTTGGTATAGTCTCATGCGTGTGTTTGCGGGTACGATACCGGACAAGTATCATTGTGACTTCTTGAATTTATATGTACTAACTTCTAAAATGCTCGTGAATTTTCTTTTTGGGAAGAGGCCTTTGCCCTGCAATGGAACAATAATAGGCTAGCTTGGCATTAATATATGTACTCTCTAGCATACGACAAATCATACCTATCGGTGAAAAAAAACATCGTGAGGATACCTGGACTTATAATTAATATAAGTCTGAAATCACCAATTTGCTTTGAACAAGGATGGTGATCAATGCTCGTGCCATTCCCGTATGGACAGAGGCTTTGCCTTGCAGTGGAACAAGCGTGGTATTTTTTTTCACTAACTGTTTTCCCTTCGTTCAGTATCTTCATTAACTCTAACAATATCCAATCTGCCACGCCCTACTGTTTGAGTCGTGTGCCACTTGACGTTGAACTCACTTAGACTTCTGCTCACGTCCCCACAGCAAAACGAGGGTGAAGTGAGAAACTTTAAAGCGCAAAGGGGGGGACAACTTTATTTACTCAATTGTAATCCTAGCAATGTCTCATCAATTTGTCCTCGATACGGGAACCGAACCCGCGTACGTGACTTGAGAAGGCCGATAATATATTTACCCGTGCCTGTATTAATTTACGACATACTTATGGATGAAGGCACGGCCGTGATGAACTCCTTATATAAGTACTTTAATCAATTTGATTTCATAAGCAAAGGTTTGTGGCTCAGATAATGATGAATCATCCTGCTGATCTCAAGCCACAAGCTATGTGAACATAGACCCCATCAAAACTGTATGTGAAAATGCCGGTTAAGAATCTAACTAGTTAGGTACTAATAATAATAAATAGGTATCAACGAGAATTGTTAGCAAACTCAAAAGGCTAAAACTTAGGGGCTGTTGACATCTGACGGAAGATACGCCACGTATCGTCAGTCGCGCAACGCAGAAACAGTCAAATAAATAATAAAATATCCAACCATACACATATAACCGATGATGCGTTTGTGCGTCGACCATACTAAAGACGATACGTTCGACGTATCTTCCGTCAAATGTGAACCGACCCTTAGATAAACTTAACTGAATAGTAAGTAAAACATTTCTTCAGTTAACCTCGTGCTAACGACTAACTCTTCCTTTTTATAATTAAACCGAATTTCCTAGTAAATCCTCATTCCATTACTTAAGACATATTAAAAAAAACTTTTTACGCAAAAAAAATGAATATCTACCAAACTACCTTATAATGGATCATTTTTACAAAGCAAAGAAAATAAGTCTTTAAATCATAGTCACCTCATTATCATCTACCTAGCCTTTTCCCCAATTATTTTGGGGTCGGCTTCCAGTATAACCGGATGCAGCTGAATACCAGTATTTTACATGGAGCGACTGCCACCTAAATAATAATAATGCATTGATCTTTGAAAGTTATTAAGACTGAGATTAGAATGCAATCGTTTCAAAAATTTACTAGAATTGCCCCCTAAAGCTATTTCTTCATACATTGAAACCCATATATCGAAGAGCATGTTAAATCAATGTTCCAAGGTATCTATAACAGTCGTTAAAGACTCTCAGAAGCCTGAAAGTCTAACGACCCGTCTAACTATAAGATAGTAGTGGTACTCCGGTCTAAATTGAATTGTGTGTTTCGTCTAAAATATTGATATTCTAGTGCGTTTGGCAAGACTGGATGCCAATATACTGCATCATTTTAATTGTTGTTCTATTGTAGGACAAAGGCCTCCTTGACGATCGCCACGCTTGCTAAAGCAGATTAGCAATTTCGGACTTATGTTAATTATTATAAATCAAGGTTTGCTCACGGATGACCAGTGACGTCCAAGAAAAAATAAAATTTCATAATGTGAATTGAAATAAGATTGTATTATTCGGATGTCAGTGATGTCCAAGATAAAGGAAAGTAGCTACATAATATAAATTAACCGGTCATGCCCCGGCTGACTTACCGGTAAGTCAGAAAAATAGACAAAAAGTTGTGTGGTACAAGTAATTGTATGGACTTTAAAAGAGACTTTGACCTCTGAGTTTGTTTCGATGTTTCTTCTCAGAGCAGTCGGCTAGGAAACACTGGACTCATCTAGTTTAAAATGTGACGTGTAAAAGTGTTATTTATAACCAATTTACTGAATAAATATCATTTCATCATTTCATTACGAGGAAGTTGAGTAATTAAAGTCAAAGCATATCAATTAAACCATTTAAAGGCACTTTTGAATTGTCAAGGAGTTGGTTAGTTAGAGAGTTAATTGACTGGTAGAGAATGCCTAAGGCATTAAGTATGCCTTTGTACCTTTGTGCTTGAAGTTTAAATAAATCAATAAAGTAGAAGCTAGTTGCTTGTTGCAAAACGTAGGTACGTCTCTATTGAGATGGAGATGACCAATCTCAACTGACAGAGCTCGTTCACAAATGTACTACTTCTTTACTAACTTCTACTACTAATATTACATACATAACATCACGCCTGTAATCCCCGAAGGGTTATGCAGAGGTGTACCCATTAGTACACCCACATTTCGCCAGTTATGTTTTTAGTCCCATGTAATAGGGGGCGAGCTTATTGCCATCAACTGGGCACAAATCCAGACTCCGAGGCTGCTACTGAGAAATTCCTGATGAAAAAACCCAATAAGACTAGTTGTCGTTGGTCTAGTGGTCGCAAGCGCGACTGCTGTGCGTGAGGTCTTGGGTTCGATTCCCAGGTCGGGCAAATTGTTAAAATTAAAGGCCCTTATGAAAGATCGGACGAAATCGCGGGCAAACGCTAGTATTGTCTATGTTAAATTAGGGCTCAGTGCGCCTAGCACGGTCAAGCTCATTGACGAAAAAGTATACTGAACTGTATTCAATTCGAATCGACTATCATAAAAAAATGGTTTTTGATACGACAAGCTGAACATCATTAACATGCAGAAAGTCTCCAAATTAGCTTAATATAATGTACAAAACGGGTGTTCTCGAATCCAACATCAACATTCATCCTCTGGTTACATGCTAAAGCGACCGACTCCTACTAAAAAAAAAAAGACATCACAGACACAACACAGCTAACAAAAACAAAGTACCAATCAAAATCCAACAGAAAACCGTGAAAAAATAAACACGTTTATTCCTCACGTAAACATTTCACACAACCTCATAACCTTATTCTTGCCGAATATCAAAACATAACAAAAGTAAAGTAATATTTTATCGTTACTTACCCCGTTTACATGTAACAGAACGTGATCTAATTTAAGCCGCGATCCTGTCTGCCCGGAGCCTAATCTACGCCGTGTCAGTACCGATAAACACTGAGACACCGCTATCATCTGTCCCTTTTCATCATAGTGTTTTGACGTCAATTTATCCTTGTCTTGTTGGGCTATGGTGCTCAAATTGGAGTGGAGATTGGATTTTATGGTCTAAAAATTTTCTGGTCGAGTTAAGTTTTACCTACTAATGGGTACACCTCTGACTAACCCTTAGGGGATTACAGGCGTGATATTATGTTAAGTTTTCATCTCGCGGATACAAAAAAGGGATCACTATGTAACGAGCACATAACTTTACGCCTGTAATCCCCAAATATACCCATTAGTACACCCACAATTCGCCAGTCATGTTTAAGTCCCATACCTAGGGGGCGAGCCTATTGCCATCTACCGGGCACAAACCCAGACTCCGAAACTGCGGCGGCTACTGAGAAATCCCTGATGGAAAAACCCAATAACACTTTACCCGTCCTGGTAATCGAACCCAAGACCTCATGTTTAGCAGACACGCCTTGCCACCACTAGACCAATGAGACAGTCACCATGTAACGAATGTTTGTCAAAAAGTGTCGGGTAGTAGGAGTATAACGTTTTTTCCATATGTGACGATCTCTGCCAGTAAACTCCAACCGCAAGTCGCACTAAGGAACTTCGTTCCAAAAAAAACCATAACCAAACACACAAGCCCTTCTCAACTTTGAAGTTCAAAATTCAACTTACAGCTCAAGGGGTAAGAATCAAAGTTTGAGTGCCACACTTCAGCACATTCATAGTTAATACATCTATCTTTTGTCCCAGGACACGCTCGCTACCATCGCCTTCGGCTCTTCAAAGACGAACATAAATTAACCCCACCCACTAATTGTACCATACATCATTCAATTTTAATTTTTCACGACTTCTTCAAACATTTTTATGATCTGAAACGATTTTATTATAGACTTTAGTTTCGTTATTTACGATCCAATATCGGTTTTAATTGTTTGCGTTTGACTTCCGAAAATTATACTGAGTTATATTATGACGTCATTTAGAATAGATGTTTTATGGTTACGTTTAATTTTTTTTTTATTTGGTTTTCTTTCTTGTAGCAGTGACTTTGAAAATTGCTTAAGAGTGAATATACTTAAGTTTGATTTCCGAGTCTTCTTCTTCTTCTTCAAGAAAAATGGTGATGAAGAAGAAGAAGATTTCCAAGTTGTACAAGGTTTGATGTGTAATAGCCTTGAATACGACTTAATCATAACTGACATAATAAAGTTGAGGTTTTACGCGCGTACACGCCTTTCGTAGTTACAAATCCTCAGTCAAAATTTTCTAAGCAAATGTCTGTAATATTCCGTTTTTTTAAAAAGGTCAACGATATCATAGCACAGAGCCACACTAATATATTATTATATAAATGCGAGAGTAACTCTGTCTGCATGTCTTTTAATTACCAAATCAAGGCAAAACCACTAAACCGATCGTTATGAATCCTAACTAATATTATAAATGTGAAAGTAAGTTTGTTTGTTTGTTTGTTACCATTTTACGCCTAAGCTACTGAACCGATTTTCCTGGAATTTTGCATATACGTTGCCAGGTGTACAGGAACGAACATAGGGCACCTTTAATACCGAAAAAAAAGTACAGTTCCCGAGAGAAATCACAATAACGTTCTTATGATGATAGATGGCGCCACATGTCTTTCGAATTAAGATCGAATTTAGATCGAATTTTAAAGTTAATTTGCGAGCGAAGCCGCGGGCGAAAGCAATACTTTCAAATCTATAAGGCATACAAGCACTTCAGCTGTATCTACGCCCCTTTTTTTGCGCCTTGGCAGTCCTCATAGACTTCCTCCGTCGTAATGGTGAAGTATTCTCGTTTGAGCACCTATTTTTTGAGCACCTATGCATTGAGCACCAAAGCTATTGAATACTTTGTGATGGTGAAGGAGGGGATACGGTAGTCTTACCGACTAAAACCACCGCAGTTCCACCTCTGTCCATGGCCAGGAGTGCGGGATTCGCATAAGCATTCACCACTCACATCTGCATCTAAACGCGAACAAAGTCGAAGGCAAAAGCTAGTACCATACTAATACGAAGTCATTATCACTATAATTAAAGTCACTCTCAAAAGGGAAAGCGAGGCACTAGTGTGAAAATGAACATTAGCATTAACTATGCACAGACCAAAGTCACATGCCGACACTAACACCACTAGGAGCCTCTATTACGCACAAACTTCCATGTGGACGAAAATTTAATGAAAACGTAATATTACCCTTCATAAATACAAAGCAACTATCAAAGTTTCCCTTTACAAATTCAAAGGTTTATGAAATATTCAACTGGAGAGCTTATTCGTGATGCGACGCGTTTTAAGAGCGTTTACGCTGTACGGCATTTTGTAAACTTACAAGTCCTCATTTTTTTAAAATGTATGAACTGATTTTTATGAAACTTCTACGCTTATTGACGGGCCTGTTGGTCTAGTGGTTAGCGGCCCTGACTGCTAAGCCGGAGGTCGTGGGTCGTGGGTTCCCACCCAGCACAAACTTTGTGTGATGAGCATGATTGTTAGTTCTGTGTCTGGGTGTGATTTATCTATAATATGTATGTATTTATAAAATTATATAAGTATGTATATCAGTTGTCTGGTTACCATAACACAAGCTCTGCTTAGCTTGGGATCAGATAGCCGTGTGTGAGTTGTACCAAGATATTTATTTATTTTTTTTTTTATTCAGGACAGGTCTAAAAAGTTATCGGAGAAAATTTTCGGAAAATAGTGTTGCAACTAAATTAGAACGATTTGTGTTTTCCATAGGAACAGAGGTTTACTGTTATCATTTTTTAAATAAAACATTTCAAAAATGTTGGTTCTCTTATATGTTTTTAAAACCTATGTATCCTGCTTATACGTAGAAAGTTTCACTAAAATCGGTTTATTCGTTTCAGAGTTTAGAAGTCGATAGTATGACACCCTCGTGTCTCGGAAGCAGTTGGTCCTGCGCCTGATCTCTCCCCGGTCGGATTGCTTTCCGATTGGACTATGAGAGTTAGGGAAGATGAAGACGTGAATTGAAACATTCGTTTATACAACATTGAACTATATTACAGCACGAATAGAGTATTTATTACTTATACATATTATAAGCCGCTGTGAAACCACCTTGCTATCTTGATTTTGTAACCTACACAAACACCTACTTACATAATACAGGGTTGTCACAGATTGTCTAATTGTATGTATACAAACCTGAACATGGTGTCTGGTGGCGCCATTATGCGGTTGATCTTAGACCACAAGACGCGCCACACGGTCGCAACGTGAATAGCTCGCCTTAACAATGCCGTAAACAGGCTTAGACGACGTACGTTATTTGGTACAATGAACCTGTGTAGGTATTGCTCATGGTTTCCTGAATACAAGACACATAGGTCCAACTGGCATTATCCTGTATTAATTATTATTACTGTCTGAATACCTACCAAACTATTTATTAGTTGTGACTGGAATTTGTCAATTAAGATTTAGTTGCGACTATTTTGTCGTCTTGTACATTTACGCCCGCTCTGTATATGGAAACTATTCAATGTACTTTTTGTTCAGGTGTTGATCCTGAAATACTGGTTTTGAACAATAACTTACCTATACCTTTAAAGATCAGATCAAAAGCTTTTACTACGCTTTAGGTCTAGAAATGTGTACTCACTTCGATCCTTTTCGCAAGATTTATATACCAAGTGGGTGTAGAAAATAAGGTACTTTATTTACACTCCAAATACATATGCATTTGTGTACTGAGATAGTGTTTACTTAGGTACAATAGCGGACAATGGCGGTTAAAGAATTTTCACCCTTATGTCTAAAGTAATAAGATTGAAAAGTGGACAACCACCATTGTCTTTGATTGTAAATTTAAATTCTGGGTAAGAACTAGACATAAACAATCTAAAAAAATGGATTTATGTGGAAACTTGAATACGATTAGCAATTAAAATGGAGAATAAAACATGTATGTATGGCAGAAATAGATTTTATTTGCTGAAAAATTTGCGAATAAGTTCAACTGTTGTACACTTTGAAAATCTAATTTATGATTATAGAAGGTAGATAATTTTGCCATAAATGGTGCTCAAGTAAGCGCTAAAGTAAGTAGCGTAGTAAATTAATACGAGGTCCTTCATCCATCAAACTAAGTTACATAATTATGTTTAATATAATAAGTAATTTTTGGTGTTTTTTTATGCCATTTGAATTAAGTTTCTTTTTTGTAATTAAGCCTGTATGTACACATTAATTAAATAAAGTTACGGCAAAATAAAAATAAAAATTGTCGAATTAACAAAAAAATAAAAAAAAACATGATTTTTACTGGTTGCCGAAATTTATTTTTAGTGCGAGAATTAGCATTTGTTGTAGCACGTAAAACATAGCACTTATAGATACATACAGCAGTACAGGGGTCGTGGAGGTATTTAAATTTAAGTTATAAAAAAAACTGTTTTCGTAAATCAAAATTATAACTTTAACCTTCAAAATCTCCGTAACTCAAAGGTTCTCTGCCATAATGTTCTAGACCAACAAAAGACATCGCATTGGCGGGAAGAAGACGTAACTTTCAACTTCGTAAAGTATCTTTCTACCCCTGTTACAACACACACCTACGACCAACTTCAGCCGCGATTATTTAGTCGTAAACTAAAATAGGATTAGGCAAGTACATAACAAACGTCTCGATTCCGATAAATGTGTAGTCGACTCGTAATTCACTGAGTGTTAAGTAAGTTAAATAAGTGTTTAAGTGCCCTTTAAGTTTGTATTTGACAAAGAGCCACTAATGAAATTGAAGCGTGGATGCGTCATTTTACGTTTATGTGATTTGAAATGTTATGTCAGAGATTTCTGTTGTTTTTTTTTGTCATATTTTGTTGGTCTCGTCTGAGCATCTGTGGGGGTCCTGGGTACACCCAGGCCTAGTAAAGTGTTTTCGATAAAAATAGTAATAATTTATTTATTTGCTTTAAAACATGGTAGGTATTACAGGTGTGTTTTGGGTTGGTGGAAGCCCGGATTTTGGAAGTTGGTAGTGACTCACCTCGTACCTTGAAAAACACTAAAAGCCATTGGTCCTGTGTAAGCGCGGGACCAATGGCTTGTGTGGCAATGTATGCTTTTTGTGCTTTTAGTATCTCTCCCCGTACGCGTTTGATTGTGGTCCATTAGACTATGAGAGTGAGGGAAGATATTTCTATTTCTTACCCGACCGCAAGGAAAGAGTTATGTTTTTCGCGCCTATCTTTTCCTGGTCCATTGTTAGTTTCAGTCTCTCAATTTGTACTAATCACATTCTTGATCAGATTCTTGATCAGATTCCTGACCTAATCAGCCCACTTTCAATATGATCCTAAATCTAAGAAGTAAGTTCATCTTACTTTAACAAAAACTGCATATAAAAATACCGCATCCGAAACATTCACGCTTGAAGTAATCCTAATACTGACTGTGATTAATAGTGTAGCATAAGACGAGGGTCGTTCACAGGCGACAGCTATATTGCGACAACTCTTTGTCTCTGGTCTCTTACAGTCTATTTTAATGGTACTCATTAATGTATGGTGGAAGTAGTGGGTAGTGTAAAATGGAGACAGATTTTGGATTTGATTTTTTATTCGCGCTTTGCTTTTCTTTAGTTGTTGTGGTGTGTTGTTTGATTCTAGTATGATATTAGGTACGAGTGTAGGAACCATCTATTTATTAGGTAGGTAGTTAATGAGTTAGCTTATATTATGAAATTAATATAGTCAAGTAATTCTGTCGGTCTAATCATACATGAGAAGAAACATAGAAACAAACTCAGAGGCCACAGTATAGTCATTTAAAGACATTACAACTTCTTGTAATGGCTATCAAAATGATGGAGACGATTAGATAACATAACATAACATAACATCACGCCTGTAATCCCCGAAGGGTTAGGCAGAGGTGTAAACATTAGTACACCCACATCTCGCCAGTTATATTTTTAGTCCCATGAAATAGGGGGCGAGCCTATTGCCAACAACCGGGGTACAAATCCTGACTCCGAGACTGCTACTGAGAAATTACTGATGAAAAAACCCAATAACACTTTGCACTTTGCTTTTTTACTTTGCCTGACCTGGGAATCGAACCCAAGACCTCATGCTCAGCAGTCGCGCTTACGCCCACTAGACCAACGAGGCAGTCCAACGATTAGATAAGTAATTAATTAAATAACTTGTACAGTTGCAAGTTCAGTAAAGTACCTATAAGAAACAGCGGTGAGACCGTAAAAACTACTGCATCAATTTTATACATTTAATTTCAATACAAAAGCACCAATTTTAATAAATCACTTTCACATTTTGATATCTTCCATTTACAACCGTCATAGTCGTTTCTCCGCCTTAATTTCACAGTGGACGATCTTCCGAATGAAAATGTTCTAACAAGAATATTAGACGGAAAAATTAAAATTCTCCTGTAGCAAACTGAAGACGCGATTTTTATTAAAGCAAAAAATGCCGAAAAGCTCGCTGTGGAAGGCTATATCGCCCTGCGGGAGGCTTTTATAAGGCGAGCGATAAATCAAGGACTGGGAAATATTTAAAAGCTTGCCGCACCAAGATTCTTTGGTGTTGTCCGCTTACGGCTTCGAGATTTGTTCCAAATGCATTTTCTCAGGTTACGGGAAAATAGTTTACAGTTTTTGTAATAAAATACGTTTGCGTGAATTGTATTGTTTTAAAGCTATATTTTTTACATTATTTTGCAATTATGAAATACTGCCTGTGACTTTATCTGTGTCATTTTTTTTTTAACAAAAAGTCCTAAATTATCTCATTGTAACTCAAATTCCGCACAACCGTTTAAGCGTTAAAGTGATACATCCATCCATCCATCTATCCTCACAAACTTACGCGTTTATAATAGCTGTAAGAAGTAGGGTTGGTGTAATAAGGCCAGGCAATATTTTTACAATATCGTGTGGCCTGCATCTTTCAGGAATTTAGGAACGCTACTGATTTGCACAAAACGCGTAACTAAGTTCTACGTGACCAACTCAATATAGACTAACATTAATACGCTTAGATGAAGAAAAAAGTATGTTTAGACATGTTTAGGTATAAAACTTCGGGTCCAAAGTGGAACATGACAAATCCTGTGGGCGGCACGGTGTGGCAGGAACATGCTTCGTTTCCTGCTCCATGAAATACATCTTCACGCTATTCATACATCCAACTAACGCTGTATAGCCCAAATATGTTCCGGAAAAAATGGATGGGAACCACCCCGAGGTTTTAGTGGGTTCGGGATTAGGTAGACCGGAATTAAGAAACACTTTTGGGGGAGAGTCACGACTTTACTATTACCTAATGATAAGGAAAAGTTTGTAAAAGGAGCCGACTGGTTTTTTTAGGTCATTATATTCTCGGTCTCAGTCACCTGGTATTCGAATGTCTTGAGAATCTGCTAAATGCAAAAAGCACTGGACCGGTCGATATGGCCACCGTTGAGGGAGGCCTGTATTTAGCAGTTTACGTCTTTAATATGAAGGAGTCTGAAACGTTTTACCAACAGTCGATTGGCCCATGAACTGTTGGCCAACAGAATTTTTCAACCACGAACTTTTCGTCCAAAGCATTTTAGTGATGATGACGATTTCGCTATTTGTAATGTGAATACCAGTAGGCCAATTATTCTACTAATCAAAATGTAGTCGCAAACTTATCTCAGCGACAATCAATGATAAAAAATGTAAGTCTTCTTGACAGATTGAGATGGATATTAGATTGCGATTGTACCTAAAAGTTAGTAGAATAAAAGCATTAAAAGATTCTTTACTTTTTATGATTAGTATAGGTATATTAAAACTAGCTGTTGCCCGTGGCTTCGGTCGCGTTAAATTTGGGTTACTTAGTTTACTCCTAGGTTTCTTCTAAGTTTTTCCATACAAACTTTGGATCCCCGTTTCAACACCATAAAGGGTGAATTATTGAAAAAAACCTTTCTAAGCAGACCTCTGCTAACTATAATCTACCTCCCTGCTAAATTTCATCTTTGTACGTCCAGCAGTTTTAGATATTTCGTCATGATTGAGTGAGTGAGTAACCTTTCACTTTTATATATTTATAACATAACTAACATAACATCACGCCTGTTATCCCCGAAGGGTTAGGCAGAGGTGTACCCATTAGTACACCCACATTTCGCCAGTTATGTTTTTAGTCCCATGTAATAGGGGGCGAGCCTATTGCCATCAACCGGCCACAAATCCAGACTCCGAGGCTGCTACTGAGAAATTCCTGATGGAAAAACCCAATAACACTTTGCGCGACCTGGGAATCGAACCCAAGACCTCATGCACAGCAGTCGCGCTTGCGACCACTAGACCAACGAGGCAGTTATATTAGTATTTTTACCACTATTTATTAGAAAAGTCTTATGTAAGGACAAAAAGTGGCAACTAACCAAGACACATACAAATAGCTCACCATCCAATATAATTAATCTGTTAAATGTTAATTGTACGAAGCGGCTACCGAAACAAGTTCCAACTGGGATGTTGCTGACAACTTGTATAAACTTGTGCGGGCGATAAGCAACTAACTATGTACTTAGTTTCAAAATGCGATCCATGCTAATCGTAAGACCGAGCTGGATAGACCGAATTTTGGTTTATTCTTCGTTCGTCCCGAAGTTTCGTCCCACATTCCAAAAAATTCTTAGTTCGTCCCATATGACTATTGAAGTGGTGATTCGTCCCAAATTACAAGTACTTTAAAGGTACGGTCAACAAACATATTTTGGTATGAATCATCTTTATTATCCAGTATCACAATTAAAATCACTAAAATGGTATAATGATCGTTTAGGGGCCTACCTTCTGTTCATTTCTGTCTTTTTAAAATAATAAATAATTCAATTTCTAAACCTGTATTTGAACCATTATCGAGCTAAGCAGTAAGTCGCTTAAGGATCTAGTTCCAGTTAATTTCTGCATTCCTGGTAGTAAAAAGTACTAACAAAAAGTCGAAAAAATTGTGATTATTACTAACAATCATGTATAAAACAAGCATTTTTAAAAACATTCATAAACTAAAAATTTAATCAACAGTAAACTAAACTAAGAGAAAACAACTGAACTTTAATTTTATTTTTTTTGCGTATTGTACATAAAAGTAAGTTTAGCTTATACAAAAAAAAATATGGGCCGTAGAAGGAATATAAAATAGGACGAACCAAGAATAAAATATTTAAAATTATAATTTGGGACGAAAGAAGCATATTGTTTAGGACGAACCAGGAATTTTTTATGTGGGACGAAACTCAGTGGGCCGAACGAAGAATAAACCCGAATTTTCTACTCCACAGCACTTTTAGTTCATTTGTATGATAGATCCTCGTGGTTAACTGCCCTGTTGGTCTCAAGGTCAGTTCCCAGGAAGATAGATAAAACATTTATTCAGTGCACACAAAAGACACAATCATCACAAACACTAAAGTACAATCAATCAGCTACGGAATAGGACAAAGTAAGGTGTGTGTCTCAGGTCGGTTGGTGTTATTGGATTTTTCAATGAAGTTTCTCAGTAGCAGCCCGGAGTTTGGAAGTCGGTGATGTGACACCGCCATGCCTCGAAAAGATAGAAAAGAAAAGAAAGAAAGAAAGAAAGAGAGAAAGAAAGAAAAAAAGAAGAAAAGAAGAAAAGAAGAAAAGAAAGATAGATCGAAAGAAGGAAGCAAAAAATATTTAATATTTGACACAGGCCATGTGAACTACTGCGCACCTAACCTTTCTTAAGAACCTCAAAATCTTTCTTTTGTCAAGTAAGTAGTAAGGTACAGTCAACAAAACAGATACATATGTAAGCAGGGTCGTCAGATATAGTTGAAACCATTTCACGTCTTCGATTGAAACTTAACTTGATTAATAAACAGTTTATTACCTACGTTTTAAATTAAAAAAGAGAACAGGGGGGAAGGGGGGGGGGGTTCAGGGATTTCTCAGTAGCAGCCTCGGAGTCTGGATTTGTGCCCGGTTGATGGCAATAGACTCGCCCCCTATTACATGGGACTAAAAAAAAACAAGTAGCGAAATGTGAGTGTACTGAATATACCTCTGCTTAACCCCTTGGGGATTGCAGGCGTGATGTTATGATGATGATGATTTTTAAATTAAATTACATTTGAAAATATCCATTGGTTTCTAAGTAAACTTCAACTATAACTGACGACCTATCTCTTTAGTTGGCTGTACACGAGCAAGGCTTCTGAAGCCTTTAACAAATTCACGCACGATTTTGCTACATTCAAACCACAACACAAATTTTTTTCCGCCCCTCTTCATCATATTTACACAAGACTACAGTGTATCCACTTTAGGGTAACACCAATCTCCCCCCAAAAACAATAAAAAGACAAAACTATAGATACGCGCATAATATTTCCTCGCATCTCGCGAATTTTTGTACAAAAATCCGAAACCGAAATAAGATTCTGAACGTATCTTCACAGATTTGCTGTTCATGAATACCAATCGAAAACTCGACACATACCTACCATGATAACGGTGGATGAGACAAACAAGGGATTTTTAGATAAAAAGTGGTTTTGGGTTGATGGAAAGACAAGTTTATATTGTTTTCTTGACACACTAGCAACTATTATGTAATTGGAAAAAAAAATATAAATGGAAATGTGGTTATTTTCCATATTTTGAAAGAAAAATCCATTTTAACAACGTTTGTTAAAGTAAACATGAGTAATATTACAAATAATTTATATTTTACTTCAATATTAAACGGCCATTAACGAATTACATTAGGCAAAGACATTTATTTTTAATTATTTTATGTAATTTTCCTCTGGTTACAAAGATATTGAAGGTTTTTATTTTAGGACAGCCAGTTATATAATTACTAAAATGTATACTCTCACGACTGGGACGGTTGGCGCTCATTGGGGGAGACCTACGTTCAGCAGTGGACTGCTATAGGCTGATATGATAAGGATGATAAAACTCTAAAACTGCTTAAAGTGTTGGATGCACCCACCCGTAAGCACAATGATTTGTGTGCGTTAGGTAGTGCATTGCGCGCTAACATACAGAGTACTAGGTATTTCACATAAAAAATCAAATTCATACATAACATCACGCCTGTAATCCCCGAAGGGTTAGGCAGAGGTGTACCCATTAGTACACCCACATTTCGCCAGTTATATTTTTAGTCCCATGTAATAGGGGGCGAGCCTATTGCCATCAAATAAAATTCGTTTCCCAGAAATTATTTTTGCTCCATGGTTTGATGGGCAGTATGCGTGGTTAATGGATATTATGTGATATGTTTTTTTACACCTAATTAATATTTCATGTAACACTAGCACTTTTCCTACGATTTCGTTCGCGTATTTTTTCTTAAGCATCCCGATTTTTTTGGTGATCAAACATATACATCATAAATAACGTAACTTTTTATTGGTAAAAGAATTTTCAAAATCGGTTCAGTAGATCCAGAGATTACCCCCTACAACCTCAAAACTTTACCTCTCTATAATATTAGTATGGATTGTCCAGACTAGTGGTAAAAATATCAGTTTAGATTGAAAACAAAAAGTAGAAAAACAAAACATGAAAATGGACGGATATTTGTAAATAACATTTTCATCGACATCTCGAAAATATCTTTTAACCGAATTATATCAAACGACAATTCTGCGAACACGACTCTTGTACACGCGTAACTACGTTTGCTACATCAAAATTTAAAACACACACTAATAAACTTAAACTCAACCCTAAAACTTGAAAATAAAGTTCAGTATTCAATACAACAGCATCCATATTCGGATTGCAAAACAACGTGGCAAAATTAAACTTTAAAAATTGCCAGTTAAGGTTTAAAATGGGTTGTGTGTAAACAAGGTTGCACTACCACCGATTCGATCAATTCATTCAGCGATTCCATCCGAATTACTCCTTTGATTCGATTTTGGTACACTCGCGGGCTTAACTGAAACGTTTTTGGTTTTTAATTAATAATAGACACAGAGCCGGTGAGCACTTTTGTTAGTGACAGTATAGAGTACAGATACAGGCAGTGTTTTTTAAAAAAAGTTGTAGAGCTTAGGGCTGGCTATGGGATTAAATAAAACATGTTATTTGAGGTGGGTTTGGTTTGTTTTGCATGAGGTCTTGGGTTCGATTCCCGGGTCGGGCAAAGAGGTATTGGGTTTTTCCATCAAGGATTTATCAAAAGCAGCCTCGGCGTGAGGATGCCCGGTTGATGACAATAGGCTCGCCCTACGCTATGTGACTTAAACATAACACGTACAAATGGGTACCTACATCTCTATCTAACCCTTCGGGGATTACAGGCGTGATGTTATGAACGTGTGAACTTTTACACATAAGCAAACTAGCTTTCCGGTAAAAAAAAAATAACATAACAACACGCCTGTGTATTAAAAAAAAAAATTAAAATGGCGGAAAAAATCCTCATGCTATAACCCTTAACCCGTCGTTGGTTTTAAATGAAATAAAAACAGTAAATTTGATTTACGTTCTGATTCCTCTTTTTCACTTTGATTGAGAAACACCGTTGATTAACGGTGTATGATGCAATCGAGATACTGTAAAAAAACAAACCTATTGTGAAATCGATAAATGAGTGTGCCTTATCCACACAATATTAAGCGTAGTGCACGAATTTCGGTTGCAAGGGTGTGTGTGTATTTGTCTCGAGATGTTTGTCAGCTAGTTCGGTTCCTGTTCTTTGAAGTGGAAAGGCTTGTTTTACCACATTTGATTAAATTATTTTGTAGATTTTAACATGCAAATTCTGTTCCACTTATATTATTTTATGCGCGTGTATGTCGATTATCGTTGATGCAGACGAAGTCGTGGAAGTAGCCTACGTCCTTTCTTAGCGTTAAAGCTTAGTCTGTACCCAACATTAAAATCCGAATAATCAAAAGAAAGAAAGAAGAACTGTTTATTCAAACAAAAATGACGCACACAAAAAAAAATGTACCTACATAATAGCAAAGTAGAAACAAGTTAGTATTAAAGCGTAAAAAACAAAAAAAACGTATAAATATGGATCTGGCGAATTACATTCAGAGTTCATGAAATACCGTGGCTAACGTCGCAAAAGAAATATTACGATGAAACCAAACTAAATATAATTTTATAAAAAAACTCTCTATCAATGTATTCTTACTCAGCAAAACTTAATATTACTACAGAATAATCTTATAACATCGTCAAACAATCTGATCAAAAATATGAACAAATTAAATAAATAAAACAATCGTATTACCCACTTTGTAAAACCGTTGGTAAACCTTCAACTCTCAAACGTTCCCCGTTCCTCAAAGAGACTCCTTATTCGATGTTCAGCTGCAATCAGCCGCTGCAGACGTAATCCAATGGCCGCCCAAACAACCATAAGCATATTTCCAATCAAACCGTACACAAACCGACATACACATTCACGATTCTTAATAAAATGCGTTGTTAAATTTCATTTAGCAAACATTTTGACGTAAGTCTCGTCATATGCTTAAGGAAATGTGGACTGTGTTCAGAAGCGTTTAGAGTTCAATTTTGAGTGGTTGTGTAGTTGATTTCGGTTGTAATAATTTGAGAAGGGTAATATCGTATAGCGTCTAGTAGGGAACACAGACGTATAAATAAAGTTGCACAATAAACTTGAGCTAAATCAAGGAGCATTGTTGAAGGGGGTCTTGTTAGCCGACCGCGCGAGGCTGCTGATTTTTTATTTGATATCTCAATAAGCCCAGCGTTTGAGGGTTACAAACCAGTTCTAACCGCTTCACGAATATTTTTTTCTAAGAATTTTATTCTTTTTAAACCCAACCCGTTCGATTGTCGGGTGTTTGATTTATAAATCTATTAAGAGTTTTGTTTGGTTAGGTCGCGTTATAAAGTTTATGGTGAAATAAAAATTTTTAATGCGCCCCACAATTTTGTGTGTGTCAGGCAAATTTATCTGTTCACAGCTTGTGAACAATTTTTTTTAAACACACGAACTTTGTGCTTAACCCTCGTGCCACCTTGCTTTTATGTGGAAAAGTTTTTTGAATTACGCACTATGAAAATAAAATCTATTGAATATTACTTTTGGAGCGATTAAGACAAAAGTATCTCTTAAAAGCTGTTTAATGTATTTTTTTATAGTTAATATTGGAATTGCAGCGCCAATAGCTGTGCAATAAAGGAATAAAAGTGCCAATAAAATAATGGTAATAAACGGTCATACGACATGATCGTTTGATATCGAAGTTAATAGATAGAACCTACCCCTAAATAAAAGGCGAAATTCTATGAACTTTTACCAACAATCGCAATTTAATCTCAATAGAAAGAAAGAACTGCCTCGTTGGTCTAGTGGTCGCAAGCGCGACTGCTGTGCATGAGGTCTTGGGTTCGATTCCCAGGTCAGGCAAAGTGTTACTGGGTTTTTCCAATAGAAATTTCTCAGTAGCAGCCTCGGAGTCTGGATTTGAGCCCGGTTGATGGCAATAGGCTCGCCCCCTATTACATGGGACTAAAAACATAACTGGCGAAATGTGGGTGTACTAATAGGTACACCTCTGCCTAACCTTTCGGGGATTACAGGCGTGATGTTATGTTATGCTCTAAAATTGGTACCTACATAATTATATTTAACAAAATAAGAACTTTAAAATTTATATAAAATGCTGTTTAACCATAATTCTCAATAAAAAACTCTACAACTAAAGGTCACTTGTAGTGATGCACCACACCCACTTTCGCCGAACATCGATAATCGAGAAACGGAATCGAGAAGTATCGGGTAAATATGTGCGATAGACATGGCAGTCACGTCTCGCCGCAGTCCTTTGCAGTGCATCCGAGTGCGCGGCGAAACCGTGGAGGCGACAATGTGTTGTTGTTCAGAGATGTGGGAAGATTTTTGAAAATGATTTAAATAGTATTTATTATATGTATTATGTAGGTACTGTATAAACTGTGGCAGTTTGTAAGCCATAACCAATTTTATTTTAAACTAAAACTACTATGAGATAAACTCTGTGCTGAATTATAAAAATTTGACATACATAAACTCATAAACTCACGCCCTTTTCCCATGGGGGTAGGCAGAAACTATAGAACGCCACAAAAGCTGACGAGACGGTTTTAGTATATGAAAATACTTGCATCAGCTCGCGACTTAATCTGCGCGGTTTTTTTCGCCCCCCGTTGCTATCGTAGGTATATCTACAAAAAAAAATATTCTGACGTAGTTCCAGAGATTAGTTCATTTAATTAAACAAACAAAAAGCTCCTTTAGCTTTATTATAAAATCTAGGTTATGGTGCATAGTTAGCTTAGGAACTGTGAACGCGAAAACTTACTCGTAAAAGATTTATTTTTGCAGCATTGTTAAGAAATTAAATGTTGACAGAATATTACATTGAACTTAACGAGAGAGTTTCGACTATTATAATTGAAGTCGCTTGAATATCTGCCAGTAACTTCTGAAAGTACTTAGGTAAAGATAAAACCACGGTACCTACCCTCAAGTACCAAATTATGTGTATAAGATTAAACTGCTTAAATCCACTGTCTACGTTGTGACGACACAAAAAGAAAAAAATACAAAGTTTAAAATATGCCGCATCCACTCCGCACCCTTCCTTGTCCAAAGCGCACGATCGCATCCCCGTTGCGAATAGATTCAGGGCATACCGATGTACTACCAACTGTTAGGTAAAAATAGTGTCGCAAGGGGCTAGGTGTGCAACACCACACATCTTGGGGCACGTGAGGTGGGTGCTTATGTTCGGCACCCTCAATGGGAACAGGTGCTGGATTTAGGAAGTTCTTATGCAGTAGGAAAGAAAGGTGCTTTCTTGGACTTCTTGCTTTAGAGTTCCATGTTTTTTTAATGATTGGTGACCGGTAGGTAGACCTCTGCCTAACCCTTCGGGGATTACACGCGTGATGTTATGTTACGGTAGGCACAGTGCCTGAGCGATTGGCAACTGCGCTGCTTGACGAATATTAAATGAAAACTGTTTAAAGATATATACTTATCTATATTTAGGTATATGCAGTTTTTATTTAGAACAGTAAATATTCTGTTCTGTCTACAATCAAAGTCAAAGTCAAATCATTTATTTCAATTAGACCATTAAAAGGCACTTTTGAACGTCATTTACAAGAGTAAAGAAAAAATATAATATTTAATCTAATTGCCCATTGCAAAAAGTAGTTTCGTATGGAGAAGAACGGGCAAGAAACAGTGACCGTTAAACACCGTCCGGTTCAAAGTTGATATAATTATGTGTGTTATCCCACGGGAACAAAAGCTGTTCCATCTTAATCTATCTCTGTGCCAAATTTCATCCAGATTCTTTCAGCCGTTCTGGCTTAGCTGAGTAGCAATAGTAGTAATAATATTAAAGAAACAAAAAAAAAATGTTTTCTGCATAATTGTAGGTAGGTACCTACTTATCATTTCACTCAAGAGATGAGCGATGACTCAAGTCCCGAATAGCCTGTAATATTTGTATAACGTACCAACTATTAATCACTAACATTTAAAAATATTTAGGCCGAGCCTTACAGTCTTAAAGTATTCAAGTTTTTACTTAGTTTAATAGGATACTAGTTACTGCCCGCGACTTCGTCTTCGAAGGTTTTTTGGAATCGGACCAGTACTTCCAGACGTCTACTCTTACACATAGATATACCTCTTTTAATAATAGTTTAGAAAAGCCATTCATTTATTAATTTGATTGTTCTCTTCTTTACCTTCAAAGTCAAAGTCAAAAAATATTTATAAAATTATTTTGTACGTTGATTAATTATATATTTTTATAAGCATACGTTTCGAATGTCCATAATAAAAATTCGTTACGAAATTTTAAATTACATGTCTCTCTTACACATGTGACTGTTCCTGAGATACCCTAGGCTGATAAAATTTTCGTTTTTCCTAAATATGTGGAAATTCGTGTTAATGGTAATGTTAAAATAGGTCGGCTTCCCCCGATTATTTGACGGAAAACTACCTAACCACGTTATCGAGTTTAATTACTTATTGATCAAAATATGAATAGACAACTGTTATATAGAGCGCGCTGTTAAAACAGCCACTTAAATAACGTCTCAAAATTTAAATGTCGTCTGAGAAGTCAAGGGTTAAAGATTAATAGATTATACGCATAAAATTATTTACTAAATATCCCTACATACTCGCGACAAAAACCAACCCTTCAAGCGCATTTGCGATCAAGATAAACTCACGCACACAACTGTCATAGAAGTTGAACGCACAGATTAAACCCGTGTCATGAGCCGTATCATAAATCAAAACCAACTCTGGCACGAATTATTTAAATGCCATAATGAGTCACGGGTAAAAGTTTTAAGGGAAGCACCCCGTATTTATCACGGTGGACACGGGATCTGGTAGGGTTAATAAATGCCGGTTGCGAGCGGCCATTTTGTGTTTATCAGCGTTCGAAATTGGAATTATGAACGGCGATACGTCTTTGCGGGCGGAGTTTTTAATTTTGGATGATCGATTGTGGTTTTGTGTGGTCTAGGTTTGAGTTTTAATAGTAAGTTTTTGTACGTTTATCTAGAGTGTATGGTATGGAATAACCAACTGAACATACTACTTATTGAGCGGACATGACTTTTATTTTTGATATGAAAAACCACCGACGTATTACAAATAATGGACAAGAAAATGGAATTGTAAAAAAAAAGATCGAGAGATTTTTTTTTCATTATTTTTTCCTATTTTTTTATTAAATTTGTCTAAAAAATAAACTTTTGTTTAAAAAGCATGTACCCCAATTTGTGCTAGAAACACATTGCATATTTTTTACTGGTTAATGAGAGCCCGATTGATAGATAGGGGGCGAGCCTATTGCCATCAACCGGGCACTCATTACATGGGACTAAAAACATAACTGGTGAAATGTGGGTGTACTAATGGGTACACCGCTGCCTAACCCTTCCGGGATTACAGGCGTGATGTTATGTATGGAGTTTAGAAAATTATAATTGAAAAAGAATTTTTTGGAACTTTCCTTTCCTTTAAATAAAACAAAAAAAAAAATCTTAAGAAACATATTTTTTGCCGTTTTTCTCGGCACATAATTATTGTGGTTTAGTTTCATTTATTTTGTGCACTTTATCGTGGAACATAGGTAGTGATATATAACTGGGTGACGACTCTGTCTATTTTACAATCTGATCTTTCAACCGTCAACCCTACACGGTAAGGGAGGGTAAGCTGATCGTGTGGGTGGACGTTTGTTATATTTCACTGATTCTGGCCAGGATGCGGACTTTCTTGATCGTTTAATGCTATATTTGGATTCTAAAAAAATATAGTGGAGAACTAGGTTTGCCTCGCGACTTCATTCGCGTGGAAATCAACAAATTAACATTTTCTCTTTTTAAATATAAATTTAACATGTTTAAACTATTTAACATTCACATTTTTTTTTTAATATTTTTTAGTTTAAATATCAGCTTGTTTTTATTTTGCTTTTCTGTTCAATTTTTCTTTTATGTTATGTGCGTAGATAGTTTTTCTTTCTTTTTTCTTCTTTCTATACAGTATTTGGGTCTAATTATCTAAAAAGAAGCCAAATATCGTTAAAATTTCTTCAATAATTGTAATAATTTAGGATTATTTAACACCTCCGCCACGTTGGTCTAGTGGTCGCAAACGCGACTGCTGTGCATGAGGTCTTGGGTTCGATTCCCAGGTCGGGCAAAGTGTTATTGGGTTTTTCCATCAGGAATGACTCAGTAGCAGCCTCGGAGTCTGGACTTGTACCCGGTTGATGGCAATAGGCTCGCCACCTATTACATGGGACTAAAAACATAACTGGCGAAATGTGGGTGTACTATTGGGTACACCTCTGCTTAACCCTTCGGGGATTACAGGCGTGATGTTATGTTATGTTATTTAACACTGATATAATTAAAATCTATTCTAAGCGTAAGTTTCGAATGTAGATTAATCTGTTAATGCTGTATAGCAATGTAACACTTAGCCTTATTAAACTAGCATGACGTCATTAATTTAATTACTGACAAATTGTGGGTTGACACCTTTTATTCGAACTAACCTCAATTACACTTCCAATGTCTAGTAGTTAAAACGATTCTCAGATAAACGTACCCAGTAAGCAAAACAATAAAAAAAAAACTGCAACAATTTTGTAAGATATCATTTTACCAATTACACTAAGGGGACCTGTATAATTATCGTCCCATCCCAATTATCAGAAATTATCGTGGAGAATGTAGCGAAAAAAAAAAACAAAAGAACCGTCAACTGTGGCCGGTAGCTCCCACCGGGCTAGAGGACAATTATTGGTGTAATTACCCTAATTCGCATTCCATTAATAGACGGTTACAGAAGGTTGAATGTGGAACAATGTTGCGTTTTAAAAATAGAACACGAAGAAGCCATTTTGTTTTTCTTTTATGTTATACTAGCTTTTACGCGCGGCTTCGCCCGCGTTTGTTTAGAATTTGACAATCATTTCGACTGTACTCGGCTTGTTGTTAGGCCAGATCCAGAATTATTAAATACGGTTCAACTGTGACTCATAAAAGTCCGTCGGCGTTCAGTTTGCATTTCTGCATAAGAGGTCCTTCTCGCGTCTGTTCTGGAATTTCTTACGCTGATACAAAAAAATGACAAAGTCTATATGTCTGTTAAGCTATCACAACTAAACCGATTTTGATGAAATGTGGTACGGTGTAAGTTGGACCTCCAAGGAATAACATAGGCTACTTTTTTACTTTCCGCGACTTCGTCTGCGTCCGCTATAACCAACACAAAGTCGAGGACAAAAACTAGTCATCATTGGTGTTTTATCGTAGGTTAGGTACCATATTTTGGTAGAAAATACAAACACAAACTAATACAGGTACGTAGGTACAGTCAACTACAAAAGTCGATTAACAATGTTACTTTTTTACTTTATCATTTAAACAGACACTAAACATATAATGTACTGGCATTTTTGGCAAAATTAAGATATAATAAACCCTTAGCCATTACCTAAAATTCTGAAAAATTTCAGGCAATAGCTAAGGGTTTATTATATCTTAATTTTATATTTATAGCGTTTTACTTTTAATATTGTACTTAATAATTAGGATTTAAAAATCTTAAATGTTAATCGACTTTTGTTGCTGACTGTACCTGTATTAATTTGTAATAAGGGTTAGAAAAACCATAAACTAAAAGTCAAGAAAGTAAATCAACCATTAGTCTCCACCCTTTCAAATAAAACGTTATTTCAAATCAAATAATAAAACTTAGCAATAAAAATCGATTAGGACCACATAACACCACCAAATCTGGGCAATATAATCATTAAACAATAAATAACATTTTAGTGCAACACTAAACGTTTGGGCTATAAAGCTTTTGCTTTGTTAAATTTTAGGGCTTTGAAAGACTTTGGGCTATTATTTGTGAGTAATTTTGTAAAGTAGTGGGGGATTTGATTGTGCTATTAATGCTAGTGATTGCATGCGTTATGGTCCTGAGTTCAATTCCAGGGTCGGGCAAAGTATAAACCCATATGCACAATATTCTGGAACATTACATTGCAAAACTGACCTTATTTATTTACAAATAAAAGTGTGTTTCACTTATTTACAGAAAAAAATATTAACATCTTAATACAAAATTAAAAAAGTTTGGAAGGATGTTTGTTACTCAATTACGCCAGAATGCCTAAATAGGACTGGATAAAATTTGGCACAGGGATACATTATAATCTGTAATAGCATAAAGATTACTTAATATCCCGAAAAAATGTGCGTTTCCCGTAGGATAATATACTAACTTCGCGGTCAACGGGCAGAACCTAGAGTACTGTGAAGGTTGCTTGCTAAAGCAAGCAACTGGAAGACTTATGTTCTAAACTCTCTGACAAATCATTCGTAGTTAAAATGAGACTAAAATATTTTCTATGATGACAATTGTTTGGTCATTCGGTCAAAAGTCCATTTAATACATAGTTTAAAAGTAATGATTCGTTTCAATTAATATTTGTGCCCTGAGAAAGACTCCATATATCCAAGAGGCGATTTCGGTACCACGTCACGCCACAGTGACGACAGTACCTACCTATCATAAAAACCGCGCTATACACCATAAAAGTAACAATCCAAAGTAGCACCACATATAGCCCCAAGAACACTGACACACTTTTTACCCTCAGCACGCAATAAATAGCCCCGCTTCAAATCCCTAACAACCAGCACTAGTTTATGGTCATCCGAAATCCTAGGAGAGTCGTACCAACCTTAGGCGTACATTATCGTGCTCAAGAGAACCGTTAGTGTAGTGAATAAAATGTGATTTTGTGGAAGCAAAAGTATTCCGTAAGTAGGCGATCACTGTCAGCTGGTAGACGAGTGATTTAGGGGATATGCGGTGACGGCCTAGTAGTTATGGCGCCTACTTCTCTTGCAGGAGACTGTGGGTTCTCAAGCGGGCACGGGCAAATGCGAAAGTGAATTTTTCAATTCATACGTACTTTCTAAGTTTATCTTGGACATCACTGACATCGTTGAGGGAAAATATGGTGAGGAAACCTGGCCTTATAATTATTATAAATCTGAAATCGCCAATTCGCTTTTAGCAAGCGTAGTAATCAATGCTCGTGTCTTCTCTGTATGAGAAGAGGCATTAATTGCCTTGCAGTGGAATAATAATAGGCTGGTATTATTTATAACTGATATCGCGGCTCATAATAAATTATGAATGAAGACACGTCATATATTAGTCAGTAAGAAAAAAACTTGATATAATTCAGTAGGCAGGATAAGCAAATATTCCAGGGTTGCGGATTTTGTTTGAAAGAGTTACCGCGGTCCTGGAACACGAAGGGCATTAGGAGGAACACGGATGGGTCACTAAGAGTCTGACACTCCCTTCCGCTCTTTTAATTTCACTCAAAGACACACAAAACACAATCACAACAAAATCGACGCCCCTCCCATTTTGAATATTATCTCAACTTTCAAAAACTGTACAGATTTAAGACCAGAAATAAGTTGGTAATTTTACCACAAAAACCGAAAATAACTCATTTAAAAAGACTCGATTATAAAAGAGACCGATATTCATGCAAATTAGACGGTGAAATACGAAAAGAGCTCGGTGACTTTTTTGCGACGGACAGATGGTTGGCGCTTAAAGTTAGGGTAGTTATACATCAGATACTTATGCTAGATTGGTACGAAATCTCGTCTGATGGAACCTTATTATTCAAGGTTCATGTACTTTAGAAGATTGCCCCGTTTGTCTCGTGGTCGTAAACGTGACTGCTGAGTTTGACGCTCAATGATGGATTCTGTTCCCAGGTCGGGCAAAAAAGTTACTGGGTTTGTGAGCGCTATCTCAGTAGCAATCTGAAGTTTAGAAGGTAGTGTGGTAGTGACACCTCTGTGTCTCGGAGAGCCGTTGGTTCTGCGCCTGATATCTCATGTCATGGTGAAGTCATATCGGATTGCAGTTCCATCAGATCCCATCCCAAATTATGAGATCGGAAAGGAGGCAGTGTATCTGTGTTTGCGCAAATACTTTTGCACTATAATATATCTTGCATACCTAACTAGCCTACTTTGAGAGGCCGTCGTGACTGTAATTTCAGTCTTGAGGATACTATGATTACTTTAGATATGTGGCTAATTTATGATAAAATAATAAAAATATTGTTTTATTTATATGCATTAGTGAGAAACTGTCTTTATATTAAGCTGAATGGCCACAAACACATGTCAACCAGCATTGAGAATCCTTTTATTTTGAATACTGTCACAAAGCTCCAAATTACAGGGTTGCCAATATTTTTAAAATAATAATATAGTAAAATATTTTCTCTTTTTTTTGTATGAAAAAGAATTATGATAGTGAGATGTGAAGTGAAATATGAAGTGACATGTGTAAAGGCAAGCGATTTTGAACCATAATGTGACAAGTGAAGTGCCAAGCGATTTTGAACCATAATGCAGTGTAGCAATTGTCAACTTACTCTGCACACAAAATACCCAGCAATTGAATTTTCGTACACACCCAGAACATACAATTTTGCATTCTATTCCGGCTTAAAATACATTCGTACACTACTAAACACAGTCATCTGCCATTCGAATTAACCCTCTCACTGCAACAGGTGCGCAAACGCATCTGTTCAGTTACGAATGATTTAAAACCGCAAATTGTACCCTGTTCGAGAAGCATGAAATATTATAAGGGGACCAGAAATGGTAAATTATGAGCTACGGTACCAACATTTGTTGTTACAAGTCTGTTTTATTTTACTAAATTGCTTTATAAACTCTTGGAGACAATCTGTTGCAGTTTTGTTGGCTTAAGAAAAAATGTGACGCCCTGTTGTTTGGCGTGATAAAATTATATTTTTAAGACTTGGCTACCTATTATTTTGTTTATTGTTTTATTGAAACTAAATAATATGGAAAATTATGTAGATGTAGAAGGGGGATATTTTTTAAACGTCAGGTAACTTTTACCGGAAAAATAAATACGGCTGGTTGATAGTTTTTGTCTAGAAAATAATAATATAACAAACTCAAAAATATTAAAAACTAGCTTCTGCCCGCGACTTCGTCCGCGTCAAAGTTGATAACTCCGCACAAACTTTGGACCGCCATTTCATACCTACTCTTTGGGAAATGGGTAATATATTTTAAAAATTGGTACTTAGCGGACGTCTACTAACTAACATAAACTACCTCCCTGCGAAATTTTCGATATTTCGTGATGAGTGAGTGAACTTTCGCTTTTGTATATTTATTTAAGGTATATTTAGATTACCTCTTTCCAAAATATTATGAAGTGGTATCAAAATTGACTTATTTTTCGATCCCAAACCATTGAAACGCAAGTTTAATACACTACTGTTTTAATACTGTACCTCACATTGTAGCTTCGATTATTTAGATATTGGATTCGATAGAGTAACTGAAATCAGAATCTGACTTTCATGTTTTTGAAAGAAAGTATGAGCAAAACCCTGTAAACATAGACTTATTTGAAGTTTAAGCAAAGTTTTACCGTTTTAAATCACGATTCATCGATGATTTTAAATATTATATTTTTTAGGGTTCCGTAGCTCAGTCGGCAAATACGGAACCTTTATAGAATCACTTTGTTGTCCGTCTATCTGTCTATAAAGACCCTTTTCTAAGGAACGCGTGGAGGTATCAAGCTTAAATTAAAATGAAAAACTCAGGTCTCGGGCACGCCGCAATCGCGGCGGTAAGACCACTCTTTAAGGAGTGTTTTGGGAGGTTCCTGTGTTGGATTCAGCGGAAGGAAACGCCCGGGTGTCACCATTGTGTGGACCGCCCGGAAGACACGGTAGAGCATACGGTGTAGATCTGCCCTGCCTGGACAGAGCACCGCCGTGTCCTCTCGCGTCCGGGCCCTGGTTCAGGCCTTGCTCCGGAGCAAGAGGGAATGGGAAGCAGTAACCTTCTTCTGCGAAGCAGTAAACCTAGCGAAGAAGGAGGCGAAACACGTGAGGAGAGGACATCCTCCACCTCACGCCCCAGCCACCGCAGGAGACCCCCAAGGCGTCGGACGTTGCGAGACGTCATCCGGCTACCGTAGGCGCAGGTTTACGGACGGCGAGTGATGGGTAGCTCGTCGTCCAATCAAGGACCAGGCCCAGATCAACAGCGCGTTTTGTGCCATGCGCGTTTCAAAGAGCTGTCAGCACAAAAGAGCTGTCAGCACAGGGACGGGGCCCCGACAGGGCCAAACGCCTGCCGGAGTCGCGGGAAGTCTTAACAGGATACCGTGGCCCCGGAACGCAAAGGGCAACAGAAGAAACAGGGTGGTTTTTTAGACAGTAAAAGTCTGACAGTCCCTTCCCTCAGAAGGGAAAAAAAAATTGGTCTGCAGCCGTGAAAAAGGAAAAAATTATATTATTATACACGCAAACTAAAGATATGGACGTTTATGGCGCATATTTTGACGCTCGCTAGGGAATCAAAACCAAATATAAAGGAAACTTCCCGATGACCTAGAATCATGAAAGGCAAGAAGCAATGCAATGTAGACATAATAATTACTTTTTAAGCGATTATTAACCTTGTTTTCTGTTGTGTTAAATATTGTATGGTGTAACGGAACCCTTCGTGTGAGAGTCCGACTCGCACTTGGCCGATTGTTTGCAATATTTTTCTGGCCCAGTTGTACCCAAGTGTTTCACGGCCGCTGTAGTAAGTGGGCCATCATATAAAAGGAACACCACACTTGCCCTGAGTATCTGCGGCATCTATAACTCCTCATTTGGCTAGGTTACGTTTGCAGCAGCTTACATGAGTGCGCAGTCCATTAAGCGCTTTCCTTATAGGCCACTAAAGATCTCAACAGAGTGCCATGTGTTCCTGTGGTTGAACTCTTTTTGGTGGAAATTGTGTGATGGTGGGTGTCGACCTGGTCCTGTATGGCCTGTGTGCAAGTATCTAACCTTCGAATGAAAGGTGGTGCAATTCCAGCCAATGGGAAAAGCTTATTGAGCAGTCAGTTTCAGGCAGCCCCGATATAATTTTACACGTCTCGTTAAGGATGATATTGCTTTTTGTTCAATGACACACTGAACACGCAAATTCACCAGCAGAAGGAGCATAAAGACGTAACAGTTATGCGAAAAACATCGGGTGCTGCTCCCTAGTTGGTAGAAATAAGGTGTCGTAGCAGATGATTTTTTGATTGGTGTTGTGGTAATGTACTTAGGGATCTTCTAATACTCTGCGTAATTTCTTCGCCACGAAATACTAAATGTCCTATTGGCGAATCTATTGTAAAGATGGAAAGATTCATGTCTTACAGCAAAGCCGCGGTAATAAGTAACCTAAAAAATGTAATGCCATTTAGAAATTGATTTTAAAGCGTGGGGAATATGAATGTGATGAATACTATTTACGGTGCCTATAAAAAAAACTCTTCCTGCGATCACAGCAGTCATCAAATCAAGTACCCAGAAAGCTTGAAGTCTGTGAGACATTCTCCGACAGGAGAATTACTGCTACAGATTTTTTAATTGATTTAATTGATTTTGGTACAGTTCTGGTAGTTGCCAAATTCTTACTATTATATTTAGCCATTGAAATAGAAGTATTCTTTTTAGTACCTAATCACTCATTTTTCACTAACATCTTTTTATAAAATAATTCGGAAGCGCAACGAAAAGAATACTAATTACTACTGCGTAAAAAAATAACACTCGCCAATCCTTGCTAATTTATCGTCCGCTGGTACTCCAGTAGTATACTTGGCAGTATTGTTGTATTATAACTAATACCTAACTGTAGTATTGTATGTAACGTTGGTGTCGTTTTATAGCAATCCAGCAGTAAAATGATGAAGAATAATAGCCATAATGCGATAACCCTTACCTACACACATTAGTTATGTTTAATCCAATGTAATAGGGGGCGAGCCTATTGCCATCAACCGGGCACAAATGCAGACTCCGAGGTTGCTATTATGAAATTTCTGATGGAAAAATCCAATAACACTTTGCCCGACCTGGGAATCGAACCCAAGACCTCATGCTTTGCAGTCGTGCAAACAGGCAAAAGTTCTAAAGCAGCTGATTTATGTGTTGTGTAACTATGTATAAATATTATGTTCTACATTAACATTTAAAAAATACGTTAACAAATCAAAGTTATAGTAGAAATATGCACTCCTGCTTTTATTTTTATTTTTTTTGTAAATAAATCTCATTAATCAATTAAACAACATTCAAAACAATATTAGAAAAAACACCAAAAGAAAAGCTGACTCTGGGGACCGAACTTCCGCCAACAGTTTCGCAAGGCGGTCGTAGAACCGTTAGGCAATTTGCTTCGATGACAAATGACTTCAAATAGCCGTTCTAGTTTTCCATAATTCACTACTTAGCTCCTTGCAGGTATAGCGTGATAATAATTAGTTATGAACTTCAGTCTGCACCTATTTAAAATATTGTAACATTTTGTCACTGAGATTTGCATAAAAATATGAACATAATGCATCATAGCTCACCCCCCAAAGCCAATAGCGTGATAATTTATAGCCTATGTTCTAATTTGGAAAATGTGGAATATATATACAAAATTTCAACAGAATCTATCCGGCAGTATTCGCGTGATGCTCTAACAAACATACAGACAACCAGACAAACAGACAAAAATTCTAAAAAAAATATTTTCGCCATCAGAATCACTCCCCAAACTCATAACATTTACTCTTTTTCAAAAATATTAAATGTACAGTTTTGACTTTTCTACGATTTTATTATATGTATAGATCAGGGGTTATAAAAATAAATTTAACTAAGTATATCTATGTGTGCATGTTTATAAAAAAACGTACAATCGCTGATAATAGCGGTTTGCCACATTTTTTACTCAATAAGGTTTAAAAGTGGATATGAAAAAATAAAGCAGCATCGTTTTAAAATCGATGGTAGTTAAAGCTAGTAATCATTTAAAATATATTTACGATCCTTTAATGGAGGATTTAAAAGATTAATAATATTTTTCAAGTCTAACAACAGATTTTTTTTAAATCTAAAATTTCGAAGAACGAGGCAAAACAGTAGGTATTATATATAGTAGGTATTATTATATATAGCGATAGTTTTTTTTCTTTTTAACTCAAACAAATTACAGTGATCCATCTAGCAACATCTGGATCCAAGAATTAATTATATAACATCTAAATCCTTACATACAAAGACCAATATGTAACACAAATAATATAAAACATAAAATCTAATTACATTAGCAGATAAAAATCTTCCAGCGACAACCAATTCCGCATGAAAACCCACCCCCCTCGGTCGTGGGTCAAAAAGTCCCCACCAATTAAATAAAATGACGTCTTAAAACAAGAAAAGGACACACGATGCGTCCGTCAGCCACGTCTACTTTAATTAATTTAATTACTCGTAGTCGTATATTGCTCTTCTCCTTACTTTTTTATTTGTATCGTTTGCGAGGAAAACGTAACTACGTTTTAACATTCGTAGTTCAAATTAAAAAGCGAGGCGGCCGTAGCGGGGTTAATGTTTGCTCTCTTTTTTTTTTAAGATGTATTTTTTAGTCAGTTTCAGGACCGTAGGTAATTTTGTATATTTATTTTACCTGTGTGAGATTCATAGCATTATATTTTAAAAGCACTACCTACATTTTTGGAAGTAATATTTCATAACATAACATCACGCCTGTAATCCCCGAAGGGTTAGGCAGAGGTGTACCCATTAGTACACCCACATTTCGCCAGTTATATTTTTAGTCCCATGTAATAGGGGAAGAGCCTATTGCCATCAACCGGGCACAAATCCAGACTCCGAGGCTGTTACTGAGAAATTCCTGATGGAAAAACCCAATAACACTTTGCTCGACCTGGGAATCGAACCCAAGACCTCATGCACAGCAGTCGCGCTTGCAACCACTAGACCAACGAGGCAGTCATTGTCAGTAATATTTCATGTTTTATTTTATCACGAAACTTCGAAAATTATTTTACCTATGAAGCTGACAATTAACAGATAGGTTTATAGGTAGGAGATGTCAGTTAAGAACTGATTTAACTTTGACTTTCGCTAGGACGAAGTCGCGAGCAAAAGCTAGCAATAATATCAAATATAAAAAAATAGATTCACAATCCTATGATGGAGGAGATAAAAATTAAAGATTTTTAAAGGTTTCACAACAAAAAACAATTTTATCTAAAATTTCGAAGAACGACGAAGACAAAAACAGTTGGTATTATATTTAGCGATAGTTTTACAATAGTTTTGTTAACACTTACAAATTACAGTAATTTATCTAGCAACATCTGGATCCAAGAATTATAATTATACCTACATAATATGTATCTGAATCCCAAATATATGTATATCAGGTACATTAGTTATATAAGGGATACTAATTTTTTGCAAAAAAATCTTCTTTTCTACTTAAAAAATGGTTAAAAAGAAAAACTTTCAGATACGGGGGACGTGCTGTGAATAGAGCTAGTGTCGAGGTGTCGTGACACTTAATATCACTATGATAAAATTGAATTACGTCGAGTCTTCACGTGTATAAGTAGAGATAGAAGAATATTATTTATTTGAAATGTTTTTTTTTTCATTTTTTTAGACCTTGCATTTTGGGGTTAAATTTGATTCGATAGCAAAGTTGAAGAAAGATTGTTTGATTTGTTTAAAATTGTGCTGATGTACATGCATACATAAATAACATCACGCCTATAATCCCCGAAGGGTTAGGCAGAGGTATACCTATTAGTACACCCACATTTCGCCAGTTATGTGCTGCGCGTGCTGTGTGCGCTGTTGTGCTGATGTATTTCATGTTATTGACATGTCAAAGGAGGGATGAAACGCACGTGACTAAAAGAGTTATGAATATGAATATAAATGGATGGAGAGCGAGAGGAAGGCCAAAGAAAAGATGGGCGGTTTGTTTGAAGAATGATATGACAATAATACGTTGGTTTATACCAACATTATCATGAATCATCAGCTTCTGCCCCCGACTTCGTCTGCGTCGAAGTAGATTTCACCATACAAACTTTAGACCCCCATTTCATCCCCTAAGGGCGTGAATCTTGGAAAATATTTTCTTAGCGGACGTCTACCAATACTTCTACTACCTCCCTGCCAAAATTTCATCTTTGTACATCAAGCGGTTTTGGATATTTCGTGATGAGTGAGTGACCTTTCGCTTTTATTAGAGTTCCTAAACCCAGTAGTCATCAGGTTGACAAGATGTTTTATTAAAGGTTTTGAGAAGTCGATTCCTGATTTCGATATCATGTTTAAATGATAAATAAAATCCTAACACAAGTCATCCTAAGAAGAAAAAAGACGTAACAAGTTCGCTATTTAAAAAAATCGTCAAACACATATTTTTAGAAGTCGGTTAAAAACCAAAGCTTCTCTGCCAACGCTACATTAAACAGGTAAGCTTTCGATTCAGTGCGGGGTCCTTTAGCAGTATTTTAAATTAACTTGAAATATTGATTTATGTGACGGTCCAGGTAACTCCTTGGAAGCTCGCTTCACTTATTCTTCTATGTGTATTCAGCATTCAACGTGGATTTTACCTTCGCTGAAAGATTTTAAATGTACGGACTTGGATTTTTTATTAGATCTTAGGTAGTATTTTTTATACAAGTAATGCTAAGTGGATTAAGGTCACGGAGTCTCTAGGTATATGTTACTAGTTTCTGCCCCCGATTTCGTTTGTGTAGTTTTTGTCACTCGGGTTAAGTTACGTCTTTGATTACTACTCCGCTCTTGTAGTTCGTAGCGTGATGTTATATAGCTTATACATTTCCTCCTGAATCTGGCTATCATACAGACTGTTAGTGTAAACACCGTTGTCACTAAAACCATAGGTACTTGATTTATTCTAAAAAATGTTTATCTGAATTTAAAAATAAATAAACAAAGATTACTTTCAAAAATTAAAAAAAAAATCTATCCGACACCGTCCGTAAATTCATGGTTACTATGTACACGAGTTATGTAATCACCGCAAAGGGCGTTGACCTGCTGCACTGGCCGTCCGTTATAACTACCTACATAAGTTTTAACTAATTACATCATTGTAATATAGGGTGAATTAATTTTGAGGAAAAATGGAGATTTTATTAAAAAAAAAAAAGATATTTTTTTCATTGAATTTACGTTCTATTAGTGAAACCAAACCACTGGTTTCAAGGATAACGGTGTTTACACTAACACTCTGTATACAAGAAGATTTTTTCCAATCCGACTAGGAGTTTCAGAGATAAGCGCGTTTAAACAAACAGCTTTATTATTCATACTAATATTGTCAAATGCAAAAGTAACTCTGATCTGTCTGTAACGCTTTTAGGACTAAACCACAGAACCGATATCGATGAAATTTGGTACAGGGTAAGTTTGAATCCCAATAAAGGATATAGGCTACTTTTTATCCGACTCCGACTTCGACTTCATCTGAGTCCACTATAACCGCCATTTATGAGGACGAAGTCGTGAGCAAACGCTAGTATTAGACATACATGCATGAAACCATAGAACGCCATCTGCTACGATCTTTACATACTCCTTTCGCTTCGTCTACGTTCATAAATCTCGTCATACAAGCACGCCGGTTACGAGTACTGCGCACCTGACCTTTCTGAAGAACCTCACCAATAAGGTCTATTAGTATATATGCTATATAATAACTTCAAAGCTAACTAGGTATTTTCTTTCATTATTTTTCTTTCTCAAGGAGTTAATTCTTCAACTAGCAAGTCCAACACCCACACTTCTAAAACATCCAACGTAAACAGTGTTCCACACTTTCTTCAACGCTTGAAACTTTTTTAATCATTCAACTGGCGATGGGCGACAATTGTCACAACGGGGGAGACAAAAAGTTTAATTGCAATGGCGAGGCGGCGCAATTACATGGTTTTTGCTCAACGGACTCTTTGTTACAGTTGCTATTTAGAAGTGTTCTGGACCTTTTGGAGTGCTGGTATTGTCGTGTGAGAAGACGGTTATAGTCGGTCCTTTTTACAGTTTAAGAGAGTAATTGAATTGTAGCTTTAGGGCTACGTACGGAAAGGGTGCCAAACGGAACCGTACTACTAGGACTGCGCTGTCTGTCTGTTCGTCCGTCTGTCGCAGGACTAATAGATAGAAACTTGAAATTTTCAGTATAAGACACTATTTTCTGGTTTGTTTTAATGTTCATTTGTATAATATTGTATAATATTTCAATCGACAATAGTGTGTGAGCCAGAGCTATCCACATAATAATATTATAACAAAGTCGGGTTAAAGTTATTTATTATTATTTATTTATTACGGACATGTTTCAGTTCATGTTTCAGTTGCTATATAGACGTGTTCTGGACCTTTTGGAGTACTGGTATTGTCGTGTGAGAAGACAGTAACAGTTGGTCCTTTTTTCAGTTTAAGATAGTAATTGAATTGTAGTTTTTAGGATTACGTTCGCTAAGGAAATTGACGATTCGTCTGTCACAGGGATGTATATTTAGACACGTAAAAGAAAATGATCGCAGTGTAATCACTACCGAACCGACCCGAAAACTACATGTTATTCTAATGAATAGCATGTAATTTTCGGTTCTTTGAAGCGTTATTTTACACCCGATAATATGTTTTGCTATAGCTTATATATCAACATAAAATAGAGTAAACAAGAAACGTGTTCTTTTTGACGATTTTTACTCAATTTAAATATTGTGTGGTTTCTATGTACGTTTTAAATTATATTGACAAAAAATAGCCAAAGTTATCAACGTCTCAATATCATGCTAAATCAATTTCAAAAATATTTCAGCCATTTAGTTTTCCCCCAATAACCATAATTATCATTTTTTATGATTATAAAAGCTACCCTTGACAATCAATCCTAACACATCACCAAGTACACCATCTAATCAGGGGTGATATAAAATTTAAATTGACCAGCAGATATAATATCAACCCCTTTGAAAGGGGCGAACCATTGTCCGTAAGGGTCGCCAATGTTTGCTTTTTAAATAAGAATTAGATTTTTATGAGACAGACTTCAATACAAAGAACTAAGGACTATAATAACGTTACACGAGGGAACGAAAGGTTTTTTAAGGTACAATTGCGGTGAATTACTTTTCATCCTTATGGTTTTAGTAATAAGATTGATAATGGTCAACCGCCGTTGCCTTTGGTGGTACAAACGGTAAAACATCAAGCTATACAGGTTGAATTCTACATACGGTGAAACATTATGCTATACAGGTTGATTTTTAATCTTTTAGGGGGTGAAAGGACTCATCAATATGAACCAATTTTACTAAGGGACCAATAAAAAAATATGTAAAAAAAAATAAACTACAGTTCCCTAGAAAAATGCAACAAGTACAACATAACATAACATAACATCACGCCTGTAATCCCCGAAGGGTTAGGCAGAGGTGTACCCATTAGTACACCCACATTTCGCCAGTTATGTTTTTAGGCCCATGTAATAGGGGGCGAGCCTATTGCCATCAACCGGGCACAAATCCAGGCTCCGAAGCTGCTACTGAGAAATTCCTGATGGAAAAACCCAATAACACTTTGCCCGACCTGGGAATCGATCCCAAGACCTCATGCACAGCAGTCGCGCTCGCGACCACTAGACCAACGAGGCAGTCCAACATGTACAAGTACAACATGATCAAAATAAACGCATCAGCTGGTTTCTTTTTCATAAGATTTTCATGTAATTAATTAAAGGTAATTAAAAAGAGTTCAGAGAATCATTTTTTTTCCATTAGACCATTAAAATAAGTCAAAGTCAAGTAATTTATTTATTAAAAGAAACTTTTAAACGACATTTGTAAGAGAAAAAGTATAATTGAATCTAGTTGCTTCTTTTCAAAAATAAGTAAAAAAAATATAACATAACATCACGCCTGTAATCCTCGAAGGGTTACGCAGAGGTGTACCCATTAGTACACCCACAAAAAAACGAAAAAGTAAACAAAACACCTTATTTATAGACATTTATAGAGAATTTCCTTCACCGCTATCAGTCATATCCAAGATAAACTCAGAAAGTAATTAAATATGAACTGAAAAAATCACATTGGTAGGTACTTGAAGAGTTTCGAACCGTCAACCTACACTTTGACGGGCCTGTTGGTCTAGTGGTTAGCGGCCCTGACTGCTACCCGTAGGTCGTGGCTTCGATTCCCACCCAGGACAAACTTTGTGTGATGAGCATGATTGTTACTTCTGTGTCTGGGTGTGATTTATCTACAATATGTAAGTATTTATAAATTATATAAGTATGTATATCAGTTGTATGGTTACCATAACACAAGCTCTGCTTAGCTTGGGATCAGATAGCCGTGTGTGAGTTGTCCCAAGATATTTATTTATTATTATTTGCTTTAGACAAGTTTTACAATAAGCTTTGTAAAACCAGACACGATCACACACTACCACTTCAACCACACAATGCATAAACTCCTGAGCACCTTACGACCAATATAAAACGTAGTCGCAAAAGAAGAAGACGAAAATATCTATTTAACATTCACAACTTGTCCGCAAGATAAGTGTTCCTTCATATTCCTAGTCCTGTACTTACGTGCTGCCGTGCCGCGTAATTTACAGTAAGTTATTGTTGCTATAAAATTATAATTGTTTTGTGTGAGACTAGCTTTTTGCCGCGGGTTTTTTTTATGGTACCCTATTTTTTTTACAATGTAATATGGCCTTTAGAATTGAAGGATAACATAGCTGGCTATTAGCGTAAGAATTTTCACAGAATCGGACTTGTAATTTTGGAGATTAGTAGTTCAAACAATATCTTGTCGTTAGTTTTCTATCAAATAATTTAATTTAAAAAAAAAACTCTTTGGATATACGTACATAACATTACGCCTGTACGTTCCGAAGGGTTAGGCAGAGGTGTACCTGCCCATTAGTAAAAAAAAAAAAGGAAAAAGTAGGTACTGTGGGTCGTCATTAACATCATCATTTCTTAGGGCAATTTTCAAATTAAAGTTAGGTTACTGATCAAATTAA
This sequence comes from Hoplodrina ambigua, assembly GCA_949774945.1. Lineage (NCBI taxonomy): Eukaryota > Metazoa > Arthropoda > Insecta > Lepidoptera > Noctuidae > Hoplodrina > Hoplodrina ambigua. The sequence goes on along the minus strand of OX458969.1, from coordinate 1,850,716 downwards.
ATATGAAACCAATTCTACTATTTAAAAAAGTTGAATGTCAAAAAACGTAAATAACTTGGAGGCATTTTTGACTAATTACATTGAGATTCGATTGCGATCGTACTCAAAGTTAGTATAAAAAATCGACCTCGGCCTTAGACTATGACCTTGGATGGACCCTTAATGACCATAAACTATCCAAAAATAAGACACGATAATTTCAAAATAGCAATACTTAAAAACGTCTAGCTCCTAAACGACAAAAAGTCGTAGAACATACATAAAGAAATGATGATGATACCCCAAGAAGAGAGACTTCCAAAATTTTCGATTGGACGTCCTAGTCTGGGACACCCTGTATAAATAAAGAAAACTCTTTTTCAAAAATGAATTCCAACTCAACTTCACTGAATAAAAAAAAAAACATTATTATAATGAACAAAAAATGGTGAGAACTATAATCGTTTGTAATTAATTATTACAAATTGTATTAATTTCATAAATCCCCGACGTGAAATTGGCGTGGCCGTTGTATTCCGATTGTCTTTTCATTACCAACCAATTAATGTATGAAATTAATTAATTCTGATATTCGTTACCATTTCGGTTTCGGACAATTGATAGGTTTCAGTTTTGTGTTGCTCTTAATAAGTAGAATCAATTAAATTGAAATATTATAAATAACTTGTTTTGGCACGCGATCTCATTTGCGTAAATTTTCTTAGAATCCCTTTTTTAAATATTAGCTTATGGATAACGTATCTTCCTATTACCGTAAAAAAATCATCAAAATCAGATTATTAGTTCCGGAGATTAGTGCGTTCAAAACAAAAATACCAAACATTTGCGTTATTTAAAACGGATTTTTTATGTTTAGTAATTAAGTTACTCGTATATTATAATATTATTAGAAAACATTTTCGAAATGTTTTATTAAACAAAGGTCGATAGTTTGAAATCTCTGTTTCTAAGGAACTAACACATTTTTTCTTAAATGTTCCCTCATTACATTTTAGACCTATCCTGCTTATACATACGAACATGTAGTTCATTAATTTCGAAAAATAAGGAATTGAAAGTCTAAATCGAACGCTCATAACTAGCAAAAAATCAATAAGAGAACTAGGTATATTTACAAAACTTGAATTGCTCGAAACGAGCTTTCCCTGAGATATCGCTATTGCGTTTAACACGGCAGTATAGGACTGTCAAACCATCAATCCTAATAAAATAAAGTAAAGGCAACCAACGCCCGGCAACATATTCAACAAACTATTTGAGTTTATGTCAGTTTTCCCACAACCAGGGCTGAGGGCTGCCGACCCTGCGTAAATAGACTGGCACTCCTGGGAGCAATCCTTCGCGACCTTTAGCAAACCAGGTTATGCTGTTATGGTAAAATGTTGCATACAGATTCATGGAGTTATATCACTTTGCTTTTTTGGATACTCTTCTTCTTTATCGTGTGGGCAGTAAGGTCTTACGACTCCACAGACCCTAGTGTCAGAGTTTCTAAACCGCCTCAAGGGCCTCTGACATGGTTTGGACACTTATTATAGCCAAAGACATTTGGACCTACTTACGCAAAAATGGAATCAACCCACACAATGAAAGTGTTGAGAAGAAGCCATTTTCCTCTAAAGTGTGCAACAAAATTATTTGTTTAGGGTTGATTTTTCAACCGTCAAAATACTGTTGAAAAATTAATATGGTAGTTTGACAAATTTTGTATGGTAAATATCTCATTTTATACTTCAAATACAAGATACATCTGATTCCAATCCACTTCCATCCATCTCTCAGTCACAGCAGGGCTGTTGCTTTTGTACTGTATTATGTAGACACTTGAAATTTTCTCAATATATATATGTAGGTATAACTATGACTGTGTGATTTTTTGTAAGTAATTATAGTCTAGTCATACGGGACCCTTCGTGTATGAGTCTGACTTTTTCTATGACATTATCTTCTAATAGCCTCTTAAAATATAGAATAATTTTGCTGACATAAAAGCAAAATTCTAAAACAAAATAATCGTAATTATATCTTTATTTATTTAACTACTTTAATTTTTTTTTTAAACCCCAAAGCTAAATGAACATAATTTTTAAAAACAAAAATGGCAAAAATAATACGTAGCATATAAATAATAATCTGTAATTTTCTTCGCAGCCGGGGGACTTCTATAAAAGTGAATACTGTCATAAATAAATTTATATGCTAGTAACTTCAGCCTTACTCCAAAACAAATTAATAAATAAAAGAAAACAACAGCAACACATCGCGTGCATCACATAACACAAACTATATCTATTCGGGTTCATGTCAGTAGCGTCTCACGACAAGGGCAGGGTACACTGCGCAAATAGATCCGGGCCCTGGGGAGCCATCCGTTTCGGACGAATGGCAGCGGTTAGGGCGAACGCACACGGGACAACTGTGTTTAATTGAGTCGTTGGCCACGACTTTAGTTATATTGTTTTGAAATTTTAATGTAGACTCCAGTTGGGATGTTGGTTAGGTTTCAATTTGTAGTGTTTGATTGGTTATTTGGGTTTGAATATCTGAATTCTTCTGATAAAGAGTAGAGAAATAAAAATTGATTTTTAAAGCAAAGTATGACTGCTGCTTCGGTGGTCTAATAATCGCACAACGCGACGGCTGAGGAGGTCAGGCAAAGTGTTATTGAGATTTTCCATCAGGAATTTCTTCAGCCTCGGAGTCTGGATTTGTGTCCGGTTGATGTCAATAGGCTCGCCCCCTATTACATGGGACTTAAACATAACTTGCGAAATGTGTAGTACTAATAGGTACAACACTGCCTAACTTTTCGGAGATTATAAGCGTGATGTTAGGTTAAATATGTGGCTTCAGTATTGTAACTATCAAAGGTTACTTGTAAAGGGATTAACAATCTACATCGCGGGGTATTGCTAGTATTCTTATAAAATAAGGTCGTATATAGCTCAGCCAGCTAGAGTCTATGTAAATGGCAGTTAGTCATCAATGGTGTTGATTAAACATGACAATTTTAATAATCAAATCATAAGTAAAAAAGAAAAATATTTATAACTCAACCGGATTTCGTCCAAAATAATTTCCACTACAATCAACAAAACAGAAAACACACACAATTAAAAGCAACGTAACAACACAAAATCAATTTAACAATAACACTATTATGCCGTACACGTAAAAATTTTACTAAAAAATCACATTTGCTGTACAAAATCGAATGTTTTCGACGAAACGAAAAACTCCGTTCCATTGTGAAATGGCTTTTCTACCAATTTGCTTTTATATTTGTCCACGCTTTCGATGAAAAAAAAACCTTTTTGCAATGGTAGTTGAGTAAAAATTTAATTGCTATCAAGTGTACTGTGCGAACGGTAACGAATCGGAGCGATACGATACGGTATGTGTACTCGGTGCAGGTTTGAGGGTAGTTGAAACTTTTTTGACTGCGCTAATGGATGGCTATGTGGAGCATAGTTGAATATAGAACGGGGTAGTGCACTATATCAATCATGTGACGTTATTTTTTTAGATACCTGTGGAGTAGCTATTGCTGTTGCTTTTAGCTAATTGTGTTTAATAGCCGATGCGGAACCAACAGCTTATTAACATCAGCTTCAGAGCATAAATAATAGCAAGCATTTTAATCAAGCTAATATATTTTTTACAGGGTTTATTCTGACTTCCATGCGGACGAAGTGACGTCACTAAAGCGCTGAAAATGGACAACTTTTCATGTGGATGTATTTGTAATTAGTCCGTGTAATATCATAAACTTAGCTTTGGTGAAAAAGACTCAACATTTATTTCCAATAATGTACCATTAAACACTGAAGATGGTTCACAATACACAATCAGCTGACACAGCAGACAAGAATGACAACCATAAAAAAGCGCTCAAACATGTTAAAATCCTATTACACGTTAATCCCCAATAAAAGCGTCGTCAGCAATCTTTTCATAACATCTTTAAAGAGCGTAAAGTCATTAACATGGTCACATTGTAACTTTATGTGTAACATGTTACAAAGTACCAATGTTACCATCAATGTTGTGTTCGATGCGCATGAGTAGATAATCGGACAGAGACTAATCTTGGAACAAGAAACGAATGCCTGTCTTGGTAGGGTTGTTTTAGTTTGACCGGAACCGCTGTACCGCTGTACCGCGACATAAGAGTATCAGTTCAGCGATGGAACGGAGCGGCCGATACTCCTCCCCGTATCCCCGCGCGCGTACCTAAGGTGCGGTACAGCAGTTTCAGTCAAACTGTACTTTAGGAGCGGTACAGCGGTTTCGGTCAAACTATATTAGTCTAAGATAAACATACAATACTACGTGTTCCCCATGGGGTAGATTAAGGAGTATAGCCAAGTAAAGTTTCATGTAGTAGGTAGGAGGCGAGTCGATTGCATACACGTAACAGTATGTGGCAGTAAGGCACGTGTTAACGTGCATTTCATTTCGATTTTTAGACAAAATTAGGTTTTTGAAAGTGAAGACTTTAATAACAGCGTGTGTCTATGTTTAGTCTAGTCATAATATTTTAGTCAATAAATAAATTAAAGATAACAATTTGCAAATAGGATAATTGGTCTAATATCTCGGCGTATAATTACTCAGTTTCTAGAAATATAATAGCATTATGTAGTGGGCTCTTAATAAAGTTTTCTTAAGAGCAGCGTACACAGTTCATTCTTTTAAGGCTTAGTCTCTGTTCAAATCTACTCTGTGGTTTAAAGCGTGAACGTTCTTAGAGCTTTATGGTGGCAATAAAAAATAGTAACGACTGAGTATGTTGAATATATTCTGTTGTTGTCTGTTGTGCGGTTGTAACGTTGAAGTCAGTATTGTTGGAATAGCAATGTTGCGGAGTTATGGCATAGAAAATATTGTTTATTCGACATAGTCACTTATTTAGGGAGTTGGAGTAAAAGATAGAATCAAAATACATACATACATAAACTCACGCCTTTTTCCCATGGGGGTAGGCAGAAACCACAGAACGCCACCTGCTACGATGGATGGACAGGGATGAGGCGAAAGGAGTAAGGCTCATACATCTCGTCATACAAGCACGCTGGTTACGAGTACTGCGCACCTGACCTTTCTGAAGAACCTCACTAATAAGGTCAGTGTAGGCGTCTTAACAGGATACCGTGGCTCCGGAACGTAAAGGGCAACAGAATAAAAAGGGTGGTTTTTTAGTCAGTAAAAGTCTGACAGTCCCTTTCGCCCCACCCAGTGTGGAAGGAGTCATTTGATGATTTTTACCACCTAAAAAAAAAAGGTCTTCCTAGGGCGACCCCTTCCTGTGTTGGCACTCACCTCTGCAATGTAAATACCTTTTGTTAATCATCTTTCACTCATCCTCTCAACATGACCGCACCACCTAAGCATATTCTTTTCTATCTTTGTCACTACATCCTCTTTTAGAATCAAAATACGATTGGGCCAAAAGCCCATATGATTATTATATGACTTTATTAATTCAACTTCGTCCGCGTAAATATATTGTGGACACAGACGCAGATTCTATTAACTTTTAGAAACGATTTGCAATTTAACCTGAGTCTCAATCTGTCAAAAATCCTTCTAAAATACCTTGATTTTTTGACAACGAGATGAGATTGTGACTTCCTTTTTAAATTTTATAATTAGTAGAATTGTCTCTTATTACAACATTCACTATCTTAGCACCATTATCTTGTTACACGACTGCCCCAAAAAAAGGAGTGTTATGTGTTCAGGGTTAATGTATGTATGTATGTATGTGAGATTCTTTATTCCACCAAAACTTTTAAATGCCTGAACTGATTTAGACGTATGGGGGTATCGTTACAATCTTTGCATCGTTCCAAGTAACATAGGCTAGTTAAAAATAAAAAGTGACCACTTTAAAACGTAAATTAATACCAGCCTCAATTATTTTTTTTTAATGAATCTGATCGTGTCTATCTTTGTCGTCTAGAATTTGACAAGTAGATTTAAAAAATATATAACACTGTAAATAAAAAACGTCGTAAAAAAACTGACGAGTAAACAAAGTACAAACATGTGCAATTTTTGCATTCGTTTTTTTTTAATTTTTTTTTCTAACTAAAAGTTATGTATTGGATGTTTGCAAAAAGAAAATGATTTTAACTGTACAATACTTTCTTTTAAAACGATAGATCTACCTTTTCAATTCCTAATCGATCTTACGTCATATTAATCATTAAACACATCGTTAAACTAAAAAATAAATAAATCCTTTTTTTCCATTACTGTGCTCTTCGATTCCCATATCAATCCGAACTTCAACAAAAAATTAATCCAACTCGATTCCCGACTCGATTCCTGTATCGATTTCTCTCATTATATTTTTTTGTAGTACTAATGTGGGTTACAAATGATGGCGGCTGTTAATACATGGTGTATTATCATAGCTCTTCGGTTAACACGATATTGATAGTCTATGACTAACTATGGATGATGACGGTAACGGTATAGAGCAGTTGTTAGCACATATAGAATGAAAGAAGAAGAAGAAAAAAACTGTTTATTCACGCGAAAATAAAACATAAAAAACACATACCAACATAACATAAAAAGAAAAATTGTGCACAATATAAAACAATTTGGTATTCAAACTAAAAAAAATAAAAAAAATACAAGTAATAAATACGCGGCACTACCGCGCGATACGGCTGACGCTCAAAACTAAAAATCAATAAATTTTACCTATTTCTTAATTTCAAAAAGGGGTACTCATCCCCTCTAAGCAATCCACTAACAATCAGCTCCACATTAAAAAGTCATCCCGTCGATGTGCCCGCAGCTTAATTTATTCACAGATATACATCTGGTAGTCGAGTGATGTGCCGTAAATAAGGCGCGGTGCACAACGGGGCGCCAGGAGCGAGCCGTGTCCCCTTCTAAAATTAGGAATGTTAGATTCTTTTTGCTGATTAGGGCGAAAGGGATAAACGGAAGTACCTAAATATAGTATTGTAGCGACATCTATCGCAAAACATGCGATCTACAACTGACGTTTCCTACATCACGCTGTCAAAGTTCTTCGCGACGTTAGTAATATAGTCGGACTGCCTCGTTGGTCTAGTGGTCGCAAGCGCGACTGCTGTGCATGAGGTCTTGGGTTCGATTCCCAGGTCGGGCAAAGTGTTATTGGGTTTTTCCATCAGGAATTTCTCAGTAGCAGCCTCGGAGTCTGGATTTGTGCCCGGTTGATGGCAATAGGTTTGCCCCCTGTTACATGGGACTTATAAACATAACTGGCGAAATGTGGGTGTACTAATGGGTACACCTCTGCCTAACCCTTCGGGGATTACAGGCGTGATGTTATGTTAGTAATATACAAAATCTTGAAAACAATGGTCGGGCAGTAGCCCACCAGACAAAACTTGTGTGGTTGAAGAATCCTCCCTTTTCAATGGAGGATGAGATTTTTTTCACCCTGTTTCTCATACCTCTAAAGTCCTCTTTAAAGGTATGAGAAACAAGGTGAAAAAATTCTTACGTGCGTACTTACATCATAACCTTTAGGTATGCTTTGCATTATATGGCACTTCAGTGAACAAATCCAATACCATAATATAGATCTCTCAGTTTAATTTTAATACTAACTATAGCCCGCGGTTTAAATATCCAAAATCATTTATTTTAAATTAAGGGAGAAATTTTTACTTCAATTTTTGGTTGTTGCTATTGACCTCAATTATAGACCATTCGTTGTATTGTTGACATTTCAGGGCGTTGTTAAGTTAATCTTTCAATGTGTGACTTCCATTTTAGAATGGTCACTCCCTTTCTTCCTATGGGCGGACAGCAATGGCACTTAAGTTTTATTTGGAAGACTGATGACACCATATGGTGACTAAAAAAACGTTTTTTTTTTCTCAGTCACACACAGTTACATAAGACATTTATTTTGTCGATTTTTGCGAACGTAAAAATCAGTTGAGTTTTTTTTCGCGATTTTAGAATTGCTTTCTAACAAATTCAAGTAGTTCAAATTGGTAGAAGACGTGGTTGGTAAAAGTGTAAATATCATAACTGAAATCATAAAATCACGCCTGTAATCCCCGAAGGTTTAGGCAGAGGTGTACCCATTAGCACACCCACATTTCGCCAGTTTTGTGTAAGTCGTATGTAATAGGGGGCGAGTCTATTGCCATCAACCTGACCCTTATCCAGACTCCGAAGCTGCTACAGAGAAATACCTGATGGAAAAACCTAATAACACTTTGCCCGACCTAGGAATCGAACCCAAGACTTATCAATAGCTTAAATTGTACCAACTGTTATAATTAAATCAACAACACATTTATCTGACACTACAGTGTTACCAACATCATCAATCATTTAGTTATAACCAAACAGCAGTCCAGTCAACGTATTAAGACGCCACGTACTAAACCCTTTGCCAGCTAATTAAAATTGTTAGATAGATAACTTGGTTGACAAGCAGTTCCTGCTTGAGACAGCTTTGATTTATTTCTATTGGGTGCTTTGAGACAAAATGTTGAAGAAACAAAAAGGTATAAGTACGACGGCTATGTTTTTTCTACACAGGTACATCTATACTATCTACACTAATATTATAAAGAGGAAAAAAATGTGTTTTTATTTGTTTGTTTTGGATAAACTCAAAAACTACTGGACAGATTCTAAAAATTTTTTCACGATTAAAAAGCTACATTATTTGCGAGTAACATAGGATCTATTTCATATTACACTTGACTTCCACGCGGATGATGTCGCGGGCAGAAGCTAGTTATACATAAGGTAAGTACATATATTGCTTTCACGTGTCATGTCGTGTATGATTCTTTATGCAAATAATGTAAACATTGATTTTAAACGAGTACGTAAATGGAGTTCCTTGCAAATTCTTCTCCATACAAAACTACCTTTTGAAAGGGGCAACTAGATTCAATTTTTTTTTGTTTTTTATGACGTTCAAAAGTGCCTTATAATGTCAATAAATGATTTGACTTTGACTTTGTAAAAATATACTTAACGGAAGACGAAAGTTACATGATTAACCCGTCGTTGCGATCGTATTTTTAGTCTGTACCATACCTGAAAACCTTGAGGTTACAAAAATAATGAAGGTCAAGGTTACGACATAATCAATAAAGAGTCAGAAAATTATGAAAATTTTTTTACCGATATTAAGTCCCACTGAGTTCTATGTAAAAAAATGCAGTTGTTTCTTAATCTTGATGTCAATCCTAATGCCTACCATTTGTCTTTTTCCTGGGCATCACATAGCCAAAGATTCCTTGACGAATAGGCGTTTCCCTTTAGCACACAAATATTGATCTAGCTTAAAACGAAGAATAATATTTATTTCGTGTGTTTGTGTTGTCTGACTTTGGCTTAATTCTGAACTTTTCACAAACGATTTCGAGGGCAAAAGATAGTAAATCACATGAGTGCTCTTCAAATCCCTAATTCCGTCATCATCATCTGTCCAGGATTTTCCCAACTACGTTGGGGTCGGTTTCCAGTCTAACCGGGTGCAGTTGAATAACAGTATTTCGACTGCCTAAGTCCGTATAAAACAGAAAAAAAATAAATAAAGAAAGAAATGCATCTAAACAGCTATCATTTAAAGCAGTGAGTGTTTTGAAAATACATTAATATAGTTAAACGTATTTACGAACTCATTCAGGAATTCCGTCAAAGCACAAATATTTGAGTCTTCTTAACAAAATAGAAGACAAAAAGACGAAAGCCTTTGTCAAAAACTATACAGTGTACATTAAATATTATTCGTGTTAATCAACACTGCAGCGCTAATTAGCGAGACAGGGTATCTCCGCTATTTGTCGGTATCTAATTTGAGATGTTGACAAGTATGGCTGACTACTGACGCTTTGGAGTTGAGATAATTTTGTCAGAACATCTCATTTAGCACTATTACGGGTATAAAAACATATTTAAGGATGCCGAAAGTAACACATCTTTCCTATCATTGCGATAATATATATTTTTTTTTGTTCTGGACTATATTTGGGAGTATAGATGGGCAATCCACCGGGTTTAAATCCGGTGCTTTGGTAAACACCCGATAAAAACCCGTAAGCACCCATAAAAACATAGTAAATTAGGCGCCTGATACCTGGGAACTTTCTGATTACGAAAATATGGAAGGTTTAAAGTTCTAACATTCTGTCACGTTTTTTTTGGAAAACCAGTTACATAACATAACATCACGCCTGTAATCCCCGAAGGGTTAGGCAGAGGTGTACCCATTAGTACACCCACATTTCGCCAGTTATGTTTTTTTTTTTTTAGTCCCTTGTAATAGGGGGCGAGCCTATTGCCATCAACCGGGCACAAATCCAGACTCCGAGGCTGCTACTGAGAAATTCCTGATGGAAAAACCCAGTAACACTTTGCCCGACCTGGGAATCGAACCCAAGACCTCATGCACAGCAGTCGCGCTTGCGACCACTAGACCAACGAGGCAGTCATTTAACACCAGCATTAACATTTAAAACCAGTTTTAAATGTTAAAATGTTAAGACTAAACTTTAATGTTTAAATACCCAACCCCCGAACCGAATACAGATTACATGCAGAAGTACAATATTTAGCATAGCTGTGTGAGGTTGTGTTTGTACATGTGTTAAATAACGAACTACCATCAACAACATTTTTTTTTTTACACCAAAAATAAAAGTCGTTACCCTACAATAATTTTTGCTCAAAATTAAAGTTTGTTTGATGGTCGGTAACTGTACGTGTAGTTAAAGGTTATGTGTCTTTTTCTGAAAATAAAATATCTTATTTTCAGAAACTGTTTTTTTATAATTCGATTCATAAATAACCTTTTCTGCATACATAAATAATATTATGTTAAAGCTTTAGCTTTTTATAATTTATTTTGAAACATTCTTTGAAATTTTTTATTCGTTTACAAATATTTTCTTTTGCCAAACCATTTTATTTAAGTACATAAAATCGTGAGTACCTACGATAAATCTTTTGGACATCTATTGTACTGAAAATAACACCAACGAATTTGATACCAATAATAAAAATCTTTTCAGTACAATGCTCTAAAACATTAATACTTTAATTTAGAAAATTAAGTTTTTTGGACTGACTGCCTCGTTGGTCTAGTGGTCACAAGCGCGACTGCTGTGCATGAGGTCTTGGGTTCGATTCCCAGGTCGGGCAATGTGTTATTGGGTTTTTCCATTAGGAATTTCTCAGTAGCAGCCTCGGAGTCTGGATTTGTGCCCAGTTGATGGCAATAGGCTCGCCCCCTGTTACATGGGACTAAAAACATAACTGGCGAAATGTGGGGATACTAATGGGTACACCTCTGCCTAACCCTTCGGGGATTACAGGCGTGACATGATGTTATGTTTTTTTGTAAAAAAAATTTAGTCATTGAAATGAGTAACTTTTTTTTAAACTTAACAACTACTTAACTTAAATTTAATTAAGTTATAAGTATAAGTAGTTACTCACATCGTACCATAACTTTATTATTTTGACTATAACTTAAACCCTAACTCGACAATATGGATAAGCTGTTCTTTTCTTCTTAGTATTTGTCTAAAGTGACCAGTTCAATGACCCCTTATCTAGCCCTTATCTATAAATAAAAACTATGCTTGTATATTATGTATTCTTGGTATTTCAAAATACGGAAGATAAAATCAACACTAGATATTATTAGTAGATAAAAAATTATATGATTCCTAGTATCAGTACACACACGTGTACTACCGGTGTTTTTATGTCCAACGCCTAATTAACACCACATGGGAACAAACACGACAAAGGAGGGAACATCATTCATATTTCTCTATCTATTTGCGTGATTAGTTCTCAGAAACTATCCATTGATGCATCTATTTTAATAACCTCCACTACTGCTTTTAATTCAAGCTTCATTTGGTTAGTAACAGTGTCATAAAACATAGTTATAGCTCAATTAATTTAATAATTACGATCTATTGCTACCATCTTTTTTATTTTATCTTCGCTATGACCTGGCTTACAAAGGTTAAAAAGGATCGCAAAGCAATTTGTCATACCTAAAATTAAAAAGAATCTCAACTTTAAAATCGCAAAACATTAATTACCAGTCGTTTCTCAAAATGAAGAAAAACGTATTCCAGCTTATTCAAGAATACACTTTAATAAAACGTACAAATTACATACAATAAAAAAGAATGGAGTGCACGCTTAAAATTTTAGACCAATTTATAAAACCGACCAGCCCGTGTCCGGTCTAAAAGGAATTTTATTATGTGTCATTACTCCATATTTTCACATTAAAAAACAGGGGTCCGAGAAGAGAGCCCTGCGGGACACCAGACCGTACGGTGGGACTTTTTACATATACGCACGTAAATAGCCTCGTTATAGCCCAGCTGTGAATGGAATTGGTATCGTGTTGCGCCCGTAATGAATTTGTTACTGAGGTTTTTTTGTATGTCCTTTTTTGTTTATGCTTATGTTATCGAAAGGTTAAGCGATAATCAGACGTTTAGTTAACTGTGTTTGGGCGTTTGTAATTGGTGTTGTATATGGGTGTTATGGTATATTTTTTGATTGTAATAGAGGTATGGAAAATAGAATTTCTTACCTCAATGAATGTTTCTGTATTATTTTAATTTATAAATTGGAAAATGTGGAAAATATGAATAAGATTTATGAAACTAAAGAATGTGGTGATTATTGTATGTAGTAGTGAGTGCATTGATTTATAACAAATAATAAATGTACAATATTTTACTTTGCATCCAAGTAATTGCTCAGTAGATACCATAAAAAATACATCATGAAATGAGTCACGCTTTGTCTTGAATGACTGACTGACGGATCAACGCACAGCCTAAACCGCTGATCGTAGAGACCTGAAACTTGGAGGGCGTGTCCTTTGTATGACGTAAGCATCCGATAAGAAAGGATTTACCAAAATTAAAAAAATATATATTCACTTCAAATAGTACAAAAACACATCATTTAATCACTATGCAAATCCCTAAGCATCCCTAAGTGTATGAAACAGGGATCCAAAGTTTGTATGGAGAAATCAACTTTGACGCGGACGAAGTCGCTGGCAGAAGCTAGAAAACTGGAGAATGAGTAAGCGCCTACGATAACATCAAAAACATCCACCCACGTCTTCATAACTTCATAGCAAAACACCTCCACATAGCCAATGCGTCTACACTATCAAGATTTTTCCATCTCGTCGGCAGCCAAAAAAGCTCACGTTTGACAATCTCCCAGGGCAACACGTCCAACGTAATATAATATGAGGTACAAGTATAATAATATCGTCCCTCACTTCAGTCTAATCTTGAATCAAATGAATTTTATAAACGAGCTTTACGTGAAATAATTTGAAATTGTCGTCATATTTTTGATGTTATACAATCAAAGGGTAAAATTTTACGCTGTGGATATTAAGTGAGTTACATTTTGGAGAATATTTTTTGGGATATTTAATAAAGTTTACCTATTTTAGTATAATAATTAATAAAATTAAAACCAGACTATTATTCTCCTACCCCACCATGTTGTACTGTCCCACTAAAACCATGTCAGAGGCCCTTGAGGCGGTTTAAAAACTCTGTCACTAGGGGGTGGGGTCGTAAGACCTTACTGCCCACACGATAAAGAAAGAAGAATTGTCCTACTGCAGAGCTAAGGCCTCTTGTCATACAGAGGCACAAACATTAATCACCATACTTGTTTGCAAGGCGGATTGACGATTTCATGCTTATACATTATTATATTAAGTCCAGGTTTCCTCAGGATGTTTTCCTTCACCGATGTCATCGACGTCCAAGAAAACACAGAAAGTACATTTGAATTAAAAATGTCAAATATGCAGGTATTTGGCCAGTATCAAACTCGCAACCTTATGCATGAGAGGCGGACGCCTTAACCACTGGGCCATTTTTTTTCTCATTAAAAAAAAAATTCTCTAGTTAATATGAGGCATGTTAAAACGTTGACGCAGAGATACAACACATGATCTTTAACTTCGTTTCTGACACAATTCACAACTGTATAGTTAACTTTCTTATTGTTTTTATAATAATATTTGTCAGCACGAACAATTATTTGTTACTTCAAGTAAAAGTTCCAACCTCAACTTCATATTTCGTATTTGTCTCACACATTTCACCGTCACAGTAACCACTGGCAAATTAACTTACTATTTCATTTATATGTTTAACTCTATCCACGCAAAATTCGTCCTTATCAGTCGTATTTAATTCATCATAAGGGAAAGCTTTCACTCCGAGTCTCTAGGGGCCAGTTTTGTGTGTGTGGTCTGCTATAGTTTGGTCGGATAGGAAGTCTTGTTCAAATAATTTCGTAAGAACTTTGCCGAGGGTTTTCCTGGCCCTCAGGGCGCAAACTTATCGAGAGCCGCGATGAAAACAGATTCCAAGGGAATGATGTGGCGTTGGGCAAAAACTTTGGAGTTTCGATTTTAATTTTATTTCTAATCTTTAGAATAACTTTCTCTGATTTTAAGATTTTCGTGATCTGTTTTGGATTTGATTTTGAAATGGTTTTCTTTTGGGATTCAAGTTACGTTGTTTTGAAAAATATCGTGATAGAAATTTTAAAAATAAATCTAAGTTAAGTAATTGTTAGGGTTCCATGCCTAGAGGGTGCTAACGGGACCCTATTCCCCTCTGCTGTCCGTCCACCTGTCTGTCAGCGAGCGTTATCTCATAAACCGTAATGGGTTGAGAGTCGAAATTTTCACGGAGTGTGAATTTCTATTGCTGCTACAAAAATACTATTTCTCAACATACAGCTGAACGGATACGCGAAAAGGATTTTCCAAAATTCACCCCCTAAGGGAATGAAACGGGAGTCCGACGCGGACGAAGTCGCGGGCAAAAGCTAGTAATATCAAAAAGATATAAAAGAAGTTTGTTTGTATGTAGTGTTAAATATTGTGCGGTGCTACAGAACTGTTCAAGTAAGGGTGAAGTCAAACGACCGTAATTTTGTGAGTCGTGAGTTGCAGAATTTCGGTCGCAGAAATTCTGCCTGGCAGAAATTCTGTTGGGATGCCACATGAGCGCATTTTATTCAGTTACTATCCAACGCTAAGATCTGATGAATTTGTTTCGAATAAATGCATTTGAGTCGGCAGGCAACTCATTTTGCGTCGCCGTGTGAATCAAGTAGAACTTTTATTTGAAACCGAATGCAGCACTCACGACTCACAAAATTATGCTCGTTTGGCCTCACCCTAAGAGTCTGACTCGTACTTAGTCGGTTTTTTTCTGTGGTTCTCTATAGATAGCCAGAAATATAATTCATATAACATTTTTATCACATAATATCGCTGCCCCATCTACAACTGTGGTCGATAAATCTCTTCTTTGTCGCATCCCGGGTATTGGACAAGGTGACACGGTCGCCCCGCGGGATGAATACCAAATGTCGCGCCGGACCCGGTTCACTTGCTGATGACAGTTGGCGAGTTAGAATTTTTTTTAACAGTAAGAATTAAGGATTTTTTTAAAGGATTTTTTTTTAGCTGTTATGTCTTGAAAAGTAAAGTTAAATCGAAGACACTGAATTGCTTCAGTGTTATAAGCAAGATTACCGCGGGTTTGTTGGTGAAACAAAAGACAAAATACTACTATGCTAAGTAACGAGTTACCTTTTGAAAGGGGCAACTAGATTCAATACTTTTTTTTTTTGTGTATGACGTTCAAAAGTGCCATATTGGTGTAATTGAAATAAATGATTTGACTTTGACTATGCAGTTGAGGAATTTAAGGAAATTAATATCAATTACCAGCCCACATTTTCATCCGCGTCAAAGTTGATATATTAATTAAACCGTACATTTTCATGGGATAAAAAATGTCATGAAAAATAAAAGATATTTCATTCACAATATGAAAAAAAATCTAAATCACCCACGTGGATGTCAAGAATATTATCATGAGCTAGCTTTTTATCAATGAATGTTTTTTTTGTAATACGTATCTCTTACAAACAAAAAAAAAACAATCTTACTTTTCTCTTTAAAATATACTAGTACTAGCTTCTGCCCGCGACTTCGTCCGCGTCAAAGTTGATATTTATTATTCCATCGTACATTTTCCGGAATAAAAAGTAGCTTATAATCTATAGATGACTATCTATAGACTATAATCTATAGATGTGCCAAATTTTATCTAGATCCGTTCCGTAGTTTACTCACAAACTTTCGCATTTATAATATTAGTAGGATAGATGACTCATTAAATCACACAGTACCCCATTAAACCTGTCATGAACGATCCACACCACAGCCAAGCATTGTCCTTTCACCAGACACGAATTCATTACCCCTCTCGCTCCAGAACCAGGCCATCCTTTTAGAGTAAGCCCAGAAACCGTAGCTTAATTTGAATAACTCTTAAAACAGACGAAGATTTAGCCGATATTATTGTTGTTCAGGAAAATGCAAATGAATGCATTGGAAGTGTCGTGAGAATAGGATCGGTAAAGCCGTTCCCACGCAGCGTTTCGGTTAACCTCTCTCTAACCCTGCGATGGTGCGAAATCGATGGCCTATTTGACCCCGGTGGACAATTTGGTAGCGTTGATGGGTTAGAAGTTTAAATAATTTTTCTCCGATGGTTTTTTTATGGTGATGCGGAAGAAGGGGTCGTGACTGTCAGTTTGTGGAAATGTGGAATGGAAATGTGAGGAGTAGTCAATTTCCCGTTTTCAATCCTTATGTGAAAGTAACTCTGGTTGTCCGTATGTTTGTTTGTTACCTCATGATGCTAAAACTGCTAAGTCGATTGTGACGCTTGGCCAAGAAGTAGCTTGGAATATATCTAGATAATGATATAAGGAATTTTTTAATTCGCAAGTTTGTCTGCGCCCGACAGTTACGCAAACGAAATATTCATTTTTTAAATAATAATGAAGTTTCTTGCCCATTCTTTACCATACAAAACTGCCTTTTAGAAGGGGCGACTAGATTTAATAATTTTTCTACTTGTAAATGACGTTCAAAAGTACTTTTTAATGTTCTAATTGAAATAAATGACTTGTGTTTGACTTAGGCGCAGTTAAAAGCTAGTTAATTAAAATGTTCCCACACAATCAGGCATTTCACTAAGTAATTCATACACGTTTTTAATTTCCAAACACAACTTTTTAGCCGAAATAACAAAAACTACATTCTCATTATACGTTTCAAAGGATAAAAGGCCTATGATACGGAGCTAAAAGGCGTTCTACCCGATTGTACTTTTGTACTGTTAAAAAAATACAAGTTTTTCCACTGCTTTTAATCTGCATGCCTTCACAACGTAGCTCCTTTCAGCTCG
The DNA here is from genome assembly GCA_949774945.1 of Hoplodrina ambigua. NCBI lineage: Eukaryota > Metazoa > Arthropoda > Insecta > Lepidoptera > Noctuidae > Hoplodrina > Hoplodrina ambigua. The sequence continues at coordinate 1,833,374 of OX458969.1, read as the reverse complement.
GGGCCATTTTAATCTATTTTCCTGTACACACAAACAGACAAACAAGAAAATCTCCCACTGTTACTCCAAAGTCGTTTAAAGGGAAATTATTGAATTTTCCTTTTTTCTCCACTGTTACTTCAATTTCAACTTTTGAACACTTTTCCACGGAATTTTGTTTTTGATAAATGGGTTCCCTATTCCGTGAAGTTAGAAATAATTGTTTTCACCAAACTGTGAAAGTGAAATATAAAGTAAATTAACTTGCTGTCACACTGTAAATTGTGAAATAAACAGAGGCAACAGAGGCCTCTGTTTATTTGGTTAGCAAAAATACTTTATAATAATAATAGCCTATTATAAGGTCACTGCAAGGTAAAGACCTCTTCTTGCACAAAGAAGACACGAGCATTGATCACCACGCTTGCTTAAGATGGACAAACGATTACAGACTTAATTATTTGACTTAAATTAAGTTCAGGTTTCCTCACGATGTTTTCTTTAACCGATGTCAGTCATGTCCAACATAAACTAAGTAGGTTCATATAATTGCCTCGTTGGTGTAGTGACCGCAAAGCGCGACTGCTGGGCATGAGGTCTTGGGTTTGCTTCCCAAGTCGGGCAAAGTGTTATTGGGTTTTTCCATTAGGAATTTCTCAGTAGCAGTCTCGGAGCCTGGATTTATGCCTGCTTGATGGCAATAGGTTCAACCTCTATTACATGGAACTTAAACATAACTGGCGAAATGTGGGTATACTAATAGGTACACCTCTGCCTAAACCTTCAGTGATTACAGGCGTCATGTTATGTTATGTGAATAGGAAAAATCACATTAGTAATAGCGAAAGCCTCTATGTATGGTGGGTACCATCCTTTACACGCCATTACCATAAAACCAAGCTCAAACCATTGGCTTCAAGACCGACCATAAACCACAAATCAATGCAAAATTACAGCCTAACCAAAGCCAATAAATCTAATATTCTGAATCTAAACAATCCTAATAACGTAATGTTAACGTGGAACATTTTATCGATCGTTATCGACAACACAAATTCCTTTAAGCTGTATTGTATTATCTGTGCGAGGGACACGGCCGTGTTGTCCGCAAAAGCGATGCCTCAGGCCAACACGCCGGACATGGGCCAGATCCTAAACAGAAACCTGACGCCGTATTCTGGAATATTGATGGGAGAATTGTGTACTGTTTGAAAATGTTTAAAAAAAAATAACATAACATCATAACATTACATCACGCCTGCAATCCCCGAAGGGTTGGCAGAGGTGAACCCATTAGTACACCCACATTTCGCCAGTTATGTTTTTTTTTTAGTCCCATGTAAAAGGGGGCGAGCCTATTGCCATCACCGGGCACAAATCCAGACTCCGAGGCTGCTACTGAGAAATTCCTGATGGAAAAACCCAATAACACTTTGCCCGACCTGGGAATCGAACCCAAGACCTTATGCACAGCAGTAGCGCTTGCGACCACTAGACCAACGAGGCACTTTAAAAAAAAATAGTTGTGTTAATTAACACACGGCACCGACGACCGGCGACCGCGCGGTCAGGCGGTGTACGTGTGTTAGGCATCAACGAATTTCTCAGAGGCCAATGCAACATGAGATCCGCTTCACCGCTAACCGCGGCGTGCGGAGTGTAAAACGTTTCGCCAACAGTCGGTTGGCCCATGAACTATTGGTCAACAGAATCTTTCAACCACGAACTTTTCACCCAAAGCACTTTTCACCCACGAACGTTTCGCCAACATGATTTTTCGCCAGTGAATGTTTCACCAACAGAACGTTTCGCCCATTCACTTTTCATCCAAAGCACGTTTGGCCCATGCACTGTTCTCCAACAGAACGGTACGTCAGTGATTGTATAACCAACAAATTTTTTTTGTTGCCCCCATGAACTTGTTTGAAAAGTTATATTTCAACATTTCATTCCTTCCCGAATACCTACAATATCCATTGACTTGTTTAATAATGCTGCTTAGTTTATGTTTAGTTATATTATTATTGTTGTTGTTAGGTACCTACTTAATATAATCTATTAATTACATTTTTTTTTTTATATTGGTACTAAAGATATTGTAAGGGCTGTTCTATTTAAAGTCTCAATAATATCACCAAGGGAAAAACGCCACTAAGCATTTTACTAAATAAAATAATATTAATAAAAAAAAGTATTACGGAAAATAATCAAGAAAATAATTCTAATATCAATCGATTATATTAAGTACGTAACAACAGCAATAATATAAGTAAGCATAAACTAATTCAATGGATATTGTAGGTATTCGGGAAGAAATGCAAATGTTGAAATATAACCTTTGGAACAAGTTCATGGGGGCAACAAAAAAAATTTGTTGGTTATACAATCACTGACGTACCGTTCTGTTGGAGAACAGTGCATGGGCCAAACGTGCTTTGGATGAAAAGTGAATGGGCGAAACGTTCTGTTGGTGAAACATTCACTGGCGAAAAATCATGTTGGCGAAACGTTCGTGGGTGAAAAGTGCTTTGGGTGAAAAGTTCGTGGTTGAAAGATTCTGTTGACCAATAGTTCATGGGCCAACCGACTGTTGGCGAAACGTTTCACACTCCGGCGTGCGCGGTGCCGCGTTCAATCGCCTAAAAGCATTTAATTCGCGGTAAAATTCAAAGTCAAAGCGTTTGTTTCAATTAGACCATTTACAGGCACTTTTGAATTGTCAAGGAGTCGTTAAAAAACGGAGGTAGGCCTCTTTGGAGAAGAGAGCAATTAACTCTACGAACACTCTTTACAATTAGGTTTTAATCCGGGTTACAACAATTTTGTTGATTCTAATGTGAAAATAAAGTAGCCTAAAGTCGAATTATTGTCTACTGGAGAATTGATCACCACGTACATATGAATTGAAAAAGTCACATTGTTACTTGCTTATCAAACCTGCAGCCTCACATTAGAGACCTTTACCACTGGGATACCACGACGAATCACACGATCTCGAGATTCAGTGTTTAATCAATGAGTGGTAGGGTAAAAGCCGGATAGTTGCCTCAGTTGGATAGTTGCCCCAGTTTCGAATACACTATGTTAGCGGCTTTAGTGGCATTACTGCTTTACTATAATTAAAAGTACCCCTCCTGGAGACCTCTGTGCCATATGAACCGTCAGTTTATATGCACACATTTTGTCCACACGAGCGAAAATCTTCCGCGGTGAAATTTCGACAGGCGTTGAAATAATTTTGGCAAGTAATTTCTATTGAATATTTTTATTACTGATTGAGGTTTCTGTCTACTTGTTGTTTCTTTGCATGCATTAGACTTTAGATAACACAGTTAATAACGTTTTATTGCTGAATAGTTTTTATTTATTTTGCAAATAAAAAGGGCAAGTATCCGTATCAAAAAGTATAGTCGCCCAAGTTTTTTTGCGGATAGTTGCTCTATGGGCAACTCCCACAACTTTGATGAGCAAAGACAGGTTTTGTCTTCTTTTGTTGTTTTTTTCTAACTCGTACTAGCATGTGACTATAACTTAGCTCTAATGAACATAACATAACATCACGCCTGTAATCCCCGAAGGGTTAGGTAGAGGCGTACCCATAAATACACCTACATTTCGCCAGTTATGTTTAAGTCCCATGTAATAGGGGGCGAGCCTATTGCCATCAACTGGGCACAAATCCAGACTCCGAGGCTGCTACTGGGAAATTCCTGATAGAAAAACCCAATAACACTTTGCCCGACCTGGGAATCGAACCCAAGACCTCATGCTCAGCAGTCGTACTTTGCGACCACTAGACCAACGAAACAGTCCTCTAGCTCTAATGAAATATATATTTAACTGTTTTATGCATTAATTCTAGGTAAACAAAATGCCTCGCAAGTGTCAGCGTAAATCAGGCGTGGTACCGCGCCACATAAGCTGGACAGATGATAGTTTAGAGTTGGATATTTTTCTACCTTTGAAATGAATAATGATATAATATTAAATTAATATCTTATTTAACTTAGGAGGCTTTTTTATTTTGTTTTGTAGTTTTAAAACATGAATTCATTAATATTTTATAATACTGAATAAAAAAATGCAGTAAATAATAAATATTGATTACCTTAATAATTGCTATATATTTGTTTTTATTTAAAAAAAACCTTGTGAGGCGACTATCCCTGCGCGAGGCAAGTATCCTCCGAAACAATTTTAACTTTAGGCAACTATCCGCTAGAGTAGGCAACTATCCCTTTTTTAATAGGTCAAATAAAACAGGATTTACTCAAAACCATTAATAATTATGTTCACAAAAGTAGGCTTTTATAATAGATTAAGAATCGATATTTAGATATACAAAATCCATTATTCATATTAAGTGCACATTTTCGTATAATAGAGCATTTTTTAAAAGTAGGGCAACTATCCGGCTTTTACCCTATTTAGGTTGTCTAATATAGATCTATAGACTTGATATGCCTAATTAAAGTAACTAAACTCCTAATAACTGCCTCGTTGGTGTAGTGGTCGCTAGCGCGACTGCTGTGCATGAGGTCTTGGGTTCGATTCCCAGGTCGGGCAAAGTGTTATTGGGTTTTTCCATCAGGAATTTCTCAGTAACAGCCTCGGAGTCTGGATTTGTGCCCGGTTGATGGCAATAGGCTCGCCCCCTATTACATGAGACTTAAACATAACTGGCGAAATGTGGGTGTACTAATGGGTACACCTCTGCCTAACCCTTCGGGGATTACAGGCGTGATGTTATGTTTATGTTATGCAGTAACCAAACACTTAATAAATAAAAGCTCGGCACTTAACTCCAACCAGAATAAGCCTTTAGCTCCACGAGCACCATTGTGGGTTTTGACGAGCAATAACTATGTAGTGCGCGGACATTTCGGCACAATGGAGAGCAATCCCCATCATTTGATAGTCACTCCTTATACAATACAAGCCTTTGATCTACGGCTTTTGAAATAAATGCTGTAACACGTTAGATTTAGAGTCTTTTTTTATTTCAATGGTGAAGGTTTCTCTCGTTTTTTTAATAAGTTGGGGTATGAGACCAACCCTGAAATCATGAAAAAAAACAGCTGTTCCCTACAAAAATGCTAAATATTTTGTTTTTCATGATTTCAGGGTTGGTCCAATAGTAAAAGTTGTTCGTAATGATGAGTACAATGACCCCTTTTTAGGTTTCGGCAAAATTTTCAAAGACCCTGTATAGAAGCCATAGTAAAACACACTCTGTCAAAATATCACGTGTCCATCTATTACTTTTCAAAAGATACAGACAAACCTGCGAAGGACGGACGGATGGATGGACAGACAGCGGAGTCTTAGTAATAGGGTTCAGTTTTGTACACTTTGGGAACGGAACTCTAAAAAGGAGAATACACACCCCTCTTTGTAAACAAGTAACAAACAACTTAGTACACTTATTATCCAACACAAACACGTTTGCTTAGCACGTCGCATGCTAAACACGCCAACTATAGCAGGCATCCATATTGGAAATAATTTATAATGATTTATAACACAAGGGGTCGTAAACTTTCTTACTGAAATAGTTCTTGGGGGAACAGAAGTGTTTCTCTTATGGTTATTTAAGAAGGTCAGTTATTTGTTGAGCATGAGGTTTGATTCCTAGGTCGGGTAAAGTGTTATTGGGTTATTCTATCAGATATTTTTTCTAGCAGTAGTCTGGACTTGTACCCGAATGATGGCAATAGGCTTGCCTTTAACTTTTCATTGATTTGTTCTGGTATGAGAACCGTTTGTTTACAATTATGAATTTAGCTAAAAGCTTATAGTTATTTTGATATTACAGACAGACATTTCAGTTTTATATACATATTTGTTGGACCAATAGATAATCATCATAGCAATTCATTTTTTTAGTACAGTACATTTTATTTAAGTAAGAAAGCTAATTTTTTCATAAAATATTTCTTATCCTACGAAAGTGGGTTAGAAAAAACACACAAGAATAAGTATCGTACATTACTCGAAAAACCGTCTTACCTATTCAAAACAAACCTTTTTCAGAAAATTCTTAGAATAAATCCAAAGCTCCGTCTCGAAAATCAACCTTATCGGTTCCAAATATTCCACATCAAAATACAGCATAAAGCGCTACAACATTTACAGCGCAATCAAATAAAATAAAGACGTGAAGAGGAAGCTTGCTTTCATTGGGGATTATGCAGCATCAAGCGCTTAAGTCACATTGTGGCTTGGCCGAGCAACAATGGGGATGTTGTTTATTTACCACTTCGCAGTGTTTGTTTTATTAAAATATGTTTTAGGGTGACTGAAATACGATTGAAATACCTTTGATACCGACTTATATGGGGTAATATTTTCTACATGTTTACCATAAATTATTATAAACGAAACTTGTGACTTCATGGAAGCTTTCAAAGATTATCTTTTACAAACATAAAAAATAACTTGAGCTCTCTAAAATATTACTAAATAGTATGTATTTTTCATTGTTTATGATAAAGATGAAAAATACATACATAACATAACATCACGCCTGTAACATCCGAAGGGTTAGGCAGAGATGTAGCAGCGTAGTGTTAGTTCACCCACATTTCGCCAGTTATGTTTTTAAGTCAAACACAACAGTACTATCGTCTTACACAAAGATTGCTTACAATATTCCATTTTCCATACATTAACAATTATCAGTAGTCCATACGAGCATTATTTTAGATGTAGAATTATTTACAAACTAGTCTAAAAATCCAATTTTGAATGCATTGTTTTAAAAGTAAACAAACCAAAACAGTTTCGAACAAGCCAATCTAATTAGCTGATATTATTTTAATATCAATCACACAACTTAATTAAAACAAATGAAACTCATAACCATTATCAAGTACAAAAGGCCCCACAATTCACCCCCGTCACTCAACCCAAATATTTTAATCAGAAAACAAATGTAGCTTCCAATCAAGTAGTCATCTATAGCAAGTTAAAAGAATTTGATTACTCACGGAGTCAATTACGTGAGTCTGATGGGGTTTAGGACCTTATCAGTTACTGTATCTCATGTTATCTTAGAGGGGATCTAATACAACTCATTTTGGAGGGTTTAAAAAGTCATGTAAGATATGACATGGAAGTATTTTCGAGTTTGAAGGGGGTGATTTTTTTTTTGCATGATTTTTATGATATTTTGTAATTTGCATTTTTGAATAATAATATCTGATTAGACTATGTTAAATGTATTTTTTATGATAATAAGAATTATGAATAAATAATAATGACCTTATTGGTGAGGTCTTTTAGAATGGTCAGGTGCGCAGTACTCGTAACCGGCGTGCTTATATGACGAGATGTATGAACGTAGATGAGGCGAAAGGAGTATGTAAGGATCATAGCAGGTGGCGTTCTGTAGTTTCTGCCTACCCCCATGAGAAAAAGGCGTTAGTTTATGTATGTATGTATTAGAAAAGGATTAAATAAAAATAACTGGAATAAGAGTAAGCATAGACAAATGAAATTTTAAAATTTCCTCAAAAGCTAGATTTTGCTTAATTTTTTTATTTCAATCAACTTCAATTTAAATAAAATATCTTATTCTTCAATCTTCCAATCAACGCCAAAATGTTCACCTGTTTATCGAAGTAGTTTTCTGTTTTGAGCATTTCGATAAAAATTCACTTATTTTTGATAGATTACTTACAAACATTATTTGATTATCTAATTTGGTATCAAATTTTATATAATCATTATAAGATTTGTGGGTTCAATAAGTATATGAAATACCGTTAATTTGATCATATGTAGAACCAAATAATTACATAAACATAACATCACGCCTGTAATCCCCGAAGGGTTACGCAGAGATGTACCCATTAGTACAGCCACATTCCGCCAGTTATGTTTTTAAGTCCTATGTAATAGGGGGTGAGCCTATTACGATCAACCGGGCACGAATCCAGATCCCGAATACTACTGAGATATTCCTGATGGAAAAACTCAATAACACTTTGCCTGATTCTATCGAATCCAAGACCTTATGCTTAGCAGTCGCGCTTTGCGACTATTAGACCAATGTAGCAGTCACCAAATAAATCCATGAATACTTTTCTTTCAGCCTGCTTTTCTCTTCATACATCTAATCGAAAGGTCACTGACTCACTGATCACGAAGTATCGAAAACCGCTTGACGTAAACAGATTTGGTAAGGAGGGAGTTTATAGTTACTAAACGCCCGCCATGAAAGGATTTTCCAAAATTCACCCCTTAAGGGGATAAAACAAATTGCCCAAAGTTTGTAGTGTTGTGGGATTGGTGCTATGTATGCTATGCTATGCATATGCTATGCTATGTACATGTAGAATCAACAGGAATAAAGGAACCAGGATTTTGTTAAAACCTAATTTAAAAGAGTGCCGTGGAGTTTCTTGCTCGTTTTTCTCCATATAGGCCTACCTCCGTTTTGGAACGAGCAACTAGCTTAAATTTTCGGACTAACTAACCGACTCCATGACAATTCAAGGGTGCCTGTAAACGGTCTAATTGAAATAAATGTTTTTGACTTTGACTTTGTATGGAGAAAAAAACTTTGACGCGGACGAAGTTGCGGGCACAAGCTAGTCATACATAAATCTAAATTCATTTATCTAAACGTACGCGAATAAATTAATCATACGGAACCATATTAAAATAAAATGTCAAGCCACCCCGTCTCGGAACATCAAGATGTCACACGACAATGACTTTCATCATTTTGATATCATTTATCTTCACCCTGTTTAGCTGTGGGGTGGGCAGATTACGTTACAATTAATGGAGTACCGGCTTTAAATGTTTATATTAAAAATTGAGGTGGTGGATTCGTAACAGGGTACGGGTAAGTACTATGTAAACTTTTCTATTTCGTACTGCACTTTCTGCGCGTTCTGTAGTTTATGCCTACCCCCATGTGAAAAGGCGTGAGTTTATGTATGTGTCATTAAAAAAAATAAGGACTTGAAAGTTTATAAGAAATGTCGTACGGCGTAAACTCTAACATTTTTTTTTATTTATACATACATAACATCACGCCTGTAATCCCCGAAGGGTTAGGCAGAGGTGTACCCATTAGTACACCCACATTTCGCCAGTTATGTTTTTAGTCCCATGTAATAGGGGGCGAGCCTATTGCCATCAACCGGGCACAAATCCAGACTCCGAGGCTGCTACTGAGGAATTCCTGATGGAAAAACCCAATAACACTTTGCCCGACCTGGGAATCAAACCCAAGACCTCATGCACAGCAGTCGCGCTTGCGACCACTAGACCAACGAGGCAGTCAAGGCGGTTTTTTTATTTATACAGATTAGAAGCCACATTTAAAGTAAACCGATTATGGTAATAGTCTCTATCGTAATCGTTTAACTCTAAAAGAATAATACCAACTGGCCTGAATTCAGATCCCAAGTTTGAAGACAATATTGAATGAAAATCAAAGTACACTCAAGAGAAACGATTACTATTATATCTGATTCGTTCAGATAACATCGAGAAGCGAAAAGTTTTCCAATAAGGATCGTCCGAACTATCCGTACCGAATCGTACGGAATCGTACGGAGGACCCAAGTTCACTGGCATCTACTTCAAATGTTACTATTGAATTTTGCTTTGAAGAAAATATTTTTTACCAATGTTTTAGTAGTCGATTTTTTTTATATTTCTCGTATTTTTTTTTTTAAGCTATCATTGTGTTTTGTTTTTTGTTTGTTTGTATATGTAGCATAAAACTAATTCGCTTCTTGCCATCTGTACGCTTAGATCTTTTAAACAATGCAATGGATTTTAAATTATTTCCTTCTTCAAAAAAACAAAAAAATACTACCTATACAGGTCAGGTCAGGTGCGGAGTACTCGTAACCGGCGTGCTTGTATGACGAGATGTATGAACGTAGATGAGGCGAAAGGAGTATGTAAGGATAGTAGCAGGTGGCGATCTGTAGTTTCTGCCTACTCCCATGGGAAAAAGGCGTGAGTTTATGTATATATTATGTATGTATGCAATGGATTTTAATGCGGTTTTCATCAATAGATAGAGTAATTCAAGAAGAAGGTTTAAACGTATGGTAGTATCATCATTCCACCCATATCAAGGTTGGTAAATTCTGTCGCTAATTAAATAATAATTCTCACTAGATTGAAAAAAAAAATCTAAAAAATTCCTCTGTAAAAATTCCTGCTTTTTCTCATGACTGTCAAGTTGAGTAGGTACACCAATAATTCAATGTTTTTTAGAGTAAGGTTTTAATCACTCAAAAATAAATTTAGTCACAATCTCATCTCAGTGACAATCAATGTTAAAAATCAGAGATATTTATGACCGGTTGAGACCTTAATTAGATTGCGGTCATTCCTAAGAGTTGATACAAAGGTTGTTTTATTAAACTGATTGTGCATAATTTGTAAAAAATATATTTGAAAAGTTTGTAAATTTATGCAAATGAGTTTTAAAATGTTTGTAATATCAAGTCATAAATACTCTGAGACTAGATAGCGACTCAAAGTACAAAAGTTTAACTCAAACATAAAACTAAAATGAATAAAATTTGCATAAAAATATCTACGCAAACCACTTTTTGCTTACACTCACAAAAAGTTCTATAAACTATAATTACAAGTTTTTATTCAAACCCCTTTTTAAAAATAAAAACTTAACCCTACATCGCTGCAATTTTTAATTTTACGACAACAAAAATCATTAATTTTAATATTACAACGAAAAGTTTCTTAAAATTATCCTTTGCTGTGAATAACTTAATTTTGCGAACAATATTTTCTATTGCGCTTCTAAAGATTTAGGGGTCGGCAGTACAATAGGGGGTTCGACAAAGGTTTTATCGCAGCCAGCGAGGTGCCTTAATAACGTTTTCTTAAGGTGTAAATAAGAGCTTACAAAGGAAAATTTTGAAAGGCTACCGGATTTTAATTAAGCGTAATCATTTCGTTTTAATCAATTATGATCATTAACTAAATTGTTTTGTTGCCTACTAATTTGAACTTGTTTTGATTTATGAATATTGCGTAAAGACTAACTTAGGTAGATGTAGTAACAAGAAGATAATATTCTAAACTGTTATGTTTATTTTATAATTGAAGCGACAAAAATATCCTGGTCTTTCCTGCATTATGTCAACACTTCATAATAATAATTTTATTTTAACCAGGACTACTACTGGCTCACTCAAACCATGTCAAAGGTCCTTGAGGCGGTTTAGAAACTCTGACACTAGGGTGTGTAGGGTCGTAAGAAAGGTCGTGGGCAGTAAGGACTGCCCACACGATAAGAAGAAGAAGATTATATTTTTAAGTATCTTGACTTGACTTTTAATATTGTCGACATGTGGGATGTGAGTACAGCAATCATTGTGCCGATAATCGTGACGGCCAATGGCATAATTGCCAAAGAGCCTCGACCAACACCTGAGGAGGCTCACGTTGAGCGGTTGGATCAAGAAAGGCTTCAGAAGACACGATAGCTTGGACCCCTGATGCCACTGGGTTACAATTATTTTTATTTTTTAATGGTTTCTTATTTTTATATAAATAATTATTGAAAAAAGTATTTGATTAAATGTATAAATAAATTAAAATAATAATTTTACTTTTAATTAAATAATCGTCAGCCAAACAAAAAAGAAGCAATCTTTTCAAATTCTAACAAAAAACACAAGAAATTCTAGTAACTTTACCAAAAATACCTCGAAAGAAGAAAAAAAAGTTAAAAAGAAATTCTTTTTTCAATCGCGGCCAATAACGAAAGTGATCTGACATCCAAAGAGGCCGATAATCATTTGGCGATGACTGGCCGTTTCTTGGCTTTAGGCCCCGTCACCTGTCATAACGCGATTGGCCTCAAACGAGGTTGTAATATATTTCCCCTTTTTTATTATTGTTCATATTTATTTTATCGGACGTCTGAGGAAAGAATGGCTTTAATCGAGTGAAGGATGCCTTGTTGGTATTGTGGCCCTCTTTGGTATTTCGAATTCAAATTTGGAATGGAAGGGATATCGAACGAAATCTTTTCAAACGTCATAGATTATGTACCTACTTGATTCTGGACCCACAAGAGGTAAATTATTTTGATAGTTAATTTAAAAAAAAACTTCTGTTCTATATATATTTTGACTGTGTTAATGTTGCATTTTTGTATAGAACGGGTGTTTTTTTTTAATGATGAAAATTTTAATCACTCTCTGGCATCGAAAAAAAAATCGATTAGATTCGATAGAAAATTCTCGTAGGTACTTACCAAAGATTTTGAAAAGTACTTAGGTTTCAATAACGCGACTATTTTGGAGTGTTCAAATTAAATTGCGTTTTGGAAACTAAGGTTATATTCAACATAATAAGAAAGAAATAGAAATGAAAGTATAATAGGTACAAAAATTATTAGACGAATCATCAAAGTCAAAATTTTATTTGGACCAACACAAAAGCCTCAAAATGATCTCATTTATTATTTGATATATCTAAACATCAAGAACAATTGAAACGTACCCTTTTTAACCAAATCCATGTAGACGCTGTTTTATCAAATAACAAGAATGAGAGCAGGGTCTAAATCGAAATACCTTGTAAATATTCAAACCTTATCTATACATAATATATATGTATATGTCTAAATAATAGAATCTTCCTAAAAGTAAAACAGCAATTTTTTTAAATGTTGTTATTCTGTTTGTTTTTTTAGGCGAATCTGCAAAACGGCTGAATCGATTTTGACGGGACTTTCACTGGCAGTTAATTTAAAGTTAACTAAAGCATTTTATTTGCTAGCGAGATATTATAATAAGAGGTTCTGTGACAGATGACATTCTAAAAGTATTTTACCCGACTGCGCGACGCGAAGGGTAATGTGTTTATCAGCCTATGTATAATATGTTTGTTCGTATGTACCTAGTGCTCTACAGAACAAACGCGTGCGCTGATTGTGAAAATTCTAAATCGTCAATTGATTTGTCTTAATTGCGAGTGTCACTAAAGACATGATAGTAGTCAAAATTCAATATGTCGGCAATCAGACGCCATATTGTAAAAAAGACAAAAAAAAGTAGACGAACTATATTAAGTGTCATTGAATAGTTATTTGAAAATTATCTTTAAGTTTCTTTTATCATTTTTCATTTCGAATGATCATTTATTAAATTGTGACAACACTGAAAAAAAAATGACATATAGTAATGAATATGGGGACCTAGGTCTACAGAATATAAATGGTTTGTTTAAAAAATATCATCGTGGTTTTAAATTGAACAACTTTAAGTGAAGAACTTTTATAAACTTTGTGAAAAGATTAATTAACATGGAGTGTTAACTACGCGGTCTTTTTTGGCTACGTCATTGTCTAGTTAGTTTCTCGAGAACTCTTAATAAATAATAATTAAATACAGTATACTATATAATACACAAAAATACAGTATTCCGTAGAAGTTGTAAGTTGAGTAATGATTGAGATAAACAGGCACAGACTTTAAAAGGTAAGGTGCGGAGTACTCGTAACCGGCGTGCTTGTATGACGAGATGTATGAACGTAGATGAGCGAAAGGAGTAGTATGTAAGTGGCGTTCTGTGGTTTCTGCCTACCCCCATGGGAAAAAAGGCGTGAGATTATGTATGTATGTATTTTGTAACACTAAAGTTTATTAGCTATACCGATCACAAAATAAAATAAGGTGGATGAAAAAATTGTGAGATTTTTTTGAACCATTCGGTCTCAATTATGTGACATACGTAACGTGTAAGCAATGTTTTCCTTCACCGATATTTTTAAACGTCAAGAATAAAATCCGGTTACGCTGCTCGCATCTCAAAATCTGAAATGGTAATCGAAACAGAACTTAGGACTTCCAAAACTAGAAGTAACTGCAAGTCAAATTGAAATCCAACTCATGCATTACGTAAGAACGCTAAAGCTTCATAAACTTGTATGGGAACGTCAAAAACTGGAAAATCATTGTGGTCTGGAGTGAACGGATTTGAGAGGGATTCCAACTACTTTATTGGGGACCAACGGAAGCTGGCTATAACTCAAGCAAGTTGGGTCCAATCCAAGTTTGGAGCCGGTTTGATTGCATACCTTCTTGCTCAATTTGCAGTATTTGTTTGAACATATTTTTGCGGTTTACCTTACAATTGTTATGATAGATGGGCTTGTGTATTTTTACACGACTGCCTCAAAAAAAGGAGTGTTATGTGTTCAGGGTTAATGTATAGTATGTATGTGAGTTTCTTTATTCCACTATAACTTTTAAACGCCTGAACCGATTTAGATGTATGGGGTATCGTTACAATTCTAGCATCGTTCCGAGTAACATAGGCTAGATAATAAAAATAAACCAGTGTGGTCACTTCAGAACGTAAATTAATACCAGCCTCAATTATTTTTTTCAATGAATGTGGGCGTATCTATGTTTATCGTCTAAAATTAAAAGTAGATTTAAAAAATATATAAAACTGTAAATAAAAAGGTCGTAAAAAAAAACTGACGAGTAAACAATGTACAAATATGTACAATTTTCGCATGTTATTAACTTAGAACAGCAGAACCACCGAACCAATCGTAATTTTAATCGTAAATTAAAAAATGAATGCGTGTAATAATCCTGCACTAATCCTAAAATTGAATTTTAGTGGGGACGGGGTTACTATAATTTGTTTTCAATGTAGTTTTAAGTGTTTTGAAGATAAAATGGACTTTATAATCAGATTTAAATCAATCGCCAACAACGTTTTGAGCTAGTAGCTTTGCTCTAGGCATGAGCGTAGCCAAATTTTGATTTTAGGTAGGGCAATACTGATAAATACATACAAAGTTTTACATGTAATGTATTTAAATGTACAAAACTATGGTATAATTTCTGTAATATAATAATATATAATAATAATACATTTTCTTGCCTATATTTCTACATGAAACTATCTTTTGAAAGCAGCATCTAATCTCCCATGAGCCGGTCAGGGTGGAGCAAGTGCCCCAGTCTGCCTCACCATCGCTACGCCCATGACTCTAGGTGATAGGTAATGAAATGATCAGTGGTTAAAACGCCCACCTCTCAAGCATGAGATTGATTCCATATCGGTCAAATACTAATGTGTCTTTTTTAAATGTTATTTACCTACTTTCTAAGTTTATTTGTCCACCAAAACTTACACCGCCTTCACTCATTTTTATCTAACAAATACCAGAGTTATCAGTTTTTCATTCTCTTAAAAGATCGAAATTCTGAGCTAAGAGATAATATTAAATGCAGTTTAATATTATGGTCTCTGATACTACTACACTTCAAAGAAACTTTACTTCAAACTGAGAGATACGTCCTTTGCGTCCTCAAACCCTTCAGTCCAGTCCGTCAGTTCTTAGAGCTTGAATAAACACAAAATATGAATCAACGTTCAACGTGGGTGTTTCAAATAAATCAACGGAGAATGATTTGCGCAAATCACAGGTAAGGAGTGAACTAAGAATTGTTGGTCAGGATAAGAAAAAAACAAAAGTGATTGGTATAAGGAATGTTAAAGGTTTAGTTTGGATAATATTGTTGACTATTAATTTTAAGTTTAAGAATACGTAACAGATTGTTATAAACAACAATTTTCATTCATCTAATGTTGATCTGTAAAATTGTATGTTAGTTTTCATGTTACTTTCTCTTTTTATGTTGTTTTTTTTAATATTTAGTAATTAACTATAAGTTTAGTATAGGTTGGTTGTTTATAAAAAAAAATACATTTATAAATAGGTATTAAAAAATTAAAATGCAGCTACACACCATTATTTCTTAAAATTAATTCAATTATAAACATCATTAAATAATAATTAAAATAATATCATTTACCATAATTTTAGTTAATTATAAGTCATTAATTATTTAATTGTCTTAGGACTGTATGGCGCGAAACGCTTTCTGAGTCAGTCGGCATTTAAATCTTCCGTAATAAAAAACGTTTAAGATCTAAAATGTATTCAGGTATTTTTGATAGATTAAGACAGATTTTATTGCGATCTTTCTAAAAAATACAGGAATTGCCCCTCTGAATTAAAGGTACCTATAAAATCCTTAAAAAGATTTAGTTTGCAAGCTGATAAGCACATTATTCATTTAGATCATAAATTAAATTCGAGGTTAAGATACCTCAAGGTATCTTAAGCCATTAATTTGTTTTAAAGTAGGCTGTACCCTAAGATTAATCAGTGACCTAAGCACATAAGCATGTTAAAGCGGAAAAGAATTATAAGGGTCAGCGCAAATAGAGTGGCGAAATGCTAACGAATTAATTCACATGAAGTGTTCTACCAATTTCTAATTATTTTGTGCATACAGATAAAGAAGCTTCTTATTAGCGAAAGAATTTTCAAATTAGACCTGTAGTTCCGAAGTTTAGCATGTTCAAACAAACATGAAAACTCGTCAGCTTTGTCATTTAGGTATTTATAAATGATGCATTAAGATACCTGGATACTAGTAAGTAAATTAAAAATCAAAGTCAAAATTGTGAGCAAGACGCCAGGCGGTATTTATTATTTTTCACTTAATTCGCAACTTTATTCTAATTGCTTTTTAGTTCATTATCAATTAATAAATTAAAACTGTTACAGTATATTGCTTCTCTATCTGCTCTGACAGCAATAAAAATCCACAGAAGTCTGAGAATTGAAATAAAAATCACACAGGTACCTAGGTCCATTCCAGCACAATAAATCCAAGACGAATCTTTTCCTAAGGTGCTTACTCACAGATGATTTAGAGGCTCATTCACGAAGCAATAAATAAATTGGACAGTCATTGGTCGTTTAATGTTCCAAGAACATTTAGAATGTATGAGACATTGTGAAAATAGTTTTAACTGACTCATGGATAGACTAATAAGATTTATTGTTTAATTATTGTGCAATTTTTTTTCTTTTTGAGCTAATTTTTCAACCGTTGGATACTCTTGACGGAAGAATAAATATGGCGGATTGACAGCTTTTATCATAATTATGTCAAACTGTCATATTTATTCCTTGGATAAAAGTTATCTGACTATTGAAAAACCAACCCTTAAAAAGTAAATTTTGTATGGAGTTTTTTTTCCACCACACTCTAATCGAAATAAATGATTGAATTTTGACTTTGACCTTGACATTATCTGCCAAGCCGTTTACTTACAATATTGGGGTCCAGACAATCATAATTATTTAATTATTGATTGCCCTAAATATGGGATTTTCCATCAGGAATTTCTCAGCCTCTAACTCAAAATTTGTGCCCGTTTGATGGCAATAGGCTCGCCCCCTATTACATGGGACTTAAATATAACTGGGGAAATATGAGTGTACTAATGGGTACCTACACCTCTGCCTTAACCTTCGGGGGATTACATGTGTGACGTTATGTTTAAACTTTTCATGTCGCGGCGCACTTATAGTTATAGTATTTTGTCTCGACGCCTTAACTATTTGAAATAGAGTACAATAATACTCTTCTTCTTCTTTATCGTGTGGGTAGTAAGGTCTTACGACCCCACACACCCTAGTGTCAGAGTTTTTAAACCGCCTCAAGGGCCTCTGACATGGTTTTGAGTGAAACAATAAAGTCCTGATTTCCTAACGTTTTTGTTCACCGATGCCAGTGATGTCCAAGACACGCAATAATACTATATAAAGCTTAATTCACTTCATAATTAATTATTATCAGATAATTATCGTAGAATATTACGAAAATTACATAGTAATATCGCATGCACCGGTGTTAAATATTACAAGCAACATTAAAACTTTATAATTAGTACGTACATAGTTGCGACATGGCGTCGTTAATATTTAAGTAATTAATTATAGTAAACAGCTGTCGTCGGCAAGTTTCGTTGTCATAAAGTTACTGGTTTTTGTCAGTGTTTAAGTTATTTTGTAAAAATGTTGTGATGGTCCAGTGGCCAGTGTGATAGTCAGTTCGATATTGGACAAGAAATTTTTTACTTACCTACTTTCTTAGTCAATGTTCTTTCAAAGTCAACCTGGACTTACAATTAACTAGCGAGAAGCCCCAGCTTCGTACGGGCGGAAAAAATGTGTGCATTTTTAACAATTTAACTAATGACAATATATTAAACTATACGTCAAAACGTTCTTCTTACGAATCACTATGTATCTATTGATAAAAACCGCATCAAATTTCGTTGCGTAGTTTTAAAGATTTAAAGTTTTAGAGAACTTTGTTTTATATTACGAGTATGTAGATCAATACTCGAGCCTTCTCTATATGAGAAGACTCATTTGCCTTGCACTGGGATAATCTTCTTTCTTTATCGTGTGGGTAATAAGGTCTTATGACCCCACACACCCTAATGTCAGAGTTTCTAAACCGCCTCAAGGACCTCTGACATGGTTTGAGTGGAACAGTAAGTCCAGGTTTCCTCAAGATGTTTTCCATTACCGATGTCAGTGATGTCTAAGATAAACTTTAGAAAGTACATATGAATTGAAAAAGTCACATTGGTAGGTACTTGCTTGGGACAATAATAAACTGGTATTATTATACCTCTAATAGAACATGAACATAACATAACATCACGCCTGTAATCCCCGAAGGGTTGAGCAGAGGTGTACCCATTAGTACACCCACATTTCGCCAGTTATGTTTACGTCCCATGTAATAGGGGGCGAGCCTGGTGCCATCAACCGGGCACAAATCCAGACTCCGAGGCTGCTACTGAGAAATTCCTGATGGAAAAACCCAATAACACTTTGCCCGACCTGGGAATCGAACCCAAGACCTCATGCTCAGCAGTCGCGCTTTGCGACCACTAGACCAACGAGGCAGCCCTATAACATGAACTAATTAACAAATAGTTGAAACTGTACTTACAAAATGCTACTGTAGGAATTTTCAATATTGTTTTACGATTTGAACACATGTCTCAATACAATTGTTCAATTAATCTTTCTTTCACCGCACAAATCAATTATGTTGATAACCTTACGACTCTCAGTGATGACGTCATGATTACTATTCACCTATATAGTAGCTATACATATTATACGACTATTTCACGCGCACAATCATTGCCTCCGTGGCGCAATTGGCTAGCGCGTTCGGCTGTTAACCGAAAGGTTGGTGGTTCGAGCCCACCCGGGGGCGTTTCTTTTTGAAATTTTTCTAACAACATCTATTAGTTGATAAAAACGTAGTCTTTTTATAAATTTGAATTTTTTTTACGATTTTTTTTGTTAAATTTCTGTGCTATTTTCATATCATTACATAAACATTAAAAAAGGACAATTTTATATCTAATGAAACCAATGATAGAATTGTACAGGTTACTCAATACTGATCGGGCATAATTTAATTTGAGAAAAAGACACGAAAAGAATAAAAAGAAATGAGAATATAATTCCATTTTTTACATAATATCACGCTTGTAATCCCCCAAGGGTTAGGCAGAAGTGTATCGATTAGTACACCCACATTTCATTTTCAGGATCTTTGAAAACACGTGGATAAAATACGAGGTAATCTTCAAGGAAAATACCTCTAAACTTTTCATTGCCTTCACAAACAGTATCAATTACCTACACGTTAGGCACGTGTATAACACGGCTTGTTATCAGAAACACAACAAAAATTGAATTCACCTCTTTTGACATAAGAAGATAATGCTTATCAACTGGTGTTGCAATATTTTTGCTTCGATTTAACTAAATGCAATGAAATAAAAAGTATGAGTCTAAAACAGCCAATCTGCCTTGAGCAAGCGTGGTGATCAATGCTCGTGTCTTCTCTGTATGAGAAGAGATCTTTGCCCTGCAGTGGAGTGCTGGTATTGTTATGAGCAAAAATAACATAAACAACCATATTATGGGCAATACCAAGCACGATAACAATATTCGAGGCCGAAAGAATTTTACCACACACATACATACATAAACTCACGCCTTTTTCCCATGAGGGTAGGCAGAAACCACAGAACGCCACCTGCTACGATCCTTACATACTCCTTTTGTCTCATCCACGTTCATAGTCATCTCGTCATACAAGCGAGCCGGTAACGAGTACTGCGCACCTGACCTTTCTGAACAACCTCACCAATAAGGTCAGTGTAGGTCTTCCAGGAGCGTCCCCTCCCTGCATTGCCACTCACCTCCGCCATATAAATACCTTTTGTTAATCGTCTTTCGCTCATCCTGTCAACATGACCGAACCGTACCAGAGTTTTACCATTGGACAGAAAAACAACAGGTAAAAAAAATATTTTACTGGTTATTTGGCAAATTGAAGTTTGACTTAATTAATTAATTATTGAGAGATACATAAACCTTCCTCTTGAATCACTCTTTCAAATGATGAAAATCTCATAAAAATCTGTTGTTTAGTTTAAAAGATATACCCTGTTTAATAAAAAATATTTTTATCCTAAAAACACTATATCCACAACAATATAATCATAACAAAATAGTAATTTTTCTCATAATATAAATAGAAAAAACTAGGCGGGGCTGTGAACCTTTTGAATGGGTTCATTAACGCTTTCACGGGAACTAGGTCTCGCTCGCCTTACGCTGTGTATTTTGTAAAAATGTTACTTACCACTGGCTGGATACACAAGCAACGTTAAAGCTGAAAATCATTTTCAGAAATTATATTTGGACTCTTTTGATCAAACCTACATTGTGTGTAATGTAGGTTTCACACGAAACGACTTACATGCACAAGTTTGGACTTGCACAAGTACGCAATAACTTGTGTGGGATAGAGCGAATATCAAAATCAAAAAGAAAGTCAAATGATATTCATTTCAATTAGACTATTACAAGGCATTTGAACCTGCCATGCTATCCCTACAACACTTTTGGTTGACTGGTAGAGAATGCCTAAGGCATCAACCTTTTGTTGAATCTATAAATAAATAAATAAATAAAGTTATTATGGACGTCTTTTCCAAAAACGCAATTTAATTTAGTTAACCCAAGTTATTTAGTTTGCAACAAGTAATTTCGTATGGGTAAGAAAGTCTTTAATATTTTTTGTGTGGACACATCTTCGTCACGCTGACTTGTGCAAATAGAAACTTGCACAAGTATATCGTTACGTCTGTTGCTACCATTAGTGTATCTTGTCTACTTTTATGTCGATATTTAATAAGGAGGATAACTAACTCACAACCCTGCAGTTGTGACTTGTTTGTCTGTCCGACCTAATGTGAACCAGGCCTTGAAGCTTTGCAATCGTAAAAATACTAAAACTTTTAAATTAATTATTATAATTGTCTGACAGAGATAAAACAACTAATTTATACCTCCACTAAAACCAATATGGCGTCTCAAATGACTACCAATTACTTAAGCTACCGGCATTTTAGCCCCAGGACTATATAGCTGTCCTTTTCTTTTTCGAAAAGGTAGAATGAGACAGATATAGTTAATAGAGTTACTAATTGGACCACCCGTTGATACGGTACTTAATTAGTATCTTATTTGAAATCAAGATTAGAGCTTCACTGATTAATTTAAATGGACGGATGTAAATCTGAATGTGTCTGTAAGATATTTGTTTTTTTTTTTTGTTTTGATTCGGAATTTCTTAAGTTTACTTATGATGATTTAACTTTTTTTTCTCTGTAGGTACATTATTTTGAATTTAAGAGGACGGAGGAGGGAGCAGAAGGGATGTAGATAAGGGACACTAATATCTAGGTTTGTCTCTTTTATACCTAGTAACTGATGAATAACTCAAATTCTCAAGGAAATTGATTAACTTTAAGACCATGTACCATTCTTCTTCAAACGAAACTACTACATATTACTTCTACGGTTAAAGGCTCGCCCCCTATTACATGGGATTTAAATATAACTGGCGGAATATGGGCACTGGGTACACTTCACCTAACCCTTTGGGGATTACAGGCGTGATGGTACTAATGGGAAACTAGATTCAATATTATTAAATGTTTTACTTTCTTGCGAAATGACGTTCAAAAGTGGCTTTTAATGGTCTAATTGAATTAAATTATTTGACATTGACTTTTAAGTTTTTGTTCTAATGTTATATTAAACCAAATACACTATAGTTTAGAAGCCAAGCAATGGTGCCGATTCTCTTGGTCACAAACTAAACTAAAATTAGTCTATTTCCATCTTTTTCTGTCCAATAAAACAAGAAAGAGACTAATGTAAATAAGAGCTGTCAAATTTAGTCAATCTGACACATCCATACAATTATAGTTGACATCTTAAAACGTGTGGATTAAAAATACGGAAATGTTCAAGGCAAAACTAATTTGACATCGCTAACTTAGTTCTTTAATGTCACGGAATGTCACCGTCCTTTCTTTTCGCTGTATGTTAGTAAGAGATGTCAATTCTCTAAATTTAGTCTAGTTCGTGTACAAGGGAATCGGCACCATTATCATACTTAGTCCCAAAACTAACCAACTGCACAGAGAACCAAACTAAAACCAAAAACTGAAATCGCCGAACCAGTCCATAAAGACAGGTGGCACAAAAAGCGGACGCTCTTTGTTACAAAGTTATAGCGGTAAAAACCTGGACACGAGCGCCATCTGCCTGTGACAATGATAAGATTTATCGTCTACTTTCGCCATAGAAGCGTCTGTTCAACTGTTTAAGGCATGAGAGGTGGCGGGAGAACTATGCTTGGAAAACTAGAAAGTACTTTTTGAATTCGTTTACTTTTCTATCTGCCTACCCGCTTATTTCCCAAAATATACGTAGTACTACTAATATTTGTTACTATAATAAAGCTAAAAGATTCTTACTTTGTTTGATTAAATGCACTTAATTACTTTGTTTGATTAAATGCGCTTAACTCTAAAACTACCAGTGTGTTTGGAAAAAATCTTTTTTGTATCATAGCCCGATTCATAAGAAATAGTTAAAGCACTACGCTATAGCTCACAGGAACGAAGCAGTAATCAAAGACTTAAATTAAAACGGGAAAAAAGACTACGAGTATGCCGCATGGTGCCACTAGTAACTTAATAAACATAATTACTAAAAGGATGAGCTGAGTGATAAATTACAAGTTGAAAGTCGTGATAACCCTGTGGTTATGGCACCTACCTATCGATACCGGGCCGGTATCAATGTGACGTTTTAAATTCATAATTAATTAATATAAGTCTGATATCGCTAATTGCAAGCTGGATTAGCAATTTTAGACTTATACTAATTTGAAGTCCAGGTAGTTCTCGAGATATGCGCGTTCAAACCAAATAACAAACTCTTTAGCTTTATAATGTTATAACCTTTGCGGAATATCCGCGAGCCATGACGGTAGCCTGTATTTATATGACTTGGACCAAGCCCTTACAGCTGTCTTGCAGATTAAAATCCGCAGCATGTACCAATGAAGTCCTCTCAAAATATATAATACATAGAGCTGTATACGCATTACTATACAAGCTTTGCCCGCGACTTCGTCAGCTTATTTGCTAATTCCATTTTTAGCCCATTCTTATACAGCACCCAGGCATAACGTAGCATCCTATTAGTCAAAGAATTTTCAGAATCGGGCCAGTGGTTCCGGAGATTACAATAAACAAACTTTTAAGCTTCATGAATTTTAGTACCTATTGATACATTAATTTATTTACTTCATTAAATATTAGTTTTAATTAACAACTATTGTTTATACGTATTTAAGGCATAAAATCTATATAATTATAATAAAAGTGAAAAGATATTTGTTTGTTTGTTTGTTTAAACCATAATCTCTGGTACCATTAGTCCGATTGTAATATTTTTTATATGACAGCCAGATTTATGAGAAATACTATAAGCTATATAACATTACGCTACTACTTACGAGAACGGAGCAGTAACCAAAGGCCTAACTTAACACGGCTGGAAAAAACCTCACGTACGAAGTCACAAGGTGCATTTACTATAATATAAATGTATTGGCCTGCGGTTTATAAATAAAAAACATAAACATCATCACGCCTGTAATCCCCGAAGGGTTAGGCAGAGGTGTACCCATTAGTACACCCACATTTCGCCAGTTATGTTTTTAGTCCCATGTAATAGGGGGCGAGCCTATTGCCATCAACCGGGCACAAATCCAGACTCCAAGGCTGCTAATGAGAAATTCCTGATGGAAAAACCCAATAACACTTTGCCCGACCTGGGAATCGAACCCAAGACCTCGTGCACAGCAATCGCGTTTGCGACCACTAGACCAACGAGGCAGTCGAGGTTTATAAATATTAAAGTTTTTAAAACAAAATAATATTGTTTATACGAGTATTATAAAAATGTTTTTTTAACAACACAATTAATGAAACTATAATTGAAATATGTACTCGTAGGTATGTAATTGAAAAATAAATATAAAATATTGTTTTAATTAAAATTTATCTAATTTATTAATACGGCCGTTTCCATTGCATATTATAACTAAAATATTATTAAAATAGAAACCGCAATTGCCTATGCAAATATTAACACTACAAATATTCAAACCTAATTTGACAATGGAATATATGAAAACGTTATTTTTAATTTGATCAGAGCAAACTGAAAAAAAAAAACAATTCAGTATTATGAGAGAAGAATAAATTATTATTTTAATTTATTGAATTTAGAACATTCTCTACTAAGTACATAATTAATGAGTAGGTATAGAGTTTTGTATCTTGCATACTTGGCGAGTCTCCATTGGGATTGGTCGCTCTAACCGAAATTCAATCGAGAGAATAACGGGTATAAAAGACGCTGAACGTTTTCGAAAGCGATTTTTTTTTTCTAGTTCGAGACCATATACCTAAGACCTTCTAGTTGTGGAGATATTTAAATATTGTTGAGATATTAGTTCAAAAAGTTCCATCTTTTTGACACAAAATGTTATAGATAACTAAACTTTAAATAGTACTACGACCCCCAATGCTGTTGTACCCGAAAGTACAATATATTGCGTTTTCACATTGCAGACTACCATAAAGAGTGATATTTCACACAAAAAAAAAAGGGCTTCAAGCAAAAATTGTTGCTTAGTTTGATGGGAAGTATGCGTAGTTAACAGCTATGTGATGTATTTTTAGGGTTCCTTACCTGAAATGGGAAAAATGCAACCCTTAGAGGATCAATAATTATGTTGAGTGTCTATCTGTGAAGACCCTTTTTAAAAACTCGTATTTATAATTTAAGTAAGCAGCTTTACCCATTATAATAACAAAAATAAACGCCATAATCCATATCAAAGATTCAAAATAAACACACAAAAACACGCAACAAGCCATAAAAAGATTATCAAAAAATTAACGTCTAATTAATAAACTAATTTAATTCACTCTTCAACAAAAAAGTTTTAATACCGTATGACGTTTACACGATCCTGCCACAGATAACGAAATATTCCCAAAACGTAAATTATTTTCAATTAAAAAAAAAACTAAAAGCAGCAGGCGACATCCCTTTTATAGTTTCACGTTATATTAATGCGTGTTTTTAAAGAATTTATGTTTGACATTTGTGGCTGCGTACGCCGACTACCATTAGTAAAAAAAAAAGTAATACGTCCACGCCATGTTTTATTTTTATGCAAAGGAAAGCAGAACGTGATGCGTGTTCCGTTTTTGAAAATAGTGTTTTTTTTTTTGCTTACAATTTATTTTAATTTTGCTTTAAAATATAAAAAAAAATATTGACGTTAATAAAGACAACTTAATATGAACGTTTTCAATTTACTCGATTAGGTAATCGATTATTGCGTATACAAGTTGATTGTTAATTCACCAGAAACCTATAAAGGAGTCATTTTTCTCATCATTGTAATCAATTTTCACTATGAGTCCAACCCTGAAATCATGAAATTAAAATCTGCTGTTCCATACATTATAATCATGTTGTGGCATTTTTTTAGGGCTTCTTATGTCATCAAGGAAAATTCACTAAACTTATCATAATGGAAGAAATCGCTTGGGATCTGGATAATGATATTTATACTACTTTTTAATCGCGGTCGAAGTCGCAGGCATAAACTAGTAATGGTATAAACATAACATAACATCACGCCTGTAATCCCCGAAGGGTTAGGCAGAGGTGTACCCATTAGTACACCCACATTTCGCCAGTTATGTTTTTTTAGTCCCATGTAATAGGGGGCGAGCCTATTGCCATCAACCGGGCACATATCCAGACTCCGAGGCTGCTACTGAGAAATTCCTATTGGAAAAACCCAATAACACTTTTTTTTTTAAATTGAATAAAAATAAAACATAATAAGCCGAGTTATAATTTTCCATCTCTCCCTTTAGAGACATAATTAATTCAAGTTAAAATATTACAATCTAAACTAACTTATCTTAATTCTTGAACAATTCACAGTCATTAGGTATTTCAATTGTTTCCATATTTTGCTTGGCTGCCCGCCATTTTATAATTTCAAAGAAGCTAAGACCAAATTGAATACATAAAGGCTGTTTTGTTACAAGTCTAGTCTAGATTTAGGTAACTACCTAAACCTAATACTTTATACAATTAATTAAAATATTAATGGAAATTAATACTTTACTTTACTTAACGTCTTAAAAGTTAAAGGAATATTTTAGAAGAAGCCCGAAAGTCTAACTGCCAGTCTTACCAAGGGGTATCGTATTACCCACTTATTGTGTTGTGGAGGTCAGATAGGCAGTCGCTACATGTAAAATACTGGTATTCATCTGCATCAGGTTAGACGGGAAGCCGACCCCAACATAATTGGGAAAAGGCTAGGCAAATAATGATGACTCTGATTATCACTCAAAGTCAAAGTCTAGTACAATGAAACTATTTTTAGGCACTTTTGAATTGTTAAAGAGTTGGTTAGTTAGTCAGAAAGTTGAAGCTAGTGGCTCGTTGCATTAGATATAATAGACTTAAAGTTATTAAGACATATCTTAACTAATATTAACTATAAAGGGGTAAGTTTGTTTGCTTTGCCTGCCTCGTTGGTCTAGTGGTCGCAAGCGCGACTGCTGTGCATGAGGTCTTGGGTTCGATTCCCAGGTCGAGCAGTGTTATTGGGTTTTTCCATCAGGAATTTCTCAGTAGCAGAATTTCTCAGTAGATGGCAATAGGCTCGCCCCCTATTACATGGGACTAAAAACATAACTGGCGAAATGTGGGTGTACTAATGGGTACACCTCAGCCTAATCCTTCGGGGATTACAGGCGTGATGTTATGTGTTTGTTTGCTATTTTAGTTGTAAAAGGTAATATTTGCAAATACTGACTAGTTAACAAAGAGACAACGAGCGTCATATATCGTCATATTCATACACTAACACAGCTCAATATGGAACTGTAATGCGCAGGAGTTCTGGGGGTCCACCCCCCATCTGTTAAAACAATATTATTAACGCTCGTCTCAGCGCCGAGAGTTGAAAATCCAACACACTGAAATTACAAATTAATATTAAAATGGTACTGTTACCCCCAGAACTCTTGCGCATTACAAGAAAATACCTACATAACGTAAATCTTTGTGAGTTTTTAACAAAATTCCAAAGAATGACGCATCTACCCACACTAAATGCCAGTATAATGATTGCCTTAGCCTGGGGCAGGCCCCATTTAAGGGATATTTAGATAATTCCCTTAAATTATCCTAACATAGTAATTTACTCAATTATTTAAACTGTTTATTTTTTTGGATGTTATGATTTATTGTGTGGGATCTATAATAACGTCGAGGTATCAGTTTCAATCGCATCGCGTAGAGTTTGCATCGTGAGGAAACCTGGACTTACTGTTCCACTCAAACCATGTCAGAGGCCCTTGAGGCGGTTTAGAGACTCTGATACTAGGGTGTGTAGGGTCGTAAGGCCTTACTACCCACACGATAAGAAGAAGAAGATCAGCTTCAATTTATTCCTTAAAACATTACCTGTTGGCTTGCCTAGCCTTGTAATATCTAAAGAGTTTATAAATGCGAGTTATTACAGTAAGTATATTAGGTAAGCGTGGGATTGTAGTACTACTGAAAATCAACAATTGTTCTTACGGGATTTACCTACTCTGAAATATAAAAAAAACAGCTGTTAATAATCTCTATATAATCAGGCTACTTTGGTCCTTAAAGTTAGGTACCTTACAGACTAACATAATTTATTGCAAACATACGATAGATGGCGTTCTGTAGTTTCTGCCTACCCCCATGGGAAAAAGGCGTGAGTTTATGTATGTATATATGTATACGATAGAATTAATTGCCAGCAACCGGGCACAATTATTCCAGACTTCTACTGAGAAATTACTAAATGCGGTTCATTACATCCAATATTTTAGACTCAAAAGTTTGTATGAGTAACTGTGTGTAACAAACACCACTTCAAACTCTACTCACCCTACATACGAATGTAAAGACACAACATAGTAACATCCCGCAGTGCAATTTACTAAACCTTGTAAAGGCGCGGCGCACACTGGCACAAAGTTAATAATGAGCATTGCAATTAAAGCGCGTCACACACCTGCGGGTTTGCACTGAATACGTTTTTATTAAAATGCGCACGTGAAATTTGAAAAGCAAATATGTTAAACTTTCTAAAGAATATCTTAAGGGTGCCTATTAATAGTAACATGTGTAATTTGCTTTCATTGCCTCATGAATAAGTATGCAAATTAAGTATTTAAATTTCGAACTGAGAATAAAATCGTTCGTGGAATAATTTAAATTTGGATGCTGAAAAGTCTTGCCAAATCATAAAAAAAAAATACTAGAACTTATAACGATCTTGGAGGATGCTAGGATGGTAGATCCTACAGGTCTTTTGAAGCGACTTACGTATGTATTGGAATTTGGAACAGCATTGATAGAACCGTCTCAATTAATCTCTCTAGCCTTTTCCCGACTATTTTGCGGTTGGCTTCCAGTCTAACCAGATAGAGCTGAATACCAGTATTTTACAAGGAGCGACTGCCTAACTAGTCTCCACAATCCTGTAACTGGGTGATCCTCTTGATAAGACTGGTTGGTAACGACTGTCAAAGATCTACGTATGACAGCCGGGGACAAGCGGCTTAACATGCTTATCGAGGTATTACGGAGGGGTCTTGGTGTGTAAAGATGGCCAACCATCCATGGACCAACCCCAGATGGATCGACCCATGCGGCTGTAATTACTTAACCACGACCTCGAGATTGATAGAACCGTCCAAACAAATGAAACCAAAACCACTAAGCAAATTGACAAACATTTCAAGCTACACAATCATTGTCAAAAACATTAATAGCTGCAATTTTCCAAACAGATGTCGATGAGGAATCCAAAATCAGTGGTAGTTGAACAAAGGGCCACGCAAAAGTTTGACAAAACAAGCTGGCAGTCCCTTTTAAAAACCATTATCGTTCAAACGGGGCCACTCTGTATGAATCTCTAGAGCTATGCTGGGTTGGGGTGCTAGTAACAGCGAATAGACCTCCCAGGTTACTCAAATTTTAAGAATAGGGAGGGAATATGCGTTTTTGCTAGAATCAATGCCGGGTCCTTTTTATTGCCAATTCTACTAATAAAAAATGTTCAGAAACTAGTCACAATCTGATCTCATACATAAACATAAACTCACGCCTTTTTCCATGAGAGTAGGCAGAAACTACAGATCATAATCTGATTTCAGTGACAAACAATGTCAAAAATAATGAAAAATTAGAGTAATTTTTGACAGCTTGTAAAAGAAACGGAAGAGGAAGTCAGCATAATTCCTTCCAGACATTATGAGGTGTAAATAAGCCAATAAAATAAAATAAATAATAAGAGTATTGTGCAAATTAATGAAAACCCATGAAATTGTTAACAAAATCCGATGCAATGATTAGTTTCACTGGCAAGAGTTTGTGACAAATACTTTAGGTTTCATCTGCGACCTTTTCTGTGTCCACGATAACCAACACTCACGCTGACAAAATCGTGAGCATGAGCTCGTTACTTATTTTTTATTGATTGACCTCCAAACTAACCCGCTCCGCTCATGACCAAACCGCTAACACCACAAACCAACATCGAATTAATAGCAAAGAGCAATTCAATAATGCTTCAATGATTTTTAATATTCGAACAATTCACAGCCTCGATGTATTGTCCATTCACCGAAACCAATTTTTGGTTGAAACTCCCCAACAACCAATATACCATACCATAACATGCTTAACACAAAGTTAAAAGTCGCTTGGAAATTGAATTTTAAAAGCACATCCAGACATGTGTGGCTGGTTGAAAATAATTACAGGGTTGCCGTAGACCAATATTTCATGGTTGATCAACCAACATCATAAGATGGGGATAGAATTTTCAATAAAGCGAATTTTTAAATCGTTTTACACTGACTGAACAGTGCACTTGCGATATTCGTTTTTGAAGTTTTATTATTTCATAAAGCAAATACCTAGTTTAAAATTATAATACATAATGTAATGGACTGCCTCGTTGGTCTAGTGGTCACAAGCGCGACTGCTGTGCATGAGGTCTTGGGTTCGATTCCCAGGTCGGGCAAAGTGTTATTGGGTTTTTCCATTAGGAATTTCTCAGTAGCAGCCTCGGAGTCTGGATTTGTGCCCGGTTGATGGCAATAGGCTCGCCCCCTATTACATGGGACTAAAAAGTTAAAAACATACATAACTGGCGAAATGTGGGTGTACTAATGGGTACACCTCTGCCTAACCCTTCGGGGATTACAGGCGTGATGTTATGTTATGTTAATACATAATGTTTTTTGTGGTTTCTGTGGTTTGGGGTATCTGACAGATGGGGAAAAGGCTTTGTGGTTAGATTAATTCGCTGTTTGTTTTAATATGAATTATTTTTTAAACTTTTGTCTGATTTTACTAATGTTCAAGCGTTATCTCTACATAGTATAAAACAAAGTCAAGTCAAAGACAGTCTCGCCGTCTGTACACATAGATCTTTTAAACTAGTACTATTTTGACGTGGTTTTAATCAATAGATAGAGTGATTCAAAAAGGTGTATCTATATTGCACCCGTGCGAGATCGGGGCGGGTCGCTAATTTACAATTTATGCCTGGTTTTTGTATAATAAATATTCACAACGTGTGTGTATTGTAATAATTTGCGTGCATTCAAAATATTTGTGATGAAAATATTTAAAAAATAGACGAAGTGTTACTTAGCACGTACTAACACCTAGGACTTTGGAAGACTTACAGCTAAATACAATGGTGATAAATAATAGCATGATTATCTGACAGCCAATTATAAGTCTTCACGTCTAGAGCTTGTGCAGTATAAAATACAGTGGAACAAAGTATACACACTGCCAAATAAGGCTAAGAAATGTTGAAATATTGGCTTCTCTGAAACATTTTTAAGTCGACATTAAAAAGGTTAAAATACTTCAATAACCAAAGCTATAAAAAGGTAAAGTTGGTGAGATTGTAGGCGGTAATCTCTAGAAACTACTGAACCGATTTAGATTTTTTTTTATTTACCAATACACAGCCACGTTATATGTGAATTTTATACGCTATATATTATTGCCAAAAAATTCAGGATTCTTAAGAAAAATCACACAAACGAAGTCGCGGTAAAGTGCTATTTATTTATAAATACAAAATAAAATGTACTGAGCATTCTTTTAATTTGTGGCTTCACTTTTATATATTTTTGTTCAATATTTGCTTTTCAATAACAGATATCATCCCAACAATCTCTGCAGCAAGCAAATCTATGTTTTGAACGCCATATGTTGCAAACCTTCGCTCTGTTTTTTGCACATTCATGCATCTTTTCGTGAACAATATGACGCCAGTCTCGAGTACACAAGTAACACGAAATCTGTCTTTTTGTATGGTTCCAACAACTAACATGTAAGTTACCAATGCATAAGTGATGATGATGATGATGATCTTAAATCTTAGTTTCATACATACATACATAAACTCGCGCCTTTTTCCCATGGGGCTAGGCAGAAACTACAGATCGCCTGCTACGAAAAATCTTAGTTTCAACAAGTCATAAATGCCTATAGGGTAGGTAAATTACAGGCATTTTACTATAATTTGCATGTTTTTAATTAAAACAATTAACCTTTTGATGTTATTCTTAAAATTAGTTTTTTTTTTCTATATTAACATAACATAACATCACGACTGTAATCCCCGAAGGGTTAGGCAGAGGTGTACCCAATAGTACATCCACATTTCGCCAGTTATGTTTTGTTAGTCCCATGTAATAGGGGGCGAGCCTATTGCCAACAACCGGGCACAAATCCAGACTCCGAGGCTGCTACTGAGAAATTCCTGATGGAAAAACCCAATAACACTTTGCCCGACCTGGGAATCGAACCCAAGACCTCATGCACAGCAGTCGCGCTTGCGACCACTAGACCAACGAGGCAGTCAAATAATACTTTGTAATTTCAAAATAATGCTTTAAAAATAGGTATATTAAAATAATTTGCTATTTCAAGAAATGGTGTAAACTTCTTTAAGCTAATATTTCTTACATAACTACACTTATGTTTATACTTAGGTACACTTACTTGTCTTACCGAAGATGTAATGTATCTTTTTACCCACCAAAGACTCGCTGTAAAACTATAATTCCACAGTGAAACAAGCATACTCCTCTATTCTTAGCATATTGACGATGCATTCTTGACCTACATATTGTCGTTCCAACCCCCGGGAGTACTATGCCGTCAGTTTGACGGAGCAAATGCTAAGCTAAGCTATTGAAGATAGATCGGATAGAATGGAAGGAAAGCAAACGAAATTGTTATCTGAAGATATGAGGTTTTGGTTGCTTTTCGTTTGTAGTAAATGCAAAGTCATGTTTATTGTAAAATTATTTTTGTTCTTGCTGTAGTTCAATAAGATATCAATGTAAATTATACTAATTTACATACGGATGCAGCTGAATACTAGTATTTTACATGGAGCGACTGCTTATCTGACTTCCACAACCCAGTTACTCGGTAACACGGTAGGGCTTGGTAAGACTGGTTATCAGAATTTCGGGCTTCGGAGTACGCGTATCAACTGTCAAAGATTTACGAATGACAACCAGGACCAACGGCTTTACGTGCTTTCAGAGACACGGGTGTCACACAACCAACTTCCAAGCTTCGGCTTCCTAATGGAAAACCATATAGCGCTTTGCTCAACTAGGGAATCCAACACAGGGCCCCATATTCATCAATAATGCTTGCGACCGAGTCACCAACAGGGTACAGTCAGGAGTGAATAGGAATGCAGGGGCGAATCGTGACTAAACTTTAAAAGGGATTTTACATAACATAACATCACGCCTGTTATCCCCGAAGGGTTGGGCAGAGGTGTACCCATTAGTACACACGTTTCCCATGTAATAGCGAGTCTATTGCCATCAACCGGACACAAATCCAGACTCCGAGGCTACTACTGAGGAAGTCCTGATAAAAAAAAAAACAATAAAACTGACCTAGGAATCGAACCCAAGACCACATGCCCAGTAGCCGCGCTTTGCGACCACTAGACCAACGAAGTTGATTTTAACGTTAAAGTAATTTACTATACTACTATACTATACTATAAACTATATTAATTCAACTTAAAAATTCCTTTTAAATGTCGTCCCGATTCGTCCCTGCATTCCTATTCACCCCGGGTAGTTAATAACTGTAAAATTGTATTACCTAAAAACACCTCGAGCAAATCTGTTCAGTAGCAACAAACAATCTTAATACACGAACTAAACTGTGTTCATTATAAAAGTAACACCAATATTATTCGTGCTATAACTTAAACTCTGAACAATTTAAACTATTTTTTTCATAAAAGTTTTTCTTAGCATTCTTTGAGCGTTTACAGCGTCCACAAAGTCTGTCGAATGCAGGACGTTTCCCGACCAACTTCTCTTGTAAAATAATGCAATTAAATATTTCCGCTCACAATATTTTTTAAGAGTTTCAAAGATATTGTTCAGCCGATAGTTCGGAACTGCCTTTGAGTCTCATTTTTTACTGAGAAAATCTTTGTAGCTACACCTTTTGTAAATTTATAAATAGAAGAAAAACATTTTGCTTGAGTAAAATTAGTGATGCGAATTTTCATACTTGTTTACTTTTGAAGAGTAAGTTTTCGGGATTTAAATTAGGTTAGTGGAAAGTTTATCATGCCTTTAGATTTTTGCTTTAAATAACAAAGTTAAAAATAATTATTTAGATGTATCCTAACTAATATTATAAATGCGAAAGTAAGTTTGTTTGTTTGTTTGTTACCATTTTACGCCAAAGCCACTGAACCGATCATCCTGAAATTTTGCATATACATTGTCAGGTATACAGGAACGAACATAGGGTACCTTTCATCTCGAAAAAAAATTCTGTTCCCGAGAGAAATTACAATAACGTTCTTATGATGATAGATGGCGCCACATGTCCTTCGAATTATGACCGAATTTTAACTTAATTTGCGAGCGAAGCCGCGGGCGTAAGCTAGTAAACTATAAATATTTTTGCACATGAGATCAATGACACATTCTTTGACAAAAAAAGGAATATTTTAACGTACAAAATGGCTTTATACAACGCTCTATACTACGATACTACAAAACCGTATACAATTACAAAGGAATACCTTTACACATTCTCCTGTGCATGGAAAAAACTCACACCCTTCCCTTTCTCAAAAGCTTAAAAAAAGTAAACCAGCACATAAAACCTGTAACAAAGCGGCAACAAAACCACTCACTTTAAAAAAATAACTTCCTAGAAAAAGCAATTAAGTCCTCTAAAATATACCTTTAAAAAAAATTACTTACTCTTAATATTTTACCGTGGTGCGCAGTCTCAAAGGGTGACGCAACAAAATCTTGTTAAAGTTAATGAACAAACTTAGAGAGTCTCAGTTAAATTAGACACTAGTGTTGCCACCCTACTCGAGGACGTGCAAGCGTTGAAAACTACCGCGTCGAGGTATTAATAATGCTGTCGAATATTCTGTTCGTGTAGTTTTGTATGGTTGTGAGTTTTAAAGGATATTGTTGAAATGAATTTGAGATGGTTTATTAACGTAAATATTATTATATATTACTAGCTGACCCGGCGAACTTCGTATCGCCAACAGATTTTTTTTTTTTAATTTTTCTCTCCGTTATACCCATCCTCGTACTTCAAGGAATATTTTAAAAAAAGAATTAGCGAAATCGGTCCAACCGTTCTCGAGTTTTGCGCTTAGCAACACATTCAGCGACTCATTTTTATATTATAGAAGATATAACGGATGATATTTCAATAGTATTGGTTTAAAACGAATGTTTAATTAGTTACAAGACGTTATATATTGTAAGGATTACTGTCTATTTTTAACCGCCTGTTACTCAATTAATACAGTTAAAAAAAATATGCATTTCTAATTATATTGTCCTATTATTTTTCGCTAGCACGAATAGTAATTTTTCCTATGAATCCCTAATTTTTTTATACTAAAAATTGTCTTTAGCACTCAGTGATAACGTGGCTTCCAATTTGTGAAAGAATTATCAAATTTGGTTTAGGAGATCCAGAGATTACCCCCTACAACCTCACAAACTCACAAATAAAATATATTTCTCCGTATCCTACTACTATTAAAAAGGCGAAAATTAGTGAGTATGCATGGATAGATGTTTCTCACTATGTCACGATTAAACGGCTGAAGGAAATTAGCTGAAATTTGGCCGACATAAAGGTATTAATCTAAAATAATAGATAATAATAATATTACCAGCTTATCATTGTCCCACTGCAGGGCAAAGGCCTCTTATCATACGGAGAAGTAATAAGCATTGATCATACGCTTTCTCAAGGCGGTTTGGCGATTTCAAACTTATATGTTTTGTTATAGAGTTCAGGTTTCCTCACTAAGTTTTCCTTTACCGATGTCAGTGATGTCCAAAATGAACTTAGACATTAATCTTACGACATAACATATTTTTTTCCAACTTGGGATAATTTAGGACTTTAGCTTAATTCTGAATTCTATGCAGACGAAGTCGGGCGAAGAAACTTTTAGAATTTT
Source organism: Hoplodrina ambigua (assembly GCA_949774945.1). Lineage (NCBI taxonomy): Eukaryota > Metazoa > Arthropoda > Insecta > Lepidoptera > Noctuidae > Hoplodrina > Hoplodrina ambigua. The sequence continues at coordinate 1,797,408 of OX458969.1, read as the reverse complement.
AAATTAATAATCGTTAAAAATTAAAATTTTAGTTAAAGTAGATTATACCGCCTTTCATTTAATTGAAACCCTTACTAATTTCGTGTCTAGAAAGCCTAATTTGTTGGGAAACTTGCGATTTTAGAGGAATTTTAGTTAGACATTGATGTAAACTTTCGTCAGTATTCTCGCTATAAGATATAATATAGTTATAGATAGTTTTATCTATCGATAAAACTGACACGACACACCCGAGAATGAACACACTAAGAAAAAGTAACGTAAATTCGATCGATTTTTTAATTAATTAAAATATATCCACTTAACATCCTGTCTGTAATCTCCGAAGGGTTAAGCAGAGATGTACCCATTAGTATTCGCTAGTTATGTTTTTAAGTCCCACGTAATAAGGGGCGAGCCTATTGATAAAAAATATCCGTTCCGCATATTTAGTTTGAAGACTTTATTTCATTTTAATAGCTCACAAGAAAGATTACCACTGGTAAAATATTTAGGCTCAAGGCCCACCAATCAAAGAACATACCATAACTTTAAATAGTGAACCAATTGAATTGACGGAGCACGAAAAGCTGTGGTTTTAAAACACTGTTTGTACTGTCAACGACCTTAAATATTTGTTTATGTACGGTGCACTCCAAATGTTTGGTAAACTGAGAAAGAATTGGAGGACAATACTTGGAAAAAGTATTTAAAATGATCCTTATGATAAGGTATGTATTAAATGAGTAAGTTAAAAATAAAATATAACTATTGTTGAATGTATTTTGCAAATCTTGAAGTCTTTACCCATTGGGTTGATAGAAGAGATGGATTGAAGACACACAGCTCACAAAATATATTACGTTTAATATCACTTAGGAAACTACGGGTAATACTATTCACATAATCACGATCAATTGGACTGCCTCGTTGATCTAGTGGTCGCAAAGCGCGACTGCTGAGCATGAGGCCTTGGGTTCAATTTCCAGGTCGGGCAAAGTGTTATTGGATTTTTCATCAAGAATTTATCAGAAGCAGCCTCGGAGTCTGGATTTGTGCCCAGTTGATGGCAATAGGCTCGTCCCTTATCACATGGGACTTAAACATAACTGGCGAAATGTGGATGTACTAATGGGTACACCTCTGCCTAACCCTTCGGGGATTACAGGGGTGATGTTATGTTTACGATCAACTGGCCCCACATAAACAAACAATGTTATTTTTCATTCATTATACTTTCAAATAAAACACTTTTCAGGGTTCAAATAAATGTAAGCGGTCCAAGGTCGTACTCAATACCAGTATAACATTATATCCCCTTTCCCTCAAACTCTTCACTGTTAGCAAAACTTTTGGTAAAGGCTCCGAAACAAAAAAAAAACTATTGGAAAAATATTTCCACTTTGTTTCGAAAATACCCACAAAATACTTTGGCTGGATAGCTACTCAAAGTCGTTTCATGGACGATTTTCGACGTTATAGTGTAGGGCCGAAAAAAAGCACATTTTCCTTGGCGTGTTCTTTGACTAAGCATTATTCCTGTCACTGTTACACAAACGTCAAATCAAAAGTGTAAGATAGAGACAGGAATATACTAAGCGTCGTTTATTATCTCGGTCATTAAAAGGCAAAAAATATATATTATTACATCACATATATATTATTATTTATTATATAAAACATCCACCGGTTTCGTTTCACCTGGTTGGAAAAAAAATAATTTTATAAAGCTCAATGTACAGTCAACAGAAGAGAAAGGTAGGTACCTATGCAAGGTCGTCAGATATACTTAATTAAAGTTTTCTTAAAAATCTATGGATGTTTTCAAAAGTAATTTAATGTAAAAAAGAAGTTAATTAACAGTTCATTAAGTTTCATTTCAATTAAGTTTCAAAGAAAACTTCACCTATATCTGACGACCCTGGATACCCTGGATCCCTTTGTGGACTGTACATTCAAGGGATTTTGTTCTCAAACAGTCTACATGTAAATCGGTTAAGAAAAAACATGTCCGCTCAAAAAAAAGTCCTTACTCCTTGTCATGCAATTTCGAGGACTAATTTCAGCTCCACTCCCACGTGAATAAAGTTATAAGTTGATCAATTCCGGGACTTTTAATAGGTTTTTTTTCAACTACCCACACTCTCCACATATAGCCTTAAGTTACCTCTCTTTATAATGATAGTCGCTACTTTTTCTGTATCGCAAAACTTTGAATAAGAAATATGAAATAAGTTTTTGCATAAAATATAACTTTGGCGAAAGCTGTCGGCCGTCAAAAAGAATGGGTATTTAGATACGTATAATGTTGTATAAATATGTTGTGTTTTTCGTCTATTGTCATATAACATGTATAGAATAGTTTTTATCTGGGCAAGAATAAGATTAAGATGGAAATAAGTTAGTTTTCTGACATATCTCACGACGAAATATGCTGTGATTTTCATGATATAAAACTATTCTAATTTTTGAAGGTAGATTCTATCTGACTATTAGATATGTTTTTCTAGGTACCGAATTATGTTTCTAAGGTTTAAATAAAACGACAAAATGAAAGTGAACTCATGAAAAGTATTATTAGATAAAAAGCACACTTTTTCCTATCACCGATCAGAAGCGATTACTTCGTTAAAGATCGTAAAAGGTCGGAACGTGTCGGAACCTTATTACCGGCGGAACGTCGAATGGGACCGTTCGGAATGACTTCGGAACTCGACTTCTGGCGCTGCAATTTAAAACAAAGTTTCGAAAATGGAACGCTACGAGACTCTTAATTGAAATAGTTGAATTTTTCGTACAAAGATTTCTGGGACTTTTGTGTTTTTTTTTTTCTCCAACTTCGAAAGTAACAACTGTTCTAAATTCCAATGTAGATTTGTTTTTTATGAACCGGATTTAGAAACTTTAGTTTTGTGTTTAAAAGATTAATGGCTTTTGTGCCAACTTTGATCGAATCGACGTCGATTTGTTCCGGAGTTGACGTAGATTACGTAAGAAAAGTCTAATTTCCGTACAAAAAAAAAATCGGCTGTTTGATTAACGAGTTTAAAGAGTAGGAAATTAAACTCAAATTGACAACAAACTGGGAAATTCATCATAACAGAGGAAGTAATTAAACAAAATATGGACCAAACTCCTCAAACTGCGAAAATAAGCAGCTATTTCCACATTTTACGAGGGGCTACAACTTTTTAACAACTCCGTAACTCGCCGGAAATTCTCCTGTAACCTTAAAAGGAGTGCGGCTTTAAGTTAGCCTTCCCTAATCCCGCACGACACACGGAATTGTTTAAAAGGGTAGAAAAAAAAATCGAAGGAGGTTTCTCTCAAACCGGCCGCTAGTAAATAATTCTTGAAGTGGGCTTGTGTTCATACATCTTTTATGCGGTGTTATTTATGTGTTCCTGCGGTGTACAGCTGGCCTTATTCTTTCGAATGTGCGCAAAGAAAAATGAAACAAGTTTTGGAATAAATAAAAGTTTTACTTCGGACCGTGATGACGCGGCAACGTTTTCGCGGATTGCTTTGATGAGTTGTGGATTTTTTTTTGGAAAAAGATTTTTTATTTTTACAAAAAAAAAACTTTTCTTAAAAAGGCTTTACGGCTGATTTTAATTGAAAATGTCAAAAACTAATTGTTTACTTTTAAATTAATTAAGTAAGCAGCTTAAAATTGTCTTATATTCAAACATTGATCACCACGTTTGCTCAATTCGAATTGGCGATTTCAGACTTATGTTTAACTAGCATAAGACCTCGGCTTCGCTCGCAAATTAAATTTAAAATTTGATCAGGATTCATAAGACATGTGGCGCCATCTATCATCAAAAGAACGTTATTATGATTTCTCTCGGAAACAGTACTTTTTTTCGGGATGAAAGGTACCCTATGTCATTTTCTCCTACACCTGACAACGTATATGCAAAATTTCAGGATATTCAGTTCTGTTGTTTAGGCGTGGAGAGATAACAAACAAACAAACAAACTTACTTTCGCATTTATAATATTAGTTAGGACTAGAAGTGCTGATTTCCACACGATGTTTTTTTTCACCGATATCAACGATGTCCAAGATCAACTGAGATAGTATCTAGGTACATATGAATTAAAAAAATCACATTAATACTTACGCAATATCGAACCCGCAACTTCATGTTTGAAAGGTAGGCGCCTTAACCACTGGACAATACGATTGTTTTCAGTTTTTATTTAAAAAAAACACAACAATAAATAGTTTTTTATCACAAGCGGTACCAGTAGAAACGTTTATTTTATTTTTGCTACACTTTAAAATATTTTTAAGCTTTTACATTCCTTCGGCAATCTTCGTTGACCTTCGGCCGACTTCGGCATCCCTATTTCACCGGTAGCAAACTGGCGAGAGTAGCGATAAAAACTTTGTCGCTTGCATTATGAATACGACCGCAACTTAGGCGTGGACATGAACCAATTTGTTCTATCCTAGTACGTTATCATTAAGTCGTAGTAAAAGAAAAGAAATTAGACAAGACTATAGATACTTTATTGTTGTGATGGCCTCGTGGTCAAATCCGGGCAAGTACCAATGTGACTTTTTCAATTCAATTTTTGAGACTAGGATTGGAATAGGATCGTTATTTAACCTACAGAAACTTCTCCTAAGGTTTCTTAATACACATACATAAACTCACGCCTTTTTACAATGGGGGTAGGCAGAAACCACAGAACGCCACCTGCTACGATCCATACATACTCCTTTCGCCTCATCTACGTTCATACATATCGGTATGCAAGCGCGCCGGTTACGAGTACTGCGCACCTGACCTTTCTGAAGACTCTCACACATAAGGTTAGGTGTTTAGGAATAAAAGTAAGTTTCATAATTAAATACAATATAAAACCAGAGAAATAAATTACAAACTTAAAACTTAATACTAACTTAATATTTCAGAGTGCGCTCATAATATTTTAAACATTAACACTTAATTATATCAAATTGAAATAACTTGCTCTTATTAAAAGCCAGTGGAGAATTATGAATTCAAATTAAGTAATAAAAGCAGAATAACCGTATTACAGGATTAGAACTTAAATGATAAAGTATGTTCTAGCTTTTCATTTATGTCGTTTTAAAATTTATATTGATTTTAAAATGTTAAGCCTTTTATTTTTATATGAAAGTGTTAGGTATACTATGACAGTTCTGATGCGTTTTTTTTGTACCTAGGTAAGTACCTTTTTTTAGGTATGTACAGTAGCGGTCGTAAGTGCAATCTCACTCTCTCAGCAATCTCACAAAGCAATAGATTGTCATTTTTTAACTTACGACGTTTCCACGCTGTGTACGAATCCGTAGGTACTATGTTAATACATAATCACTTATACAAACAGATGTAGGTACGGCCTGTACTGCTTGTTCTCAGCAATTCAAATCTTAGCATGCTACTGCACTTATGACCGCTTACTGTACCTATCTAACCTATCCTTAAGCATCACGCGAGGTTTTAACCAATGAAACTTCACTTAAAGCCTGCTGATACCATTACAAATAACACGCGTAGTCATAAGAGTTTCAAAGCCTTTCGGATGAACCTTTAAAATATTGAGGACGTTTAAAATGGCCATGTAAGCTATCATATAATTTTATGCGCCGGAGAAGACAATATTATTGCAGTTTTATAGCTCATGTAGGACCCTCGGCTTTTATGTTTATTCGGTCGGGTCGTGACAATAAAATATTTTGAAATAATATCTCGTTATGTGCTCTTTTTGCTATGTAAATTTTGATATGTTTCCTTAAAGGGTTTTCACGGAAAGCCTGTAGTAATTATGTCATCATTGGATGTATTTTGAAGGTCACACACGTGCAGAAAAAAAGAAAGAATGTTTTTTTCAGTATCCATGTGGTACACAAAAACATAGATGTATAAAGAGCCAGAGTTGCGAAAGAGTATTTGAAGTAGTCACCACAGCCTTGAAACGAAAAGGGTATTAGGAGGAACACGGATGGATTATAGTCAGTATCAGCCTTAAATTGCCTTCCGCTCCGCCCAGAGCTGAAGAAGTCATTTGAAGATTTTATCTTAAAAAATTAAAGGTCTTGAGTTCGATTCCAAGAAAATGTTATTTGGTTTATGTATTAGGTACTTAGATTTGTTTTTTTGTACCATATAAACTGTTTTGCTGTAGTCGTACGTTATTGACGATGGAGGGTAAGTCTGGCGATATGTATTTACAAGTTTTACCTACACCAGATACTAGTATCTATGTATGTGTATAGTCTCATTTAGCATAACAATATGCCTACTGTATTGTGATTTTTTAAAAGAGTACCTAAATAAAGAAATATAAAAAAAAAATAAGAATTTCTTACAAACATCAAAAAACAATCTGAAAGTTGGAAGTTTATGGTGTGACACAATCCAATACATCACTTAAAAAACCAACATCACGCAATTAAAGTAAGTATGCAACAAAAATAAAGTGCATTCTCAAACAGCCGAACTTTCCCGAGCGCCCCCAAAAGTTAACGCACACCATTCGGGAATTTTCGCAATTAAAGTGACGAGAACAGTTTTGCTGGATCTTTATTAACTCACTCGGGGAGTTGATTCGTTTGCTCTTGCTTTGGATACAAGCGCCAGGGTACGTCAAAGATAGTACCTAACTGTGATTGACCTACCCTGGCACTTGCAGTAAATGGTAACACTATACAGACTGCTAGTGTAAACACCGTTGTCACTAAAACCATAGTTACTTGGTTTATATTATAAAATGTATATCTGAATTTAAAAATAAATAAACTAAGTTTTCTTTCAAAAATTAAAAAAAAAACTGTCTTACACCGTCCCTAAATTCATGGATACTATGCGCCAGAGTTACGTAATCTCCGCAAAGGGCGTTGACCTGCTGCACTGGCCGTCCGTTATAACTACCTACATAAGTTTTAACTGATTACATCATTGTAATATAGGGTGAAATAATTTTGAGATTTTACTTTAAAAAAAAAGTTTTTTTTTCATTGAATTTACGTTCTATTAGTGAAACCAAACCACTGGTTTCAAGGATAACGGTGTTTACACTAACACTCTGTATAAGTCATTGCGGTACTGGGAGATTAAATAAACAATTTTCTTAAAAAAAAAAAAAAATATTTGCAAAGCGCATGACCTAAATTCCTATGGCATTCTACGTTAGTGTAGCTTTCCATCTGTCAAAGATTTTTTATAATCGGACCAGTATTTATAGATATTATCGCACACAAACAAACTAACAATTTTAGCCATTTGTATTATTAGTTAAGATGACAGAAGTATATGACAAGACCGGGCAGACAGAAGACAGGGCAACTTGATAAGACCCAAGATTGACTTTATGCTAATGAAACCCTGTGCGATCTACCAATAACATTTTTCTAAATTGTGTTAATAAAACAGTATTGACTGCCTCGTTGGTCTAGTGGTCGCAAGCGCGACTGCTGTGCATGAGGTCTTGGGTTCGATTTCCAGGTCGGGCAAAGTGTTATTGGGTTTTTCCATCAGGAATTTCTCAGTAGCAGCCTCGAAGTCTGGATTTGTGCCCGGTTGATGGCAATAGGCTCGCCCCCTATTACATGAGACTAACAAAACATAACTGGCGAAATGTACTAATGGGTACACCTCTGCCTAATGTGATATTATGTTATGAAACAGTATAGTTCGGTTATTTTAAGAGAAAAACATAAAATTGAAAAAAATAATTTCTTACTAGCAATCTGTTATACGTATTGACAGTTTTTTAGCCTTGCCGTGATCGACCGGTTGACCATCCCTTGTAAGATAAGCAAGATGGTCAGGATGCGACTTTGACAAGCAATCTTTTTTCTATACCCTAAATATTTTGCCATACAACGTGGCAATGCTGTCTGCCTTATAGGCATTTGCCCCATTGACAGCGACGCGGACGAATTTATTGATGAGGTTCATCCATTCTTTCTTCTTTATAAATTGTACAAAAAAAAAAAAATATAATTATTTTTGGTTGGGTGTTAGTATGGTTTTGTGTGTAGGTTAATTATTGTATATTTTTTTTTCATTTTTTTTAATAAAAAAGGAACCCTAGAATTATATTCCAACTAAACACAAGTACACTCCTTCATCATTTACTTCCTAGTTACACTACAGAGGTACAGCAGACTGCATCGTGTTTGCAATTAAACAACGGGAAATGTGACAGTTGGGAACTTGCTACGCAAATAATCTTCTGTCTCTCTGGATTTTATTAAATTAGTAAATACAGGTGAATTTTGTGATATATAAATAAATAAATAAATATCTTGGGACAACTCACACACGGCTATCTGATCCCAAGCTAAGCAGAGCTTGTGTTATGGTAACCAGACAACTGTTATACATACTTATATAATTTATAAATACATACATATTATAGATAAATCACACCCAGACACAGAACTAACAATCATGCTCATCACACAAAGTTTGTCCTGGGTGGGAATCGAACCCACGACCTCCGGCTTAGCAGTCAGGGCCGCTAACCACTAGACCAACAGGCCCGTCCATATAAAGTGTTTCTTAAACTGTGATAGTGATTCCCGACTGATTAGGTAAAATTTAGTACTTCATGGACCTTTTACTATGTTTAAACGGATTTAAAAAAAAAGGAGAAGGTTCTCTGAGTTTGACTGTTAGATACATATAGGTATATGTTTACCGATTTTTAACACTAGTTTTAGCCCACGATTTCATCCTCGTGTAAATTAAGTATAGTATGAACCGTAGCCGAAAACACACTGGGAAATAGTACTTTATACTATTAAAACACACTGGGAAATAGTGTAACACATAACATCACGCCTGTAATCCCCTAAGGGTTAGGCTGAGGTGTACCAATTAGTACAACCACATTTCGCCAGTTATGTTTTTAGTCCCATGTAATAGGGGGCGAGCCTATTGCCATCAACCCGGCACAAATCCAGACTCCGAGGCTGCTACTGAGAAATTCCTGATGGAAAAACCCAATAACACTTTGCCCGACCTGGGAATCGAACCCAAGACCTCATGCACAGCAGTCGCGCTTGCGACCACTAGACCAACAAGGCAGTCAGTAACTATATACCATTAAATTTTTTTTTTGTAATTAGACCAGTTCTTTCTTACAAACAAACTTTACCTTTTTATAATATTAGACGTTTATGTCTAACGTAAAGATATTATAATTAATTTAACAAATTAAACTTATATTAAAAAAAAAAACATTTTTAAAAATTAAAGGATAGCTAGCTTATAGAAGGCTGATTCTACTATGTATTTAAAAATCTGCACATCTCATCTCAGCAACAATCAACGTCAAAATATGTAAGTCAATTAGAGCCATTTTTGACATATTGCGACTGAGATTAGACTGCGATAATTTCTAAGTTAGTAGAATGATACTCCTTCTCATAAACACGTTAAAATGAAGATGTTTACACGCGATCAAATCGCAATAACTGGAATTGAAAGCAGGTGCTGCGTGGCGAATTGCCAATGTAACGCCAGCTCAATAGCTTTTGCCAAGTTTGGGGTTATTTCTGCCAATCTTGACAGGTAAACTAGCTTAAAATTTATATACCTACTGAGGTAAAATGGACGGGTAGTTTGTTTATGTACTGTTATCAATAAAAATGGATTAAAGTTTCTGTTCTTTTTACAAGCTTTAATTTACTTTCACTTTGTGTGTTTAAAAAAAAATACATTGCTCCGCACTAGGAATTTCTCCTGTGTAGTGGGTGAGTTTATATAAAAAAAAAAAAAAAACAAAAAAAATCTTTATTGTCGAGATAAAAGTTTACAATTATATAACACTAGTCTCCACAATAGGATCCTCTAGAAAATGGGAAATTTCGGGGATTTTTTTTTGTGATTTTTTCCTTGATTTTTTATTTTTTATAAACATATTATTATAAATAAACCAACATATACAAACAACCAGACCGGAAACATCTACCTGTAGGTCATACAAATAATGGTTCCGCGCGGAAATCGAACCCGCGACTAGCAGCGTAATTTACGAATTTATATTACCTATTATTTTTAAAGTTCTGTACCCAAATGCTCATTTGTACAAAACGCTACTTATTACGTTACAGGTAAACAATTGAAATGATCACAGACTGTGTACAAGAGCGCGAGAAATGCGTTTTCACAAGAAACAATAAAAACAAAATAAAATTAAAAAGTATTGGGGGCTCCAATATATGAAATGTATATTATTTGTTGTTTTTGCTAGATCGTAATATTGTACGGTACTACGGAACTCTTCGGGCGCAAGTCTAACTGGCACTTGGCAGGTTTTTAATAAGCTTTAATGATCTCCTGAACTTCAGCTGTTCAGACCATTTGATAAAAGTCAATACCCAACCGTTTCTTACATCAACATGTTATCAACAGACACATCATAATGCAAATGGGACATAAAGACCTAAAATAAGGGTGTTTGCACACGATCAAGCTGCGAGGCGTGCAGGTGGCGGGATTGTGGCAAATTGCCAATAGCATGCAACCGCGGACAAGCTTTATCACATTACTCCGCCGTTCACAATCGTTCGAGGATTGATGTGATTTTAAAATTGTTGGGTTTGCTTTAGTTTTTTTTTGATGGTGTATTTATAGCCTTATTTTTCGTCTTTACCAGGTGTTGTGATAGCTTTGACTATTGATATCTAAACGTAACATCAAGCCTGTATACCCCGAAGGGTTGCCCAACCCTTCGGGGTATACAGGCTTGATGTGCGGTGAGCGGTGCCAAAATATTGATAGGTGCCAAAAAAACCAGTGTACGACTAAACGCCGACAGATTGAACACAGGCAAGACTACTTCGACGACACTCTTCGCCGACAGGACGCTTCGCCGACAGGACTCTTCACCGACAAGTCTCATAAGAACCTAACCTAACTAGTCCTGTCGATATTCAGTCTGCCGGCGTAGTTTCTGATGATGTTTAGTCGTACACTCCAAAAAAGCGGTTGTCCAATATGGAATACGTCAAATTTCAGCTCAATCGAACATCAGGAACTGACTCAATTTCATGAAACTTGTAAGATTTTATTAGCTACAGACACGGAGACAGATGAAAGTAAATAAAATCTTGTAAAATATAAAATCTTGTAAAATATAATCTCTAATGAAATTAAATATTTTTTAACATGAACAACAATTTTTCTCTCGACTTTACTACTGTACTTAACTACCTGTCAATAAATAGTTCTGTTAGTGGATCAGAACGGAATGAAGAAAGTTTATATTAATAATAACAACAAAGCCTCAAGCCTCATGCACAGGGACTGGGACAGGGACTGGGACAGGAACTGCTGTGCATGAGGTCTTGGGTTCCATTCCCAGTTCGGGCAAAGTGGTATTGGAGTTTGGATTTGTGCCCGGATGATGGCAATAGGCTCGCCCTCTTTTACATGGGACTAAAAACATAACTGGCGAAATGTGGGTGTACTAATGGGTACACCTCTGCCTAACCCTTCGGGGATTACAGGCGTGATGTTATGTTCTGTACTAACATGTCAAAAAATAGTTAAGAAGTGGATCTGAACGGAATTATAAAAGTTTATAATAAAGCAGACAGTAATTAAAACATGATAATAATCCAGCAGGAGATCAGATCAGAGGAAAAGAATGGAATAACTCATCTAAACGTTACCTACTTAGCAACAGCCCAAATAAAAGGTACCTACCATCCCTACAGTTAATATTTACACGTCATTTTTCACTCGGACAAGAGTTGAGCGACGACGCGGCGACGATACGAGCTCACCACGACTTACAGGATGATAAACGATCATAGAAAGTGGACGGAATTTGGCAAAGATTAGGAGCTGGGAAGGTTTTAATATGTTGGGAGATGTTACTCGGGGTGAAGGTTATCGCTCATCGTAGCACCAAAGCAGCAATTTATACAAAAAATCTTATAGAACACTTTTTATATTGTATCACTAAATTATTTAGATGAAAATGCCTCTCATGCATGAGGTTGTTTGTTGGATACCGGGCAAGTACCAAAATGAGATTTTTAATTAATTTATGTAGGTAAAGTGAATGGTGCTATACATGCGGTTGTGACCAACCAGTCCATGTCAAAAAAGGCTCGACTGGATGTTCACAACGGTGTGCTGGTGCCTACGCTTATGTATGGAAGTGAATGTTGGGTATGGCAAACGAGACATGAGAGTAGGATTAATGCTGGTTATACGGGACCGTTGCGGATTAAAAGAAGATGTAGTGACAAAGATAGAAAAGGGCCTGCTTAGATGGTTCGGTCATGTTGAGAGGATGAGTGATAGACGATTGACAAAAGGTTTTTATATGGCAGAGGTGAGTGGCAACGCCGGGAGGGGTCGCCCTAGGAAGACCTACACTAACCTTATTGGTGAGGTCCTTCAGAAAGGTCAGGTGCGGAGTACTCGTAACCGGCGTGCTTGTATGACGAGATGTATGAACGTAGATGAGGCGAAAGGAGTATGTAAGGATCGTAGCAGGTGGCGTTCTGTAGTTTCTGCCTACCCCCATGGGAAAAAGGCGTGAGTTTATGTTTATAACTATGCCTCTCATGCATGAGGTTGTTTATTGGATACCGGGCAAGTACCAAAGCGAGTTTTTTAATTTTATTATGTAGGTACTTTCTCAGTTTATCTTGGACTGGTACTGCCATCGGTGAAAGAAAACATCTTGAAGAAAAGTGGACTTGTATTTCACACATAACATAACATAACATCATGCCTGTAATCCCCGAAGGGTTAAGCAGAGGTGTACCCATTAGTACACCCACATTTCGCCAGTTATGAGCCACTTGCCATGTGTGAGTCACTTGTAATTAATTAAGTCCGAAATCGCCAATCATCTTCGAGCAAGCGTGTGATTAATCTTCATGTCTTCTCTGTATCAGAAGAGGACTGCCCTGCAGTGGAACAATAATACCTCTTCACATAAAATGTTTTACAAATTCAGATCCATTTTATTTGATAGATAACTTAACGACTACCGTTAAATACGTCTTTATAAAAAAATCATTTCACGCAATCAATATTCGTTACCAAAAATTAAAAAATGAACACACAAACGTACAAACATTTATTTTTGAATCTCGTTTGCGACACAGTGACACAGTAGCAGTAGAGAGTGGCGAATAAATAACGAAGGCGTCACTTCCGGTTGGGTTCGGAACAACTTCCGGTTTAACTGAATTAAAAGCTTGCGAGAGTTGTGTCTTACTAACGAACGTACGTCACTGAGGCTGTATTAGGTGTAGATGAGATGGAGATTGGAATTGAGATGTAGTTTGAGATTTTGGGAGGGAAAGAGAGAAAATGAATTTGTATTGAGATAATGTCTTAGAGCAAAAAAAAATATTAAGAATACAAAAATTCGCGTTCCGAGCATGAGTAATTGATACCAAACCATTTTCAACCGACTTCAAAAAGGAGGAGGTTCTCAATTCGACGCGTATGTTTTTTTACGGAACTATACTCTTTCAAACAAAAAAAGAATCATCCAAATCGATTCATAATTGGCGGAGTAATCGTAGAACAAACACACAAAATAAAAATAAAACTTTAGCTTGGAAGTCGGTGGCAATACCTACATAACAAGAAACAAAACTAAAGCCGCCGACTTTCAAGCTAAATTTTTTTTTTTATTTTGTAGTTTTTGAAGGCGGTCGTATTTTTTTATCCTACACACATTACCTTAACATGAAAATATGCGAAGATGTTTAGGTGTTTGTTAGTCAAAAACGTGTAAACCGTTGAACAGATTTGGATAAAAATTGGCACATAGATAGACCATTTCCTAGATTAACATACTTTTCATCCCGTAATGTAATCTCTTGGAAAAATAGTTCAACTTACTTTACAGAAAGTTACTTTTTACGCGAGCGAAGCCGCGGTCAGAAGCTTCTGTAAGTTAAAAAAATCTTATTCCGAATGTTTGTGTCCCCAAAACTCGATAAGTAGGTGACTGATTTATACATATACATCATTGCATTCTGATAAAAGAATTAGAGAGTGCATTTAATATTCTTTTTTAAGTATTAACGAAAATGAGAATAGACTAAGCCACAGAGAAGCGTGGTCGGGCTTAGCTAGTAATGATATTATAAGTGGAAAGACAGAAATTCAAAATTACTATTTAATGTATAAAAGAAGCATAAGAAAAGTACGAGTACATAATTATATATTATACAGTTGGATTACCACCTTGCTACTTACTGCTTTGCCTTTCATAATATTAAATAACAACATTTTTATTTCAATCAATTTATTTTCAAGACATAATTATGTTCAAGACATAACAGCGCCGGTCATTGTGCCATCTTTAAAAGAGGCCTACGTCCAGCAATGGTCGTCGTTTGGCTGATGTGATTATGATGATGTTCAATAAATGATGTATGTCCTAGTATTTTAGGTACATTGTCTTTACATTCGTATAAATAGAATTAATGTACCTACTACTTATTGTAAATCGTATATATATTTTTTTAAAGAGTAAGTATGGAGTTTCTTGCCCGTTCTTCTCCATACGAAACTACCTTTTGGAATGGGCAACTAGATTCAATATTATAAATTTTCTTTTCTCTTGTAAATGCCGTTCAAAAGTTCCTTTTAATGGTCTAATTGAAATAAATGATTTGACTTTGACTTTGACTTTACCTAAGTAGAATTTTGCTTTTTGTTCTGATTTTTTTTTTTGTTGTTGTAGCTATGACAATAATTTGCCTTCACTTACTATGTTATCTCTTCAACAACTTTGGTTGACTGTTAGATAATGCCTAAAGCATTAAGTCCGCCCTAATTCTCTTTGTTGCATAATTTAAATTAATAAATATGTAAACAAAATAGAGTAAAATATTAATCTAATAGACGTGTCCAATATTCTTAAGCGTACATCTGCGTCATGACTATGGACTGTCAAAACGCATGCGTCTATATCATAACTGAGTAATAACTAAACCTGTCCACTGCTTATTCTTCCAGCTATCCTCTCCTTCATAACCCTTCATGGATTCATAGAGATCTATTTGAATGGGAATTGTCAAATCCACACGTAATTCCTCACTAACGGAGAGCCTAGCGGCGAACTTGCACTACATTCAGTAAATTCCTCTTAAACTCCGTTTTAAGTTCCGATACAAACATTAGACATGTAAAAGCTTTTATATGAAATAAAATTTTGCAGAAGAACCACTTGATGTAGTCCACCAAATCGTACTAAGCCCTCGTGGACCCACTACCTCTCAGGGTGGAGGCTTGTGTTCAAGCATTGGGAACATTAGAAAAAAAAACAGAATTAAATCTAGTTGCCCTTCCAAAAAATAGTTTTGTATGGAGAAGAATGGGCATGAAATTCCATACGTACTCACTTTAAACAACAAGAGAAACAACTAGATTAATATTTTTCTAAAAGTATGTTAAATAATACAACTAAAGAAAACTAAAATAAACTTCGATTTCAAATCCAGACCATGGAATTTAGGGATATCCATCATAATGAAAATCATAGCCATCTTAAGAATCTAGAAAGTTTACAGTATTAAACTTTCAAGATTCTTATACATTATATTATGACAAGTTTGACATATTAATAATATCATTAAGTCACGCTGCACATAAAAACAAAAGACACACTCAAAGCTCTCTTTTTTTTTTGTACTTCAATGACTGGACATCAAAGAATACGTTAACCTTCTGTCTTCACTCCTTAGTGGCTTCAGAACATTTCCACCACGTCGGAGAGACATCTCTATTTTCAATTATACCAACTAGGAATTTGATTACGAATCCTTTTTGGAGTTTGTGAGTTGGTTCTTTGTTTCCCTTTCCGTGCAAATTGAGTTTGAAGGTGGTTGAAATGGATGCGTCTTTGCGTTTCCTAGCTTACTTTGGGCGAATTTCATCAACCTCTTATACAAAGTACACGTTTTGTATGAACGTTAAAGTGTGGAAAATACAAAAATTTGTTTAGTGGCTATAAAAATAGGTAGGTAGGAGGTATAAAAAGAATGAAATTGGACCTTTTTGATACTTTTACTCGCTGTAATATTTGTCTCGTTATATATTATTATATAATTTCAGTTCATGCTCAAAATGCACTTTCTGTAGTGAAAAGTTGATTTTATTTTTACTAGCAGCCTGCCCCGGCTTCGCACGGGCACGAAAATATAATATAGCCTATATAACCTAGGGATAGTGTACCTTCCCAACAGTGAAACATGTTTTCAAATCGGTTTAGTAGTTTCGGACCTTATTCAATGGAAACTAACAAACAATCAAATCTTTCGTACTAGTATAGATAAGAAACGAAAAATTTCGACGCTAGGCTGTGTCTAGAACCATACCGAAATCATGGTAACGGTTGATGTGTGGGTCGAACTCGCTTCGATCTTTTTATAAAATGTGTATAATAATATTATTTATCTTCGTTGGTACAGTCAGCAACAAAAATCGATTAACAATGTTAATTTTATATATAACTTAAACAGACACTAAACATAAAACATTCTGGCTTTCAGAATGTCAGGAAAATAGCCAAGGGTTTTTTTTACCTTAATTTTATATTAATTGCGTTTTATTTTTAATATTGTACTTAATAATTAGAATTTAAAAATCATAAATGTTAATCGACTTTTGTTGCTGACTGTACGTTGTTGCAATTTTCATGTTGTCATTTCTAGGTTTCAATCAACAATTTCCTAGATCACTTTGCACGATCCCAAGATAAGAAACAAAAACCATTTTCGAACTTCATTTTAAAAAACAACTGACGCAACATTTTAAGAAGACCCGTTGCAAGTACTTTTAAGTTTACAAGTTGTACTAAATGTAACTTTAGTTATTCAGCAACGCGTTAAGTTGCATCAGATAATAAAGCAACATTGTCGCTTCAAATTGTAAGTACAGATGTGACAGTATTTACTTATACAAAGTTGTATTTTAATGTGGAAACTTAAACAGCACTTACCAGGGAATCAGTACTTTCAGGCTGAGGTATGTAGGTAGCAAAAAGACTTTTTTTTTTTATAGCAGTCACCGGGGTATCAGTACTTTCAGGCTGAGGTATGTAAGTAGCAAAAATTTTTTTTTTATAGTATAGTGTACTTAAATTAATTGTAGAAATACGGGTTTTTGTTAGAGCTGATTTTGAACTAGCACACGAAGGGTTCTGTATTACCGTACTATGTTTAAAGGGTTCCGTAATTTTTAATATTTATTTATATTGAATCTTCTGTAAAGGATAAACTCGAATCATGACATAAAAATAATATACAACAATAGGTATTAAGTAGGTGTACTCATCCAGTTAAAGAAGACCATAGCTTGCACAATAACGTTAACAAAGTCATAGGATAGTTATACAATATGGTAAACGGAACAGAAGAAAAATAAATATTTATAATAAAAATGATCTGTGACCTACTACGACCCAAAATGGTAGCTCTGTGGTAGACAGATGGACAGACAGACAGCTACTTATTAAAGCAAACTACTACTAAGTGTACTAATTAACACACTTTAAGTACGTAACACTAAAAAGATGCATGAAACATTGCACTAACACTTTAATGCATGTGACATTTCAGATCACTATTAACATTACAGCTCCTATGAGCAGTGACTACCACGTGACCCACTGGCCAGTATGCCACCAAATAACATACAAACATACCTTTGTAGAGAAACGAGAAAATATCAAAGTTAATGGCAACAATAGTCGTCTGCTTGCAACAATATTAACCTATTCCCTGCTGTTGATTTTTGTAACTTGCTCCGTCTTGCAGCTGACACATTTCTCTAATTGAGACCAACGCTGGAAAATGTTACGTGTTTAGAACGAATGTGTCACGAAATGGGAAGTTTACACCTAGTCTTTAGAAGGGTTAAGTTTCGGTAGTAAGAGAGTTAGTGTAGTGGTATGTTTACACGGAATTAGTTTGCTTCTTTAGGCAAGAATTTATTGACTAAAACAATCTGCCTAGCCTTTTCCCGACAGTCTAACCGGATGCAGCTGAATACCAGTGTTTTACATAGAGCGACTGTTTGTTTGACCTCCACAACCTAGTAATTGGTTAATACGATACCGCTTGGTAAGGACTGGTTATCAGACTTTCGGGCTTCTGACAACACGTACCTAACGACTATCAAAAATCTACGTGTGACAGCCGGGATCAACAAACGTGCTTTCCGAGGCACAGAACGATGTCAGTAATGTCTCAGATAAGTAAGACTCGGTCCTAAGACTGGCTGTCAGACTTTCGGGCTTCAGACGACACGTAATGACTGTCAAAAACACTTATTAGATCTAATTTGAAGTGTGTTTTGTGTAAATTGCTATTTTTACTCAACTGCCCCAAAAAGAGGAGTGTTATGTATTCAGGGTTAATGTATGTACAATGTATGTGAGTTACTTTATTTCACCATAACTTTAAACGCGTAAACCGATTTAGGGGTATCGATACAATCTTTGCCTCGTTCCGAGTAACATAGGCTAGTCAAAAATAAAAAGAAACTGGTGTGGTCACTTTAAAACGTAAATTAATTACATCCTCAATTTATTTTTTAATGAATCTGGTCGTGTCTATGTTTATCGTCTAGAACTTGACAAGTAGATTTAAAAAATATATAACACTGTAAATAAAAAACGTCGTAAAAAAAAACTGTCGAGTAAACAAAGTACAAAAATATGTGCAATTTTTGCAGTCGTGTTTTTTAATTATAGTTACTTGTTGACTTACGTGCTGTTAGAAGAAATTAAGCGTCGAAAACCAACATCTTTTCCACAACATACAACGCTTTTACGTTTCTTTTCTAATCTTTTTCCGTGCTCCTAAGGCGTGTTCTGTCTTGTGTCATATTATTTAATTATGGGAGAGGAACACAGCCTCCGGCGTTCGTTAGATAAAGCGAATCATGTCGCGTCTGCCGGGACGTCTCCGTGTTTTGATAAAATATATCGTTGTGTACAATTGTTATGTTTTGTTGAGAAAATAGAGATGGGAAGTGTTATTTGAATCTGGATATTTATGGGGTGTTCAAAGACAAATCATTTGGTCGTTAACTCGGCATGCTGCTCAACAAACTATCTAAGTTACTTTGGAAAAAGCAATATACCTTTTTATTTATTTTTAATTCTCGTCTGGGTATAATGGAGGGTTATGTCGGACTCTTAGCCACTAAAATTCTACGGTTTCTTCTGCTACCATAAGTTGGGAATACGGTATTCGCATGATCCACGCCCCCGATGCAACTTTGACCTTAAATATAACCATAGCTAGAAGGTAAGATCCAGAACAAAAAAGTATATATATCGTGTATCTTAGCTTCGTTTAGTGTGTTTTAACCGACTTCAAAAAAGGAGGAGGTCCTTAATACGTCGGAATCTTTTTTTTTTATACCCTTCATTGTCCATCGATAGCTGTTACTTATTGTAAAAAAATATCTATAAGTAGCAGGTGGCGTTCTGTAGTTTCTGCCAACCCCCATGGGAAAAAGGCGTGAGTTTATGTCAGTATGTATGTATCTATAAGTATATAAACTGTATGATTTAGGTTCACTAAAATCATACCTAATCACACATACAATACATATTCAATGAACCTTCTTACATAGTACGTATGGACAATTTTAACCCTGCATTTGCCGGTAATAAAAACGAAGCGAAGCAAACGTGACACCGAAGCATAAAAGAGAAAATTACGTCACACGGGGTCAGCCAGGAAGCATGGTCAGGGCTCACCAACATTTTCTAGCTTCAGCAAAAATAGTTGTTATTTTGAACCAGAATATTTCTAAAAGGAAAAGGAAATTCACGTTTAAAATATGGTATGGAATGTATAAAGCTTTAATTCCATCTACAAAACTTAGCAAAATATAGGGCATCATGTTTGCATGTGTATAAAAAGAACATCGGAATAAACAATGTACGTTCTGTATTTTAGTGTCGAATTCTATGCAATGTTATTGCAAAGATTTTTAGCAATATAAAAACGGTATATTATTTTCCTACTGCAAGGTACAGGCCTCTTCTCATACAGAGAAGGCATGAGCACTGATTACTACGCTTGCTCACAAAAACTTAGAAAATATATATAAAAAAAAACACTTTGAACCTGCATCCGCGTGTTTATGAGGCAGTTACGCAGTTATTTTTCAGAATTCGCCGTGTTTTATATTTCCTTTCCATAGTTGACTGCCTCGTTGGTCTAGTGGTCGCAAGCGCGACTGCTGTGCATGAGGTCTTGGGTTCTCTCAGGTCGGGCAAAGTGTTATTGGGTTTTTCCATCAGGAATTTCTCAGTAGCAACCTCGGAGTCTGGACTTGTGCCCGGTAGTTGGCAATAGGCTCGCCTCCTATTACATGGGACTAAAAACATAACTGGCGAAATGTGGGTGTACTAATGGGTATAGCTCTGCCTAACCCTTTGGGGATTACAGGCGTGATGTTATGTTATGTTTCCATAGTTGCATAGTACCAAAACCAAATCACCCAAACTTTTTAATTGCCTAGCTTTCTAACCTGTATAATTCATACCAATCATTATTTTCTTTTTTTAATCCGACAACACGAACAACCGTTCAGGATAATCTTCACACCTCTGCTTCCAAACAATCATAATCCCCGATTCCAAATTCAAATTTAAACCGTGGAACGTTCGCGACGTCTGCACCAATCGAAAATTAATAGCGACCCATGCTCTTTGTTTATTGGACGCACTAATCGGATCGTCGGCTTTCGGCCGTCGGCAGTCGGCTTTCGGCGAATAAGCGATGTCCCGCGCTGTTTTTGTTTTAATTGACATCGCGCTTACATTTGCGATTTTAATTCGATACGGGGGATTATGAGGATTTTAATTGTTTCATTAAAATATTTGTTTTGACTAACTATATTTTTGATAGGGTTAGATAGTAGATAATTCTGATTGAAATAAATAATATGAATATAAGTATTTTGAAATAGTGAAACTACAAGTACATAGATGAGATAAAAAAACAATAGCTACATTTTCAGACATAATTTAATGTACCTCAGGTAACTAGCCATTTGTTTTGCCAAGCATAATATAGTTATTCTAGATTAAGAAGCTAGAAAAAATCCCTAGAGGTTTTTTATTGGAAAACTTCTATCGCCGTGTTTTGCGATGGGTTCGCGTCATCGACATGGTGACGTGAAGTCGACCACGTCACTGACATGGTGCCATGTCCACATTACGGACATGGCGATGTGACTCCGTCACCGACATGCTAATGCTTCGTTGAGTTTTCACTTCTGTCAGCAGTCCCCATAACAGCATTTTTTTGTAACCATAGTGTTTCTAAAGTCGAATTTGGGAAAGCAGCCCAACATTCGTCTTCAAAAACCCTTACCAGTCGCCTTAACCCTTTAAAAATCACCACACACATCACCAATGATGGTTCAATCAAGTTAACCGTCCCCGTACCGTTGTAACCGATCGCACGTACTTCATTAACCTTCTCTCACTACATTTGAGTTCGGTTAATCGCTCGGAACACTGAGTTATAGACGGTGTGAGGACGATTGGACCCGTCGGAGATATAGGTGGCAGCGGGTTGGATAAGGAATGATGTTAATAAACTTTTGTATACTCTATTTATTAGACAAAAAGCGGCTAAATTACGATATACATATACATAAACTCACCCTTTTTCCCATGGGGGTGAGCAGAAACCACAGAACGCCATCTGCTACGATCCTTACATACTCCTTTCGCCTCATCCACGTTCATACATCTCGTCATACAAGCACGCCGGTTACGAGAACTCCGCACGTGACCTTTCTGAAGAACCTCAGCAATAAGGTCAGTGCATTACGATATATATTAGGTAATATTGATTATTAAGTTATTTGTTGAAATGACTACATTTTAAGAATATTTTTAATGGCAAAAAATTAAATTGTTTTGTATTTACTGTGAATTGACAAAGTTTAATAAGTTCCAACATTGAAATAACGATATAATTTGTGTAATATTATAATGGGGTATTTAGTCTAAACTTAGTCCCACCAAAAAATCCTCTACGGTGCAAAGGAGCAGTGATAAAAAATTGTAAACCAATTCATTGTCATTTATTTACTTATTTATTTTATTTTATTGCTTTTAGGAAATCTTACAGCTAATACATTTGTAAGAAGCAATAAGCAGGCGAAAGCCAATTACAAAGCAAAAAATGCACATTTTGCTATAAAGTGTTATTTATGTACATTTGGGTGCAAAACTTAAAAACGTGTTTTTTTTTTAATATTTGAATTGTTTAATTCCAACAAACAACAACAACAACAATTTCTCCCTCTGAATATCAGGATGGCCACCAGTCGGTTCATGTTCAAGGTTAAAACTCGCGAACACTTACATAATAAGTTGGCAGACTCGTCCCACAATTAATTTGTTGTACTTCATCTATGTATTTTATCTCTCTCCCCACTATTTATATATATATATATAATATATTGTATGTATGTATATATGTATTTATTATTATAATATATTCTCTCAATTTTCTGTATCTGTGCACCTACTATGTTTTGTCTCTGCATCACCCTAAGGTAGACTGGTAGAAAATGCCTAAGGCATTAAGTCCGCCTTTGTACAGTGTATTTTTTTACATGTGCATAAAGTTTTAATAAATAAATAAATAAATAATAAATTTGGCAAACGTTAAATTTGGTAATAAAATTATAATGTGAAAAAAAAAACAGTGTTACAACAAATTAACAAAATATTAAATAAAATTATTAATCATTAAAATTTAGCAAAAATCAGTCTTATTTATAAGACACAAATAATACAAATCTAGGATAAAACTTAAATCTTTTAAATCGATCATTGTTAATGGTTTTTCTTAAAAAAGAAAAAAAAATACTTTTTTTAAAAACATTTATCGAGATTGATAAATAAAATCTTTTTTTTTTTGTTTTTTGCTTGGTTTGTCCGCTTTTCACTTGCACCAACATTGAACTAAAATTAGGAATAACCAATGACATGGCAAAAATTTTATGGTTCTGCCATAGCCCAGTGTGTGTGACACACGACTCGGTAAATTAGGGTTGCCTATGACGTAAGAATCCTAATGGGTATAATGTTCAATTGCTGTAAAAGGAATTTTCTATAAACAAGTTGTAATAATAATTTTCCACAAAGATTTTCTTTTACACAAAAGAAAGGCTTTATTAACCGACTGCGGTACAAATAAAAGAAGGGAAGGGAATTTATGTTAGTACTAATTTTTGCCCATGCTTTCGTCCGTATATTTGACGGTTATCGCGTACGGAGATGAAGTCGCGGGAAAAAAGTATAGTGTATGTCTTTCCTTAGGGTTCGAACTTACCCTGTAGCAAAATTTCATCAAAATCGGTTCAGTGGTTTAGACGTACAGACTTAACAGACAGACAGAGTTACTTTCGCATTTATAATTTAATTATGAATTATTATTTTTTATCATTTCTATACTGCTATTATAATTTTAAAATAATTATGATTGCTTGAAGAATGTTTTTTATTGCGTACACGTTATCAGTTATTAATTTTAGAAAAAGTAATTAAGACAGCGGAATCATTTGACAAAGTTTACATCTTGGCTCGATAGATGGCGTTGGGATCGAATTAGATCGCGCTATGGTTACGTTACCGAGAAATGGTTGGGTCAGTTGAAGATTTCTTCAAGTCCAATTTTAATTTTACAGTGGATTTTTTGAAAGTGCAGCGTTTACAGCGATGTAAACCTGCCTTATAATATTTGGTATCTGACATCTGTCAAATAATCTTAAGCGGCCGCTGTTTCGCTTACAAAATTTATTATATTCCGGTATTTAATACGCGCATCAGTAATTAAAAAACTAAAAAAAGAATAAAAACGATGTCTAACATAAATAAAATTTAAATTTGATATCTACTTGGAGTCAAGTGTCAAAAATTTTAATTTTATTTATTTTCAATCAATTGACATTCATTAATTGACATACTTTTATGGGTTGTCAAAACTCGATAGATTTTGTATGGCAATAGTGATCAATGAATAGTGAATTAATTATATTGACTTGTCCAGTAAGTGATTAGCCAAGCCAATTGATTTACTATTTATTGTTTCAAAGTAAATAAAAATCTAATTTTAAGATTAATTAAAAAATAATCTGATTTTCAGGGCTATAATAAAATGTTTTTTTTTAAGAAGTTGTGCCTTGGAATTATTGGTTAACTAGCTTTTTCCCACATCTTCGTCCGCGTTAATGTCAGTTATCACGGTTGCAGACGAATTCACTGAATAAATAGTAGACAAGTCCTTTCTAAGGGTTCAAACTTAGCCCATATCAAATATCATCAAAATCAGTACAGTGGTTTATTCGTGAAAGTGTAATGAACTGACAGTCGGAGTTAATTTTGCATTTATATAATATTATTATGGAATCTACGGAATGACAACCCAACTAGCAAAATATGTATTGTTTAGTATTTGAATTTATTATACAGCACAGTATTTCATGTTGGTTGAGATGTTAAGAGCGGTCGTCTGTAGTTCCAATATTTGTAAACACGTGAACACTATGTATATTTGAACATATTTTAAATTCTTAATTCTTAATTTGTGCCTTTTAATTATTATGATTAATTGCTTTTTATAGGGTACATACATTGCTTTCACGTGCCATGTCGTGTATGATTTTGTATACAAATGTTGTAAACATTGATTTTAAAAGAGTACCGTACGTATGGAGTTTCTTGCCCATTCTTCTCCATGCAAAACTACCTTTTGGAAGGGGCAACTAGATTGAATCTTTTTTTTTATATATGACGGTTCAAAGTGCCTTATTGGCCTAATTGAAATAAATGATTTGACTTTGACTTTGACTTTGAAGACGTAAATGTTTTATAATAGTTTTGTAGCACATAGCAGTTTTATGGTAGTATTCAGTTCGACGCATTAGTTAGGTATATTATTTATTTTGCTAGTTGGGCAGGTGTCGTAATTTTTTTTTATCTGATTATATTTGCCTTTTAGGACACCCTTCTAAAACCTTATGGGGATGCAACTGCACCCTGTGGATACCTGTACCTTCACAATTATCTATAATTACAGTAGCATCAAACGTCAAGCTATCAAGCGTATTTCCCATAAAAACGGTATTCTACAACAAAAAGAAAAATCCGCTTGAGGACGCTGCAGCGCTTTAATTAATCAATTATCTTGATGGCTTCGAGCGACGAAAGTTATAGTGAACTTACCACTTTACGTAGACCTCTCCCCCTCCCCGCTGCCGTACTAAATTTGCGGGATGGAAGAGAAATATGAGGGTGGACAGAGGTCTAGATTATTGGACGATTTAATGGCACGCCTTCTGATTGTTTTAACTATCAAGTTTTTTATAACGTCGGTATAGTGAATGGATTTTTGTAATAAGTTTTAAGGAGAGCCTTAATTTTTGTAAATTTTTATAATTGATTAAGAAGCTAATGCAGCTCTGGGATACTATATAATAATAGGCAGGGCAAATGCCTCTTCTCATACAGAGAAAGCACGAACATTGGCGATTTCAAACTTATATAAATTATAAGTCCAGGTTTACTCACGATGTATTCTTTCATTGATGTCAGCGATGTCCAAGATAAACTTAGAAAGTCAAATTGATACTTGCTCCGGTCCGGTTGCGAACCCCCATACTCGTGCATGAGAGACTTTAACTACTGGACCATCACGATATTTACGAGATTCAAGGGTAATAATACATAGGTAGGTATTACTTACTTAAAAAACAATCAGCTGATTAGAACAGCCATTAAATTGATAAAAATTGTGTATAAGTAGTATTTCAATCGAACCAAATTTGAAAAAATCTACCGACAATTTCAAAATCATAGTCATTGTAAAATTGTAAATCGAAAATCAAATATTAGAAAAAATCCAATTGCTGTATTGGTAACTTCGTAGCCTTTGAATTCCTATTAAATCTCAACGAGACACAACAAAAGTCTAATCTCTTTAAGGCAGCTACAAAAAATGAAGTCGAAGTCGGAAATTAAAGCCGCCGACTTCCGCCGGGAGACAGGCTCGATTTGTTTCAGAAAATGGCAACCGTCTGCCGAGATCGGAGCATTGTGATTTTAAATGAAATTTTAATAGATGCAAATGAGGATTAGTTTTTCATTCGCTACGACAGAGGGCGCCGTTTTCTTCGAATGACTTCACTTGAAATGGAAAACTAGTTGAATCTTTTGTCTTTTTAAATTGGACTTCAATAAGGATTGGAGTACCAACTTCAGCTGTGAGAAACGTTTTTCTGTGGAACGATTTGCGAAAAGGTTGGCAATCTGTGATGATTTGATGCTTCTATTTTATTTGCAATCAATTTCTAAGATTGTTGGCAAATAATTTTAATTCAATTTACTACGATAAAGGGTAAAGCCTATTTGTGTTATGAAGGCACACAATTTTTTTAAATCGGTATGCTTATAATCTCATAGCCGTTGCCATTGATTACTATTTTTGCTCGGCGTTACTTAGTTAAGGTGTATGAGTAGTTACTCATACATATAAGCTAAATGACGTTAAGCAACATTTTTTTTATTACAACCGTTTTTTTATTTTTGACTGGCCTATGTTACTCGCAATAATGCAAGAATTGTACAAGGAAGTACAAGTAATAATGACAATAATAAATCTTTAAACTAAATAAACAATAACGAAACATGTACTTATTCCTAATTTAAAAATATTTAGAAATACGATATTTCTATTCTCTGTTGTATCTGTTTAAAAATAGAACTTTCTGATGCTAGATCGTTCTATTTTCAAAAAGCATTTTTGAAACTCGCCAGATTAATCGATGCATTTATCATTTAGTCACCCTCCGGTCTGGTCAGTTAATCACAATCGATCAAAGTTATAATCTATCGCTAATTCCCTACCGGGAATCGTAAACGGTAACCAAAATACCGCATCTATCGGCCGTCAAACGTGATTAAATACCGAAACTCGGAACAACTGAGTTGTAAACAACGCCATCTATTAGCGGGGATGAAAAACTAGAGTTGACAGTTGAGATAACGTGGTGGCGCATAAAAGTTAAGGGATATCAGAAGGTTTATTGTATTAAAGACTTACAAAAATCAGATAGGCTTAAAGGCTTTACAAATTACGCCCTTTCAAAGTCAAAGTCAAAAACATTTATTTCAATTAGACCGATTACAGGCACTTTTGAATTGTCAAGGAGTCTGTCAGTTAGTCCGAAAATTGAAGCTAGTTGCTCGTTCCAAAACGGAGGTAGGCCTCTATGGAGAAGAACGAGCAAGAAACTCCACGGCACTCTTTTAAATTAGGTTTTTACAAAATCCTGGTTACATTATTCTTGTTGATTCTACATGTGAACACAATGAAGGTGAATATAAAACTGAAGTTAAATATAAATTAAAGATGTAAGCTATAGCAGTTAAGAGATGACCAATCCCAACTGACAGCACCCGTTCACGAGCATGACGCATGGATCAGCACCACCTAGCTCAACCATTATGGAGGGAGCCAAATGATCCAACACACGCGCCGCCATCAGCGAGACATTTGAGTGAGCATGACAAGCTCTCAACTGCCATGCTCATTATGCCAAAGCACATAGTAACTTAATAAACAAAAAGCTCCAAGGTACTCACATTTACAGAATTGAAATAAATGATATTAAATTGTACAACACTAACACTTCAGTGTACTTCATCGTTAGATGAACTGTGGAATGTAAAAAAGAAAAAGTAATAGTATTGATAACGAAACAAGTTATTCAGGTCAATAAAAAGGGGGTAAGAAACATCATTATCTTAATAAAAAAAAAAAACTAATTAGTGAGCCCGAGTGGAGCAGGACTAGCATTAAGCCAAGCATTTTTATCTGTCATATAATCTTCTAACTTATAGTATGCTCGACTACATAGTGTGCGTTTAATGCATGTTTTAAACTTTCTCTCATTTAGTTGGAGAATATCCAGAGGTATTTTATTATAGCATTTAACACAGTACCCCATAAAAGAAGTGCTTACTTTTGACAATCTGAAACTTGGTTGATCTAATTTGTTCCTATTTCTAGTATTAAAATTATGTCTATCACTAATTTTCTTAAAAAGTTGAAGGTTTTTCCGAACGTGCATGATGTTTTCATATATATATTGACAAGGTACCGTCATGATGTTAATTTTTTTAAACAATTCCCTTAGAGTATCTCGACTGCCAAGATTATAGATGGCTCTGACGGCCCTCTTTTGCAGGATAAAGATAGAATTTAAATCTGCAGCCCGTCCCCAAAGCAAAATACCGTAAGACATGATGCTATGAAAGTAACTAAAATAGACTAGTCTCGCGGTATCCACGTCTGTTAATTGACGGATTTTTCTGACAGCGTAAGCGGCTGAACTTAACCGCCCTGCAAGAGATGTTAAGTGGGGACCCCACTGCAGCTTAGAATCGAGCGTAATCCCCAGGAAAACTGTCTTTTCGACGAATTCAAGTATATCCTTATTCAATATAACGTTACGTTCAGTACTTCTAACATTCGGTAAAGTGAATCTTATGCATTTCGTTTTTTTCTCATTTAACACTAAATTATTAATAGTAAACCAATTGTGAACCTTTTTATAACCTTTATAGGCCCGGCCGTCATATCGGTATGACAGAACAATAGAATAATCAATTGTGTCTCATTACGTGGGACTTGAGGTATTCAGCATAGGAAATCGTCAAATGACTCTTTCCGCTCTGGGCGGAACAGAAGGGAGTGTCAGACCTTTACTGACTAAATCCATCCGTGATCCTTCTAGTGTCCTTTGCGTTCTAGAGCCGCGGTAACACTTTCTAACAAAATCCGCAACCCTGGCAGACAAGTTACGCCCTAAGCTGTTGTTTACCGTAAGTTGAACCTATAATCAGTGCAAAATGACCGAAAACCGAATTACCGTTCAGGATATTTAATTTTTTATTGTCTATTATGTATTTAGTTTATATATTATTGTGTATTGTGCGTCACTTAATCACTTTCACGTGAATAAAAAGTTTTTCTTTCTTTCTTTCTAAATTTAGTCACTATCAGTGATGCACTATCGGAGCAATCACCCAGGGCGTCACTCTTGCTATATTTTTAGGCATTTATGTACCAATGGCTATAGCTACCCACTACTTCGTTCGGACCGAGAATCAGTTCGTGAAACTCAGTAATCAGGTTTTTTTTTTGAGCCCGGTTCCGTAAGAATTTTTCTAAAATAGTAGTAGCCAAAATTCCTCAAAGTCAAAGTCAAAACATTTATTTCAATTAGACGATTTACAGGCACTTTTAAATTGTCAAGAAGTCGGTCAGTTAGTCCGTTGAAGCTAGTTGCTCGTTCCAAAACAGAGGTAGGCCTCTATGGAGAAGATCTATCCCTATAACATTAGCTATCTGCCAGTGAAGGTCCAGCCGTTTTGAAGATTATCCGGAACAAACAGACATACAGACAGAAGGCGGAGGATTATTAATAATAAGATACCGTTGGCTTAATCGGGTATGTAGCCCTGAAATCTACCATTCGGAGCCTTGCAATGCTGAAAGTCCGCGCTGGCCACCATTGACTGTCACTCAAGCCTCATTTATAAAAAGAGAGACCTGTATTCAAATAAAAAAAGCAGTTATTTATATCAATTCGTACACTGAGCAAAATTAACCTTCTACCAATTTTTTTCTACGTTTTAACCCCCAGAACCACCGCGGGTCATTTAGACCGATAGCGTAGATTTATGCGAAGTGATTTTTAACCCTTTATAATGCGAAAGCTAACGGGTTGGGTCGCATGACGGATGGGATTTGGAGCGAATTTCCTAAATTTCACGGGTTCCGTCGGCTTTTTATCGTTGTTTTGCTGTTTGTTCTCCATGATTGATTGTCGGGTATTGACGAGGTAATATGTTTATATGTGTGGATAAAGGTAACAGGTCCTACGGGGTGTGTTCCATGAAAAATATTGTAAAACATTAATTTTAAATAAACTAGCCCATATTCGCGATTTTTTTTTTCGGTTATCGCAGGCTTTTATTATAATTGCGCGGTACCCTATTTTTTCCTAAAATAACAGCAGTCTCAGTTACTCCTCATAATATCAGCTATCTGCCAGTTTAAGTCCCGTCAAAATCAGTCCAGCCGTTTTGGAGATTGTCGGGAACAAACAGACAGATAGACAAAAAATCAAAATATTGTGTCAAATTTATTTATCGTGTGTTAAGTGATTATATACCTATGTATTTATTATTTACTAATTTCTACCCGCGACGTGTCAAAGTTGATATATTATACCATTTTCGAAATTGAAATTTAGCTTATGTACTATTTCAGACTATAACCTATCTCTGTGCTAAAATCTGGACCGCCGTTCTGGCATGATGGAGAAACAAACATCCATTCAAACTTTTGCATTAATAATAGTAGAAAGGTTTGTATGTACTCGTATAATATCTGGATGTCATCATCATCTGCCTAGCCATTTCCCAACTATGTTGTGGTCGGCTTCCAGTCTCACCGGATGCAGCTGAATACCAGTATTTTACATGGAGCGACTGCCTATAAGACCTCCACAACCCAGTAACTAGGTAACACGATACCCCTAGGTAAGACTGGTTGTCAGACTCTCAAGCTTCTGACGACTCGTAACGACTATCAAAGATCCACGAATGACAGCCGGAACCAACAGCTTAACGTGCTTTCCGAGGCACGGAATGTCAATAATGTCCAAGATAAACTTTTAGAAAGTACATATGAATTTAAAAAGACACATTGGTACTTGCCTGGATTCGAACCCACACCCTCATGCATGAGAGGCGGGCGCCTTAACCACTGAGCCATCACGGCATTAATATCTGGATGTAATGATCAGAAATCCGTAATGCTGGATTCAGGCTGGTTTTAGAATCACGCTGATTACCGCCGCGCCGTCTACGCTTAATTTCAAAACGCTCTTATGACATACATTATTGAGCCGTCAGTGGCAAGCGTGACTCTAAAACCAGGCTAAAATACAGTAAACAAGCATGTCGATCAATGCTTGTTCCTGCCTCATGAGAAGACCTTTACATAATATTCATTCTACCCATTTTAAATTCCCAATGACTCATAGTGTAACTTTTACAACCAGTTGTAAAGCAGTCGCGTGACGAGCACGGAGTTAGGGCGTCCCTATGCTCGGGGGACCGATAAATAGAACAAGTTTATAGCACACGCTGTGTTTTTCAACTGTGCGTGCAATACGGTATTAGGGTCGAGTAGATTATTTTTTTATTGGTGACGTCATTCTGCAATGGGTACGGGTTACTTTAACGTTTTTTTTTTTTTAATTTTAACTTAGATTTTTTTTTAAACTAAGTTCCAAAAATGTATTTGTGATTAACGCGGCTTGCGATAAAATTAACTCGTCACGTAAGAAAAAAACATTATGCCCGTTCCAAGTGACCATCCCTCTCTTTTTCACTGTCTCTTTCTACTATTAATTGTAACTTCGTTCCTGAAAGAGGTCTCTCGACCGCACATTTTTTAAATTGGTAGTTTAAATCTCCTTTTTGTTTTAGAGTACCTGCTTAGCCCCGCCCAGTCGGTGGCCATATTTATCGATGCATTACAAGCGTTTTTAATATTCTCCAAAGTGCAGGTGTAGGGACACCTTGAGCACTGAAAAAAGAATGTCAATTTAACTGAAAAAATATATGTAATTCCATTTTGTATGCATAATTTAAATATTTTTGTTTTTCGAATAATTATTTCTATTGAACATTTTTTTTTTCATATAAATTATTTCAAAGTTATTTCGGCAAACTAAATTGCTGACTTAGCACAAGCCTATAATGGTGCAGATTCCCTTGGTCAAAAACTAAACTAAAATTAGACTATTTCCATCTTTTTCTGTCCAATAAAACAAGAAAGAGACAAATGTAAATAAGAGCTGTCAAATTTAGTTAATCTGACACATCCATACAATTATGATATCTTAAAACGTATGGATTAAAAATACGAAAAAGTTCAAGGCAAAACTAATTTGACATCGCTAACTTAGTTCTCTAATGTCACCGTCCTTTCCTTTCGCTTTATGTTAGTAAGAGATGTCAATTCTCCAAATTTAGTCAAGTTTGTAAACAAGGGAATCAGCACCAATATTAGCGACCTTATCCTATCTATAAAATTTTATCTACTTTTATTAGGTAGGTACTTATCGACCAAAATACGACTAGAAATCTTTGGGGGGTAAAAAATTAAATAAAAAAATATTAGCCTTCATAAAAAAGGGCACCACATCATACAACTTATGATCTATAAAATAACAAGTAAATAGATACAAATATTAGGTACCTAAATTATTTATTAAACTAATATTTAACATAATAATTAGACAATTAAATAATGACGGTTAAATAATCCTGATCCGTCCCATGATACGGAATAAGAAATACGTATTTTCCGTAATCCCATATTATAATTGGACCTACTTACGCAAAACGGAATCAGAATGTATGAAAGAATTATTATCACTGATACGGGACGGTGTCGGAACTGTTCCGGGGCTGTGGCTTAACTGATATGCGTGTATCAGCCTTTAATTTTTCTGATTTAATTATTTTATTTATTTAATCTTTTAGTACTGTCTTTGTCAACCAGTCTTACCTAGGGGTATCGTATTACCCAGTTACTGGGTTGTGGGTCAGATAGGCAGTCGCCCCATGTAAAATACTGGTATTCAAATGCATCCGGTTAGACTGGTAGCCGACTCCAACATAGTTGGAAAAAAGGCTAGGCAGAGTATGATGAGTACTGTCTTTATGATCAGGTGATCGTTGTCAGCTATTACTCAGATGGTCTCCAACAAAATAGATCTCTCTCATTCTTGTTAGTTTCTCAAAAGACATCACAGTGCGAAGGGGACATCGCATTTTTAATTCTAAAACGACGCACCATCCATTTTCCTAAATCGAACACGTCATCAATTAAATTACTTACCCCTATTGTGATGTAGCGAACATGTACTCTGTTGACCAACTTAAGAAAAACTTGAATCATTCAAAATTCAACCTTACTGCACAGGAATAGAGTTAACAAAGACTGCAGGTGTAACTTTGTGAGGGGAGGCTAGGGTAAGTTGGTACAGTGAGGAAATTTCTCCCGAATTTTCTCTTATGGGAAGCTCTTTATGTGGTCTCATGGGAGCCATAGTGTATGCAACTTGGAGTCTGCAGCGTCTGTGTTTGTCTATGACAAGGGGAAGTTTTTGTTTGGACTATAAATATGTTTCAACGACATAGATAAGGCATGTGGATGGTGTGGGCGCGGTGTCATTGTTTTTGGAGACATTTTAAAAGAAAGAGTAGATGGTTCGGTCATGTTAAGAGGATGAGTGAAAGACGATTGACAAAAGGTATTTATATGGCAGAGGTGAGTGGCAACGCCGGGAGGGGTCGCCCTAGGAAGCCCTACACTGACCTTATTGGTGAGGTCCTTCAGAAAGGTCAGGTGCGGAGTACTCGTAACCGGCGTGCTTGTATGACGAGATGTATGAACGTAGATGAGGCAAAAGTAGTATGCAAGGATCGTAGCAGGTGGCGTTCTGTAGTTTCTGCCTACCCCCATGGGAAAAAGGCGTGAATTTATGTATGTATGTATGTTTAAAAGAAATCTTATATATAAAGTGTTTTATACATAATATGATGAACTAACAATGGGTTTTTATTTAATCAGTTTATTGCATTGACATAGAAGAAAATGGACATCCGTTTTACAGTTAACGAATTCACGTGATTCTTTCTGCATTTCCCAAAAGTAAGAAAGAAAGAAAAAAAAAATTTATTGACACAGACTATGTGCACACAAAAATAATAATAAAAAGGCAATAAAAAGAAGAATAGAAAGTAAGAAATTGTGTGCCCCACAGCTGCGCCAAACAGACCCAGTTCAGCATAAAATGCCAGACCACTTGTGCCTGACGCTGGTTTTCAACTGGGCCTTTGTGTGTGACGTAATTACGTAAGTAAGTAAGCAAGTTAATACCAGCCTATTATAATTGTTTTACTGCAG
Source organism: Hoplodrina ambigua (assembly GCA_949774945.1). NCBI lineage: Eukaryota > Metazoa > Arthropoda > Insecta > Lepidoptera > Noctuidae > Hoplodrina > Hoplodrina ambigua. The sequence continues at coordinate 1,763,348 of OX458969.1, read as the reverse complement.
GGTAAAGGCCTCTTCTCATACAGAGAAGGCACGAGCGTTGATCACCTTGCTCAAGGCGGATTGACGATTTCAGACTTATATAAACTATTAGAGTCTATGTTTCCTAACGATGTTTCCCTTCACAGTGATGTCCAAGATTTAGAAAGAACATTATGAATCGAAAAAGTCACATTGATACCTGCCCATGCCCGGTTGTAAAACCATAGCCATCACGACCCCCTCTAGCCATCTTATAATTCATTTCCAAAAAGTAGTAAAAAAACATTTTTAAAATTGTACTACAGAAAACTTTTAATTCAAACATAAACAAAATGTTTCGAAAACTTATAAAAACGTAAAGTCAACTAACTTCCTTAAGTACTTCACAAATGAATAATCTACAACAACTTTTCTGTTTAAAAAGTAGAAAACAAAACATTTCCAAACTAACTTAGTGTTGTTACTGATAGTTGTTATTAGTTGCCGCCCTCAACACAATAGAAAAAATAAACTTTGCCTTTAGAACTATTGTTAAAAAGTTCAGAATTGTTATTCTTTAAAAATGTCCAACTGTGTTACATTTCGTTAAAAAAGGGAATAACTAGGCACACTTATTCTTGACTGCCTCGGTGGTCTAGTGGTCGCAAGCGCAACTGCTGTGCATGAGGTCTTGGGTTCGATTCCCAGGTCGGGCAATGTGTTATTGGGTTTTTCCATCAGGAATTTCTCAGTAGCAGCCTCGGAGTCTGGATTTGTGCCCGGTTGATGGCAATAGGCTCGCCCCCTATTACATGGGACTAAAAACATAACTGGCGAAATGTGGGTGTACTAATGGCTGCACCTCTGCCTAACCCTTCGAGGATTACAGGCGTGATATTATGTTTATGTTACTTATTGTAGCTTTCGTCCATAGTAGGTCATAATAATTATTTAAGGAAGAATAGTTTTGTTTTCTTTTCATGACGCAATTTAAGTACTAGTTTAACCGCCCAAGGCCCGGCTGACAGAACCAAAGAAAATCAATTGTGTCTCATTACGTGGGATTTGAGTAATTAAGTACTGAGTATTCATTTCCTGTTTTATTACTAGTTTATTATAAATTAAGGACTTTTTAATTAAATAATGGTGCCGATTCCCTTGTTCACATACTAGACTAAATTTAGAGAATTGACATCTCTTGCTAACATACAGCGAAAGGAAAGGACGGTGATATTCCGTGACATTAAAGAACTAAGTTATCGATGTCAAATTAGTTTTGCCTTGAACTTTTCCGTATTTTTAATCCATACGTTTTAAGATGTCAACTAAAATTGTATGGATGTGTCAGATTGACTAAATTTGACAGTTCTTATTTACATTAGTCTCTTTCCTATTTTATTGGACACAAAAAGATGGAAATAGTCTAATTTTAGTTTAGTTTGTGACCGAGAGAATCTGCACCAATCTGTTGTGTTTGTAAATTCAATTAAAGAATAAATTAACTAAACCAATAGGTTTAGTGTAGGTTTATTCTTTAATAGACCAACTGGACTATTAAGTGTTATTTGTGTTAGGGTGTGATAACAAGCCAGTCGAGGCCGGCCATGCACATTTTTATTACAAGTTCAACTATTACTTTGTAAGAATACCTCGACTGTTGACTGTTGACTGCCTCGTTGGTCTAGTGGTCGCAAGCGCGACTGCTGTGCATGAGGTCTTGGGTTCGATTCCCAGGTCGGGCAAAGTGTTATTGGGTTTTTCCATCAGGAATTTCTCAGTAGCAGCTTCGGAGTCTGGATTTGTGCCCGGTTGATGGCAATAGGCTCGCCCCCTATTACATGGGACTAAAAACATAACTGGCGAAATGTGGGTGTACTAATGGGTACACCTCTGCCTAACCCTTCGGGGATTACAGGCGTGATGTTATGTAAGAATAATAAAATTATAGGTAATATTCTAACTAGTAAGTACTGTATGTTTTAATACCTGGCTTTAAAAAAAAACACCAGTTTTGTTTCACATTCGTTTAGACGCGGAAAGCTAAACAGATGGTTATTTATGTCTATACAAAACTATAATACAGGAGAAATTCCTAGTGAAAGGCAAAGTTAAAATAAAAATCTGGTGATAACCAAACCAGAATTGAACCGAACAGCTAGTCCCTAAACGATTAAAAGAACTCAAAGAACGATAAAACATCAAACTATTAGACCGTAAATCAACAATTATTTAATTCAAACTTAAATTGTATCAATTTGTCGATTTCCTACCAGATAGCACAGTCGAGGATTGATCCGTCCAAAACGTCAGAATTATACTGTTCCATTTCTTTTAGTCAGCTCACTCCACCCATATGGGCGTTTATTGATGGTTTACTCAAAACTGAGCGGTGATAAGTCTTTTATTGAGTGGGCCGGACTCGAATGGAACACAAATGTTGTGAAAGACCTACCTATCATTTTAGTCTTAGCAATTCTTAGGATCAGGGCAATTCGATCGTAAACGTACTATACGACCACTACGCATAGTGATATATAATAACACATATTCGTTTTTTTAAATAAAAACGTAAGTTAAAGAGACCTATGTACAATTTTTTTGCCAAAATTGCTAAACGTCATCTGATTAAACATTATTGTATACTTATTTTTTAAACAAGTCATCGCCAACGTCCATACTACGTTGAATACACCGGTTCTCGTCCGATCACCGAAGTTAAGCAACATCGGGCGCGGTCAGTACTTGGATGGGTGACCGCCTGGGAACACCGCGTGACGTTGGCTTTTTTTGTTTGAACTTTATTTTTAGCAGCGACAATTATTTTGATTTAAACGGTGGTTTTTTTTTTGTTTTTAAATTAAACCTGGTTAATCCCGTTTTTTAATCGACCAAAATTGCTTTTATTTATGCTCGCGACTTCATTCGCGTAAATATCAAGTACCTACCTTTAAATTTCGTGGTGGTGCATACCGAAAACAGATTGGTATACCATAGTTGAGGAAGAATAGCAAGCTATGCTTACGAAATTTTCAACGTAGCAATCGCCAACGTCCATACTACGTTGAATACACCGGTTCTCGTCCGATCACCGAAGTTAAGCAACATCGGGCGCGGTCAGTACTTGGATGGGTGACCGCCTGGGAACACCGCGTGACGTTGGCTTTTTGCTCAATTCTTATTTCTCCTTGTTTTTACTTTTTTTTCATTTAAATTAACTGGGCACGTAACCACGGCGCGGCGGTGTAATTTGGCGGCCCTATTATGATTACTAAACTAGGTAGTACTAGTGGGAGGTACTTACCCTTACAGCATTGTCTGATGGTGGAAGACTGGGTACAGGTCACAATGTTCATGTTATCACTTCCACTTATACACAAACACTTAGTTTATCGCGACACGAAAACGATTGTCACCACCAACACTAGGTCCTGCGCCACAAAGAAACCCGCACGAGAAATCAATACTCCATTTATTATAGAACTAGACAAATTGCGACCAAATAACAAAAGAAATTAGGGTATACTTTCAAATAACTGCGTGTTAGTAATAGTTTTTCAAAATAAATGGCCAATAGTTGAAATTTCATATAACGATAGCATTCTAATGATATTAATTGTCAAATGATACAATAGATGAAGTATAATCAACAATCGCGTGGGCGCAATATTTATATTTGAAAATCTTGGAAACAAAATGGCAGTCAACGCGCACACGACTTTGTGATCACTGATGCGTGACGCTCGAAACATAACTTGTAACGATCGTTCGAAATTCAAAAAAATAAAGGAGGTGGGTTTAAAAAAAATATTTCGTTCTATTTTTAAATTATCTCATTCTAAAATAACAATTTAACAATCTATACGTTTATTAAAGTTCTTTTTTCTGCTTTTTGCACCATTTCCAATAATATAGCTATACTAGCTTAAATATATCCGCGTCCGCGTGAAAGTTTCTGCTTGGATTGAATTTCCTTACGCGGGATCATAATTATTTTTCTAAAATTAAAATAACCTACGTGACACTTTGTATCATCACTAATCAGCTATCTGCCAATGAAAGTCTCGTCAAAATCGGTCCTGCCATTCATAAATATGCATTTAATAAAAAGTTTTTATTTTGACATAACTTTGAATCGAATTTATTTCTGAGAGGACATTGCGAGAATCTGGATGTTAATATTTTACTGTTTTTACTATTCAACAGTATCAAACAAAGCTAGCCTAAAATTTACGCCAACAAATGACACAAAAACGTAGTCCCAACTCTCATAACACAACTCACACATACTCAATCACACTCAACTTTTTGCCACACCAAGAGTACATCTCTGTTGCCCCTTTTGACACTGAGTTATCTGCCGTGAATTGCCCCTATAAGTTGCACTGGACACTTTAAGGGCCCGGCACCAATTGGCAAGCTTACAAATAGATTTTTTATCCATATAATCCAATATGGGGAGAAGATTCTGAGTCCTTTTGTGATTGAGTGCGTCGGCGATTTTTCCCCATTTTTTTTTGCTCTATTTGTTGGTAATTGGCTACGTAGAAACGTATGTCTTAGTTTCCGAGTAGGATTTGGTAGCCATTATTTAGATATGTGTTGTGATGGCCCAGTGGTTAAGGGTAGGTTCAGATGACAAGCGCTCAACGCGCGTTTTGATAACGCGCGTTTACAACTACATACATTTTATTCAGGCCGTACACATGCTAACGCGCGTTTTAGTAACGCGCGCGTTCAACGCTGCGCTAGCGCTCGACTGTTGTCAGCGCGCGTCAACGCCGCTTTGAGATCATTGGTTTTCTATGTTTCCGTTCAGTTGAGAGCGCGCTTTCGACGCGGATAGACGTATTTTAGGGTTCGTCAAGTTCGTCCGAAAATCGTCCGAAATGGACGTAAAATAATGTACTGACTTTCAGTCAGCCTGGTTGACAAAATTGGGTGAACCCAATATCTCCGTCTTCTGTTGTGTCGTTTCTACCGTCTGTATAAAATCACCTATAAAACTGTTTCTACGTCCATCTTCGACAAATGTAGAACTCAAACTGGCCGCAACAACGCGCGTTTAACGCCTGACAAGCGCGCACCATGTGAACACTATACAAAAATTCAACGCGCGTTCAACGCGCGCTGAGCGCTTGTCATCTGAACCTACCCTAAGGAACTCGACTGTCATGCTTGAGGTCACAGGGTCGATATCGCGGAATTACCAATGTGATATTAACAAGAGCAACTCTCTCAAACTGATTTTGTTGAAATTCGTTGCGGGGTACGTTTCAACCCCAAGAAAGGACAAAGGCTACTTTTTTTCATTCACGACTTCGTGTGCGTCCGCGATAACCGACATTTACGCGGACGATCTCACGGGCAAAAGCTAGTATTTTTTAGAAGTTTGAAATCGCCAGTCCAACTTGAGCAAGCGTGGTGATTATGCTCGTGTCTTCTCAGTATAAGAAGACGCCTTTGCCAAACAGTGGGACAGTAATAAGCCAGTATTATTGTTAAATACTTAGGTCATTCAATTCAACACCTAAAAATATAAACTCTACGAAAACTGACCATGCATTCTTAAAAATAATAATAAGAACATAACAATCAAAACTATTAATGACCACTATTCAAGATTGATGATTCCATGTCATAAATATTCCGTGCTATCTTAATAATGGGTGTACGATTCCCCTTAGCTCGCGAGACATGGGTACCCCTAAATTGGTTGAAATTGTTGTGAACCATATAATACCAAGTTTTGGGTGATATGATGAATGGGTGGGGGCCGTTTTGATAAGCGGTATGCGGTATTTTGAATTAAAATTGTTAATGTTAGCCGGCATATTTTGAAGATGTTCTTGCTGTATGAATGGGAAGTATTTTGTGGGTGTTTGGCATTGAAATGTTTGTAAGTAGGTGTGCTGAGTGGATTCCCGTCGTTCACCCGTCTTTCACATACTTCAGTAAAGTCAAATAATTTATTTAAATTAGTAGCCATTAAGTCAAAATGATATGGTAGTGTGATGGTGGTCAGTCGGTACTTTGGGTGGACCGATGAAGAATGAAATTAACCTTCGCTTTAGGTATTGTACATTAATTTGAACTTAGCATTTCAGTTAGGGTTGACATTTTTTTTTTAAAGATACATAACATAAAACATAACATCACGCCTGTAATCCCCGAAGGGTTAGGCAGAGGTGTAACCATTAGTACACCCACATTTCGCCAGTTATGTTATTGTTTAAAGATACGTAGTGCTTTTTATTTCAGATTAGCTTTTTCAGACAGACGAAGTCGAAATCTAATAAAAAGTAGCCAATGTCCTTCCCCGGATCTTAACTATCTCCAATCGATTCAGCGGTTTAAGCGTGAAGAGGTAACAGACAGACAGACAAACTTTCGCATTTATAATATTAAGTGTGGATAGGGTAAAAAAGAGTAGGAACTGAGTTTTTTTTTTAATAATTCTTTTGCTTTTTGGGGCACATAACAACTTTTCTTTTTGGAGATGCCAACATAATATATTTACAGTTAATAGTTAATATTTTGTACTTATGGATGTCTTGTTATTTTGTCATTTTGGTTATCTTTAGGGGAGGCCTATGTCCGGCCTTCAGTGGACGTCGTACGCCTAATATGAAGATGATGACGAATATTTACTTCAACTGACGGGTTCATTTCAATGTAAGTATGATCAATGCAAAATAAATGCATAATCGTTTATTTACTTCTTCTCTTGATTACCTTCTCTCCCCCCTTTGCCCTTAAGACAAAAACAAAACGTAAATAATACGGTTAATTAATACACAAAGACATTCAAACAAAGACTTTGAATTCAAAGCCGACCCTCACTGTACCCTAATTCACGTAAATCTTTAATTCTAGAATTCACCCCAACTCTATCGAGAATTACTCATTCTCTTAACGTCAGGGGTAGTGAATCGATGGCACACATTCAAGTGGAAACTTTAAATATTTGTTTTTTTTTGTGCTCTTAAAATTTATATTACGTATTAAATTTAAATGGTGAAATATGTAGACAGTCAAGCCATAGTCAAGTTCCAGCAGAGTATCTACCTACGAGTCTGTTTAGTTAATCGATATTAGTACGTATATCATTTTATGTTAGTCAGTATGCCAGATAGACTAATAGACTTTTACTAGTCGCATAAACACAACAATTTATTATGACGTCATAATAATAATAACTGCTTGTTGGAATTAATAAGTAGGTAACAATTAAATGGAAAAAAATAAAAATTAAAGTTTTTTGTCGACGCAATTCATTACCCGCCTAGAGCTGTTCTTAAAAAGAGAAAAAAAAATCAAAACTTTTTTTTTATAAAACTCTATCACCAAAAAGGTTCACTACCCCTGTACCCTCAAGGTGGCTATTATGGTACACAAGTGGCGTACAAAACATTTGAAATAGTTCCCCCAGCATGCTTGGAACTTGTGCCTGTTACTCTGCATCCGAATTACCTGAGGGAATAACCAGGAGGCGGTTGAAGATATAGGGGGCCTGGAAACGGCCTGGCTTGTGTGTGGTGGAGTTGATAAAAGATACATTATTATTCTGCAAGATTTTTCTTTTAAATTGTCAGTTCTTTACTCGCCAAATTTAACTGAAAAGAAGCACAAAAACAAACTCAGAGATCAAAGTGTGGTTTTTAAAGTTTACACACGTTCTGTGTAAGATACAAAATATTGCAATTTTTTTTGTGTACATTATAAAATGACCATTTTTCTCCATAGTTTGTGTTCTATTTGTGATGGTATGATATTTATTTAAAAGACCGAACTGAATAAACGATCATTATCTGTTATTGTAACATCATCACATATAAACGTTATAAATATACAACTGTACCTATTTACCTATACAAAACCTAAAGGAGCAACTAGATTTGATATAAATGATTTGGCTTTTTATGACTGTTGAAACTTGTAACGCTTCCAGTAGCTACTACCTACATTCGTAACCATAACTCGAGAAGCACAAAGCTCACATAGTACGCATTATCTAATTTAGTATTGTTTCAAACGCAACTAATTTCTTTGATCATAAATTCAAAATTAAAACCCCTTAGTTTCTTTTTTATTTTTGACTAAGAATATTCTGCGTTCCTTCCACTTACTGATCTAATTTTTTTTTTGTTTTCTAATAAGGTTACATAATAATAAATACATTTATTTTAGAACAAGTTCAACGGTAGCTAAACGATTAAAGTCGGTACTGTGTGAAACTGTGGAGCAAAGTGTTTTGAGAGGATTTTTTGCTATGTGTAAATTAGTAGGCGCTTTTAAACCGCATACTTAATTTTATAACTAGTAGAATTTATAACGGGTGGAAGGGAACTCTTACCATGGATTCATACATGATTCCAAAAACTGCAGTATCATAATTGTTAGTCTATTTTAAAAAAATACAGCTGTTGATGTACATCCACGATAGGTACAGGAGAAATAGTATAGTAAAATTAAAACACCTACACGTTCAAATTATATGGAACAGCTCAATCAATATACCTAACTATTTTTTGTGGAAATCCTCATGGACTTCCTCGGTCGTGGAGACTTCAAGCTGAGTATACTTCCAACGTGTGCTGCACCGTATCATCCGGGCAAGCAGCACAGTGGTGACACACCTTTGTCTGCTCCTGACGTATATGACACAGGTACTTTTCAAAGCAACCGTGGCCAGAGAGGACCTGTGCAACCAGAAGCCGAGGGCGCCATGCCGCCTCTCGATCAATCATAATAACTTTCTCAGTAACAGCTTCGGAGTCTGGATTTGTGCTCGGTTGATGGCAATAGGCTCGCCCCCTATTACATGGGACTTAAACATAACTGGCGAAATGTGGGTGTACTAATGGGTACACCTCTGCCTAACCTTTCGGGGATTACAGGCGTAATGTTATGTTTATGTTTATGTACAGGAACCACAACGCTTATAAGGTGACATTGAGGAAGGCCAAAATTAAAAGTTTTTTTTCGTAAAATAGTAATTATTATTGAACATTTTAAACTTTTTTCCGTTCTTCTTTTCTTTAATACCTACTGAAATCCACAGAAAAAGTTTTCGCTACACAATTTCCATTCCATCTCTCATAGAAAACAAAGAATTTTCATCACACATATTGTATTGGTATTCAGTGTTCCCAGAATGTTCGGAATATATTTTAATCATGCAACATTTCCTTCAATTGAAACATTAATTTCCCGAACACTCCGCGTCTGGCCTGTGGACCTTTTTAACCATTTTTAGGGTCATTAAACTAAACGCATTAGGCGAAAGGGCGCAGAGCTGATCAAGTGTAAATATCTAATGTTTTTATTTGCGCCATTTTGGAGGGTCATACGAGGGAATGTAAAATGTTGGATAAGAAATTTATTTTTCGTTTTGTTTAGGACCGTGAGTAGTAGTAAGTGAGTACCTACTTATCATCATCTAGTACCTACATACCTACATGACAACTTCAGAATAATACTTTATAAACTAAACTAAATAAATAAAAAATGTTATAATAGGTATAAAATAAAATAAATTAAAATTAATACAAAAATAAATCAAAAAAGGAAAAAAAAGAGTCATATCGCCAAACAAAAAACCAACGTCACGCGGTGTTCCCAGGCGGTCACCCATCCAAGTACTGACCGCGCCCGATGTTGCTTAACTTCGGTGATCGGACGAGAACCGGTGTATTCAACGTAGTATGGACGTTGGCGATTGGTGAGTTGAAATGTAGGTATACAATAATGTTGAATCTGAGGACGTTTAGCATTTTTTGCAAAAAAATAATACTGATTAGATGTCTGGAAACTAACGTTTTTATGACAAAGTAAACGTTTTTGTCGATGGCCGTTTATAAATTGTATATTATGCAAATAATGATATATTTTTTAGTTATGATATACCTATATTTTTTACTCTAAAATTATACTGTCACTTACATATCCATTTTCTAAAATCCAAGCTCCCAGCAGGGTTTAGAGTTGGGCGGCATTAATTTGGCAAAATCGAGCGACATTTTGCGACATTTTGGCAGATGTTAGCTTTAAATCGTTAACGTAATTGATTGGACCAAGACCAAAGACTTTTTATTTTATTTTTTTGTTTAAATCATGACTCGATCTGGTTTTGTAATAGCTTGGGTGGCGCTGGAGGTGTCAGATGGTATAAGATCGATGGTATGCGATCGTTAAGTGTTTTATAGACAAAAGTAAGAAAGCGTACAGTCACTAAAACGATATGTTGCTAATTTTTAAATCGTCAGATAACGGTTAACGATGGGATAAATATGGAGATTTGACAGCTTTTGTATACAAAATATGTCAAAGTGACATATTAATTCTTTGGATAATAGTTATATGACTATTGAAAAATCAGCCCTAAGTTGACATTCATGATGCTGCATTACTTGTGTAATAATTAATACTTTTTTCTTTATCGTGTGAGCAGTAAGGTCTTACGACGCCACACACCCTAGTGTCAGAGTTTCTAAACCGCCTCAAGGGCCTCTGACATGGTTTTGAGTGGAACAGTAAGTCCAGATTTCCTCACGATGTTTTTCCTTCACCGATGCCAGTGATAAAGTTAATAAAGATAATCTTTAGAAAGTACATATGAATTGAAAAATTCAGATTGAATTTGAACCCACAACCTCATGCATGAGATGCGGACGCCTTAACCACTGGGCCATCACTATGTTACACTATTAAGACTGCAAATTTCTTACAAAGTACTATTATAAATGCGGATGGATGAAAGCTTGGATGGATGTTTGTTACTCAATCACGCCAAAACGGCTGATCGAATCTGGATAAAATTTGGCACATAGATAGATTATAGTTTAACATATTACTACTTTTTATTCCGGAAAAATGGACGGTTCCCGTGGAAGAATATATTAACTTTAAGGTAAAAGTTGAAATCTCAGGCCGAAACGTGTAAGAAAGCCAAATTTCTAACTAAATAAAACAGTATCACAAAATTAACTTATTAACTAAACCATCTCCCACCCTCCTCATTATGAAATAAACCATTAAATTAGAAAAGTAAACTGCATAAACTCTAACATTAGATAATTCAACTCCAACGCAACTGTATTTATATCAGAATAAAATGCAACCAATTACTTTAAAACGAAAGTCGGGGCTCTGTAGATGAATGCAAATATAAAAAGGAACCCCGGCTTCCCCGCTCACCCCGACCCCCTCAAAGTCCCCTGGGTACACGGGGGGGATGAATTAAAATTATAACGAGTACTTCTACTTATTTTTATATGTAAAGTATTTGGTTTTTGTAAATTATAGTGTTGTGAGATGGATGTTTATGTGGATTGACGGACTGGTGAAATGAAATAATAGTAATATTCTAATCTTTTAATGTACAGGCAGGGCAGAGGCCTCTTCTCATATACATAAGGCACCGCATTCCCATACCGCGCTCAATGCTCTTCTGGACTCCAGACCGGTCTGTGATGTGTTTGCGGATGAATGGAAGGTGATCTGCCAGAATGCTTGAGGTACTGCGAGACGAATGCATAATAGGTATTTAAGTGTATAATTCTTCCTAGGTTTTCTTTTATTTTATTTCTCTTTAAACTATTTTTACCATATTTCGTTGAAGCACATGTTTATTGCATTTATGTAATTACGTTTTTTCAGATTGATTTCCTATAATTGGTTTAACCGTTGTAAATTAAATAAATAAATAAATTTTAGGGAAGGCACGAGCATTGACTACCATGCTTGCTCATGGCGAATTGGCAATTTCAGACATATGTATAAGTTCAGGTTTCCTCACGATGTTTTTTTCACCGATGTCAGTGATGTCCAAAGTAAACTAAGAAAGTACAGTCAACAAAAAAGATTAGTATTCAGGGTCATCAGATATAGTAGAAGTTTTCTTATATACCGATGGATGTCGTAGAATGAAACTTAACTTGATTAATGTACGTGTACGTTTATTGTGTATGTGTATTATCTAATTTTTAAATTAAATTACACTTGAAAACATTCATCGGTTTCTAAGAAAACTTCAACTATATATATGACGACTCTGCATACCTATCTACTTTGTTGACTGTACATAATTATAAACAAGATCGGTCCCGCCGTTCTTGAGTTTTAAATGGTTAAATAACGCTTTTTTTAGTTCATTTTATGTATAAAGAAGAAATCACATAATCATAACAGTTTATGAAGAGTATCTCTGCCGAACGCTGCCAAAAAATAGTCGTGATATCACATAAGGAAACATAAACCTGATGATTTTTTTCCTGAAATTCTACTTGAACCATATCAAAAGATGACAATGCCTGAATTGTAAGCAGCCGCCGAATATCAACAATTTATATTTTATCGACATGTGGCATATTTGCATGCGCTGTGCACGTGTTTTCTCTAGAGACTGTCGGGGAAAAGCACATGTGTGCAAGCGTGTATTTTCCCCACACGTTTTTTTGTAAAGGGGTGAAATAAAAATCGGTTTTGAGAAAGGTTTTTACACTTTACTGTGTGATTTTCACTTAAGGGTGATAGGCTTATGTTGGCTCGTGAAATTTAAAATTCATCACATTTTTTAAAGGGTAATATTAGTGTACGATATTTATAAACATGATTGTACTCAAGATAACAAATAAAGGGGCGAAAAAAAATATTCAAAATTAAAAAGCTTTTTTACAAAAAAAGATGACCGCCTTCAAAAACTACAAAATAAAAAATAACTTTAGCTTGAAAGTCGGCGGCTTTGGTTTTGTTTCTTGTTATGTAGGTATTGCCACCGACTTCCAAGCTAAAGTTATTTTTTATTTTGTAGTTTTTGAAGGCGGTCATCTTTTTTTGTAAAAAAGCTTTTTATTTTTCACTTTTTAGTGCTCGTGTGTTAATGTTTGCAATCCTTACATAAAGCCCTTTCAATCAGTACCTCACACGATATATTTAATTTTGGAAAGTGGTAGGAGGGGGGTTGACGTACCCCCTCCCCACTTCCTTTAGTCAGTCATCGACTACAAGTATAAACAAAGCAATTTTTCTTGTTACGGCGGTTCTGCTGTGATTTTATAAGGAGTTCCGTTCCATATCTCCAAAGTTCATCATCAGATCATGACAATATTCTTATGGGACCTATTCGGAGCTATACTCTTTCAAACAAAACAAGAATCATTCAAATCGATTCATAATTGGCGGAGTAATCGTAGAACAAATATACAAAAAAAAAAAAAAAAAAAACATACGCGTCGAATTGAGAACCTCCTCCTTTTTGAAGTCGGTTGAAAAGAGTACCTAATAAATGTTAAAAGTTGAATAGTTTTATGTGTAAAAAAGGATAACTAAGTTAAATTACTACTGATGGAGTGAATGTTTTTTTTTAATATTTCGTTTTTTTATTTATTTATTGCTTTTTTTCATATTTTGTTTTTTTTTCGATAATTTGTTTGTTATCATGAGTACAATCATGCGTATAAATATCGTATAGTCACCCTATATAATTTGTCGTGTATTTGTAGTTGTGATAGCCCAGTAGTTGAGACGACCGCCCTTAATGCACAAGACTGTGGGTTTGCAACCGGGCACAGGAAGTACCAATGTGACTTTTTCTATTACCTAAGTATTTTCTAAGTTTATCTTAGACGTCACTGACATCGGTGAAGGAAAACATCGTGAGGAAACCTGAACTTTTAACGTAAGTCGATAATCAAAATGCGCCTTGAACAAGCGTGGTGATCAATGCTCGTGCGATCTCCGTGTGTAAGAGGCTTTTGCCCTGCAGTACGGCAAAAATAGGCTGGTACTATTATTAAAAAAAAAAAAATACTTTTACTATTTTTTTTTACTAATTTATTATTATTGACAGCCTCGTTGGTCTAGTGGTCGCAAGCGCGACTGCTGTGCATGAGGTCTTGGGTTCGATTCCCAGGTCGGGCAAAGTGTTATTGGGTTTTTCCATCAGGAATTTCTCAGTAGCAGCCTCGGAGTCTGGATTTGTGCCCGGTTGATGGCAATAGGCTCGCCCCCTATTACATGGGATTAAAAACATAACTGGCGAAATGTGGGTGTACTAATAGGTACACCTCTGCCTAACCCTTCGGGGATTACAGGCGTGATGTTATGTTATGTTAAAAAAAAAACATTTATTTCAGATTACAAGATCCATATTCATATTCATATTAAAATTATAAAATCCATATTAAAAATTACTGGAATAGAAATAAATCAATAAAAATAGAAATAAAATAGTATAAATAAAATTAAAAATTAAATAAAAATTAAATACCTACCTTACCTTATACCTTATTACCTCAACACAATTTTACACACAATTTATTATTCATTTGCGTGTCAGTATCTAACTATGACTAATCACAATGATAAATAGACCATTTCCTACGAAAGTCTATTTAATGTCTCCATTCCACAGCATGGCAATCACAGAATGAATCTATTGCATTCCTCGTTATTTTCAATTAAGAACAAATAGACTCGTTAGTATAAAATAAACTGTAGATATTTATATATCTTTTTACTGACTGCCTCGTTGGTCTTGTGTTCGCAAAGCGGGATTGCTGAGCATGAGGTCTTTGGTTCGATTCCCAGGTCGTGCAAAGTGTCATTGGATTTTTCCATCAGGAATTTCTCAGTAGCAGCCTCGGAGTCTAGATTTGTGTTAGGTAGATGGCAAAAGGATCGCCCCCTATTACATGGGACTTAAACGTAACTAGCGAAATGTGAGTGTAATAATGGGTACACTAACCCTTCGGAGATGACAGGCGTGATGTTATGTGGCTTCTATCATGAAGTCTCGAAAACAACTTATAAAACTAAAATGTTAGTAGTATCAGCTTTCAGTCACCTGAGAACGGATTTTGCAATTGTACTGAATTAAATTGTTCTTTGACTTACCAGCGGACGAAGTCACGAGCCAAAGCTAGTCTTTACAAATAAATAAAATTCAAATCTGTCTGTCTATTTTTTACGGCTAACCTCTGGAAAGGCTCGACCGTTTTTGACAGGAGTTTCACCGACATATAACTGATGTTTTAAGAAGTAACTAAGGAAAAAGTATCACCGCAAAAAATAACCTTGCAGGTAACCAACACGGACGAACTCGCAGGCATACGCTAGTTATAAATAAGGACTAAATGTCAACACTCCCTCAAAACAAACATTTATAGAGGAAATATAAAAAAAAACTTCGCGTGACAAAAATATATTGAAAGTTAATAGGGAACTGAGCGGAAAGGGCGTAATAAACGGAAACTATTAATTTTATAGGGTAGGATAGGGTGAAGCAATAGACAAATATATTGTTCAAATGCTGACAACACAATTTGAAACGATTAATTATGTATATTCATATAAGTTTGATGAATCATTCTTAATTTGAATTTGAAAAAGTAACGACTGCTGAGCACGAGGTCTTGGATTCGATTCCCAGGTCGGGCAGTGTTATTGGGTTTTTCCATCAGGAATTTCTCAGTAGCAGCCTCGGAGTCTGGATTTGTGCCCGGTTGATGGCAATAAGCTCGCCTCCTATTACATGGGACTTAAACATAACTGGCGAAATGTGGATGTACTAATGGGTACACCTCTGCCTAACCCTTCGGGGATAACAGGTGTGATGTTACCGTTAAAGTAACGAGAAAGTAGAGTGACTTTTTCAATTCATATTTACTTTCTAACTTTATCTTGAACATCACTGACATTGGTGAAGGAAAATATCAGGTGGAAACCTGGTCTTAATACTTATAAGCCTGAAATCGCCAATCCGTCTTGAGCAAGTGTAGTGATCAATGCTCGTGCCTTCTCTGTATGAGAAGAAGTTTAGGCTCCTTAGTAGCCGTACTTCTCTATCTTCTTCTTAGCGTATCGATGGACATATAGATAGGTATCTACTCTATGTATGTGTACCCATTATTATAATAGGGATGTTGCCTGGGTAAAAATAAATCGACTCGATTTAGTCCCCCAGTAAGATTATTAAAAAATAATTGAACACGTATTTATTGTTTTATTAATTAGATAAAAAATTACAAAGATATATCACATCAAAGTTTAGAAGTGGGGGGCTTTGACGTAATAACGTGGTAAAATTTGTAGCACGGCGTGACGTCATACGAAATTTCCAAGCGCTGTATCTTCGTAATTTTTTGTTTGACGGACAAAAGAAAAAATACGTATACAATATTTTTTAGTAATCTAACTGATGGGACTAAATATATTTTCTTAGTCAACTACCCTATTCTGTTAATTTTCTGTTTGGCCCAGTATTCACCTAGGTACGACAACACCATCCGCTGACGCAGTGAACAGGTCCTCATCTTCGAGGGTGCAGGTGACTGGGCATGCAGCGCAAGATAGAATGTGGGCCATGGTCTGCGGAGAGACGCCACAAAGGCACTTCTCTATGATTGATGCTCATCAACGATCGATTACCCATATAACCAACAGCCACAGGACCCCATAAATCTAGCTATAATCCTATTGGATACAAGCTGACTGGGGGAACTAATGGCTCGTCTAAAACACAGCGAAACTTTTAAATTAGTACCAAATCTCGAGGTTATCGCGCGGAAAATTGACGTGCCTACGGGAAAAAACGGGCCTCAAACTATGTGCGCCTTGATGGTGAATTTGTGGGGTTTCTTTGACATAAAATTGAGATTTACGTTGTTGTTAAAGACGAAATATAATATTGACTTTGTATTTCTTTTAGAAAACTGGCGGGTGGAAGAGAATCTCATTAACCGCTCAAGGCCCAGCTGTCTTACCGGTATGACAGAACAATAGAATCAATTGTGTCTCATTACGTGGGACTTGAAGTACTTGAGCACTTGAGCACTTTAAGATCCCTATGGTCCGCATAGTCTCGTTATTACAACGCATCACAATGGCGGGATCATTGTTATCGTGAAATTCCGTTAATGCCGTGCGAGGTACAAAAAAGAATGGGTACTTTCATTAAATTACAAGAGTTGATCCTGTTAGTTTGTCTAACACTGTAAACTTTTATCGATAGGTGTTACAACAAATAAACTTTAGGTAATCTATCTATCTATACTGTGTCAGAGGTCCTTTTTTTTTTAGGTGGTAAAAATCATCAAATGACTCCTTCCGTCCTGGGTGGGGCGGAAGGGACTGTCAGACTTTTACCGACTAATAAACCTGTTCCTTCTGTTGAGATGGTTCAGAAACTCTGACACTAGGGTGTGTGGGGTCGTAAGACCTTACTGCCCACACGATAAAGAAGAGAAGATTTATTTTATCAAGCATAAGAGCTTGTTTGAACATGCTAGTCTACAGCACTGCTGATGCGATTATAAAACATCTTTCAATAATTACAAAGCTACGTTATCTCTGAGTCCTATATTTTATGTAAAAAAAAAATATAAAGGGTAAGAAAACTTCAAAACCTAAAACCCAAATCAGAAAGAAGAACAACAAATCGTAGTATTGGAGATGATTTTTATTTTAAAAGTTTCTTTGTCATACTAATATTAATATTAAAAACAAATCACCGAATGGAAATCTAAGTATAATAGTACAAAAATACTAAAAAACACAGTCATACGGCTTGTACAAAGCCTAGCTTCTTATAGAATATCAGTTCCCATCGCTTGAGCTTCCTTATCGGTGCATCGTTGTCTATTTTCTTGCTTTTCTTGTATTTTCTAAAAAAGTCAGCATCGACCTGATTGACAAGTTTTGTTTTAGCAATTGTATATAAGACACTACTAATTCCAAGACATAACTTCCCTGAACTGCTTTGTTTGTTTAGTGGTCGCAAAACGCGACTTCTGAGCATGAGGTCTTGGGTTCGATTCCCAGGTCAAGCAAAGTTTAATGGATTTTTCCATCCAGAATTTCTCAATAGCAGCCTCGGAGTCTGGATTGGTGGCAAAAGGCTCGCCCCCTCTTACATTGGTCTTAAACATAACTGGCGTAATAAGGGTGTACTAATGTGTGCACTTTTCCTAACCCTTTGGGGATTACAGGCGTGATGATATGTAATGTTATTTTCAAGTGTTTCAGGCCTCACCTTGACTCTCTGATCAACGTTGTCTCTGGTCCCTGGAACAGGACCAGCTGTCGGTTCGATCCGGTTCTTAACCCTGGGATAAAACAGCCACCTCTTGGACCCGAAGCCGTCACTCTTCAGGATCTCCTGGATACGGTCCTGTCGCTTTTTCGTCGCCAAGTATTTTGATGGATGTTTCCTATGTTTGCTTGCTGTGAAAAAAAAAAATGTATAATGTATGTATGTAATTTAATGTTTAGACCTGTAACTAACATATGCCCACAATAAAATACTTTGAATTTGAATTTGTACTTATTTTATTCTTATTTTGTTCAAAAACTGTAATAACAGAGGAACACACCCCATGAGGACATAATATTAAAACAGATACGAACTAAAGATACATAATAAAACACCTTTTCACTTTTAATATTTGTTAGTAGTCCGTTCGCATGTTTCATATCTCATCATCATCATATCATCCGAACGACGTCCACTGCTGGACATAGGCTTCCCCTAAAGATAGCTACAATAACCAGTTCTGCACTGTCCGCATCCAGCGGATTCAGCGCGATTATTATTATCAGGCCGTCGGTCTACCTTGTGCCTTGGACCTTCACACACTCTTTAAATAAAAAGAATATCAAATATACGACTTACGAGTAAGATATAGAACTCTGAAGGCATCTAGAAATCCAGGCACCTTATAGCTTAGTTCGCGAGGACGCGTGCCAGATTGAGAATGACTGCGACTTCGACTCCGCGTTCTTGAGCGAGTTCGCGACCGCGATCGCGACCTTGTCCTTGAGGTTGTCCTCGACCGTACTGACCGCGACTTTGATCGTGTTCGAGAATGCGACTTGGATCTTGATCGCGATTTAACGCGGGGACTGTTGCTTCGTGACCGGGAACGCTTCACATCCCGGTGTTTCCGATCTCGCTGTTTTGATCTGCTACTGCGTCTGCGTTTGTATTAAAAATAAATGAAGCAACTTTATCTAACTCTACTTAATAGAAACTGTACTCTTATTTGGAATAATCCCTGTAAGTTGCTATATGAATCAGTATCCAATTTCAAAATGAACAAACTGTCATGATTGTGTACACATTAATTGATTCTCCAGCAGTGCAAAGTCTATGTGTATTAGTGGACGTTTTTTGGTTGAATAGTCCTAAAATAAGCCACAATCTGTCAAATTGATTCACAGTTTTCGAGTCAAAAGTCACATTTTTCTGTCACACTGTCCGCGAATTTATAGCTTAAATTAAAGTAGAAACAGCTTGATAGACCTGGCAATTTATTTATTTGTTTTACTTTGACATAAAACGGCCATTCATACATTACATGGCATGAATGCCATGCAATGTATGAATCACATTACTCCGAATACGGACCAGACCGTCTTAGTCCAGCACATCACAGTAAGGCTTGGTGTCCAAGAGAGCGTACACCGCGAACAGAAGACTTGTGATAGGAGATTACCCATGCGCATGGGCATGGGCATTACCGGTGCGCCTCATAGGGACAGTGACCAATGTATGCCTCTTTTTACAATTATATTTAACCGATGCAAACAATGCTGAAATGACCTTGAAACTTCTAATCTTGAAGTACCTATTCATACCTGGATCTTTCCCGGTCTTCATTCAAAGGTCCAAGCGGATAATACTCGCCAAAGCCATCTCCATGATCAGGGTACTCTCCTTCCGGGGGTCGCATCGGCGGGAACGGTGGTGGATATGAGTATCCATAACCTTCCATCAACTATTAACAATTCAACACCATGCGATACAAAAAATCACAAATAATTTTTAGTAATTTTCATTTGGACGTTGTCACTGTCAAATTTTGTCTTTTTTCGATTTGGACCTCCTTTGTTTTGGTGAAGGTTGGTTTTTTTTTTCTGATTATCTATCGTGTCAGCCTGTAGTTTTTTTTAACCGATGGATTAAAAATCCATGCTGGTTTCTACTATCAAAGTTTTTGACAGCACCGCTGTTATATAGGCGCCACAAAAAATGAGACAAGTTTAGTGGTGCCGATTTTCTTGGTCACAAACTAAACTAAAATTTTCATTTACATTTTTATTTTCATTTTTTTTCACTATTTTCATCTTTTTCTGTCCAATAAAACAAGAAAGAGACTCATGTAAATAAGAGCTGTCAAATTTAGTCAATCTGACACATCCATACAATTATAGTTGACATCTTAAAACGTATGGATTAAAAATACGGAAAAGTTCAAGGCAAAACTAATTTGAAATCGCTTACTTAGTTCTTTAATGTCACGGAATGTCACCGTCCTTTCCTTTCGCTGTATGTTAGTAAGAGATGTCAATTCTCTAAATTTAGTCTAGTTTGTGAACAAGGGAATCGGCACCAGTGTCAGTAATGGGGAGCTTGCGCAAATATGGATGTACGAAATAGCTATGCCTAATTTTTGTATCTATTCAGGGATTTTTCGATGACATTTAAAATAAAAATTCTATACAATATTATAATATTTATTAGGAAATAATAAAGTTTGTGTGGTGTGTCAAGTCTCGTCTTCCGTGGTGCGTATTGTATTGCATAGTCTATGAAAATTCTTCAAAGTTTTATGCTGTCCCATTTCTAAAGAATCAGTCTCTTCATTAATTATCATTCATTCATAAACCTGAATCGTTAACACAATTTTGCACTCATTTTTCCAAAACCCATTAATTTTTAGAACAAGTCACAACCCTTTAAAGAAATTAATACAAACTTTCCCCCAAAAAGTCATTAAGCCCCACCATCAATACGATAATTCAACTCGGAAAAAAATCAAAGACATTATTATCGCACAGACTTACGACATTTTGCGACTTTCAAATCGATTGTAATCGAGTGAAAAAGTTCTCGAGTAACTTATCGATTTGGAAAGAAAGAACAATTAAAGAAGTAAGATAAATTAGGAATCGATGAATGCTTAATGGTTCCTTCCATTAGAGGGATTTGAGTTGGTGAGGCAGCTTTTTTAAAGGAAAATTTTAACTACTCCCCTTTAAAGTTTGAGGGAAGACATGGATGTAGAGAGAACAGATGTGCCTTTTGTATTATTGGATAGAGTTTTATTATATTTTTGCGATCTAATGGCAATGATTGTTAGTTATTCTGTACACCTATTTGACCTTAACCATAATCTGATTAAAGAGACAGAAGCAACAATCAGGAAAGCGACGAGACATGAAGCTCAATAAGTAACGGAGAAAAGATTCAAAGTCGCAACAACTTTAATCAACAGCAAAGAACAGCGGAGAAGTAGGAAATAACATGGCTATACAAGATACATATGTTAACCACTTGGGCGATGGTCTTGGTGTTTAATTACATAAATTCGCTCCCAAGTCTGCCGAAGCAAAGAGAATCTCCAAAAATGGGAACACCGCAGATGGCACCGAACTTCAGTGCTTTGGGGCGTCTCTCCGCAGACCATGGCCCCCCTTTTATCTTGTGCCGCATGTCACCTGCATCGTGAGGACATAATGACTTCATCATTGATTAAATGTTTTTGCCATGGATAAGATTTCAAGATTTTTTAAGCTACATTCATTTTTTTATTTTATTTATAATGGTTTTGCTCTTGACTCTAGTCTAGGTCAGAAGTGACAGAAACAAAGTCTACGATGGAGTGAGCTTAATCAGAAGAACTTCACTCTAACTTTAAAGAGATTAGGGTCGGTGTTCCGAAATACAGACGCAGGCAGAGAGTTCCACTCCTTTGCTGCCACTTCATTCATTCTAAATCTGTGGCACAGCGAAGCCAGTACAGTGTTCTTTAACTCCGTTGCTCACAGCCGCGGTCTATTCTTCACTTACTTTTTAATATTCCGCAAGTTTTCAGCTCATTTAGATTTTATACTAAGTGTACTTTGTTATAACAGTCCAGCAGACCAGCTCGGCTGTTAGTGGGTTTTTAAAGTGCGCCCAATAAGTGAAATTTATTTTTCATGAGTTGCAAGAGTGTTGGTAAACTTATTGGTTGGTTGTGTTTAAGGAGGATTTAAAACGTGGTTGTTTAATGGATGTGGTTTTGATTTTTGCTTTGAGAAAATAATACTACTTAAAGCATAAACCAAAACGGGGTTAGTTTTCATGATCTGAATCTAACATTTGTGAAAATTTGGATCATTTCTTGAATGAATTTGCTATTAAGGTGTAGCTTAGAATAAACAGGTGATAGTATTTATATAAGATACATTTTGCAAGGTGCAATTTTTGGACTGCCTCGTTGGTCTAGTGGTCGCAAAGCGCGACTGCACAGCTGGAGGTCTTGGTTTAGATTCTCAGGTCGGGCAAAGTGTTATTGGGTTTTTACATCAGGAATTTCTCAGTAGCAGTCTCGGAGTCTGGATTTGTGCCTGGCTGATGGCAATAGGCTCGCCCTCTATTACATAGGACTTAAACATACCTAACTGGCGAAATGTGGGTACCTATGACTAACCCTTCGGGAATTACAGACGTCATGTTACGTATGTTTTTAGATACCTTGGGTTACACCATTGCAATTTTTGAAGGAATCTCTAATTTATTGAAAATAAAATATAGTCTAGCAGCTTTTATATAGTGAAAGAATTTTTGAAATCGGTTATGAAGTTTTTGATTTTATCCATTACAAACAAAAAGGATAATTAGTGACCCTGACTGCTAGGACGGAGGTCGTGGGTTCGATTCCCACTCAGGACAAATCTTTGTGTGTTGAGCACGATGATTTGTTCTGTGTCTGGGTGTAATTTATGTATGTATTTAGAAATATATAAGTAGGAATATTTATCAGTTGTCTGGTTACCATAGTACAGGCTCTGCCTGGTTTGGGATCAGATAGCAATGTGTTGGTTGTCCTAAGATATTATAATTATTATATATTATTATTTCGGATTATTGACTGCCTCGTTGGTCTAGTGGTCGCAAGCGCGACTGCTGTGCATGAGGTCTTGGGTTCGATTCCCAGGTCAGGCAAAGTGTTATTGGGTTTTTCCATCAGGAATTTCTCAGTAGCAGCCTCGGAGTCTGGATTTGTGCCCGGTTGATGGCAATAGGCTCGCCCCCTATTACATGGGACTAAAAAAAAAACATAACTGGCGAAATGTGGGTGTACTAATGGGTACTCCTCTGCCTAACCCTTCGGGGATTACAGGCGTGATGTTATGTAAACAAAAATACAAAATTTTTCTCTTCTTAGTATTAGGTTAGATAAGCTACCTTGTTCAAGGTTCACAGATGAATCTTACGTTTTAATCTTCCTGATAATAATCCATTACTCACCTTTTAACAAAACCCACGGGAAGGGATTTCCTTATCTTGGACATGGTCCTAAAGGTCTGCAGGTTTCTCGTAAATTAATTAATTTATTAATGCCAGCTTTTCCTCATTTACATTTTAAAATAAACACTTTTAAGTAATTGTTAAAACGAGCGCGTGTTAATTAAGTACAGTTATTTATGACCATAAATATGTTTTTCTTTAGTATGTTGGTTAAGTGTATACGATGTTTTGTACGGTAGCAATAAAATGTTGATTCAAACACATCTATTTGACCTGTGACTAGCCTGTTGGTCTAGTAATTAGTGACCCTGACTGCTAGGACGGAGGTCGTGGGTTCGATTCCCACTCAGGACAAATCTTTGTGTGTTGAGCACGATGATTTGTTCTGTGTCTGGGTGTGATTTATATATAATATGTATGTATTTAAAAACATACAAGTATATTTATCAGTTGTCTGGTTACCATAGTACAGGCTCTGCCTAGTTTGGGATCAGATGGCAATGTGTTGGTTGCCCTAAGATATTATATTATTTTATATTATTATTTCGAATTATTTATATTTTTTCTAGTTAAAAGATTATGTAAATAGTGTTAAATGTTGTACGGTGATACGGAACCCTTTCAGTGCGAGTCCAACTCGCAACTGTCTGTTTTTTTTTTTAATCCATGTTCACGATGACTTAACGCAAGGCCTAAATTTTTTTTAGTAGGCAATTATTGTGTTTTTGGAAGTATGAAAGCAAAAGTTCCCACTAACTGACTAAATACGAAATTTCGAAAACAACTTGACCTATGGAGTAAGAAAGGCAGGTAGGTAGTTTGTAGGCAGGAGATAGACGTCAGTTAAAAACGGATTTATCTTTGACTTTCACGCGGACGACGTCGTGGGCAAAAGCTAGCCTAAATGTCCGCCTTTGTACAGTGTATTTTTTTACATGTGCATAAAGTTTTAATAAATAAAAATAAATAAATAATAAATAAATGCAAAGGGTCACTTGCGTGCTTTCCGAGGCACGGAGGAGTCTCGGTGTATAAAGATGGTCACACATCCACGGACCAACTCTGGCAAGCGTTGCTTAACCCGTGCGACTGTTATTACTTAGCTACGAGCTCTCCCAAAGAAAGCAAAAGTTAGTAAAATTATAAATTAAAATTAAAACAACTGCCTCGTTGGTCTAGTGGTCGCAAGCGCGACTGCTGTGCATGAGGTCTTGGGTTCGATTCCCAGGTCGGGCAAAGTGTTATTGGGTTTTTCCATCAGGAATTTCTCAGTAGCAGCCTCGGAATCTGGATTTGATTTGTGCCCGGTTGATGGCAATAGGCTCGCCCCCTATTTCTGGGACTAAAAACAAAACTGGCGAAATGTGGGTGTACTAATGGGTACATCTCTGCCTAACCCTTCGGGGATTACAGGCGTGATGTTATGTTATGTATATAACAACTACAAAAAATAATCCATGAACTACATTCGGTTTCAGTCCTCATTCCACTCCGATTACAGTAACAGTATTAATGAAACATGAAAACTTATAAAAACACGCTTTCAGGTAAATATACAGAATTTTAAAGTAAATAAGCCGCGAAATTTCCAACATCGCTCACTCCCAGCCAAGGCTTGGTAGTTTTTTAGAGTGGCAGCAAAAAAAATTGCAAATCGTACTAATTAACTGAAAATAGTTGGTACCTGTCGGGGGTAACCTACTTCTGGTGTTGCTAGGGCTTTGGTATTTTTAAATTTTATGGTATTTTTGGTAGAACTTTTTTTTTTCTGCTATTCAAAGTCAAAGTCAAAATATTTATTTCAGATAGACCATTTTAAAGCACTTTTGAATTGTCAAGTTGGTCAGAAAGTTGAAGCTAGTTAGTCGAAAACGGAGGTAGGCCTCTATGGAGAAGAACGAGCAAGAAACTCCACGGACACTCTTTTCAATTAGTGTGTTTTACAAAATCATGGTTACAATATTCTGCTAATTAGCTGCTTCTACATGTGAAAATGATATAAGCTAAGGTACGAGTAGTTAAGAGATGACCAATCCCAACTCACAGCAAACGTTCACGAACATGACGCATGGATCAGAACGAAATATTGAAGTATGTTTAAATCGATGAGGCGAAAGGAGTATGTAAGGATCGTAGCAAGTGGCGTTCTGTAGTTTCTGCGTACCTCCATGGGAAAAAGGCGTGAGTTTATGTATGTATGTAGCCAAATCGATTTAGTGGTCTTTTAATTTATGCTTTGTGATTAAAAAATTATAGTCATCAATAACTTCTTGCAAAGTTGATAACTTATCGTATTATTATCAAGTTCAAAAACGTGTCACAAAAAATTCCCTATCCACAAAAAAAAACGCGATTTTAAATTAAAATATTAAAGCTTCAAAACTCATATTCTCAGTAATTTCGCAGATGGCGTCAACCCTAGATTTTTCCTATTTGAATATAATTTGTGCAGTGAGCTCTACTCAATCGAAAGTCAACACTGCTGACACAGTTACAAGGTTGAGTTTTGAATGTTTGTGTCCTCATGCTTTACAATTCTTCATAAGTATTTGGCTGAAATCCCGCGTCATAATATCGCCGGCAGGCACATGACTTCACTGACAGGAGTGACGTCATTTCGGAGTGTTGGCTCTGTTTTGATATTTCACTGCAATATTGCTTAGTTTTCGTAATTTCACGTTCTGAAGGCAAACTTAATTTTGTTTGTGGTTTGGCATCGTTTTTGATGACCGGTGTGCGAAGCCTGTTTGGTTGTACCTAGGTAGTTGGTCCTTGGGTTTGTCGATTTTCAAGATAACTATTTCGTGTTTGTTTGCACTTTATCCCGCCTTTATATAAGTTGTGAGCCATAGCCTTCTACTCATACCTATGCGTTGCTTTCCCTAGCCAATCCATACTACATGACATAACATCACGCCTGTAATACCCAAAGGATTAGGTAGAGGTGTACCCATAAGTACACCCACTTTTGCCAATTATCATTAAGACCCACGTAATAGGAAGCGAGCCTATTGCCATCAATCTGGCACAAATCACAAAAGCAGCCACAGAGAAATTCCTTATGGAAACCTAATAACACTTTGCCCGACCTGGGAATCGAACTCAAAACCTCATTCTCAGCAGTGGCGCTTTGCGATCACTGACCTACGCGGCAACTTTTTCCAGACAACGAAAAAATCTCGTTTATTTAAGAAATCTAATAATTTCTAAAATTCTCTCCGCGATCCTTTGGTTTACCCCTGTAAATTAGTTTCGCTAGTACACGCCCGCGGGTTGTCTTGCATAAAATTTAGATTTCCCCCCGACATCTCAGGGGTACCATATCAAGTTTTTCCGAGATGAAAATGGTTAAAAAGCTTAAGATGACTTTGTCATAAAATATCTGTGGTCTACGGGTTAAGAGGAGTTTATGGCTGTTTTTTTTTCATACAAACTTAGAAGCCCTTATTTCTTGAAATGTATGATCCGATTTTAATATAATAAAACTAACAACATAACATAAGTAAATACACTGCCTCGTTGGTCTAGTGGTCGCAAGCGCGACTGCTGTGCATGAGGTCTTGGGTTCGATTCCCAGGTCGGGCAAAGTGTTATTGGGTTTTTCCATCAGGAATATTCTCAGTAGCAGCCTTGGAGTCTGGATTTGTGCCCGGTTGATGGCAATAGGCTCGCCTTCTATTACATGGGACTAAAAACATAACTGCCGAAATGTGGGTGTACTAATGGGTGCACCTCTGCCAAATCTTCGGGGATTACAGGCGTGATATTATGTTATGTTGTTGTTCCTACACATAGGCAAAACATAATTAAACATTATTAGTCTTAAGTTATCTTACTGCGCACTAACAGCTTAATGTAATCACTAGTTTTAAGCCTAGCGTGTAAACTATTATGTTGTGTACTACATTGTTCATCAAACAAATAAAAAAAATGGTATAAACAGTTAGTTGAGTTCTTTTTCAAATATTTTATGTGTATTATTACTAGCTGCTCCCTCTGACTTCGTCTGTGTGGTTTTCTGTGGATTGTAGCATGATGTTATATAACCTATGCTATTCCTCATGAAACTGGCTATCCTAACTAATATTAAAAGTGTGAAAGTAAGTTTGTTTGTTTGTTTGTTACCATTTTATGCCTAAGCCACTGAACCGATCATCCTGAAATTTTGCATATACATTGCCAAGTGTACAGGAACAAACATAGGGTACTTTTCATCCCGAAAAAAAGTACTGTTCCCGAGGGAAATCACAATAACCTACTTATGGTGATAGATGGCGCCACATGTCTTTCGAATCATGTTCGAATTTTAAATTTAAATACCTAATACATTTTGTGAGTTTTGAGTGTCGATGGACCAGCTTCAACTAGGATGTCATAAAATCGATTATTGATAATTCGGGGTTATTACAACCAACTTACGATTACCCAAGAAAAAAAAGTAATAGGGTGTCATAAAAAAGTAATATCTCTATGGCAGTAGAAATAAAAAGTTTTAGTCAGAGTGGAAAGGTCAACATTCTGGATTTATCTAAAAAAGTGCTAGGGTGTCAGAAAATTAAGGGTGCACTCCTGCACTCAAGCCGAGTACAACCCGAATTGATTGGCAAATTCTAAATTAACGTGAGCGATGCCGCGTGCGAAAGCTAGTCATATATAAAAAGCGAAATCCCCAATGCGACTGATAGTTCTTGAGATTAATATAAACAAACAAAATCTTCGTTTACTTTATTAGTTTTCATGATTACGATAGGTAAAATAAAATCTTATACATATATTATTTTAACAAGTTTTGCTTGCCCTCATATTCGTTTATACCTCAGCCAATTTCTTTGACACATTTTCCTTTCGTATATAAACTTGATATTGATAACAGTCAAATCTGAATCGATATTGCGTCACATCAAACGATCTTCACGTAGAGGTGTTCCTTTGAATTTGAATGTTAATAGTGATGTGTCTAGCGTGTTGTATCCGCGGCGGAAATATTTTTGCGGATTTTTGTTATGTTGGATTTTAATCCAGTAGGTATTGAAATTTCGAATTTAGGTCGGTTATCAAGTTACTGTTAAGAGATAGACTGATAGGTAATTTTGAAAACCGTATAATTGTAATCCCTTTAAAACGATTCATAATCTAGCTACTTACAAAACCAATATCTCGATAAGATATAAGATGTTTAAAATACTTATTTAACATCTAAAAATAGATTGCTTCCAAAAAAGTCATAAATTCAAACTATTTTGGTACATTTTTATTTTGCATACATGTTAAAATTTGAAATATTATTTTCCGTAAGGGACACTGTGAAGGATGTGCAATGGATGGCCCTGGCACACTCTAATGTTTATGTCCTTATCCTATAATAAATAAATAAATCATATTTGCCTATTGGATTGCTCCATCGCTCAAAAAGAAATTACCTACCTATTTTCTGGAAAGAAAAATATCCGCACGTTATTCTGAATTTGCGGATATCACCGCACAACTCTGTTCCCGAACCGTTTGAATCGAGTACGAGGCCAAACGAAACAGGCAAGATCGAGGCACTTGTACAGTTCGAGGGCTTTTTTAAAACGAGACGAACCTTCAATGGTACTTAGTACCCCTGTTAGATTCGGTGTCACGCGAAAGGTGCTTGGCGAAAATACTTTTCGCGGAAGAAGAAAAAAATAATAATTTTACTTTTTTTTTCATTGAGAATTACTGATGTGTGAGAATGTTACTCCTGGATATTTTGGTAACGTACTCAATGATTATTTAGTATAGATTTTTCTTTACGTTTTTTTACGAAAACAATTTAAAAATGTTTTTACTAAACTTTTAATACCCCAATGACAATACTGCTGATGCACCCGTGATGATGAATGATTTGCGTCCTTTACATTGCACACCACCATAAACAGAAATAAAAGTCATTTCCCGGGCTGTGATATATCTTCTGACATTGACTGCCTCGATGGTGATCGCAAAGCGCGAGATCTTGGGTTCGATTTTCAGGTTGGGCAAAGTGTTTTTGGGTTTTTCCATTAGGAATTTCTCAGTAGCAGCCTCGGAGTCTGGATTTGTGCCTGGTGTTTGGCAATAGGCTCGCCCCCTATTACATGGGACTTAAATATAACTGGTGAAATGTGGGTCTACTAATGAGTACACCTCTGCCAAACCCTTTGGGGATTACAGGCGTGATGTTATGTATGTGATATGTCTTTTTACAATTCAACACTGAAAATCTGTAAATCTATGGTCTTGTGTAGTCTCTACCTACAATAAACTCAACAATATACATGGAAACATAACAATCTCAGCTGTCATTCTATTGTTTGCAACATTCACACAGAATGAAGCCATTAGAACATCCTCGCTATCTTCCATTGTTGCATACAAATTGGAGCATTGAAACTGTCAACAATCAACAATATACGTATGTATCTGCAATGGAAAACGCCTAAAATTTACCAGTAGAAACATTCGAACACGACATTCCGCATCAAAAGTAGCCGACAGTAATAATAATAATATCGTCCTGACCGTATTTTAGACACGGTGGTCAGTCTCAATAGATACTAGCCAAGAATAAAGGAGATATTGTGTTAATTTATTTATTTTAACTTTATGCAACAAAAATGTACAAAGGCGGACTTAATGCCTTAGGCATTCTCTACCAGTCAACCAAAGGTGGTGAAGAGATAACATGGCAGGTGCAAAAAAAATTGTACATGAAAAAAAGACAAAAAAGAGATTTAAGAGATTTTTGTGTTAGTGTGGATAAGCTGTGCAAACACAGATGTACTCCCTCTTCCCTCACTCTCATAGTCCGATGGGACGGCAATCCAACACGACCGCGTACAGATCAGGCGCAAGACCAACAGCTTTACGTACTTTCCGAGACACGGGAGTGTTACACTGCCTACTGCAGAACTGAGAAATTCCATACAAAAAAATGTAGGTACTGCTGCTCTTGCATCACGATTTACACCTGCTTTATGAAGATTTGCTAGGAGGTCGCAAGAAGCGTCGTTTCGCGCAGACAAGCCATGTTCCGCGTGACCTCATCGAATGTGTTTGTCGAAGTAACACCATGCCATTTTGTGGCAACAAACTACTAAAATAAGCATAAAAACACTTTTAGCCCGACCTGGGAATCGAACCCAGAACCCGCAGCAGTCGCGCTTACGACCAAAAGACCAACGGGGCAGTCAAAAGTAGTCGATACTCGAAAGTGTGGCATGAAGTACTCACTATAACACCCGAAATCAAGCCGTTTCGTATCCGAACGCGAAAATTCTCCGTCGAAAGTATTCGAAACTCGAATGCGCAGAGTACCCGGTAAGCCCAGCAACTTGCCACTTAGCCACACTCAAGCGCGCACTCCCTAATGACGCGACTCGCATTGTACCAACTTTTTCATCCGGACTTGCATGAATATGGACTCGGACTCCTTTGTGAGCGTCCCTCCTTCCTCGGAAATCTGCCAAGTTATCTGAACACCTCGAAAAGACTTACACACGGTAATTTAGACTTTACTCATCAAGCTTTAAGGTTCTCGCCTCATTGAAGATGTTGTAAACATAAGTTTGTTGGTAGGTTTTTTTTATTTATGTTTTACGTTATTTTTACACGAGCCTCGTCCTTTCAGTGAGGTCCATTCACGCTTTCGGAGTATATAAAGCATCTGGTTCTAATTGAATCTTCATTACTGCTCGAAAAGATGTTTTTTTTTTCTATTTCGTTTTCGGATTTAGAATTTGGGTTAGTGTTTTTTTTTCTCGTCGTTTGTTTTAATTTTGCTCGCGTAATTAATTAAGGGTTCTTTGATTCAATTATTTTTGTTACTTTTCCTGTTTCTACGTTTGTGCGTAGATTTAGATTCGTGAGATAGCTCACAGGCTCTAAGCGTAAACTGGCTGCTGGTTATAGCTTTGGACTAATGTAAATAATCAGTTTAAGATGTTAAAAAAAAAATACTAAAGCTTTGGTCTTTGACCTTCAATTTCTCAGCGGCCAGAAGGTTCTCAGATAGGGTCTAAAACCAAAAATGATCACAATGATAAGAAAAACATAAAACTAACAAGTTACTAACAAACCATAGTTCTCGTAACTTTTTAATTAAGAGAATGAACCTTTTGTTAGTTGTCACGTTTAAAAATCTAGGTGCAATCTCATCTCAACGACAATCGATGTTAAAATATTGTCAAAAAATTACGTAAAATGGAGGTATTTTTGACAGATTGAAACAGATTAATAAAATGGAAACATTCGTCTATCATCCGTTACGCTAAACGTTTCATAATAAAGTAACGGAACAAATATTTCTTCTCCTCTAAAAAATAGGTACATTAAGCAGATCATCACTACCTAAAGTTTGTACAGATTCTTTGTTTTATGCAAACAAAACCATGTATACCAACTAGTATGTCTGTAGCAAAGGTTCATATATCATGCTTTACTCAGGTGATTTTAAAAAAGCGAAGTAATGCTCTCTAAGTGTATTGTAACTCGGTACGTATCACCTGAGACTGTTGTATGAGAATTTTATATAAACCTCTTTCTTGGAACTAAGGTAAGATATTTTAGTGCATCATCCAAACTATATTTTTTTTTAATGATAAATGCGAAAGTAACTCTGTCTGTCTGTCACGCATTCACGACTAAACCACTGAACAGATCTTGATGTTTGGTAGGTACGGGGTACGTTTGAACACCAATACAGGTCATAGGAAAGAGCGAGTCAAACTCGCATATTTGAGTGTGAGTGTTGAGTGTTGAGTGGTTGCATAGCACGGCTGCTGAATATGAGGTCTTGGGTTCCCAGGTTAGGCAGTGTTATTGAGTTTTGTCATCAGAAATTTCTCAGCAGCAGCCTTGAAGTTTGGATTTGTGCCCGGTTGATGGAAATAGGCTCGCCCGCTATTACATGGGACTAAAACATAACTGGCAAAATATGGCTGTACTAATGGGTACACCTCTGCTAAATCTTCGGGGATTACAGGCGTGATGTTATGTTATGTTTACAAAATATTTGCGAATGTTTTCCTACATAAAAAAAAAACTTTATTTAACCAGATATATTAGTGACCTACCTAATATTTTCCCTTTATGAAAATCGGCAGGATTTCCAAATAATACTCGTCCCCTTGTTAGTCTACCCTATTATAAACACCATGATATATATCATTAGCCGAAAACCACACAAATCGTAACTCAGCTTACCTACGCTGTGTGTTATTTTGTAAATAGCAATTGCTACTGGTTGCTATGCTTTAGAAAAATGTCGACGGAAATATCAATAAAAAAATCAAGAGATGTCAAAACGTAATTTAGGATTTTTAAATAAATTATCCTATGGGAACCGTACATTTTTCAAGATAAAAAATAGCCTGTGTGCTATGCACATTATAATCTATCTCAGTGTTAAATTTTATCTAAATCCGTTCAGCCGTTCCACTGTGATTGTGAACAAACATCAATTCATCCAAAATTCCGCAAATAATATTAGTAAGATTATTTTAATTTTCGATCTACTCACACTATTGCTATTCCTTGATCTTCAATCCTTATATCTTACTTATATTATAGAAAATTCTGTAAATGGAAACTGTGTCGATGGCTATTTTTAATAAGCTTATTTTTAACATACAAATATGTTTTACAACACTACCAGAATGTGTGGAACAACTGATGTTTTTTTTTTCATATTTCACGGTTGGTCTCACTCCCTGAAAGATGCATAGATCATTATTATAAGTTACATCGTTCATTTTTTTTTTTTTTCTGTCAACACATCGCCATCTGATTCCAAACTAGGCAGAGCCTGTATTATAGTAACCAGACAACTGATAAATATACTTATATATTTCTAAATACATACATATACATATTATAGATAAATTATATATATTATAGATAAGTTTTCATCCACATCACATTTTTCTTTTATTTACAACTGCAACCGTCGCACAACTGTCGCACAACCACGTTACAAACGTCGACACATACCTACCTCCCCCGGATTTGAATGCCGACCAATATCTTTGTTAGTACATGCGATGATGACGTCACAACCCGCGTCACACTAACAAGCCTCCGTGACACGACAAATTGTAAAACGTCTTTTATCTAAACCACAATTTTACATATACTACATCTGTAAAAATCACAAGCGAAAATGAAACTTAAGCCTTTGTGTTAAGGTAGATGAAATTATGGTAGGACAGTATATGCGCGGTTGTTGCAAGTATTTTGTTGTTTGACATGGGATGGAGTCGAGAATCTGAACAAATAACATGGGTTTATGGTATTTGCTTAATGTGTAAGGATTGATATCCGTATGTATATTTCGTGTATTTTATTTCCATGTGTGATTGTAAAGGATATGTTATGGCCGCCATATGGAAACTCAATGCGCAATTTCTTGCGACTTTTGTTGTCTTACGGCCGACGCAAAGTCGCGTAATGCCAGAACAAAATAAGACAAGTTTTTACTACTAATATAAATGCGAAAGTTTGTGAAGATGGATGGATGTTTGTTTCTGTTTTACGCTTAAACGACTGACACGATTTAGCTGAAATTAGACACATATACCTATCCATACTTAAAACTATAAAGCTAAAGAGCTTGTTTGTTTGTTTGAACGCATTATCTTCGAAATTATTGGCCCGAATCGGCAAAACCTTGCACTAATAAAGGCACTACAAAACACACTATTACACTATTAAAATAATTAGGAATCCGTCGTAAAATTTACGTCTACGAAGTCGTGAGCAAAAGTATAGGATAATTTTATCGTTTTTATGTTCTCATGTGGTAAAGAACTTTGGCTGAATTTTCAATTCTGCGCAGACGAAGTCTTGAGACGAAACAAGTGATTAAACTGACCATATTTTTTAGTAACCTATTAGGAGTATTTCAATAATATTTACAGACTTAACTACCTATAAAAAAATATCTTAAAATAAAAAAAATAACTAAAACTAAATGGCATAAAAATATAGTAGTAATTAGACAGTTTAAATGGATAAACAATTAACTAATCACACACATACATATAACATCACGCCTGTTATCCCCGAAGGGTAAGGCAGAGGTGTACCCATAAGTACACCCACATTTCGCCAGTTATGTTTTTAAACAGTGCCAGACAGTACAGTTGTGTTAATTAACTAATCGTTACATTTATTCCTCTCAAATTACAAATCCGATTGCATGTCGGAAATAATTGCTTTTGATGTACCGAATCACCCTAATTAATTAGTAAGCACGCAATGAGCATAAAGATAACCATAGAACTTTACTATAGATACTGATATAAAGGTTATTTTAACAAAAGTAGAGTCGAAAATTGCATAATACAATAACAACAAATATTTGTATGGTTAAAAGATAGCTATTACCTAAATACACATAGAGTCGAAAATTGCATAATTCAGCAAAAACAAATGCTAGCTAGTCATATAAAATGCTTTGTTCTGAATGACTCAACCTAAACCGTTGATCGAAGAGACCTGAAACTTGGAGAGTGCATTCTTTGTATGACGTAGACATCCGATAAGAAAGGATTTTCCAAAATTTAGATTAGATCGCCTGTAGACTGCCTCGTTGGTCTAGTGGTCACAAAGCGCAACTGCTGAGCGTGAGATCTTGGGTTCGATTCCCAGGTCGGGCATAGTGTTATTGAGTTTTTTCATCTGAAATTTCTCAGTAGCAGCCTCGGAGTCTGGACTTGTGTTCGGTTAATGGTAATAGGCTCGCCCCCTGTTACATGGGAATTAAACAAAACTGGCGAATTGTGGGTGTACTTACTAATGGGTTCACTTCTGCCTAACCCTTCGGGGATTACAGGCGTGGTGTTAGATTAGATCGCCAACAACCGACATTTTCTTTTTCCCCAACCTATTTGTCGAAACACGTCTCCCATCAAATTATTTGTATCTTTTCTTAAACAATTAACTTACAACATTATCGCCATAATTATCGTCTAACGAAACAATTGTTTGCAATAACAATAAATTAATCGTTAATACGATTAATCATTGCAACAATGATGTAATTAATATTAATTAAGGAAACAGTGTGAGTAGTGCGACCAAGTTACCGGGAATTATTGAGAATATCCCGAAATTTATTTATTTATTTAAACTTTATGCAACAAAAAAGTACAAAGGCGGACTTAATGCCTTAGGCATTCTCTACCAGTCAACCAAAGGTGGTGAAGAGATAACAAAGCAGATGCAAAAAATTGTACATAAGGAAATAATCAAATATGGGATTATTATCTAAAAGATTTAGGTAACTATATTTAAATCTCAGATTCGTTAAAGAAATTATGTCACCCTTTCCATTCGTCTTGGGCAGTTGTAGCAGCCTCGGAGTCTGGATTTGTGCCCGGTTGATGGCAATAGGCTCGCCCCCTATTACATGGGTCTAAAAACATAACTGGCGAAATGTGGGTGTACTCATGGGTGCACCTCTGCCTAACCCTTCGGGGATAACAGGCGTGATGTTATGTTTGGGCAGTTGAAATTTTTTAAAGAACTTAGGTACCTGTAGACCAAACAGATGTAATTTTGTGAGTAGTGCGTAATTTACGTTCAACGGAATTATCAACTCATGCGTCGCTGTGTGACACAAACTGGGAGGCGATCCTCACTTTAAAGAACGAACTCTATCTAATCACAGTCTCAATCTGTCAAAAATACTTCTAATTTATGAGATTGTAACTAATTTAACGTTTTTAACTACTAGATTGGCCTTCTGGAGTCTGATATAAAAAATGAAAGTAAATTACGCGGTTTAAAGAAATGGTAGGCAAAAACTAGCAGCTAAATAAATTAAATGAGGTTTTCTTTTAGTACCAATTCTTGCTCCCATTTATTATACACAGCCTTTTCATCCATCCACTCACTAAGGACTATTTTAAGATAAATTCATATTAAAGAATAAACGAACATTTTAAAAAACCTGGTCACAAAGAAAAATAATGAAAAAATGAAGACGGTAAAAAAAAAAGAAAATACATTATAGTGTACAAAACCAAGGACTCATGGCAGTTACGCTCCCAACCACATAACCAACAAGGCGGTTGGTACCAAAACATTCAAACTCCCAAGTAAAGACGTACTACCCTCATCTGCGAAGTCACCCGAAATCCCAAACATAGTAATCTTAAAACTTGGTCACAGTACCAACGATGATGGATAGCTACATTTGCTGCCCGAAGGCCTGGGTCCACAATAAATCATCACGGGTCCGGACCGAAGGACCACGGACTCGACGGCCCGTAAAAAAAGTAATTCCGTCATCACGCAATATTTTTTTCCTACTTTTCTCTTGCGAGTTTTACTAAGAATTAATTAACGTTTGCAACAGGTTGTCTGTCGGATATTTTTGGTCGTAAATTGGTTTCGTTTCTTATGAGGTGATTTGGGATTACGTTAATCGTGTTACTTTCTAGAATATTCTGAGTTAATTTCGTATGGTTTAACAATAAATTACACATGAAGTCCATCCATAGTACCAGGTTACCTAGTAACCAATCCACTTAAGCCACTTTGTCACAAGTCCAGACTCCGAGGCTGCTACAAAAAAAAATCCTGATGGAAAAACCCAATAACACTTTGCCCGACCTGGGAATCGAACCCAAGATCTCAAGCTCAGCAGTCGCGCTTTGCGACCACTAGACCAACGAGGCAGTCAAAGAAACTACTATTATAGAAATTACTACAAAATATCCATCAATAACATTTTAACTGCGGAACTCTATCGCTTAAACCCGATAATCTTTGAAACTGTCAGTCAGATTGGAAAAGTTATTTATGTATATGATTGCCAGATTCATGAGAAGTAGTATAAGCTATATAACATCACGCTAAGACCGACAGGAGCGGAGCAATAGCCAAAGACGCAACCGTACACGGGTGAAAAAATATCATGCGTAAGTACATAGTCGCAGGGTTGCGGATTTTGTTTGAAAAAGTTATCGCGGCCCTGGAACACAAAAGGCATTAGAAGGAACCCAACCGGGGTTTTAGTCAGTATGACACTCCCTCCCACTCCGCCCAGAGTAGTAGAAGTCATTTGATTATTTACCATACTAAACAAGCTACTATAATAAAAAAAAAAAAACACGACTGCAAAAATTTTGCACATATTTTTTGTACTTTGTTTACTAGTCATTTTTTTACGATGTTTTTTATTTACAGTATTATATATTTTTTAAATGTTCTCGTCAAATTCTAGACGATAAACATAGACACGACCAGATTCATTAAAAAAATAAATTGAGGCTCGTATTAATTTACGTTTTAAAGTGACCACACCGGTTTCTTTTTATTTTTTATTAGCCTATATTATGTTACTCGAAACGATGCAAGGATTGTAACGATATCCCATACATCTAAATCGGTTCAGGCGTTTAAAAGTTATGGTGGAATAAAGAAACTCACATACATACAAATATACATTAACCCTGAACACATAACACAAGGAGTGTTATGTGTTAAAGCAGCATCATTTCCCTATACAATGTCAGCATGTTTTCACCATGAATCCTCATTTTAATAACGGTCATCCTATTTATTCCCGTCGTTGTCCCATAATGCCCAAAATTGCCCTTTCACGCAATTTATAATGTAAATTATTTTAATAAAGTCGATTCCAATGATTAATGGCCACAAGTTTTAAAATAAACTTGTTAATTTTAAAACTGTAAAGTGAATTTTAAATGTTTTACGTTAATGTGCTTTTAAATATTCATGAGTTATAAAGATATAATTTATAGCTGACATTGAAGTAAAATAGATAACATTCGTAACAAAAATGTCTGAAAATGTTTTTAATATGATTTTTGGTATTATGCGACTGCCTCGTTGGTCTAGTGGTCGCAAGCGCGACTGCTGTGCATGAGGTTGAGTTCGAATCCCAGACCGGGCAAAGTGTTATTGGGTTTTTCCATCAGGAATTTCTCAGTAGCAGCCTCGGAGTCTGGATTTGTGCCCGGTTGATGGCAATAGGCCCCCTATTACATGGGACTAAAACATAACTGGCGAAATGTGGGTATGCTAATGGGTACACCTCTGCCTGACCCTTCGGGGATTGCAGGCGTGATGTTATGTTATGTTATGTTATGTTATGGTATTATGCGAGGTGGAAAGGAGGTCGCAACGATAAGCTTTACAATGGACATATGATTTTCGATCCCCCAGCGAAGAATTTTATTGTCAGTTCATCATTGATCATCATCATATCAGCCGAGCGACGTCCACTGCTGAATTCGTGCTAAAAGTTCCTCTCCGTATTTTTAAGCAGACTTTGGTCTATGGTTCGTAGTATGAAATAAGTGTCCTTAGGTTTTTTGTTCGTTTGATTGGTCTTTAAATATCCCGCGTAATGAGACATAATTGATTTTCTATTGTTCTGTCATACCAGTAAGACGGCCGGGCCTTGAGCTGTTAACCGCTCAAGGCCCGGCAGTCTCATTACACGGGACTTGAGTAATCAAGGCGTATTGAAGTCCAGGTTTCCTCACGATATTTTCCTTCACCGATGTCAGTAGCAAGATACGATAGTACTTTCTCGGGTTCTAACCCACAACACTTTGTATAACAAGCAGTTGCTTTAATCACTGAGCTATCACGACATTAAAATAAGTAAATGAAAAGTTCACTCAGATGTTATGTTATTTTATTTCAGTGAATATTATTTGATTACTATTATAATTTCAGCGTATTACGTCAATTTTATTTTAAGTTTAAAATCATCATCATCTGCCTAGCCTTTTCCCAACTATGTTGGGGTCGACTTCCAGTCTAACGGATGCAGCTGAATACCAGTATTTTACATGGAGCGACTGCCTATCTGACCTCCACAACCCAGTAACTGGGTAATATGATACCTCTAGTAGGTAAGACTGGTTGTTAGACTTTCGGGCTTCTGACGACCCGTAACGACTGTCAAAGATCCACGTATTTTAAGTTTAAAATAAGAGTTGTTAAAGTTTCAGTTTGATTTTAATAGGTTATATTTGAACAAAAAAGGATTTATAATAATAATTCATTTATTTCAGACTTAGTCCATACATTTTAGAAAAAATAAAAATGTCATTTAAAAGCCCATGTAGGTACATTAAAATAATCCAATAACA
The DNA here is from genome assembly GCA_949774945.1 of Hoplodrina ambigua. Taxonomy (NCBI): domain Eukaryota; kingdom Metazoa; phylum Arthropoda; class Insecta; order Lepidoptera; family Noctuidae; genus Hoplodrina; species Hoplodrina ambigua. The sequence goes on along the minus strand of OX458969.1, from coordinate 1,723,958 downwards.
CAAATTACATACACACAGGAATTATGAAATGTCAGTTAAGTTAAATTAAATTAAAATAATTAAATTGAATGAAAATTAAAATAATTAAATTCAATTTATAGTCAAAACATTGTAATATAGGTATTTAAGGTCAATGCACCTGGCATCTCTGAAAAGAGTCCTTTGCTCTGCAATGGGACAAAAATTATGGACTTATTTTTTTTATACATGTAAAAAAACACTCAAATAATCTTACACAATTCATTCCAAATACTAACATAAGTACGTTCAGTAACAAGATTTCGTTGAATAAAAAGGTCGCCGGACGAACATTTCGTCTGTCTTATAAATCACGTTACATCTCTCCTTGCAAACTTTTCAATTACAAGCTTTGAGTGGGAATCTGCGGTGGAGGTGGGAAGAGTGGACGCGGCACTTTTGGACACTCCCACAAGTGACAGCTAATGGGTTTAAAAGTGTGTGTAAGGAAAAGGTTATAAGTACGTTTAATTGTTTGTTACGATATCTTTCAATCACATATTTTATTTCATTTTTTTTTCTGTTCACCATTATTTTATCTAGATATACTAATGTAAGCTGAAAGAGGTTCTAAATATTTTTGTCTGAACGCGCTAATCTCAGAAATTACTGGTGCGATTCTGAAAATTCTGTCGCTAATGGGGAGCTACTTGTGTGCTGTTTTATTATCAAAAAAATTGGCATCCGTAAGAAATATCGACAAAGACAAAAAATATATAAATTAAAAGTTTGTTGTATATAATTATAATATTATCTGTCACTTAGACTGTAACCTGCAAAGAATATTATGGTAGGGCTGAAATGATATACTGAAATGATAGAAAACAAAAAAAAATACATCATTTTATCACTCTAGCCATATCAAGAACATCTTACAGCCGCATCCAGACAGCACTAAGTTTCCAAATTCCCCAGTAACAAGACTGGGCCCGTAGCAATCTCCAGAAACATAGCGAGCCGGTGCCTTAATAGAAATTTGAATAAAATCAATTTATTTTAACGCGGCCCCCGCTTATCGCTCCCTTAATAGATTGCTGTTCGGGCGAAATAAATGAATTTAACTCTACATACTTATATCGAGTTTTTGACATGAGTTATTGAGCGTGTGTGTTGACGTTGTGTTAACAAGAAAAAAGTGTTTTTCGTGTGTTTAAGAGAATGGAGAAAAATCAACTGTGTTGAACTCTTACAGAGGTAAATGTTCATGCGAATCACGCACCCCCGGTCGTAGGCAGAGGTAAAACTTTTTTTTAGGTGGTAAAAATCATCAAATGACTCCTTCCGCCCTGGGTGGGGCGGAAGGGACTGTCAGACTTTTACTGACTAAAAAACCACCCTGTACCTTCTGTTGCCCTTTACGTTCCGGGGCCACGGTATCCTGTTAAGACGTCCCGCAACCCCGGCAGGCGTTGGCTCCGTCCCTGTGCTGACAGCTCTTTGAGGCGCGCGTGAACAGTACGCGCCGTCGACCCGGGCTTGGTCCTTGATCGGACGGCAAGCTACCCATTACTCGTCGTCCGCAAGCCCACGACCTCCGTGGTGGTTTTAGCCGATAACAGTCCGGCATCGTCATCCCCGCGACGGAGGTACAGAAAAAATCGTGAGGAAACCTAGACTTATATACGTAACTAACTTCTGCTCGCGACTTCGTCCGCGTTGATATCTCCATACGAACTTTGAACCCCTTTCATCCCCTTAGGGGAGTCAATTTTGGAAAATCATTTCTTAGCAGACGTCTACTAACTATAAACTACCTCCCTGCTAAATTTCATCTTTATACGTCAAGCGGTTTTCGATATTTCGTAACGAGTAAGTGAGTGACCTTTCGCTTTTATTTACTTAGATTAATAAGTTTCAAATCACCAATCAGCCTTGATCAAGCGTGGTGTTTAATTTCCTTCTTTACCTTCTCTGTATGAGAAGGCACGAAGAGGCCTTTTCCTGTAGTGAAACAATAATAGCCTTGTATTATTATTATATTACAAATTAAAATTGTGCGATAAGAAATGTCATTAACTTTACACATTAATCAAGTAAGTTAGTCGTAAATACGTAGGAATTAAGTCTCACAACATTTATCTTGATAACCATCAACAGTCTTTTAACATTACCTACCTGGCAACCAGCCAATCCACGACAATCAACAATACCTAGGTATGGTCGGGGTCATAAGTGCAGTAGCATGCTACGGTTTGAATTGCTGTGAACACGCGGTACAGGCCGTACCTACATCTGTATGTATAAGTGATGTATTCAAAGTTAAATCATTTATTTTACATAACATAACATCAGCAGCAACAGCCTGTAATCCCCGAAGGGTTAGGCAGAGGTGTACCCATTAGTACACCCACATTTCACCAGTTATGTTTTTAGTCCCATGTAATAGGGGGCGAGTCTATTGCCATCAACCGGGCACAAATCCAGACTCCGAGGCTGCTACTGAGAAATTCCTGATGGAAAAACCCAACAACACTTTGCCCGACCTGGGAATCGCACCCAAGACCTCATGCACAGCAGTCGTGCTTGCGACCACTAGACCAACGAGGCAGTCACTCATTTATCATCATTCATCATCATCATTTATTTTAATTAGGCCATTATAAGGCATTTTTGAACGTCATAACACAGTACCTACATTCACCTCAAAACGTCGGAAGGTTGTTTAACCAAAGCATCAATCTATTTGCTTTGTAGATTGCTACTCCACTTATGACCCCGATCGAACCTCATTTGAAGAAAAGTTCCAAGTTTGAATAATAACCGTCATACACGTCCTGTTTTCCCGCGATTCCCATAAAAGATAATCAAAATAACTCCCAGCAAACTTGCTAAACAATTTAGGGGCAAATATAGTTTTTCATGCCAAGTCCATCTACCAAGGTCAGGGGCAATGAGGCGATATGTAACAGTATATCAAAGTCTGTAACTAATTCAGAACATGTCTAAGTGTGTGTTGGATATATTTCAACTGGCAACATTGCTTTGTTTATGGTTTTGTGATTTGTATTGCTTGCTGATTAAGCTTTGAATCTTGAAATCTTTGGGAGTGTTTTTTTTTACTTTGTTATGTATATTGCGTATTGACTGCCTCGTTGATCGCAAAGCGCGGCTGCTGAGCATGAGGTATTGGGTTGAACTCCTAGGTCGGGCAAAGTGTTATTGGGTTTTTCCACTAAGGAATATCTTAGTCTACTACTACCTTTTTAAGCGAGTACAAATCATCAAAAATGGGACTGTCAGACTTTTACTGACTAAAAAACCACCCTGTTCCTTCTGCTGCCCTTTACGTTCCGGGGCCGCGGTATCCTGTTAAGACGTCCCGCAACCCCGGCATCAGTAGCAGCTTTGGAGGTGGTTGATGGCAATTGGAAACGAAAAGTGGGTATACCACTTCCTAACCCTTCGGGGATTACAGGAGTGATGATAAAGAAATAAATAAATAAATAAATAAATATCTTGGGACAACTCACACACGGCTATCTGATCCCAAGCTAAGCAGAGCTTGTGTTATGGTAACCAGACAACTGATATACATACTTATATAATTTATAAATACATACATATTATAGATAAATCACACCCAGACACAGAACTAACAATCATGCTCATCACACAAAGTTTGTACTGGGTGGGAATCGAACCCACGACCTCCGGCTTAGCAGTCAGGGCCACTAACCACTAGACCAACAGGCCCGTCAAAGGTGATAACAAGTTTTTTTTTTTGTATAACACAGAAGACATTGCCCATTCAAACGGTACTACGGAATATCTTCATCTTGGTGTAAAATTACGTATAAATTACAACAGATGCTTGCTAAACTTGCCTTCCCACAGAACGAGTGGCTTGCCCATTCACTACAGGACCCTAATTGAGTTTCGACAGCTATTTATTTACGCAAACGATTATCTAAATTGCGTTAACAGCATCTGCTACTTTTCGCACCCGAGCTCTTGGCCTATCTCAAGGTCGGGGCACAGAGTAGTTAATAATAGGAAGATGCGTTTATATGTGCTTTTATTTATTTAAACTTTATGCACATGTAAAAAAATACAATGTACAAAGGCGGACTTAATGCCTTGGGCATTTCCTACCAGTCTACCTTAGGGTGATGCAGAGACAAAACGTAGTAGGTGCAGAAAATACAGAAAAATTTCGATATTAAAATATAAAAAATAAATACATATATACATACATACAAACAAAATATATAGGGTAGAGAGAGATAAAAAATAAATAGGTGGTGAAGTACGACAAATTAATTGTGGGACGAGTCTGCCAACTTCTTACGTAAGTGTTCGCGAGCTTTTACCTTAAAAGTGAACCGACTGGTGGCCATCCTTATATTCTGAGGGAGTGCTTTTCAATATCTATTTGTTTTACACTAGTTTCTGCTCGCGACTTCGTCTTTTCAGATTTCTGAAAGCCAAAATCCAAAATTATCTAAGTGTAATTAAAAAACGGAATACAAATTATCTTATGTTACGCTAGAAATAAATGCTTTGACTTTGACTGTGCCTAGAATAATATTTATATACGAGCCATGTGATGTTTCTGTTGTTTGTAAACGCAACCGATACTGTATGTAATTAGTAGTTAGTAAGTTCAAGTTTTATCATGCCAATGAATTTGCCGGGGTCGTCTTAACAGCAATCGTGGCCCCGGTACGTAAAGAGCAACAGAAGGAACAGGGTGTTTTTTTACTCAGTAAAGTCTGATAGTCCCTTCCGCCAGTAAGGAATCATTTGATGATTTTTACCAAACAAAAAGAAAACTGCTTTGACATTTTGACGGGCCTGTTGGTCTAGTGGTTAGCGGCCCTGACTGCTAAGCCGGAGGTCGTGGGTTCGATTCCCACCCAGGACAAACTTTGTGTGATGAGCATGATTGTTAGTTCTGTTCCGGGTGTGATTTATCTATAATATGTATGTATTTATAAATTATATAAGTATGTATATCAGTTGTCTGGTTACCATAACACAAGCTCTGCTTAGCTTGGGATCAGATAGCCGTGTTTGAGTTGTCCCAAGATATTTATTATTATTATTTATAAAAACACATAAATCACAAAACAATCCAAATCCTAAACAATTTCCCTACTCTCCAAGGCGCCATTACCAGTCCAACCAGCGTGGCCTCTGTAACATAACTACTCTGTGCATCTAGACTAGGAGCAGTAAATTGTACCGAACATTAGAACTGCAATTTGTGTATTGTTCAAGTGAGGGGCTTGAACCCCACGACAAAGTTATGGATTTTGAAGGACCCTCACATAGCTGAGGTCATATCGTGTGTGTGTGTGTTTGAGATGCAATTTTATGGCTGTTATAAGTGTTATGTATTGTTCGAGCTGTGGATATTTGGGAGCTGGGTTCTCGCAATATGTTGATGGTGAATTGCTGTATTTATTGTTATTATTATCGGTTGAAGGTTTGTTTAGTATTTTAAAGTAATTTTAAACGATTTCCCTTATGATTGCCCTTTCGCGCGGTAGTAGGCTCATAGGTATATACTTTTAAGTATTTGTATTTATTTGTTTTTTAATTTTAAAATTTAACACGAACTTGTTTCTTCTTTGCTTCTATGTACAATTCTTTTTTTCTTTTTTGTTAAGTGCGTTATTTTCGCGTGATTAAACAGTTTTTTTTTCTTTCTATTTAAAAAAAGATACTAAGTTCTACGTCCGTGTGTGCATATGTTTTTTTTTTAATGTATGTATATTAGTAGATTTTTTTATCAATAGTGGACCGATTCTAAAAACTGTATACTCCTGAGATGATCCCATAATAATTTTGTGCAGATCTGATATTCGCCTTCGGAGATAGACTGGCATTTCTCAATAACGATCAGTACACGTTTTGTGATTTGGTTAATGGTTATTGTACTGAAAGTCAAAGAAATGTGCTGGTTAGTTATGTGTCTGTAGTGTACGGTCTTCGAAGTACTCCGATGACCACGCTTGCTCAAGGCGAATTGGCGACTTCAGTCTAATTATAAGTCCAGGATTCCTCACGATGCTTTTCCTTCATCGATGTCAGTGATGTCCAAGATGAACTAAGAAGGTATAGAAAAATCCGAAATTTAAAAAAAACTGTAACATAATTTTGTACAAGTATGAGATACAAAATGGTTTATTTTTGAAGTGTAGGAACGGAGGATCGTATATACAACTGTAAGTGAATAAATTTCTTCGAGTGTCATAAAAGAGATATAAGGAAAATATTTCTAAATAATATTTCATAGTTTAGTACAGTAACATTTCTAGAACCATTATTATTTTATCATTTTCTTTTGTTTATGTAACGAATTATTGGACACAATTTGGGAGAATGTACACCAATACAATATGTTACATATTTTTATATGTTACCCAATTTTGTACTGCATTGTTTGTTAGGGTTGGTACCGCGCAAGTTTTTAACTTCTTCTTCGTCTTCTTAATTTCGTGTCAATTGACTCTTTGTCCGAACAGTATTAAGCAACCTGTACAACTCTATTATTGTCTTGGATGGTGCGGGTGGTTGTGTAACTGAGTATTTAACGAAATCTAAAGTTCAAAAAAACTAAGAAAATCCCTAGGAAGACCTACACTGACCTTATTGGTGAGGTCCTTCAGAAAGGTCAGGTGAGGAGTACGCGTAACCGGCGTGCTTGTATGAACGTAGATGAGGCGAAAGGAGTATGTAAAGATTGTAGCAGATGGCGTTCTGTAGTTTCTGCCCCCCCTCATGGGGAAAAAGGCAAGAGTTTATGTATGTATGTGTCTAAAAACTAAATATAGATATTGTTTACTAGCTTCTGTCAAATTTTATATAGATCCGTTCAACAGTTCTGGCGTGATTGAGTAACAAAAAAATTCATCTAAACTTTTGGGTAAATTTTTCGTTTGTTTTTTTTTTATTTGATTTATAGAGAGGGATAGGCTCGCCCCCTATTACATGGGACTTAAAAATAACTGGCGAAATGTGGGTGTACTAATGGGTACACCTCTGCCTAACCCTTCGGGGATAACAGGCGTGATGTTATGTATGTATGTTTATAGAGAGGGATAAATAAAGTTCTTAGACAAAATTTTTATTACAAATAATTGCAATAACATCTATTAAAAATATGTGTCAAAACACTTAAATATTGATCCAATTATTTTGTAGGGTAACAACAAGAATGCATACAAATCATCTCGGCGTCCAATATTCCCATTTCACCCCACACCCAACCCTACACTTCCGAGCAGTATTACTAATACACATATAAGCGATATCCACTTATTTGTCTCGACGCGATCACGTGCCAATTTTATAGCATCGCCACTCGTAAATTGAAATTGCGGGCCGTTTTCTCGACAGTGTACGGACAATGTTGCTGATGTAGTGGCCGAATTTTTTCGGCCGACAGTGTTGGTGCAGCTTCGGTATTATTTATTTTGCTTCCTCATTTTTGCTGGCTCTCTAAGCAATAATGATTTATTTGCTAATTGATTGGTTGTTTGGTAAAATGTGGGAGAGGAAGGGTTAACTGTTTTTGCTCATGTCATCATCAACGTCATGTATGTAGGTAATAAGAATACAGAGGGTTTATAATTCTGGAGGAATTGTGTTGAATAAAATGTTAAAAAATAATAATAATATAATTGTGTTCAAGTGATTTGGAGTTGAAACAATAAGGTCTTGGGCTCCGAGTACTCTTCTTGTTTTTATAGACATTATACATAGCCAAGCAAGCGGCTGGTCGACTCTCCACATGACCAGAGGACTGTCCTTTTCTTGGGCCAAAGAAATTGCTATACAATAGGTATGTAGCAATCCTGAAAACGATTTTTGTTTAACCTTCTATCACGTATGGAGTGAAATAACAATATTGCCGTTAAAATAAATCAGCATATTCAATGTAAATACTAGTTCCATCCCGCAACTTCGCTGCGTCTTTGGTTACTGCACCTTCGTGAGTCAAACAATGGTATTACATAGCCTATAATATTCCTCATGCATGTAACTATCACAACATACATAACATCACGCCTGTAATCCCCGAAGGGTTAGGCAGAGGTGAACCCATTAGTACACCCACATTTCGCCAGTTATGTTTTTAGTCCCATGTAATAGGGTGCGAGCCTATTGCCATCCATCGGACACAAATCCAGACTCTGAGGCTGCTACTGAGAAATTCCTAATGGAAAAACCCAATAACACTTTGCCCGACCTGGGAATTGAACCCAAGACCTCATGCACAGCAATCACGCTTGCGACCACTAGACCAACGAGGCAGTCTAGAGAGAGACTATCATATACAAAAAGATTTTTCCCAATCCGACTGGTTTCAGAGAATGCGAAAACCTTCCCGCATAAACCTTCTTAGATCACTCTATCTATTGATGAAACGTTGCTTAGTTTAAAAGATCTTAGCGTGCAAGCGGCGAGAAGCGACTCAACAACTAACATTATAAGCTAAATTTCTTAAATACGAAAATTATATATCCACCAGACTATGAAAAAGCCGAGAAAGGAGGCGAGGCATGGCGTTCGCAGGTGACGCAAACTGTCGCCTTCCTCAAGACATTACACACGTCCCGTGTTATTATGAACGCATGGTTACACGACGCTTTCCGCTGCCGGCGCCGGCTGCAGCTGATGAAAAACTGGATAAGAATTATTCAAGCAGTATACCTACTATGGTGAAAGAAGATATCTACTTTAAAGGAAAGGTAATAATTTTAAAATCTTGTAATGAATTGATTAAATAATAAATGCAACTGATAACTGGCGAAATGTGGGTGTACTAATGGGTACACCTCTGCCTAACCCTTCGGGGATTTCAGGCGTGATGTTATGTTATGTTACAATAAATGAAAATTAATAAATGATTTCCTTAATTAGATTTGAAAGGGAATCGGACAAAATGATAATAATGAAATTTACAAATAGGTATGCTGCTGAGCATGAGGTCTTGGGTTCGATTCCCAGGTCGGGCAAAGTGTTAAACAAGAATTTCTCGGTAGCAGCCTCGGAGTCTGAATTCGTGGCAATAGGCTCGCCTCCTATTACATGGGACTTAACTTAAACATAACTGGTGAAATGTGAGTTTATTAATAATGGGTACAACTCTGACTTACCCTTTGGGAATTATGGGCTTAATGTTATGTATATATTTTAAATATTTTTTTTATTTAATTTTAAATCAGTCAGCAGAGGAGCTCGTGGCTAAGTAATAACAGCTGCACGGGTCGATCCGTCAGGTTAAGCAACGCTTGCCGGGGTTGGTCCGTGGATGGGTGACCATCTTTACACACCGAGACTCCTCCGTGCCTCGGAAAGCACGTTAAGCCGTTGGTCCCGGCTGTCATACGTGGATCTTTGACAGTCGTTACGGGTCGTCAGAAGCCCGAAAGTCTGACAACCAGTTTTACCTAGGGGTATCATATTACCCAGTTACTGGGTTGTGGAGGTCAGATAGGCAGTCGCTCCATGTAAAATACTGGTACTCAGCTGCATCCGGTGAGACTGGAAGCCGACCCCAACATAGTTGGGAAAAGGCTAGGCAGATGATGAGATGATGAATTTTAAATCAATACCTAGTGTATTGCTGTACTTTAGGTTTGAGCCATGTTATTGGAATGCAAATAAATGAATATGAATATGGAATAAAATGTCGAAAGAAATTGATATTAAATCAAAATATAAAACCGTTGAAATAATGTTATCTTTATCAACGCTATTACCCAACCAAAATTGGACGGACATTAAGAAAACAAACTCTGTTTTTTTGGGACATTGCATCGTGAAGAAAGAGAAATAGCTTTTGATATAAAACTCAATATTTCCACTGCCCTTTTATATAAAGAACGGTATTCACCACGAATATTCATCTTGCAAATATTTGTTGCGCGAAAGAAACATTCATCCCTGAGCATTCATTTTCGTATTTACCACTATCTGTCTAAGGTTTTCCCAACTACATTCCAGTCGGCTTCCAGTGTTTTCGGAGACAGCTGAATACTGTATATTACATGAGCGACTGCCTATCTGACTTCCACAACCCAGTAACTGGGTAATACGATACCCCTTGGTGAGACTGATTGTCAGACTCTCGGGCTTCTGACGACCCATAACGACTGCCAATGATCCACGTATGACAGGCACTTTTGAACGTCATAATTATGCAAAAACAAAGGAATTGGATCTAATTGCCGCTTAAAAAAGTAGTTTTGCATGAAGAAGAATGGGCAAGAAACTCCATACGTACTCTTTTAATTGAAAATCAATGTTTCACAATATTTGCATACAGAATCACACGTGTCAAAAAACCTCTCCACACAAGCAGTCCGTTACTAGAACGTGGTTAAACTAAAGTAGTGTTTAAAAACAATTTAAACTGATATGATTTCAAGCTTAGAAGCAACATATTGGCACAAATTTATTCACCCTGGACGCCAAACGGTGGTTTAATTCGGCGTTAAGTTTCTTCAGGGGACACGGCTGTTGCGTGAGTATACACCCTCACTGTATGGACTTGAAATTGCAGTCTAATATTCAATTAATTGAAGTGAATAATGGAGAGTGTTGTATTATACAAGCTGATTGGACATTAATCAAATCTGAAAAGGGGTTATTGTACTCATCATTATGAACAATCTTCACTATGGGACCAACACTGTAATCATGAAACACAAATCAGCTGTTCTATAGAAAAATGCTTTACAACATGATCCCCGACTGGTAGAAAATGCTCAAGGTATGAAGTCCGCCTTAGTACATTGTATTTTTTACATGTGCATAAACTTTAAATAAATAATGTATAGATTAGCTGTTTTTTGTTCATGATTTCAGAGTAGTAAAAGTTGTTCATAATGATGAGTAGAATTACCCCTCTTCAGGTTTTTAGTAAATTAATAATCTTTCTGTGGGATGTATTATTAGTATTTAGTAGGTATCTACGTGTTTAGTCGTTTTTATAAAAACTGAAAGCGATTAAAGGAACTTCTGTTTCAATAAAAATCGCAGTCAGTGAATTAAGTAAAGCGAGTTTGAGGGAATCTCTAATCATACCATTGCTAGGGAATGACAGCTCAATTAAGGTAGGTAGACTAAGTTCATGAGATTTTGTCACCTCCAGAGCCGCAACAGTCCGACCCCTAAAGCTTAAAATCGAAAAACCCTTATAATGGACTCTGAAAAATTATGGTAATTGATTATTTTTCATTCCCATGTGACGGCAGAACACGGAGAACTAACTTAAGGACAACATCTGGGTATGTACAAATCCCATGTTTTCAAAGGAATAAATGATTTGATTTGATTTGATCTGATAATAAATCAAGGTTTACCTATCTAAAATCTGGTTTCATTTTCCGAGGACTATTCAAATATCGGTCAACATCTATTATCATCACAAACGTAGAAATCTCATCAACCTGACAAATATACCAAATTACATAATAAATCGTTTTCTTATATTAAAGCACGAAAATCACCTCAATGTGGCGTTCGAAGCAAAATTTATAGTCAACCGTCAACCCGAATTTTATCGTGGAAAAATACATCTTTTTCTCGCAGAACGGTTTGTCAATGTCCTACGGCGATTCAGTGGGAATGGTCGCCATTTTATATAAACTCAACGTTGGTACTAAAGGAGAAATATATTTTGGAAACTAAGTGCTTATTGTTAGGTTTCTGAGGTGATAGATTCAGGCTGTTGTGTCTGGGAGTTCGAGATAGCACGAGTATCATTAATCATTAGCATTATTGGCCTAGTTCTGCTTGCTGTCAAAATACAGACAATTTGTCTCTTGGGTGTCGTAAATATCGAGCAAGGTTATGTTAAGAACCGCAGCGCCCTCTAGTGTTCTTTTAACAACTTACTGCTGACAGCAGTCAACTAGTCTATTTCTAAAAAAAAAACATACATAAAATAATATGACGCCTGTTATCCTCGAAGGGACAGGCAGAGGTTGCCATTAGCACGCCCATATTTTGCTAGTTATGTTTAAGTTCCATGTAACAGGGGGCAAGCCATTACCCGGGCACAAATCCAGATACCTAGGCTGCTACTAAGAAATTCCTGATGGAAAGACCTCATGCTCAGCAGTAAAAAAATCCCTAACAGGGAATTGAATTGAAGTGAGCTTGAGTTGACCCTACCAATGCAAGGAATTGACAGCTAACGTGCCTTCTCTGTATGAGAACAGGCTTTTGTCCTGCAGTGGGACAGTAATAGACTGGTATAATAGTTACATACATACCGAGGGCTAGGCAGAGGTGTACCCAATAGTACACCCACATTTCGCCAGTTATATTTTTAGTCCCATGTAATAGGGGGCGAGCCTATTGCCATCAACCGAGCACAAATCCAGACTCCGAGGCTGCTACTGAGAAATTCCTGAAGGAAAAACCCAATAACACTTTGCCCGACCTGGGAATTGAACCCAAGACCTCATGCACAGCGGTCGCGCTTGCGACCACTAGACCAACGAGGCAGTGGTATAATAGTTATAACACAACAACATTGACATTATTATGTAAGTAACTTACTAACTTATTTACCAAGTATGTCAAAACAGTTGTGATGCAATCTTTCGTCCCCTTCAGCCTTCAGCATTCCCTTACGACTCCTATGGGAATAGAGATAAGTAAACGTTTGTTTTGAATAGTAGGTATAGGTACCTACATGCTAGTATTATATGTATACTACACATCGAGTGAAAAATGTAATAATAAAAAGTAAAAACTTAAGTATCATGATTATAGTACAACTTATGAATATAAACACATTACTTAAGAAATAGATACAAATTAATAACAACTCGACCATGTACACGGAAAAAAAAAACAGACTGTATGAGTACAACTTTACAAAGCCTGCCTAACGACTTAACAATTTAAATATTTACAAAAAAACACTAAATTTGGATATGTATAGTCACTATTTGTAATGAGATGCTGTTGAACAGATTGTAAAACAAGCTACTATAATTAAAAAAATTAAAAAACACGACTGCAAAAATTGCACATACATATTTGTACTTTGTTTACTCGTCAGTTTTTTTTTACAACGATTTTTATTTACAGTGTTATATATTTTATAAATCTACTTGTCAAATTCTAGACGATAAACAAAGACACGACCAGATTCATTAAAAAAAATAATTGAGGCTGGTATTGATTTACGTTTTAAAGTGACTTTACAGGATTCTTTTTATTTTTAACTAGCCTATGTTACTCGGAACGTTGTAAGGATTGTAACGATACCCCATACATCTAAATCGGTTCAGCCGTTTAAAAGTTATGGTGGAATAAAGAATCTCACATACATACATACATACTTACATACATACATACATTAACCCTAAACACATAACACTCCTTTTTTTGGGGCAGTCGTGTAATTATGAAACTTGAAGATATTTTTGTGAATCTCATTTTAAGCGAACTATTCTTAAGAGAAAAATGAAGTTCTTTAAACCTAATATTTTGCAACTATATTGGGCTTACGTATTTATTTAAGTAAAGTATTTATTCAAAGATCTACCCAGTATAGTATTTTGTCAAAGCGAAATTACTCGCTATGGTCACTTAGTTCACGTAATTATTGCGTATTGTTTTTTTTTTTCAATATTTAAATGGCATGTACAATAAACTGTTAACCTGCTATAGAGTTCAGAATTTTAAGCGGTACCTATTTCAGATTTTCCAATTATTCCTATGTATTTTTGTTTTTTATTAAGTTTGATAAAAAAAAACTACTTTCATTTCTTTCTTTCCGTTTTAAAACAGATACACGGATTACCCACTTTATAAGAAACCTCTTTTAAAAAGGCTAATCCGGCTATGATCAACCAATCTGCTATCACTGATAAGAAAAACAACACTGATAAGATACTGTAAATAAATATGCAAAACGTTGAAACTAGAACTAATAATAAAACACATGAGGACGTTTCCAGTATTAGCTCCCCAGTCAATTTCCTTAAGCGGCATATAAATCTCTTAGACGCGTCGGTCTCATCTTCTCGCGGAAATGCAGACCCAACCCGGCAGAGTTATAGTGTGTTTTAACAAGGGAAATGTTGTAGTTTTTCACTTGTCTCGTACTCTCCGACTGCTTTATTTTCAATGTAGATTTTGTGGTCTGTGAGAATTAAGTAATTTTGTATTTTAAAGTGGAGTTGAGATGTAGGCTTTTTAGTTGAGGTGGGAAAGGGACAAAAATAATTATAGTGTTATTTTTTATTTGTTATGTAACAAAAAGTGAAAAGGCAAGCTTTGTGCATCAAACACTATCTTAAGGGGAGGCCTATTTTTAACAATGGACGTCCTTCGGCTGATATGTTGCGATGATGAACCAAGGGGTAGTAAAAACATAACATGATTAACATTATTTACATATTTGATTATTTCCTCATATACAATTTTTTGCACCTGCTTTGTAATCTCTTCACCACCTTTGGTTGACTGGTAAAGAATGCCTAAGGCATTAAGTCCGCCTTTGTACTTTTTTGTTGCTTAAAGATATAATGAATAAATAAATAAATATGGTAGGTGCAAATAGTGCAAGCAAAATATCAAAGTTAGAGACTTAAATAAAAACTCAAAATGACGCGGTATAGGTTTTTGTATTGTTGAATCGATATTTTAAACACTAAAACTATCCATACCATTTTTTTCATGATATAATTACTGTTCTATCGTTCCTTTTTTTGAAATATTGATTTAATTACTGACATGCATTAATATGAAAATTGGAAAACGATTTGAAATATTTTTTTCAATAAAGTTTCTGTCAAATAAAACCGTAGCAGTATATAATAATATTTATTATGCAAGTGACAGGCAACACTGCGCGCCGCGAGTTTCTATTTCACGCGCAAACGGTCTGAGCGCATTTGGATTTATGCGCGGCCCCGCGATGACGGGCTGTCGTGTCGCCTCTGTTAGATGCATGACCCTGTGCAATTTATGTTGGGGGGATATTTTTATGTGACAGCATTACCTACTTATTGCTTATTATTATATCTTAAAATTATCTTCGATAGCTTACAAATTAAATAAGAGGGTTTAGTTTTGCGTAAACGAATCAACACATTTTATGAAATAATTATACAATTATTTCATAAAATGTGGTGATGAAAAATCTATACAGATTTTTCATGTCCGCAGATTAATTTAAAATTAAAATATATTTTTTAACATTTTCTTTGGGTTATAAAAATAAGATAAAAAAATATATTTTATAACCTATCATTGAAAAGTAAAACATAAGGACAAACAATAATTAGTTGATAATAACTTTACTGTAACCATTATTGCTCTAAGACATAAACCAGAAACAGGCGAGAATGTTTGTATTGAGAAAAGACCCTCCGCGATTCCACATAAGAGTTTTAACTTTCACCCTATTAACTTACGACATTAAATCGCTCATCAACCGTTTCAGAAAGACAACCAACAAAACAACTAGACCCATGACATATTGAGACTGACAACCCACGAATTGTTGGCGAAAACTTATCAAAGATACCGAAAATATGCCGCCGAAGACAATATTTTCGCTTATCTACCATAATTTATGCGAAAACTTAGCGAAAGTTGGTCACTTAGGGAGACGATTCGTTCGAGACGTCGATTGAGATAAAATCATACTTTTGTAGTAATACCGTTTCCACGGAGTTTCTGTTTGCAATTTTGTAATGTTATTATTCAAATTGTTGAATGTTTTGTTCGACGTTCCGAGTTCTGTTTAAATTGTTGTTTCGGGGTAAGATAAGGGATGTTTTAGAGTTAAGATGTTTTTCTTTTTTATGTACGAAATGGAAGTATTGTTTTCCTTGTTGCATTTTTGGGTTTTTTTTTGTTGGTATTTTAAATATACATAACATCAATCCTGTAATCCAGATCTAGGCGGAGGTGTACCCATTAGTAGGTAGGTACACTCACTTTTCGCCAGTTATGTTTAAGTCCCATGTAATAGGGGGCGAGCCTATTGCCATCAACCGGGCACAAATCCGACTCCGAAGCTGCTACTGAGAAATTCCTGATGGAAAAACCGAATAACACTTTGCCCGACCTAAGAATCGAACCCAAGACCAACGAGGCAGTAGGTATAAAAATAATCTATGTCAGTAAATCGAATTGACATAAAATTGGAGAATATCAAATCAGCAGTTATATTTTGTTAAAATCAGAATTTGAAGTGATTTTAAAGTGAGCTGTCATCTTATTAGATATCAGTTTTTTTTAAAGCACCAATTTTTTTGTTTTTTTTTTTATTAACTTCATCGGTTTTTTTTTTAGACGCACTAGTATTTTATTTTACATAGCTTAATAACCTTGTTCATTGATAAACATATTCAGGTTAAAACCTTTTTTTTTAACAAGGCCTGCTATTCATTTTTGTAATTTGTAACAGAACCACCGGCTTAAGAATCAAAACCGTCTCCAGATGGGTCAGGAAGACGAATCTCTACAATAATTGGGTTATAAATTACTCAATTAATAGCCCCGGAGATTGAGTGGAAATTGACAATTTACGGCTTTACGATCTAACTTAAGATATTCAAGTTACTATAGTATGTATCGTCGGTTGGTACTTACAATTTTACGACCAAGATTGCAAATTAGCTGTTGAATAGAAATAAATAAATATCTTGGGACGACTCACACACGGCTATCTGATCCCAAGCTAAGCAGAGCTTGTGTTATGGTAACCAGACAACTGATATACATACTTATATAATTTATAAATACATACATATTATAGATAAATCACACCCAGACACAGTCCTAACAATCATGCTCATCACACAAAGTTTGTCCTGGGTGGGAATCGAACCCACGACCTCCGGCTTAGCAGTCAGGGCCGCTAACCACTAGACCAACAGGCCCGTCAATAGAATATACGAGCTGCAGTTTTCCATCCTCGTCTTTCAGGTTGTCTTATATGATAAGTCTATTCTAATGTATTAAAGCCCAACAGTTTATTTGTTTATTTAAACGCGCTAAACTCTGGAACTACCAGTCAGATTGGCACATTGATTACTGCTCCGCTCCGTGGGTCCTAGTATGATGTTATATATTCTATACCATTTGTCATTAATCTGGCTATAACATAACATCACGCCTGTAATCCCCGTAGGGTTAGGCAGAGTTGTACCCATTAGTACACCCACATTTCGCCAGTTATGTTTTTAGTCCTATGTAATAGGGGGCGAGCCTATTGCCATCAACCGGGCACAGATCCAGACTCCGAGGCTGCTACTGAGAAATTCCTGATGGAAAAACCCAATAACACTTTGCCCGACCTGGGAATCGAACCCAAGACCTCATGCACAACAGTCGCGCTTGCGACCACTAGACCAACAAGGCAGTCATACAACAACAGTTTATTAATTAGGTTTCAATCGAAGACATCCATCCAAGAAAACTTCAGCCATATTTACGTCCCTGGATACCCTTCTCCTTCGTCTACTTTACATATAGTGGATTATATCAAATTAAAAATTCAAATATGCTCCCCATCCCTTTTTCATCCCGCGAAGGCTGTTAGTCTCAGGAAATAGGTTACTGTGGTGAAATAGAAAATGCTATGGAAATTTTACAATGTCGTCTGGGGCGCTTTATAGCCCTTATGGTCATGGGGTTGAGTGATAAAGATGGTTCCGTACTATGTTAGGGGCGGGCCTTAAATGTAAACATGGAAGTGAATTTGTGCTTGCTGATACTTTTTGTAAAAACGATTTGTACGTGTGTTCGTACCTTTGTACGTGAGAATAACTTAAAGGTGCTCCCTCACCGGGAGCATTCGCGTGTAATGTAACGTTACAGATTTGAGCATTACATCACTGAAGGAGGAGAACCGAGCATTACAATGCGCACCTTGTAATAATACAATGTGTAATATCTTGATACAACTTGTAACATTAATGCGCTCCACTTCTAATGTAATGCTCAAAGTCGAATCTATGTGTTACATTACACGCAAATGCTCGTTAGTCAGGGAGGTATTATTGTAATGTAATGCTCAAAGTTGAATCTATAATGTTACAATACACGTGAATGCTCCCGGTGAGGGAGCACCTTAACATAACATAACATAATATTAGGCAGAGGTATGCGTATGGAGTTCCTTGCCCATTCTTCTCCATTCAAAACTACCTTTTGGAAGGGGCAAGTAGATTCAATTCCTTTTGCTTTTGTTTATGACGTTCAAAAGCGCCTAGTAATGGCCTAATTGAACTAAATAATTTAATAATTAATTTTTGACTTTGACTTTGACCTCGACCCATTAGCACACCCACATTTCGTCAGTTATGTTTAAGTCCTATCTAAAGGGGGCGAGTCAATATGTTTTTATTCCAAACGTTGTTTTTTAAAGATAAAATGAAAAAATAATACCTTTTTTTTAACGCAGTAAAAATCATCAAATGAGTCCTTCCGCCCTGGGTGAGGCGGAAGGGACTGTCAGAATTTTACTATCTAAAAAACCACCCTGTTCCTTCTGTTGTCCTTTACGTTCCGGGGAATCGGATAACTATGTTCTTAAGTAAATTATTTGGCAAACTTGTTATTATATAAATGATGAAATCAGAAATCATATTTTTGCCAATCGTTGGTTATCAAATAAAAATATTTCTTGCTGAACTGACATTAAGGCACCGTGTCTAACGGTTTGTTCCCACTAGTTCTACTGAACAGTTCTTATAAATAGGGGGAATAGAGACTCCCACTAGTTGAACTATTTTGTTATATAGTATATCGTAGAACTAGTGAGAACAAAAACTCACATTAGTTCTACCGTAGAACTGTTCAGTAGAACTAGTGGGAATACAAAAGTCCCAATAGTTCTACTATTTTGTTATGCCTAATATCGTAGAACTAGTGAGAAAAAAAAATCTCACTAGTTCTAGCATAGAACTGTTCAGTAGAACTAGTGGGAACAAACCACACCACACACATAAATCTATCGTTAAAACACAACTTGAAACTAAATAAAGTTCTTCCTTCAATTTGATCGTCTAAGAAACAATTGACAATCGTGCGCATACCAACATACTTACCACACCGTGCAGGGGTGCTCCCCTCGTAATTCAATATAAATAACGTCGAGTTTGTCTCGCCATTCTTATAATGTACGCTATGTGATGCAAAGAGGGTGGACGGCTATTTTTGGATTGATACAGAGTTGTTGTTACTGTAAGATGTGATAGAATGTTAAGGTGTGACTAGTGATTGAGACGTATTGCTTGTAAGTGTAATAAATGAGACATCCTTTTTTTTTAAATTAGAATTAGTTACAGTAAAGCATGTAAAATTATTTTTGCTCAGTTTCGCATGCATCACAAAATTTAAAATGTGTTTATTATTTATATAAAGTTCATTAGAATATACATAATGTTCATGTAAGCAAAAACCCACTTAAATAAAATTAAAATTAAAAAAATGAACGTTACCAAGTTCAATACTCATTTTCATTCATTCACCGTGCGGTGCTCATAAGTTGTAAAAATCATTAGCTAGATTAAAATATATAAATATTCTAATAAAACGATATAATTAATTCATGTATTTATACCTACATAGTACACTTTTTTTTTTTTTACCGATGGGAAATCTGAATGGCGGGGCGGGAGGGAGTGCCAGACTTTTACTGACTAAAACCCTTCCATGTTCCTTCTTGAGCCCTTTGCGTTCCGGGGGCGCGGTATCTCTTTCGAACAACCCGCAGCCCCGGCAGGCATCGGCCCTTAGTGGCCCCTCCAATTGTTTGCTGACATCTCTCATTGTACATTAACATCACAATTTCGTAGACACACCAAAGTAATACCCAGTCACACCCAACGAACTCTTTATTAATAATCACAAACCCCTCTACCCTCACGCTACCACAAGCCAGGGGCGACAAACATCATAGCTCCGTTCATAATCGTTGGAAGCAGACACGTTAAACACAGGAGGCTATAAAAATTGTGCAAAAACCATAAATTTTCTTTCACATTCAATTATTGCGCAGGAGACGGTTGGCAGTTTGTGAAGGGAGAAGAAGTAATTATGGAATGTAATGTGTGAACGTGCGTGTACGCACTTGTGGTATTGTAATGAATGATGTGATACCTACGTGATATGAATATGTGGGAGAAAGTGTGCACTGTGAATGCAATTTTAGGTTTGTAGACAATCTATCAATAATAATAAAATAAAATTATGATGAGGAAAACATGTTTGTTTTTTTTCGTTTATACCTCTGAAAATACTAGTACAATTACAAAATCTTTCATTGATAGAAAGCTATGCTATAGCTCAGTGCTAGGCGCACGCAGACGACGTCGAAGGCAGACGTAGTCAATCAGCTAAACGTAAAATTTACATTCTCATAAAATTATATTTATGCGAAAGTCCCGTCAATATCAAAACCGTATAAACATTCATATTTTTTTTATAAAAACCAGTTATTTTGACATTACAAACAGACAATTAATTAATTTGTTTGTATAGATTAAAAATAACAAGTACAATTCCTAGACATACCTACCCATGGAAACACACAAAGAAATGTATAATACAACTACACTGCACTACATACACGACGGGAACGTATACAGGGTTATTTTTAAAACACCAGCAACCTGAATAGGGGTCATTGTACTCATCATTATGAACAACTTTTTCTATGGAACCAACCCCGAAAACATTAAAAAAAACAGCTGTTCCCTACAAAAATGCTATACAACAAGACCATAATGTATGAAACAGCAGATTTTTGGTGATTTGAAAATAAACCTGTAGGTACCTATAGTATGTTAGTGTTAATGAGAGAAATCTGACTCATTTTTCGGTATAGCTCTCATTCGTGCAGCAAAAGAATATAGAATTTCGTTCCAAAAACAAAATCCATATTTTCATCGATTTAACCCTCAAATAGCCGTCACAATACTTCCACACGTCCTGATCGCGTCACGGTCACGCTGCGCGGTCGCAGTGCGGCCGCATTTGTCACGCGGCTCAACCGCACTCGGTGCCATCCGTCATACGCTCTTGACTACATCGGTTAGGACATAGATTATGGGAGGGCAGAGGGAAACGCTTGGAAATGGAATGAAATGAAAGGAAGGATTGGTTGAAATGTCGATGCAATATATATACAGTAAGAATGAAAGTGTTTTATTAAGAAAGAGTATACAGAGAATGTCGTGAAAACCCAGGTTCAGGCACATAACATAACACCACGCCTGTAATCCCCGAAGGGTTAGGCAGAGGTGTACCCATTAGTACACCCACATTTCGCCAGTTATGTTTAAGTCCCATGTAATAGGGGGCGAGCCTTTTGCCATCAACCAGGTTCAGGCACCCGCCTCTTATACCTTAGGTTTTGCCTTACAGTGTGATGAGAAAAGGCTAGTATTATTATTATCATACAGAGAACTAGACTTTGGTTTTCTGCTTACTCTACAGAGAAATAAGGTTGCAATTGCCTCATCTTAAAATGTTTCCTTTACTCCTTGTCTCTTGAGATTTTTTGTATGCACTAAAATAATGATACTAGTGCTTCAAAGATGCATCAAACGACACAACACTTGCGACAAAATTATGCACTTCGGTCAAAGTCAAAGTCAAATCACATATTTCAATTAGACCATTAAAAGGCACTTTTGAACGTCATTTACTAGAGAAAGTAAATTTATAATATTGAATCTAGTTGCCCATTCCAAAAGGTAGTTTCGTATAGAGAAGAACGGGCCAGAAACTCCATACTTACTCTTTTAAAAAATATATATATATGATTTACAATAAGTAGTAGGTATATTTATTCTATTTATACGAATGTGAAGACGATGTACCTAAAATAAAAGTCATACAAAGTACTACAATACGTACCAAGTGCTACAAAGATTAAAAATATAAAATGAAAGCTAAATTAATAGTTATAGATACACAGTGCTCACACGTTTACAATATTGTGATCGTCAACTATCTTTTCTAACATTTCAAAAGGGTATTTTCTAACATTTACGGTAGTTACAATCCTTTCATAAAGACTAGAAAACCTTTTATTATTTCTTGGAATCAGAAAATAGTCGTTTCTGCGCATTAACTTAATCTTTGCCACCCCTCAAGCAGGCATCTGTTAGGTATCGGTTTATTGCCCGACCAACCGCAAGTGTCCCGTTAAAATATTACCCGGTATTACTCGATATTACCGGTTATTACCGGGTATTACCGACGCGTGTCGAATATTACACGTCATTACAGTGGTCATAAGTTGAGAGGCTGTGGTAATAAGTGGGCTGGTATGGTTTATGTTGTCGTTTTGACCCTAGCTTGGTGGTGAGGTCAAAGGTCACACCATTATGATAGTGGAGTATGCGCTATTCGAAGCGTAGTGCTGAATGGAACCGCGCTGTTGCCTGTTTCATTTTCTGAGGTTAATATTTATTAACCTAATATAATATTTCAGGAATTTCAAGGCACTAATGCTAAGACAGAAAAAAATACTAATTTTTGTTTCTTTAATGTTTAAAATGGCATCACCATTCAATTAACATACTTTTTATGAGCTGTTAAAACGCGATAAACTCATAGCTTTCGTATGGCAAAGTAAACTGTGACGACAAGTATTTGCCGACTCAAGCAATTGATTTTATTCTTATTTTTTGTTAATTGAAAAATAATCGGTTCAGCTCTAAAAAAAAGGTTTTTTAAAACTATTACTGCACTTTAGAACACTACTGGACTCTAAAACTATAATAAAAAAAGAATTATCTAAAATCATCGAATCGAAAAAAGAAGATTGGTCACAAACACACAACTAATTGTTTATGAAACTTAGCTACTACACCCCTATAAATTAAATATCCCTTTTAATAAACCACAAAACAAATTCTAATCAAACCCCAAAGCATCTTATAACAAACGTAATAGACCAACACACATGAAAGCTCTGAAAAGCATATTTTAATGAACAACAGCAATTAACATTAACAATACCCCCCACCATAACAAACGATTATTTAAGGGAGAAACTCTCATAATCATATACACTTGACATGGGGATTAGAACTATGCGATTGTTATTAGTGAACACAGGTGGATATGGCTACCGTCCTTCTGCTTAAGCCTTGAGTGGCTGCTTACGACACCATAGAGTCCCATAGTCTATGGCGTCGTAAGCAGACACTGAGGGGGTGTTACAACTTAAGGGGGCAGTTATCATATAACATTCTTAGCAGAACTACATAACGCCTGTAATCCCCGCAGGGCTAGGCAGAGGTGTAGTCAAAAGTCGAAGTGAAAACATTTATTTCAATTCGACCATTAACAGGCACTTTTGTATTGTCAAGGAGTCGGTCAGTTAGTCTGAAAGTTAGTAGCTCGTTCCAATGTATGTATATTAGTACACCAACATTTCGCCAGTTATTTTATGTCTTAGGAGAGCTATTGTATTACTAGCTTTCGCCCGCGGCTTCGCTCGCAAATTAAGTTTAAAATTCGATCTTAATTCGAAAGACATGTGGCGCCATCTATCATCATAAGAACGTTATTGTGATTTCTCTCGGGAACTGTACTTTTTTTCGGGATGAAAGGTACCCTATGTTCGTTCCCGTACACCTGGCAATGTACATGCAAAATTCCAGGATAATCGGTTCAGTAGCTTAGGCGTAAAATGGTAACAAACAAACTTACTTTCACATTTATAATATTAGTTAGGATATCTTGGCTGACGAGATGTGAACTGTTATCCGTTTGTAAATTTTAGCCTAGTTCTGTTAGGTGAAGTCAGCTTGGTGAATTGAGCTGCTGCTAGAGACAGGTATGCTCAAGCTTCATCTAAATTCAATGAAACAGTTTGTTACCTAAGCTGAATTAAAGTTACAAACATTTAACGCCATTTAAGTAGAACTAATTTGACAGTGACCATTCCTATTGAATAACATTTTTACATAGGGTTAGTATATTTTTTACATAGGTTTTCACTACATAAATACTTACTTTTTTTTTTTAGCTGGTAAAAATCACCAAATGACTCCTTCCGCCCTGGGTGGGGCGGTAGGGACTGTCAAATTTTTACTGACTAAAAAACCACCCTGTTCTTTCTGTTGACCTTTACGTTCCGGGGCCACGGTATCCTGTTAAGACGTCCCGCAACCCCGGCAAATATACTTACTAATGTTGTAAAAACATAATTACGTTATAATGCAGGATTTTGTAAAAACCTAATTTAAAAGAGTGCCGTGGAGTTTCTTGCTCGTTCTTCTCCATAGAGGCCTACCTCCGTTTCCGTAACTTTCGGACTAACTGACAGACTCCTTGACAATTCAAAAGTGCCTGTAAATGGTCTAATTGAAATAAATGTTTTGACTTTGACTTTGACTTTGAAATGTTGCTTATTTTATCATGAAGTAATATTTTTAAACAGACAAACAACACTACACACATATTATACATTTGTATTTTTATTATTATGTAAAAATGTTACATAATAAAAAAACTTACTACTTTGCCTGAAAATCTTACACCGTGACACCCCTAAAACTGCCTCCACTAACACTTAACAATTAGTCCATGTAAACACAATGGTAATTAACACTATGCGTACAGTACAGGTAACGCAATCAACCGCTTTAATGACGTCGTTAACTTGCATGCGATGTGCGGGATGCGGTACTTGCGCGTTGGCACGTCTGGCATATGGACGCAAGTGCAAAATGGTAGGAAATAAATGGATAGAATAGTTTTGTGAAATACCACAAAAACTACACATTATTCATTATTTTCAATTTACAGATTTAATTTTTATTATTCATTTTATTTACATATACATAAACTCACGCCTTTTTCCCATGGGGGTAGACAGAAACCACAGAACGCCATCTGCTACAATCCTTAAATACTCCTTTCGCCTCATCCACGTTCATACATCTCGTCATACAAGCACGCCGATTACGAGTGCAACAAAACGTACAGGCGTAAACGTAAGGCAACGTAAGGCGAACTTAATGCCTTAGGCATTCTTTAACAGTTAGCCTTCAATTCAGTTCAGTTAGTCTAGCAGCTATAATCATCTGCCTAACTTATTCCTAACTTGATTGTGATCGACTTCCTGTCTGACTGGATGAAGCTGAATAATAGTGTTTTACATGGATTGACAGCCTATCTAATCTTTACGAACCAGTTAATAGACAACAGATACCCTTTAGCAAGACTGGTTGTCAAACTTTTTAACTTCGAATCGCCTGCAACAACTGTCAAAATTCTACAAATATCTTCAGATGCTTTACGTACTTTTTGAAGCATGGGAATGTCACACCACCAACTTCCAAACTTCAGGCTACTACTGAAAAATACTGAATGAAAAAAACCCAAAATACTGTTTATTTATTTATTTAAACTTTACAACAAAAAAGTACAAAGGCGCAAAAAGTGCCTGCCTGTTCAACGTGTTTGCAATACCCCGACTAGAATATGGCTGAGAAATAATGGAATAAATAATAATAAAAAATGGAAAAATCGATAAACTGCTACTTTTCATTACAAAGCAATGGGCTTTTGTACTTGCCGACACAATTTACCTGCTGTAAATATTTATGTTTTTAAAAGACTATTTGTGGTTAGAAATTCTAGCTACAAAATATTCTTTGAAAACAAATATTCAAAACACACTTCCCCCATCATTCAACTCCACCGTGCTACTAAAAGGGGTCGTGCGTTTCTAACTACTGAGTACCATCAGACTCGTTGTGTTATTAACATGCAAATGTGACGTCACTGTATGTTTGTTTGTCACTGCGTCTGAGTTTACAGCTAAATATGATGCGGCAGATATTGTTATGACTGTAGTAACATTACGTGAGGGTATGTTTGTGTGAAATGATAATAGAAACTGAAAGTAACACGACAATTAAGTCAATGGGGGATGGGGAACTTTCCACCCTATTCCACATAACTTTAAAGTCTAATTTAAAACAACGACAGTTATTAAAAAACTGGCTTTCATAGTATACCTTTATTACGACATTGAAATCGCCAACGTCCATACTACGTTGAATACACCGGTTCTCGTCCGATCACCGAAGTTAAGCAACATCGGGCGCGGTCAGTACTTGGATGGGTGACCGCCTGGGAACACCGCGTGACGTTGGCTTTTTTATTATTTTAAAACGATTATTCTTTTATGTCGGATTTCCGTTTCATCCCCTTTTTTTTTTTACCGATGTGAAATCATCAAATGACTTCCCCCGCCCTGGGCGGGGCGGGAGGGAGTGTCAGACTTTTACTGACTAAAACCCATCCATGTTCCTTCTTGTGCCCTTTGCGTTCCGGGGGCGCGGTATCTCTTTCGAACAACCCGCAGCCCCGGCAGGCATCGGCCCTTAGTGGCCCCTTCAATTGTTTGCTGACATCTCTTTGAGGCGCGCGTGGAACACAAACGCGCCGTCGACACGGTCTGTCGTTATCAACGAACGGACGGTGAGCTACCCATTGCTCACCGCCCACAGACCCGCGTCTATGGTGGCCGGGAGTCGTCTCGCGGCTCCCGACGCCCGGAGCGTCTCCCGCGGCGGCTGGGGCGTGAGGTGGTTGTTTCATCCCCTTATGGGGTGAATTTTGGAAAATCCTTTCTTAGCGGACGTTTACTAACTATAATCTACCTCCCAGCCAAATTTCATCTTTATACGTCAAGCGGTTTTTGATATTTCGTGATTAGTGAGTTAGAATGATCTTTTGTTTTTATATATTTAGATACTGATGTTTGCGGATGAATGGAAGATGATACTGTCAGAATGTTTGAATTTTTGTGAGAAGAATGCATGACTGTGTTAAATAAATAAATTATGTTATGATATGTTATTAAGACTGTTTAAATAGTTTAATTGGCCTCGGCCGTTCTTTTTACAATAAAATAAATAAATACTAAGATTTAAATTGTACAGAATTAAATTATTAAATTACATTAAATTGTTTGGGGTTGAAACACTGGGGCCATGGGGTCCGAGCTCTCACCTTGTTTTTCGGGACATCGCTAAGCGACTGGTCGACTCTTCACATGACCAGAGGGCTGGCCTTTTCTTAGGCCAAAGAATCAGCATTGCCATACAACGTGGCAATGCTGTTAGCCTTTTGGGCACTTGCCCCATTGACAGCGACGCGGACGAATTTTTTGATGCCTTATGAGGTTCCTCCTTTCTGCCTTTTTTTATAAATTGTACATATTTTACATTTACTTTAAGATTTTATTTAGGTTTAGGTTGAAATCTTATTTTAATATTTTATTCTACTATGATTAAACGAATCAGCCTTAACAGTACCCACAAAATCTATAATACACTTCACGCCACAAAGTTCGACCCACTAATAATTTAAGTGACGTTTCGGTACAATACCATTTGGTAAACACAAAGACAATTAGGTTCCATTGTAAACCCATCCCGGGCCGGTCACAGAGGCGTATCTATGGAAATTGAATTTTCCATGGACGACATGTTTTTGTCCCGCAGTGTACAATGGCGGGCATCTATTAGTATTTGCATTGCACTAGCGGGAATCTGCAATGCAAACTGGCTTATGTAATGGTTTACAATATGGTTACATCAAATCGGGGGGTAGTTGCGTTCTGAATATTTTTATTGGCATATTGGAATATTGTATTAGGTTCAGTTTTTAGAAGTGAAAACCATAAAAAATAAATCGCGAAAACAAGAAAAAATCCGGGTTAAAAAAACAGATTTATTTATCCAAAAAAAACACCATGTATATTTTTTTATACAAGAAAAACAGACTGTATACTAAAATTAAAAATGTTCTGTTACGCTTTCAAAAAAAGCCAACGTCACGCGGTGTTCCCAGGCGGTCACCCATCCAAGTACTGACCGCGCCCGATGTTGCTTAACTTCGGTGATCGGACGAGAACCGGTGTATTCAACGTAGTATGGACGTTGGCTGTTGCTGTGTTCAAATTTTCGTACGCATAGCTTGCTAGTTTTTGTCAACCATGGTTTTTCACGAAGGTAAATGGTATATTTCAACATATGCAGAGTCTTTTGGAAAGCTACTCTATAACTAGTTTTATTTATACCGAAATATCAGTATCCTATTTTTAGGGTTTCTCACCCCAAGAGTCCAAACTAAATCCTGTTACTTTTTCTCATCCGTTCGTCACAAGCTTGCATCTTTTGAACCTTGAAATGTTCACAGAATGTGTATAATATGGCCGGCTAAAACATTATACATAAAATCACGCCTATAATCACCAAAGGGTTAGTCAGAGGTGTACCCCATCGTTACACCCACATTTCGCCACACACATACAAACAACATAATTATTAAAACGTCTTAAATAATAAAACCCCATCAGTAATATTAAGCCCGCCTTTGTACCTTTTTGTTGCATAAAGTTTAAATAAATAATAAATAAATAAAAAAGTTTTTTGTACAGTGAAATGTTTATCGGCATTTTTTGCTCGAACTTAGCATTGTAGCGTGGCACAGAATCAGTATTTTTTAGATGTTGCCACTAAAAATACTAAGAATGCTCTATCGTTGGTGCGTTTAAAAACATAAATTCCTGATAACCAACTGACAACAAGCTACAATAATTAAAAAAATTAAAAAAAACGACTGCAAAAATTGCACATATTTGTACTTTGTTTACTCGTCAGTTTTTTTTACAACGTTTTTTATTAACAGTGTTAATATATTTTTTAAATCTACTTGTCAAATTCTAGACGACAAAAAATAGACACGACCAGATTAAAAAAAAAATTGAGTCTGGTTCATAAATTGAGTCTGGTATTAATTTACGTTTATAGTGACCACACCGGTTTCTTTTTATTTTTTACCATACCCCATACATCTAAATCGGTTCAGGCGTTTAAAAGTTATGGTGGAATAAAGAATATCACATACATACATACCCTGAACACATAACACTCCTTTTTTTGGGACAGTCGCGTAATGAAGCAATAATCGACTCCAATGTTCCAATTAATACCGCCGTACCCCTAACTACAGAACCCTTACGGCAAATCAAATATGATTAATATTGCAAATAATTCGATCGCGGCAAGGTTTGTTGGAACACCTCTCCCTCTGCCAGACTCCCCAGGGTGCCGGCTTAATTATTTTAAAGTTATGACTAAGTGAATTGGTTAAAATGTGTTTGCGTTGTAAACTTGTGATAGAGAACTAGAGATGTGATATGTGTGTGTGTAATAGAGAATTTATATTCGATTCTTCTCCATACGTAACTACCTTTTGGAATGGGCAACTAGATTCAATATTATAATTTTTCTTTTCTCTCGTAAATGACGTTCAAAAGTTCCATTCATACTAATATTATAAATGCGAAAGTGTGTCTGTTTGTCTGTTACCTCTTCACGCTTTAACCGCTGAACCGATTTAGGTAAAATTTTGTATAGAGATAGTTTAAGACCTGGGGAACGACATAGAAGTTTTAATCCCAGAAATCAACCCCTTAGGCGGTGGAAAGGGGGGTGGAAGTTTGTATGTAAAAACGACATAAACAAGTTCTACGCGGACGTAGACGCAGGCAAAAGCTAGTATGGATATAAAACAAACCGAACTACTAAACACTAAATAAATTAAAAAACAGTGTTTTTCCAACATTAACAAAGGTACATTGGTGCCGATTCTCTTGTTCACAAATTAGACTAAATTTAGAGAATTGACATGTCTTACTAACATACAGCGAAAGGAAAGGACGGTGACATTAAAGGACTAAGTTAGCGATGTCAAATTAGTTTTGCCTTGAACTTCTTTCTCCGTATTTTTAATCCATACGTTTTAAGATGTCAACTATAACTGTATGGATGTGTCAGATTGACTAAATTTGACAGCTCTTATTTACATTAATCTCTTTCTTATTTTATTAGACAGAAAAAGATGGAAATAGTCTAATTTTAGTTTAGTTTGTGACCAAGGGATTCGGCACCAATATCTATTTTTCCGCCATGAGTAAAATTTTGATATTCCAAAATTGACACACAGAAATTGAATTGATATCACTCCAGAGCCGACCCGAACCATGTACAGTGGGCGCCCATTATTTGCATTTTCATACAACTGGCCAATCTGCATTGCAAACTTCCACTACAGATATGCTAACTTAGACCAACATAAATCTACCAACCAAAACATTCAAAATCACACCTTATGTTTCAAAGATAAGGTTTCATTTCCAATGTTGGAAAGTTTAGGTATGTTATATACAGGCTGGTGTATTTGCTATACGTCGGCTTGTCATGGGTGGGCTTTGACGCGTCGGACAAACAATTGCTCAAACATTGTTTGGACGATGGCTCGTTTGTCAGAATTTAACGTTTAATACTCATGTAATCGGAATGTAGTTGATATGTTTGTTTTAGAAATTAGGAATGATGACGATTTTAATCAGAGGTTGATGTAGAGTAAACTAGAACGTTTATTGTGTTATCAAGCGATTTGATTTGTGTTCTGAATGCTGAAATGAACAAACAGTTATAACATAGCATAACATAACATCACGCCTGTAATCCCCAAAGGGTTACTTGCATACAAACTTCCACCCCCCTTTCACCGCCTTAGGGGATGATTTCCGGGATAAAAACTATTCTATGTCCTTTCCCGGGTCGTAAACTATCTCAAAAAATCAATTCAGCGGTTTAAGCGTGAAGAGGTAGCAGACAGACAGACAGACACACTTTCGCATTTTAAATTTGAGTATAGATTACTTTAAATATCCCTGTGAAACCTGTACCTTCCTGTACCGTGCTGCAAGCACGGGTAAGCACAACAAAGCACATGTAATACAATTTACCATCTGCCCTCACAGCGAATTAAAAGAACCATTCTAAATGACGAAGCCGAAATATTTTAAACACTTTCACATCCTTCCTTATCATGATGGAAAATGGAGGAAGATTTTTTGGCATAATAATACGTATCTACCCTTTTCATAAACATAACATAACATAACATCACGCCTGTTATCCCCGAAGGGTTAGGCAGAGGTGTACCCATTAGTACACCCACATTTCGCCAGTTATGTTTTTAGTCCCATGTAATAGGGGGCGAGCCTATTGCCATCAACCGGGCACAAATCCAGACTCCGAGGCTGCTACTGAGAAATTCCTGATGGAAAAACCCAATAACACTTTGCCCGACCTGGGAATCGAACCCAAGACCTCATGCACAGCAGTCGCGCTTGCGACCACTAGACCAACGAGGCAGTCAAAGTCCTTTTTTATTTATCCATTTTAAAACACCCTGTATACAATCAATACTACAATAAATTTTATTACACTTCATGGAATTTTAAACTACCCATCTTAGTGCTAAAACATTAGTACACTCGTCACGTCATCGATCGATTACAGTGCTCGCTCGTAAACTTGGCACTTTCAATTGCTAGACAGTGTAAAGCTAGCTTCTGTACCTGCATTCTTTTTAAAGGAAAATCGTCCTTATTACCAAGGAATAAGTAATTTATTAGATGCTTAAAATAACGTGGCATCGTCATGAAATCGAAATTTTATGGCTAACGACTAGGGAGCTTTTGAAATTTTTAGGGTTCTCATTTACGACTAGTGCGAGCAGATATAATTTTAACTGTGATTTTCATAGTCTTTTGATTGCATCTCGATCGTATGCGTTTTATTACAGTACTTGCTTCGACAAGGGCATAAAAATATACATCTGTAATTTATCTAGGACATGTTTATTTTCATCTAAACTACTATAACGACTGTAAAAATTCCGTTATTTCAATTTTGAAATTCATTAAAATCGGCTCAGTAGTTCAGGCGTTAAGGTGGAACATACAAACATACATAGTCTTGTATAAAGACATTAATTTTATTCCCGTTATTGTTCAGACTTTACATATGTATGTACATACATTTTGTCCCCATTATTGTGATATTCTTTTTACGGTGGACCATGTCTGGGGATCTTCTAGTTACGAAGATGTTGAAGCTTAAAAAGTTAGACTTCCTAACTTTTTTTTAGTTTTAAATGTTATAACCTTTAAATACCCCCTCAAACCCTATACTGTTGGTTTCATCTATAAGTAAAATGTTGCACGCTACCATAAACACTGATTTTTCACACCAATAATAAAAGTCCATTCCCATGAATAATTATTATTTCCATTATTAATCAGACCATTTAGTTTTAGTTTCTCTTTTTTTTTTACTCTGGTTGTTTTTTATTTCTATTATTAAGCTTGTAAATAATGTATTTATTATTATTATAATTCTTTTTATAATTAGCTTAATTTTATTGTTTGGCCCCAAAATAAAACCTAGAACTGTAAACTAGAAAGCTGCACTAGCGACTACTAGACAAACAGCACCCGGTTATCCAAACAAACAAACATTATTTTGTACCGTTATAAAAATACGCAGACCATTTAACTTCAATATTAGACTCCGATAGAGACATAACTATTTATTTACTTAGTAAACAACCATATTCAAACTGCCAGCCAGATTGTTTTTAAAAGCTTTCAATCAAATAATTTGAATCGTATTTCCGATAAGAGACACGTTTTTACAAGCTTTTATTTACTTTCATCTGTCCCGGTGTCTATGGACGATCAAATCTTACAAGTTAAATTTGATTCACTTTCCGATTTTCGATTGAGCTGTTTTTTTTTCATGAATGTGCAATTTGCATGACAACGCAATAATATGATGTCAGAAATACTATAGGACTTTATGTTTTCTGTTGAAATAAGTAATAATTTAATTATACTCAAACTCCGTACAATTACTCAAATGTTGTCTGTCTGTCGGTTCTGAATCAGAGCGTATATAGTGATATCAATGATAATAAAGTACATTCTGTAAAAAAAATCAAGTGTCGGCGTCAGAAGATACACGACACGCTCTATGACAGGCAGACAGCCTTATAGTAGGTAAGTGTCCCGTTGAGCATCCGTCGTGTATTAAACCCTATAAAAGATTTAAATAAGATAAAATCAGTTTATCCATTTAATGATGAGCCAAATAATTGAAACAACTATTGGAAGGTGGAGCAACAGAGCCAAAGTGTTATAAGGCGCTTTGTTCACGGAGCAACTTAAGTTGAGGCAACTATCAACTCTTTAAAAGTTTCCTGTAAAAGTTGATTGTTGCTATAACGTTTACGGTTGCCGCAACTTTATGACAATCTGTGAGCAACTTTCATAGCCAAGTTGCTCAATCTACGCAGCGATCAGCCTTAACGGTATAATATTTAACAGTTGCTAGTTGCGGCAATTAGGAACTAACTTAGTCGTCGATTGCAGCAACTGAAAACTGTTGACGATCGCCGAAACTGGAAACTCGAGTTGCTTTGTGTGCGCAGTCCAAATGAAACACATGTAAAAGGCTAGTTGCCAGTTGCTGCAATAGTTGCTATATGTGCAAGGCACCTAAAGGCGCGTACGCACGTATGAACACGAACATAGCGAACACAAACACCAGACCCGAACATTTGGTTCGTACGTATGGACGGCATATTCGAACACGAACGCAAACATAGTTCGAGTCGAGTTCGCGAACAACAGTCGTGAACTCTATCTTAGTAGCCATAGCCCGCCCGCACCCCGCCCAGATCTAGGTATACGAACAGTTTTGTTGCGTAACATTTATTAAAGCTCTTCGAACACCGTCCATACAGAACACACTACAAGGATCGCCGCGAACATGTTTGACGAACAGAGTGTTCGATGTTCGATAGTGGTACGCACGTGCGAACCAAGTTGTTGCGTATCATGTAACGCAACAAATTTGTTCGTACGTGCGTACGCGGCTTTACACTGTCATAAACGTCATTTACTACAATGGCGGCCGACTGCAACACAATTGGGGAACCGTCAAATAATGATATCTCTATATTCAAAACCGAGTACAATTCTACAGAACGTAGACTTTACACTGCAGTTCAATCTAACAGAGGCACCGTCTGATATAAGCGCTGAGTTTGTAGTTCGCATAATTTCGCATTAGGCATTCGCATACAATTAGAAGATGATCAGACAGCTGCCTCTGCAAACCGGATAGATTAACGAACTCCGTGCAAACAAGCTATTGGCGCAGGCGATTCGTGCGTCTGTGTGTTTGCGTGTGTTTGGTTTGAATATATTGAGTTGTAAATGGTTATGGATGAGGTAGGACAATGCTTTTCCAAGATGGACTTTAATGTCATGTTAAAATGAGTCAAAATAAGTTGTAGCTTTTTTAAACTATAAACAAATAAAATATGTTACGTGCTACAGTTTAACAAGTTGTTAGATAATTTTAATCATAATAACGATTACTTATTTGCGTCATAATAATAAAATATCAGTCTGTTATTGTGAATTGAAAGACTCACAACGCTTGCTCAAAGCGGATTGGCGATACCAGCCTCGGTTTCCTCACGTCATTTTTCTTCACCGATGCCAGTGATGTCCAAGATAAACTTAGAAAGTACATAATAAATGGATCATGTCATAATGGTACTTACTCAGTAAGTATCAAGGTGAGGCGTGTGGCTGGACCACGCGGTCTTCACGACTATGATGGATCATCACGGTCACCTGCTGAAACAAAGCAAAAACGGACATAATTTTATGACATTTCAGTTTTTTAACACGCTCTCATTACTATATAACATAACATCACGCCTGTTATCACCAAAGGGTTAGGCAGAGGTGAACCCATTAGCACACCCACAGTTTGCCTTCGCCAACAGGCACAAATCCAGACTGCGAGACTGCTACTGAGAAATTCCTAATGAAAAAACCCAAAAAAAAATTGCCGGACCTGGAAATCAAACCCAAGACACACAATACAATACAACACACAATATAATTCACACACGACACATTAATATCACATATAATTCAGCGAAATACAGTTCTACAACTAGGTAATTTACACAGTAATTTTCCAATGTAATTTCTAGCACAAAATAATGCAATGTTAGCCATATAAGGTAACAAACAAACCATTCACTGACGGAATACGTAAATAGACGGCTCCATGCAAATTCGTTAGCTGCAAGCACACTTATCGCACAATAAGAGACTCTGACAATAGGCAGAGATAGAATATATAGAGAGAATAGGTAGAATTAGAATCAGAATGCCTAGGGAGTGTTAGTTTTCAAATGACTTCGATCGTGTATACGTTAACATCACGCCTGTAATCCCTGGAGGTTTAGGCAGAGGTGTGCCCATTGGTACACCCACATTTTGCACGTTATATTAAAGTCCTTTGTAATAGAGGGCGAGCCCATGGCTATCAACCGGGCATACTCCAATCCAGACTCTCGAGTTTGCTACTAAGAAATTTCTGATGGAAAACCCAATAGAACTCTGCCTGACCTGGGAATCAAACCCAAGACCTCATGCTCAGTAGTCGCGATTTGCAATCACTTAAAATTGAAATGGTCGAATTTCGACCGGTAGACGTTTACTAGCTCTTATTAAAAAAGCAATTAGTCGCAGCCTTAAAAAACTTTGCCTGACCTGGAAATCAAACCCAAGACCTCATGCTTAGCAGTCGCGCTTCGAGAACACTAGACCAACGAGAGCCTTTGGTCATAGAACCCTAAAAACTGGCAAACACGTAACAGCTGATTTTCCTATCAAGTAAGACTTTGACTTTAGAACAACACACACCAAGCAAACCGCCCAGGGATCACAAACCACCCACGTAAATAACCAAACATCCCTCACCACTGTCAAAGCTTACAAATACATAAGAGAAATAGCGGGCCTAACAACAAACCCTTAAATCCGTGACGTCACTTGTAATGATAACAAATGAACGGCGTCGTAAGCACGGGATCCCAGGACTCAGGGATCCCGGTGGTTAAAGACAGGTACGTGTGACACACTGGCGGGGAGGTCGGGTAGCATGTTGGCGAGCTTGTGTGGCGAGTTAAGAAAGTGGTGTTGTAACGGGAATGAAGGAAAACATGTTGCTTTTTTAATTTAATACTTGCTTCGTCTGTATGAATGTCGGTTACCTGCGGATTTTATTTTTTTGCACGGCATCCTTTTTTTTCTAATATAAAAGTAGGATCTGGTACACTTGCGCGAAAGACATTTCCGCGCCAGACACTTGCGCGAGTCCCTTTGCGCGCCAAGACACATGCGCGAATGGACTTTTGCGCGCCTAGACCTTTCCGCGAACAGACACTTGCGCGAATGGACATTTCCGCGCCAAGACACTTCCGCGAGTCGCTTTGCGCGCTGGCCACTTGCGCGAAAGACACTTCTGCGACAGACATATGCGCGCCTATACTTGCGCGATAGATACTTCCGCGAAATATGCGCGAAGTATATTTTTATAAAGGACAATGGGCAAAATTCTTGAATTAGGGTTCCGTTACTTTTTTTACAAAATATGCGTCATGGGTGTCGTGTCCATGGTTTTCGAGGGTGCTGATGACGAAAATGAGGTCTAAAAGAAAATCCAAGATGGCGGCCGGAAAAATTTCCAAGATATCTTTCATGGGTGTTCGTGTCCATGGTTTTCGGGGGTGCTAATGACGAAAACGGTGTCAAAATGAAAATCCAAGATGGCGGCCGGAAAATTTTCCAAGATATGCTTCATGGGTGTCGTGTCCATGGCATTCGGGGGTGCTGATGACGAAAATGAGGTCTAAAAGGAAATCCAAGATGGCGGCCGGAAAAATTTCCAAGATATGCTTCATGGGTGTCGTGTCCATGGTTTTCGGGGGTGCTGATGACGAAAATGAGGTCAAAATGAAAATCCAAGATGGCGGCCGGAAAAATTTCCAAGATATGCTTCATGGGTGTCGTGTCCATGGTTTTCGGGGGTGCTAATGACGAAAATGGTGTCAAAATGAAAATCCAAGATGGCGGCCGGAAAATTTTCCAAGATATGCTTCATGGGTGTCGTGTCCATGGTTTTCGGGTGTGCTGATGACGAAAATGAGGTCAAAATGAAAATCCAAGATGGCGGCCAGAAAATTTTCCAAGATATGCTTCATGGGTGTCGTGTCCATGGTTTTCGGGGGTGCTGATGACGAAAATAAGGTCTAAAAGAAAATCCAAGATGGCGGCCGGAAAATTTTCCAAGACATGCTTCATGGGTGTCGTGTCCATGGTTTTCAGGGGTGCTGATGACGAAAATGAGGTCAAAATGAAAATCCAAGATGGCGGCCGGAAAATTTTCCAAGATATGCTTCATGGGTGTCGTGTCCATGGTTTTCGGGGGTGCTGATGACCTGCTGATGGCAAGCCGGCCGATCACCGGGCAGGAGGCAAGGCCTGCGCCCCACCCGCCCTCCGCTGCCGCCGCCACTGTCGCCGCCGTCGCCGCCGCTAGGGCGATTCCGCCCTCGAGGAGGGCCCTGGAGGGGGATGTAATGGAGGGCTAGTCACGGCCCCATTGTGCCTCCTCCAGGCCAATATCAACCACTGCGCCGCCGCTCAGGATCTCTTGGCCCAGAGCATGGCGCAGTGGCTGATCAACATCGCGGTGGTCGCCGAGCCGTACTTTGTCCCACCCAGGGATGACTGGGTGGCAGACCTCGACGGCTCGGTGGTCATAATCGCGTCGGCTGCCGCCGGTACCCCGTCTCTCGAGAGCGTCAAGAGAGGACGGGGCTGTGTGGCAGCACGGTTCGGGGAGATCGCCGTGGTAGGCGTTTACTTCTCCCCGAACCGAACTCTCGCCGAGTTCCACGTCTCCCTTAGGGAGCTAGGAGTCGTCGTCGCCGGGTTCGGTTCCCTCCCTGTGTTGGTCCTCGGGGACTTCAATGCCAAGAACGTGGCTTGGGGTTGCGGACCATGCACGGGGCAAGATGGTGGAGGACTGGGCTCTGGAGACAGGCCTGGTCATCCTGAACCGGGGTTCTGTCCCCACGTGTGTACGGATGCGGGGCGAGTCGGTGGTGGACATCTCGTTCGCCAGCCTCGCTCTGTCGCCACGTGTCGTTGACTGGCGCGTAGAGGAGGGGGCGGAGACATATTCCGACCACCGGTACATCCGGTTCGACGTCTCCGCCCAGATCCCAGATACGCCGGTCCGACAGACCCCGAGTGGTCCGCGATGGGCGCTGAAGCAGCCGGACCGGGAGCTCTTCCTGGAAGCCTCGTTCGTGCAGGCCTGGGTGTCGTCACCAGACAGGCCTGCCGACGTCAACGACGAGGCGGAGTGATTCCAGGAGGCCATGTCCGTGATCTGCGACATGGCAATGCCCCGGGCCCGGCCAGGAAGCGCCCGGCGTCAGGTGTACTGGTGGTCGCGCGAGATAACGGCACTACGCGAGGCGGTGCCGCATCCGACCTCCGAATGCGGCAGCCATTGAGGCGGAGCTGTACGAGGGGTACAGGGCGGCGAAGACCGCCCTCCGAGATGGGATGCTGCGGGCTAGGAATCTATCCCGCAGGGAGATGCTGGAGGCTCTGGACAGGGACGTCAGGCGACAGGGCGTCGGCGCCCTGTTTCCTTCTCGGGGGGAACATACCCCCCCGCCCATGGCTCCGCCCATGGCTCCGCCCCTGGTGGTGTCAGACGAAGACGCGGACCACAGCGACGGCGGCGACTACAATGCTCTGAGAGTAGATCTGAGAGTGGCGGTACAACGGCTGAAGGCCAAGAATACCGCCCCGGGACCCGACGGCTTACCTGGGAAAGCCTGGGTCCTGGCCTCGGGGGCTCTCGGTCCTCGACTAGGGAGGCTCTTAAGCGCATGTTTAGAGAGGGGCCAGTTCCCGCTTCGTTGGAAGACGGGGAAACTGGTCCTCATCAAGAAGCCGGGGCGCCCTGCGGACTCACCGTCCGCATACCGGCCCATCGTGCTGCTCGACGAGGTGGGCAAGCTCTTTGAAAGAGTAATTGCAAACCGCCTCGTCGGGCACCTGGGGAGAGCCAGTTAAGCTTCCGCAGGGGGCGCTCCACGGTGGACGCCATCATGCGCGTGAGGGCCCTCACGAAGGGGGAAGCAGTATCCCGGGGCAGGGTCGTCTTGGCGGTGTCTCTCGACATCTCCAATGCCTTCAACACCCTGGCCTGGAGTTGCATCAGGGAGGCACTCCGGTATCACCGGATGCCGACCTACCTTCGTCGTGTTGTCGAGGACTATCTGACGGATAGGGCCGTCATCTACCCCGGCCAACGGGGAGAGTGGAACCGGCGAGAGATGTCGTGCGGTGTCCCACAGGGATCGGTCCTGGGACCGCTTCTGTGGGACATTGGATACGTCTGGGTGCTGCGCGCCGACCTCCCTGACGGCGTCAGCGTAGTCTGCTACGCTGACGACATGCTCGTCCTGGCACAGGGAGAGTCGCACCAGGCGGCGGCCGACCTAGCGACGCGAGGGGTTGCGACAGTCGTCGAAAGAATCCGGCAATTGGGACTCGAGGTGGCATTGCACAAATCCGAGGCCATGTGCTTTCATGGTCTTCGGAACGCGCCACCGTCGGGTTCCCAAATAACGGTGGGAGGGGTTCACATGGGCGTCGAGGCGACGATGAAGTATCTGGGTCTCGTCCTCGACAGCCGGTGGAGCTTCAAGGAGCACTTCCGACGTCTGACTCCGCGATTGGACAGGGCTGGGGCTGCTTTTTGGCGGCTCCTGCCCAACCTCGGGGGACCAGGCGCCTCCTACCGGAGGCTTTACGCCGGAGTCGTGCGGTCCATGGCCCTCTACGGGGCCCCTACCATCAGGCGGCGGCCACCAGCCAAGTTGGTGGCATGCCAGAGGGTCATGGCCATCCGGATGATCCGGGGATATCGCACGGTCTCCGGCGAAGCGGCAAGCCTCCTTGCCGGATTGCCGCCGTGGGATCTGGAGGCAACAGTCCTCCAGCGCGTCTACGAGTGGCGTGTGGACGCGCAGCGCCGGGGTGAAACCCCGCTGCCGCGGCAAATCGTGCACTGCGGAGTGAGCTCCGGTGCGATCTCATGGCGGGATGGGAGATGCGACTGTCGCAACC
Organism: Hoplodrina ambigua; assembly: GCA_949774945.1. Classification (NCBI taxonomy): domain Eukaryota; kingdom Metazoa; phylum Arthropoda; class Insecta; order Lepidoptera; family Noctuidae; genus Hoplodrina; species Hoplodrina ambigua. The sequence goes on along the minus strand of OX458969.1, from coordinate 1,684,021 downwards.
CAAGTTCGGGCACGCCGCAATCGCGGCGATAAGACCCCTCTTTGAGGTGTGGCTGGAGAGGCGCTACGGCGTCCTCACCTACCGCCTGACGCAGGTCCTCACCGGACACGGTTGTTTCGGGAGGTTCCTGTGTCGGATAAGGCGGGAGGAAACGCCCGGGTGTCACCACTGTGTGGATCGCCCGGAGGACACGGTGGAGCATACGGTGCAGGACTGCTCCGCTTGGGCAGAGCACCGCCGTGCCCTCACGGAGGTGATAGGCGGCGGCAACCTCTCGCGTCCGGACCTGGTTCAGGCCATGCTCCGGGGCGAGAGGGAATGGGATGCAGTCACCTCCTTCTGCGAAGCAGTAATGCTAGCGAAGGAGGAGGCGGGCCGCGTGACGGAGAGAACCACCTCACGCCCCAGCCGCCGCGGGAGACGCCCAGGGCGTCGGACGTCGCGAGGCGACATCGGGCCACCGTAGGCGCGGGCTTGCGGACGGCGAGTAATGGGTAGCTCGCCGTCCGATCAAGGACCAAGCCCGGGTCGACGGCGCGTTCTGTTCGCGCGCGCCTCAAAGAGCTGTCAGCACAGGGACGGGGCCCCCAACGGAGCCAACGCCTGCCGGGGTTGCAGGGCAACAGAAGGAAGAGGGTGGTTTTTTAGTCAGTAAAAGTCTGACAGTCCTTCGTCAGTCGGAGTCATTTGATGATTTTTACCACCTAAAAAAAAAAAAAAAGCATTGCTGACATCACCCTCTTGGTTATTTTCCATCTTCTTCAAATAAAACACTTTTTACAAGGACGACAGTATAAATATTTCGTTGCGGGACCCAAGACAGTAAATCGTTTCTCTGGGACTCGTCGAGCTTCATTGCCTCGACGCTTTTCTGGTGGCCTCCACTGTTGATTCTGGCTTTCAGGAGTTGCAGTGGGTGGGAACGTGTGGCGGGCTTGTCCCAAAAAAAAAAAAAAAAAACAAAAAAAAAAGAAACAAAAAAAGTATAAATATGACTCACAGAGATGTGTTCCGTCCGACGGCTCGTGCGCAACTGAGCCGCTCTGTGGCTGTCGCCTGTATTTATAGACACTAACCACGTGCTCGGCGCACGTGTTTGAGTTTTTAGGTTAGGATTCAAACTTTGTAAATAAATGATTATTTTTACAATCTTTTGGAGTAAATAAACTGATAATTAATTGAACCATACAATTATAATTAATTAATCATCTTCAAAAAATAAAAAAAAAAACAAAAAAATAAAAAACAAAAAAAGTATAAATATGACTCACAGAGATGTGTTCCGTCCGACGGCTCGTGCGCAACTGAGCCGCTCTGTGGCTGTCGCCTGTATTTATAGACACTAACCACGTGCTCGGCGCACGTGTTTGAGTTTTTAGGTTAGGATTCTAACTTTGTAAATAAATGATTATTTTTACAATCTTTTGGAGTAAATAAACTGATAATTAATTGAACCATACAATTATAATTAATTAATCATCTTCAAAAAATAAAAAAAAAACAAAAAAAAAAAAACAAAAAAAGTATAAATATGACTCACAGAGATGTGTTCCGTCCGACGGCTCGTGCGCAACTGAGCCGCTCTGTGGCTGTCGCCTGTATTTATAGACACTAACCACGTGCTCGGCGCACGTGTTTGAGTTTTTAGGTTAGGATTCTAACTTTGTAAATAAATGATTATTTTTACAATCTTTTGGAGTAAATAAACTGATAATTAATTGAACCATACAATTATAATTAATTAATCATCAATAATAATTAATTAACCCTCAAAATAAATAACATTAACATAATTTGTGTTTTTAAACAATTAATTCGTGATCATAATTGTAATCAACTCTTAATCTAATTATTCGTTGATGTAGCTGCATCTTATATAGTTGACAATGGGCAAAATTCTTGAATTAGGGTTCCGTTACTTTTTTTTACAAAATATGCGTCATGGGTGTCGTGTCCATGGTTTTCGAGGGTGCTGATGACGAAAATGAAGTCTAAAAGAAAATCCAAGATGGCGGCCGGAAAATTTTCCAAGATTTGCTTCATGGGTGTCGTATCAATGGTTTTGAGGGGTGCTGATGACGAATATGAGGTCAAAATGAAAATCCAAGATGGCGGCTGGAAAATTTTCCAGCCGCCATCTTGACCTCATTTTCGTCATTAGCACCCCCGAAAACCATGGACACGACACCCATGAAGCATATCTTGGAAAATTTTCCGGCCGCCATCTTGGATTTTCATTTTGACCTCATTTTCGTCATCAGCACCCTCGAAAACCATGGACACGACACCCATGAAGCATATCTTGGAAAATTTTCCGGCCGCCATCTTGGATTTTCTTTTAGACTTCATTTTCGTCATCAGCACCCTCGAAAACCATGGACACGACACCCATGACGCATATTTTGTAAAAAAAAGTAACGGAACCCTAATTCAAGAATTTTGCCCATTGTCCTTTATAAAAATATACTTCGCGCATATTTCGCGGAAGTATCTATCGCGCAAGTATAGGCGCGCATATGTCTATCGCGGAAGTGTCTTTCGCGCAAGTGGCCAGCGCGCAAAGGGAGTCGCGGAAGTGTCTTGGCGCGGAAATGTCCATTCGCGCAAGTGTCTGTTCGCGGAAAGGTCTAGGCGCGCAAACGTCCATTCGCGCATGTGTCTTGGCGCGCAAAGGGACTCGCGCAAATGTCTGGCGCGGAAATGTCTTTCGCGCATATGTCCTGATACCATAAAAGTAGCCTAATTAACTCGTTATAACATCAGCTATCAGACCCCGGAAGTCCCGTTTAAATCAGTCCAGCTGATTCTCTGTGTATGTTCAGCCTGAACAAACAAACAGTTTTTTTATATTAGTATCTTATAAACATTCATATCCATCTATAAAAAAGCTTTTACTTTGACATTACCAACAAATACTTCAATTTTATTTATTTGTGTAAAAGCACACCACACACTTCAAATTTCTAGAGTAACGTGGGTGTGTTTACAAACATATAAACTAAACATATAACACACACAAATAACCAAACCCGGAACAACTACCTATCCTAACTTCCTAACTAATATTATAAATGTGAAAGTAAGTTTGTTTGTTTGTTTGCTACCATTTTACGCCTAAACCACTGAACCGATCACCCTGAAATTTTGCATATACGTTGCCAGGTGTACAGGGACGAACATAGGGTACCTTTAATCCCGAAAAAAAGTACTGTTCCCGAGGGAAATCACAAAAACGTCCTTATGACAGTAGATGGCGCCACGTGTCTATCGGATCATGATTAAATTTTAAGTTTAAGCATGTAATACATTATGAGTCTACACTGTCGATAGACCAGTTTCAAGTAAACAACCTAGGAGTACGAAAGTTGTTTGCTTAATAATTTTTCATGCCCAAAACCGCTGAAGAGTATCTTGACATTTTGCATAAAGTGGCTTCCAGACGGACGGACTTGCGGTTACGGCAAACCGCAGGCCGCGGCTCCTAACGCTCCAAAAACACACCACCGCGGTCACAGTGGCGGCCTGAAGTGTCATTAGCGTGGTGATTGTGCTACAATCGGACAATCGGACGTCGCAATCGGACGTCAGTCAATATGGCTAACCGTAACGTTGTCTTATTACTCTCATGACTCATTAGTCCTCTCAGAAGATAAGAAAAAAGGTAGGAAAACCGTTTATTTAAACACTTGAGGTGTGAGGTAGAGATAAACTACAGTAACTTGACGCGCCCTTCCACAATTCAAAACGTTTGAAAGTGTTTTTAATAGTATTAAAAATACTCACAACGCATGTGTGCGTATTGAGACGGCTCTCGAGACAAAAACAAATCAGCGATTTGTTGTCCGACTAGCGGCGTCAAAAATTACTCATTATTATTGGTATGGCGCTGCACTGAAATTCTCTATGAAAATGAGAGCTATTTATGATTAGTTGACAAAAAATATCCTAGCCTGCTACTGAAGACGATTACTCACAAAGTCTTTCATACAAATGTGACTCATCATCTGCCTAGCCTTTTCCCAACTATGTTGGGGTCGGCTTCCAGTCTAACCGGATGCAGCTGAATACCAGTATTTTACATGGAGCGACTGCCTATCTGACCTCCACAACCCAGTAACTGGGTAATATGATACCCCTAGGTAAGACTGGTTGTCAGACTTTCGGGCTTCTGACGACCCGTAACGACTATCAAAGATCCACGTATGACAGCCGGGACCAACGGCTTAACGTGCTTTCCGAAGCACGGAGGAGTCTCGGTGTGTAAAGATGGTCACCCATCCACGGACCAACCCCGGCAAGCGTAGCTTAACCTGACGGATCGACCCGTGCGGCTGTTATTACTTGGCCACGAGCTCCTCACACATTTGAATGTGACTACACACATTGAAATGGTAATATGGAGGGAAGCGTCAAGGTATAATAGTTTATCTCTACCTATATTATCATTAGCATCGCATATTACTCTTAGGAATAGAGAAGTGTGAGTTAAATTTAAATTATTATTTAAATTCAACTATTTCTATTACAATTTCCATATTTGGCGTCATTTTACAAAGCAGTACACGCGGCCGGTTGTTAAAATTTGCAATTGACGCGGCCGCCACAACATTTCGCGTTTGTCTGTGACCCACTTTATATACGTTGTCAGGGATACAGAAAAACTGCGTAACTGACACTGTCATCACTGACACTGACAGGTGTAAACGCATTCATAGAGGATGCATGGAAGAATAAAGGTGAACCTACGCTTTGTCAATGAAGCATACTCTGCGATTACTCCGCTAATTGTAAATTGATTTGGATGATTCTTTTTTTGTTTATTTTTTCGAATTGGTCCCAAATAAATACTGTCATGATCTGATGATGAACTTCGGAGATATGGAAAGGAAACTCCTCATAAGATCACAGCGCAGAACTGTCTTAACAGTAAAATTGCTTTGTTTAATGCGTGTAGTTGATGATTGACTGAAGGAAGAGGTTAGTTGCTAAACTAACCGTGACCTATGTCGATGTATGTAGACAACAGCTTTTCAACGGCAAAGTTAAGTTTGTCCCTCAGTACTGTTTATTTTTACGTTAGAGGTATTTCCGGTGTGTTTTAATGAGGGTAGGTAGGTTAAGTTTTTCAATTTTAGAATATCTCGCAGGTCCAACTCACAACCAAAAGCTCATTGCGAGCCCTAGCAAAAATTACTGGTCAATCTTCGGAATCTTCCGTTCATGCCGCATTAAGAAGGCAAGCACAACTGGAGCGACAAGTAAATTTGAGAGCTGATGAGACATTTTCTTAAAGCCAGGAAAGACTAGAGAGCCAAGCCGTTCGCCCTCCAAGCTTCTCGGAGAGTGACTGAAACGCCCTTTTAAACGCAATTGCTTTTGGAGGAACAAGCCGAAAGCCAGAGAGCTGTAAGAGCAACTGAGACGCCTTTTCAATCAAACACAACTTCGTCTCAGAGAACAAGCTCAGCCATTACAGCGACAGAAACTCTAAAATAGTCGCAGGTGAGAAGGACCTCTCTTGCAGAAATGCAAACTGAACGCCGACGGACTTTTATGAGTCACAGTCTGTTGGTCTGTAGGTATTTAATAATTCTGGATCTGGCCGATCAACAAGCCGAGTACAGCCCGAATTGATTGTCAAATTCTAAACAAACGCGGGCGAAGCCGCGGGTAAAAGCTAGTAGGCCATAAATATTTGTTTTGTCCGGGAATCGAACGCGATATACGCAATAAAATTGACCACTCACTTGCAAATAAGCTGCCAAAATACCAAAAAGCTCGTTTGATAGTACATAAAACACAACTAATTAGTTTTTCAAATACATCGATGACAATATTTCAAGTAACTCTTTGTTCCACTACGTGATAAGCAAATAAAATAAATAATTGAACGAATAAATTACAACATTCAATAAACTTTATCGTCCGTGTGTCACTTAAAGAGACAAATTGGCTCCTTTACATAATAATCGTCGCAATTCTTGGTACAATGGTAAACGACTGCGTCTGATCAGCAATATTGTTACTTTATTCTGTATTTTACTGTGTTTTGATTGCTAATATAGCAATTTAATAATTAAATGCGTAAGACGAATGAAGATCAGTGGCGAGGATACATTTTAGTAGGGTTCTGTACTTGATTACTTCTACGAGCAAACATTTCATTTGTTAGTCCATTCGTTAACTTGTAAAACTTACTAGTTTACTTTTTAATTTCATTGTCCATATAACATACTTGCGTCAAAGTTGATTTTTCCATACAGACTTTGGACTTTTTACTACTATTTTATGTTCATCTTCATTGTGATCACATATAGAATCGACAGTAATAATGTAACCAGGATTTTGTAAAAACCTAATTTAAAAGAGTGCCGTGGAGTTTCTTGCTCGTTCTTCTCCATACAGGCCTACCTCCGTTTTGGAACGAGCAACTAGCTTCAACTTTCGGACTAACTGACCGACTCCTTGACAATTCAAAAGTGCCTGTAAATGGTCTAATTGAAATAAATGTTTTGACTTTGACTTTGGACCCCCGTTTCATTTTACTAAAATTCACCCCCTAAGGGCGGTAAATTTTGGTAAAACCTTTCTTGGCCTACTAACTATAAACCATATCCATGCCAAATTTAATCGTTATACGTCCAGCAGATTTTGGTATTTCGTAATGAGTAATTGAGTAAATGAGTGAGTGATCTTTCGCTTTTATAAATCGGGGAACACTTCACTTCTTCTTAGAGTATGAATGGTAAATATAAATATTTAATAATAAACAAAAAAAAAAATTAAACCAAAAAAAAACATTGTTGAATTATTTGTTTGACTCAGAATTCAACAACATCTTATCATCATCACATCTTCCTGCCCTTGTCCCATGTTACTTGGGATCGGCGCAACACGTTTTTTTCTTCCACTCCGTCCTGTCAGTCATGCTATCACTGACTCCCTTTTCTTTCATATTATTCTTCACACAATCCATCCATCTTTTCTTTGGCCTTCCTCTTGCTCTCCATCCATCCACATTTATGTTCATATGCTTTTTTTTATTTATGTTCATATGCATTCATTCTCCTGGTCACATGCGTTTCATCTCTCCTCTTCACATGCCCAAGACAAACGATCCACTTTCAACTTCACGACAACATATTATAAAGTTCATAATGCAATGTACAAAAAAAAACTATTCCGCCGAATTCCTCCCCGGTGTGAATTGAGCCTTAGGCTATAAAGGGGACAACACATTTACATTTAAAACGCACTAGCGGTCAGTTTGCGGGGTGTACTTACTCGAAATGCACCAAAACTTTTGTGGTGAAACAAGAACTCGGAAACTAAACAGTCGTTTTTGAAATTAGCACGGATGTACGAATAGTGGTGGTCAGGAACTTTTGCTTGGTAGATACAAGCATATTATTATTATGACTCAAATATACTGGTTCATTAAAAAATTACCCGAATCAGCAGATTTTTTTTTGAGTTGCTCCCTTCGTAAAAGTGGTTCATAAAAATGAGTGCAATAACCCCTTTTCAGATTTCGGGTAAATTTTCAATGACAGGGTTGAAAGAAGAAAGAAAGTAGTTTTTTTTTACCATTCACAATTTACTATTTAATTGACTGCCTCGTTGGTCTAGTGGTCGCAAAGCGCGACTGCTGAGCATGAGGTCTTGGGTTCGATTCCCAGGTCGGGCGAAGTGTTATTGGGTTATTCCATCAGGAATTTCTCAGTAGCAGCCTCGGAGTCTGGATTTGTGCCCGGTTGATGGCAATAGGCTCGCCCCCTATTACATGGGACTTAAACATAACTGGCGAAATGTGGGTGTACAATGGGTACACCTCTGCCTAACCCTTCGGGGATTACAGGCGTGATGTTATGTTATGTTATGTTCACAATTTAGGAATTGTAGAATAGTGCATTGGTTGGGTGTCACTGTCGAAAAAAGATATCAACAAAGCTTTATACTTGCTGAATAACATAAATGTAATCAATATTGTGAACGATAGAATAATACTCATAACTTCTAGTGTTACTTACCAATATAACATAACATCACGCCTGTAATCCCCGAAGGGTTAGGCAGAGGTGTACCCATTAGTACACTCACATTTCGCCAGTTATGTTTTTAGTCCCATGTAACAGGGGGCGAGCCTATTGCCATCAACCGGGCACAAATCCAGACTCCGAGGCTGCTACTGAGAAATTCCTGATGGAAAAACGCAATAACACTTTGCCCGACCTGGGAATCGAACCCAAGACCTCATGCACAGCAGTCGCGCTTGCGACCACTAGACCAACGAGGCAGTCAACATAAATGTAATCAATATTAAAACCAGTAGTGGTATTCTTTGGAATTCTCTCTCAGTGATTTTAGATGAAGACAGCTTGAGGTGAGCGTGAAATATTCTTTGGTAACTTTTTAGACCTAAGTAGGTATGTATCCTGCTTATTTGTATGAAGTTTGTATGCAATACTTACCGTACAGCGTAAACGCTCTTTATGACAGTCAAAAATCTCAACAACATTCGCTCACAAGTACGTAAAGGTCGATTTACATCACACTCTAGTAATCCGTAAGTGTCTTGCCTTTACACAACAGAGAACAGTAATGCATTGTAATAATAGACTTAATATAAATATATGTATGTAGTCATTAATAACTACAATACCGTATTGGGTAACTGTAATGGTAGATAAATAAAATAAAAATAAATATCTTGGGACAACTCACACACGGCTATCTGATCCCAAGCTAAGTAGAGCTTGTGTTATGGTAACCAGACAACTGATATACATACTTATATAATTTATAAATACATACATATCCTAGATAAATCACACCCAGACACAGAACTACCAATCATGCTCATCACACAAAGGAAGATGTAAGGTTGATGTAAATAAATAATTAATAAATAACATAATTCACGCCTGTAATCCCCGAAGGGTTAGGCAGAGGTGTACCCATTAGTACACACACATTTCGCCAGTTATGTTTTTAGTCCCATGTAATAGGGGGCGAGCATTATAATAAATAAAAAATCACAAAATAAAAAATAACTTTAGCTTGGAAGTCGGCGGCTTTGGTTTTGTTTCTTGTTATGTAGGTATTGCCACCGACTTCCAAGCTAAAGTTATTTTTTATTTTGTGATTTTTGAAGGCGGTGATATTTTTTTTGTAAAAAAGCTTTTTATTTTTCACTTTTTAGTGCTTGTTTGTTAATGTTTGAAATCCTTACATAAAGCCCTTTCAAACAATACCACACACGATATATTTAATTTTGGAAAGTGGTAGGAGGGGGGTTGACGTACCCCCTCCCCACTTCCTTTAGTCAGTCATCGACTACACGTATAAACAAAGCAATTTTTCTTGTTACGGCGGTTCTGCTGTGATTTTACAAGGAGTTCCGTTCCATATCTCTAAAGTTCATCATCAGATCATGACAATATTCCTATGGGACCTATTCGCGACTATACTCTTTCAAACAAAAAAAGAATCATCCAAATCTATTCGTAATTGGCGGAGCAATCGTAGAACAAACACACAAAAAAAAAAAAAAAAAAAAACATACGCGTCGAATTGAGAACCTCCTCCTTTTTGAAGTCGGTTGAAAATGCCTCGCATTAGCATTATAGTAAATAAAATATTAGAGCATTATAATAAATAAAATATAATAAATAAAAAGCCTCGCCTGTTGTCTACACCAGTGACAAGAACAAAGTATAGACAAAACTCGTACATGATTAGGGCGAGTCGTGTATACGATTCGACTTGCCGTGATGTTGATATCGATCTTTTTTACACTAGTGTAAATAAGTTAGAAAAGACGCAGTGCACTCACTTCTTTCAAAACTTAAAATAGTCTTTAATTTGCTTTTTTTTCCCAAGTACCTTACAGACCTGTTTATTGTGACTACTACCTATTTAATTCTATCTATATTTACTTTATTACCTGTGAAAACTTGTAATTGGCCTTTTTAATAGTATCTAAACCCGAACTATTGTATATAACTAGCTGTAAGTTTTCCTAAAAATATTAAAATAAAATAAAATAAATAATAAGTCGTATTCTGATAAACACGCACGCAGTATTGCCACCCTAAAGCTACAGTCTCAGGGTACAACCACAATACGTCACTTACTATGATATACGACTAAACTAAACTTACGTCGTAAACTGAAAATTTAAACAGAGATGGTACACAAGTGTTTTGCAGAAAATAAGCAATATAAGTTTATTGTGAAAATGTTCGTATACGTTTATAAATAACTAACGTACTGGGAATATAAAAAATAAATTACATAACATAATATCACGCCTGTAATCCCTGAACGGTTAGGCAGCGGTGTACCCATTAGTAAATCCACATTACGCCATTTTATGTTTAAGTCTCATGTAATTGTCGACGAGCATATTGCCATCAACCGGGCACAAATCCAGTCTCCGAGGCTGCTACTGAGAAATTCCTGAAGGAAAAACCGAATAGCACTTTGCCCGACCTGGGAATCGAACCCAAGACCTCATGCTTAGCAGTCGCGCCCTGCGATCACTAGATCAACAAGGCAGTCCTTATAGTCGATGCCATAAAGACCACATCATTACTCCGTGCAGGTAAATGCTAATAACATCACACCTCGCTCAGGTGCCAATCAAGCGTTGATAACATTAGCAATTAGGACCTGAAGTTCGCGTCGTGGAGCAAAATTAGTCACAAGATGTGTCGCGGTATGTCTTTGAGAACTAAGTAACCATTTCTGAAACGTATTTAAGGCGAGATAAAATAAGATAATTCTTTGTTAGTTAGTTACATGCTATCAAAATCAAAATTTCAACGTTTTTTTTTTACGAAAACAGAGTTTTTTTTTTGAGGTTATAAAAATCATCAAATGATTCCTTTCGGCCTGGGTTGGGCGGAAGGGACTGTCAGACTTATACTGACTAAAAAACCACCCTGTTCCTTCTGTTGCCCTTTACATTCCGGGGCCGCGGTTTCCTGTTAAGACGTCCCGCAACCATAAATGTTATAATTAAACTTAAATACCCCTACGAAGCTAAATTATCACTGACTCAGTGATAACGTAGCTTCCAATTTGCGAAAGAATTATCAAAATCGGTTCAGTAAATCCAGAGATTACCCCCTACAAACTCACAAACTTTATTACCTCTTAATGATATTAAGTAGGTATAAATAATAGCAACACACGCCAAAAGCAATATCATCGCTTTCAAAGTCCAAACAGCTAAAAAGAAACAACCTGAAAATCCCTTTTAACTTAAAACACCGTAAAATAAAACACAACTGCTTATCATGAGTTGCTTTTAACATTACATTTTTAATATACTTAAGTGCATCTTTGCCGTAAAATGTTTTGGTAACATAGAGCAGAGGTTTTAATATAATGTATGTTTAGAATACCCACATGTAGGTTTTATTATGTAAAATGCTGTTTTGTAAAAGGTTGGTCACACTGGAGCGGGTAACTTGCGGCGCGGACGCGTAGCGGACGGCTAGCCGCGTTGGTGTCTTTCTTTCTTTATTGTGTGGGCAGTAAGGTCTTACGACCCCACGCACCCTAGTGTCAGAGTTTCAAAACCGCCTCAAGGGCCTCTGACATGGTTAGAGTGGAACAGTAAGTCCAGGTTTCCTCACGATGTTTTTCCTTCACCGATGCCAGTGATGTCAGACTGATTTTAATTAAAAGACCAGGTTTCCTCACGATGTCCGAGATGTCTAAGACACACTTAGAAAGTACATAATTATGAAGTGCATGAGACGCGGGCGCCTTAACCACTGGGCCATCACGACATTATGGTTTTTATTACTTATAATGTACATATTAAATAAATAAACCACACTGTATCGACAGCAGGCCTAAAGACTGATATTTTTTTTTAAATATAAATCTTTGCTTTTAAAAACCTTTTCTGGATTCATGGGAGAATTTAAAAAAACTTTTTTTTGGGGTTTACTCCATCCGCATCCTTTTAATGGATACATTAGCTCTCAAGGTTTTAGCCATTGTTGCTGGTTTAAACTTTTGTGCCTATGTTTTTACCTGCTTTTGTATTTTGAACTTTTTGTAGGTTTGTTTAAAGGTAAATAATATTTTGAAAAGGAAATTAAATATACTATTGTGTATTGTGTACGTATTTAGTAATTAAGTGCATTTAAGTGTATAGCAATAAAAAAAAACTATCAAATGCTATAAGATAGTTTTGTTTTTTAAAGAATGGGATATCATCAAATCAGACTCTTACTGACTAAAACCCATCCGTGTTCCTCCTAATGCCCTTTGTGTTCTAGGGCCGCGGTACCTCTTTCAAACAAAATCTGCAACCCTGGCAGATAACAGGATACTATATACAATAGTAAATGTAGTATAGATAAACTACTATAACTTGACGCTCCCCTCCATATTACCATTTCAATGTGTATAGTCACATTCGTATGAAAGAGTTTGGATGTAGTTGTGAGTAATCGTCTTCAGTAGCAGGTTAGGTAGGATATTTGTTTGTCAACTAATCATAAATAGCCGACCGCGCAAGATCACGCACCTGTCATTTTCATAGAGAATGTCAGATCAGCTCCATACTAATAATATTGAGTAATTTTTGACGCCGCTAGTCGAGCAACAAATCGCTGATTTGGTTTTGTTTCAAGAGCCGTCTCAATACGCACACATGCGTTGTAAGTCTTTTTAATTCTATTACAAACAGTTTGTATTGTGGAAGGGCGCGTCATGTTACTGTAGTTTATCTATACCTAAAATGAATGTCAGAAAAAATAAAAGAAATTTATATGATATAGTTAGTCACTTCATACTGGCATATACAATTACGTTCGTAAATTCTACTAATATTATAAACACAGAACTTTGTAAAGATGGACAGTTTCTGATAAAATTTCGGGCTTTGGCGTAATTCTCAAACCTATGCAAACTAATCATAGACTAGTCGTAATGTTTAATAATATTTTTATCGTGATAGAAAAAACAATGTCGTAAATGCATAATAGCGCTATCCCACTTTTTTCAAACATGATGTCAGAGGCGCGTAGGCGGCGTAGACAGCGGAGCTCGTAGCAGTGGCGTAGCAGCGTAGGCTTAGCGTAGAGGACATCGTAGCAAAGTTTAACCTCGATTTCAAACAAAGTTTTTTGTACTTGTTTTGCTAATTACCGATGTACAAAATGTAATTAATAAACATAAAAGAGATTCTAACTTAATTTCGCGTCAAAAACTACAAAACACATAACATTTTTAATCCCAAAACTCAATTTATGAAACTTAACTATATAAAAAATATGTAACTTTGTCCATTTTTTTTAGCACCAGCCCTGAATAATACAGAGTTGAAAGTAGGGCTAATTAAAAGTTCGATGCTTCGGGCTCGGGGTAACCCTAACTATGTAGTTATCGAGTTACCTTACATTTTCCACTTTATTTACGTATTAAAGTTAGTTTTTACGGGAAAAAAAATATCAGCCTATTATTGACCCACTGCAGCGCAAAGGCCTCTTCTCGTACAGAGAAGGCACGAGCATTTACCATGCATTCTCAAGGCGGATTGTCGATTTCTAATAAAAGAAAAAACGCGCGCGCTCGTGCTTGTATGTCGAAATGTATGAACGTAGATGAGGCGAAAGGAATATGTAAGGATCGTAGCAGGTGGTGTTCTGTGGTTTCTGCCTAGCCCCATGGGATAAAGGCGTGAGTTTATGTATGTGTGTATAAAAAAAAAAGAGTTGCCTTTGAGGTATGAGGTCTTGGATTCGATTCCCAGGATTTGTACCCGGTTGATGGCAATATGGTACACCTCTGCCTAACCCTCCGGGGATTAAAGGCGTGATGTTATGTTATGTTCCTCTCAAAATATTCCGCCCCACCTAACTCCTGGACCAGAAAGCGATCATCCAAACATACATATTCATTCCGAAATAATATGTTAATCAATAATGGTATAGTTTAAACACGGCTGCTGTAAGCCAATGGCGGCGACAACCCATAAATTTGAATGGTCAAGTGAGCCCTGACATGGGACAGGGGTGCATAACATTTTGGACTATTGACGCTCTTGTTTTTGTCTATGGCAAATGGTTTATTGATTTGGCAAAGTTCTTATTATTTCCTTTATTATAATGAGCAATTTTTCTATAATCATTTACTTTATTATCCCATACAACGAGCACAAAATTGTGTATTAACCAGAATATAATAGATACACTGCGAAAGACAAACACGAACTTATCCAGGTCCAACAACACATTTTACATGTTCTGTTTTAATTATTAAAATATATAAATGAACGGCTTGAAAATTCTTTATTTTATTGTAAACAATAATTTAATATAAATCAAACTTACATAACATAACATCACGCCTGTAATCCCCGAAGGGTTAGGCAGAGGTATACCCGTTAGTACGCCCACATTTCGCCAGTTATGTTATGTATAAATAAAACTTATACATTATACTAGCCTCCGCCCGCGACTTGGCCCACGCAATTTTTTTCACCCGCATTAAGTTACTCCTTTGGTTACTGCTCTACTCCCCTGAGATGTAGCGTGACGTTATATATATTTTATAACGTTATTCCTCATGAATCTGGCTATCATATACAAAAAGATCTTTTTCAATCTGATCGGTAGTTTTAGAGGCTAGCGCGTTAAAACAAATAAAGAAACAAAAATACTCTTTTTACATTAAGTATAGATATATTATGAACAGTATTAAAATAACACAATAAAATCTGTGTACAAATAATTACCATTTTCAGCACGCTCACACAATTTTGCCAACATTTTAATGAAGAGACCATTTTCGTAATGTAAATAAATAACAAAAAAATCTAGATTATAAGGTATTTCCCTCAAAAACTAGACGTATTTTAATAACTTCACTCAATATTCATGTCTAGTGCAGTACAGACGACAATCTCGTCGCTTCAGGCAGTAATATCATGCGAGTTTCAACATCTCCATATAAAACCGTATGTACTCGTATGCTTATTTGTATAAAGTATTCTCCTTCGTCTGTGTGGAAGGAAGATGGTACTCTATTGTGATAATATAGGGAGTTTGGAAGCTGAGGATCGTGTGTTGGAGTATTGATCTTTAAAAAGAATAAAAGAGCCGGTCAAATGAGAGTCGGATAAACACAGGATGCATCCGTACCACCGTAGGTATAATAGTTAATACTAAATACATATAACATAAACATACATGCAAAGGTATTTATATGGCAGAGGTGAATGGCTACGCAGGGAGGGGTCCCCTAGTAAGGCCTACACTGATGTTATTGGTGCGATTCTTCAGAAAGGTCAGGTGCGCAGTACTCGTAACCGGCGTGCTTCTATGACGAGATGTATGAACGTGGATGAGACGAAAGGAGTATGTAAGGATCGTAGCTGGTGGCGTTCTGTGGTTTCTGCCTACCCCCATTGGAAAAGGCGTGAGTTTATGTATGTACAAATAAAGACACATTTCTTGGATGACCAGCTGCATTTTTGTTGAATCATCATGGTCATGTGAAGAGTCGACCAGTCGCTTGTCCCGAAAAACAAGATGAAAAGTTAGCAATTAAAATTATTAAAATAAAACGAAGCAAAGAAATGTTTCTGACCCCTACCATAGTCAGACTGCGGTGCCCAGAGCTGTTATATGATGCACAAGTCAATTCACACCCTCCTTTACGTAAATAGATATAGAGCGCTTTGCAGCGTGACAGGCCATGCATGGGATATCGCTTACTACCCCCGACTAGCTGTCCTTTGTACACCTAGTTATATGTTTATTATGAAGTGTTTATGCTGTTCTTGGGTATTCTGTAATCTGAGGTTTTTTTATAGGAAAATTGTCAGTTGAAAGAAAAGAAAGAAAGAAAGAAAAACCATTTATTCTCGCGAAAGTGACGCACATAATATAGAAAATTTTGTTGATTTTTTTGGTTGGTTATTGTGATTATCAATCAATTGATATATTTTTCATGAGCTGTCCAAACACGATTCCCTATATCTTTTATATATGGCAATAGTAAACTATGAAGTATTTCGCCAATTTTCGATTATTAAATATATACTGATTTTAAAGCAATTAAAAATCTTTTTTACAGTAAATTAAAAATTAATCGGATTTACAGGGCTAAAATAAAGTGGTCTTTTTAAATAAACAACTAGCTTCTGCCCGCGACTTCGTCCGCATAAATGTAAATTACCTGCGATCTGATCTTTTTTTTCTATACAAACTTTGAACCCTCATCATCCTCTTAGCGCCGAATTTTGGAAAATCTTTTCTTAGCTGACGTCTATCACACAGCCAAACATCTTTATATGACAAGTGGCGATATTTCGTAATGATTGATTGGGAGACTTTTCGCTTTTATATATTTCGATTTGTAGAAGTTGTGTCTTACAGTTACAATTATTATTGATTAATAATATCTTATTGGAAATCTGTAGGGGAGGCCTATGTTCTGCAGTGGACGTGCTACGGCTGAAATGATGATTTTGATGATGATGATGAATGATATCACGCACCTAGTTGGCTAGTTGAATATATGTATCAACTAAAAAACATGGAGCAACCACTAAAAAATTACCGCAATATCTCAAAACACAGTGAACTTGCAGCATCACTGTTTGCGCTCATCAAAGAGCCCAACGTGTCACCAAAAAACCTCGACTATCGCTTACATATGCACCAACACATAAGTTAGAGCACAGATCCACAAATGAATGACAGCAAAGAAGAGTACCGCCAAATTGCATAGTCACTCACTGGGGGACAAAGCGAAACGATGGTTGTCATCCATTTTAAAATCTGTCGCCGTTCGGGGTGTGTGCGAAGAGTTTGGACTTATCGTAATTTGTGATATTTTGCAATATTTTTCATTTAGGTAGGTTTGTGTCATCATTATCATAACTTCGGCTAAGATCAGGAGATTCGTTAGATTTTATAGAAATAGATATTTCATACATCCGCATTGAGGTGTGTATGGTGATTAATGCATGAGAGGAATTTGCCATGTAGTAGGACCATTAAGACGGTATTCTTTTATACCTCGTTACGTGAAATGCTTCATTAATACATTTATTCTGACAGACCAATTTCAATCTAATGTTCACGTTTATTTTTACAGGATTTTCAAATTTAAATAAGACTTGGCAAACGGAGTTCGGAGAAAACTTCTTTTAAGTACATGGAATTCTTATAAAAACAAGGAGCAAGAAAATACAAAAAAGTTAAAGATGATTGTTCGCATGCTTTAATGCATGTATAGAATTTAGGTAATGTGAGTACGTGTCATTCTATCTGACGCTTGTTGACGATAGCTCACTTCAAGCATTTTACCTAAAACAGGATTTTTTTCAGAATACCACTGCAGTTGACAATGTGTGTTAAGCAAAATTTTGATTTGATTTTGACTTTGACTTTCAAAACAATGGTGCCGATTCCCTTGTTCACAAACTAGACTAAATTTAGAGAATTGATATCTCTTACTAACATACAGCGAAAGGAAAAGACGGTGACATTCCGTGACATTAAAGAACTAAGTTAGCGATGTCAAATTAGTTTTGCCTTAAACTTTTCCGTATTTTTAATCCATACGTTTTAAGATGTCAACTATGGATGTGTCAGCTTGACTAAATTTGACAGATCTTATATACATTAGTCTTTTTCTTGTTTTATTGGACAGAAAAAGATGGAAATAGTCTAAATTTAGTTTAGTTTGTGACCAAGAGAATCGGCACCAATGTCATACAAGGACTATGTCAACAACAGAACTTAGTCATAACCTCACATCAAAATATATCACTCCCAAACCAAGTCCCCATCGCCCCCATATTTCCCTAAGTCCCCAACATCCGTAGTGCTGTGCTATGATTTATGGAACGGTGCAAATGGGTTACAGTGACAGCGGACGTGTGTCGCCACAACACTACAATTATGCACATTGCATTACGCTTTGAAAGCGACTCAAGCGCTTTTTTGTACAGTTTCTAGGCCACGGGTTTACCTTGATAACGTTTTTATGACGAATTGTTGTTTCTATATACATATATGCTCGATGGAGACAGAATACACAGTCTTCACGTGATAAAAATATTAGCTAGTATTTTTGCCCTTGCCTTCGTCCGACTAGAAGTCAAGAATGCAATTTAAGCTTGACCTATGACAGTCGGCAATAGTTTAATTTTCTATTAATGAAGGATTTTTTATAATCGTACCAAGTGTTTAAGAGTTTTACTCTTACAAACGAAAAGAAAAAGCAAACATCCAAAAAAATGTTTACCTAATTTTACTTGTAATATTAATATAGATTAGGAAGGTGGTAGCAAGGTCCGACGTTGACCTGAGTTTTCTGCTCGTTCTTCTCCATATACCTACTTACGTTTCAGAACAAGCAACTAGCTTCAACTTTCTAACTAGCCGACTCCATGACAATTCAAAATTGCCTGTAAATTGTTTAACTGAAATAAATATTTTGACTTTCGACTTAAAATGGTGCACCCCGAAGGTCCATTTTACATATTTATTTTTTATAATTTTTGCATATGAAATACAATTTCGCATACTGGCAAAAATATGTGCAAGAAAAAGTTTAAATTAAAAAATGATGGCTCATTTTAAGCTTAACTTAAGTGCACTAACACCACAACTGAATATAAGACAGAAGTCCTATTTGTAACAAAAATTGTTTGATAAATTAACAATAAAATAATGCAACTGTCACGATTCGACATAGAATAGAGGGCCTAACATATGCGCATGGAGTTAAATGTAACATAAATTGGATCCTGATCCAACCTGCGCACCTGACCTGACTCATACTCATACTCGTAACCAGCGTGCTTGTATGACGAGATGTACGAACGTAGATGAGGCAAAAGGAGTATTAAGAATCGTAGCAGGTGGCGTTCTGTGGTTTCTGCCTACCCTCATGAGAAAAAGGCGTAACTTTATGTATGCATGTAAATTGAATCGATTTTCTAATTGTCAATAGGTACTCGTTTCGCACGTAATATTTATATAGTTTGACTGCCCTGCTGATCTGATCAGACAAATGTTATTGAGTTTTCCATTACAAACTTGGTAGCAACCTGGAGTTTGGAAGCTGTTGGTGTGACACCTCCGTGACTCACGTTAAAGCCGTTGGTCCAACGTCTGATCTCTCTCCAGTCGTATCGGATGACCTTGCCGTTCCATCGGACTACGAAAGAGAGGGAAGAGGAAGGGGGTATTTACTAACACACAGCTCCTGCATACATCATGCATGCATCTTTGACATTCGATACGAGTTGTCAAAAGCCCGAAAGTCTGACAAGCAGTTTTACCAAGGGGTATCGCATTACCCAGTTACTGGGTTGTGGAGGTCTGATATGCAGTCGCTCCAAAACACTGGTTTTCAGCTGCACCCGGTTAAACTGGAAGCCGACCCCAACATAATGGGAAAAGCTTTGCAGATAATGATCTCTAGCATACTTATCGAGTCTCAATTAAGATTTTTAGCCGTGACTAAAAAGCGGGCAGTATATGGAGCTTATTCCTAACTTCAATCATCCAAACTTCTGTAGTTTTGCTACTTCTACAAAATTTTGATGTAGATGCTTTATGTGTTGGTCTATGGGCCTTCTGCCTCTATCTCCCTAGTACCACGGTAGCGCGTTACCGCAAGCTAATATGGTGTCTAGCTTTTAGCATTCGGCTTTTAGCAAAAATGATTTTCTCGCGGCCTGTATTTAGAGCTAAATCATATCCTACTATTGTTGCTCTTATGAGGGTAGTACGAATGCTGTGTTTTAAGTGTGTACTAAATATGTATAATAATAAGTAGGTATAGGTATCTAATATAGAGTTTTTTAATTGAGCTAAGCTAAGCTATTTTGTAATTACATTAAGTCAAATAACTTCCTTATTTTTATAAGTCAAAGTAGTTTTGTAGTAGGCTATAATTTTGGTTTATTAATAAATACATCCTCGTTGTCTCGTTAGTGAAATGGTCGCAAAGCACGACTGCTGAGCATGAGGTCTTGGGTTCAATTCCCAGACTGGACAAAGCTTTATTGGGTTTTTCCATCAGAAATTTCTTGGTAGTAGACTTGGATTCTGGATTAGGGCCCGGTTGATGGCAATAAGCTCGCTTCCTATTACATGGGACTTAGATATAACTGGCGAAGTGTGGGTGTACTAATGCGTACACCTCTGCTAACCCTTCGGAGTTTACAGGCGTGATGTTATGTTTTGTTAATAAATACAAAAACACAAATAGGCTAGATCAATTAAAATAATAATAATAATACGTCAAAATCAAATTGAACAGCCTAAGTATAAATCGAACAACGTTGTTTGCAACTTTCTTTATTTCTAAACCCAAAAAATATTTCGAATGCTTCACACTGGACCCCCTCTTGGGACGAGTCGTGAAGATAAGGCCACATACTTATGACGACTACTGCCATTAGCCACTGTGGCTTGAAACGGTGCGGGAATACAAAAGTAGCCTTATTGTAAGGTGTGTTTCACTGTTGCGATTAAAAAAGTTAAAGAGTTCAATATCCTATTCTATTTATTGCTTTTCCACAAGTATATGCATAGATGGTCATTCACGCCAAAACAAGTAGTTAACCTGCAATTTTTGTTTAAAGTTACTTATTTTGATGGCATAATGAATCTTACTGTACACCATGATTATTAAAACTTAACACGCCTGTAATCTCTGAAAGGTTAGGCAGAGGAAGAGACAGGTCGGACAAAGTGTTATTGGGTTTTTCCATCAGGAATTTCTCTGTAGAAGCCTCGGAGTCTGGTCTAGTAGTCGCAAAGCACGACTGCTGAGCATGAGGTCTTGGATCCGATTTCTAGGACGAGCAGACGACGACGGGCAGAGAGTCATTGGGTTTTTCCGTTAGGAATTTCTCAGTAGCAGGCTCGGAGTCTGGATTTGTGCCCGGTTGATGACAATAGGCTCGCCTCCTATTACATAAACATAATACTGGCTGGCTAAATGTGGGTTCGGGCATTACAGGCGTGATATTATGTTATGCAGTCGCTATAATGAAACGCACCTCTTATTTAGTCCAACTAAAATTCACGAAACGTCACACTCGAGGTATTCCCTTTTCGGACAGACTTTGTGTGAATTATTCTTTGAGTAGAACGGTCACCGATTCCTCTAAGGAATGAAAAAGGGACTAATATTAATAGTTCTAGTCTGAGAGATGACTTTTTAGGGTATTTGTTCAACTCTCAGTTGACCTAGAAGATAAAAAATATTTGTACGTTTTTGCGAAACAACTATTGACAATACTGGATTTAAAAAAATATATATGTGAAATGTTGTCAAAAAATATGTGAATCTGTAACTATAAACTACCTCCCTACCATACATCTTTATATTCATACATCAAGCGGTTTTCGATATTACGTGATGTGTGATTGAGTGAGTGCCTCACTCACCTTTCGCTTTTCGCTGATCTGGAAATAAATATTTTTCTTTTCATTTAATTTTTTCAGTTTAAAGACATTTATTTTCTCAAAGAACAAATTACAGTTCACTTAAAGAGAAACTTAACTAAATTAACAATAAGTTGTAGTTTACATTATGACGTTCAAGCCATCCAAAAAAGAGTAAAACTGCACACTATAGTTCCATTTATAACATAATATAACAAGTAATATATAAAATTAATATAATATAAAATTAGTAATACAAAAAATACGAAGCAGTTCAAGTCAAACTTATGTGTCTAATAAATGATTCCTTAGGGCTTTTTTAAATGCTGGTATACTTGTACACTCTCTGACTTTTTTAGGTAATTTATTGTATAGCCGAACCCCCTCATACTGTATAGTTTTCCTGCCATACAGGGTTCTCACTCTTGGTACTTCTAGGTCGTCTTGGTTACGGGTATTATATCTATGAGTCTTTTGTGTAAATGAAATATTTGTGTGTAGGTTGGTCTTTAGGATCTTTCGGATAGTCATGCATGTGTGATACGTGTAAAGTTGTTTTAAGTTAAATAATTTTCATATATTTATTTCATTTTTTTTTTTATTTTTTTTTTTTTATTATATTTTTTTTTTCATATATTAATATATATTACAGTAACTAATTTTGTTCAAAAATAACATGTCAACCATACTTTAGAGAAGGCACGGTTGGCGCAGTGGCTGAGCGATTGGATGCTGTGCTGCATGTCGCGGGTTCCATTCCCGCACGGAACAAGTACTTGTATGGCCTACAGATAGTTGTTCCGGGTCTGGCTGTTTGTGTATGTAAGTTTATATGTTTGTAAAATGCTCCCGCGATACAGGAGAAATTCCTAGTGTGGGGCAACGTTTTTCTAAAAAACAGAAAAAAAACAAAACAATCTTTGAATACACATAACATCATAACATAACATCACGCCTGTAATCCCCGAAGGGTTAGGCAGAGGTGTACCCATTAGTACACCCACATTTCGCTAGTTATGTTTTTAGTCTCATGTAATAGGGGGCGAGCCTATTACGATCAACCGGGCACAAATCCAGACTCCGAGGCTGTTACTGAGAAATTCCTGATGGGAAAACCCAATACCACTTTGCCCGACCTGGAAATCGAACCCAAGACCTCATGCACAGCAGTCGCGCTTGTGACCACTAGACCAACGAGGCAGTCACACATTCACCTTATAATCATAAAATTATTACCAAAATATATTGTAAATTCAATATTTTTCCGTTCACCAAATATCTTCCCCCATATCATCAACATAGGAAATACGCCATAATCTGCAATAAAAGCGCCAATTACCCATAAAAACAGCACCACAGCCATTTTCTAATAGGGATTATTCACACTCCCTTTAAAGAGGCTTCCCTTTGACAATTTAATGGGTATTTACCTCAGATTGTGGAAATAAATCAGATATGCCATTAAGATAAGTATAGTATACTAGCTTCTTCCTCCGACTTTGTCCACTTGGAAGTCAAATAAACCATAAAACGTAATCCTACGTCCCGTCCCAGCTTTGCACGAGTGCAATGTAGATACATAAAACCTTCTTCTTGAATCACTCTATCAAAAAAACCGCATCAAAATCCGTTGCGTAGTTTTAAATATCTAAGCATAGGTACAGACAGACGGCGGGAAGCGACTTTGTTTTTACTATGTATTGATGATACACGGCAGTAGTGTAGGTTTGTATAAGTGTTTTTTTTTGTTTTCTTTAAGATATATTGACTGCCTCGTTGGTCTAGTGGTCGCAAGCGCGACTGCTGTGCATGAGGTCTTGGGTTCGATTCCCAGGTCGGGCAAAGTGTTATTGGGTTTTTCCATTAGGAATTTCTCAGTAGCAGCCTCGGAGTCTGGATTTGTGCCCGGTGGATGGCAATAGGCTCGCCCCTACTACATGGGACTTAAATATACCTGGCGAAATGTGTGTGTACTAATGGGTACACCTCTGCCTTACCCTTCGGGGATTACAGGCGTGATGTTATGTTATGTAAATAAATGAGTGAGCGTATGATAAATGTTACAAAGCCTAAAATAATAGTGTAGAATTCATTATAACTTTAATGTCGGTATTAACCTGCCTTCAAAAACAACGCATCTCCATTGTTCCCAGCATCAAAATCCTGAGGTATTTACGTAATCCTTGGTTAAAACTCTGTTTTAATACTTGCCTTTGTACAAGTCTTGGAAGAAGCCTGAACGAACAAGTCATGAAATCTTAAGATTAAGTGAGAGCTCCGTTTTATCTTATAGGGGCAGCGGACACCGGGTTTAACCGGTTTTTACTGGATTCCACCAGTTCACACCAGTTTGTTGGAGAGCTTAAGTTTAGGAATTGTGGGAGGTTGGCGTCAGTTTGAACTTTGAAAGTCTTTTGGTCTTTATTTTTATCTGGTTACTAGAATGAAATATGTGTTTATCAAACACTAGAATTTCTTACGGATCCCTAATTCTTTTTTTAATAATATATATGCCTATATGTTACTCGCTGATAATGTAGCTTGCTAAAGGCAAAATAATTTTAAATATCGATTGAGTAGTTTTTGTTTATCCATTACAAACAATTTTTTTTCTCTTTTATCATTAGCTGTTTAGATTTATTATTGTATAAAATCTATCCATTTATACAACCTTATTTTTTGTTTACCAGTAACCGAATAGGAAAATTATGATTATTAATGATTGTGTAACTTGACAAAATATATCGAACAGCTATTTTTTTTTCTCGCAATTTCGAGGTTGGTCCTATAGTAAAAATTGTTTATAGGATCGTGGTTACATTGACTATGTACTCATGAGTACCAATAGATTTTTTGGTAGAAACCTAAAAGATGGGAGCATTGTACAGTCAACAAAAGAGATAAAGTTGAAATTTTCCTAGAACTTAAAGAAACTTAATTAATGAACTGCATATTGGTGCCGATTCTCTTGGTCACTAACTAAAATAATATTAGACTATTTCCATCTTTTTCTGTCCAATAAAACAAGAAAGAGACTAATTTAAATAAGAGCTGTCAAATTTAGTCAATCTGACGCATCCATACAATTATAGTTGACATCATAAAACGTATGGATTAAAAATACGGAAAAGTTCAAGGCAAAACTAATTTGACATCGCTAACTTAGTTCTTTAATGTCACGAAATGTCACCGTCCTTTCCTTTCGCTGTATGTTAGTAAGAGATGTCAATTCTCAAAATTTAGTATTGTTTGTGAACAAGGGAATCGGCACCGTTATCTACTTTTTAAATTAAATTACTTTTAAAAATATCCATCGGGTTCTAAGAAAACTTAAACTATATCTGAATCTGGCGACCCTGAGTACCTATCTATTTATTGACAGTACATGTAAAATGCCCCCTTCTTCAGGTTCCTGGTAAAAACTAAGGTTGTAGAGATTTTCCATTTTGTATCCCAAATATGTTGTTTTAGTACGGTTACCGAATAAACAGTGTATGTATGTAAAGTATACAGTTTTTGGATGTGATCCTAAAGGGTTCAATGGCTTCTTCTACTTCTTATCAAACAGGCCTCTATTTGGCTCGTCTTTTGTTTTTTTCTTCCACATTTTTAATAACATATATTTTCTTTCATTTAATTTTATGCAGTCAGTACACTATTTGCAACATAACTATGAATTTTCCATTTTATTTTATGAAAATATGTTTTTATGCAAGTGCCTGAAAGTGAAATCTTACCGCTACTATAGAAGCTAAAGTTTGGATGTATGTATGTAAATCCTAACTTAATATTATAAATGCGAAAGTAAGTTTGTTTGTTTGTTTGCTACCACTTTACGCGTAAGCCACTGAACCAATCATCCTGAAATTATGCATATACGTTGCCAGGTGTACAGGGACAAACATAGGGTACTTTTAATCCCGAAAAAAAGTACTTTTCCCGAGGGAAATCACAATAACGTCCTTATGACAGTAGATGGCGCCACGTATCTATCGAATCATGACAAAATTTTAAGTTTAAGCATCTAATACATTTTGAGTCTAGACTGTCAATCGATCAGTTTCAAGTAAACAACCAAGGAGTACGAAAGTTGTCTGCTTAATAATTTTTCATGCCCAAAACCGCTGAAGAGTATCCTGACATTTTGCATAAAGTGGCTTCCAGACGGACGGACCACCGGTTGCGGCAAACCGCAGGCCGCGGTTCCAACCGCTGCAAAAACACATCACCGCGGTCACAGTGGCGGCCTGAAGTGTCATTAGCGTGGTGTTTGTGCTATAACCGGATGTCAGTTAATATGGCTAACCGTAACGTTGTCTTATTACATTCATGACTCATTATCCCTCTCAGAAGATGAGAAAAAAGGTAGGAAAAAAACTGTTTATTAAACACTTGAGGTGTGATGTACTTATCTATATTATCATTAGCCTCGCATATTACTCTTAGGAATAGAGAAGTGTGAATTAAATTTAAATTGTTATTAAAATTAAACTATTTCTATTACAATTTCCATATTTTACAAAGCAGTACTCGCGGTCTGTTGTTAAAATTTGCAAAAGACGCGGCCGCCACAGCATTCCGCGTTTGTCTGGGACCCACTTTATTTACGTTGTCAGGGATACAGAAAAACTGCGTAACTGACACTAACATTACTGTGTCGTCACTGACACTGACGGGTGTAAACACATTCATAGAGAAAGTATGGAAGTATAAAGGCGAACTTATAACACGACCCGTCAGTGAAGCATACTCCGCGATTACTCCGCCAATTATTGTGAATTGATTTGTATGATTCTTTTTTTTTTGTTTGAGAGTTGTTTTTTTTCCGAATTGGTCCCATATAAATATTGTCATGATCTGATGATTAACTTCGGAGATCTGAAACGGAACTCCTCATAGGATCACAGCAGGGCTGTCGTAACAAGTAAAATTGCTCTGTTTAATGCGTGTAGTCGATGTCTGACTGAGAAAGAGCTTAGTTGCTAAACTAACCGTGACCTATGTCGATGTATGTAGACAACAGTTTTTCAACGGCAAAGTTAAGTTTGTCGTTCAGTACTGTTTATTTTTTCGTTAGAGGTATGTTCGGTGTGTTTTAATAATTAGGGTAGGTAGATTAATTTCTTTTTATTTTCAAATATCTCGCAGATCCAACTCAGGCAAAAGCTCATTGCGAGCCCGAGCAAAACTTACTTCTCAATCCCAGGAATCTTCCGTTCATGCCGCATTAAGAAGGCAAGCACAACCGGAGCGACAAGCAGCATTGAAAGCTGATGGGACATTTTCTTATAGCTAGGAAAGACTGGAGAGCCATGCCCGCCAAGTTTCTCTGAGAGTGACTGAGACTCCCTTCCAAACGCAATTGCTTTTGGAGGAACAAGCGGAAAACCAGAGAGCTGTAAGAGCAACTGATACGCCTGTTCAAACACAACTTCGTTTCAGAAAACAAGCTCAGCAGTAATGCTAGCGAAGGAGGAGGCGGGCCGCGTGAGGGAGAGAACCACCTCACGCCCCAGCCGCCGCGGGAGACGCCCAGGGCGTAGGACGTCGCGAGGCGACATCCGGCCACCGTAGGCGCGGGCTTGCGGACGGCGAGTAATGGGTAGCTCGCCGTCCGATCAAGGACCAAGCCCGGGTCGACGGCGCGTTCTGTTCGCGCGCGCCTCAAAGAGCTGTCAGCACAGGGACGGGGCCCCCAACGTGGCCAACGCCTGCCGGGGTTGCGGGACGTCTTAACAGGATACCGTGGCCCCGGAACGTAAAGGGCAACAGAAGGAACAGGGTGGTTTTTTAGTCAGTAAAAGTCTGACAGTCCCTTCCGCCCCACCCAGGGCGGAAGGAGTCATTTGATGATTTTTACCACCTCAAAAAAAAAAAAAAAAAAAAAGCCATTACAGCGTCAGAAACTCCAGAACAGACGCGAGAAGGACCTCTTATGCAGAAATGCGAACTGAACGCCGACGGACTTTTATGAATCACAGTTGGTCCGAATATAATAATTCTGGATCTGGCCGAACAACAAGCCGACTACAGCCCGAATTGATTGTCAAATTCTAAACTAACGCGGGCGAAGCCGCGGGTAAAAGCAAGTTAGTCAATAAAGCCAGAACGGCTAAACGGATCAAGATGAACTTGGCACAGAGATAGATAAAGTATGAAATAATGTATAGGCTTTTTATTCCGGAAAAATAAACGGTTCCCGTGACGGAAGCTGGTATACCATAAAACATATTCTATGACACTCTGGAGATTACCTCTTTTTTTTTGAATCGTCAAATATAATTCCTTCCGACCTGGGTGGAGCGGAAGGGACTGTCAGACTTTTACTGACTAAAAGACCACCCTGTTCCTTCTGTTGCCCTTTACGTTCCAGGGCCACGGTATCCTGTTAAGACGTCCCTACCTCTTACAAACAAAAGAATCAACAAACAAACTTTACTGATTTATAATATTAGTATAGATAAAAAAAAATGATCATGCGCCCACTGTGAGTCTTTCCCAAAATCATTGTTAAGACTGGCCGCAGACGATGCTTTGAATTAATGAACAGATCGCTCGCGCGCGGCTACCCTTAATTAATAGCTAATGAAGCCTCCCTCTACAGGGTGTTATTTTAGAAAAATCTACGATACTTTACTTTGGTAAACAAAGTGGACTATTTTTGTTGAAGATTTTTTTTGGTAGAAATATTAATGGGTATCAATCTGTTAGGTAAGAGTGATTTTTGGGTTTTACCTACTTTTGAGGAAGAATTTTTAACGAACAGATAAACTCTTAATAAAGGAATAAATAGGATGCGATAGGATTTTGTTTAAAAAACATTATCGTTATTCGTTTTTATTATTCACACAGAAGTTAAGTATCTGACTTTTATGTAGCATCATCAGCCTAGCCTTTTCCAAATTATACCGGGGGTCGGCTTCCAGTCTAACCGGATGCAGCTAAATACCAGTATTTTACATGGAGCGACTGCCTATCTGACTTTTATGTGTATCTCTGACTATTAGCAAAATTTTTGTAACTTGCAGGAAGATTTATTTTATTATCCTTGTTTTTAGTGACTTCACCAAACGGCTGGTCGACTCTTCACGTGACCAGAAGGCTGGCCCATTATTAACCAAAGAATCAGCGTTACCATGTTGTCCTATTAACAGCCAAAAGATACACTAAATTAGAAATGCTTGCTTTTAAATTTAATATTTTGTATGTTTATTTTTCTTCTGAAATCTGCCAGGAGTAACAAAAAATTACATGCATACAAACACACATAAACTTACGCCTTTTTCCAATGGGGGTAGGCAGCAACCACAGAACGCTACCTGCTACGATCCTTACATACTCATTTCGCTTCTTCCACGTTCATACATCTCATCGTACAAGCACGCTGGTTAGAAGTACTGCGCACCTGACCTTCCTGAAGAACCTCACCAATAAAGTCAGTGTAGGTGACTAAAAAATCTAAATAAATAAAAAATTCTTAGCCTAAAACGTACCACATAAAACCTTAAGAAAAATAATCGTTCCTCTACCTGCATCTTTGCCAGCGTGTTTTATGCATCAGGTACTAGAATCCGGTATTACGTTGCAAGATGGAGCGATATCCGGCTCGGACACGTTTGCACGGGAGTTTTACAAGACCGGGGCGCCGGGACTGAAGCCGTGTGTTGGCTCATTTATACCGGCACATAGCCCTAGAAAAGGCTTTTGCAAACAAATTTTGAGAGTACGTTCTTGTCGCTTATTTTTTGGTTGTTTGTTTTGTTAGAGTAGCTAAGTAGATATGAAGTTTCTTGTCCATTCTTTTTTCTTGTAAATGAAGTCGTTCAAAAGTGCTTTGCCAAATTGGTTTAACTGAAGTCAAAGTCAAATTATATGACCATTAGAAAGCACTTTTGAACTTCATAAAAATAAAATTGAATCTAATTATTTCTTTATGCTAGTTTACACATACATACTCATTTTTTTAAATATTATAAAACATACAATACTATTGACTTATACTGAATTTGTTAGCCTATTCTTGCTTCTGATACTTAAATCTTAAATCTCCATTAGTACACATTAAGCCAGTTATGTTTTAAGTCCCATGTAATAGGGGGCGAGCTTATTGCCATCAACCGGGTACAAATCCAGACTGCCATAGAGAAACTCCTGATATAAAAACGCAATAACACTTTGCCCGACCTGTGAATCGAACCTAAGACCTCATGCTCAGCAGTCGCGCTTTACGACCACTAGAACAACGAGGTAATCTTTACTCGTATTATAAAACTGAAGAGCAATATCGCCCAACAAAACATTAAAAATGATTTGATATCCAAACAGGTGTTCCAATCTACCTTCACAAATACCATTCTCTGCTCAAACTCTCTTAATCCACACTACGCAACAGTATCTAAAACTATCCAATACCTTTTCTGCTACCCAAACTGTGCAAATAACCACGTTGTTCGCGTGAGTAGAGAAGTTGTACTGAGCTCTCTCTGCCCATATTTCGTGCATCACGTTATTAAGCTGGCTACACACGGCGCAACGGCGGCGGCGCGGCGTGCGAGCGCAACATTATACGGGTTACGTGAGGAGGGTTGTAGTCTCTTGGAAATTGTGTGAACTTGCATTTATTGTGGACGGAGTGATTTTTGCTTTAGTTGTGATAGGGTTTATAAAAATATTTAGAGAGAAAATCGTTTGCAGTGTTGTTTTTGCTTAAAACATGAATCGTTTTGCTAATGTTAGTACTGTGACTATTCACGAATTTCTTGTCGCTTATCCTGTATTTATGACATAATATTTTTAAATAAAAACACTTTAGATTTATTACAATTGTACTCTATATAATGTTTCATTAAATTCTAATGTTGTTAAATTGTAGGTAGTAACTACGAAAACAAAATAGTGATTTATGTAATGGGCAGATTTTTGAGTCATAAAATATCTGTAAAACCTGTTATAAATCGCACTAATAAATAATTTGATTTTGACGTAGCTTGTTTTTAGTTAAAGTGAGTATTTTAACTTAAAAATTCTTACGGACTCTGAATGATGAGCTACAATGAGAGCTTATTTCACTTGGCACGGCGGCGACTGAGCCGTGACCGCATGCATGTGAAAAGTACCAATTTTTATGTTGAAAATGCAAACATAGTCCGTCCCTTAATGATGACATCTCGTTATAACATACATACATAAACTCACGCCTTTTTGCCATGGGGGTAGGCAGAAACTACAGAACGCCACCTGCTACGATCCTCACATACTCCTTTCGCCTCATCTACGTTCATACATCTCGTCATACAAGCACGCCGGTTACGAGTACTCCGCACCTGACCTTTCTAAAGAACCTCATCAATAAGGTCAGTGTGGGTCTTTCTATGGCGACCCCGCCCTACGTTACCACTCACCTCTGCCATATAAATAACTTTTGTTAATCGTCTTTCACTCATCCTCTCAACATGACCGAACCATCTAAGCATACCCTTTTCTATCTTTGTCACTACATCCTCTTTTAATCCGCAACTCTCCCGTGTAACCTCGTTTTAATATTCACTTAAAAAGTGTCCCACTATGCAACCAGCATTATTTCACATATCCACTGATTGTGAACATAACTATATCCCCTTGTGTAAAGTAAAGACTTGAGATGTGATGAAACACATTTGCATACGAATAACTATTTCGAATTATTTATTATTTTACTTTTAAACGTCTAGACGGGAACGTTAGGAGTATTAAAGAAAATGTTATTACTTAGAATGGTTGGATGTAGCGAAGTTTTCTAGATAAAATAGCTTAGAGATGGAATAAAGAATTCTTTATAGAAGTTAGACTTAATACAGCAGGGGGGCAATTCAACTAACTGACTGAGTCTCAATCTGTCAAAAATATTATAAAATATAGACATTGGTGCCGATTCTCTTGGTCACAAACTAAACTAAAATTAGACTATTTCCATCTTATTCTGTCCAATAAAACAAGAAAGAGACTAATGTAAATAAGAGCTGTCAAATTTAGTTAATCTGACACAGCAGTCGCGCTTGCGACCACTAGACCAACGAGGCAGTCCACAATTATGTCATAACATAATTCCATATTTCCCAAATATCACATTAAAAAACTAAATTCCATTTTCTTAAAATAAATAAACAATTGGCGTTCTTTATTTTCGTGTATTGCAATACTTTTGTTGTGGGCCATAAAACAAGCGTGGGGTCAGCTTAATGTTACGGAAAATTCGCTTTTACGAAGGAACTGCGGAGCTGTCGAGAGAATGAATGCGTCGGTACGTGGATGAGTATAAAACAATGGTTTTATGGCCCGACATGCTCTTTTCTTAAGGAATAGTGGTGTGTTTAGTGGGTAGTGGAAAAGGTTGTCTAATTGTCGGTGAAGAGTTGACCATTTTCTGTCTTTTTGTGTGTTCTGAGTGACGCAAACTTTTACCTTGGATACGGTTTATTC
This sequence comes from Hoplodrina ambigua, assembly GCA_949774945.1. Taxonomy (NCBI): domain Eukaryota; kingdom Metazoa; phylum Arthropoda; class Insecta; order Lepidoptera; family Noctuidae; genus Hoplodrina; species Hoplodrina ambigua. The sequence goes on along the minus strand of OX458969.1, from coordinate 1,652,117 downwards.
ATTCATTTCAGTACTGTACATATGGTTCGAAAAGAGCAAGTGGATAAGTTATAATAGCCGCACGTGTCGATCCACCAGGTTAAGCTACTCTTGCGTGGGTTGGTCAGGCAGGTCAGAGGCAGTCATAATAAAGAAGAAACCTATACTTTATTATTAATATCTATGACGATTTTTAAAAAGGCAACCGTTACTGACTGACTGATCGATCAACACACAGCTCAAACCACTACACGGATTGCGCTATTTAGTACGCAGATAGTAATTATGAAGTTGACATGTTCTAACATAGGATTTTTAAAAATTACCCTCCTTATTGGTTATTCCCTTAGGGTCCAAAGTTTCGGGGTTGCGGGACGTCTTAACGGGATACCGTGGCCCCAGAATGTAAAGGGCAACAGAAAGATCAGGGTGGTTTTTAAGTCAGTATAAACTCACTGACGTACCGTTCTGTTGGAGAACAGTGCATGGGCCAAACGTGCTTTGGATGAAAAGTGAATGGGCGAAACGTTCTGTTGGTGAAACATTCACTGGCGAAAAATCATGTTGGCGAAACGTTCGTGGGTGAAAAGTGCTTTGGGTGAAAAGTTCGTGGTTGAAAGATTCTGTTGACCAATAGTTCATGGGCCAACCGACTGTTGGCGAAACGTTTCACACTCAAAGTCTGACAGTCCCTTCCGCCCCACCCAGGGCGGAAGGACTCATTTGATGATTTTTACCAGCTATTAAAAAGGGTCCAAAGTTTATATCGAGAAACAAGATTAGATAGACTTTCCAAGCGTACGAAGTCGTGGGCAGAAGCTAATAATTAAGCAATTAATTTTGCTATAAGGCAAAAATGTTCAAAGTTAATCTGGAGTTTTAATAGTTTGTTTTAATTGGCAGCTGTTGATTATAATGACCTTACAAAGAAAGTTCTTAAGGTCGAATTTTGAATACTTTCACTCGCAATTTAAAACAACTTACTTAACACTACAAGTTGTTGCAAGTAATCACCCATTTGTACACGCAATCCACACAGCGCTACAGCGCTGGACTGCAACAATACACGAAAGCATTTAAGCGAAACAGCCAACTCTTCTACCAAATAGTTGTGCTGGCTGTGCATTTGACCACGAGAACACAGTACCTACCGTTGGTAATCATGGGTTTCGAATTTTTAAAGTGACTTTCGAGTGAATTTGAATTTGAAAACTAGTCATATCTAGTCTAGACAAATCCGAAACTAGTCCGAAACTAACTAACCGACTGTAAGACGAAACTACCCAAGACTAGTCCGAAAATAGTCGAGACTAGTCCGAAACAAGTCGGGTCTAAGCCGAAACTAGTCCAAAACTACTCAAGACTACTTTGAAACTACTCAAGACTAGTCCGAAACGAGTCGGTTCTAAGCCGAAACTACTCAAGACTAGTCCGAAACTAATCGAGATAAATACGAAAATACTCCGAATCTAGGTGTAACTAACTCCAAACCAGTCACGACCAGTTCGAAACAAAGTCAAGTCTAAGCTGAAACTACTCAAGACTAGTCCGAAACTAGTCGAAACTACTTGGTAATAGCCCGAAACTAGCCAAGTCTAAGCCGAAACTCTCACCACCTACACACCATTCGAGTAACCGTCGTACCTTCCACGATATTAGAAGCAGCATTAGTCGCTAGGGCAAGTTTCATGCTCGTCGCTATAAATATACGCTCAGCTGATGTATTTACTGCCGCACAAATTGTACCTTTATAACTGCTCGGCGCGGTCTGGGATCACCTGGAACCATTGCGCTTAATGTTGGTGATAAAAGATTATTGTTTACTAGCAACCCTGGGTCTTTGGAATGTCCTTGGAATATTGTGTAATCGGTTCGCTGTATGAAATGTCTTTGAATTTGTGTTTGCTTGACTATTTATTAGTTAGGAATCATTATTTACTCTAAAAGTAAACCTTTCGTTTGCTCCATTGAGCTATAAGAATGATTTTGGTAAAGAATCTGTAGTGAAATTTTAAAATTTGCTGTAACTTATTTTTTAGTCTGTATATGAGGTGTAAAATGACATCACAAAGCTAGTAGAGTCTGTTGTCAACGTGGGTCAGATAATGTTGTCAATAGACTGTACTAGTAGTACTATCCATTAAACTAACAATAACTTCAAGGAAAAACTATTGCTGGGAAATGACTTTTATTTTTTGGTGTTAGAAATCTCTGTAGTATTATTATTATTCTCTGTTATTTAACTGTACTTATTTTCGAAAAGAAAAAATAGAACTTTGACCTTCAAAATCTCCGTAACCATAAAGTTTACAGGCCCAAAAGAAAAAACTAACCATGGTTTGAACATTTAAATGTTGACTTCGGTAAGTGTCTATACATCAAGTAAATAAACACCATGAACGTAAACCTAACGATCCCACATAATAACCAAAGATTACTATAATTTTGAAGCTACAACTCTAGCCTATTCACTCGGGACTATGTTCCCATTTACACGAAACGGGAGTGGCTAGAGATGCAAGTACTTACTTAAGATTGGTAGTCACTTCCGTAGCCGCAAGGCGAGGATGCAAGACTGGGTCGTGTTTGCTAATGAAGTTAGCAGATTAGCTTATAAGATGTAGTAAGTAATTAAGAATATGGATGCTGCAGATCTCCCCCCCTCCCTCCTTACCTTGCCCTCCCACCCCCTATTTATAAATATGTTCTACAGACTGAATTTCGGTGTTAGTGCCAAACTAGCACGAGAACGGCCAAATACGTTGGAAATATTGCACTTCCGTTTTCCTCACTCTCATAGTCAGTGGAACATAACATAACATCACGGCTATAATCCCCAAAGGGTTAGGCAAAAGTGTACCCATTAGAAAACCCACATTTCGCCAATTATGTTTAAGTCCCATGTAATAGAGGGCGAGCCTGTTGCCATCAACCGGGCACAAATCCAGACTCCGAGGCTGCTACTGAGAAATTCCTGATAAAAAAAACCTGTATTTAGTCTGAACGGTCCAAATCGAATGGCCTGCGGGCTATTGGACCGTAGATCGATCGATCGAACATAGTTGTCGTTCGAAGATCGAACGACAACTATGTCGTTAAGAAATCCTGAAAAAATGTACTGTTCCTGAGCGAAATCACAATAACCTTCTAGGCGGCACATGTCTTTCGAATTATGATCAAATTTCAAGCTTAATTTGCGAGCGAAGCCGCGGGCGAAAGCTTGTTGTATATATTTTTCATTCCAACCAAACAAAATACACACTACTCAGCCAAACAACGTTTTTTCCTGCGCTATTTCAACAAAAAGTGAATGCAGCTTGACATCGGAGCGGCAACCTAAATAAAATCTGTCAATCAAATAGTTCCGTAGGCGATTTGGACGCACACGACATAAAACATTCTGTTTTGAGTGGTTCTGATAGGATGTGGTCCATGTAGAGGAGATAGCGTGTTCCCTATTTCGCGACAGAAATTGTCAATCAAAAATGTGACGGAAATTTTTAATCCAATAGTTGTTTCGTTTAAGTTGATTTTTCCATTTAACAATGCATACTGCTCAACTTTACCTTTCTTTGTGTAAACGTGTACGTGCTAGATATGACTTCTTGGATGTATTGATTGATTGATGAAGATAGTTTTATAAAATTTTGTAAAAAAAAATATTTTATTCACATCAGGCAACGAGAGCCCGTAGAAAAAAAAACTATGACCATACAAGCAAACAAAAAAAAACGCAATAAAAGCATCAACACGAAAAAATATAAAAAAAAACAACAATTATTTCAACAATTTCACTACCCGCGCGTAAAATACTCAAACAATTATGTATCCTGAACCTTTTATGCAATTCATCAGTGCTAGGAAAAATATTTAGTTACCCCGCTATCGCTACCGCTTATCGCTCGCCCCCCACAAAGCCACGCAGTGTGCGCGTAACACAGGCTGGACATGGGACGCGCATAACGAATGTCCAAACACTGAATAGCTGATGAACAATTTGCATACCTGAATCACTATAATGTACTGACACCGCTATTGGCAAAGTTTGAGGGACAGCTCTTGATTCAATCATTATGACATGTGTAACACGCCATTACGACCTTACTGCCAGATGGGATAGGCAGTAGACCTACCGCAGTAGACCTGTCGCTACCGGTAAACTACTTAAACATATAGTTTACTATATCTGTACCAACATTATAAACCTGAAAAGTCTGTTTGTTTGCTTGACTGTTTTTTTTCTGTTTGAACGCACCAATCTCCGAAATTACTTGTCCGATTTTGAAAATTCTCACTTTAACAGAAAGCTAGGTAATTCCTGATTACTACAAGCTTATTTTATTAACAAAAAAATTAAAGATCTCTAAGAAAATAAACAAGGGTGAAGTCGCGGCCAAAAACTAAAGGTAATAACTTCTTAATAACTTGAGCACGTAAACATCGAGCGAATATCGTCTAGGTCTTTAACTTGATGCCCTTTTATCTAAGTAAAAAGCTCTTTAAAGTTCTGCTGAGGTATTATAATATTTATTTTCATCGATTTATGGCTTATTTTTGATCGAAATACTTGGATCAAAGTTTAAAACGAAACAGAAGAAGCTTAGAAGCCTTAATTTTCTGGACGTTGAACTTTTAGTTGGTAAATAAACATTAGTTTTGAAACGTGATCTAGGAATATAAACAGTAAAACCATAATAAGAAATATCAAATTAAGTTGCAGATTGCTGCAGTTATTCTGATTTCTCAAATAATTTTATAACAAAAGAAGTCTCATAAATATTATTATTGATATACTATCCGGAATTCTTTAAATAATTATATAACGCCAAAATAATAAAAAAAAACTGCCAGAAAAATGGGAAAAATTATGACGTGAATTAATTTAAGAATAGAATAGAATAAAATATCGTTTATTTCAGAGTATACGGTTTGGGTATATTTTCTGAGTATTGGTTGGTTATTTCTAAGTAAATGGTTGGTTGTTGGGTGGTTGGTGTGGTGGTCTGGTTTTTTTAGTAGAACTAACCCCACTTTATGTGTGGTTAATCTAATAATCATAATGATACCCACTGCAAGCCAAAGACCTCTTCCCATATATATGGTCCAAAGATTGATCACACTATTATTATAAATTTATAAATTATTTGCCGATGACAGCACTATAACGATACCTAGTAATAATTTTGATACTTATGAAAGTGACATAAATAATTCCATAAATCTAATGGTAAAGTGGCTAGATGACAATAACCTAAAAATTAATCTCACTAAAACCAAATTAATACATTTTAGTCAACGCATAAATAGTAAGAGTAATTTAAATATACACTACGATGACCAGCCTATAGAAGAGGTAGAAACAACAAAATTTTTAGGGCTCCACATTGACAAAAAACTGAATTGGAAAACTCATATCGAAACCTTGTGCAAAAAAATCAGTAAATCTGCCTATGCCCTGCACACATTGTCGTCTATAATAGGCGTGGAGGCATTACTTACAGCCTACTATGGTTTAACAGAATCCCATTTGCGCTATGGTGTCATTTTTTGGGGCAACTCAACGAAAAAAGACACGGTGTTCAAGGCCCAAAAGAGATGCGTGCGTTCAATATTTAAAATTAAACCTACTGATAGTTGCGTTCCTTACTTTAAAAAACATAAAATACTTACTATGCCATGTCTGTACATTTTTGAGGTAGCTGTTTTTGTTAAAACAAATTCACTCCGATTTCAACGAATAGACGAAGTAGTCCCACGTAATAGACGCGACAACAGCAGGATATGCTCTCATACTGCGAGAACAACCCTCATGCGCAAAAGTGTTTTCTGTATGGCTCCGACCATATTTAATAAATTGCCTAAAAGTTGGAGAGAACTGCCCTTGTCACTTTTCAAGAAGAAGCTGAGAATTTTTTTAGTTAGTAAAACATATTATGATGTTCGATATTTTTTGAATGAAAAGGACTTTTCGATTCCGACTTCATGGATAGGATTAACAAATAAAATAATGTGAATTTTAAATCAATTGTCTTTTGAATGATATTATTTTACTGCATAATTATGAATATACTGGACATATCATACATATAATAGACATACAATTTAATTTATTTTTTGACTAATATATACTTATACTACAATACCTTGACATCAATTATTATGTATTTGTTTTGTATTCTGTAATGAAATTTAAAAATGACTACATGTAAAATGCAATTAAATATAATAATTATACCTACAAAATTTGTACGCCGTTATTGGCAAAACATGGACGCTCACAACATCTATTAACTCAATACCTTGCATGTCTGATTAATCAGTTTATGTAAACGCATGTTTGACAAATAAATATTCTTTTATCTTTTATCTTTATCTTTATATTTTAAATGCGAAAGTCTGTCGGTCTGTTTTTTAGTTGTTACGCTTCACTACTAAACCACTGAACTACAGTACTGAGTATAGGATAAGTTTCAACCCCAACAAATGACATAGGCCACTTTTGTAAGACTTCGACTTCGTCTGTGTCTGTGATAACCGACATTTATGCGAACGAAGTCGCAAGCAAAAGCTAGTATTAATTATAGCCCACAAACTCGAAGTCAAAGTCAAAGTCAAAACATTTATTTCAATTAGACCATTTACAGACACTTTTGAATTGTCAAGGAGTCGGTCAGTTAGTGCAAAAGTTGAAGCTAGTTGCTCGTTCCAAAACGGAGGTAGGCCTCTATGGAGAAGAACGAGCAAGAAACTCCACGGCACTCTTTTAAATTAGGTTTTTACAGAATCGAGTATGAGAGAACTAACACTGATAACGGTTAATCTATTATTCTATTTTATTCATGTCAAACTAAATTCTAAACCGACCAATCAAAACACATTTTAATGGCTCCACATACGTACCTATGTTCTAAATAAAAGTCTGCCAATTAGTTGAAAAGTCTCTCAAACCTTCACAGCGTGGTCACCGCACGTTTTAGTGAACGCTAGTGCGATTTCATTGATTGAAATGTCCTGCGTTTGAGTACTTGACATACTATGTGTGTGTTGTGTTGTGGGATTTTTGTGACGTTTCGTATATTCCTAGTGACATGAGGTTTGATTTATACAGGAAGATTTTAGTATCAGGTTCCATATTTTAATATTATGATATGTTTATTGAAAATAATATAATACTTGGTTTTTCTTTTAGTGTCACTTAGTACTTTAATATTAAGATATAGCATCTCATAGTTGTGGACATTATGCCTCGCGTCGAAAACTGCCCCAACTTACGCGTTTGGCCCCATTCCCAATCATTGAAAACAATCAAAATATAAGTTGCAAATTTTCCTTTCATACTTTCACTCAAATGGGAAAGGTATGTCGGCTTCCAGATGTAACAATATTTTATTTTGAAAATTTTAAATACCAATTTTTTTTCAAAAATGATGTCTGAAAGATACCTAATGCCTAGAAAAAATTTGGAACGTGATAATAAGTCTTCCTGTATTATGTGGAAATGAAAAGGTCATGGCGGCCAAGCTTTATAGAGCCTAAGCAAGTATGCAGGAGATATTATAAGACATAAGTATGCATTCATACTCAGGCGCACTCCTTCTTTCCTTAGTGCCTATAACAGGGACTTAGTGGGAACACCTCTACCTAATCCTTCGGGGATTACAGTCGTGAAGTTATGTATATTTTCGTCATGTTCTGAATGCATGGTAAAATCTTCGTTATGAGTTTCCTTCCACCTCGTATAATACGGGGTGAGCCGCAGCCTATTTCCATCAACCAGCAACAAATCTAGACTTCTAGCTGCTGAGAAATCCCAATATCACTGCCCAGCCTGGGAATAGAAGCCTAGTTTTCGCCATCAAAGAAAAAAAACCCACCGTACGTTCCACCAAATCTTTCCCAGCATTGTCCCTATTTTTTTCCCAACACAACAGATCGATGGGCCGTCCATTGGTCCTATTTGAATGGTCTGTGACCCACATTCGACGGCAGTAGTAATATCCGCTCTGGCGTCCAGCGGCCACCGGAAATTTCATCAAATCTGTCATACGATTGATAAGTTATCGTCAACTAATGTTTGGATAGCGTTATACTTTCAGTTTTTCAGTGAGAGTGTAAGTAAAGATATTATGTGTAAGATAGACACGTAATATAAATCAAAATTATTGACAATGTGAGTTTCTATAGCATTAAGGTTCGTAGCAGGTGGCGTTCTGTAGTTTCTGCCTACCCCCATGGGAGAAAGGCGTGAGTTTATATATGTAAGGTGTTTGATTATGATGATTATTTGCTGATGTTCACCGATGTCAGAGACGTCCAAGTTAAACTTAAAAGTATATATGAATTGGCAAATTTGTATTGTTTCTTTTTTTATTATCGAACCTGCAACCTCGAAAGACGGATGCCTTCACCACTGGGCCATCACAACATAAGGTTTAAATCATTTATTTTCATTAAAGACAGCAAAGCCACTTACATGAGAACAGAAAAAAATAACATTTAGTAAACTTATTTTAGGTAACCGTCACCAAAGTAGATTATTATGTATAGTATATGCAATATATAGTATTAATAAATCAATCAATCTGCCTAGCCTTTTCCCAACTATGTTTGGGGTCGGCTTCCAGTCTAACCGGATGCAGCTGACTACCAGTATTTTACATGGAGCGACTGCCTATCTGACCTCCACAACCCAGTAACTGGGTAATATGATAACCCCTAGGTAAGACTGATTGTCAGACTTTCGGGCTTCTGACGACCCGTAACGACTGTCAAAGATCCACATATGACAGCCGGGACCAACGGCTTAACGTGCTTTCCGAGGCACGGAGGAGTTTCGGTGTGTAAAGATGGTCACCCATCCACGGACCAACCCCGGCAAGCGTAGCTTATCCTGACGGATCGACCCGTGCGGCTGTTATTACTTGGCCACGAGCTAGTAGTGCGTGCTAGTATTAATAAATATATATATGTATAGTGTATATACATTCATTTGTAAGTTAATTTATGGAACTGTGTTTATACATAGCATGTTTTAAATACCCCTAAATACAGATATCTTTAGAGATATAGAAAATTCTACAAGAAACATAAAAGAAATTCCAATAAGCGCGGCCTTGCTATAAAAACTAGTCCAAAATATACGGAACCCGTAAAGTTTAGCGGAAGACTTTTGTTTGACTGTAGCCAGGAGTAGACATAAAAAATGTGAAGCAATTTCACTCGCCGCCCGCAGACTGTCATGAATATTAACCATTTTGCGCCATCCGACATAGACTAGCGAAATGAATGGAGATGTGATTCTGCGATGTCTTGAGAAACTTTATAAGCCAAAGAAAACAGAAGTATGAAACACCTTTAAAGTTCATAATTATAGTACCTCAGCAAGGTCGTGGATTCGATACCCATTTTGGAGAAAGTAAAAATCCATTTATTTTTTCCAGTAAGAAATTCTACTTAGCAGTTTGTGGCGTGATACTTTGAAAGTAAATAAAGCCATTGTTAATGGAACAATCCAAGATTTACATTTGAACATTACATTACAAAACTGGCTCAATGATAAGAGATCATCATCATCGTCTCATATTTCTCACTGACAGATATAATGCTCAGATCTGAACTGTTACATTTAAGACTAAAATGTAAAAATCTTAAAAAAGTCTAGAATAGCAATAAATTTTACAAATTAAATCACAAAGAAAATGTTAGATAAATCCTCTTTAAAAATAAGCAATTCAAACTCAAATTAGGTAAATTACAAAAGAAGAGTTACCAAACCCTTTTAATCAATTATTTATTACTCTACTGTTACTCTAATCAGAAAGACAGAAAGAAAGAAAGAAAGAATGAAAGAAAAAAAGAAAAACTTTTTATTTTATTGACTTATTGTTATTCTAGTTGACAAAATTTTATTCCGTTTGATATTATTGACAGTATTATTATTACTTCTGATAACCAGGTTGACATTTTAGACAAGTAATTATAAACCTACTATTTGCATGTCCAGGTGACTGTAAAATATGGAGAACCTAATCATAAAAGAACATCCATGCATAACCAATGTTTGAAAAACAATAAATGATTTGATTTGATTCAAATTTTTCTAAGACCCATCTACGCCCACCTAATCTTTGGCAAAAAACAAAGTGCGGCGGGCGTCGATTGCCGCGCTTACGATACTTCAGGGTCGTATTTCAGCTGAAACCGGCGCGTTACAGATTAGCTCCAATTTTCTTTCGTACTACATTGAATATGCTCCAATCGGGTTGTTAGGGGGACCCTGATTTGATACCTCCTGTAGGATCTAGTTAAAGTTTAGGGTGATATAAAAACTGACGAGAATGTCAGGTTTTATTTCTATTTTCTATGATTTTTCTGAAAAGACTGCCTCATTGGTCTAGTGGTCGCAAGCGCGACTGCAGTGCATGAGGTCTTGAGTTCGATTCCCAGGTCGGGCAAAGTGTTATTGGGTTTTTCCATCAGGAATTTCTCAGTAGCAGCCTCGGTGTCCGGATTTGTGCCCGGTTGATGGCAATGGGCTCGCCCCCTATTACACGGGACTAAAAACATAACTGGCGAAATGTAGGTGTACTAAAAGGTACACCTCTGGCTAACCCTTCGGGGATTACAGGCGTGATGTTATGTTTCCTGAGAAGTTTTGTCAGGTTTTTATGTGGATGGTTGGGAAATAAGTATTGAGTTGAAAGTGTGTAATTGTATCAGATACGAGCTTTTGCCCACGACTTCGTCTGCGGGAATTTCCTTACGGATCCTGAATTGATTATAATAAAATATACCCCAAAGTCTTCAGGAAAAACGTAGCTTCCTATTAGCGAAATAATTTTCAGAATCAGACCCGGGGGCCAACCACCACCTCTTAGAGCAATATTATTTTAATATTACTTTGCCTTTAGCACTGTTGGATTTTCAACGCTCGTTCAGATTTATAATATTTAGGGAAAGATTTATTATAATTTAATGTCATAAAAGCAGAATCTAATATTAACGACGTAGCTAACCGAATCAGTAACTTATGAGAATCACACAAAATCACACAAAATGTTTTTTTTTTTGTGTTATCCCTACAACACTAACTCCCAAAAAATATACCCAATAACCCTAAATCAGACTAAAAACTTAAATTAAACGCAAAATTTTAAACTAACATACCCCCACTAAATCACTTCAAAGCTAAAACTAATCACCTAAAAGGTCCGACCGTCCATAAACAAAGTAGACTGACCGATAAATTTTCACGTCTAGCGCCTTACGGTAGTTAATTTTTAATTCGACAGTCCGCAGGTCTTGCTTCGAGGACGGTCGATGCGAGACTGATGAGTTTTGTGGTGGGGGGCGACCGCACAGCTTAGTTATGTCGACTACCGTCATTTGTTGACTTGCTCGTTTTAAATTAGATGTCCAAGAGGATAATAATAATAATCTTTATTACGCTAAAAAAGGTACACAATTCACATTTAGGTTAATTACAAATAGTTTTACACTTAATTGTCAAAACTCTGGCCTCTGTACTAGGAAAATACCTGTATCACAGAGGTCAGTGCCCCCAATGGGTTGGCCCAAACTGTGATACTGTTGTAGAAGAGTGAGGTGCATTTTTGTAAAGATATTATCATATTAAAATTAAAAAATCTAAATCAAAATAGGACATAAAAAAACAGGAGTTAATAATAAAATAATATATATATATATCTACATAAATATAAAAGAGGCCATGTAAGTTAGTTGGTATGTTTTGGTGTAAGTGAGAGGAGTGTGTGAGGGTGTGGGACGTGGGGAGGTGTGTATGTGTATGTGTGTGTGTTTGTGAGTGAGTGTGTGTGTGTGTAAGTGAGTGTGTGTGTGAGTGTGAGAGAGAGAAAAACAGAGAGAAGATGTGCGTTTAACAAGCTAAGCGTCCCATTACCAGATCCTCAGTATTTTGATAATCTAAGTTAAGGAGGAACCTTTTTAAGGCGGTTTTGCATTTGTGCTTGGTACTAGAGAAGATATTTATTTTTTTGTTAATATTGTTATAAAGTTTAGCACTATTGACATAATACTGTCGGACGGATGTTTTCTTCTTTAATCTTTTTGGGTGCTGTTCGGGTTCGTTTACCTGAATTAGGTACGTACTTTGTTAAGATGTCCCGTTTGATCTCGTTTTGGTATTTTAGTGGGTCAACTACAGCCTTTCCCAAAATGGGTGAAAACGCCATCTTGTGGGCGCTTCAGGCCTAAACGGTAAGAGACCCAGAAAACTCAGGGCGTTGTGTAAAGGTTTTGGGTAGCGATTTGTAATTTCATCTACTAGGTGGTTTTGAAGTTATGAATATGTATGTGGATGGATGGAGAGCAAGAGGAAGACCAAAGAAAAGATCGATGGATTGTGTGAAGAATGATATGAATGAAAGGGGAGTCAGTGATTGCATGACGGCTGACAGGACAGAGTGGGAGAGGAAAACGTGTTGCGCCGACCCCAAGTAACTTAGGACAAGGGCAGGAAGATGATGATGAGGTGGTTTTGAAGTAGGTGAAAAAATGGGGGCGCTAGAAATAATTTATTCTCAAAGTGGGCAGTAGACAAAATAAGTTTGGGTACCTCTGAACTACTTCGAGGTCAATTTCTAAAGCTACAAACTTCTATATACTGTTTTTAGCATCATCTGCCTAGCCTTTTCCCAATCATGTTGGCTTCCAGTCTAACCGGATGCAGCTGAATACCAGTATTTTACATGGAGCGACTGCCTATCCGACCTCCGCAACCTAGTAACTGGATAATACGATATCCCTTGATAAGACTGGTTGTCAGACTTTTAGCACAAGGCTTTTAGCATAAGGTGGTAATAATAATACCAGCTCATTATTGCCCCACTGCAGGGCTTGCCCTCTTCTCATATAGAGAAGGCACGAGCTTTGATCAACACGATTACTCAAGAAGGATTGTCTCAAGACACAATCCGAAACAGATTTAATTCTCACTTACAATTGCTGAAATCTTGCAAAAGATATAGAGAAAACAGTTTTCAGGCATCTTTAACTAGTGTGACCCAAACTTCCTCAGTCGCTACATTTATTTCTCCTCAGAAACTTGTTACGAAATACCAACCCAGAAGTTTGGTGTATCGTTTTACAGTCCATTGCACCGTCTCTGTAACGTCATTAATCACTGTCAAAATACTTTCGAGTAAACCCCGCATTGGAATGCGCATAAAAAGGAATTTTACTGTACATTTCGCGCTGGGCTGGCCTTACAACATTTTTCTTCTTTTTTTTGTGATTTTGAAGTGAAAGAAATATGCTTGTTGTTAATGTGTTTTTAAATGCTTTAACGCGTTCAAAGTAAACAGCATACTTAAAGTCATCGCTCAATAGAACAGGTTCCGACATAGCAATTAAATTGCTATTCGAGTTAGGACTTTAAGTTGTATGCGTTAAAGTATTTTTTATTATCTATACTCAAACATTTCTATACTAATTTATAAAGCTTAAGAGTCATACTCAGAAACTACTAGTTCAATTTGATAAAGTTGTGCGTTATACAAGGAGTGATTTTACATCCTAATATTTCAGGAGGTTTTCATAATAGACAAAAAAAATTAATTAAATTAATTACTCAAATCCCACGTAATGAGACACAATTGATTTTCTATTGTTCTGACTTACCGGTAAGTCAGCCGGGGTATGACCGGTTAAATTACGACACTGCCTACCCCCATCTATTAAAACAATATTATTATAATATTACTTTGCCTTTCGTACTGTTGTATTTTCAACGTTCCGCTCAGCTCCGAGAGTTCAAAATCCAACGACAGAATTTACAAAGTAATATTAAAATACCATTGTTTTAAGAGGTGGCGGTAAGCCCCCTGGTCTACATTTTATAAATGCTTATTTTTATAAATGTCTATGTCTCAAAATACAGCTCCTTAAATTGTAAGAACAGAATAGCCGATTCTCTTAGTCACAAACTAAACTAAAATAATTAGACTATTTCCATCTTTTTCTGCCCAATAAAAAAAGAAGAGCTGTCAAATTTAGTCACTCTGACACATCTATACTATTATAGTTGACATCTTAAAACGGATGGATTAAAAATACGGAAAAGTTCAAGGCAAAACTAATTTGACATCGCTAACTTAGTTCTTTAATGTCACCGTCCCTTCCGTTCGCTGTATGTTAGTAAGAGATATCAATTCTCTAAATTTAGTCTAGTTTGTGAACAAGGGAATCGGCACCATTGTCGTGCGACTCATCGTCCCGCCTGTATAAACCTAAATGGATACTTCGAAATCGAAAATCAATAAATAAATAAAAATATTGCTTCATGTTGAGAATTACTAGCATCAGCAAAACTGCACCCAGTAATTATACTCTCCCCTATCACTCAAAACCTCAACATGTCCCTACGTATTAAAATTCACACCTCGCCCCTAATTTGGGGGGTAAACATCAAAAAAAGTATTTTTTTTACCCTAAACTCTTGAACAGAAGGTATATAAGTAAAAGGACTCATGATTTCTCAAAGGAATGTTTGCAGGGGCTGTGCCGACAACGCACGAGTTAACTTTTTGACAGGGATACCTTTGCCGACGTGATAAGAATCATAGAAATGAGGTGGGAGAATCAAGTGATAAGCTGAAAAGGAATTTAAATTAAGCTTATGAAGTTTGCTTTTGGAATGTGACATACTTCACACCAGCGTGTTCTGTCTGGATAGGTCCAGTCTAATCTATGTTGTTCTATGTATTTATACCTTTCTATGTATTTGTACCTTTTTTGGGGTAGTAGAAGGGACTGTCAGACTTTTACTGACTAAAAAACCACCCTGTTCCTTCTGTTGCCTTTTGAGTTCCAGGGCCACGGTATCCTGTTATAAACGCCTACCTTAGATGTAAACCAAACCTACATGGTTATCGTATAACCTGGCCATTTCAAGAAACTGTATGGACTTTAAATATGACTTTGACTTCCAAGTAATTTGTTCAGTGTTTCTTCTCAAAATAATCGAATAAGAAACACCCATTAAAGTTGAAAAAACTTTCAAAAGTGTCTTTTATTGATCTATTAAACGATTTGATTTGACTTTACTTATACGTCTGCGCAATCTTGCTGAGCCTACAGGAGATGTTTCTTTATCGCTTCCCGCTCCGCTTATACCTCGCTCCACACGCCCACCACAGAATCCTGTGAGTTTTTACGCCCTGATGATTTTCAGCCAGATCTCTTGTTGATACGAGAAAGGCGAATTTTTCGCCAATACGTGAACGAATTCTTTAATATTTTGGGTTAAACGCGTTACTGCAGCCTATGACCTCGTGGTAAGAACATAGATTATTTGTTCAGGATTCGTTATCAAAGGTTGTTGTCAGCTGTTTCGGATGGCAATGCTAGCAACATTTTTTTTTATTTGCTGTAAAAATGAGTGGGTTCAGCGTAAATTTTTGGTGAAGGCTTTTTCTTTTGAAGGTTTTTTTTTTTTTTTTTTTCGAATTTGGCGTTTTGTTTTTCCAGGCGATATTTGAAAAAAGTTACTCAATACTCAATATGTTTATTGCTTTTCCATAATTATGTATTCTTAGGTGGTAACTTTTATATTTGAGATCATAATGGACCCTGTTGGGCACAGTAAAATGGTAGGAGCCACGAAGTTCTTCACTAAAGCGAAGTGCATTTTGCGTTTAAACAATAACGATAAAAATTCTTTTTAGTTTTTTTTTACCAATGTCAATTTTTCAATTCACATTATGTTTAGAATGTTATATACAATGTACATAACATTCTACGAGTAAACTTTATCTGGGAAATCACTGACATTGGTGGAGGAAAACATTGTAAGGAAACCTGGACTTATACCAGCCTATAACTGTCCCACTCAAACCATGTCAGAGGCCCTTGAAGCGGTTTAGAAACTCTGACACTAGGGTGTGTGGGGTCGTAAGACCTTACTGCCTACACGATAAAGAAGAAGATTTTTGTTTTTTGAAGTCGGTTCTAGGGTGGATTTATAAGAAAACGCTGCACACTTATTTCTTTTGTTGACTGTACATTACTGTATAACTTTCATAGACAAGGAAGTCAAGAAACATAACCTCTTTTCGGAAGTCGAGTAACAACTAAAGGCAGCATTTAACATACCCAGCGCGAGTAATAAACGTATAGCGAGCGACATAAAGTCATAATCGGGCGGTTACGGGAGCTTCACGCAGCGGCCACTAGGGGGCCATCAGATGTATAGCGAGGGTAGCAAGATCCTACTAGGAAAACACGACGTGAAATCTGATATGCCCCGTTTCTTGGGGTGGTAAAAATCACCAAATGACTCCTTCCGCCCTGGGTGGGGCGGAAGGGACTGTCAGACTTTTACTGACTAAAAAACCACCCTGTTCTTTCTGTTGCCCTTTGCGTTACGGGGCCACGGTCCCGCGACCCCGGCAGGCGTTTGGTTCTAATCTAATATATCCCTGCAGCCAATGTTTTGCTTTGCAGATGACTTAAAGATTATAATTTCTTAATTATTTAACCTCAATTTTTTCCTAAGATAAAAAACGTCGTAAAATAACTGACGAGTACAAAAATGTGGAATTTTTGCAGTCGTGTTTTTTATTTTTTTAATTATAGTAGCTTGTTCGACGTTCGTTCAGAATTGAAAGTTGTTCATATTCTTGAGAGCTATGACTTCTAAAAGTTTAACGATTAATTTTGTACGAACTCTAAAAATATTCTCACTAAACTCGAGTACTCCTACTATTAGCCCTCCAGCTGGAAGGTCATGTATCGCTGGAATTTGTATAATAATGTGAGGCCGCTCTGGGCCCAACGAGTGGTTACTAACGCTTCTTATGAATAAAATTATCTGCTAGTTGATAACTTAAATCTTTGATGTTGAAGCAGTTATGTTAAGAAAATGTTTTATACTTATAAAACATCACGCTCTTATTCCATGAAGGGGTATACAGAGATTATAATAAGACCAACAACCATTAAATAATTCCTATCAGCTGTCCTGACCTCGTACCATCACATTAATGACTAACTTCTGCCAGCGACTGTGTCTGATTTCTCCATACAAACTTTGGACCATTATTTCATTCAAGAATTTCGGAAAATCCTTTCTTATCAAAATTTTATTCTTCTTTTCGGATGTCATAGGCCATGCCATGCCATGCTTGGAAGGTGAGTTCTTTGTATGATTTATATAATACATTATACAAGGAACTCGCCCTCCAAGTTTCAGTCAGTCAGTCTGTTAGTCAGTCAGTCATTCAGGACAAAGCTTTTTATATATATGTATAGATTTCAAAACCAACTAAACGATCCATCCAGCAGAGATTCTTCTAGCCCTGCTTATTGCGTCAATCCAATATATAAATATTTTCCATATTCGTTCAATAAATATACAAATCTTTCCCCAATAGTTATTTAAAGCTCGTCTGATATTCCTTCACGGTCCAAATACTAGGATCATACCAACCAATCAAATGATTTTATGAAGGTTATCAAGTATTTTGCTTCGATTTCAAGTATTTTCGATGTTATTCAAAGTACCTACTTATTTACTACAATTTGTTTGTGATGTACGGTTGGATATGGAAGGTTGACCTTGGAGATCTTTAAGGTTGACCTTTAGGGATGGGAAATCAACATAACATCACGCCTATAATCCCCGAAGGGTTAGGCAGAGGTGTACCCCATCAGTACACACACATTTCGCCAGTTATGTTTTTAGTCCCATGTAATAGGGGGCGAGCCTATTGCCATCAACCGGGCACAAATCCAGACTCCGAGGCTGCTACTGAGAAATTCCTGATGGAAAAACCCAATAACACTTTGCCCGACCTGGGAATCGAACCCAAGACCTCATGCACAGGAGTCGCGCTTGCGACCACTAGACCAACGAGGCAGTCAAAATAATGACAAAAAAAATGGGAAATCATCAAAATAATGACATCTTCCCCCCTCTGGGCGGAGTGGAAGTGAGTTTCAGACTCTTAATGACTTAAACCCACCCGTGTTTCTCCTAATGCCATTTGCGTTCCAGGGACGCGGTGACTCATTCGCGCAAATTCCGTAACCCTGGCAGAAATGTATGAGTCTTGGGTTCGATTCCCAGGTCGAGCAAAGTGTTATTGGGTTTTTACATCAGGAGTTTTTAAGTAGCAGCCTCGGAGTCTGACTTTGTGCCCGGTTGATGGCAGGTTTGCCCCCTATTACATGGAACTTAAACATAACTGGCGAAATGTGGGTGTACTAATGGGTACCTTACCCTTCGGGGATTACTGGCGTGATGTTATGTAGGTCCTAAAATTATTTCAAAATTAATCAAAAACTCAATCAACTCAAAAATTAATAGCAATCTGACATCTCGTTCCTAGTAATGAAACTAATAGTAGTAATTTATCAATTACAGATGTGCTAACGTATTGCCGTAGCAGCCGGCGCCTGATGAGGTTATTAACAACTTGTCGGCGTGTTCACACTAGCTATATCTCAAAATCCCTATCTATAACCAGCTAACTCGGCCACGCGTTGCTGTGCCTTAAAGTAAGTAAAGATATTGAGGTCAATAATCGAGATAAAAACTACAATAGTCTTACAAAGGAGTATCGTTAACCAGTTACTTGAGGAGATCAGATAGACAGTCGCTCCATGTAAAATACTGGTGTTCAGCTGCATTCAGTTAGACTGGAAGCCGACCCCAACATAATTGGAAAAAGGCTAGGCAGATGATGATGAATCGAGATGAATACTATCCTATCTTTTATGTTTGACCAAATTACACACAGTAATATTTCATAAAAAATGGTTGAGTAGTTTAGGAATTTATCCCGGACAAACAACGTGACACGTAATTTATATATATTAAGATATAAGCTTGACTGCTTCGTTGGACTAGTGGTCATGAAGCGCGACTGCTGAGCATGAAGTCTTGAGTTCGATTCCCAGGTCGGGCAGTGTTATTGGGATTTCCCATCAAGAATTTCTCAGTATCAGCCTCGGATTTCTGATAACAGGCGTGATGTCAATGTTTATATGATCAGTTTTTATTTCTTTATGTTTATATAAACAAGCTAATCTCATAGCAGTAACCAAAGACGTAATTTTACGCGAGTGAATATAGATCATTCGGACGAAGTCGCGGGTAAAAGCTTGTCTTTATCTCTACATAGTTTAGTGAAAAGTCGCTTCACGCCGTCTGTACGCTTAGATCTTTTAAACTACGCAACGGGTTTTAATTCGGTTTTCATTAACCAAGATGTTCTGTATGATTCAAGAGTAAAGTTTATATCTATGTATCTACATTGCACCCGTGCGAACCCGGGGCGGTTCACTAGTAATATGATAAAGCTGAAGAGATTCTTTGTTTTTTAAACGCGCTAATCTCTGGAACTTACCGTCGGGTTGGAAAAAATCTTTTTGTATATGATAGCCAAATTCATGAGGAATAGGTATAGGCTATGTAACATCACGCTACGACCTATGGGGCCGGAGCAGTAACCAAAGACGTTACTTGACAGGGGGTGAAAATACCTTGCACGTACACAAGGTTTGTTTCTCCAGGAAAATCATATAAAACACCATTTTAAGTCAGGAAAATCATATTAAAAAACTATTTTAAGTCAGGAAAGTCATATAAAAAACCTTTTTAAGTCAGGAAAATCATGTAAAAAAGCCATTAAATTCTATAAAATTTAAATCGTTTTCCTATTTAACATAAAGCAATCTATCCCTATTTATCATCGAGGGCCGGTTAACGCGAACTTGCCCGGTGATCCGTACGCCGGTCAAAAGGCTCTCATATCCGGCCCGGTCCGGTCGACCATATTATAGCGGCGCGGAAAATATTACGTAAATCAAATGTCGGTCCCGTTTCCTTTAAAGAGGCTGTTATTTTAAGTTAGATATTTTTATATTTTAAAGGACTTGGGATTGTCGAGTATTTCCATGTTGGTTATTTTAGTAAGTACAATATGGTCATTGGTGCCGATTCTCTTGGTCACAAACTAAACTAAAATTAGACTATTTCCATCTTTTTTTGTAAAATAAAGCAAGAAACAGCCTAATGTAAATAAGAGCTGTCAAATTTAGTCAATCTGACACATCCACACGACATCTTAAAACGTATGGATTAAAAATAGGGAAAAGTTCAAGGCAAAACTAATTTGACATCGCTAACTTAGTTCTTTAATGGTGCCGATTCCCTTGTTCACAAACTAGACTAAAGGACGATGACCGAATTTGTATGAGACCCGTCCCCCCCCTCCAACAGATATTTTGTATGTGTTTATAGGTTCTAATGGATCTATAAAAAGACTGGCAACCGGTTTTAACTTCAAAATCCATGGGGTTAAGGTATAAGATAAAATTAAAAAATCATTTTATGTTATCATTTTGTCAAAGTGGGCGTTAGACCAACAGCATTGAAATGTATTTCATATGAAAGCTTATAGTTAATACTTTATTTCATATTATCACACCAAGTACCAAAGACGTGGGAGAACAGAGTTACATCGTTTTTAAAAATGCAATATTTCAACTTTTCTGTAGTTTCTTGTTTACAGACCGAAAGGACAGCGGGCGTAAGACCAACAGCATTGAAATATACTTCAAATGAAAGCTTATAATTAACACTCTATTTCATATTAAGACACTAAGTACCAAAGACGCGGGAGAACAGAGTTAAACCGAATTAAAAATTGCAATAATATTTCAAGATTTCTGTACCAGTTTACAAGTATTATAGACATTAGGAACATACCAACAGCATTAAAATATATCATATATGAAAGCTTATAGTTGATACTTTATTTTATATTATCACACCAACTACGAAAGATATGGGAGAGCAGAGTTAAATCGTTTTAAATAATGGAATATTTCAACAATTCTGTACCAGTTTGCAGGTATTATGGGCAGTAGGAAAATACTAACATTGAAATATACTTTAAATGAAAGCTTATAGTTAATACTTTATTTTGAATTTTTATTATGAAATAACTTTTGAACTATTGCGAAAAAAAAGTATTTTTGTAATAAAACTAAAGATCTTTCCATTTATCACAAAAAATGCTTCAAATACCCAATTCTTTAACACCGCTACCGACTATGTCTACGTAAAAAATCATCTCAATATATTTCTGAAAAGCTTCCCGGTTATCGTTTCACCAATAAACGTCTTCGAGGCTTCGCCATCAATTTTCTAATCGCGCCATTTCTCAACTCTCGATTTGATACGAAAAAAATTACCGTGCACCACAGAATAGAATAGTTCCATACATTTTTATTGGTATACTGCGGCTTTTGAGAGAGGTTTGTTGAAGATATTTTGAGTGATAAAGTTTTATAGTCTCGTTATGTTTGGGAGTTGAAAACTGTTTGCATAATGTGTCTTCGCTTCTGCTATAAGCTTATGTCATTTGTATGGATCACAGTTTTGTTATAAGTGAAGAACTGATAAAATTCTTACCCGGAGTCTATAATGTTACAAACATTTATTTATTTAAACTTTATGCAACAAAAAAGTGCAAAGGCGGACTTAATGCCTTCAGCATTCTCTACCAGTCAACCAAAGGTGTAAAGAGATAACATGGTAGGTGCTAATAATTGTACATGAGAAAATAATCAAATATGAAATTTTAATTTTAATCTAAATTATAGATATTTTTTCTGTACATATAGAATCATAGTCACCCTAATACCAGGCTAGTAATAATAATAAGTAATAGTATCAATCTTGCCGATGACATTAACTTGAATGAACACATAATATACAGGGTAATAAAAAAAATACCCGAAACCTGAAAAGTGGTTATTTTACTAACTCTTGTTCATGATTTAGGGTTAGTCCGATAGTAAAAGTTGTTCATAATGATGAGTACAGTAACCCCTTTTCAGGTTTCGGGTAAAGTTTCAATGACCCTGTATACAGAGCAACCGTCTCATGAAAAGTTATAATAAAATAATGAAAAAATGACTTTAGTCAGTAATGGCGCAACGATTTATCGCAAGAGCATTGGTTTGACCGGCATTGCATTGTTTATCGTTCACTTTTAGTAAGCCGTCGCATCGTGGCAGTTGCTATAAACACAAGTAAAAAAAAAAAGAAATTCAAATTCCGCTGTACGCACAGCCTTACATTAAACGCGCATTTGACACGTAATTCGGAAAAATCGACAGGAAGTCTTCGATATAGTAAGCATTATCATTACGGTCGGGACAGAAGCGTAGCGTACCTTGGCGGGGCCCCGTATAAAAATTTGTTTGGGGGCCCTTAGAAAGGGTAAAGATTTCTCAATAAAGAAAAAATGTTTCCATATAATTAAAAGAAATATTTATTCATCATAATTATCTATGTCATATTTTTAAAAACAATTCAAATTAAATATTAACTCTCCTTGCCTTTTTTCGGCGAATTGATTAATTAAATCATTCATAGCTGATGATGACTTTAGTTTTTCTTAAGTTTCTGCCTCTATGGACAATAGTGACAGGTCTGACAGGCGTTTTTGTCCCATAGAAGTTCTTAAATAATTATTTATCAGTTTTGATTTCGAGAAACTTCTTTGGGAAGTTTTTATTAATTTTTGCTTACGCACTTTGGGGGCCCCCGTAGGCCAGGGGCCCCGTATAATTGATACGGCAGATACGGCGGTAGCTACGCCCCTGGGTCGGGATCATCAACCTGTGCGCCTATTGGCTCTCGACGTTTGGTCGAAAGCCAACAGGCGCACAGTTTGACGAACTCTGCGGTAACAGCGTAAATATATTCAACGTGCAATTGAAACGTGGTTCGCGAAAATCGACATATTAAAGTCCTCGATGTAAATGGCGAGGTTTGAACCTGCGACGCCGCGCGCGCATCGTGAAGGTGGAGCGAATTGTGCCCCCGCTCCATGGGGCTATAGCGACGGGTCACGAAATTCCCGACCGGTATATGCGAGGCTGACGTCATCGGAGAACAGTGTGACGCAATGCTACGAGCGCCTACGATTTTTATCGTCGCGCAAGTAGTTTAAATACAAATCGTTGCTGTAACACTGTCCTAAGTGACTGGGACTTTTTTTTTTTGTCCTAAGTGACTAGGACTGCTAATACTTTCTCACAGGGCCGTTACTAGGGGGGGACATATTGGGGCAATGCCCTACCTTAAAATCACATCCTTAGATCTCTATATCATAACATCACGCCTGTAATCCCCGAAGGGTTAGGCAGAGGTGTACCCATTAGTACACTCACATTTCGCCAGTTATGTTTTTAGTCCCATGTAATAGGTGGCGAGCCTATTGCCATCAATCGAGCACAAATCCAGACTCCGAGGCTACTACTGAGAAATTCCTGATGGAAAAACCCAATAACACTTTGCCCGACCTGGGAATCGAACCCAACCAAGACCTCATGCACAGCAGTCGCGCTTGCGACCACTACACCAACGAGGCAGTCCAACTAAATCCAGTCTAAATATGACTAGGTTTCTCGTATTGTCTACCATTCCCCAAACTAACAATAAAACGCAAAAAACCGTCGACACAAGTAAAATGCATTCACCACCCTCCCTGCCTACACCCTAACGTCTGGCGCGGATATAAAGGCCCGGATATGAGATGCCCTTTGACCGGCCAAGTTATATCCTGCCTGGCGAATGTAGATATATGTATGTATCTACTGAGCAGTCAGTATTGTATGCCGTATTCATTTTTGTGGTAAAGTCAAAATTTGAAATGGTTTTGGTGTTTTTGTACCTCTTTAACTGTGGTTTTTATTAAAGCCTGCTATCGAGAATAATTTAACTCAGAATTAGTTGCTAACATGAGGTTAAATCTATACTATAATGTTAATAATGGACTGCCTCGTAGTCGGAAAGCGCGACTGGGTGAGTATGAGTTCTTGGGTTCGATTCCCAGGTCGAGCAAAATATTATTGGGTTTTTCTATCAGGAATTTCTCAGTAGCAGCCATGGAGTCTGAATTTGTGCCCGGTTGATGGCAATAGGCTCGCCCCCTATTACATGGGACTTAAACATAACTGGCGAAGTGCGATACACCTCTGCCTAACCCTTCAGGGATTACAGGCGTGATGTTATGTATGTATGTGTTAATAATATAAAGCCAAAAGTAAATTTGTTCACCAACAAATGTCAATCTCAAGAACTGCTGAATGTTTGGCATTATATAGCCCGTTTAACGAGGAAGGCTATATAAGCTCACGCTACTATCCACCGGAGCCGAGCAGTAATCTAACGATCTGTCGATAATGATCTGATGAAAGTTATTTCGCTAATAGAAAGCATAAGCTACGTCATCGCCAAGGATGCTATGCTTTCTCATGACTAACTGTCTGCATGACTGACTGACTAACGGATCAACGCACAGCATAAACCGCTGATCGTAGAAACCTGAAACTTGGAAGGTGTGTTCTTTGTCTGACGTAGCCATTCGATAAGAAATAATTTTCCTAAATTCTACGCCTTAGGGAGTTAAAAACGAAATCAAAGTTTGTATGAGACAACGTGATTCCCTGATCCAATCTACTTCAAAATCCCATTTGAACCATTGCCGACTAATAAGCTAATATAAAAAAATTAAAGATCCGTATGAAAATTCACTAGCTATATAAAAATAGAACGATAAGACTCGATAGTCTGTTTAGTCGTAGTTCAACAGTCAGAGATTACAAACAAAAATATTTTAATAAAAACATTACCGCTTTAAATCTTACATAAATAAACTAAGCGCTAAGTGGACCCCTGTGAATAATTTAAGAGCAAAAATATTAGAAAAAATGCTATTGCTAAAGTTAATATCCAGGCGCTCCAATTTTTTTAAAAGCCAGCTCATATTAAAGTAAATGATACTCTTGGCAGCCAAATAATAACTATACCTACCTCTAGGGCTCTAGGTTCGTCTATAAATATGTCAGCCTGAATATTGTAGTACAGTATCTTTTTTGCGAAACACAAAAAATTATTATACTCTTTTGTTTTTAATAATTTTTACCTTTTTTAAAGTGTAAGGATTTATAATTATTCAAAACAAGAGTATCATCAGAAAAATTTGTTAACATGATTTTTTATAGCATTTTATACGATTTTCCCTAAAACATTTTTTTTTTATAATTTCTTTTCACGCCATCTAGGATCAATAAAAAGAACTGTGTTACGTTTGAGCATAACAGCAGACCACGATGGACATAGTTATTGAACGCATTACTAGATGGCAGTTTTCTACATAAATTCAAAACAAAAAAAAAATATTTCTAGTTTTGATAGAGAACTCACGAAAAAAAAATTCAACTATTTGAAGTGAACGCCTATTTGAATACCACCAAAATATTCATATTACTAGTTTGTTACATTCAACGTGACACGTGGTTCGGAAAAATAGACATGAAATCTTGGATGTAGTAGGTAGGCGTTGTCATTGGGCTCTTGTGAGCCTGTTTTTCGACCAAATATCCTAAACGCTTCACGGTACAAGTAGCGGATGAACGCTGAGGCAGTATAGATAATAATCATCTTCCCTTATACTAGAATGGTTGTCGAAGCAGCTCATCTCTGATATCCTTTCATTTCCATTACACATTGTTCTTTCAATTCAGAAATTGTATCACGAAATTCAACAGACACGCCTAGTAGGTGTTGCTCCTGGTGGTGGCGATACCCTGATTTTTCTGACACTTTCTTCTTAAAATTTTCTCCAAAAGTGATAATGATTGGCGTGGTTTGAACCTGCGACAGCGAGTTCGTAATAGGACAAGACCTTCGCCTCCACACCACGGAGCAATTATAAGTTCAAACGAAACACCCGTACGCTAAGCGAAGCTAACGTCATCAGAGAACTGTGCGACTATAATTTATTTAAAACAGTAAAATGATTGAAAATTATATAAAAACAACAGTATCATCAGAAAAAATTGTTTACATGATTTTTTTATTGTTTTTTTTTACGATTTTTAATATAAAATATTTTTTTTAATTTAATTTAGCGCCATCTAGGAGCAATTAAAGGAATTGTGTTGGGTTTGAGCACAGCGACAGAGTACGATAGACATAGTTATTTAACGCATTGCTAGATGGCAGTGTTTTACATAAATTCAAAACAAAAGAAAATAATGTTTTTCTCCGAATAAAAGGAACTGAAATATTACAATTAATAAGTCATAAAACCAATTAAAATTACCAGACTTCCATAATCCTAAATTTGGTAAAGACAGATTTGCAATCCGTTAACATGAAATCCACCCTTGCTACCAAGACATAAGGGTGCGCTATTGTATATCTATAAATTAAATTCAGTTTGCTACTACAGAAAAAGTAGGTAATTAGGTATGGCTGCATGTTAATGTTTTTCTTCGCAAAACAAAATGTGAATAAATTATGTCAGAATCCTAAAAAAAGTAAGTGGGTTCTGCAAAACTAATGTTAAATCTTTGCACTCTAATAAATTCAAAAAGAATATTTCGACCGTGACAGGACTCGAACCTGCAATCTTCGGATCCGAAGTCCGACGCCTTATCCATTAGGCCACACGGTCCTTGCATATCTCGGTCAAAATTATTTCTTGCATTCGCATTTTAATCGATCCGTGTTTTTTTGTGATAGATTTTTATACCTAAAACTAAATAAAATGAATAAAATGTTTTTAACCATAACAGTAACGTTTGATTGATTTATTGAAGAAAAGCTTAGACTTATAGTAAATGTAGATAACTATGTATAATAATGTTATTAGGTAGGTAAGTAAGTACTTACCTACTACATACTTTGAAATAGAAAAAAGAAGAAGTAGATTACATTTAGCTAAATTAATTAATATTTCTGTCAAAAGAAAAAACATTTTATTGGTCATGTTATTTTTGACGCATTATGTCTACCTAGGTAGGTAGGTACTGTATCTAATTACATAAAAACATAGGTATGTACCTAGATACTAGCTACTATTACAACACACATAAAAATCTTCTGACTTGCTTCAAAAAATTCATGGCAAGTGTGAGGTTTTGTAAGTACGTACCTATCTACTTAATACTGTACATTGATAAGCGAGTGAGATAACAACTTGCTATCTAACATAATTGACCTAGTTGATTACTACAATAACAACAGATTTGTGTGATTAAAGCTCAAACCAATAATTATGACGCATAAATCTATCTATAATGTATAAAATCTATTACTTATATATGGCTATTTTCTTATACAATTTGGACTAAGTGACACAAAATGAATATATTCTTCTGCTTAATATGTTAATAATACTACAAATAAATAATCTTTGCTTAAAAATTCGTAAATGTAATCAAAAGGAATAATAAAACTCCTAAAACATGAACAGTTTAGTACAGCGCCATCTATCAATTTCGAAGCGAACTGTTTAATGGAGCTGTTCATAGCTTTGTTCAAATTAGGAGTTCGGTTGACGCTAAACTTTTTAACAAGTTCTAGCACAAGAGAACAGATGGCGCTTGAAAGTTGTTTTAATATCCCACTAGATGTCGCAATGCGATTCTGTATTCTTTTGTTTTATTTATATTTCTGTTCTTGAGTGCGATATTGCTTTGGCTTTTGTGAAGTACGATTCAACTATGTATGTACAAATTCGTTTTCAAACCCATTTTATTAGGGTTAATGTATAAGTAATCTATAGTTGTGATTATAAAATATGTATAAAACAAGTTGTTTGCTTTTTTTATAAGACACTATCTTGTAGAATAGGTACGTACTTAAGGCCTAGTTACCTATTAGGCTTTTATTTTCACTATTTTCTTAAGAAACGTAGCAAAATACATTACGTCTTCAAGAATCCCAAATACACGCCGGGACAAAATCATTAGGCAACTCGACCTGGCACCATCGTCCGCCTTGAGTGCCAATTTGCCAGTCCCTGGAACACTTAGACGAATGTGTTTGCCCCTTAGGTACGTGCCCTCGAAGTTTAACGACAACTTGGCAATTTTGCCATTCTCGAGTGGAGTCCGTTTATTTGGCTTAAAGTGTACCTACGAAGGTATTAGATTATTTTAGTATGGAATTAGAACTATATCGCTATGCTACTTAGGTACTGGTAGTACCTAGTGTTGTGCGATTTATTTTTGTAGGTATTAGGTAATGTCTAGAATTTTAGACTATGTTTATACACTTATTTGAATTTGTAAAACCGTTTTACAATTAGGGTTAGGTACCAGATGACAGGAATTCTATTGATATGTTTGAAATTTTAGATCTCTGTCAAGAAAACAGAGATTTATAAGTATCAAGATTAAAATCTATGAAATTAAAATTAAAATATTTAATGAGAAATATAATGTAAGTGTATGAAATTTCTCTAATAAGCTGCTCCAATAACAATCCACTAGAGATAAACTGCAATAACATGGCGCGCCCCTCCTGCACTATTCAAAACGTTTAAAAGTATTTAAAAGACTCACAACGCATGTGTGCGTACAGCAATGAGACGGCTCCCGAAACAAAAACAAATCAGCGATTTGTTGCTGGACTAGCGGCGTCATTAATCACTCATTATTACTACACTGACATATTCTGCGAAAATGACAGGTGCGTTGTCTTGCGCGGTCGGCTATTTATGATTAGATGACAAATAAATAAATCTGCCGGCCTGCTACTGATGACGATTACTTACAACTATTTCGTACGGATGTGTACCTACACAATTAAAATAGTAATATGGAGGGGCGCGCCATGTAATAGTAGTTTATCTTTACGGTAAATTAGTCAAAATTAGACCATTCCAAAGAACCTGGACATCCAACTCTTACTCCTTAGAAAAATAGATTCCATTATTATATTTAAAGTGCCATTTAAGTAGCCATATTAAATGTTTAAAATTGCTTAATTATACTACCTGGCTAATTAAAAACAACCTACTCACAAGTCATAAATTATAACTCCCGTGTACCTATCTGCCATCCAAATCTAACTACTTGCAGGTTGCTACCTACCTACTACCAATAACACCCAGTCGTAAACTGAAAAAAAAAGTCAACTTGCCCCTTGACCGAAAACCTACCCTATAGCGTACACAGTAGAGTTTAAACTCCCCTAACGGCAACAACAACAACACATTCAAAAAAAATACTATTTATAGAGAGCTGTCAATTTAATTCGGATCAAATTCTGGTCGATTAAAAGCATCTGTTCTTTCAGAACAAACAGAAACCAACTCTATACCTAAGTGTTAAGGTGGAGTTTAAGAAAAAATAGCTTCCAAGTGTGTATCATGATATTTTTTCCGAGACATTCTTGACCGCGGGTGGCCTACACATGAACATTTTCTCCTCCAATCAGAATCTTTGTGTTTGAGATGAAACAATGCCGCCTTTTGTTGGGGGCGTGGCTTTCTTTGTTCCCCACAATAGGATGACAGTTGGTCCCTTTGTGTTCATTGTGTGGGGCATTGTTCATCTATTGTGTGGTTGGCAGGCAGAGAAGGGGGGCGGAGCGAGGTTGATATGTGCTGAAATTTCGTTTTTACCTAAACTCAGAATGTTTTGATTGGTGTGATGAGAAATAGTCTTGAGAAGGTAACGGATTGGTAAAAAACCTGTGTAGGTCCTATTTTAACAGCATACAAATAAGATAAACCGAAGAAGTTTAGATAAGAAGCGTGATATCAGTTTATTCCTTCCTATCACTAAGTTTAATCCAGTACAAACATACAGACCAATAACTAGGTAGGTACTGCATCCACATCTAAATTATTATTATCTCCTATCCGGGCCGCTACCCGACAGAGGGTCCCTACCCGACTTGGTCACCCCTGTCACATAAGTAGAAGCAGCCAGGCTGGCCAGTGGACGGTGTTTTGACCAAAGGTTAAAACACTGGGCAACAAAAAAGTAATTTATTTTTTTCCAAAAGATCTGTAGGCTTACTCTTGAACAAAATCGAGAATGAGATTGGAATCGACATTACGTGTACATCCGATCCTGTTTCAATTCCAATAAATATAAGAAGACATTTATTTATGGAATTAACGAGTTATTTAATATTTTAAAATTTGGTAGTTTACGTATTCATTTGTATGGCAACCTCATGTCAATCGATGTAGTCAAACATGCAGTAGATTCCAATCTCATTCTGGATTTTGTTCAAGAGTAAGCCTACTGATCGTGTGATTCGGAATCGCCAAGCTATACTTAGAGAACTTAGAAAGCTTTCTCGTCACATATTTTCGTAGTTAGTTTGAAGTAAATACATTATTAATTTAAACTTAAAAATAAACTAGTTTTAGTCCTTTTGGCCTACCTGTTGTAAGAAGAGGTTGGTGTCAATCAAATAACTCTTATAAAACAATTAGAAATAAAAAACCGTTACAGAATCAGACAAGCAAATGACAGCGTTGCGGGCGCCTAGAACTACGGCAGGAATACTAAGTATTTTGTATGACGGAGCACAACTTTACAACAAATTTTATAAAAAATCTTTAAAGAAACACATTTTAGCGTATTTTAAACTATCTTTCCTTTGCAGATCTAGTCAATTTATCTTAAGTGATGTATGTTGGTGGTAATGTCGTGATGGCACAGTGGTTAAGGCGTCCGTCTCTCATGCATGAGGTAGTGGGTTCAAATCCGGGCAAGTGCCAATGTGAATCTTTCAATTCATATGTACTTTCTAAAGTTTATCTTGGACATCACTGGCATCGGTGAAGGAAAACATCGTGAGGAAACCTGGACTTACTGTTCCACTCAAACCATGTCAGAGGCCCTTGAGGCGGTTTAGAAACTCTGACACTAGGGTTTGTGGGGTCGTAAGACCTTACTGCCCATACGATAAAGAAGAAGATCGTGTGTACATAACCGTAGCGTCGCAAAATGTTTTCCAATTAGAAATAAGTATTTTCTCATACAAGTGAATGTAATTCTTTTTGAGAAATTAAGTTCTTAAACCTTAAAATCTAGCAGTAGTCTGCAAGTATCGCAGTTGTACATTTTATCGATGGTTGAATTATATTTGGGTGTTCAACGTCACTTGGTGGCTAAGGTAATGGAACATCTGCCGAATGTATTAGTTACGGAAGAGACCTCTGCGTAATTTACCGAGTGCTAAGATTTCTTAGAAAAATCTTAGACATCCGTAAGACAAACCGATCTAAATTTCTTATTCTGTACCTTTTTCATTATTTGCGTACCCATGTGATGGTTAATCATGGAGAGCTTTATTACCTATTCATTAAACAAAACATCAATGTATATTTTTTTACCCATGTTTGCAAATCAATAAATGATTTATGATTTATGACAAAAATAACAGACACTTACATGATCCTCAGGTTCTCGCCAAATCATAGGTTGACGAAAAGGCATTCTTGTTGGTTCTCATTGAACCAGTTCGTCAAATTCTTGAGTAAAACTAACAACACAATATGTGGCACAAAATGTTTGTCTTTGTTGCAAATGTCTAAATATACACGATAACACTTTGTAATCAACGTTTATGAGTAAGACGTCGACATATTACCGACCTATTAATAAAACTACCACCCCCCCCTACACAGACCCCCCCCGGTCCCAAGACTACACTTATTTATTTATTTATTTAAACTGGCCTAATGCCACACTAACACACACTATGCCACTTCATCATTATAGTTAGAATATATTTATTCGCTAAGTGAACAATAGTGTCGATTCCCTTGTTCACAAACAAAACTAAAATGAGACTATTTCTATCTTTTTCTGTCTAATAAAACAAGAAAGAGACTAATGTAAATAACAGCTGTCAAATTTAGTCAATCTAACATATCCATGTAATTATAGTTAACATCTTAAAACGTATAGATAATAAAAAATACGGAAAAGTTCAAGGCAAAACTAATTTTACATCGCTAACTTAGTTCTTAAATGTCACCGTCCTTTTCTTTCTCTCTATATTAGTAAGAGATGTCAATTCTCTAAAAGTCTAGTTTGTGAACAAGCGAATCGGCACCAATGTATGTTCTTTTAGAATAGATAAAGAATCTTTAACCACAATCAACGTTTACGTACGATATGTGTACGTTTTTTAATACTTTGGCGAATAAAAACCGCAAACAAAACGAATTAAATCCGGGGAATCAACACAAAAGCGGCACACAGTCTGCGAACTAAATGTATACTGACACTACTAAATATTATTGTCATCGTCTCTAAGAAAAAATTACAGCTACCCTCTTAAATTGATAAAACTTTTTTTTTCAATTTAGGTGGGTAGTTGTAATTTTTTCTTCGATTCCTATTTTAAAAAATATTTGAAATCTCCTTTTTATACGTGACTGAAGTAAATTATTATTTTTCTGGTATTCAGGAGTATGATTATCTACATACGCTATGAATTTTCCCCGGGTTTTGAGTGTTGCTTAGTGTATTTTTAGTTGGTTTGTGGGACTTAGGTGGGAACATGACACTTAAGCACAGTGGAATGTGTGTGTTTACATTATGATTACGGGCTATCATAAATAGAAAATCTTTACATTAAAAGCAAGAATCATTTCCCAGTTTTTTATTTTGTTGTTATTTTTAAATTTTATTTGCAGTTTATATTTTCGAAATGTCTTAGTTACAAAAAGATAATTGTAAAACTCTGTTTCTATGGAAAATTTAAAATCGGTCGAACTTAGAAGATGTAACACAATTTTTTGAAAATGTTCTCAACGTACTTTTAAGACGTAGTATTGCTTATGTGTTGGAAGTTTCATTAAAATCGGTACATTCAGTACGAAAAATAAAGACTTGAAAGTTTCTTTGCATTAAGGCGTAAACACTCATAAGCTATCATCATCATCATCTGCCTAGCCTTTTCCCAACTACGTTGGGGTCGGCTTCCAGTCTAACCGGATGCAGCTGAATACCAGTATTTTACGTGGAGCGACTGCCTATCTGACCTCCACAACCCAGTAACTGGGTAATATGATACCCCTAGGTAAGACTGGTTGTCAGACTTTCGGGTTTCTGACGACCCGTAACGACTGTTAAAGATCCACGTATTACAGCCGGGACCAACGGCTTAACGTGCTTTCCGAGGCACGGAGGAGTCTCGGTGTGTAAAGATGGTCACCCATCCACGGACCAACCCCGGCAAGCGTTGCTTAACCTGACGGATCGCCCCGTGCGGCTGTTATTACTTAGCCACGAGCTAACACTCATAAGCTATCAAACTATCAAAATAAGATGGAACATAACTGAACCGTAGTATATCTAATAAGAATAACAGTGTCAGATATTTTTCATACCCGTTAACTGCGGGAAAACACGCCCGTTGTGTTTCTATCAAACGCACGTGCGGCGCTCACACACCGTGTGTGTTTTTCTACGGCGAACACACGAACTGTGTAGCTAGCCGCATTACGGAATTAGCGTAGCCTATGTTCACCCGTAATTTTAAAATACATGTTTCTCAGCCTCTCTTCTTCAATTCTTCCTTATTCTTCAGTCCTCAAACCCTCACTCTGCGCTCAACAGAACGATAAAAGTGACGTAACAAAGTACGGAGTGTCAGCCAGACAATGTTATTGATCGTGCCGCGACAACGCGACGCGCGACACATGGATACGCTACCTCGCGTGACTATGTTATAGTTTTAAATACCTTGAAAGAAACAATTGGGCTGGTTACTATTAAAACGAATCAATTCACGTCATAATATCTCCCATTTTGTGAACTTACTACAGGTACTCTGTACTTCTGACTTAAAAATGTTTTTAAAGACTTGAAAGTGGAGTTTCTTGCCAATAAATTCTTCTCTATACGAAACTACTTAGGTACCTTTTGAAATGAACAACTAGATTCAATATTATTTTAATCCTTAATGAAATTCAAATGATCTGATTTTGATTTTGACTTTGATTTTCTTAATTAATTGACGCTTAAAAATGGCTAGACTGTTTAAGCTTTAACTGAAGTTAGGTGCCGACCCATCGAACTAAAGAGTGAGGGAAAAGGGATATGTTTGCGCACACACTTGTGCAGTAAAACGTCTCCTGCGGACTTGGTTAGTTTTCATTGTTATTGGTCGATGTAGCCGAAATTCGGTCGGAAGAATTTTACTACTAATATTTTAAATACAAAAGTTTCGATGAATGGATGTTTGTTACTCAATAGCACCAGAACAGCTGAACAGATTTAGATGAAAGTTGTCGCAATGGCCTGGCACATGGGCGACTTTTTACTGGATACATCAACTTTGACGCGAACCAAGTCGAGCCCGGGAAAAAGCTAGTAATATACAGGGTAATTGAAAATATACCCGAAACCTTAAAAGGGGTCATTGTACTCATCATTATGAATAACATACTAACCCTGAAATCATTAAAAAAAAAACAGCTGATCCATACATTACGATCTTGTTGTGTAGAATTTTTGTAGGGAACAGCTGATTTTTTTTTTCATGGTTTCAGAGTTGGTCCCATAGTAAAAGTTGTTCATAATGATGAGTACAATGACGCCTTTTAAGGTTTCGGGTATATTTTCAACTACCCTGTATAAAATTAGAACTTCTCTGTAAAAGAAAAGAATATGACATAGATTTCCCTAAACAATTTCTACTAGAGTAATCCTTTTTATATCAATCGGTGTACATATTCAACTCCACTCAAGTGGAGAGGTACAAAATATTAATAATGCAAAAGCCCACACGCTTCGCCGTTTATGGGGCTCTATAGGACTCTATGGGGTTGTGTGGGGTATTGTGACACGTTCAATGGGTAATACCCCACGACAACAGTACACCTGTGTTGTGTATTGATTATTTTCAGAATTTGGGCCTGTTTTAGTGTTTAGTTTTGAGATCGGATTGTGACGCCGTGGATTGGGAATAGGGAATGACTAATCTATGTTTGGTTATGATATTTATGTGTGTGTTATTGATATTAATGAAATCTCTGTTCCAATGTGGGACATAAATTTTAGGGGGTGAATTTTGGAAAATCCTTTTTTAATTCATGCTGACGTTATAATAAGTACCTACCTCCCTGCGTGCCAAACAGCGCAATCCTTTCAGTGGTTTGAGCTGTGTGTTGGTAGATCAGTACGGTTGCCTTTTTAATTATATAGAATACGTCCCCTGTTAGATACACCATAAAAGAAAATCTATACAAAATCATTTTACTTTTAGTTAGACCTACAACTCTGCCTACCCAACTAAATTACTAAGCTCAAAGCTACCCACAGTCCAGTTCTCTAAGCCACAGCCTCCCGAGGCCGCGGGATTGAATAGATTGACCGTCTGGGATGAGCAGATTACTTTCAAAACATCAATACTATTTTATTATCAACATATTTAAGTAGCGCGTCTTTTGTGGGAGAAGAAAAGTAATTTTGGTTTGGTTTGAAGGAGCCTGTCTACTGCACCGTACCATGCCATGACCGTGCTATGAACGTAAGGCACGGAATCGCAGGTTAGGAGCATGAGCAAGCGTGCTTGCTCACGTTTTCTCGGTATAAGCGAGAAGAAGCCTTTGCCCTGCAGTGGACAAAAAAACTCGTATTATTTATTACACTAACTGTGCCCGCGACTTTGTTTGCGTGGATGTCGGAACTTAACCATGTATTTTTAGTGCGAAACGCTGTTGGAGGATACCGATACAAATATATATGTATTTTTTATATACAACGTGTAACGAAAAGGGTATACACATACAAAGAGTAAGGCTTCTTTGGATGATAACTAACGATATGGCAAGGGTTTCAGCTCAATATAAAATACTCTAAAAATTTATACCAAATTTTCGGTTTCATATGTTTCTTAAATTGAAATCATAACAAACGTGTCAAACCGCACTACGTGGGTCAAAAACTTTCCACGTTACTTGCCTAATATCACGATAAATCTCTTCCGTAATTCTGCGCGCCTAGTACCGCATAGTAGCCTACTGCAGGCGGTGTTCTTTGGCGATTATAATTTCCAAACATGTAATTTCATCCAAAGAAGCCTTGCTCTTGGTATGTATATACCCTTTCCGTTACACGTTGTATATTTTAGTATTATTACATTCCTTACTCATCTTGCTGTACCTACCTAAGTACCAAGCATTACAGCTGTAACTACCAACGTACCTACATATTTTTAATTTTATTGTAGCCTAGACTAGTTTACTCCAACAGTGACATCAGTCTGAATTCGTAAAATTCAGAAGAATACAAGCTTGATCGAAAGCTTGAATTGTTACCCACTGTATGGGTTTTACCCGTGAGAAAGAGGTTAAGGGTCAATATTACCATCAATTATGACCTTGATTTAAAAGGTAAAATTATTCTTCAAAGGCACATTCTGTACTGTACTATGTACAAATTATAATGTCACTAGTATCTGCCTGCGACTTCCTCTGCGTGGTTTTTTTGGTTATTATTCCGCTCCCTTGCGTCGTAACATTATGCATGTTTTATAACCTATTCCTAGTGGCCATCGAATACAATAAGATTTTTTTGTCTAGTTACAGCACCTGTTATTAGAATCTAGACTTTCTTAGACTCAAGTAAGGACTATTCTCCTCTGTTCTCCCTTAGCACTGCAGATCCAGAAACAGTTACATTATAGCTAGATACCATGATGCAGTGTGATGCTGAATAATGTTCTATCACTACGTGATATCACTTATCAGTGGTATTAATTCAGCCAAGCTGTGGTAGGTACAAGCTTGGCTCGGATTTGCTCAACAATGCGACGCCTAACGCGTCTCGGGTGGGGGCGAACTGCGCTACTATGGCCATGATTTCGGCAGAAAGAGAGAGTTAAGTTTACCTGTTCAATTACAACCAGACTGAACCAACATATAATATACTTTGAACTCAACAGCATCTATCATTAAATCAAAATGGACAGCTGGTAAGTAATCAAGTCCTTGCCACTGGAAAGCTTGGCACTTTAAATACATTACCCCTCAAAATAAATGATAAATATGCCGACTAATGATCTGCAATACATATCTAAAAGATGCCTCGCCATCCTAGAGTCAAACCTGAACTGCTCCATGTGCGCGTGTCCTTTAATTCGGAACACAGCAATGGTGTTTTGCGGCAGAAATACGTTTGGTGGTAGTAACTACTGTTAAGATCACTTTGTCCCCTCTTCCAAAATATTCTTCACTAGCGTCTACCCGCAACTTCGTCCTCGTCACGTTAGAAGTGATAAAAAACCCTTAGAAACTGACAGTGTAAAATCTTGGAGTTGACTTTATTATTTTTATTTTTTCATTAATAAAGTTCGGTTGCGTTTAAGAGTGTTGTTGTGTAGTAAGATTAAATATTTGTTATCCTAAGTCCCAGGACTATCCTGCCCCACCACGCTCACGCTGCCACCCTAGCGGGGAGACCGGGCCCGTCTGGCACACAATGCCGCCGCGTAATAATATAATCGTCTGTCGCCACTTGCCATTAATTAAATTTAAAATTTTCATTGCTACGGCAATGCTGTTTCAGCGTCTTAGCTGTTGTGTGTAGAATTTGATCAATGTTTCGTTAAATTAATGGAGCTGTGCATTATTATTATGGTGTACTTATAAAATCATACTATAATATTGCTCAATGTTAGTTTAGTATTTATCTTAATACTTTTATAAATGCGAAAGTGGATGGATGTTTGCTACTTAATCGCGCTAGAATAGGGAAACGAATCTGGATGAAATTTGACACAGAAATAGAATATAGACTGGAATAGCACGTAGGCTGCTTTTTATCCCGAAGATATGTAAGGTTCCCATGGAATAAAATAATAACTTTGACGCGGACGAGGTCGCGAGCAGAAGCAAGAACGAATATAAGTTTAAAATCGCCAATTCGCCTTGAGCACGCGTGGTGATCAATGCTCGTGCCTTCTCTGAATAAGAAGAGGCCTTTGCCCCGCTGTAAGACAATAATAGGCTGGTATTCAGTTATTATTAAGACGAGTATTTTTGGACCCCAACTCCAAAGCATTAATAATTTAATTTAGACATTATTTTGTCACTTATAGGGTTAATTCAGAAGACGTCGACAAAACGATAGTTATTTTTCATGTTTTGGTCGGCTTCCAGTCTAACCATGTGGTTATACTGGAAGCCGACCCAAACATAAAAAATACGCTAGGCAGGTAACATGATAGGTGGCTTCAACCTTCCCCACTCATACACTTAAGGTTAAAAACTTTCTGAAGACATATTATATTAGCAAACACGTCATGTTACCTCCAATTTCCATTAGTAACATTTCCCTCTGCTTATATAAAATAAATAAATGGAAGCCACATTCTTACTCAACCCACACAAAAACACTGTAATCAATCTTACGTAAAAAATATAAAAAATACAACCGATCATTTACATGAATGGTCGAGTTTATAGGTTAGAAAAAAACATGGCGGCAGCGCGGTGTTACTAAAGAGGTGCATTGACAAACAGCCAACCGTTTGGCTAATCATTGGGTGCAAGGGTGCAACTTTATAACTTAGCACCTGCGTCTTTATATCCACTATAAATATATCGAAAAAACACCCCCATATGAATAGGGAGGAAGTGATAAAAAACCCTTAGAAACTGACACCATAAAACTTCTTGGACTTGACTTTATTTTTTTTATTTTTCATTCATAAAGTTCGGCTCTGTTTGGGATTCGCGTTCGATTTTTGATATTTGAAATTGTGGAAGATATTTTTTTTTTCTTTATTTTAACCGTCATTGTTATTAGTATTCGCTTAATGTCAAAAAGTATAGATAAAAAAAGTTTAGACGTCTTACAAAATAATTTTATTATAATCCGCGCGCCTTTGACAAGACGCACATAAGGTATTTGATTTGGCAGATAAATCTCAGGATAACATTTTAGAATTGTCATAATGAATATAATAACCTCACCCTCCCAATCTCACCGCTAACATACCTCAGGCGGTGCACTTGCGCGCGGACTACAGGTTTACAATTTCATCAAACTGTTGATTTCTAATTAACAATCCCTCATGTATTAAAAACAACCCTATAAATAAAATCCAAGAAAAAAGTACTTAACGACCATCACAATACCATTTCAACAAGTACTTAATTTAAAAAAGAAATAATAGCACCTACTCTGCTGAGTCAGAATCCCACAAGGACATTTAGTTACGGCCAGAGAATACTATAAAAACTCCATGGGAGCCGGGAATTCCTTGCCACCGCCCATCAATGACCCTTTTTTTTTGACAACCGCCATAGTTTTGTGGAGCAGATCCATTGGTAGCTAAGAAGTTGAAGAGACAGTGGTCATTGTGCAAGACATATTTATAACAGGCTGGCTGGCTGGCTTAACTGGCTGGCAGGCTGGCTTAACTGACTTCGGAGAAGGAAAACATCGTGAGGAAACCTGGGACTTACTGTTCCACTCAAATCATGTCAGAGGCCCCTAAGCCGGTTTAGAAACTCTGACACTAGAGCGTGTGGGGTCGAAAGACCTAACTGCCCATATGATAAAGAAGAAGAAGGATCCCTTTAACAAATATTAACATAACACTACTGGTGAAATGTAGGTGTACTAATGGGTACACCTCTGTCTAACCCTTCGGGGATTATAGGCGTGATGTTATGTTATGCAAGTTTTCATACTAGGCAAAGTGGATATGTTATCCCACGAGAACCGTATTTTTTTCTGGATATAAAGTGACTACGAGTATGTGCTACGTCAGGCTGTATTCTATCTCTGTGGTTTTCATTCAAATCAGTTCGGCTGTTCTGTGTGATTGATAAAGAAACATACATCAATCAATCAAAACAATCCAAGCCATCAAAACCAAAAAGAAAAGAAAGAAACAAAATTTCAATGGATTGAAACTTTCGCATTTTTAATAGTAAGATTTATCTATCTCGTTCTCATTAACGCCCAAATCCGACAAAACTCCCTCCCCATTCAAGTCCAACCCTAAACCCCCCACATAGCACTAAAAATCCACGAACAAGAAAAACACTGGCTACCTATATATTAAGTTTAATCAATCTACAGCCAATTAGATGGAGTTCAGCACAATTGTCGCCGCAGAACTTTGATTGGCTCCACTTGGGCCCAGTACACAGTCCAATTATGTTGAATAGAGGCCAATTCAACGCTACCAAGTTTTATTGTGGTGTACTGAACCCGGCGTCAGAGGCAGGCCAGGGTTCAATAGGCCAATAATTAAAACCGACGACATCGGCTTCTTCGTTCGAGAGATTTCGATTTTTAATTAAATTTTGTTTTGTTTTAGTTCGTGGTTTATAATTGAATTGTTTTTCGTTTACGGTTGACGGTTTCTGAAGGATTGAACATCAAGATCAAATTATGATTCAGTGACATTTTATGTGACTGAAGTGTTAGCTTAATCGTGATAAGAACAGCCAATCATTTATTTTTATTATGGCATGGAATTTTAAGCTTTCAAAAACTATCTTCACTTTCATTTACATAAACATCACGCCTGTAATCGCCGAAAAGTTAGACAGAGGTACCCATTAGTACACCCTCATTTCGCCAGTGATATTTAATTCCCATGCAATAGGGTTCGAGCTTATTGCCATTAACCGTGCACAAATCCAGACACCGTGGCTGAAAAAATTCATGATGAAACATTACAATAACACTTTGCCCGACCTAGGAATCGAACTCAAGGCCTCATATACTAAGCAGTCGCGTTTTTATTGTAAAATATTATATTGATTTTTATATTTTTCAATCAATCTGCATGTCTCAAATAGGATTGACAGAACTGAACGCAGGTAAGTATATTTCGTTTATCGTAAGTCTAGTAAAACGAATCAACCTACAATCTTTCAATTTTATTGTTCTTAGGGCTAATTTTTCAATCGTTAGATAACTCTTAACGTAAAGATAAATAGGGCGGTTTGAAAGCTTTTAAATAGAAAATATAATATGTCAAACTGTCATATTTATTCATTGGGTAAAACTTATCTGACTATTGACAAAGTAGCCCTTATTGGAATAAATGATTTGACTTTGACTTCGAATAATGAGATAAACTTTTACGTGGGATAGTTCATTTTGACAAAACTAACCCCATTTTGAAACCGGAGGACTTTTTGACTTATCAAGACTATTCTCCACTACACAGCCCTTTTGGGGTTTTCCTAACCGACTGCTGTAATAGGTACAGTCAGCAAAAGAGACAGGTATGCAGGGTCGTCAGATTTAGTTAACCGTTTAGATAACCGATGAATGTTTTCAAATGTAATTTAAATAGTAGATAATAAACAGTTCATTAATTAAGTTAAGTTTCAATCGAAGACACATCCATCGGTTTCTAAGAAAACTTCATCTATATCTGACGACCCTGGATACCTATGTTTTGCTGACTGTACCTACCTATCTACCTACCTACTCAAAACTCCCCGAGTGACACCGAGGCGTGATAAAAAGCTTCATAATTAAATACTTTTGTATCCCAGACTCGTAGATAATATCTGTCTGTCTGTCTGTGGGAGATACTATGGATCTAGTTGACAATGTGTGCCTATTGTGGTTCGCGGTGTGAATAATAAGAGGGTGATTCGACAATGTGATGAGTTGATAACTTTGACGATTGGAATTTGGTCCTTATTTTGGTTCACTTGTGGTATGGAATACGTACTTTATAAAATACTTATACATTGGTGTCGATTCCCTTGTTCACAAACTAGACTAAATTTAGAGAATTGACATCTCTTACTAACACACAGCGAACGGAAAGGACGGTGACAATGGTGCCGATTCCCTTGTTCACAAACTAGACTAAATTTAGAGAAATGACATCTCTTACTAACATACAGCGAAAGGAAAGGACGGTGA
Source organism: Hoplodrina ambigua (assembly GCA_949774945.1). Classification (NCBI taxonomy): domain Eukaryota; kingdom Metazoa; phylum Arthropoda; class Insecta; order Lepidoptera; family Noctuidae; genus Hoplodrina; species Hoplodrina ambigua. Next base: position 1,610,396 of record OX458969.1, on the reverse strand, counting down.
CATTCCGTGACATTAAAGAACTAAGTTAGCGATGTCAAATTAGTTTTGCCTTGAACTTTTCCGTATTTTTAATCCACACGTTTTAAGATGTCAACTATAATTGTATGGATGTGTCAAATTGACTAAATTTGACAGTTCTTATTTACATTAGTCTCTTTCTTGTTTTAATAGACAGAAAAAGATGGAAATAGTCAAATTTTCGTTTAGTTTGTGACCAAGGGAATCGGCACGATTGTTTTTTTTAAATTAAGTCTTACTTAGAGTAGGTTCTGCCGGTACATAATCAATAGTGTTTTTCTTTTTCTAAGATGACAAAGATGATTAAGCTTAGATGGCAATGATCGTAATTTTTGTATCGAAAAAATCGATGCAATTTTACTTACCCAAAGTTTTTTGCCAGGAAAATATGGATACGACTTCTAGCAATAGTTGATTTGTAGAAACAAATTCACGACAATCTCGGAATGTAACACAGCTGGTTAGTAAATCCCTAGTCATCTGTAAATAGATAGGTATTGGTGCCGATTCTCTTGTTCGCAAACTGAACTAAAATTACACTATTTCCATCATTTTCTGTCCAATAAAACAAGAAAGAGACTAATGTAAATAAGAGCTGTCAAATTTAGTAAATCTGACAAATCCATACAATTATAGTTGACATCTTAAAACGTATGGATTAAAAATGCGGAAAAGTTCAAGGCAAAACTAATTTGACATCGCTAACTTAGTGCTTTAATGTCACGGAATGTCACCGTCCTTTCCTTTCGCTGTATGTTAGTAAGAGATGTCAATTCTCTAAATTTAGTGTAGTTTGTGAACAAGGGAATCGGCACCATTATCTTCTAGAGTATAGTTGAAACAATTTACCAACCATTTTTCCAACTAAAACACGCCCAACTCATTAGTCCAGTACCTTTGTACATCACGCAACCAACTGGCCAGAAAAAAAAAACAAAAGAAAAACCGATTTTCCCTCCAAAATTAAACATCGAATCCCCCTGCCTCCAATCTTCCTCCAAATTGAAATAAAAAAAACCAAAGAACAATAGCCTCACGTCAATACTTGATATCACTCACAATCAATAACAATCTTAGAGGGGCAATCTTTAAGGTACAAAAGAGGGTTTTTTTAAAGTCCCAGAGGGTTCGTACAAAGGATGTTTTGCAGAGTGACAGAGGGGCGTACACAATACATGTCAGACAGCACCTAAATTATGTGTTTGTACCGAAAGTTGTACCAAGTTCGGAATTCATAGATTTATTGTATTTCTTGTTTAAAATATGCGGGAAGCTGGGAAGGTTCGCGGAGTAAGGTGGGTATAGGTTGGTGGAGCTTTGGTGTGGCCTAAATAATAAAGATATTCGAACCTTGAAATTAAAATAATGTACTGAGAAACGGGGCCGCGACAGACCCAGGAGACGATTTCACTGAAGGACTGCCCAGCTTGGGTAACGCAACTCCGTGATCTCGCTGCAGCGAAAACTGCGGATACATGATTCCTGAATAAAGAGATGGTAACAAGTAGTAACAAAAAAACGAAATGAAAACCCTTCATTGATTCCCTATCTAGTGATTAATACATTTTTGCATACCATTTTTAATTCACAAACGCCACACAATAATAACAAACCAAAATGATTATCGCGCGCCGTCACCCACTATTCAAAATACGAGCACACTTTGACAGGATGCTGTCAAAATCCGATAAAAGTTTAAAGCGCACGCGCCGACACGTGCCGTTTTGACATTTGACATGTCGGGAACTGTCAAAATTGACAATAGAGAGCGAATGGTCAAGTTATTGTTCTTTTTAAATTGACTTTCGACCGCAGGGGTTAGTGATGACAAGAAAATTGTTACTGTTGCATGCGTTTCCATTTAACCCCATTAAAAATAAATATCTAATATCTTGGGACAACTCACATACGGCTATCTGATCCCAACCTAAGCAGAGCTTGTGTTATGGTAACCAGACAACTGATATACATACTTATATAATTTATAAATACATACATATTATAGATAAATCACACCCAGACACACAACTAGCTCATCACACAAAGTTTGTCCTGGGTGGGAATCGAACCCACGACCTCCGGCTTAGCAGTCAAGGCCACTAACAACTAGACCAACAGGCCCGTCAAATAAATAAAAATAATTAACAAATTGATTTAATAAAAAGGGATTGTAGAATTCAACTACGGGAATATGTAGCAATACGAGGTGTAAAAAAGACCCATGCTATAGTCGTTAATTAGGTACTATCCACGAAAACAAAGAGGATTCCGCAAAAAGATTGCCGAGGAAGAACTTTTATTTTTCTAAGTCTAGGCCCATAAAACGCAAGATCGATGTCCCAAAATGGCGTGACGGGGCCGCGGTAGACCATCACGTAGAGATAACCGGCATCGGCTGGAGAATTAGAAAGATGTACTAGTGCAAATGGAGAAAGGCCTTTGCCCAGCAGTGGAACAGTATACGTTAATTATAATAATTTAAAAACTTTAAGTTACTCTTTATTATCAGCTATCTGCCAGTGAAAGTCCTGTCAAAATCGGTGCAGCCGTTGATACGCCGAAACTAACAGAAAGACGGACGGACAGAAATTAAAAAAAAAAGATTTCTCTTCAATACAAATAGACATTTTTAAGTAATTGTATAGGTACGATGAAATTTCTTAGACGATTGAAAATCTAGTCCTAAGCTAAAATATAAACTAATTTTACTATCAACAACGAACATTTCTATGAACCTATCTCTAGGGCACACCTGCGTGTTTCCACACTGCATTCATAACGTTATTTAAACGTTTTCTAGCTAATAACGGTAACGTAATGACTGTTATTGGATGTAATAACAGTTTTCATCGGAAGGCGGTGACACCTCTACGATTGCAGGTGTGGTTGAATTGTTTCAGTGTCATAAGTATTGTTGGCATAATTATTTATAATTACTGTGGAAAATGTATGATGGAAATATATGCGGGATATTTTCCTACTGTTTTATGTATATGCGCTTTTTGTTTGTGTTGTTTTTTGAAAATTTCTTGGTAGACTTAACGTAATAATCATCATGCCTATAATCCCCGAAGGGTAAGGCAGAAGTGTGCCCATTAGAAGGGTTAGGCAGAGGAGTACCTATACCCATTAGTAATCCCACATTTCGCCAGTTATGTTTTAAGTCTCATGTATTAGGGAGGGGGCGACTCTGCTAAGTGGCAAGGACTCAATTACATCATAACATAATAATATAACATCACGCCTGTAATCCCCGAAGGGTTAGACAGAGGTGTACCCAATAGTACACCCACATTTCGCCAGTTATGTTGTAAGTCCCATGTATTAGGGAGGGGGCGACTCTATTGCCATCAACCGGGCACATATCCAGACATCGAGGCTGCTACTGAGAAATTCCTGACCGAAAAACTCAATAGTACTTTGCCCGTCCTGGGAACCGAACCCAGGACCTTATGCTTCAACGAGGCAGTCGAGGCAGTGTAATTTTAAATTGGCACAATTTTGGCCAACTGATATTCACAGGATGATGTTATTATTTACTTTGCAAAAAAACCCTTTGCTTCAGAAGCGTAGCGTACCTTGGCGGGGCCCCGTATAAAAATTTGTTTGGGGGCCCTTAGGAAGGGTAAAGATTTCTCAAAAAGAAAAAAAAAATTGCATTAAATTAAAAGAAATATTTATTCATCATAATCTGTCACATTTTTAAAAACAATTCAAATTAAATATTAACTCCCCTTGCCTTTTTTCGGCAAACTGGTTAATTATATCATTCATAGCTGATGATGACTTTAGTTTTTCTTAAGTTTCTGCCTCTTTGGACAATAGTGACAGGTCTGACAGGCGTTCCTGTCCCATAGAAGTTCTTAAATATTTTTTTATCAATTTATATTTCGAGAAACTTCTTTGGGAAGTTTTTATTAATTTTTGCTTACGCACCTTGGGGGCCCCCGTAGGCCGGGGGCCCCGTATAATTGATACGGCAGATACGGCGGTAGCTACGCCCCTGCTTTGCTTCTTTAACAAAACATTAGGTACGATATTTTATTATAAGGACCCTCTTAATACCATTTTTTTATCCATTCCCATCAAATTGAAGTAGGAGCAAAGGCCCTCAATATGGTGTAATATTTTATACCGTCAAATATATTTTATATTAATGCTGATTTTGTTTACACTAAAAACAATCGCAGCAGAACTGCATCCGACGCGTTGATTGTTTATTTTCCTTCGTTTTGTCGTAATGGTGTAGGCAGGGGTGTAAGTTATAAACAGGGTGTGATTTTGTCAGAGATATTTTCCTGCTATTTTTTTTTAATACTTTTTACATTATTTTATAAATTTATTCTCGGATAAATACTTTACACTTTTATAAGACCTAAGTACTTAAACATTGTTTTACACAGTCGTTTTTTTACTTACATGCATTGACAGTCAGAAATAACTATGTTTTGTTACGTACGAGAACCGAACACACAATACGCAGCGCAATAGGTAACTGACTTTTTGATCCAGTGATATTATATGTACCTAGTAATATTTCATAGTCAACATCTATTCCATCTAAAAAGATTGCCATATCAAAACTACCAATCAGATTACAGCAGTACGTTTGAAGAAGTATTCCAGTTTGAGCACCAGTCTTTACCTTAAATACCTTTGGTGCTCAATGCACAGGTGCTCAAAAGATAGGTGCTCAAACGGGTATACTTTGAGAGTGCAAGCGTAACATTTCTACGAAAGCCGAACCAGGGTCCGGGAAACATGTGAGGTAATATCAATAACAAGTAATATGTTACCTATAATGCACCTGATAATAATATTTTGAAGGAGTATTACCTGTATGCGCCTTTGACTAGGCTAGGCTATTTGCTTTCTGCGACTTACGTACGCGTATTATTATTTCACCCGCGTTACGTCTCTGGTTACTGCTCCGCTCCTGTAGGTCCTAGCGTGATGTTATATAGCCTATATTATTCCTTATGAATCAGGCTATCAGATACAAAAGGATTTTTCAAATCGGACTGGTATTTCCAGAGATTAGTGCGTTTAAACAAACAAACAAAATATCTCTTCAGCTTTATTTTGTTAGTATAGATATAGGATGCAAATATGCAATACACCTATGTGGGTTAGTACGTTTACATAAAATAACAATAAGGATATTACTGTGAATGGCTCAGTTGCAAGAGTTCGAAACGAGAAACGGTATCTATGTAAATATGTATTACATAACAAAACATCACGACTGTAATCCCCGAAGGGTAAGGCAGAGGTGTACCCGTTAGTACACCCACATTTCGCCAGTTAAAAATAAACAAAAAAATAAAGTAAAAACAGTTAAATATGTATTAATACTTTTTTAAAAAGAACATTGCTTTACACTAGGTATTTGTCCTGTATCGTGGGTGCATTTACAATCATAAACTTACATGACATAAACAGCCGGAACAACTAACTAGCTGTAGCTACAAACATAAACTCACGCCTTTTTCCCATGGGGGTAGCCAGAAACTACAGAACGCCACCTGCTACGAAACATACTTCATACACATACAACATACTCCTTACATACTCCTTTCGCCTCATCTACGTTCATACATCTCGTCATACAAGCACGCCGGTTACGAGTACTCCGCACCTGACCTTTCTGAAGGACCTCAACAATAAGGTCAGTGTAGGACTTCCTAGGGCGACCCCTCCCTGCGTTGCCACTCACCTCTGCCATATAAATACCTTTTGTCAATTGTCTTTCACTCATCCTCTCAACATGACCGAACCATTTAAGCATACCCTTTTTTTTCTTTTTTCCTTTTCTCTGTAGCTGTAGGCCATATTCTTCTTTCTTTCTAAATATTTGTTCCGCGAGGGAGTCGAACCCACAACATACAGCGCAGCAACCAATTATTCTGCTACTACGCCTTTATGATCTAATTAAACTAAAAAAAAAAAAATAGGAAAGGATAAAATTTTGTTGGTATTTTTCCTACTCGTCAATTTAGCACCATGCTGTATATTTTTACCTTTCCATTACTAGGGTTGTATTGTTTATGTTATTCCATCGTATTTGGCGCACAAAAGACAGCCCAGTTGTTTATTTTATGCCAAATCACTACCCTTGTGCCGCGCAATGATATCTATCAAGAGCGCATATTTTATTAAAAAACATAGGGGAAGTACACCTCCACAAATTCTATACTTGATTGCTACTCGAAACATTTATTTTCACTGCGAAATCATACTTTATTTTAATAACGACAAGGTTGCTTTTAATATTGGGGAGTGTAAAAATAATTTGGCGACTGATGTAGGGTATTTTATTATTTTAATAAATTTTAAAATTGTGTTTGAGTGGTGATAATGACTGAATAAATAAATAGATTGTTTTGCTTTAAAAATGGATATGTTGATTTTGTATTAAGAATGGCCCCATTGTCTGCCCCGTTGGTCTCATGGTCGCAAGCGCGACTGCTGAGCTTGAGATCCAGGTCCGGTAAAGCGCTACTGAGTGTTTCTATTAGGAGTTTTTCAGTAGCAGCCAGAAGTATGGAAGTCAGTTGTGTGACACCCCCGTACCTCGGAAAGCAAGTTGGTCCTGCGCCTGCGATGTCTCCTCGGTCCTATCGGATTGACGTCCCGTCGGACTTTGAGAGTGAATGAAGAGGGATTGCACCATAATATAAAAAAATAAATAAATTATAAATTTTAATTTATATTTGTATATCAATTTATTTTTGTATATACCTTTGTTGGAGATCCTAAATAAATAAATAATATCTCCTGCGTTTTTAGATAGTCAGTGTGGCTTACCCTTAGTGGAAACAAGAGATGGGAATTAATTTGTTAAAATAAAATTCATTATTAAAATTTCTAATCATTTTAATTACGTATAATATTTTTTATTCGAGATAATCGTCCCATCATTACAATCGGCTATAATTTACAACATATTTTTACAAATACGCTTATTCTTTTCATAAATTACAATTTACGTCCCTAAATATAATGATTAAAAAGTTATTTCGTATTTAACTTACAGGATATAATTTTATTCAATATGGGTTGCAATAATACAAAATTAATGAAATTATTATTTTTATATGGCAACACATAAATGCAAAATGAAATAAAATGGCCGAAAGAGAAGTAACTAAGTAATTTCATTATTTATTCAAACTGTAATTATTTCTATTTTTAAAACTTTAAGATGGAATGTAGAAGTTTTGGATCCCATAGTTGCAAACGACAGATTAAATTAAAAAATAATAATGAAGCAATGGAGGTGTATACAGGAATATTATTCAACTAGAGACTATTTAAAATAATCTGTCCTAAAAACTACGGGTTAACAATTACTATTTAAGTTTAGTTTAACATTTATTCACTGGACAAAGAAAAACTAGCATTGTGATTTCTAAAAGCCATTTAAAAATTAAAACAAAATTAAATCAGTCCATTATTTTCCAATAACATAGCTACCGAAATTAGATCGATTTATTAATTCTGAATAAAAAGCAGAATAATTCCGTTTTTATAAACGACAATGGAAAAGTTACCGTTACTCTAAAGCAGATTTGACATTTATTTTTTTACTTTACAAAATGACACGTACGAATCTAAGACAAAAATATGACAATTATTTAACTATATTTACAAATAATATCAAAAGTCGTTGTAATTAATTTTGGACATTTAAATTCCAATAAATTATTGGAATAATAACACCATTATTTTCTCAATAAATTATCAATCGACGTTTCGATATAATTTATTACGAAAATTAATTTTGTGTTACTATTACAATAATTAAGATAAACATATTTCTTTATCGATAAACGAGTTTTAGGTGGTTTTTCGAAGCATGTAATTTTTAGTTGACAGCTGTAGATTTTTTATTGTATTTTACGAGCCACTCGCCAAGAACCAAGCAATTTTGTCTGATGATAAACGAAAACGTGATCTAATGTGAAACTCGTGGAAGTTATATCAGTTGACGAGTAATTAATAGTTTTTTTACGCAATCGCAACAATAAAAAACCTGAAAAGTTGATGCAATTACGATTGACGTACTTTTTACCAGCTACGCTGCACACAGATTTTTGCCGAATCTTTTTATCGATATAGAAACATTTCCTATTCAAACATCTAACTATATTCACAATGTACAGATAGGTACATTCATATACACATAGTACGTAATATTTAATAACTAATTTATTTCCGAGGAAATCAAGAAGGAACTTTGGAGCACAAAATAAAAATAAGAAATAGTTCAACACTCGTTTAAAAAGACCAAAACTTCAAACGAAATCAATTTAGTCCGTGAAAAGTCGCATTGAAATTAAAAAAAAGAACATTTATCGTTTGAATAGAATCTTCTAATAGAATTTTTTTATTACAATAATAGAATCAATTTATAATTTTAAATACACGTCGAATAATATCGAATTTCGTCGCTTTAATAAAAACTTTTATGCCGTTCCTAAAATTCGAATAAAAACTAACGTCTAAATAACTCGCAGTCGAAAAATTATAAAAATAAACAAATAAATAAAAATCAACAACAACAAACTAGGTTTCAGGTCAAAATATGACGGTGAGAGGTCGCCTGAACTCCGGCCCTCCCTGGGTACTCTGTGGGTACTGCCCGGGGTACTGTGGCATGAGGATACTTGAGGACCCCTGGTAGTAGAGGGAAGGTGAAGGGTTCGAGCCTGATGATGAGCTGCCTTCAGTCCTGTCTTGTGCTTTGGGTGTCATGTCTGGGGACTCGGCAGGGGAGCGAGGGGAGAGGCTTGACGGGGCCGAGTTGACGGAGCTGAGTCCTGCCATAGCGGCTGCGGACGCTTCAGAGTACATCTTGCTGATGTCGACCGGGTAGGAGCGTTGTTGCTGCTGATCCATGTACATATAAGCCTTGGACAAGGCGGCAGAGTCCAAGTAGCCGCGAGAAGGATCTGGGTACATGCCGTAACTGCGGTACTTTTCAGCCTCTATTGAGTATTTTGACATGTCCATTGATGAGCCAACCTAAAACAAGGAGATAAATTGGTTAGTTATGTAGGTCTCTTCAAATGTTGCTGTTGAAAGACATGTTTTTCTACCTAGTTGAACGCATTTGGCCGCGTTTACGTTAATTATAATTAGTATGAAATGGTAATAGCGCCGCCTGGTGCCAATAATGGGAAGCATAATTATTCCATGCAAATCGTAGTTAGAGTTAGGCTGCGGTTCCACTTGAGCTAACCTATGTTGCTAGGAATGTTTTTTTTTATTTAGGCTAAAAATTATAACGCTGATCTGTAAGTGTAAATCAGATACGTCTTTAATGCGCAGCTTTTAACGCGTTCGAATTAATAGAAAAATTCGCACTAAGCACTCTGTACACATTTTTGACTCGACTTGATTCGAGTCGACTGTCGAATCGAATCATCGAAACAAACATATCGATACAGACCGATGCCAATTGGAGATGATAATTGGTATAAAAATAAATGTTTCTGTAAGTCAGAATGACAGTCTACATAAAAAATATTTTAAAACATTTCATGTTTGCGTTTTACTTTTATTTAATCACAAGTTAGTGAATAAAATAAACACCTTGAAATAAGGTAGGCAATTATATTATTTTAATCCTATTAACATGTATAACTTACTGTTAAGAATAAACATTAATACGAATAAATAACAAAACTTAAGTATGACCTTATCAAAAGTCAAGAATTCTAAAGACACGCAGTTAAATTAATAAAGTCTTCATTTTAATATAACTTTGAATATCGAATGCATAATGTAAAGACAGCAAACAAATCATAAATCGAGGCATCGCTTCCCATTTACAAGTCAACAGCACTCGAACATCTTTCCATACAACTTTTGTATGAAACCTATAATCTATCTTAACAAGAATTACTCACAAACAACATAATTCAACTGAAATTAAATATGTATTTTTGTTAACAATTTACTTGTAACTCAATCACAATCAATATCCTACTTTACGGTGAGAAGATAAGGCTTGAATTTGTATGCGGTTGTATTGAAACGTAAATGCTGTACTGTATTTTACACGCTCAAACACACAAATCATTCGTAACAATGAAATCGAATAAAGCTTCGAATTTTAAATTTTTTAATGAAGTGAGCGCTACACAATATTGTGAGGAAAATATCGTTTGGACGTAAGTACGTGATACACACGGACACTTTGCTCGGCGAACAAAAGAAGGAAGGTTGGAGTTACGTGGGCTCTAACTTACGGAAGCTTTATGGTTACATTTTATTGCGTTAATATTTTATGTGAAATATGTGAATACTAGTTTTAGGTCGCGAATTCGTCTGCATAAATGTCGGTTATTACGGACGCAGAAAAAATCGCGGAATATTAAATACCCCATGTCCTTTCTTGGGGGCTCAAACTTATCCCGTACCAATTTTTTTCTAAACATTAGAAATTAAAAAAAATCAACGAAATTAAAATCGATTCAGTGTGTTTTACACTACTTTTTTTTAAACTACGCAACGGATTTTAATGCATTTATCATCAATAGTTAACTTTAATTTATTAAACTTTTCTCTTGACTCACCCTATCTATTATTAAAATATAATAACAATATATATTATTTAATTATATTGCACCTGTGCGAAGCAGGGACGGGTCGCTAGTAAAAATTCAATACTTTCTTTCGACAAAGGAACAAGCGTCATTAAAGTTGTTTTGGTTATTCAAATTTCAACTACAATCAATTGGGATTAGTCGAGCAGATTGACGTTAATCCACAATTCCACACAAAACTCGAAGGAACTATTGAAAAACCATAAAATTATTTAAAGTCCCCTATAGTCATTCTCATTCTTCAACCTAAAATACGTTTCTAAATAAAAATCACAACAATAGGATTACTTTGCCATCAAACAGACACAAAAGGCGGAGGTATCCCATCAACTTTTTAACTCAACCCCACAGGTTCGCCCACAAGCTAGCCTAACTTCCCGGTCGTGTGTAGCGTGCGTTTGCGCATAACATACGACGGCCGGTCACAGCTAGAGCGCTAAATCAGGATTAGTCCGACGCCCAGGCATCATGTATGGAGTTTACTGCCCGCCCTTACGGCTATTTTATTGCAAGCCAGTTATATACGAGCCATAGTTTTTTTTTGTCCTGTAAAACTATTCGACGTATATCAACGTTGAAATAGGGTGATTTTGTACAGGTTTTAAAAATGAGACTTGATGACTTGAAGGTGCGAGATTTTTAGAAAAGTATAATTTATACGAATAGTATAAAGCTGAAGAGTTTGTGTTTTTGTTTGGACGAGGAAATATTAGAAACTTCTGGTCTGATTTGAAAAAATCAGGATTGACGATTTAGCCTTTTTTATCTATACATGGACATACTACATACAAATAAATAAAATTGAAGTGTCTGTTTGTAATGTTAATTTAACCGCTTTTTACTACATGCATATGAATGTTTATACGGTAGTTACGGTACTTATGCCAAAATATATTCTGTTTATTCCGGTTAATCTCTGGAACGGCTGGACAGATTTTGACGAAACTTTCACTGGCAGATAGCTGATGTACTAAGGTTAACTTACTTTTATTTTAGAAAAAGAAAAAGGGTTCCACTCAAAAAAAAAAAACACAGAAAACCGACATTTAGGCAGACAAAGTCGCGGGCAATAGCTAGTTTCCTATAAGTTTAATATTTAGTCATCACCTACAATGCCAAAAGACTATCAGTTTTTTAAATTGTTTACAAGTTAATGATTTTTTTTCTATCGTGTCCCTCGTTGACTAGCAACACTTGGTGTGGTTTCAGAGGCTTAAAGATCTCCCCTTACGTAATATATAAAAGCTAATATTAAATAACACAAGATAAAAATAAGTTACAAGAAAAAACAAAAAAAAAATAACCGTATAAACCACAACATTTTTTCCAAAAATAGTCGCAAACTAGCAAATTACTCTAAAACTGATTTCACACTGCATCAATCACTAATGAGTCGCCAACCGGGCAGCAACCGTGAAAGTAACCCATATCACCCGTCGATAACCATGGGTAAATCATCTATCAACATAATCGAATACTGAAATCACAATGGTTCATTAAAGAACTCAACATTTGGCGGTAGGAAGCGAAAGGCAGGGTTGCTACAGAAGTATTTTTTTAGTTAATCACCGCGTTAGTTAATAACTGTCTTTTTTTTCGTAATTCTCATGAATAGAAGAGAATAGATTTTTATTTTCTTACTACAAATACAGTTAGCAGTTAACTTACTGTAAACAAACAATTTTGTATATATTTTGTATATATAACCTTCAGAAAGGTCAGGTGCGGAGTGCTCGTAACCGGCGTGCTTGTATGACGAGATGTATGAACGACGAAAGATGAGGCGAAAAGAGTATGTAAGGATCGTAGCAGGTGGCGTTCTGTAGTTTCTGCCTACCCCCATGGGAAAAAGGCGTGAGTTTATGTATGTTTGTGGGAAATTAGTTTTCTTTTTTTAACCTGTTAGTCAGGTCACAGATAAATCTTTCGGGGAAATGGAGTGTTATATCGGATTCTTAGAAATTAAAACCTCACGGTTTGTATACCATGACGGGTCGGAAGCCTGGAAAATATTACGCATGATCTGCGTCTCTGACTAAACATGTAACTGCTTTCTAGGAAGTATTGATGAAATTCTGTCAATCTACCTGATGATGCTTTTATCATTTTACAATAAGTACATACAGATAGAACCAAAGTTTGTTCTCGGATTATAATAATCACAAGATTTTTTTATACAATGTGTCTTCTCAGCTGACTTATAAGTATAACATCATTATAATCACTAAAAGTAACGCCGACAACGAAGATCAGACATAAATGTAAAAATAACACTTTCTAAGAATGACACAGTTATTAAAAAATATATTATTGAACGTAGGATGTGGGGGTGTGTTGCGTTATATTTCTGTACAGTGTAGGAATTCTTACGTGTGGGTTGTATTGATGTGTATAATATTTTTTGCCTAATTAAATGCAATTAAATATTATTTTGACTATTTTGCAGTGATAAATACAAAATAGTAAAAGTTTTATCACACTCTCACAAGAGGGTGTATTGATGTGTATAATATTTTTTGCCTAATTAAATGCAATTAAATAATATTTTGACTATGTTGCAGTGATAAATACAAAATAGTATCATCATCTGCCTAGCCTTTTCCCAACTATGTTAGGGGCGGTAAATACAAAATAGTACCTAAAAATTGTATCACACTCTCACAAAACCGCCAACCCTAATGAGCCGAAAACGCCCAATCACTATTTTTAATACAACACAGGTAAAGTTGCAGTTGTTGATATGAATAGTGGCTGATTATATTGTTTACTACCGGTATACTGGTATCGGTATCGTGGGCATTCGTTACGGTAATCGGAAAACTGCGGTATCATCCAATAGCTGGTCTATTAAACGTTGGGGGGTGCGAAAGACCGATGCCGACGGGTGCAGGGTTAATTAAATGTTTTGGTCACACCTCGGCAGTTTAAGGTTAGGCTTTTTTGTGTGATGTGTGAGTTATGATGTTGAGAAGGTTTTTCTACAGATGGTGTTTAATATTTTAAGGTTTTATTTATGGTGCAGGAGCTGTTTGACCGGCGTAATCGTCTGATTTGTAGGTGGGTTAATGTCATAGAAAATTATTGCACATACGATGTGTAAAAAGACATACAAACACATAGCTGTTAACAACGTTTACTGCCCATCAAACGAAATAACTTTAAACAAAAAGTTTAACTGAAAAACGAGTTCTTTTTACTTGGCTATATCGACTTATTACATAGTGCAGAAGATTGAATGTTTGTCCCTTAAAACCATACCCGTCGATACGCAATCTGCTGGCGTGAATTTAGCACACGATTCTCAAACCAGAAACGTTCGTCGCTAAAAAACAACTGTTCTATACAATTTGACTTTCTAGATGTCATACATTTGTAAGTATTTTTTTAATAAGCGAGTCTTTATTAAATCCTTGCTGTCTTTTCTTCTAAAGCAGATCGTAAATCACATAGACCATACCATAAACAATTGAGAAAAGCCACGTTCAAAAGCAGAGTTGTCTTTCTCTTCATGAATATGAAAGAGAAACATTAACAATTTTATTGTGGAGATTTCAAAACAATATGTTACAGCTATCACTTTAGAGCTTTCGAGAAAGCTCACATTGAAGCTTTTACTCAAACACGGTTATCAGTTGATGTGATCAACTAATTGAATTCGGTACAGACAACAGTTATCGATACAATCGGTACTTTCACTTCAACGAAGCACGTTATGGTTGAAAATGTGACTTATACTGCGTTTATACTACTTGCCCGTCCCCTGGATCGCGTGGAAAAGCCATCGGTTTCATACATTTAGTCGGTTGCTCCACGCCACGCGGGGCGGTACAAATGTGATCAGCCCTATTACTACTATTTTCACTTCCCTCCAAACAAGCAGGAGACAGAACCGAACTATAGACCAATAGGCACAAAGGGATGTTTGCAACTAGGAGAAGCCCAGATTGCCAAGCACCACGGATTGCAATAATTATTAAATTAGTAGGTCCTAATGTGACCCGGCTTCAAGTCTATCTAGATGCAGCTGAATACCAGTATTTTACATGGAGCGACTGCCTATCTGACCTTCACAACCCAGTAGCTGGGTAATACGATACCCCCTGGTAAGACTGGTTGTCAGACTTTCTAACGACTGAACGACGTCACGTAACGACTGTCAAAGATCCACTTATGACAGCCGAAATGAAGGGCTTAACGTGCTTTCCAAAGCACGGTACAGTGTCAGTTATGTCTAAAATAATATAACATAACATCACGCCTGTAATCCCCGAAGAGTTAGGCAGAGGTGCACCCATTAGTACACCCACATTTCGCCAGTCATTAAGTCTCATGTAATAGGGGACGAGCCTATTGCCATCAACCGGGCACAAATCCAAACTTCGAGGCTGCTAATGAGAAACTCCTGATTTAAAAAACCCAATAATATTTTGCCCGACCTGGGAATAGAACCTAAGACCTCACGCTTAATAGTCGCGCTTTGCGACCACTAGACCAACGACGCAGTCTAAAATACACCTTCATCATCTCCCATAAAATTCTCCCCAGTCTTTAATTCTATCACATACTTACAAACAAATAATTTTATAATCCCAACATAATGCAATAAAGCTGAAACAACGATCGCCCTCCTGCCCCAACAGAGACGTCACTTTCACAAGATTAAACGTCAAATAGAAGAGGGAAGGAGGTTTTTAAATCGGAGGGCAAACTCCCAGGGGCAAGCGATTAGGGTGTTGCCATACTATGGTGAAGATTGCGAATTTTCTGTCATGTTTTTTGGTGTAATGATGTTGTAATAGCTTGTCGCAAAGATATGACTATTATAGGTTTTTGTTTATTTAAAAAAACAACCGGTTTTGGACTAGATTGGCTTGAAATAAAACGCTAAAAACATTTGGCATTGTAGTTTTAAGTCATGGTGTGTTTATTACTACTTATTTAATACTTCAAGTACTGAGACTCAATTTTTATCTATTGTTCTGTCATTCTGGTATGAAACCCGGGCCTTGAGTGGTTAAAAAGTGTTCATGCAGTTTCTTGTTCATTCTTCTCCAAAGAAACGTACTGTTTAGAATGAGCATCTAGCTTTAACTTTCTGACTTATTGACTTCTTGACAATTCAAAAGTGCACATAGATTGTAATAACATCACGCCAGAAATTCCCGAAGGGTTAGGCAGAGGTGTACCCATTAGTACACCCACATTTCGCCAGTTATGTTTTTAGTCCCATGAAATAGGGGGCAAGCCTATTGCCATCAACCGGGCACAAATCCAGACTCCGAGGCTGCTACTGAGAAATTCCTGATGGAAAAACCCAATAACACTTTGCCCGACCTGGGAATCGAACCCAAGACCTCATGCACAGCAGTCGCGCTTGCGACCACTAGACCAACGACGCAGTCGAGGCACATAGATTGTCTAATGAAAATAAATGCTTTGAATTTAAATTATTTGTTTATATTTTATGTGATGTAATGTTTAATAAAATATCATAATTGACAACAGCATTTTTAAAATTTAGAATCTCAATTATCTGGAATGGCTTCATCGTTTTGGCCAGTGTAAAAAAGATTAAAATACTACCGCGATATTTGAAAAGAAGGCAGACAAAGAAAATCATTCCAAAAAAATATATTCTTCTAAAAAAAGGGTTCAAATATTCACAACAACGTGTCTCCATCCCTATACAAAGTGCTAAGTGCTAACATGTCAAGTATTCTGTTAATTCGGAAGAATTTGTTCCACGGAGTGAATTGTTCGTAGGGGGTTCAGTTTCTACTACCGGAGAAGATTGGGGAACAGATCTCGAGGTTCAATGAGATGTGCTAAATAAGTAGGCGTTTGGATGTAATCTTTTATTTTTTTGACGTGTGATTGAAAAAGGGTTAGTTGTTTACGTAAGCAGAGTTGTGTGTCAAATGTGAGTTGATTTGAACATATGTGAGATGTTTTGAACGCATTTGGACGTATTTGAGATATTAATGTAACATCGGTTCAGCGTTTTAGGAGTAGCTTGGTATACAGAGCAAAGGCCTCTTCTCCTGCAGATAAGGCATGAGCACTACGTTTGCTGAAGGCAGACTTATGTGTATTTTTATTTAAATTATTTTTCTAATCTTGAGCTAAAAATAAGAATGTGGAACTAGTGATAAAAAATTCAACAATAGTTCCATTATTTAGATTCTTATAATATGGAACTAGTGATTAAATAAGTCAGTGATGTCCAAGATAAGTTTAAACAGTACAAGAAAACAAATAAGAAAATCTGAAAGCAATATTAGTTGCTTTCAGATTTTCTTATTTCTTTTCTTTTATTTTCTTATCTTAGAAAGTATTGTCTTTTTTTATAAATTATACACATTTTATAATTACTCTTAGGTTTTATGTTTTTTTATTGTATTCTGTTTTAAAATGTATAACATTTGTTTGGACAGAAAAAAAAAACATAACATAACATCACGCCTGTAATCCCCGAAGGGTCTTGGGTTCGATACCCAGGTCGGGCAAAGTGTTATTGGGTTTTTCCGTAAGGAATTTCTCAGTAGCAGCCTCGGAGTCTGGATTTGTGCCCGGTTGATGGCAATAGGCTTGCCCTCTATTATATGGGACTTAAACATAACTGGAGAAATGTGAGTGTACTATTGTTTACACCTCTGCCTAACCCTTTGGGGATAGCGGGTGTGATGTTATGTCGTCAAAAACATGATCACCTTACCAGGTTCTAATGCAGCGTTAAAATCACATTCCAAATTGATCTATACGCTTTAAAAAATACACCCCTTACAAATTGAATTTCCTATCCTTCATAAAACCATCAATTTCAGCATTTATAACATATGGTTTATTAATCATAAACGTATTACACGCCCTTCTCTCACTTCCGAAGGTATTTTTGAAGAGGTACTTTTACAAATTCCGGAAAAAAAATAATTAGATGAAATTATTAACACGCTTGATAATTACTGTGTGTCAGCACTTTTCTAAGTATTTTTTTTGGAAAAATTTCTTTCGCACGGCGTTCCTATTTCATGGTGCTAATAGCTTTAAGCAAAACGTTAAAGATTTCATGCCTTCGCGCTAACTGGTTGATCATATAATTAGCGCCTATTGGGCGATGCTTCGGCATTTCTCGGTAATATTCGGCAATCATCGTCGCTTTGGTTTTTTTTCTGTTGGAATTAGTAGGGCCTCTTTTTTTAAACTAGCTTTTGCTTGCGGCTTTGTTTGCGTTGAAGTCAACTCTTTCATAAAACATAGCATATGGTACTAGTAGACACATAGACAGTAGAGTCGTTTTCTCTCAGTGAAAGAATTTTTTATCAGACCTCTTCCAGAGACTAAGTAGGTACTTCTTACAATACAAAAAGAAATTGCCGATAGACGGCACGGATGGCAAGCCAATCTATTAGTTTTTCTACCGAAAAGAGCTTTTCATGTTTCACTCCTTGTTGCATCATAAAGGATACAAGCTTTGACCGCGACTTCGTCTGCATAGACGTCGGTTATCGCAGACGAGACGAAGTCGCAGAACAAAAAGTAGCCTATGTCCTTTCTTAGGCTTCAAACTTACCCCTTACAAAATTTTATCAAAATCGGTTCAGTGATTTACTTGTGAAAGAGTAACAGACACAAAAAAGGTACCTATAAGTAGTTTTGTCTTACCTGTGGATTAGGCGTTAAAGCAGCATTAATAGCGTTCTGCTGGGCTGCAGCAGCCGCTGCCGCCGCCATGCTGGCTCCCAGTGGCCCATACGCAGCACCATAGTACCCTCCCATCGCTTGACCCATACCACCTCCGGCCATACCTGTGATTGAAAAAAAGAAACAATTGCTTTAATGACGTCATCGGAGGCTTTAAAAACTATAGAAAGAAAAAAGAATGATTTTTAATTCTTTTCAATTCATTCATGTCTTTGGTGGGATTTCCTTCCAACTTTAGAAAAGTCGTTTTTAGGTCATTGCAAAGCAGGTAACTTTGATTATTACTACATTCATAATATTAGTCGTAAAATGCCCCTTACAAGATATAAAGGACATATTATTTTACTAGCTTTTGTCCGCGACAACGTCCGCGTGGAACTTGTTTATATCGTACTTGCATACAAACTTCCACCCCCCTTTTCAACGCCATAGGGGGTGATTTCCGGGATAAAAACTATTCTATGACCTTCCCCGGGTCTTAAACTACCTCTATACAAAATTTCACCTAAATCGATTCAGCGGTTTAAGCGTGTAGAGGTAACAGACAGATAGACACACTTTTGCATTTATAATATTAGTATGGATTCTTTTTTATATTTTTACTTTGCTTTTTTTTCTTGATTGCTTTTTGTATTTATTATTTATATATATATTTTTTTTTTTTTTACTTTCTTTCTTTTTTAGCCCCGGCATTGCACGGGGCAATATAGATACTAACTATACGTATAAGCCTTCCTCTTGAATCATTCTGTCTATTGATGAAAACCGAAAGTTTAAAAGATGTAAGCGTACAGACGCGGGAAACGACTTTGTTTTATACTATGTAGAGATTCTATTACTGTATATTGTTAAAATGAAAAACTGAAAGCCTGTCAGAGGTAATCTCTGAAGGTACTACAGATCCATTATCAGTCTTTCTTCTATAGGTACATATAAAATGCTGCTTTGTCCTGAATGACTGACTGACGGATCAACGCACAGCAGCACCGCTGATCGTAGAAAGCTGAAACTTGGAGGGTGTGTTCTTAATAGGACGTGGCATTAGATTAGTTTAATTTAATTCACCCCCTAAGAGGATGAAACGGTGGTTCAAAGTTTGTATGGTGAAACCAACTTTGACGCGGACGAAGTCGCGGGCAGAAAGTAGTCCATTAAAAAATATCTTTACTGATAGAAAACTATTGCTGAGTGCCAAAGATTATGTTTTATGGTATACAGGTACACTTGACTTCGACATGGACAAAGTCGTGTGCAGAAGCTACTCATTTGTAAAATAAACTGAAAACATTATCTTCTTTTCAATTTTAAATAACGAAGGACACCATTTCGCAAGTTTACAACCCAACAGCATCAAAATCAACCAATCCCAACGAACTATTCAAAACAAATTCCACAACAGTTCTAAATTCAAAACATTCATAGACGCTAGAACGGAATGTCTAATTCACACCAGTGGGCAAGTGGCCGCCGTAATAGACAGTACTCTATAGACCGACGCACATTCATAATGGCGCTCCGGGAACTCTGATTCGAGCACCAATTAATTATTTCATTGTGCTTCGAATAATCCCGCCCTCGAGTGCTATTAACTAACGGTCAGTTCCTTAGACGTGTTTATTAAATACGCCTCAACGGGACTAGTTTACTCGCTTATTGATAACTAATGAATTCGGATTAGGAATTTAATTTAGATCGACTGATTTATTACGTACAAATCCGGTTTTATTAGGCTTTTAATGTGAATTTTCCTACTGATCTATATATGGACATAAATTATGTAGATCATTAAATAAAACGTACTATTGCAAGATACAATCAAATTCAATTTTGTTTGAATATTGATTTCATCATTTTTGATATTGTCAGACGGATCAGCATAAATAATATTTGATTAAATTAAAACCTATAAATTACCGTCAGCAATCCATGTCATAGCCGTAAAATGGAACTGTCAAATTTCACCGCAAAAAATATTTATAATACAACCAAATTAGGATGTCACGACAATCTAGCCTCTCGTAATGCTATTACGTGAAAATCGAAATACACTTCATGTCCCGCGTGAAATATTCGAATATAGAATTTAAATAAAAAAAAATATATGAGACACCCCTATTGTGGTGACGTCAGACGAATCTACAATATATTATAAACCGCAGCAAAATTATAAAGAAGTTTATTAAAAGGACAATGAGTTCTCCGTCAAAGCAATAAGGTGCGATATCGCTTGGGAGTTTATTTTCAGGAACGCAAATAGGTACGTCAAGGTTTTTAGAAAGGGACGTTCGAGATTTTTTTTATTATATTTATAATTAAATTCCCTGTCATCTCTTTTGGGTATCTGGCCTCCTGGTATTGGCGTTCGCCCGATGGATTTTCATTTTCACATTTTCCAAGTTTTCATTTAATTTGTAGAAAATGTAAATGAATTCAGAATGCTTATTATGACGTTGATTGACGTCTCGGCCATCATTAATTATTCCATGGTAAATGGCAGATTTGATAAAGTATAAATGGTGGTTCTTTCAAAGGAAATTATCAGTTACCGTAACTGACATACAACGTGCCTATAAATTACAGTTAAATGACTATTTATACGCTTATCTGCGTATGAAAGAATAATACAACATAAATGCTTATTATGGCGCACGTGACAACTGAAGAAATCCGTTATTTTTAACCATTGTGTATGTTGTCAATTTTATTGTAATCGTGACGAGATAAAAGTTATAAAAAAATTACTACTACTTTCAAATTGAGTTTTGAATGGGTTAATATTTAACTAGAGTACTTAATACTCATGAACCTTTTGTTACTTAACAGCTGTAACTGCTAAAGTTCTAAGAAAAAAAACTACAAGGCTTGAAATACCACTAGTTTTTGTGACTAAAATCTGCAAAGTGTCAAAATTAAACTGAGAAGTGACCTGAAGGTAATTTAAAGTAATGTCAAAATTTTGTCGCAATCTCATTCCAGCTACAACCATTTTTGACAAATTGAGTCTGACTTTAGATAGCAATGGTTCCTAAAAGTTAGATAATTTGCCCCCGTGATTGGCTAATTATAATTCGGTCAGCCAATCACAGTTGTTTTGATTTTAATATCAGAAACGAGGTGTTAATCTCTTAGGTCACGTGGCAACTCCACCAGATTTTCTCGAAGCGAACCCTAACAAGTTCATCAAAGGCACACATAACCCTAAATTAATTCACTGTTGGTCGAACAGACCGGGAACAAAAACCCAATTAATTTCTACCAACGATTTATACAGAAACCGCTTAAATGCAACATCAAAACTGTAAATGACTAATTTTAATTAATAAAATAAACGAGAATTTCCTTAAAGAGCCGTTACGTGGGACTTTTTCAACTTGAAACTTGGTTTGAAAGTTGAAAAAGTCCTTGGAAAGGGTTCAAAAGGGTTATTAAAATAGGCGATTTTTGTTACTTTGTGGAACTTTAAAAAGTAAAAGAAAAAGCAACCTGCCTTGGATTTCAATAGCAAAATAAATGAACAACATTCGGGGGATTCTAAAAAAACTTCCACGTGGAAAACATAGAAATGCATCAATCAGCTTAGGAGTTATAAATCTCACGGAGGAAAAAGTTTGGCTTAAGTCTCAGCAATATTTTTTACCCGAATGTTTAAAAATGTACCTACAAAATAAACCCTTATTTTTTTTCGACAAATCTTAACCCTAGGAATTTCTCCTGGATCGTGGTTACGTTTAAAAACATATAAACACACACACCACAAATAGTTTCCAAAGCCATTCTTTCTCATCAATCGAAGCCCAAAACTCCACAAAAATTAAAAGCTACCGTACAATAGATGTAATTTCAAACACGATTCACCTCCGTCACAATCCATATCATTCATAATGACCATCTTCCGACCGGCCCCTGAATATGTAAATATAGCCCCTGTATTGTGAGGATCGACAGAAAGGTCGGACACCGGGCTAAATGGGATTTTCGTACGGGTTTCCTATTCAATGTTCCCGTTTTTCTTTCCACTCTTTATATTTGAATGTGTAAAATGCGTTAAATTTCTCGGAAAAATGCTTATTTTCTGTCCCGTCAGGTGGGTAAGGTGATTTATAGAGTGACCTTAGATGGTATCAATGGGTGAACGTGTGGCTTATTTCAGGAGCTTTGGTGGAAATGAGTTTTGGGTTGCTGAATTGTTCGTTCCTACTTTTATTTTTTGGTTCATTTGAGGTTGAGGTACTGAAAGAAAATCTTATTTGAACGTAAAAGGTATAGTATTAGATGCTATTGCAGTAAGGTACGTCAAATATGTGTGTGTAAGAGAGAGAGAAAGAAGCTAGATTTGACGGTCCGTTGGTGACGTCACTAATTACCTGTACACTGTCTGTGTTATTAGTTCTAACATAGTAGTTTAATATACTATTAATTAAATAAGTTAATATAATATTAAAGAATATTGTTACTTACATAATGAATCTTTGTTTTCTTAATAAATGAATAGTTATTATTTAATAAAATAATAAAGTTCTCAAATTAAAAAACCATTCTTGTAAAGTAAAAATTTCGTTACATTTTAGTTCAGAAAAAAAAAACAAGTTTCTACATGTCAAAATTACGATAAAAATCAGATCACAACATAATCCCTCGGAACCCTAAAACAAACTCTAGCAGTTCCATTTATCCTTCAAAAACGATCGGAACAAATGACAAGGGGTATATTTTCGCCGTTTCATAGCATGGGGAGGGTTATCCGCAGACGTACTTAACAAACCGTGGTTAAATTGATAGATTAGCCACAATTTGTGCAAATCATCGTTTTTGCTTGTTTGTAGATACGGATATTAAGTGATATGGATTTTGGTTGAGTGATAGAATTATCTTGTTGGGATTATGTTAATAATGTGATTTTATAAAGGTTCATATTGTAAGTTTTATGTTAATTGATGCGCTACGTTGTGTGTTTTGAGATTTATATAAGACTAGCTTCCGCCAGCGTCTTCGTCCGCGCAAAATTAAAATAAAATATAGCCTATGTTACTTGCAGATAATGTAGCTTTCTAATGGTGACAGAATTTTTAAAATCGGTCCAGTCGTTTTTGAGTTTATCCATTACAAACAAACAAAAATACAATTTTTTCCTCTTTGTAATATTAATGTAGATGTAGTTAATACTAAGAATCGACTGCCAATTTGGTCTACTGAGTACGAGGTCTTGTGTTCGTTTCCAAGATAGGGAAAGTGTTAGTGGGGTTTTCCATAGGAAATTTCCCGGTTGACGGCAATAGGCTCGCCCCCATTACATGGGACTTTAAACATAGCTGGCGAAATGTGGGTACAGTACTAATGGGGACACCTTTGCCAAACCTTTCGGGGATTACAGGCGTGATGTTATGTTAATACTAAAAATTACTTTTGTACCTAGACATTAGTAAAGATTATAAACATAGTTATTTTTTACAAAATAGCCGTAACAGTAAAACGTTTTATTGAACTTTTGTTTTTCTTGCAACATAAAAGATCACAAAGTAAAAATTCTCACGTATATACCATCAATGTGCCGTAAACCCAAAAAAAAAATCAAAGCAAAAATATAAACAAAACGGCGAGTCATTTCCTAGAGCCATAAACAAAAATTTCTCGCTCCACACGTCCGCTCTCCCTAACGTCCCGCGCTCAACTGTCATGTAAATGACGTCACGTGACCGGAAGCAGTTTGGCGGGGGGAGGGTCTTCCGGCGACGCACGCGATTGGACACTTCCGTTCGGTAACAAACTGCTGGTATATAATATGCTAATCGTGAATAAGCAATTTATTGGATTATTGTACGGATTAACTTAGCCTGTTTTGCCTATACGTGGGGATTAGGTTGGATTTTTTTGCGATAACAAGAACTTTGTTGTACGTAAGTACTTACTATACACGACAATAGTGCTCCAAAAATGTTTAACTGCCTCGTTGGTCTTGTAGTCGCAGCGCGACTGATAAACATGAGGTCTTGGGTTTGATTCCCAGGTCTTGCAAAGTGTTATTGGGTTTTTCCTTCAGGAATTTCTCAGTAACCTTGGAGTCTGGATTTGTGCCCGGTTAATGGCAATGAGCTCGTCCCCTATTACGTGGCACTAAAACATAACTGGCGAAATGTGGGTGTGATAATGGGTACACCTCTGCCTAACTCTTCGGGAATTACAGGCGTGATGTTATGTATACTTATAGGTTTTTCTTTACCATGTTTCGCACGCTTTGTGTCTCATTTTAATAGTCTGTTACTTTCTCTGTAACCCAATTAGTATCATTGTGTATCATTTAATAATTGCTTCTCTTTTTTCTTACTATGTAACTGTAAACATTTTTTTTTGTCATTATCACATCAGAAACGGAAGTTCTATAAATTCGATTGCCTTAGGGGGTCTACTTTTTGTCGTTAGAATACTTTACTGTAAGAGTAATCATTATTTTGTCACTACTAAACTACCTTCACAATTTTACTGTTTCTTTGCAATGTCTTAGAATATGTGAACCAAGGGTTGAGACGTGAACACTATGTATAGGTACTTGAAAATATTTTAACCTTTTAATTTTTAGTTTTCTTACACGTTGTTTTCGTAGTTTTTATATAAGCTACATTGTATTCGCGTGTCATTATGTATGATTATGTTTGCAAATATTGTACAAATGTTGATTTAAAAGAGTACGTATGGAGTTTCTTGCCCATTCTTCTCCATACAAGACTACCTTTTGGAAGGGGCAACTAGATTCAAACTTTTTTTTTTGTGTATGACGTTCAATAGTGCCTTATATTGGCCTAATTAAAATAAATGATTTGACTTTAAGTTTTTGACTTTGGACGTGTGTTTATTACAAGGTATCCTAAAAATTACTTAGCAATGATGCTTAATGGAATGAGCTTAGAAAATTATGAAATTATTAATTTTGGTTTACGGAGTGCTTTTTATACGATTGATTATCTGTGTTGATGTGAATAAAATAAATACTTGTTATTATAATCTTTTTCCCACTATCCTAACTCCGAGTTAGGAGCTAACACGGGTCCATTTTTATTGTTTGTCATTTTGTAAC
This sequence comes from Hoplodrina ambigua, assembly GCA_949774945.1. Taxonomy (NCBI): domain Eukaryota; kingdom Metazoa; phylum Arthropoda; class Insecta; order Lepidoptera; family Noctuidae; genus Hoplodrina; species Hoplodrina ambigua. The sequence goes on along the minus strand of OX458969.1, from coordinate 1,584,995 downwards.
CTAATCTCGTGTTAGCAACTTAACCCAAGACCTCATGCTTAGCAGTCGCGTTCTGCGACCACTAGTCCAAAAGGGCAGAACTTTGACCAACTTCTTAACGTTTTAAAATTTTGACCTTGATTTTGAAAACGTGCCTACAAAAGAGTTTTTCACAAATCCCAACACCGTAAATTAGTAACAAAAATGATTAATAAACAAACAAACCAATCAAGCAACAATATAGATAATAACAACTATTTACCACCAAGAAAACACACGTCCAATACAAACAAAAAAAAACAATGAAATATCTGCGTCAATTAGGTATTATTAGCATTATTAATAGTTGTACAAAACAATAAAATGAAAAACATGTACAAAACTAATAATGTAAACGTAAATTGTATGAAAAGATGGCTTTGTAATATTATAATTTATATAACAATTAATTTAGTTTAACTTGTAGATATAATAAAGCATTTATGTATGGGCGTTGCGACACAATTGACTAATTTTATGAAACACACTGTATATTACAATAGGGCTGGTACACACAGTTGTTAAAATATAAGTCATGCTTGTCAATAATTATTTACTACTACCATATAGCTTATTATCGTGGTTTTGTCCGCGTAATTCTCGGTTATTGTATTTTTTTTTGCACGGTACCATAATTATTTTTTTTAAATAAAATTGGCTTAAGTTAGTCTTTATAACATCAGCTATCTGCCTGTGAAAGTCCCGTCACAATCGGCGCAGCCGTTTAAGAGATTACACGGAACAAACAATTTTTTTGGTTGGTATGAAAGTAACATGTAAACATTCATATTATTATGCATTCAGTAAAAGTAAAAAGCTGTTATTTAGGCGGGTTTTACAGTCACGCTGACCGTCGGCGCTGACGGCTCAATTTGTATGACGGCGCGTACGCCGCGCACGGCTCAGCGCCGACCACCGCTTCGCCGTACAGCGCTGACACCTACGCCTCAGCGTGACTCTAAAACCAGCCTTAGACATACCTACAAACACTTCAATTTTATTTATTTGTATGGATGCCATTTCGTCATTTATATTGTTTGTGTAGCACCAGAATAATGATAGCGTTTGAATTTTTAAAGGTAATGCTAGTATTGTTATTTAATGGAGTTGCTTGTTTGCAAAAGGAAAGGAGAGGAAAAGGATTAAAGCTGCGATTCCACCAAGGAAATGCGGCGATGTATAGCGAGGAATGTGTATGAAAATTTAATGCTTTCGCTTCATATTAATAACTTAACCTAAGCTAGCGCTGTAATTGTTAGGTTTCATCCCTCGCTAACCATTCTTGCTCATCTCTGGTGGAAACACAGCCTTAGACTCTGTGGTCATTTTCATAATGCATCATGTCATGACCCGTTATGAGGTCATCGCTTATGTATCTTATTATTCAAGATATTTTAAAATTGAGTAGGTAGATAATGGTGCCGATTCCCTTGTTCACAAACTAGACTAAATTTAGAGAATTGGCATCTCTTACTAACATACAGCGAAAGGAAAGGACGGTGACATTAAAGAACTAAGTTAGCGATGTCAAATTAGTTTTGCCTTGAACTTTTCCGTATTAATTCTAGTCTATTCATAAGTAAATTTAAGTACCAAAATTTGAACATCATAATTGCACTATAATTTTAATAATTGATTTTTTTGTTTTGAAAATCAAAGTTTTATTCTTAAGTCCCTGGCGCGACATTTTGCGAAAGAGACATTCTGCGAAAGAGACATTCTGCGAAAGAGACATTTTACGAAAGAGACATTCTGCGAAAGAGACGTTTTACGACCAGGGGACATTTTGCGAAAGAGACGTTTTGCGCCTGAGCCCAATATCTTAATACTAATTTTAAGCAATAGTGAGTACACTCCTTTATATAGTTTTAATAGCGATGACAAGGCATACCTACAATATAATAGCACTATTTATCTACAATAATTAAATATAATACAGCTGAGTCAATTCCTTTGGTTTGCTTGACGATCGAGCCAGTTTATATGTATTATTACTTGTGTAAATACAGGTTTTGAAGACACCTAGTACCTACTGATTTAATTAAAAGAAGGTAACCTATACTTTGTTTTGACATCATTCTAAAACTTTACAAAGAACATTTCTCCAAAAAGCATTAAGTGACGCCAACGCCTTCATCAGCAATCTATACTAATATAAAAAAGGTTTTTTGTGTGTTTGATCTCTGGAACTAACAGTAGGAATGGACAAATTCTCTTTATATTATAGTCTTATAGTCAGATTCATAAAGAAAAATTACGCGGCCAAAGTCGCGGGCATAAGCTAGTATCAAATTAAAAAATATTGGTCATTCGGTCCACATAAGGCTTTCCACCAAAAGGAGGCGAGGAAAAGGAAGCAATAGCAATGGTCTATTTCGCAATGCTTACACAACGCCAGTAACTCTTGTACTGTTGAACTTTTCCTTGGTTTGATCGCACGACTCTATTAGATAACTGGTCCTCAGGGTTAGCTTTCACCGAAAAGCGACGCTACGAGACGAGCACTTTTAAGGCAGTGTACGATACACACGCAAAAGTGAATCGACGGGCGAAGGTCACATCTCGGAGAACTTCTGTAATGCTGAAGTGTACCTTATCGTACTGGTTATAAAAGTATAGCGCAGCGTCGCCGTCGCGTCGTGGCTCTGTGTGATCTAGCCTTTATCGTCAAATACAAGCGAGTAAACTGGATATGAGTATAGTTACGGCTAACTAAAGACAGATTTTGTTAACCTAATATTAGCAGATCAGTATTAGATTTGCGAACTACATTTTTTTAATCGACTTAAAAAAAAAAACTAGGTTCTCAATTCGAAGCTTGGTTTTTCTTTTAAATATATAAGTCTATTTAACGGTGAAGAAAAACATCGTAAGGAAATCTGGTATAATCTAAAATAATATTATTTATAATAAAAAGTAGAAAAAAATAACGCGTTCAAACAAACTATTCGCTTTAGCAAAGAGTTTGTTTGAACGGGTTATATTTTGAACTTTTGAAAATTCTTACGCAGTTAGAAGATACGTTGCGTTCGTCTTATTTTCCTAGAAAAAGTAAGGTAATTAAAGAAAATTAAGCCGGGCGAACTTTGGGCAAAAGCTAGTAATTAATATAGGTCTAGAATCGCAAATCCGCTTTGAGCAAGCGTGGTGATCAATGCTCATGCCTTCTAGAACAGGGCCTTTGCTCTGCAGTGGGACAGTAATAGGCTGATATTATTTTAGTTAGACTAACAGGTATAACGAAGCTTTCTGCTTTATTTAATTCAATATTTCGAAACTAGTTCATTCAGTTAATTAATAAATCATTTCTTTACCTCATTAGTAACACGTGTTTATATTGTCCTTGTATTAATGTAGGTTACATATGAAGATCAGGTTTCAATGACAGCGGAAACCTTATTGTAAATTAGGTCCTATTACCTCATGAACAAGAATCAAATTTAAACTTAAAATTAATAAATGATATTATTCTGAAGATGTTTTGTAAAAAAATGCTATAAAAACCATCCTGCCAAGCTTTTTGTACTACTGTACAATATTTAATATGGCGTCACCTGTATGAACCTACATAAACCTCTAAAACAACTCCGTAAAAAAATTACTGAAGCCATCAACTGGCTACCCCCTTTTGGAACGAATTTTACCAGCTGAGAACGCTGTCTGTACAAATTCTCTCGGAAGTTCCGCACTTACAGAGGCGGAGGCGAGGTACCTTATAGCTCTAGTTTAAATCCCGCTAACCGCTATCACACTGACCGTATCCCATCACCATTTGTTCAAGAGATTCCACCGCTATGTACAACATAATTCGTGCGGAGCTCTCTGTGTATTGTGCCAATAACAATGAGCGATAGAATGAATCCCTCTGCTCCGCTAGATGTGGACAATATCTGATTATGATTGAGAATATGTGTGTGGAATTGTGTTTTCAGATATTGTTGTGAAATGAAATAAAAATTGTAGTAAATAAAAAAATATAATAACATTACGGCTATAATCCCCGAACGGTTAAGCAGAGGTGTACCCATTAGTACACCCACATTTCGCCAGGTATGTTTAAGTCCCATGTAATAGGGGGCGAGGCTATTGCTATCAACCGGCACAAAAATAGTAATTCTATTTTTTTTATACTTTATATTTTTATAGGGAAACTATATGTTAAATATTATGTCGCGGGAAACCACTGCAACAACTGATTGAGTGTTCGCGTGATTGAGATCCACCAACATCCATCCATCCATCCATACATCCAAACTATCGCATTTATAATCGTAGTAAGATAAGTTGTGCTACCAATAATTGTTTTATTTTATAACAACATGCGTTTTGTATGGCGTATGGCCAACATGTCCACCATGATTAAATTAAAACCACTCTACCAACATTTGCTACAATTATTGATACCAATGTTTGACCCAACACGCGTTAACGTAACTTTAGAAAACAATTCTAATTGTATCAGACCAATTGCCACAATTTGTGACCAAATCACCAACATGAACCTATCAAGTTTTGGTCAAATTACCCGTAATGGGCGGGCCCGCGCGTGCGCAAGCTCTTGGGTCGAAGTGTGGAGCCCTAATGTCAGTGACGTCACGTGTCGGCCGCGTGGCGTACGAGTTAAAGGGCTTTTAGCTGATAAATATATTTTTGGTAGTTTTCTTTTTTTCGAATGGTAGTAACTATTGTATTTTGTTTTTGATTTAAGTTCGAAAATTAAAATTGTATTCGAAAATTAAACTTGACGGTAGGTACTGTAGAGGCACTGACTGACTGAGTCAGATACTACCTTATTTAGTGTCTGTGCCTACGCGGTAAATACTAATTTAACATAAAAAAATAAAATTAAAATATAAATTTTTGTTAATATAACAACTAAAATGGAACTGGACATGTCTGCCGCATGTCAAACAATCTATAGGCGTAGAGCCCAAGATTGGTGCCCCGAAATGGCGAAACGGGAACGAAATGTTTCATATTAGGGCAAGATACATAGTAACCCGGGGAATAAATACCATAAACAACACCTTTTTATCGTATCCTTCCAGCTAAGTAAATAATTGCGTAGATTTGTATTTGTCAAATTATCGTGTGTAAGTTATTTGTTCAAACTTTTTTTTTTTACTAATTACAGCCCCACATGCTAACATACATCAAATTCAAATATTTAATTAGTTTAACTAGTAAAAAGAAAAAAAAACCCGCCAAGTACTTGGACAAAACAAAAAATATTACTAATTAAAACATCCGCGGCCGTATTAAAAATGATTTCGAACTCGCGAAGTAATTATTCACCCCAGTTTTATTTGAGAACATAAATTCACTGCTGCAATTAACTTAAAAGCCATGTTAGTGCAAAGTATGGCGCGGCCCTTAAATAAGGGTCACGACACACGTGCCGACTCCGCCCACGTTTAGTTCGGCGACCGCAACGTTGATGGCAAGTGAAAAATTGTGTGAATTAAATTGGGTAATTTACAAATGGCCGTTATTTATTAAAAAAAAAAAGTTTGTTTATTTTTGTAAATAATCTTAACTAGTACAGTGTTTACAATTAATCAACACCTGTAATTGGCAGTCAGTCAAACACACTGCTTTTTTTAAAGATTTTAGTTGTCTTTCATAGTAGGTACCTAAATTTCAAACTAACATTATAAGGAAAAAAGATTCCTGTTTTTGTTTGATACAAACTTAAAAACTTCTTAACCGATTTTCAAAATCTTTAAACTAATGGAAAGCTACATTATAATCGAGTAATATAGCCTATATAACATCACGCTACAATCCACTGGAGCAACGCAGTAATCAAACGAAGGCATTAAGTCCGCCTTTGTACATTTTTGTTGCATACAGTTTAAATAAATAATAAATAAATAAATAAATAAAGACGTAACTATTTTTTTTGTAGACTTTCCAGAACTAATAAATAAACAGACAGATAGACACACAGACTGTTAGATTGACAGACAAACAGACAGAAAAAAAATAAAGAAAAGAAAACTAAAGAACAAACTAAAGAAATGTATTTTTCGTGTAAATACCTACTTACCTTGTAAAATTTTATATTTATTTTGTAAAAAGCTGTTATTTTGGCATAACAAACAAAAACTTTAATTTTATTTTTTGTATAGATATGTAGCAAAGAGTGGCCGTTCATAAGAAAACAAATGTGAAACTCTATTCATTAATTTTCTTTTGAATTTATTTTAGCCGGTTTTGTTTCTCACTATGAATACGAACCTTTTGTCACACTAATCAAGTTCGTTTAAAACTTTTGCGTTTTCACTTCAAAATTTTATTTCAAACTCCGAAACCATATAAAACTTTCAAAGTAAGCCACAAACAACCCTTTTAAAATTCAATAACAACCCACGCATATCATTTAAAAAGCGAAATCTTTCAATAATTTTAATCGCATGTCAATGGTGTAACCCCAAACGGACGCAGCTTGACGCACCCCAACTAACCCTATTGTCACTTTCACATTGACAGTGAAAACTGTCAACTGTCAAAAGCAGCCAAGACGGTTTAAACTATGCGTTCCATTTTCGCTTTTCATATTTGGAAATCTTTTGTTGAGAGCGCGGCGGGCGCTCTTATGTGAAAATGTAAGCGCTTTTTCGATTATGTGTACTGAGCTTTATTTAAGTGTGGCGTGTTCTTAAACTGTATTGCTTACGATATTGTATTTTTATGTTATGATTTTATTAAAAAGAAAATAGGTACTTAGATATCCTGGCAGGGTTGCGAAAGAGTTACCGTAGCCCTGAAATACAAAGGGCATTAGGAGGAACACGGATGGGTTTTAGTCAGTAAGAATCTGACACTTTCTTCCGCACATACACATAACAACACGCCTGTAATCCCCCAAGGGTTAGACAGAGGTGTACACCCACATTTCGCCAGTTATGTTTAAGTCCCATGTAATAGGGGGCGAGCCTATTGCCATCAACCGAGCACAAATCCAGATTCTGACGCTGCTACTGAAACATTCCTGATGCAAAAACCCAATCACACTTTGCCCGACCTGGGAATCAAACCTCATGCTCAGCAGTAGCGGTTTGCGACCACTAAACCAATGAGGCAGTCCATCATGTTTTTTTTAAATATAATCATAGAACTGGGCGCATGTCATTTTAAATTTTATCAAAATTATTTAAAATACGGGACAATTCTGGGACGTATTGCACTTGCAACTAGCAATACGAGACGCGACGGTTAAATATAATTACAGTCCCGTATACTAGGGCAGTATGGCAACCCTATAGTACAGTGAACGTGTAAAAATTTTACGTCTGTTCGTTTTATTTTAGGAGTCACGAGATATGATCGTGATTGTGGGCGTAGCTTTTTGTTGCGAGCAGGCGACTGACCTGCGGCTGCGTTTAGTGGGTAGTCGTTTAGAAGCCAGTTGTTAGTAATTGTTGCCACTGGAAGATAGTGGCCGTAACGTTTCCGATGACGCAGAGTTTGTAATATTAAGTTTATAACTTTTTAAGTTAATCTAGTAGGACATTGGTGAGGGAAAATATTATGAGAAAACTTGGACTTAGCCTATCCCCTTTGAGTAATCGTGGTGTTAAATGCTCGTTTTTTTCTGTGTAAAAGAAGATCTGCCCGACCTTAAAGTGGATTAATAATAGGCTGGTATTTTTCATTATAACAATTTGTAATTTAAGCTTTTTTTTTCTGTATTACTTAAAGAGTGTAATGTCATTAATATTAAATATCCACAATTTAGTTTTATAGAATCAAGATATTGGTGCCGATTCTATTGGTCACAAAGTAAACTAAAATTAGACTATTTCCATCGTTTTCTGTCCAATAAAACAAGAAAGAGACTAATGTAAATAAGAGCTGTCAAATTTAGTTAATCTGACACATCCATACAATTATAGTTGACATCTTAAAAAGTATGGATTAAAAATACGGAAAAGTTCAAGGCAAAACTAATTTGAAATCGCTAACTTAGTTATTTAATGTTACGGAATGTCACCGTCCTTTCCTTTCACTGTATGTTGGTAAGAGATGTCAATTCTCTAAATTTAGTTTAGTTCGTGAACAAGGGAATCGGTACTAATATTCAGGAATTCGATTACCTACTTTATAGTTTTGGTAAATGTAAATGTAATTAATCTAACAGTGTATGTAAAAGCAAGTAGACAAAAAACATAAAAGTACCTTCCTCATAAAGAATAAAACCCCTGTTACCCACAATTACAAAAGATATAAACACGATAAGACAAGTACCAACTAACAGTAATTTCTTTACATTTACACAAACCATTCTTTATTTTATTCTCACAAAAGACCTACTCCACTCAATCCACTATCTCGTCCACTGCGTCCAAACGAGGCACAGCAATTGTGTAATCCCAATTCGACTAGCGGATTCGATGACATCCAATGAATAGGTTGATAACGTCAGTACAACCGGCCCTTTGTAGCCATGTCTTCTATTCTATGTACCTACAGAAAGTTTTATAACATTCACAACAAAACATAATTGTTTCGGTTTGAAAAAATGTATTCGAAATTCGAATACGATATTGGATTGTGGACTGGCGCGGAACGACAGTTTTGACTGATTCCGTAACTGTTTAGGACTGATAGGAATTATAGAAAAAATGGTTGGAACTACTTACCGGTTGAATTTTTTGTAGGGAGAGTTGTTACAGTTATGTAATATCGGCCTATTATTGCCCCACTGCAGGGCAAAGGCCTCTGTTCTTACAAAGAAGGCACGAGCATTGATCACCTCGTCGTAGCCAAAGGCAGATTAACTATTTCAGACTTATCTAAACCTACTAATAAGACAAATAGTTTGTGCGGTTGTAGGGAGTTATCTCTGGATCTACTGAACCGATTTTAAAAATTCTTTCACAAATTGGAAGCTACGTTATAGGCTATATTTTACTATCAAAAAATTAGGGATCCGTAAGAAAAAATACGCGAAAGAAAATGCGGGGAGAGTGCTAATATTAAATACAAGTCAAGTTTCTAGTGATATCTAAGATAAACTTAAATAGGTACCTACTAGATATAATAAACAATAGAAAAAGTCACATATGACTACAGTGAAGTGTAGCTGCTTAGTTAAATGTTGCTTTAAACATTAAGGGTTATGTAAGCAGTGTGCTTAGTAATCGCTATTTTTCAGACTTTTTGCTTTAGAGTTACATTCAAAACGGATAGCTTCTTCCGGCGACTTCATCTGCTTGCCAACCAAGAAGTCTTACGGTAAAATATATCCTATGACACTCAACAATAGTGTAGCTTTCTTAGAGCCAAAGAATTTTAGTAATCGGACCAGCACTTTCAGTGTTAACCTCTTACAAACAAAAAAACAAACACACTCTTTTTAATCTTAATTTAGATTACAATAGAGCTATTGGCTATTTTCTTTTTAGTAATATTTCTTTGCAATATTGAATAGGTAATACACAACAGCTTTCACGAAACATTTTGTTACACAGCCTTTTAAATAAAACTTGGAAATGGTACTACAATCGTCTTATCCGTCCATCAAGCCGCGGCAACAATAAACTCCAATAAACAAAGGTTTTACAACGCATAATGACAGCTCTCGACAAAATATTACTTTTTGTTGAACACAATGACGATTAGTTTGTAATTAGCGACAATGTTGTTGGCTCGTGTGTAGACGGTAAAAAGGCCTTATTTTTTTTTGGTCCTTAAAACTTCTTTGGTCCTTTGAACTTTAAAGCGGTGCTTGGGAACTTAGGACCAGTAGGCCTAACACGTCTAATGTCTTTAGAGCTCAGTAGAGTTGCCTGCCTATCATGCATGAGTTTGTGGGTTTGTTTCCGGCCAAATATCAAAGTGACTTTTTCAATTCATCATATTATTGACATCGATGAAGAAAAAATATCGTGAGGAAACCAGGACTTACAAGTATCTCTACATAGTATAAAACAAAGCCGTATCCGCCGTCTGTGCGCTTACATTTTTTGAACTACGCAACTGATTTCAATGCGGTTTTCATCAATAGATAGAGTGATTCAAGAGGAGGGTTTATACGTATAGTTATTATCTACATTACACCCGTGCGATGCCGGGGTCGGTCGCTGGTAAAGAATACTTCTTTATAAGTGCATAAGATTCATGTCACCATTCATCATCATCATTATATCAGCCGAAAGAAGTCCACTGTTGGACATAGGACTCCCTTAAGATAGCTAAAATGACCGTTCCCGCGCTGCTCGCTGCCAGTGGTTTTTCGCGACCTTTACCGGGTCGTCATGCCACCACGTGGGGGGCCTGTCACCATTAAGTAAAAAGCTCATATTACGAAGTAAAAACTCACCAGCTCTCAACGCATCCATGGGCACGCTGGGGTACGGTATGGAGTAAGGATACCCCTCCTTCCTCAGAGTCTTGGGCTTCCTCCTCGGCCTGTACTTGTAGTCAGGATGCTCCTTCATGTGCATCGCTCTGATGCGCTTGGCTTCGTCTATGAAGGGCCGTTTTTCATCTTCAGATAGAAGCTTCCATTCGGCACCTGGAGAAGAAAGAAGTGGATCCTAATTAAATACCTCTGTTTCAAATATACGGTTCAAAAACGTTAATGAACATTTGATATAACCACTGAAACAAACACAATAAAAAACCCGTGCGGTAACATTCTATACTGAAACTATTTACACTACCTCAGTTAAAAGTAGCACACCCACGGAAAAATTTTAACAGCCACAAATCTCGGAGTTTCGTAACTTTTCGCACTCACATAAGTGGCACATACACTAACAGATCTCCAAACGCTGAAACTTTGGTCTTTTATTGCCCAATTCACAGCAGTGTGTAATATTGCTATTAGCGCTCATCTTTTGTATATATTATTTAAACGATAGACATTGTAAACTTAACTGTTGAGGTTAATTTCATTTGACAAAAGATTTTAAAAGGTTTTTATTCAAGGACCATCTAAACTAATTCTAGAGGAGGTGGGGGTTGGAGTGATGGCCACTATGGTTTATTAGTCCATCCTAAGGATTCAATTCAGAAGCCAACTAACATAGACCTAAGCGTTTTTATTATATTTTTAATAATTTAATTCTCCCCATATTTTCCGTCCAATAAATTTATCTTCCTGGGATTACTTAGCCGCCAGTTCTATTCTATGCGATCCCTTGAAGTAGCTTTGTGTTGAAAACCAGTCTTAAAAAACGCTCCGTCCACGTCGCAACAATATTTCATGCCAATATTTTAAGCGTGTCGAGCGACGTCCAAATCGTTTTTCTTTGTCAAATTGGCGAGTTACTGAAATAAGGTAGGTTACGTGACCAAATCTAATTAACAACAAAAAGGTAAAAGAAATCTAATATCATTAATAGTATCTATTATACGTTACATTACGACCATAAACTATAAAAACATAAGAACAAAAACAGAAAAGTAATTTGCCCTAACCATCCTTCATTGCTGAAACAATGGCATTGAATCGATACAATATAATCGAAGGCACCAACGACCTGTCTCCCAGCGCGATTCAAGAGACCAACCCTTTGTCTCCCCCCATTTATAGAAGGTTGTATTCATCCACCGTGGAGGGGCGCCATCGTCCATTCAAACAGACAAGACAATCCCAATTCAGGCGGGTATAAAAGCGAAAACAATGTCGCTAACATAGAAAGGAACAATCCGGCTCCGAGGACCAGCGGTAGTCTCGCTCGCGCGCGGGTAAATATTCCTAGGAGTGAAAGAGATAGGAACAACAATGGCGGAAAGCGCCGCCTAATGACGAATTTGCGCTTTTCATTCCACAACAGAAGTTTTTCCCGGTTCCTCATTATTATGTCGATACTTTGGGGTGGGTTCGTATCTTTTGTCGGCGCGGATGATAGGATCGTGTGCTTAGTAACGACAATGGTATAAAAGCCTAATGTTCTATTAAAATTACGTTGACGGTTCCGTGATTGTTCGGGAAAAATCGGCTTTATTTCTTTTTTATGGTGAGTGAGAAGAAAGTGGCGCATTAGGAAAGTACAAATTGCTTTGGTTTATTATTTTGAGGGAATGATACCCTTACATACGTGACAGAAGCAATTTCTTTGCCGCACAGTCTACCTCGATATGAAAAGTTGATGCCAAAATTGTTAGCACAAATATTTAATTACTGACTTTTGCCTGTTACGTCGTACGCGTAAATGTCATTTATAACGGACACAGACAAAATCGCAAAATAAAAAGTAACCCATGTCCTTTCTTGAGAATAATTCTCATGAAAATTGGAAAAAAATCGATCCTTCTAATCAGGTTCATCAATCGAAAACTGGCTGACATACCTAATTTACGCTTAAAACTAAATAACCCATAAGCATTTGTATCAATGAATAATAAATTAATTCAATCATTAATTATATTACATAACAGGTCGCGTAATTACAAACGCCTCGCTCACCAGACGAACTTTTCCAACTATTGAACTTGTGAAAACCTATTCGATTTGAGCGCGGACAATGACTGCAATGCCCGGTCACAATCGAATAGTATCAATCATTGTTCTCAATGCTTTGTTTGCGACCCAGTTAATTGACCTGTGCGAATTAATTTATATTTAGTTTGAGCACTTTGATGTAAAACTGCACGCTCTGTTACATTTCAATGATTGTAATCATCCACACTTAATATTTTTATATGAGAAAGTAACTTCGTCTGTTATGCTTTCGATGAAAGAATGGGTATTTTTTTTATGGACCCCGTCCCCAGAAGTGTAGGAAGAGTAGCACTATGGGCCATGTGTAAAAAAAAATGTTATTCTGAATAACAAATTACTGAAAGAAATTCTGAAAAAACAAATGTATAAAAGTGGACAAAATTTTTTTTTCTTAATTATTTTTATTTTAGACTACTCTTCTTTATGATTACTATTTTACGATTATTATAATTATAATTTATTTATGCATGTATTGCGTACTAAAAAAAATTTTGTTCGTAAAAATAATTGATTGTCTTCTATCTTTAAGGATGATGATTTTTTTCCCTTATCATTGACACATTGACTTCCATACAATAAAATTCAGTTTTTTTTTTTGATGCCCTATGAGATTTTTCCTCTCTGCCCTTTTTTTTTAAATTGTACATATTTTACATTTAAATTAAGGTTTTATGTATAGGTTAATAATTGTATAATACAGATTGAATTAAAAGACTTAGAAGTTAAAAAAAAAAAAAAAAAAAATCAGTATTTTTTACGCTCTTTCATTTGATATATGAGACAACATGCTACAAGGGTGGGGACGCTTTTCCCAATGTTCTTTGTACGAAGTAAGTTTGAATCCCAATAATGGACATATTCTACGCAAGTTCAAAAATAACAAATTCATGCTTTATTTATTCAATTGCCTACCAGTTCTGAACGCAAAACACACATTCAATATTAGCTAATTACAACTGCATCACTCATTAGCATATGACAAAGTGAACAAACCCTTTCAAAACAGTAGAACAAAATACTTTTGTAAATATCGAGAAGCTTTCCAACAAGCCACTGTGCACGGTTGTCACCTCCATTTTGAGCGCACAAGTGTCACAATTCCTTTACAAGTGGCACCACTGTGTTCGACACAATATGAGAACTGTGGAGCGTCAGTTTTTTTTCTTAAGTATTGTTTTAAGACAATACAAATTATAATGTTAATAGCTACTGCATGTTTTTGTTGTTCGACACGTAATTCTTGTTTCGTGAAAGTTTTTCTGACGAGATTGCAACGTTTAAGTGTTATTGTTGATGTGTTTGCGAATGTTACTAGTTCAAACATGCTGGTTCGCTTGTAAAAAGCTTTGGCACTAAAACTTTTAGATTTTCATCCAAAGATTTCAGGCTGATGTAGTAGCTGCTTTTGTCGTTTCAAAAGGTATTAAATTATTTTGTACTAGATTTGGCCCGCGACGTCACTCGCGTTAAATTCGGGTAACTTAGTTTTTACCCTTACGTTTCTCCTAAGTTTTTCCATAGAAACTTTGGACCCCCGTTTTATACAATACATAAAAATATTAAATTTAAGAAAATCAAATCGTGGTCGCCTCACCTCGTCACCCACTGCCTCCTAAATGACATGCACATCAACAATATTAAGGCATAAAAATGTTTATAGTTTTTCGTTAGGCTCATCGAAATTTCAGGCAATTTCGAAGCCATCACAATGTGCCACACAAAAATAAACTTTAATATAACCGTTACCTATATACGTTACCAATACTTTCAATAAAAATTGCCACCCACAAAAAGGCCGTTCATATTTGATTACAAAAGAATAATATCCTTGCTATAAAATGCGATCCCCCAGGTTTTTCGCTCTGACAACCCTGTAGGTATTTATTTATTCTTAATTAACGGCAACACTAACAATCACGACGACAATACGCACGTGTCGATACTACTAAAGTGTTGCCACTACACAATAATTATTTCCTACAGCGCCCGTTCGTTACGGGAAGACAATAGCAATGGGATGGTAACACTGAACAATGATTGTCCGGTATTCAGTTATGGAATTAGGTATAAATGGTTATTTGTGTTAATTGGAATTGAGAAAATGTGAGTTTTAATTAAAGATGTCTTTAACGCTTTCAGTTATCGAGTTATCTTATTTTATTGCATTTTCTCTTTAAAAACGGAAAAATGGTTTCAGAGAAAATACGAGCTCGATCACAGTGATTCTGGGTTCGTCGGAAAAATTGGGGTCATTAGTTATTTTTTCCGGTTTTAGTTTTACTCGTCTATTTCCGTACTTAGCCTCTTGATTGGGCCATTGTGCGTGTGTTATGTGACCCAGGCTATTCCAGAAGGTTAGCACCCTTTTCAGACTGCTACAGGCTTCTGGGAGCGATGCTGGGGAGAATCCCCGCCCGTTGATCTGCCACTCTCCTGCATTCTGTAAGCACGTGCCCGGAGTATGTGCAGACGTTTCTTTTGCCTCCATGCATCCTCTGATGTCGTACTTTTGGTAAATCAGCTTTTGCCCGCGACTTCGTCCGCATAAATGTCGGTTATATCGGAAAAGTAGCCTATGTCCTTTCTTGGGGTTCCAACTCACCCCGTACCAAATTTCATCAAAATTGGTTCAGCGGTAAAATGTGTCCTAAAATAGCAGATCTGATCTGTTTGTATTGTGTACTAAGTATTCCTTTTGGAGAACAGCACATAATAATATTGTCATTTTATCAAATCTATTGATTTATTTTCCGATATTTTCATTTCCATTCAAAGAAACATGAGCTATTGGTCTATTCTTGTAGTACAGAAAAAAACGAGCTTTATATGAATCGAAATAGATGTCATATTTCTAGAAATATTAGATCACAAACTATCGTTGTCAAAAGACTGAAGTCGTAAAAAGAAAATTCAAAATGACTGAATTAGACAAAATTGAAAACCTCCTCATTTTTGTAAGTCGGAAAATTTTGAAAGTAGGCGTCTTCTAATTCCATAAAATGGCTTAAGAAATTAAATGTTAAATGTTTTTTTTTTATTCGCTAGAACACGGTTCATAATTAAGGTGTTACAGTTTTGGTTTCAGCGTATCCTACCATACTAAGCATATTCACTGTAAACGATTTCAATTTATAGCTCCTATCAACTGAAAATATTCTACGCTCACCTACATAATACCCCAACAATACCACCTCTAAATTTAGGACGCGAACAAAACATCAAACACCTAACATTAGACAGATCATACATAACAGCATTGTCAGTAACAATCACGTGAACAAACATAACAAAAAACAATGCGTACACCAAACACACACGAGTAGGTACAATACTCTCGTCAACAAAGAAGTCTCCTCTCTACCTAGTATTAAAGAGGCCATTGTGCTCGGAATCGGACGAAAATGCTCTTCATTACTCTGAAAGCTTGTGTGCCATGCGACAATGGTGAAACTGGGGGGATGGGGGAGGGGGCGGGTGGAAGTACCAGAAAAAGGGGGGCGGTTTACAAAGACGCATGGCGACGGAGCACCCGCCACCCTTTCGTCCGTAAAATTGAAATGGTAAGAAACGTTATTTAGGTCATGATTTTATTAAATGTTAATAGATTTTTTTTATGAAGGGGTGTCGCTTCGTGGATTACGCTTCGTAGTTGTACTTTTGTTGGGGGGGTATTAAATTTGTTACTATTGTGTCGAGTTTGGATATTACTTTAGTTCTTGTTAGTTTCTGGAGTTCACACGTGTACAAATGTAACATGTTACTGAGACGTAAGTTTGAAGGTACCTACTTAGATTGCGAAGGTTAAGTTTCGGTAACTATAGTCTATTTATACTTACCCTGTTAAATAAGTTACACAACGATATTCAAGAACTCTTGATAATAAGACATAAAAACTAAGGCTTTTCTCAGGCGCTTCCCGCCGTCTGTATGCTTAGATCTTTTAAACTACGCCACGGATTTTAATGCAGTTTTCATCAATCGGTAGAGCGATGCAAGAAAAAGGTTTATACGTACAGTTAGTAGGTATCTACATTGCATTCGCACGAAGCCAGGGCGCGTCGCTAGTACTCAACAAATCAAAGAATAACCCACTAGACCAGGAGCTGAACAAAAATATAACATCATCTATGAGCGTCACAAAAACGCTAGTAATTAAACAACAGCAAACAACGGGGGCCCTTGCCGGCAACAACGACAACAGTCGACAACAAGCGACAACAGACGACAACAATAAGGAAACAACAGTATTTTTGTTGCGAACACCCCCAGCAGGGCGGGGTGCCTGCGACGAAGCGATAAGCGGGCCCCGTTTGAAGTACATAACTATGTAATACGTGTGTACTAGACAGCGTTTTTAAACTAACATCAATCTCTGGGCTCAAGTACGTTTATTGTTATGTGTTTTTCCCGTTTGGAAAAGTAGGATTTAAGTACATAAGAACATACATTTTTTCTTAGAACATTCTTGTAACGTTGTCTCGTTTTTCATGAAATGTAGGAAGGTTTTACTTTGTACGGGATTAGCTTGAGTACTTGTAGGTACTTACATTATACATTAGGTTTTTCTACCTTTGATATTTTATTCCGGATAATCAAATTGATCATAAGCATGTAGGTAAGTGATCGCGATATTTTGTTCATTTAAATCACGAAGACTGCCTCGTTGGTCTAGTCAAAACGCGAATGCTGACCATGAGGTCTTGGGTTCGTTTCCCAGGTCAGGCTAAGTGTTATTGGGTTTTTCCGTCAGGGATTTCTTAGTAGCAGCCTCGGAGACTGGATTTGTGCCCGGTTGATAGCAATAGGCTCGCCCCCTATCAAATGTGGGTGTACAAACGAGTACACCTTTGCCTAGCCCTTAGGGGATTACAGGCGTAATGTTATGTTAAATCATGAAGCTTTTTACACTGCAAGAAAAATTGAGTTATATTTATAAGGAAATAAAAAGAAATCAACTACACACTGCTTTTCTTGAAAAAAATATTTCGGGAATATTTTCATGGCCGATTGTCACGTAATAAAACAAATGTGGTTCCACCTCAAAAAGTTTATTCAACTGTTTTGTACTGTAAGCTGTGTTTTATATTATTTGCCGATTCTTTTCAACGCAAATGAACAAACAGACGAACATGTGTTATATATAAAACCTATCTAAACCACTTTTTGAAAGATTTAATTATTTTTTAAAGTTTTTTTTTAATTCTTTTGTGTAATGGTTGCAGAAGCTCGATTGCTAAGCGTGAAGTCTTGTTCGATTCCCAGGTCGGGCAGTGTTATTGGTTTTTATTCAGGTATTTCTCAATAGCAACCTCGGCGTCTGGATTTATACCCGGTTGATGGCAATAGACTGGCCCCGTATTACATGGGACTTAAATATAACTGGCGAAATGTGAGCGTACTAATGGGGTACACATCTACCTAACCCTTCGGGGATTGCAGGCGTGACGTTATTTTAATTCATGATCATTTGTACAAAATGGAAAAAAAATACAAGTTACTTATGCACTGGAACAATGTATGAAAGAATCAAATAGTTCTTTCGGTAATAATAAAAAATGTTATACCGTCAGATTAACATCCCAAATCTCGTATTCTACAAAAAAGAACCACCTAGCTAATTAGTAAAAAACATCGCAACTCTCCTATCAGATCTAAAGACGACTTCAATACCGGACATCAAAAGTACAATAACCTTTTAAATCAATTTAAACACAAAACCCGTCGAGACATGAATAACTCATCCTTTTCGACATAATAAAAAAGTATTATGCAATTTGTATCAGTTACTTATAATAGGTGAGCTCCTGGACTACAAACGGAAGAGTCATTCTCATAAAATTTACTATAGTATAACTTTAATAGATTCTTTACAAAGAGTATAGGTTATTTGTGCGGTCTATACAGTATTATGTTAGTAAAAAAGTCTTAACTTTTATATGAGAAGAGAATTCTTCAGAAAGATTCGTCACAGTCCTACGATTGGCCGTGCCCCTGTTGTACTCGAACTAAAATATCCAATAGTGGTCTGTAATTACTTGTGTTAAAAAAGTTTTGAAAACAAAAAATGTGTCGAAAAAACTACCGATACGCCTACGATAGTTGGAGCGAAGAGAATCGACGTAAATTAGGTATTAGCTATGTGGTGTTGTTATGTGATACAATGGAGCATCTGTCGTGGTATTTATTTCTTTAAAGATGGGGGAATAGGGCGGTTATGTCATGTGTTTCTTTAATTGGGGAGTTGAAACCAGACAATTAACAAACCTACTTTTTATAGTCTGTCAAAACGCGAATCGCTTATAGATTTTGTACGGCAGTGGTGCCGATTCCCTAGATCACAAACTAGACTATATTTAGAGAATTGACATCTCTTACTAACATACAGCGAAAGGAAAGGACGGTGACATTCCGTGACATTAGGCTTTGGTTCAGTCGCTTATCTTCCCCATACTTGATTATGGCGATGTGTGTTACTATGACCTGAATGCAGATCTTCTCAATAAATTAGACCGACTTCTTAATAACTGCATTCGATTCGTATTCAATCTCCGTAAGTATGATCATGTGTCCGCACATCGATTACTCTTGAAATGGTTTCCCATCAGACAGCGCAGAGCGTTAAGGGCTTTGACAACCTTATTTTCTCTCCTTGAAAAACCTAGTTCTCCTTCTTACCTGACTTCTCACTTTCAATATTTATGCTCTGCGCACACCAAGAATCTTCGTTCCTCTAATAATCGTATTCTGCGATGTCCTTCCCACCGCTCTGGTTTTCTCAAATCTTCTTTTCTAGTCCAGGCGGTTTTCTTATGGAATGAACTCCCTCAGAATATCAGGATGGCCACCAGTCGGTTCACTTTTAAGGTAAAAGTTCGCGAACACTTACGTAAGAAGTTGGCAGACTCGTCCCACAATTAATTTGTCGTACTTCACCACCTATTTATTTTTTATCTCTCTCTACCCTATATATTTTGTTTGTATGTATGTATATATGTATTTATTTTTATATTTTAATATCGAAATTTTTCTGTATTTTCTGCACCTACTACGTTTTGTCTCTGCATCACCCTAAGGTAGACTGGTAGAAAATGCCCAAGGCATTAAGTCCGCCTTTGTACAGTGTATTTTTTACATGTGCATAAAGTTTAAATAAATAAATAAATTAAAGAACTAAGTTAGCGATGTCAAATTAGATTTGCCCTGAACTTTTCCGTATTTTTAATCCATACGTTTTAAGATGTCAACTATAATTGTATGGATGTGTCAGATTGACTAAATTTGACAGCTGTTATTTACATTAGTCTCTTTCTTGTTTTATTCGACAGAAAATGATGGAAATAGTCTAATTTTAGTTTAGTTTGTGACCAAGAGAATCGGCACCATTATCGAACTGAGCCGTCACTTGTTTGCCAATTCAATTTTCTTGCTATTTATTGATATCAAAGCCACAAAAAATCTAATTTTACAATAAATTTTAATTAATTCAGGTTTCTGCTGAAATTAAGTGTTTCTTTAAAGAAGTTATGTCTTGAAATGAATATTTAGTTAATGGTGTCAAGTACCCCATTATGTGAGGGTGATAGAACGGTTCTCTTGAAAACCCAACCGTTACTGTCTAACTGATCCATCAACACACACACTCAAATTACTGAATGGATTGCGCTGAAATTCGGTACCCAGATAGTTTTTATGACGTAGGCATGCACTAAGAAAGGATTTTCCAAAATTGACCCCCTAAAAAAATGAAACGCGGCAAGGTGGCAAAGTTTCTGGAGAAACAGGATTAGATCACCAATAACTGACATCCTCACAATTGTTTTCCTTCACCGATGTTAATGATGTTCAAGAAAAACTTCAAAGTAGTTACCACCTACTCATATTAAATTTACACTGAATAGTTCCACTTTCACACTTTTCAGCACGAAATTGAACCTTTCAACTTCAAAATCGTAGCGCAACAAACCAGCACAAGTGACTTAGAACTTACAATTAATACGCATTACATAGTCATCAAGTAGTACACGACGCCTGGCGATAGTTGGACCCCCATTACACGTCACACAATGGCCCACTCCCTACCTTAATTAATATTAACTGGGTTGCAACGCCCCTACGTGTAAACTATTAAGGGTATGCATCAGACACTGATGAAAACAAACATATGTGACATACGGGGGTGTAGAATGGCGAGCAATTAATTAAAATTATGTTGAAAATGTTGGAAAAAAACAAAGAGTGAGTAACCGTTTTTTTTTCGTCTGTGTGTGTAAGTACTAATGATCGAAAAAGCGACCAAGTGCGAGTCGGACACGAAGGGTTCCGTACTACGGTACAATATTTTACGGTAAAATGTTTTTTCTTGTACATATGCTATTTATTTTAACATAACATAACATCACGCCTGTAATCCCCGAAGGTATAGGCAGAGGTTTACCCATTAGAACACCCACATTTCGCCAGTTATGTTTTTAGTCCCACGTAATAGGGGGCGAGCCTATTGCCATCAACCGGGCACAAATCCAGACTCCGAGGCTGCTACTAAGAAATTCCTGATGGAAAAACCCAATAACACTATGCCCGACTTGGGAATCGAACCCAAGACCTCATGCACAGCAGTCGCGCTTGCGACCACTAGACCAACGAGGCAATCAACGCGGCTATTTATTTTTTATTTCGTTATAACGGTCTTAGTAATACAACTCTGTGAAACTGTCAAGTGACTACAGATACAGACCTGTGACAGAAAATAGGATCCCAATGGCACCTTTTGGGTACGAAAACCTAAAATAACTGGTTATGGATAGCCTCATCTGTTAATGAAATAAAATAAAATGAAAAATGGAAAACTTCTACGAAGTTATACTTATTCAAAGATGGCAAGTTAAGAAGCCTGTCAAAAGAAATTTTCCTTAGCAACAGGGTTTCACGGTGCGCGGTCGATCCTGTGGTCATCTACCCGTGACCTCGCTCCTATTAACATGAAGCTTTATAAGTCTTGGGAAAGACTTTATAAAGCTGTAAACTGTGCCATAAGTCACTGTTTTCTGCTGTTCAAATCAAAACAAATATAACAATTGATTTCTTTGCAATCATGGGTATGGTTATATAGCATAGATGTTCTTTTCACATAATACAATCCTGCATATGCTACCGTAGCATAGACATGCAAAATATACAATTCTGAAACTCAAATTCTGTTCAGTATTACATATAATCTTTTTTTGTGTATAATGCTGTTTACTGTGTGTGCCTTATGTCATAGTATTTTTTGTTTGAATGACACTCAGACATTTGATGAGCTGCCAAATATGAACAAGCTAAGCTGTACCTTTTTAGCTAGACCAGTGATAATTTTCGATGTAATCACCCCTTTTACGTTGTCCATAAGCAAAATATGAATAATCTTGTTTTTCAGTTTTATAATATAATCAAAAGATGAAGTCATAGAAAATACAAAATAGACTGAAAGCTTTTTATATGTGTTAAATATTGTACGCTGGTACGGGACCCTTCGTGTACGAGTCCAACTCACAATTGGCCGATATTTATCAAATCAAAAAGTCAATCCAGATCCACACATTGTACCAACAAGTTCGCGCTCCCGCCCGCCGTCCTCCGGAACACTGAATCCCGCTAAAACTTTCCCGCCATTGTGCACCGTACCTTTGTACCGATCGACATAACGATTGATTTGACGTAAGTACAAAACGCGCACTTATTTGTGCGCGATCGGTAAACAATGCGCGTTTTGTCGACAGGTTGCGCACAACGCAGATGCGTTTACACATGTTTGGGGAATACGATATCTCGTGTTTTGTGTGTTTTTGTCTTAAATTGAAGGGGATGAAAATTATTTTATGATTGATTTGATGTCGAAGTGTGTAATTTTCTAAAATCAGGTTGTTTGTTTTAAGTTTACAGAACTGTGTCCCCAACTGTGACGAGGATTTCATACAACTTGATTCTTAGCGGCTTCTCTTCGGAATTTCGGAACAACAGCTACTCTGTCTCAGCTAATCGGTCTACATAATATCTTCTATTGCCAAATAAAAGCATAAAACTACTGAAAACATTTCGTTGTCTTTTGGTTTAACGATGGATGGCTTTAGTCTAAAAAATCAAGTTGTATTATAGGTACCTACAAAATTGTACTCAATTGAATTAACTAATTTTTGCTTCGACATCCCCTTAAGAAAAATTGCGCCGGATTACAAAAAAGTCTTAACTGTTTTAAGGTAAATAAAGACAATAGATTTGAAAACATATTTTTGTAAAATACTCGCCTCCTAGCCTCGTTGGTCTAGTGGTCGCAAAGCGCGACTGCTGAGCATGAGGTCTTGGGTTCGATTCCCAGGTCGGGCAAAGTGTTATTGGGTTTTTCCACCAGGAATATCTCAGTAGCAGCCTCGGAGTCTGGATTTGTGCCCGGTTGATGGCAATAGACCCGCCCCCTATTACATGGGACTTGAACATAACTGGCGAAATGTGGGTGTACTAATGGATACACCTCTGCCTAACCCTTCGGGGATTACAGGCGTGATGTTATGTATTTTTGTAAAATATTGACCCATCTGATACTAGAAGTTCATTAATATTTTAAATCGTCTTTACGCCTAATTTAATTACACATACTACCAAATGACTTAAAAACATCACGAAAAATAATACATAAATAAGTACATATTCTTTAACCCCAACCCTCTATAATTCAAACATACAACACAAAACGCAAGACGAAGACGTGCCACCATGAATAATGCATGCCCTGTATTTGAACAGGACAATACCAGTTTTACGTAAAGCCTTGTCGCCCTCGCTTCACTTGCAAAAGGAAAAACTAATATTAAACGCGTTGTTTTCTTTCGACAATAGATGGCGTTGGCTGTTCGATGAATTTTGAAGCGGGATGTGGTCGAAATACTAATTTAGGTGAATAAAGATGTCTTACTGTTATGAATGCGGTTTGTATTTTTTTTTTTGCAATTTGAAGCCTTTGAAGGTTAGGGAATTCTTTAAGGCTCACTTGCCCCAAAGTCTTAATTTAGATTTAGATACAAACATGAGGTTAAATAACAGAACATTATATTTAATGGGCCCGTGAAAGTAATTACCTAACTCGCAGTTAAAAGACAACCCTGGCTGGCACAAACGGGCTTTAAGGATCCAGTTTTTCAAGAGTTTAATAAATCACACCAGAATACTGTGATATTTTATTTTTTGATTTAAAATATATTCAATTCAAAAACCGTACACGTACCGTATAAAAAACCCCATCTTCAATATAACAAATAGGTGTCTAAAACCGAGTACACACCGCATTGCACGGGCCGAGTAGAAAAAAGCCGAGGGGGGAAAAAATAGAAAATGTCGTTTCCTCTCGCCGTCACCGCCAGAATGGCCGTGGCCGGTTTTGCTCGTATTTCCATACTCTTCCGCTCGTGTCCTCCCATCCCTATTTCTGGGCGTTTTTAAATTTCGAATACGAAACTGTGCTTACATTTGAGCTGTTGATTATTTTCGAGAATACCCCCGCTGTGTAAGCTTCTGTTGGCTGATTGCGGCCATTTTTTTTCTTTCGTCTTTGGGTTGCAGTTTATTTTTAATTTATGCTTCAGAGTTTTGGACTCGTTTCTGTGGAAGGGCGATGGACTGTTCGAGAGTGGATGTTGAGTTTAACTTGTTTTCAAGCTGTTTTGGATAGTGCTCTAAACTTTATCATTAGAACTAAGTGTGAGGATAGTTTAAATACCGTATTTTAGATGTTCGTTTTGCAATGGCGAGTTTGTAATGTTTTGATTTGAAATTCTTTGACATTATCATCTTGCAACAATGCCACAGCAAGCCCGTCAAGCGCTTGTCATCTTAACTTAGCTCAAGCGACACAATAGGGACAATGAGCTAGACAATACTGTCAGACAATCCACCTACAAAACCACTTCTCACTTCATAAATTAATATTAAATTGATTCAATAAATCATAATCCAGACGAGATCCTAGAATGATCAATTTGCAATGAAAATGAGCCCTTTACAAACTATAGAGTGGGATCCATCGCTTACCATAATAGTAATTTACTTGTGCCGAATTGAATGGATTGTGTGAAACAATGGCGTCTTAGAGGAATGACGTAATCGTATATTACTATAGTTATAACACAAAGGTGTTTTGTTACTCACAACGTTAATTTAGGAACGGTAAAATCGTGCTTTGAGTTACGGTTTTGTTTGATCTGATTCGGTTTTGTATTTGATTAAATTCTTCAGGTATGACAGTTAGTTGAAAGTCTTCTTCATCTGAGCTTTTCCGTAGCTGGTTTCAGGTTATGGTGGAGCCCTTTGAACCGAAGCACAGTTTTCGTCCTAAGACGGTGGTGGGTCATTTTCACAAAAACTCTACAATGGTGTTTCGGGTGTGTCCCACAACTTTAATATTTTTTTTAAAGAATAATATTTATGTTTGAGAAATACCAAACTGTAACTAAATATTCTTTGCTAGATTAAGTTCTTTCGTTTCTTTTTTTAATTGTTTCTCCACATTCGGAATTTTTCCTGTATATATAAACTCACATACAGAGACAGCCAGGCCTGGAACAACTACCTGTAGGCCATAAAAATATTTGTCTCGTGCGAGAATCGCAGCCAATCACTCAATCACTGGAGTCTGCCTGAAATTTCTAATAACATTACACAACAAATGTTGCTGTCAACAGAACAAAAACGGCATTTACATTGAGAAACATAAGACTTGAAACAGTCCCCCTCCCCGCCCCTCCAAAATAACCGTCACACATTATGATCTACATTCAAATAAGACCAGTACACACATTTTTGTTTGTAGTGGTGATCAAATAACGTTACTGTTTCACATACACTGAAACACGTCCATATTTACTTACTATATTTACATAAATACTTTAGCTAAATTCTTTGTATTGGTTACCGCGATGTATTATAATGGAAAAGTCATGCACACCAATCAGAACTGATTACTGGGTTTGCTCGACTGTGTCCTTATTTTTCCAACTAAAATGATGGCAACATTACATGAACAATATTAATTTTACTACCACATCTACACTCTGGATGAGGTCCTAGTCTATAACCATCCTGAGGACCAAGGACATTGGTAGCCAGATGATTCAGATAAAGCACTTAACATCTATAGGTACTGAATATTATAAAGCTGAATGGTTTATTTTGTTTGTGTTGGTCTCGGGAACTACGGATTCATTTTTAAAAAGTCCTATAAAATATCACGCTATGACACACTGGAGCAAAGCAGTAACCAAAGACTTACCGCAGGTGAAACCGCGGGGTGCAGTAAGTTATTTTATGTACATTCATCAACCTACCTTACAATTACATACATACATAAACTCGCGCCTTTTTCCCATGGGGGTAGGCAGAAACTACAGAACGCCACCTGCTACGATCCTTACATACTCCTTTCGCCTCATCTACGTTCATACATCTCGTCATACAAGCACGACAATTAATTTCGAAAAAATATTATAAAACTCACCTAATCTCTTCGAAATCTCTGAGTTATGCATCTTCGGATTATCCTGTGCGATCTTCCGCCTCTGTAGCCTCGACCACACCATGAAAGCGTTCATGGGTCTCTTTATGTGTTCCTCCTGAACTTTCTTCTGTTGGGGCCCGTTCATGGCGGAGATCGAGCCCATGGTCCCGATTGCTCCCATAGCGGACATGGGACCCATGGGGAAGTGGCCCATGGAAGTCCCGAAGCCGGTCCGGTCGCACATCGCACCAGCGGCACTGGAAATAAAAGTTGAATTGTTGAAATGAATCTTCTGCGTAAGATATTGGGGTCGGCTTCCATTCAAACAAGATCCGTTTTGAACCATATTTGTAAATGTTTTAGTTGCCGCGTTTGCTCCTTGATATCTTGGTACTATCAAATAAGGATATACATTATGCTATTGTAAGACGACTTCAGTCTTGTGACCACTAAGAAAAATCTTTGTGGTGTCCAATTGTTTTAAATCATATATCCAGTTAAATGGATGGACTATTTTTAAAATTATAGTACTTAGGTAGCTTTATATCCATTTTTATTACCTTGTACAACCCTACAATACAAAATCTACGTCATTTTTAACACTACCTATGTAACTGCAAGATCATGCTACCTATTAATATCAAAAAATTCAAGTGACACCCCTTAAAAAATTAATAAACGTATCCACGTAACAACATGAGTATTAGTGCCCCAACACACGGTCCACCACGTGTTTCAAACTTTTAATATGGCTGACAATTATCGTGTTCAAAAATGTGGAAAATATTAATATTAAAGAGGGTGTTATAATGGCTTATGACGCGGGGATGGTTTTAAAGAGCTCGCTCCTGATTGGCTCTCCCCTCGAGTCGGTGTTTCCGTAAGACGGTAAGAAGTGAAATGCGCAGTGGAAGTAATGAAAAGCTTATGTTGTTAAGGGTGTGAGGCGCCAAAAGCAAATTAAAGAAGGAAGAATTCGTTTGAAGGAAATTATCTTAGAAATGTAACTGTCAATTTTACAGTTAATTACGCACGTATTCATTAGTAACGTGGATTAAATAAAAAAGTGACAAAAGAATTTTTATAAAAATGACTTCTACGTATTGGATTGTACAACAGACTTTTCTTAAACTGCTTTATTGTTCATATGGGCTAATTTAGTCATCTAATTCAATATTCACCTGCCATGTTATATCTTCACCACTTTTGGTTGACTTGTAGAGAATGCCTAAGACATTAAGTACGCCTTTGTACTTTTTTGTTGCATAGAGTTTGAATAAATATTAATTATTATTAAAAAATACTGAGGGAGTATGTACTTATACGTGCACTAACACCAGACGTGTAACCAACCCTTAAAAAAGGATGCGGTCACGGTGACTTGAAATCGGCCAAGTGCGAGTTGAACTCAATCAGGTGTATCAAGTTATCGCATCTACACTCTAAACTACTGAACTGAACTAATGAAACTTATAGCTTGACGGCAAATCAACTTCAACTACACGCATTTTCTACGCTTAAATAGCGACTCCGCGATATGTAATGTCAGCCAAATATGATATGAAAAAATATCATCAGATTTAATATTAAAACCTTGGTGTATATACATGTTACACTGAATAATTTTATTTTGGTGCTTACTTAAAATAACAAATTCAAACTTAAGTTAGTTTTTTCGCAATTTTGGCTTGTGAGCAAGCCCACCGTGCCCGCAATGGTGGTTCCGCGCTTGACCAACACAGTCACCAACAAACCAACAGATCACCTCAAAAACCTATCTATAGGCCAACCAGCCATTCACCACTAAACAGATACAAACAAAACGATACAATGCCACAAATCGATCAGAGATTCTATAGAACGTTTCAACCACAAACCCTATGACGTAGGGTGGTACAATCATTTATAACTGGCGTACATGACAAAATGTATGGAAACGTATGTCCGGCAAAATTGATGGTCACCCTAGTGCTAGGGTTGGTATGAGTGGGTGTGGTTGTAGTTGTGTTTGTGTTGTTGTTGTGTAGTATGCGAGGTGGTTGACATTTTGGTGTAACAGCATAATTTAATATGAATTGATGGTAATAAATACTGATCCTTACTAGTTAGTCCTTACAAATCTTTACTAATAGGTATAATAAATGCGAATGTAACACTGTCTGTCTATCTGTTACACTTTCACGACTAAACTACTGAACCGATTTTGTTGGAATTTCTTACGGGGTAAGTTTAGACCCCATAAAAAGACATAGTTTACGTTTATTCCGCGACTTCGTCTGCGTCTGCGATACCACCTATTTTAATTCACCTAGTGTTTGCATCATCCCTTTCAGGTTGCACCACTTTGTAATGATAATTATTTAACAAAACAAGTACACAATTAAAAGCTAGACACAAAACCGTGACACAATACAGATAGTGGCATGAATTTTCATAACTAAATTGACACTGTAGTAAAACACACTGTGACACAGTGTGTCATTGTTGGAAAACACTGTTAACCGAAGCACGTCCCTAATTAAAGCAGCAGTATAAAATACACTAGTGTGCGCAATTAGGGTGTCACACTTATCGAAATTCAAATCCCGGATTACCGATCGAACTTTATTTCAAACTTCGAACGTTTTTCTTTCAAAACGCAACGTTTCATGTTCCTGGAAGGTTGTATTTGGGTCAAAAAGGGTGTGTGTCTGTGTTTGTCCGCGGAATGTGTCAATATTTGTCACCGTGCAACCGTGCGCCACTGGCTGCTATTTGGTCATGTTATTCTTAATTCCGGACGCTCTGTTAGAAGGCATTATGAGGTTTTAACAGCAATTAACGTAGCTATAGGATTGTTTTTCTAGTTTTAACGTATTTTATGTTGATTGCGTGAAGTATTGTTTATAGCTTCCTTATCTGAGTTTTTAAATGTTAAATGGATGCGTTGTTTGCACGTCTTCCTGTTTCAAGGCAAGAATATTCCAATCGAACAGCATTGTCATTCACGAACAGGTTCGAAATGAATGTTCATTAATCGATGTTGACACAGCTTGTATCTAACCTTCTAACAATGTCTTAAACTCTTAACCGTCTTCAATAAAAACAAATGTACTAACTCGAAAAATCTACTCTCAACGTCCGTATTGCTTGCAAGAGACAATCTTCCTTTATTCGAACAATAATTCGACGTCCCCGAGGAATAAACCGGTAATCGCAAAAATCAAATTTTACAGGAAAAATGATTTAGTGTTTTTGGCGTATATCTCTTCAACAAAAGGTAATTATGAGAACATTGTTATATGACGGAAAAGCTAATTTTTACCCGAAAAGTTTAAAGTATTATGTGTAACTATTAAATATACTCAGAATAAGTTATTCACCAAAATACATATTACCGAAAATGGTTTCATAAAATTTTTAGGGTATTGATATCTTACGATCCTGACTTATCAATATTATTCCAGTAATGTTTACTTACCGATTTATTCTTGTAAATTTCTTAAAACTTATTGGCATAATATTGCTTTACTGGATTATTGAACGTTTTTTTTTTCATTACAGAGAGAGAGAGAGATTGATACTCCCCCGTAGTAGGGGGAGTATCAATTACTTTTGAGGTGTTTTTAAATTTGGCGGTAACTTGGTCGCCGAGCGCGACCAAGTTACCGCCAATACGCGAAAATGTGTACCACAAAATTTACGATAATAAACCTGTAATCGCATTAACCAAGATTTTTTTTTAAATATTTTACAGTAATATTACTTTACCGAAATGTAGCCACAGAACTTAAATTGTAATAATGTATAACGTTATTTTTCTAGTAAATAAAAAATGGAAAATTTCCAAAGAACAAAACTGTTACAAGGAAAATCGTTGGAAATTACCGCAGAAAAAATACGAAAAAAATTGCATAGGTGTATCCCGACCCATAGATTCCGAAAATGGAATAACAGTAAAAAGTCAGTAATAGTATAATACAGGTTTATTCCTTGGGGGCGTCGAATTGTACTAAAATGTCTTATGATTTAATGATGATTGTGAGTTAAGCATGTCTGCTTTGTCTAAAGGTGCTCCCTCACAGGGATCATTCGCCTGAAAAGTTTAACCATTACATACAAGCATTTGCATGTAATATAACAAATACAGGCGGATTGGCTCGGTGTAGGAACGCCTTAATGTTACAAATTGTACCTATACAGGTTGCACACTGCTCGGTTCTCCTAACTTACTGATGTAAAGCTCGAATCTGAACTGTTATATTACAAGCGACTGCTGACAGGAGGGAGTGCCTTTACCAATAAACATAGAAAAATAATTCTAGAATCTCAAAACATTTTTATTAACATATTTTACGTCATTATTCCTATGCAGTTTGTTTTTACACTACAAAACATGGTTACTAACAATGCTGACGGACTAACAATTTGACAGCGATGCGTGAATGTGTTACCAAACATTGACAATCGACGTATAAGTAGATATAGTAGGTGGCTGGTGTCTTGATTTTTTAGATTTTATTTGTTTTTATTTAGCTTTTGTGTTCAATTTTTCTTTTATGTTATGTGCGTAATTTTCGCGTGAACAAATAGTTTTTCTTTCTTTATGTCTGCCCCGTTAGCCGCAAGGGGTGGAGCTTTGGGTCCGATTCCCAAGTCGTTAAAAAAAATGTTATTGGATTTTTCCAATATTTGGAAGTTGAGTGATAACCTCGTGCCTCGGAAAGCACGTAAAGCTGTTGCATCTGCGCCTGATCTTTGCCCGGTCGTGTGGGATTGCCGTGCTTTCGGACTATTAAAGTTAGAAAAGTGCAACTATGTTTCCGCACACGCTCGTGCACTATAAAATCTGCGAACTTAGCTAGCCTCGATTGAGTCTCAGTCTGAAAATATTGCCGTAGGTGGCTGTTAAGGATACCTATAGTTATAACATAGAAAACATCAACATTTGTTTTTTTCGTTGAATTTCCTCTCCTCAACCTCCTCTCCTCTTTGCTCCTCCGTGCAAATTGAAGAAACATAATGAGGGTTTAAATAAAGTGTGGTTTTGACACCTATCCTGTCATTATCGCTCATTAGCAAGCGCAGGAGTTCCTTTCTGACGGCCGCCATTTTCTTTACTCGATTTTTTTATTGGAATAAGTTGACCTGAATTTTACTTTCTATCCTTAAATGGCGTGAATTAAGGGCTAGTTTCACAGCATTGCAATGGTCCATTTTGACTATCCGGACACAAGGAAACGTTACATAATTTATCGTTATTCAACTGTTTTCTGAACAACTCCGTCAATCTGTTATGAACAACCTGTCGAAAGACCAAACTAAACTACGGTAGTGAACAAATAAGCTACTGTAAACTACTTACCAAGTCGTAAGACATCGCCGATGCAAACAACAAGAGAATTTGTCTTGAAAATTAACGACAAGACGTCGAACCTTTGAGATTTCGCTTGGACGCTCGAAAAATGCGCTTACATTCTTTGTGAGGAGGTTCCGTCGGTTTTTTAAAGGTTCAATGGAGTATGAGTCATGGTGGGATTGTATTTTGGATTTATTCAAGGTTGGTATGATGGTTTGGCTATGCGGCTTAGACAAGTTCATTATCGGGTTTCGCTTTGGTCACACAAGGAAAAATGACGGTTTGAAATCTGTAAGGGAATGGACATTTTAACGTCTCTTTAAGGGTCTAGATAAGTTCAAGATGGTGGGCATATTTCTATTTAGAAGGAAAATAAGAAAAGCTGGCCTGATTATTTACTTTAGGAGTGCATTGATCAAAGTTCAGATAGCCACGACTAGACACAAAGGCAATATTGGGAGGTGACTGTTTCAAAACCCATCAATTTCATCAGCCTACCCTAAAGATAGCCACAATGACCGGCGCTGCCTATCAATTTAGATCATAGTAAAACAGCATAGAAGCTGACATCACACCCGATACAGCCATTCGCGGTCCTTTGTTGGATACAAAAAACCCTTTCCTGAATTGCTTCCTAAAACTCGACCATCCACCTTCTACATTCAGTCTAAAATTCGGCAATACCAAATTTCATATAAAAATTCCAACTCACCAAGACCACGAAGGTAGAACATGATATCTCACATTCCTATAAGTAACCATAAGAGAACCACGACCTTTTGTCTCACAAAAAAAAACAGTCGTCTGTCAGTAGGTACCTAAGTGAAATCGGCGCTCGTTGAGAGGTACTAATTGGATGCGCAAACGCACGCATGATCTACTGTTTGCAG
Organism: Hoplodrina ambigua; assembly: GCA_949774945.1. Classification (NCBI taxonomy): domain Eukaryota; kingdom Metazoa; phylum Arthropoda; class Insecta; order Lepidoptera; family Noctuidae; genus Hoplodrina; species Hoplodrina ambigua. The sequence goes on along the minus strand of OX458969.1, from coordinate 1,552,770 downwards.
GCGGCGAGAACACAAGCCCATGTTAAAATGTAACCGACTGAGAAGAGGTGGTAATCAGAATTAGAGGTGGATTGAGTATTGATTTTGAAGTTCGTCTTTATGTCATGGAAGGTACTAAGTAATTGTAAGTGCTAATTAGAGATGAGAAGCTTGATGTTTCCGATGTGGTAAGAATTGATTTGAAGAATCAAAATGCGCGTGCGCCGTGTCGTGCGTTTGTGTGTTTAGAGGGAAGAATTGCAATTATCATAAATTTTAGGTACCTACATTTTGATGATTTAGCTGTTTTTTTTCTTCAGGTGTAGCCTACTGTAATGCTTTCTAAGAATTTGAAGCTTTTAATCAAATGTCTCAAAGGTTCATGACGTCATAACGCTAGTAACCAAACAAAACAAGAACTACCCGACATTCCAACGCAACAGACACCAACACATATTAATCTGAATAACTCACAACAGAATAAAAATTGTCGGCCTACCACAAAGGCTAATCACCATTGTAAACGTGTAAATACGGAGTCTTTACGACCCGCTGTAAAGGAGAGGCGATTGTGGCCTCATTAGGCCATCAGTTCGGGCACTAATTGGTTTTATAAAACATTGCCGATTTGTATTGGCCAGTAAATGTGTCGTGGGCAATTTTTGTATCGCGATTGATGCAGTGATCTTTTCGGTATTTTTTTTACGCTTGTCGTAATCGCTCTGTGTTAAAGGAGCTGGCCTTCCATACTTTAAGTGTCAGGTTCGATATCGAGCAAGTAGGTCTAAATGTCACTTTTTCAATTCATATGCACGGACTTTCTAAGTTTATCTTGGCCATTTCTGACGTCGCCGTCGGCAAACGAATATATATATATATTGAGGAAATCTAGCATCAGGATTCATATGAGTCTGAAATCGGGAATCCGCCTAGAGCCGCCTTCTATGAGAATAGGCTTTTACCCTGCAGCGTGATTTTAATAGGCTGGTATTATTAATTAGGTATGTCTGGAAGGAAAGGTGTCTTGGTATGGGCATGTAAAAAAGAGGGAAAAAACGCATGTGACTAAAATAATTATGAATATAAATTTTAACAAGTGGAAAGCGAGAAAAAGGCTTAAGAGAAGATGTACGGATTGTGTAAAAAAAAAATATACGGAAGAAAAGGGAGTCAGTGAAAGCATGACAGCTGACAGTACGGAATGCAAGAAGAGAACGTGTTTCGCCGACCTAAGTAACATAGGGACAAGGGCAGTAAGATGATGATCTTTCATTTTTTATACCTCAGTAACTGCTTGACACTCCGCAATGAAATAATATAATTTCGCGCATGACAGTTATTGTATTTTAGTATATCAAAAATTTTTAGAAGATTACTAAGATAATGCTCATTTTCTTTTAACACACGGATTATAATTAACCTACGAAAATTTTATGCGGTCGCAGGTATTTTTCATTAAATATCTCGGAAAGTCAGAATTTATGTGAAATTATGGACACCCTACTTAAAATATCTATCTAAACCTTTTTTAGAGTTGAAGAGATTGTCTAAACGCGCTAATTTCCGTACAACAGAACCATTTCTGAAAATTCTTTATTTTTTATTACATAAAACAAATTAGGGATCCGTAAAAACAATTACCTACGCGGACGAAGTCGCCAAATGCCAGTCTCTGCATACCTCCCTATAAAACAAAGTCGCTTCTCGCCGTCTGAGCGTTTAGATCTTTTAGACTTCACAACGGATTATAATGCGGTTTTCATCAATAGATAGAAGTGATATAAGGGGAAGGTTTACATATCTACATTGCACCTTCGCGAAGTTTTATGTAACCGTCCAGGACAGCCGACATTTAAAAAAGAACAATAGCTAAGCGCTTACTTATGGCGGACTGTCAAACGTCAAAGTTACGTCATTCATTTAAAGACCATTTTTGTTCCGTGGCCATGTAGGGTGTCAAAAGGAAAGAGGTCGAGAAGTCCACTGGTTTTTTTTTTTTTTAATACATTTAAAACGTTATTTTAAGCCTTCTTGTGTAGTTACCTACCTATATGCAATGCACTTAATACAGCGTTATTGCCAAATATTTTCGGAAAAATCGGGATCAGGATGAAAACCTAAGAAATACATAACAACATCACGCCTGTAATCCCCGAAGGGTTAGGCAGAGGTGTACCCTTTCAGTACACCCACATTTCGCCACTTATGTTTTTAGTCCCATGTAATGAAGCGAGCCTATTGCCATCAACCGGGCACAAATCCAGACTCCGAGGGTGCTACTGAGATATTCCTGATGGAAAAACCCAATAACACTTTACCAGACCTGGGAATCGAACCCAAGACCTCATGCACAGCAGTCGCGCTTGCGACCACTAGACCAAAGAGGCAGTCAACCTAAGAAAAAGTCGGAATTAATTATGTACCAATAAAAGCGGGACATATTAAAAACTGTAAACTAAAAAGTTTAATGTATTTTATATTCTTGTACATTTAACTTGTATTAAAAACCCACAAAAGTCAAAACACCACAAAAAGTGGGACTGCGTTTATCCCGCGCGGGATAAAAATCGGGACGTCTGAAAACGCTGTAGTAGGTAGGTAGGTACCTAACCTATTTAAACCTGAAAATCTTCCTGAAAAAAATTCAATGAAGAACAAAAAAATTAGGTACCTAAAAGGACGGAGCGAACCTGGGCAATTTGGTACCTACCTAGATATCGAAAATCCTAATTGCCGTGTGCAGTAGGTATCAATGACCGAAAACACCGCGACGGCCGCCCGTCGTCTCGAGTCCTCGCCTTGGTATTACAGATACACCTATACCAACCAGGGGCGTAGTTACCGTCGTATCAAAGATACCTACTGGGCCCCCATATACAGGGGTCCCGAACTCGTGTAGCAAAAATCGTAAAATATTATCCTTTATCTCACTCAAACTCTCAGGGCGTAAGTAGGTAGTTAGGTACGTTAAACTTCCCGGTAAAAAATAAACTGTTTATTTGTTTCTTTGTAAAAAATCTTCACAATAAATTTAAGTACCTATATATTGATGCCGTCTAGGTTAAGCTAAGCTACGCCACTGATACTAGTAACAAAATCTTATAAGAATTGGATACCTACCTACCTAGTAAGTACCCACCTAGGTTAATACGTACATACCTAGGTACATCGAAATCTTTGCCTCAAGTAAGTAGGTAAGTTGCCGGCCGTGGCCCCGGATCGTAAAGGGCAACAGAAGGAACAGGGTGGTTTTTTAGTCAGTAAAAGTCAGACAGTCCCTTCTGCCCCACACAGGGCGGAAGGAGTCATTTGATGTTTTTTACCACCAAAAAAAAAAGTACGTCATATTGATAACGGCTTAAATGTAACTAACCCTTTAACCACTGCAAGGCAAAGGCCTCTTGCGGTCTTACCTTTGTTAAAAATAGTAGGTACAGGTTATAGAATCTTATAAGTGAGAAATTCTATTTGGTAAACTGGTCAGCGGGTCGCCTTAGGGGCGGATTTCTTGTACCTATTTACTAAAGCTTAATTTATATAGGTAGGTACGTAACATAGAGGATACGATGCGGTACAATTACATAAGGACAAAAAAAGAAACACCCGTGCATGCAAATGCAAATCTTAATAAAATACTTTACCTATTTTTACTTGGCTTTGGCAAGTAGGTACCTATCAATTTTAGGTAGGTAAGTACATAATTTTTGAACTCTACGCTGGCCTTGACATTCTTTACGAAGAAAAATGATCGAGGGTATTTTTATTTTATTTACAAAACAAAAAAAGTAGGAAACTACAATCGTGGAACAAACAGCAAAACGAATCGATTTGACACCAAGTTCATCGACCATCCATCGGCAGTGTCTCGACCTCAGCGGGCAGCCGCCATCATTAAAACGTTCGACTACAAGTTTTTTTTTATCTAGAAAACTATGTTTACCTCATAAAGTGGCCGCTGGCACGTTGGTGTAACTCCAGATCCAGAATGAAGCCTTTCAATCACGTTTAAAAACAAAGTTCCGCCGGCACTACACACACAAATCTTTACCTCAAAAAAAACCAAATTATTAATAATTAAAAACAACTGTTGTTATTGTGTACGTAACTGTTAATACACGATCGATTTACTCGATTTGCGTTATCGTATCGCGTGTTGCAAATCAAACGAGCATGAGCTCCACGCGTCCGTCGCTCGCTCGACACAATGGCGACAATCGACAATCGCGCGCCGCGACTGCGGTGACGCTGCTACCGACAAATCGAGTGATAAACCCGAGCGAGCGGGCCAATCCGCGCGCTCCACTACGCCCACGAGTGCGCGCCGCGCCTCCCCATTGGCCAAGCAACTGCCATTGCCTTACGGATGTTATTATGCAGAACGAGACCAACAGTTCGAAATAAGAATTTTAAACGTTTACTAGCCGGGCGTACAATGCAAATTGGTTGCGCGCGTTCTGCGCCGCGGTCTCACTCTGATGCGTCGTCTTTTTGTTTAAGATGAGTTGGTGTATGAAACAAGAATAAATTCATATGACAGCCAGTGGTCGTCTCACCTGAACCACTCAATGGCCACTTAGCGTTACCTTCTGCATTGTACTGCTTATTGAGAAAACAAAGACGGATGATCAATATTTATTTTAATGTATTTTTTGATATACCTATTATACATGTAGTAGCTTCATTATTTATATGCGTAACATGAAATGATTCGAGAGGAAAATAAATGATAAATATTGCATTGATGTACTTTTATTTCATCTTAAAAAAAGAAACACGCATCTCTATGCGTGTTTTTTTTTTATAGAAGAAGCCTCTATAAATAAAACTAATATTATGTTATATACTTACAGCTAATCAATTACGTAGGTAATATTAAGATATATTGCTTAAGGTAGGGTCAAACACGAGACCCTGTAAATTATAAGGAGAGAAAGGTAATTGATCAACAAATACCAAGTACAAATACAAACCTACCTAAGAAACTGTTAGTCAAGCTGAACACTGCGATGTTAAACCAAATAAGATTAATGTCTTAATAGAAAATATTTTATTTTTCTTGCGTAACACTCACACCTCAGAAATAAGAGAGCCATCTGTACATTAGACAATTATAAAAAAAGTTTAAGAAAAAGAAATGCCTAAAGTAAAACAATTTGTAACCAGAAAAATAAGACTACCACAATTTTTGAAGTATCATTTTATTCCTTCTGAAGCACGTGACGCAAAAAAATGTAAAGAAATATTTATTTCGATTAACTTTGTTAAAAATATATTCTACTTTATGAACATTTCAACTCGTATAGACGAAATGTCATCGAAACGAAATGAGAAAAAGATATAGTAAGTCGATATTCTTGCAAGAAAAATATATACGAATGAAAGGATTATATCAACTACATTGATAATTCACTTATTAGAATTATCCAGGAAATACCAATCGCCTGCATTTGTTGCAGTTTATGGCTCCATTCAAATAGCAAATAGCTATGCGGAATAAAGTGTTGGAATATTTTACTTGGTGTTTATTTCATGACTTTTATCAAATACCCATTCCGATTCGAATGCCAATCCAAATACTTTGAAACGAGAACTAACAAAAAGACTATTGAATTCAAGGAGAGAATTTTTAAAACTAAATACAGATTAGAAGAAAGAATATTTAACGAGGATATCTGTAAACAAATTTAGGAGTTACAGTTTTTAAAATAACTAAGACAGAATGTGAAGTAAAGCGAATACATTGGCTGAGTAGGTTCATTTACGTACGAATCGGTAAAGAAATGAACTATGGAGTAGGTAACGTATATATATTTCATTTAACTAACCAAACTGTAGGCTTTCGCCAACATTCGTTTCACATTCAAAAATTAATATTCTTCTCAAAGCTTCATTGGGAACCACTTTGAATATGTTAAGATATAGGTAGGTACCTGCCTTTTTGCTAACTTTTCAACATTCTCAACTGAATATGAATATATTTTCTAAATCATTTCACACAATATTAACTTATAAATACAATAACGTATCAATTTCTAAGCTAGAAGACCGTTGGAATATTTTAAGGTCAAGAATCGATCCATAATAATGCAATTTTTACATCAATAGAAATCATAACGGAAGCTAGATTGAAGAATAACATTCTGTCGTATCAAAGGAGGCAATAACTCCAACGGCTAAGGATCAAAATAATTTCTATAAGGATTAGCATATGTCTATCATGTACGATATGATCCAATAAAACTACAATACAAAGTAAAATGTAAATTCGTAAGTGATACAAGATGTCCCTTATCGAAATCGCTAAAAATTCAGAAATGTCAACCGTTTGCTTCAAATTCAAATGAGGTTTGTCGTGAAATCGACATGGCCACGAAAAAATGGAAGGCCATTTAAAATTATGAATATGACACAATGAAAGCGTTCGATAATTGAATTGTAACGTTGTGTGAAATGTTGGCGACACGAGGGCAGCGGGTCGCGCCCTAAGGGCGGCGGAGTGACGTATACGCACAATGTGCGGTCTACAATGCAACATACGCAAATTAACTACGTACACATTTCATTGGCAATAAAATATCTATTGAACGATTCGCGTCGCAGTGTACATGTGCCGCTGATAAAAGAATTTAAAATGTCGATAAATGATTTTTACATATGACTGGGGTACCAAAATATGTATGCTGATTTTGTAACATGTGTAAATGCAGGTAGCTTTGTTATTTTTATTGCTTCGGCTACTGTGATTTAAATTTCATAATACGATTCACAACGGAATTCGACCGACCGTTACAAATTCGTTTATTGGCAAAGTGATATAAATACTTAATTTAGTAATAGGCAGAATGGTCCATTATGGAAAACTGTTTGAATGATAAGTATGTAACAAATCTAATGATACTTACCCTTATATTGAATCAGATTTGTATTGGAGCATGTAATTTATGTGAAACAGTCTTTACAACACATGTTATTGATTTGATCAATCTGTTTAGTATTTTACTAATATGTCATGAAATAAAACTAACACTTGAAAAACCAAATCTCTAATAAAAAAGGTACACAAATTCTTATAGTAGTTTCGACATCCGCAAAAAATTCGTCGATGATTTTTGGTTATATCTTTAAGACGAAAGAAAGAAAGAATAAATGTTTATCAGTTTAGTAACTTAACGTCCTTAAGACGCTTTGAAAACATCTCTGATTTTTTGTAACTATTAGAATAATTATAAAAGTATCACGTTACTGTTCAACTAATTTATATTAAGCCAGCAGCCATAAAGCTATCAGATTTTCCATGAAATCGCGTAACAACAAATAATTTCGATGCCTAAGCGATTCACCACACCGATCGAAATAAAATATCATTAGCATATCGTATACTGCCTATGCACATGACACAATGTCGTATGTTAATACATCCCGCTTACAAAGGGATACAATTTCGCGTATTTGTCACGCATTGTACTACGAACAAATCCGTTATATCGATATTTTCATGCTAATACAATTTTTTACAAATTTAAAATCGATACAACACGATGGTTCCATTGTGCATGAACTGGCGTGAACGGATCGCTCTATTTTCTAAATTTGAATTTAGAAACGTTTATTCCGAATTCGAATTTTTGATTGATTGGAGCTTTCTTATGCAAAAGTTTAAGGATCGAACGTCAATGTGATTGATCCGTTATTATTATTGATTAATTGATATTTAAATAAGTGCTTGATACGGTTTGATTAGATTATCACGCTCGAATTCAATTATTGGCTACTGAAGGAGCTTGTCATGTGGATATAAGAACTTAGAATATTATTCAGTGTGCGAAAAATCATTGTACACATTGTTAATATCTTTGTATGAGTGTAATCTGCGTTTTGTTACTTGTGTGTGGCTGTTAGACACAACATCAACCTACCATTTTCTGGGTTACGTTACAAATAGGGCTTTGGTAACCTGTAATGGCGCGGAAACTTCGAGTGGACGTGTAACAGAATAATTCAATAGATAGTCCCTTCAGAAAGTGTTATTTTGACCATTTTATCATTCGTAAATAAGCTTTAAATTTTTTATAATTTCTTTTTTCTAGCGCTCGTGGCGGCGGACTATAAGTCTTGTTTATTTAGAACTAGCTGACCGAGAGAACTTCATAGGTACCGCCATATGTCTTTTATTAAATATTCTTTGCTAAGAAAATGTAAGGAGAAGGCTCTTTACAAACACAAAAAAAAGAATTTGTGAAATTGGTCTAGCCTTCCACGCGTGATGACTGATGCCGTGATCAAGGGTAATAGGGATTCATTTTTACAATACCTACATCATAGATATAGTTTATCTAATAATAATATTTAATCAAAATAAGGTTCGATATGGCTAAACCAGCCAGTGTCTCTACAGTAGGCAGGTACCTACTCTAAAACACTTGGTCGCAGATTAATACACAGCTAGCACTCAACTTCGTCTCATAATCGAAGCTCGCTATCGACTACCTATCGATATAATGGCGGTGTTTCGAGTGGACGTGCATCTGATTGATCCGATTGATGATGCTTATCGACTCGTCTTTTTGGGGTGGGTAATTTTTATTGTCTGATCCGCTGAAGTGTAATTATGTCAGATACACTGTGGCTGTGGGTGACGTGTGTCGGCTGTAGTGCAAATAAAATGACACACCTGGGGATTCTCATTTTCCAGCAATTCAGCTTGAGTTGTGCTGATATCTTATGATGCTAAGGATCATTGACAGCCCACTTTAAACTCATTTTACCTAAATTAGGTAACTGAGGGAGATTTTTTCAGGTTAACTGCTGGTGTCATTTAAACAGATACCTAAGTAGGTAGGTAGCGGATTTGGTATTTTATGGGCGTCATTTTGAGGTAGCAGGTTTGGAAACTACCAATGTGAATTTTTTAATTTATATGTAGGTAGGTAGCTACTTTCTAAGCTTATCTTGGACATCGCTGACACCGGAAGAAAAACAACTCTGAACTTATAGTTCATAATTATAAGTCCATAACTGTCAATCCGCCTTGAGCAAGCGTGGTGATTAATTCTCGTGCCTTCTTTGTATAAGAAAACGCCTTTGTCCTGCAGTGCGACACTTAAAGGGCGGTATGTAAGCCTATTACTTTATGGGCATAATAAAAGTTATCAAACGAAAGATGAGAGTTGACTCATTAAGAATTTTAGTCTAAATGTAATCGAAAACCCCCTATATAGATATACACATTATGGATAACTATTTTGTACATCCATACCTGGGCAAGCTCCCAATTCCTTGTCAAGTCTCATCTTTCGTGGCGCATATTGTACCTAATTGTGACAAAGACAGTAATAACAACTTCCCATCAAACCTTGGAAAAGCTTTATAATTATACTTTCCAAAAAAGAAAAAACAAAATGACAAGTCCAAATAAAACGCTCTAATAATCAAGCCCAATAAAACGCCACAGACATAATCCTCACTGCGAAAGCCCACAGAAGCACATCACTAATTCGATCATTGCGCAAACAATGCGACAAAAGTTCGCAGACAGCATCGTTTTTACCTCACAACAATAGGCTATGGGACTTCGATCGAGTGGGCATTCGCACTCCGTCGAGCGAAAGACCTGAGACTTAATCTGTACTGAATACGTGCTGATCATTTGGATGTGCGAAATTGTGGTGTGGTTTAAGTAAGGAGATGTGAGCGAGAAATAAGCTAAGTTATGTTAAAACAAGCGAACCATACTATCTAAATAAATTCTAAGTCAAACTATACTCCTGAGTAAATGTATATTTCACGACAAATCTCAGTAGAATAGCCGTTTGTGATGAAATGCCTGAGGAAGGACATAGACTACTTTTATATCAACAAACCACGCGGGCGAAGCTGCGGGCGGAAGCTAATTTTTTATAACACGAGAAAAATAACGATCAAATAGCGGCAATTGTTATGTAATATTGTTAAAATTACCTACTGCATTTTTGGCAGTTTATTTTTTTGGAATTTTTAATAGACTACATTGCTTTCTGTTTGTCATAAAATAACAGAATTAGAGAAATTTGAAGTCAGATATACCTTTACTTACACAGTCAAGCAAATTTTACTTACACAGTCAGGTCGTACAGATGAGCTTTCTACACAAACACAGCAATTAGAATAACAGTACGTAAGCATTATTTTTTCAGACAGGTCGCCGTCATCTCGAACCCCTATAAAATCGCTTAAGCTTGTCAACTATACAGATACAACCGTACCTAATAAAATGCGACATATAATGAGTAAATTTTTTCACCTTTCAACACCAAACCACCACACAAATCTAAACCCTATCTTCCTTAAAATTCAATCCAAAATCCCTTTGATTCGTTCACAAAATAAATAGCAATGGCACTTATTTGTTTAGGTGCAATGATAAGATCAAATAGTCCAATGAATTTTATTGTATCGTGTTTAATCCAGTGGAAGATTACGTTGGTACCGAAACCTGTTGTCAATGTATGCTGATCTGAGGGTTGAGGAAACCATATTACCGTCTGCTTATCTCCCTGAATAAGATGTCAAATGTCGCAAAAAAATGAAGCACTATTTTGTGTGTACTGGATGGATTGCTAGTGGCAGCGAAAGGGTTACTGTTTTTTTGGTAAGTATTTGTGCCGTAAGTAAATACACGTGCGCTGTTGTCATAGCAGCACGTTATTTAATAGGTACTTATAAGAGAAAAATTATTAACTATGTACTGTAGAGGCTCTGGCTACATGAGCTGTATACATTCTAGTTCTTTTATGAGATGAAGACTATTTCTAAAATAAGAATAAATTAGACAGACCGTGTGTCTACAGCTGTCAAGCCTTAACATCGAAATAACTACATCATCATCTGCCTAGCCTTTTCCCAACTATGTTGGGGTCGGCTTCCAGTCTAACCGGATGCAGCTGAATACCAGTATTTTACGTGGAGCGACTGCCTATCTGACCTCCACAACCCAGTAACTGGGTAATATGATACCCCTAGGTAAGACTGGTTGTCAGACTTTCGGGCTTCTGACGACCCGTAACTACTGTCAAAGATCCACCTATGACAGCCGGGACCAACAGCTTAACGTGCTTTCCGAGGCACGGAGGAGTCTCGGTGTGTAAAGATGGTCACCCATCCACGGACCAACCCCGGCAAGCGTAGCTTAACCTGACAGATCGACCCGTGCGGCTGTTATTACTAAGCCACGAGCTCCTCAACATAACATCGAAATAACTACAAAATATACATAACATCAAGCGTATAATCCCCGAAGGGTTAGGCAGAGATGTACCCATTAGTACACCCACATTTCGCCAGTTATGTTTAAACCTCACGTAATAGGGGGCGAACCTATTGCCGTCAATAAGGCACAAATCCAGACTTCGACGCTGCTACTGAGAAATTCGAGATCGAACAACCCAATAACATTTTTCCCGACCTGGGAATCGAACCCAAGATCTCAAGAGCTCAGCAGTCTTGCTTTGCGAGTTGCGACCACTCGATCAACGAGGCAGTTAAAGAAATAGGATAGAATCTCAATAATAATGTAGTCGGTAAGTACCCAATGGACAATTTAACTGTCATCTGTTGACCATTTCTCATGACCTAAATACTTCACAATCAGCTACCGTCCATCTGCCAATTTCTCATAAAGAAAATAACCCAAAGTAGTTGCAGCTTTACCCACCATTCATCAACCGATTAGTCGCAAACTTTTGTCTGAAATGAAGAATTAAGTGCTCAAATGCGACAAAATGTGGTAACCAAGCGTGTGATACCTTCAAAATAAGATAAAATCTACAAGATCTTAATGAATGGGACTTTCTTCTGTAACAGGACTTCCGACTTTAGGATGTTATTCAACTTTCAAGCAACCTTTTATACTCATTATGTCGTAAGGTGAATCGTGGTCCGAAAGGGGCAGGAGACACCACTTAACTCGCACAATTCAATTAACCGGAGATTATGTACTTCATTATAGAAATGTAAGGACATTTTTTTGTTAATCCCGATTTTATTTATTGTAGAATTTATCAACAATAACTAGTTCCAACCGGATATTGTGGAACCGGCCACATTAACAGATAACAATCTAATTTTGAATGCAGATTTGCGGGATTGCATTCCATTGATGGACGGCTACTGGTTTTTACATGTTCTTTCAAATTCAAATCTCCAACTCTTAATGCACAGAGTTACAGTTCATTTTTGAATGAATATCATTTCTGCAACTGCATTACAAATGTTTGTAATGTCTTACTGAGCTTTTGGTTAACCAAAGATATCTTTGATACCGCAGAGGACTGTGAGCGTATTGAAATAAGGTTGAATATCAATTGTTTAACTGCACAATAAGTTGGTACAAATCCTCGTTCATTGGGAGGATTATCGATGTCCGATTTTCGTTAAAGATTCCCATAGGTTTTGTTTGTATCGGCAGCTTTGACGGTATACATGGTGTTGCGTATTGTTACAGGAATGTACAGCTGGTTCATTTTTGTGTGATTGTGTGTGAACTTTGAATATTCAGATTAAAAATAGTGAAATGTTTCTGAAACACGTTTTTGGGTAATTCTTGCTGTTTAAGATGAACATTTTTTTTATTATGGCTCGCTCTAAATATGATTTTCTGAAAGGGTTTTTGGATCTGCCATTTGTAAACTTAAAGACATAAGAATTTGAGAAATATGTGGACATAATATCTGTACTATACCTATCTAGATATGTAGGTGTAGAATGTAGACAAATAGGAGTTCCAGCTAATCGATAAAAAAATTATTGCTCTAAACTACCTAAATTGATCTAATTATACTGTCTGTCAAACCTCGTGGCGGACTGTCAAGTCTTTCAAATTAAGAACAGAGTTTATCTCATAAAAAGTTTAGATATGGCTAAACCAGCCAGTGTCTACTCACCAGCCAGTGTCACTTCATACTCCTAAACATAGAAAATTAGATTAAACTCAACAGAAAATTAAATGAAATTCAAAATACTATGCGGAACCATTGGTTCCTTTACTTATCTACTTACTGTCGTACCATCAGACTCTAGAAGATCAACCCTTTACAACCCAACAATATCCTTATTTAACCACTATTGACAAAACCACTTAATACATAATATAAATACAATCTAACAGATTTTAAAATCCAAAAAATAACCTAAAAAAAAAAATACGGAAACCATCCATCGACTTCGATTCCTTAAAAAAAACAAAATCAACTTTGTGTTCACAGCTTTAAATTCCAAATTCCTTTAATTTTCACTAGGCAACTGATCCACTTTCTAGACAATTCAATTTCAACTTTATCTGTCACTGATATGGTTCAGTTTCGTTTGTGTAACCAAATCTATCAGGAAGGCTTAAGGGTAGTAATGAGAAAGTCATTGTACATGATTAGTATAACGCTGTGAACGGAAGTGGATGAGTAGATATTGTAATATTTAGTCGAGTGGTGTCAGTAGTAAGTACTTACAATAGTGCCGCAAGAATGTCGGATGTAAAATTTGAGCCCTTTGAAGTAAGTACCTACATAGGTATTGGTTATGCCGACTATACTGCTCTAAGTACATGTTCCGGTATTTGAAGGGTTTAAATTCTCGGAAGCGTTCGATATTTTGTACTCTTACAGCTCCTGGGAGCCGGGTAGTTGATCTGCATATCATCACGCTTCTAATCCCCGTAGGGTCAGGCAGAGATGTACCCGTTAGTATAACCACATTTCACCAGTTATGTTTAAATCCCATGTAATAGGGGGCGGGGCTATTGCCATCAATAGGGCACAAATCCAGACTCCGAGGCTGCTACTGAGTAGTAGTAGATCTGTTGGAGAATTATTTGATCTGTGTGAAAATGGTGGTTGGTTTTGGATTAAATGAAAAATTGACCATCAGGTAGGTACACAATAAAGTACTTATAACCAACTAAGGACAAACGATCGAAAAACAACGGTAGACTCAAAAGTATTGAGAGCTTAATAGAGTACTAAGCACCCAAGTAGGCCACTGTAAACGTAATTTAGGGAAATGGTGGATCATAGACGATCCAGTGCGATGATTCCAGAGACCCTGATTAGGTTATATCCTATATGCTAGAGTGTCCCAATTGTCCGATCACCGGCACCCTTGACGATCTGAACAACGCCTCTGACGCAGTACTAAAGGTGTTCTCTTACCTAATGGGGCTAAAAATATAAATTATCATAGATGTATCATTGATACGAAAACAAGCAGAACTAACTAAAGTATCTGACATCAGCATCGTCGTAGATTTTAACATAACAATAATACCTCGGAAAGATGCAATCTATAATGCGATTTATAATTGAGTATCCATATTTGCCATCGATAAGCTTAGAAGACGAAAACAATACAAATAACAATACTCATAGAAACAAGCATAGTCAACAAAGTTACTAAGTTCAGCCCAAGTTACTATCAGTACCCAGGGCCGGTCAGTGACTGTCGTCCGGTCAAATCTATCGGTTACAGAGTTCAATAACTGTGATTAATTGAGTTACATCAGTGCGTCATGTAAATTGAACACAAAGTTTCATGTAGCGTGTATGTACTTACAGTCACAAGCAAAAACAAGTACACACTTAGCAACATTACGAAGCTATTTTCTTTGAAAATATTGATTCAAATGTCTTGTATTTTAGCAATATAGTATTTTGAAGTAATACTGCTATGAAATAGGTCTTTTAACGAAGTTACAACAATTATTTCACAAGAATATCGCTATTTAGTTTTGCTAAGTGTGTACATGTTTTTGCTCGTGACTGTACACGTTCTTTCGTATAAGCTTGAGGTCGTAATGCGGTTTTTAACCGATACCCACAAAACCGCTAAGGTACATTGCAGTACATAAATTAGTCGCGAAAAAAATCTGCCAGTGCGTGGACTTGTAATGTTTCATGTTACAAAATTTTGAGGGTAAAAACAGTGCAACCGCCATGAGTCTGATGCTAAAGAAAAAATAAATTTAAGTGCCGATGATGAGCAGATGATGATGATGATGGTGCGTTGATGTTGGTGAGTGGTGATGATTAGGGTGTGTTGGTGTGGGTGAGTGGTTGTGTTGATTGCTTCTAACAGTGTAACACTTGTAACAGTGCCTGTACTTCAATTTTTTGTTAAAGAACGTCGTTTAAGACTACCACGCATTTTGTAGGTCCTCTAGACTAGACAATGAACTTAAGACTTGAAGAATTAATTTCATTTAATAGTAATCATCGAAGGTCGTTCAATGCAACAACAACAAAAACAGCCTCCTGAAGAACTATTCTGTAAAAATCAACCTCTTAATTTAGGTGAAGGTGAGCTGTCAAATTTTTCCAAAGAGAATAACAGCTCACCTTAAACTCGTTTTACATAATTTCACTGAGAAGTATTTTACAGAAGAGTGCTGCTGATCTAATAATATGGCGTACATCGTGCGAAGAGGCCTTCATGTGGTTTATGTTTCTGAAATCAGAACATGAACACCCATCTTTTTAGAAAAGGTCGGTACAAAGATATAGTGTTATGGAGCAACAACGAATATTTCAAACGCAAAGTAAGAAATAAAGTCAAAGTAAACATCACTATAACCCAATCAGTTAACTCTTGCAACTTAACTTGACTAAAAGCAGATGTAAAAGCAACTCTATTTTTCTTCCATTAAGAAACTATTGATATTAATCCTCTGTTTGCCTCCTCAAGGCATAATCGAAAGCCATTTACCAAATAAACAAAATTACTATTAAAATTCGAACAATGCGGATCATTCTACGGCTGTCATCGGTTCGATTCGGGTGTCTCCGTCAGCTGCGTACGCGCATTCTCACGAGCTGTCGTATGTGTGACCTGTCGCGGAATTACTGTACTTGTGAATTGCGATGCGATTGTTGTAGCTAGGGTTGGCAAAATGTGTTTCGTAATAAAAATAAAAATTTTACTAACTCATTTAAAATTTTGACGTAATTTTATTATGAGATTGTTATTTACAATCAGAAATATTTATTTATTACTTCATTCCGTAAAAAACACACACAACCAAAAATCGTAATTCCCAAAAATAAACTTCACATAATTTCCTTTCTATATTTAAATTGTCTTTTATATCAAAAGAGAATGTGTTCCAATCTACAATAATTAATTAAAGCCGTTTTGATTTATGCCGCACTCTCAGCTTCTCAAGTGTCAAACCCGTTTTAATTCGTTTTCACTAATAAACTTAATATCATTTATTATAAACGAAGATTGTGTGGTCGTAAAATACTTAATATCTATGATATTAGATTATTTTTTTATTAAACTGCCTCGTTGGTCTAGTGGTCGCAAGCGCGACTGCTGTGCATGAGGTCTTGGGTTCGATTCCCAGGTCGGGCAAAGTGTTATTGGGTTTTTCCATCAATAATACCTCAATAGCAGCCTCGGAGTCTGGATTTGTGCCCGGTTGATGGCAATAGGCTCGCCCCCTATTACATGGGACTAAAAACATAACTGGCGAAATGTGGGTGTACCAATGGGTACACCTCTGCCTAACCCTTCGGGGATTACAGGCGTGATGTTATGTATGTTTTTTATTAAAATGGCGTTATTATAAGTAAAGCAGACTATTTCTGATGAGTAGGTATTGTGAGTATAAATTAGATTATAGCTATAGAGGAAAATATAATATCTCTTTGTGGTTTAATATAAAGGTGTATCATATAATCAAAGAAGAATCTTCGGGGATAGAAATCTTTATAAAAAGATGAGATTATATTCTCTTTTTAATAGAGCTTATAGAGACGTTTTATTTAATATTTACAGTTTACCTTTAACAAATCTATTTCATTCAATCTTCAGTATTAATAGGCAAAAGTATAACAGCTGGTTTTTTATCTTATAGCTATATAAGCAATATTAAAAAAACTAATAGCAATAAATAATAATACTCATCTATATAATTGACAATTATTAGACGTTTATTCATCTAAACACAGAACTTAAAAATAATAATAAAATAACAAAGCATGTGTACAATAAAAAATAAAGTAGAAAGCTATGTTGTATGGCAATGCTGATCGTTTGCCCAAAGAAAAAGCCAGCCTTCGGGTCAAGCGAAAAGTTGACCAGTCGATAAATTAAATAAAAGATTAAAATTTTCATCGTGATATTGAAGCTTAACACACCGTTAGTGACAACCCTGTGCCTTGAAACAGGAAGTATAGGGGTGTGAGCAAGTATGACCTCAAGTTACCCATAACGCTCCCTTACGATTTTTTTTTTTCACCCAATTGTCTGTATCTAGAGCATTACACGCTGAAATCGAATCGATTCGAAAAAAAAAACGCAATAAATATCATTCGATTGTATTTAAAAAGGGTTTTAAATTTAATATAACTTCGATTGGGGGACACAAAGACTTAGAACTGTGAATTCTTTGCGATTGTGCGATTTTTTTTTCTGTCTTTGCACATTGTTGGGTCTTACGTACCTACAATCGCATCTGTCCTCAATATCTTATTTGTTCGTTGTATTTCAGCAAAAAAGGATGAATTGGTAAAAGACATTCTAGACAAAATCAAACTGGTTATTAATGTTTTTTTTGTTTTTTTTTGTTTTTCATTTTTCTTAATACTTAATTTTGTTTTATTTTTGTTTTATTTTTGATTATTGATTTTGAAGTGTGTTATAGATTGCGCGGACTCACACACTATTTCATGATGGTTGAGATGTTATGAGTGGTCGTCTGTAGTTCCAATATTTGTAAACACGTGAAAACTATGTATATTTGAACATATTTTAACTTTTAAATACTTAATTTGTGCCTTTTAATTATTATGATTAATTAGTTTTTTTTTTATAGGGTACATACATTGTTTTCGCGTGCCATGTTGTGTATGATTCTGTAAACAAATATTGTAAACATTGATTTTAAAAGAGTACGTATGGAGTTTCTTGCCCATTCTTCTCCATACAAAACTACCTTTTGGAAGGGGCAACTAGATTCAATTCTATTTTGTTTTTTGTGTTTGACGTTCAAAAGTGCCTTATTGGCCTAATTGAAATAAATGATTTGACTTTGACTTTGACTTTGACAATTTTCTGTGATTTTCACCCCTTTTTTTGTCTAAAGAAATGCGAACGTAGTCATCCTTGATTCATGGTTGTTCAAAACATTTGTCTAGTTTTTTTTTCTTATTTTTCAAGTATGGTTTTTATAGGTAGGCACTTACTTTTTACCCGTTTACTTATTTTTTACCAAAATGGGTTTATGTCGTCAACGATGAGTTTTATCATCATCGTAAAATCCATAAAAGGTGGTGCGGTATTCTTCGGCCAATTTATTTGAAAAACATTGCGCTTGCGTGCGAGATGTCCAAAGATTTTGTGGGTTGAAGCTGCTATAGAGGCCAAAGTAGTTAAGGATGGTCGGCAAGAGCATGTTGGTTCGGATTGCATTTTCACAATAACGGATGTGAAAACACACTTAACGAAACCTCAAGCTACATTTTTTTTCGAATGGGAAATCATATGACTCCTTCTGCTCTAGGTGGAGTGAAAGGGAGTGTCTGACTCTTTGACTAAAACACATTCATGTTCCTCCGGTAACTCTTTCGAACAAATACCGCAACCATGGCAGACACTGATCCTAGCGAGCACCGTCTACTCTGCTGACATCTCTTTGAGGTGACACCTACTGATTTCAAGGTCCAAACTTTGAATTTTGGTTTCGAAAACAATTTTTAAATGTTATCACTAAGACCTGTTCACTGCAGCATGCACCTAAAAGCATAATGTGTTACATTGCGCGTTACACAATTATTTTTTACAACAAAAAATAAGTTGTTTCTCTGTTTGGTAAGCATTAAGCGTACTAATGGCTAATTAATGTGTGGTTTTACACCTCGTATAGCAACACATGCTTTACTTTTATTGGAAAATAGCCTTTAAAACCATTTTCAAGCCACAATAACCAAAGAAACACCAAATAAGTCCATCTCCGTACATTAAATCGATACCTGATTAACCAACGTTTAATCCTCTGTTACATAAACGCTAATCTTTAGTTATGTTGGCTCGTTAATATGCCATAAAAGATAATAGGCTGGTTGCTTGCTTAAGATTATGCGTTATGAGGCGTGTAGCGGTGAAATCAGGTGGTAGCGAAAGTGTGAAGACAGCTTAAGGATTATGTATGTGATCGGTCGCGTGGTTGCGATTGGTCGGTCGTTTGTTTTGTAGCTTAGATGCTTGAAGATATAGTTTATAGGTGGTTGTCTGGATGTGGCAAATCTTATGTATCTGTGGCCCTTCTAGTAATAATTAGTCAGCCAATCATAGTCATTAGTGTGAGATTTGACAATAATTAATTTTTTTTCGGTTACCTAACTAGGCCCATAGAAGTCGATTTACAAAACATTTAATTAGTAAGACGAGATGTATGAACGTAGATGAGGCGAAAGGAGTATGTAAGGATCGTAGCAGGTGGCGTTCTGTAGTTTCTGCCTACCCCCATAGGAAAAAGGCGTGAGTTTATGTATGTATGTGTTAATTAGTTAGTTGGCTAATTGATTAGAGACGTATTCAGGATTTCAGTAGGTATCTACATTTATTTCGATGCTAGTTTGTAGCAGACCTTAAGTTTACAATATAAAGCAATAGATTTTAAATAAAACCGTTCGGGGTTTCGTACCATTGTATTTAAATTCAAATAGAGATCGAGCAAATCGATCGAGAAATCACGTTTCTTCTTAAACGTAACATAACATCACGCCTGTAATCCCCGACGGGTTAGGCAGAGGTGTATAACCCATCAGTACACCTACATTTTGCCAGTTATGTTCAAGTCCCATGTAATAGGGGACGAGCTTATTGCCATCAACCGGGCACAAATCCAGAGTCCGAGGCTTCTACTTAGAAATTCCTAACGGAAAAACCCAATGACTCTTTACCTGACCTGGGAGTCGAACCCAAGACCTCATGCTTAACAGTCGCGTTTTGTGACCACTAGACCAACGAGGCAGTTAAAAAGAAACGAGGCAAAAGTTAAAAGTCAATTAAAATTTCAATTAAAAGACCGTTAAGTTTTCATCTACAATTGAACATTAAAACCTGAATTCGCAATAATCATCTTTCCGTGAAAATTACCACGTCATAAACAGTTTATGAACATTATTTAGCACTATGACAAATTTCACACATACGTTCAAGTATTTAAAAAGGAACTATACACTTTAAACCCATAAAATATTATAGTTCAGACGAGTATAATAATATGATAGATATTTTAGAAGTTAGTGGCTATTTGGACTCATTAACATGGTAATCGTATTGTTTTTATTTTAATATTAATATCAAATAATATAATTTGCATGTATTTTGCAAATGTTAATATTTTTCCCAATTTTTGGTCACGGCAGCTAATCTCAATGAAGAGTAAACAGGTACATCCAAATACATAAAAGTTTATTAGTGCATATTGTGTATAAGTGTGCGCAAACACAGGTGCACTCACTATCATAACCTGAATTGGCAATCCGAAACAATCGAGGAAACATCAGGCGCAGGACCAACGGTTTTACGTGCTTTCCGTCAAACGAGAAGAACAACTCACTTTCAAACTCCGAGCTGCTACTGAGACATTCCTAATAGAAAATCTCAATAACACTTTGCCCGGCCAGGGAAACGAACGCACGAGCCCACACTTTGTAGTCGCGCTTGTGGCCAAGAGACCAAGGCACAATCAATGAGGTATACAATCATATATTTGGTTAAAGTATACCACAAAAAAATAGCTTTCCTATAATTTCGAGGACTGTTTATGATGAAGACTGCTGCAACTGAAGACCCATCTAATGTTTTACGTAAGAAACATGATGCGACGTTACACGATGATTGGTACACTGACTAGGGTTGCCAACTCTTTGTCGGTCAAATATAGTAGTTCTAAAATTCTTACCCATAAAAATATAGTAGGTAAGGAAAATGTTTTAAAAAATATAGTAGGTTTTAAAATAGGTACTTTATTTCTTAATTAAACGAATATTTTTGCTTAAGAGTTTGATGCCTTAAAATATAGTAGTTTCGCCTACTATATCTTTTTCTCAAAAATATAGTAGGCGGGGGCTCTAATATAGTAGGATACTATATTATATAGTAGGGTTGGCAACCCTAACACTGACCTACATCTACTACATCATATTATTATTATATACAACAAAAATAAATAAAATTCGAGTGTTTGTTTGTTTTTTGAAATAACACTTTTTGTACAAAAAATAAATATGAATTTTTATACGGTACTTTAGTCTAAAAAGCTAATGTTTATAATGTTTGTATGCCTGTCTGTCAGTCTGTTCTTCCCAGCCAATTTCGGAAATGGCAAGACCGATTTTGGTGGGAATTTCTTAGCAGTAATATGAATAAGTAACTTAGGCTACTTTTGTTTTAGTAAATAATAATGGGGTAAAAAAAATAAAAGTCGCGGACAAAGTCGTGACCATAAGCTAGTAGATACTAAAACAAAAATGTGTTTTAAAAAATATGTTTTTATTAATAACAGGCTCCAAGTAAATCCAGACAACTGCGCGCTAGAAACGGTTCCATATATTATGGAAAGCTATTAAAATGGCCGTCATATTAATTTTTCAATGAATATTAATATCTTTGCTACTTATTTAGCCTAATATTAAACTGATAGATCGTCTTTTATTAATATAAATTAGTTTTATAATATGTTTTTGTCTAGAATCAGTGAAAGTGGTTATCGCTTTGTTTTTAAATCGTTTTATATCTAAGTAATTTGAATAATTATGTTAAATTATAGATTAAAATAATAAATGATATTCGCAGTAGAAAGTATCGTTGTAAAAGTAAGATTCCAAGGATTTTTTTCTATGTTTTGTTTATATTTTTAAACTCTTCTCATTACAGTAATAATTTGGTTATTTTGTCCTATAATAAAATATTTATGAAGGCTTTTCGGTTGATTACGAATCTCTACTCAAATCTGAATTGCAAAGGCCTTTTCTTATAAATACTAGAATGCCACGAGCGATGATCACTACCCTTACTCAAGGCGGATTGGCAATTTAGGACTAACATAAATTATAAGTTTAATCACGATAGTTTCCTTCACCGATGACAGTGATGCCCAAGATAAACTTGAAAGTGAATTAGAAAAAGTTACATTGGTACTTGCCCATGCCCGGTTGCGAACTCACAGCCTTGGGTGTAAAAGGCGGGCGCCTTAACCATTGGGATATGACATACTACTTAAGTGTATCGATGGCAAATCTATACTAATATTATAAAGAGGTAAAGTTTGTGAGTTTTTAAGTTCGTCAAGGGTAATCTCTGGATCTACTGAACCGATTTTGATAATTATTTTGCAAATTGGAAGCTACGGTATCAGTGAGTGCTATATTATTATGAAAAAAAAAACAGGGATCTATAAGAAAAATCACGCGAGCGATGATACGGGGAGAGTGCTAATTTAAAATAAAATGATGAACATAATTTTGTTAATTTTTTTGTTTGGTCCAGTATTCATCAACAACAACACCATCCGCTGACGCAATGATTAGGTCCTCACGTGTGCAGATGACGGATTACTTTGGTGAAGTTTGGGGTAATTTACTACGTACTGACATAACATTGACCGAATTTTATTTGACATCCCTACAAGGTAGAAAGTACATGATAATGCAAAAACTTTTGTCCCAAACCAATCCATCGAAAAAAACAAAAACAAAATCATCGGTTAAAGTTCAATGTAGTCTATTTATATATAAATTAAATCAATGAACTCATTTCAATAAAATTAAATGAATAAAAATCGAAATTAACACTTTCACTCTCAGTTAAATAAAGTAAAAGTAATGATACGTACAGTTTTACTAATCTCAGCTTAAGACGGAGTTTACTGCGATGTTTAACATAAATTATTTCGTCATGTTCTCAATATTTGACGTTTGTTAGTATTCTGCTTTCATCAGAGCCATGAGCCAGATCTGTGCTATGGTTTTACATAATGAGATGATGATAATGATGTTATTTATATTCTGAGGTATTTGTGTTCATTGGTTTTTAGCTGATCCGGTTTTTATGGGTATGCAGTATGTAATATTATGTGTAGGATTGCATACATAACATAACTTCACGCCTGTAATCCCCAAAGGGTTAGGCAGAGGTGTACCCATTAGTACACCCACATTTCGCCAGTTATGTTTTTAGTCCCATGTAATAGGGGGCGAGCCTATTGCCATCAACCGGGCACAAATCCAGACTCCGAGGCTGCTACTGAGAAATTCCTGATGGAAAAACCCAATATCACTTTGCCCGACCTGGGAATCGAACCCAAGACCTCATGCACAGCAGTCGAGCTTGCGACCACTAGACCAACGAGGCAGTCAATTTGATTATGATCTTGTTATTTGTAGTCACAGTTTTAGTGGGCCTCGCTTTACCAAAAATTAAAAAGATTTAAATTATACTTCATGATTAGGTATGATACAGAACAAATAAATACATAAGGCCACGATGACATTGATGTAATTTTTGGTTTCGTTAAGTGTCTTATTATATCCGTTACATTGGACTTATTTATTATTTACTACCTCCGTTTTGGAACGAGCAACTAGATTCAACTTTCAGACTAACTGACCGACTCCTTGACAATTCAAAAGTGCCTGTTAATGGTCTAATTGAAATAAATGTTTTGACTTTGACTTTATTTATTTAAACTTTATGCAACAAAAAAGTACAAAGGCGGACTCAATGCCTTAGGCATTCTCTACCAGTCAACCAAAGGTGGTGGAGAGATAACATGGCAGGTGCAAAAAACTTGTAACTTGGAATTTCCTTGATGTTAACATGAATTCTTTGCATTTTTGTTACCTCCTTATCATAACATCACGCCTGTAATTCCCGAAGGGTTAGGCAGAGGTGTACCCATTAGTACACGTTTCGCCAGTTATGTTTACGTCCCATGTAATAGGGGGCGAGCCTATTGCCATCAACCGGGCACAAATCCAGACTCCGAGCTGCTACTGAGAAATTCCTGATGGACAAACCCAATAACACTTTGCCCGACCTGGGAATCGAACCCAAGACCTCATGCTCAGCAGTCGCGCTTTGCGACCACTAGACCAACGAGGCAGTCGAGGCGGTGTTACCTCCATCGCTGCTGATAAATAATACCAGCCTATTACTATTGCACTGGGTAAAGGCAAGGGGCCTTTGCCTAGCTGTGGGACTAACACAGAAACGGCACAAGCTTTGATCACCACGCTTGCTCTCAAAGCGGATTGGCGATTTCAGACCTATATTAACTATATCCAGATTTCGTCACGATGTTTTCCATTAGCAATGTCAGTGATGTCCAAGATAAACTTAGAGAGTAAATATGAATAGAAAGAGTCAGATTGGTTTTTGCCAGGTTTCGTACCTACAATCTCATACCAAACCTGATACAATTTTTTGTTTAGTTTTCCTCATCTATATAAGTAAGCGATGTAAGTATTAGTGATCACTTAGATACATAACATAACATAACATCACGCCTGTAATCCCCGAAGGGTTAGGCAGAGGTGTACCCATTAGTACACCCACATTTCGCCAGTTATGTTTATAGTCCCATGTAATAGGGGGCGAGTTTATTGCCATCAACCGGGCACAAATCCAGATTCTGAAGCTGCTACTGAAAAATTCCTGATGGAAAAACCCAATAACACTTTGCCCGACCTGGGAATCGAACCCAAGACCTCATGCACAGTGCTTGCGACCACTAGACCAACGAGGCAGTCAACATCACGCCATCACTTAAATATTGTTATAAAGCTAGTTTTGAGTGACCATTTTGCCCAAAGGAAGCAAACTACACGCTAAACATACAACCATTATATCAATAACACAAATCAACAGAAAGCTAATAGGAAGTACTCCTGTATAATTTAGCAATAAACGTCAAATTTGTGACTCAGCGCTGACAACTTTATTGCTTCAAGGGATATATTCACCTCCCTCTCTTACCCCATACATTAGATAAGGACAGATATATTAAATTGCAAAAAAGGGTAACTATTAGTAAATTTGCACCACGTTAGGGTTAAAGAGGGCGTAACTTTATGTCAGTTTTAATAAATCGAGTGTAACAGAATAGCTGTCTGATATATTTTTTTACTGTGAACCACTTTGTAAGGCACAATTGCGATAAATATCGTAATGGATTGTGTAGAATCATAAATTCTGACAATATTTCAATTAATGGGATTCGTTATTTAGCAAGATGTTTTTTTTTAATTTTTGAGGTTCTTCATAAAGGTCAGGTGCGGAGAACTCGTAACCGGCGTGCTTGTATGACGAGATGTATGAACGTAGATGAGGCGAAATGAGTATGTAAGGATCGTAGCAAGTGGCGTTCTGTAGTTTCTGCCCACGGGAAAATGGCGTGAGATTATGTTTATGTATGTGTGTGTTTTTTATTGTTAGGAAATTCGCAGCTCCTTCTCAAATTAATGAAGTTCGGTAGCTTGATTCCAAAAGATAATTTAGATATCGTTAAAACATCTCATTTTCTAACGGTTTCATGACCATATAGAACTCCACAATGTCTTATGGAGATCGAGTGTCAGCAACAACCGATTCCTGAAGATAATGCCTACAAGTCTGACAGCGCACTGGTGAGAATTTTGTCCAAACGACTAAATCATTCTTAGTTGGTACCTAGATAATTTTAAGTTTTTAGTTTTTAGGACCATGCCACCAACAATTTTTTTAGTCAATCTTACAAAAACGTACAAGGAAACCATTTAGCAAAGCGCCACTTTTAAATTGTCTATTTTCTGTTGAAGCTATTTGCTAGTTTATGCATTGGCTGTCCGAAAAATAATATTATTGTTACGCTAGACTTATAAACATTTTCTCAGTTTGCAATCTACAATTCTCCTTTTCACAGAATATTACTGTTATAAAACTCAGATTCTAATAAGAATTACATATAAGTACACCGTCCTTTTAAACATGGCGTACTACTTTTCTGATAAGAGTACTTGTCCATTTATTTATGAAATTACATTACAAGTCCCTATCTTATAAGCTGCATTTGAATCATTTCAATTAATTTTCGAGTCTCCAGGTACAAGCAATGCTTAGTTAGTAGCCCAACGTCGATACCACAGCTGTGTTATCTTTTGAGCAATATGTATAAACGTATTATTAGCATCAACCCGGTACTCCATTAGAGCAGCCTTAAGAGGAGTCGTCTCACCTTGAGCAAGGCGAGGCAAGGCTTACGCTTCGTCCTACTGCTGCCTCTAATGGAGTCTTTAGTCTTTTAAGGACTTTCCACTCTACAAGTGATATGATCTTTACAATGACATTTAAATGTGACTAACTTTTGCCTACAGTTTCCCTCGAGTTAAAAAGTCATTTTTCTATCTCTAAGGAATAGTACTTTTTCTGAATAAAAGGTGATCTATGTCTGTTTCTGAAAGTGACGACGTGTATAAAATTTTTATGCTAATCGGTTCAGCTGTTGAGTTAGTTGTATGAAATCATAACAAATAAATAAATAAACAAATTTACTTTCGAATTTATACAATTAATTAGGATTATCTTCTTTGGCAAAACAAACAAAGCCATCCACACAATTCACTAATGAATTTATATCTTCCATCTTCTTCATACATTATCCTATTTATCCAGTTAATAGAAATTAGACTCAACTACAAACAAGATTAAGTTCATTATTCCATAATACTGCAATGTTCAACACACACAAAACCATATTTTGTGAAAATCATAAACAACTGATACTTTATTAGCTGAAGTCGTAAATATCAACCGTTGTCCGCGGGAGGAGCGTAACACCTTTTTTAAAAACGAACCTAAGTTATAAGCGACAGCGGGTAAAGTGGACACTTGATTATAGTGCTTGTATAATATACTTGTCTCTGAAAATTTATGTTTAATTTTACATACTTTTTTAAAATTAAAATAGCATTAGGGTTCCTTCAGATTATAGTTGTATATGTAGGCGAAATAAACACATTATTCTTCTTCATTTCATATTGCCGACACATCCATGACAATTTATACGATTTGGGCCTCCAGTAGGTAGCCACGCCATCGCTACTCTAAAGGCACTATTCGTAAGGGCACGCACAATAGGGATATTCCAGCATATAGGACATGTCTGATCAAGAGCTCCGCTCCGTCACAAATTGATGGTCTATGACGGATGCCCCATTTCGCCAAATTATATATTAGTTTGCAGTTCAATTTTAATGTAACAAACCTTGCACTTTTCGTATTCCGACGCTTCTTGTATTTTATAATTTTATTCTGTTACAAGTCAATTAACTCCTGTCCGGTGTCTATCTAAGTTGTCTTATTATTTTTTATTCTTCTTTATTTTACACGTACTGAGTTCAGGAGAAAAGGTTTCTCTATCGCTATCAGTTCTTGCGTTGTACCATCACTCTGCATTTCATATAATTGTTTCATATAATTGGTAGAATGCCGTAAACTGCGCCGACCTCACGACCACGGCAGACGGTGCGTCTGTTTATGTAAATTATGTGATTTTTATTAAAAACTGTTTTAGTCTGATTTGAGTCTGATTCTGTTTTAGATCATTAAGGACGCGTTTACAAAACAGACAACACAAAATTCTACAAGAGTCATTCAAAACGTCATAAGCAATTAAACATCAGACTGATATTAAAAAAAAATTAAAGCTTAATATTACACACATATACATACGCAAGGATACTGCTGAAATAATGACTAATTAAACTGATTTTGATACTTTAGAAGTTTGAATATTTTTCTTTGATTATTTTTTCATAATTTCATATTTTTGCAGTTGGCAATTTAAAAGAAGAATTTTGGCAAATATCCTCAGTGTTTTTTATGTAAACTTACCTAATAATACTACCACACAAACCCTCAAACAAAAAGCTCAAGACGAAGCTCCCATCAATGCAAAAAGGGACACAACAACTAGTAACAATGTCATCAATACCAACTTTCCCTAATTCCAACATCACAATGACCTAGCAAAAAGTCCCCTAATGATTTATCTAGGTGAACCGGACAGAACCGGACACAGGACATCGTCCCCTCACCTGCTAAGCTGCCGTTAAGCTCTTCGACCACATTTCCCATAAAATAAGATTTAAAACACGCTCCATAAATAATGTTTACCTTATTATTCATTGTTGTAGCTTTGTGTGCAGCAATTTAATTTGACATGGTTGGTGCCGCCCCTTGGTGTGACAAAATGACAGTGACAACCCTAGGTCTAATTTTGTTGGTAGTGTAAATCATTGCGTTATTCAAAAGTATCTGTGTGCGTCTATTCTCTTCATAATTTCAATTGAAACATAACTGGCGAAATGTAGGTATTCTAATGGGTACACCTTTGCCTAACCTTTCCGGGATTACCTGGCGTGATATTACTTTATTTTTTTCTGCCTCTGTAATGTTCTATGACAAAATTCTACAAGAATCATTCAAAACGTCATAAGCAATGAAAAATCAGATAGATTCAAATTCAAATTCCTTAGTCAAAGCAATCGACCATTACTATCCTTACAATTGATAGTAGACACCATTGACATTAACTCTAAATAAAACTTCTCTAACAAAAACACAATATTTTAGCCTTGAAAATACGATATCATTTCAATGAATTGTAATTTTTTGAGGCTTTGAAATCAATAAATAGCTAATCAATTGCGTTGACCAATAATTGACGTCACCGTTTCACAATCAACATACTATACAAAATCTATTAGATAGAGGAATCGCGTTTTGATAGTTCATAAAAAATATGTCAATTTATTGATGGTGTTTCTACCCAATGGTCTCTCTACCACATGTCGTGGTTCATCTCCTAAACTAGTAACAGATACACATTTAAAAACGCGACATAATATTATCTCCATAACACTAAAAAAATGAAAAGTCACCGCTCACAGTTCCCACGTCACGCCAGCTCGTTCGGGAGCAAGGTAGGGATATAAAAATGCCTCCGACCATCCTTGTACATTAATAAAACCTTTAATAAAACGGAGTTCGATCACTTTGCGATGCGCGGGCGCTGGTGGCCGCAGTATATGGAATATTGTAAGATAAAAAAGTGACCTGAGTTTTTTTAGATAATATGAAAAATATCCTTAGTAATACGGTTGTAGCTAATCAGGTTCCCGATTAAAGCAGTATTATTATAACAGCTTTAGATGCTAGATCAATTAAAATTAAAACCATCTAACCGAGCATATATGCCCTTGAGGCGGTTTAGAAACTCTGACACTAGGGTGTGTAGGGTCGTAAGGCCTTACTACCCACACGATAAGAAGAAGAAGACCGAGCATATACTCAATACTCGAATCAATATCTTCATTGCTTTTCCATATGTATTCTTAGGTGGTAACTTATTTAATTGAGATCATTAGGACCCTGTAGGGTACAGCAAAAGGGTAGGTTTTATTTATTAGGTATGTAGATGGTCGTTCGAAATGGTTAGATCAACTTAGATCCGATCAAAACATCCTTTTTTGGTCATCATAATCTTCTTGGTTGATGTCTTTAGATGCGGTACAGCCAAAAATCGTTATACGGATTTGGGATTGTCATTTCGGCATTTAGAAAATCTTTTACTAAATAATTCCATAAACATTTGAATTGTCTCACAACGCTACATATACTTCATCTTATACTCGATATATTCAGAAATATCATTCCTCACACATTAAAAAAAGAAAAAAAGGCTGCATTAAAAATATATTCATCTGAGATAACACTTTATAATGACGTGGGTCAGTTCGGGCGGCTAGAACAAACAAAATCGTACTCGCGCCATGTTTTTTCACCTTTTCATTCAAATGAAAGGAATTATGTGTTGTTGTTTCATTCACTCGTATGATAAACGTTAATGTGTAAGTGAGATGCAACAGGGATTGGAAGTCAGGTAGGTGCCGGAACGTCTGCCACGGCAGACAGAACGGCACCAGCATTTGGAATTTAAATTCTGGAATATTCTTGGGTTATCTATGAATTATCATTAATTGGATTGTAATATTTGAGTTGAAATGTATTTTTAAACAAAACATTTTTTTTTTAGGTTCATGCACGTGTCTAGATCTGGTACTACTTGGGTTTTTTATGTGTTCGGTTTCGAAAAACTGGAAGCTGTCGGATGTAGACGATTTTATCGTGTATCTTATCCTGAAACTTGTAGACTTCGGAGCCTCCATTTACGGATAAGGAAGACTAGCAGAGTAGGTGCTGTCCTAAGAGAAGCCAACCATCGCGTTCTATTAGGACTAGCCACTCTATTCTGAAAAATCTTACTTTCTAATCTTATACTTTACCTAAATTCACGGAAGGAGATTTTAACAAAAAAGCACAGCAGGTAACAGATGTCACCTTATCAGAAGGAGTGTCGATTTATAAAGGCTAAGCCAGAAATAGGTACTTATGGATGTTTATTTACAGCAAGTTTTGTAAAACAATAAATCATATGAATACTCCATATAACATAATGGAAACATCATCCATGCATGACTGCAACAACCATTAAAATGACTTCAATAACCTAAAATGGTGACATCCAAATGTTATACAATCGTAATCAAATCAAATTACAAATTAAATGGTGACCGTGACGTCACGCACCATATGTCACTGTGTGCTGATGATACGATCACACAAATGTCTATTTTCATATCGACAATATTGTTCAACGTTCAATGCTCCTGTGGATGTATTTAGAATATGTAGGTAGGTATTGAAAGTCATTTCTTTTTATACAATGAAAAATAGGAAAAGTACGAAAGAATTATTGTCGGCATTGAAAGCAAAGAATTTTCTATTTTTATACTATTTGTTGCCAAATAGACAACCAAAGCAAGATTCATAAAGTTGGTTAATGTTAAAGCAAAAGAATTAAAAATAATGAAAGAAAATTTTGGAAATGTAAAGAATTTTAAAAATATGTGTAGCAAGACATTCAATAAAAAAAAATGCTTATTTATTGAACATAAGACCTCAATAGAAGCTTTAGATTAATTTGCTTTTGAAAATACTAGAAGTGCCATAAACAAATCTGAAAAAGAAACACCACATAAGCTTTAAGATATCCAACTCAATATAGATCCTTTTCATTTCCAAGACCCACAAACGATCAAATTGAAATAACACACAAACAACGTTTGCCATATAATAGGCTCTATTCAGCAAATCAAAGCTGTATGAGTGGCGTTTAAAGCCAAGTGGCTTTCCATACAGGCTTTGATCTATATGGAAAATCTATGGGGTACTAGGAG
Organism: Hoplodrina ambigua; assembly: GCA_949774945.1. Taxonomy (NCBI): domain Eukaryota; kingdom Metazoa; phylum Arthropoda; class Insecta; order Lepidoptera; family Noctuidae; genus Hoplodrina; species Hoplodrina ambigua. The sequence goes on along the minus strand of OX458969.1, from coordinate 1,521,481 downwards.
CCTGCTCCCCTTTTCTGAGAGCTCTTGAGGTTTGGTGTCCAGTCGCTTTGGAATCACTGGACCGATTGTAAAGGTGTAAACTTCAAAGGCTAGTTGTTTTTCTACAAGCAATTAAAGTATGGAAGGGTCGATGAATTTGAGGTAATTTTTGCATTAGATGACAAATCCTTGACATTCATTTTTGCGGAATAAAATTCAATGATATTAAGCGTTTCTTAAAATTCATGTTTGCGTTGACAGATTGACTTTAGACAGTATGAGTGATTATGATAAAACTGTTATATAATCCTCAAAAAAAACTTAAAATTAATCGGTGTCCACTATGCTTACGTACGTGCTGATAAATCGTAGATTTTATAATACTTGTGCTAACCTCGCACTACCATACTCTACCATCTTTTGCTTGAGTATCAATTTGACTTTTTCTAATTCAGAAGTAATTTATAAGTTTAACGGTGAAGGAAACTTGGGCTTATTATAAGACTGAAATCGTCAATTCACCTTGAACATATATGGTGATCAATGCTCGTGCCTTCTCTGTATAAGCAGGGGCCTTTTCCTTGCAGTGAATCAATAATAGGTTAGTATTACTAACCAAACAAACCTGTATAAGAGTGATAGGTGTTATTCAAGTTCAAGACGGAATTCAAAATTTTGACTGCACGAGAGACTTCCCTATTCCCTATAATACCTACAATTTAGATGCTTATGAAGGTCACAAAGTCATCTACATACTCACCGAACAATTTTCTGTTACATTCACATGATGCTTCCTAATGTCCTTCACCATTCAGTGCGACCCTCAATTCCTTAAGTCCATAACAATCGGTTACTAAATGCACAATGGCACCCACGTTCCTTGTTATAACCTGTCGAACAAGTAACATTGGATTTTTTCAAAACCTGCTTTTACCCTGTCGCATGATCTACTTCTCCCTTTCTAATTTGAGAACTTAGAGAAGGATGGAGGATATAACTCGTTTCCTAATCTTTGCCGCGGGCAGTTTGGTTAGGATCTGACACGGTCCGACGCCTATCTTTAAGGGGGTGACCAGACATTGATAAATATGATAAGCACCCTTTTACGTACACGATGTTTTCTTAATAAACTTGATTTTGTTGTGTGAAGGTATTATTAGAAGTCAAAGTTTGCTTAGTGACGGTAACAAAAGATTATTGTTATGCCAAAATGTGAGTTATTGTGTACCATCTTCAAGATCTGATTCATACCGGATAAAAATATTTAGATATGGATTCCCACCATATTGTAATAAGAAAGGGGATAACTGTTTTATTGGACCTGGCAACCAAACACCCGAGCTTCATGCCTGCAAACGTTCCAATTGGATACGAGATATCACCAATCAATTGATAATTACTTTTTATGAGTTGTCATAACCCGATTTCCCATAGACTTTATATGGATGTCATTAGTAAACTGTGACATCAGTTCTTCGCCAATTGGGTAACATTTATTGATTACGAAGTAACTAAAATTCTATGTTCATAGTCACATAGCATAGCATTACGCCTGTAATCCCCGACGAGTTAGGCAGAGGCGTACCCATTAGTACACCCACATTTCGCCAGTTATGTATAAGTCCCATGTAATACGAAATAAGTCAAAATTTCTTTAGAGAAGTTAAATCTTGGAATTATTGTGTGTGCAAAGTACCAAATCATCCGGGGTTGCAGGACGTCTTAACAGGATACCGTGGCCCCGAAACCTAAAGGGCAACAAAAGGAACAGGGTGGTTTTTTAGTCAGTAAAAGTCTGACTGAAGGACTCATTCGATGATTTTAATCACCTAAAAAGCAAAAGTACCAAATCATAACTAAAACAGTTAATACTACTAAAAACGATAACCAAAACGTAATCGACTACGATTCAAATGGAGGCAAGACTAACACCGTACCTATTAAACGCCGACACGAAAATAACAAAGCAGATTACAATATCGTTTTACATCAACAAAAAACGTAAGGTGTAACACATTGTGAGCAATGTACGGATAACATTACTTATGCGACGGGTGGGCGGGCACCGGATGTGTATGATAATATAGATATGAACACTATGCACAGGGAGGTTCACACCCTGCGATTGAATTTAATAACGATTTAGACACGTTTCCTTAAAAGGACTTGCAGAATATAGTGATTTTTTCATACTCTAAAACATAGTCATATTTCAATAGTATTTGTGTGTTATTGTAGGACTATGGCCTCTTCGTATATGGAGAAGGCACGAGCATTGATGGCCACGCTAGCTCAAGGCGGTTTGGCGATTTCAGATGTACATTATTTATAAGTCCAGGTTTCCTCACGAGATGCTTTCATTCACCGATGCCATTGATGTTGTACATCAACTTAGAAAGTACATATAAATTGAAAGAGACACTTTGTTTGAGGTTCGGTATCTAACCCTCAGTCTTATACATGTAACATAAAAAGAGGAGAATTTTGTTTCTTTTTCGGTTTATTAAAATAATCTCCGAAAGTACTGGTCCATTGTTATAGGCTTTTTTATGGTATACTTGATATGCACGCAGACGAAGCCACGAGCAGAAGCTAGTTAGTAATGAAATTATTTTCTGACTGGATGATATTAAGTTCGCTTTCTTCCATTTTCTACCTTACAATACAAACAGCGGTACTTTCAACTGTCTTTAATCCATACTAACTCCAAATAACCATCCACTCGAGACAAATAATTTCTTAAAATACCCACAATACATATGGACCAAATAAAATAGATACAAAGAACTTTTGTGGTACATTATATGACGAATATACTCCTCGCTGATGATGAATGAACATCAATATGGCGGCGCGCGGCGCGGCCAGACTCGCTGGAACCGACCATTGACTAACAAATGATCAAAAATCTTAACATTATTTATCTTTACCGATTTTGTCGTGTGTATCTATTAAAATACAAATGTAACAATGGAGAGGTATTGTAGGAAACAGCGGGTATGGGATGAGGGTTTTGGTGGTTCCGTATGCTATTTTCGGGTTCTTCTTTGACAAAATTTTGGATGATGTTACTACTGTCGTGATAACGGTAAAAATACGAAGATAAAAAGTAAAATAATAGATGTATCTATAACTTAATTTCAGAGGCTTTTTTACTTAGCCGTTTTTCAGAAGTAACCTCTGGAAATACTGGTTCGATTATTAAAAAATATTTTACTGTAAACTTGTCTTCCACACAAATTAAGTCGCGAGGAAAAGCTAGTCTTAAAAACGATCAATGAGAAGGTGACTTGAAGTGACCCCTTCAATCGTTGCGGGTGTTAAGAAGTCCGTGCTCAAAAGTGGGCAATCACTAACTGACATGACAAGAACTGCTTATTGAATCATCACTTGTCCATAACATAATCAAAAAACATGGAGGAAAGTATATAATTATTATCACATTTTTGTTAGAAGACCCACGCACGGAACCCCAAAGATGTGAGGGAATTTGTATCCACCGCCATCGCTGCCCACAATAGCCGGTGGGGCGGAGCGGAAAAAAAAATCATCAATGAACGTGCAACAATACGCTCTTCAGAATGCAGGATTTACACCATACATGAAATGGCATGAAATTTGCTCTTTCTCGGTACCCACTCTCTGATTACATTGAAGACAAATACTATAGTTGCAACAGTAGCTTTCGAAAACCTTTGTAAGTAAAATCATTGTCAGACGAGATGAGACTCGAAATTGAAATTTAATGGAAATATCAAATGAAACTGACACAAGACCATCTTCTTTGGCCGATGTTTAGCCAATAATAGCGTTTGTTACTTGAAAATGTATTGTGAGTTAAATTAAACTTTGTGTTACTGTAATTCTGTCTCGATTTAATGCGTTTGATATCATTTGAATTGATATCGAAAATTATATTAGATTTTGTTACTTTGTTCACTTTGGTTGAAGACGTATTCTAAAGAACTGGTAGAAATGAAATGGATATTATTTTCTTTGTGGTTTTGTAAGTAATTGAATATGAAATGTTTGAGCGGTAATCACTGTTTTCGACATTCTGTTTTTGACTTTATTTTATGTAGTTAGTAATAAGAGAATTGGAATTGTGTATGATACTGTAAATATGGAATACTTCTTAGCAAAAAATTAGTTAATGGATTTTGAAGCAGTATTTTTTCATAAAATATCCCATGACCTCTGTACTGCTGCATGCACCCGTAAAACAATGTTATTGTTATTTTTATAAAGAGTCATTTTTCACAACAAAAATAAAAGTTGTTTCCCAACAATAATTCTTACTTCTTACTTAGTTTGACGGGTAGTTTGCATAGTTAACGGCTCATTACAAAGTTTAGCAATATAGTTTATACCAGCCAACATGGTTTAATGGTAAAACAAAACATTAACAGATAACTTGAAGATATGGATTTAATTTTTTTTCAAAAGAAAGAAACCATAGAAAAGTAAAGTATAGCCAAAAGCCTAGTGAAAAATTATACAGATAACATTTGAAGATTATAAAACACTATGCAACTATAGCAGACGCCATGAATTCATTTATCATGTGACACGAAATAGCCTTTTCACCGCGTTGCATCCTGAAGTAACCATCTTCACCGAAACTAGTGCCCCAAGAATTCTTAACGATCCAATACGGCATATCACCATCTGAAACAAAAGTAATGTCAGTAATACATTCAAAAATTTCAAACCATATACAAAAGTAATATTGTACTGTTTTTTATTAGGTAAGTAATTGATTTAAATTAATTGATATGATCAAATTGTTAACAATTACAGTTAACAGTTTCTTATTATTTATTTATTTAATTATTTATTTATTTAAGTAACATGGAAGACCGACAGCTAAAAGAAAACAGACTAGTGACAGAAAATTAGACTGACAGCCAATTACAGGTCTTCACTTATAAGATACAGAATAATACTATGTTCTGTGGACACTGCAGTTGCCTACAGGAACAAAACAACAATAGAAAGAAATTACTGAATAACATATATACTACACAGCTAAAACCGATGTGGGACTGAAGTGATAGAATTTGCATTATCTGATCATACGGCGCAACTATTAAAATGTCCTGTGAAAAATACATACAAGAGTAAATACTGGAAAAAAACACAAAGAGACTATGCATACGAAAATATTTTGAAGTTCAAATCTTGTTTAGAAAGTTTGACATTTACTGATGTTTATAATACAGATGACCCCAATATTGCATATACTTCATTTATAGAGGAGTTTATATTATTTTATAAACTTTGCTTTCCATCTAAAGTTACTACTGTTAACATAGGCAGAAAGGCTAAATGGGTCTCACGTGGTGTTAAAATTTGTAGTAAAAAAAAGAGACATCTCTTATGGCAATATAGACTTAAACCATCTGAAACTAATAAAGTTCACTTTATTCAATACAGTAAATTATTTAAAAAAATTATACGACTTACCCAAAGGGCTCAAAATAATTACAAAATTAAAACGTCCGAGAATAAAAGTAAATCGACATGGCAAATAATAAATAATAAAAAAAATAATGTACCTCGGGATTATATACTTAGAATTAATGTTGATAATAATATAATTACAAAACCAGAATCAATAGCGAATCAATTTAATAATTATTTCATTGACAGAGTGGTCCCTATAGATAATGAGTCGGGAAAAAATATCACATCAGACATTTTGAACAGACAAAAATCAATGTTCATGGCCCCAAGTTTACCGTCTGATATCTTAAACATTATAAAACAACTTAAAAACACTAACAGCGTGGGCTATGACGGTATCTCTACGAAAATAATTAAATCTGTTGGTGATGTAATATGCAGCCACTTGAGTCACATCATGAATCTGTGTATCAGTACGGGTACCTTTCCTGATGGTATGAAAACATCAATAGTAAAACCACTATTTAAGAAAGGAAATAGAGATCTAGTCGAAAATTATAGACCAATAGCGCTTATACCTATTATGTCAAAGATTTTTGAAAAATACATTTACAAGCTATTATATACATATATGGAAAAAAAAATATTCTTTGTAGTGAGCAAAAAGGTTTTAGACAAAATAAGACCATAAATATGGCGGTCTATGATTTTCTACACACTGTAATGTTACGGATGGATGAAAAGACTCCCATTTGCGCTGTGCTATGCGATATGACACAAGCATTCGACTACGTTGACCACACTGTATTAATTAAAAAACTTGACAAATATGGAGTTAGAGGCAATGCTCTTAAATTAATTGAATCCTATTTGTCTAATAGACGGCAAATCACAGCAATCTCAAGAATAGATTGTAACAAAAAAGCGAGAACGTATTTGTCCCAAGAACGTATAGTGAAATTTGGGGTACCCCAGGGAAGCGTTCTGGGACCATTATTATTTATCATATATATAAATGACTTTCCTAATTCTATTGAGCACCCAATGACTCTTTTTGCAGACGATAGCACAGTCACAATAGCATGTCAGGAATCTGACACCTACGACCTTGACATTAATAATACTTTAGCTTCTATAATTTACTGGTTAGACAATAATAATCTAAAAATTAATTTAAATAAAACACAAATCTTGCATTTTACCCAAAGAATACCAATAAGAAATGACATTAACTTAAGCTATAAAAATCATACCATATGCAGAGTTGGTAAAGCCAAATTCCTTGGACTAACCATTGACAAAAAACTTGATTGGAAAGATCACATAGAAGAAATTTGTAAGAAAGTTAGTAGTTCTTCGTACGCATTGCTTAAACTCGCCCCGATCGTAAATACGGATACATTGCTTACTGCCTATCACGGACTTGCTGCACCGATCCTTAGATACGGCATTATTTTCTGGGGAAATTCTACACATAAAGATATTTTATTTAGAATGCAAAAACGATGCATAAGAGCTATGTTTGGTCTAAAACTACAGACAGTTGCAAACCATATTTTATTAAGCATCAAATTCTCTCACTTCCTTCCTTGTATATATTAGAAACGGTATTATTTGTCAGGAAGAATCCCCAGCTTTTTCCGAAGTCTTCAGATGGCTCCGAAAGAAGTCAACGTGATAATCGGAGACTTCGCTCACATAGTGCTAAAACAGCTCTCATGCGTAAGAGTGTATTTTGCATGGCCCCAAAATTATACAACAAGGTACCAAAGGCATACAAAGATTTGAATATTAGTAATTTTAATAAAAGCATGAAGAAGCTTCTAATAAATAAATGTTACTATAATGTTATTGACTATTTAAATGATGTACTTTAGACATTTTTTATTTTTTTGCTGTTATTTGTATTAATTTGACGTCAATTTATATGTTGTTGTACTCTGAATTAAAGTATTATTATTATTGTATTTGTACGCCTTTCTAGGCAAAACATGTTGAAACTTTTTTTTTTTTGTAATCATTCCAACCGATTGTACACTTACACGTGTTTTTGACAAATAAATCTTATCTTATCTTATCTTATCTTATCTTATCTTAACAAAATCAAAATCTGACAAAAGGACTACTCTCACTAACAACTATCATATTATGTTAAACTATATGAATAAGTTTCGGCTTAAGGACTTCCTGGCCGAGGACACACTAGTTGAAAATGGATCGATATCATGCTGTTTACATAGTTTATTATTTTGCTGAATACCTGTTTTCTTTTATAAGGTAATTATATTTGTACTGTTGACATATTTTGTAATGATTTGCACACCGTAGGGTTAAATGTAGCTGATCGCATTTATTTATGTTCTTAATCTTATACTGTACCTACATTTAGAGCAAATAAAATTCTGATTCTATAATTATATCAATATATTTTCAAGATAATATGTATATTTATATTTAATATCTTAATTTTGTTATACATAATATTGTAAAGAGCTACCTCTTTACAATATCAAGTCATTTTTTTATAAAATTACAATCTTGAAGGATTGTAAACGTTTTAAAATAAAGATTTATATTTAATGTATAAAATGAATTCTTAATTAATTGAATAAATCAAGCATAACAGTAGCAGCAGCGTAGCAGTTCGTTCAATTACAGCGCTTGCGAAGAACTTTCGTCTTTGGGTAAAACTTCAGCCCATTTTGCCTAAAGCGTCAGATGGACACTACAGGACAGTGGCCTACCGGGAGGATAAACATAAAACGCAAAACGAAGGTAAACCTCACGACGTCGCGAGACGTCATCCGATTCTGTCAACGGCGCGTTTTGTTCCACGCGCGCCTCAAAAAGCTATCAGCACAGGGACCCCAATAAGGCCAAACGCCTGCCGGGGGTCACGAGATGTCTTAACAGGATACCGTGGCTCCGGAACGCAAAAGGCAACACAAGGAACAGGGTGGTTTTTTAGTCAGTAAAAGTCTGACAGTTCCACCTAGGGCAGAAGGACTTATTAGATGATTTTTAACACCCTAAAAAAAAGGTAAACCTCACCTGATCCGTACCCCACCAGCAAGACTGCATGATTTATAGGTCCAACATTACAAGCCTCGTCCGCTATGATTCCATTTGTATACATCATTAAACCTTCGCCCTGGATACCTTCAAGCAAGAAAGAGACGGTGAATATCGCCTTGCGCGGTCGGCTATTTATAATTAGTTGACAAACAAATATCCTAGCCTGGTAATGAAGACGATTACTCACAACTACATACAAACTATTTCATACTATTGTGACTACACACATTGAAATGGTAATATGGAGGGAGCGTCAAGTTATAGTAGTTTATCTATACTTCCTAAGCAATTTACCTATCGAGAGAGGTCCAGTATGGTACAGCAGTTGTTTCACTTTCTCTTGGGATGTCAGATTATAGGTGCGACAGTCAGTTAACTGAACTTTTACTTTGCCTGCATCAAAGTTACACTGTTTCGAATTTCCTTTGTATGGGTAGTCCGCTTCGGACATGCATCCTCCTTGTTCAATCAAAGACCTGTCGATATGAGCATTTATACAACATGTAACGGAAAGGGTATATACATACAAAGAGTAAGGCTTCTTTGGATGATAACTAACGATATGGCAAAGGTTTCAGCTCAATATAAAATACTCTAAGAATTGATACCAAATTTTCGGTTTCATATGTTTCTTAAATTCAAATCATAACAAACGTGTCAAACCGCACTACGTGGGTCAAAAACTTTCCACGTTACTTGCCTAATGTCACGATAAATCTTTACCGTAATTCTGCGCGCTTAGTACCGCATAGTAGCCTACTGCGGGCGGTGTTCTTTGTTGATCATAATTTCCAAACATGTAGAAATAGGATTAAAAAAACCCTAGCCATATCGTTAGTTATCATCCAAAAAAGCCTTGCTCTTGGTATGTATATACCCTTTCCGTTACACGTATTATAAAACAAATGAATATGTATAATAAAGCTAAAAATATTTTATAATTGTTTAAGAGCGGTAATCTCTGGAAACGAGACAGATTAGAAAAATTATGTATATGATAGCCAGATTCAGGAGGAATAGCATGGGATAAATAATATTACGCTACAGGAACGAAGAAGTTACCAAAGACGTAACTTAATGCGGGTGAAAAAACCAAGGTTACAACACCCATGACACATATTTTGTGAAATTTGGCGGCCGCCATCTTGGATTTTCATTTTAGCCTCAATTTCGTCGTCAGCAACCCCGAAAATAATTATAATTACCGCATAGCATCAGCCATAATTCCTCCACCACATGCATTATTTTTCTTGTCGCAATCCACGATCTGCTGTTCAGATAAACTAATCAGCTGATCTTTGTTTTTTATGGCATACTGGCTTTCAATATTACCTGTTATACAAGAATGCATATTAATTAGGTTCTTCCTTAAATAAAATAAATTAATGTTAAAAAAAACTTTTTAAAATCTTATTTTTCAGTGTAATTTTACTAACTTTAACGTTTTTTACTCTTCAAGCCCTTTCATTTGATACCCATATCAAGGGGATTGAGATAAAATATGTAATCCATCTTTCTATCTTGGAACGTCGGCCATATTGAAATTATTACAATATTGAGTATCGGACATTGTATTGTCACCAGAACGAGAGCTGTATGCAAAATTTCAGCTTAATAGGATACCAACAAATTATCGTAAAATGCATTGCAAATTTTGAAAGGACAACTTACATATTAACAATACAAGCTAAATAAAAGCTTGTAAAAATAATCCTATCATATCTTATTACACTATCACAAGCGCGAAAGTTCAAAATGTGTGGACCAACAATTTTAACTGAAAAATTTAACTCTGAGGCATCTGGGATTTGTAGATGGTAAAGGTTGTGTGTCGATGTCCCTTTCACTTTCTTAAATAAAGTACATGGTACCCAATGTGACTATCTCGTATACTCTTGGAATTTACAATTTTTAATTATGACAGTTTTTTTTCTATTTATTGAGAAGGTAAAAGAAAATTCTTAACTGCATGCACTTACCAATTGTGCTAAACGCATAACAACTCCCACAACGCAGTTGGTCTTTGACTTCGGTGACGACATTTTGGTCGCGCCAATCGTACGACTCCGGTGCATCGTTATAGGTGATGTCTTCATCAGACAGCTCTTTGCAAGCACTCTTAAATCCCCCACGGTGAGAGACCGGTGAACTTTCCAAACAGGAATGTATGTCATGAAATTCTTCTAGTGACATATCCGCAAACTGCGTTATGCCTGAAAGAAAATCGAAATTTTATAACGTAGATAACCAAAAAGTTAAAAATTCGAATTTTAACAGATCAATGCGGGTCGTGGGCGGCCACGAAAGAGATGGTGGAACGAACTGGACTGACTCCAGCAGAAATGGAAAGAAGAAGCATGGAATCGTGAAAGAAGGAAGGAGTGAAGTGAGGCGATTGATAAAAATGAAAAAATGGCAAATTAACGTAACACATAACATCACGCCCGTAATCCCCGAAGGGTTAGGCAAAGGTGTTCTCATTAGTACACCTACATTCGCAAGTTATGTTTAAGTCCCATGTAATAAAGGGTGAGCCTATGGCCATCAACCGGGCACAAATCCAGACTCCAAAGTCAAAGTCAAGTCAAAGTAAAAACATTTATTTCAATTAGACCATTTACAGGCACTTTTGAATTATCAAGGAGTCGGTCAGTTAGTCCGAAAAGTTGCTCGTTCCGGAGGTAGGCCTCTATGGAGAAGAACGAGCAAGAAACTCCACGGCACTCTCCGAGACTGCTACTGAGAAATTTCTGTTGGAAAAACCCAATAACACTTTGCCAGACCTGGAAATCGACGCGATTTGCATCACCAGACCAACTAGGCAGTCAATAATCTAATTAATAAAATAAAAAAAGCGAAATTCAAATTAATAAGAATAGCAGTAACATTACCAAAAACAGCATGATTACTCTTCTCGTTCAATTCGTTTATTTTCACTAAACGCTTTTTGAATATTTCGAACCTGGATTGTTTCTCATTTTCGTCGGCATACTTTTTTCCATACTTTTGTATGAATTGTTCAAAGTGGAATTCAGCATCTTCAGGTGCGTACGGCGTGGCTGTTGGTGCCCAAGCAGCAGCTAACGCAAACCAACTAATACACAACAATACCAACATTGATGACATGATCGTTACTGACTGAAGTAAAACTGCTATACTGTCACTTCCTACAGAATACCTTAACAGCACTATCGCAGTGTTTTATATACCATGTTTCTAGGCTTAAGAATTCTAAACATTGGTATTTGCTGGAAAAGTGTTTGAATTTTATAGTTTATGATAAGTAGATAATGTTTTAACGACAAGAAATTCCTTATGCAAAGGAATTCATTGAGAATTAAAAATATTCCGAAGATTCGTCATAATTTGCCTTGACAATTAACAGGGAATTTGTCACATAAACTCACGCCCTTTTCCCATGAGGGTAGTCAGAAACCGAAGAACGACACCTGCTACGATACTTACATACTTCCTTTCGCCTCATCCACGTTCATACATCTCGTCATACAAGCACGCCGGTTACGAGTACTGCGCACCTGACCTTTCTGAAGAACCTCACCAATAAAGTCAGTGTAGGTCTCCCTAGGGCGACCCCTCCCTACGTCCTTGTCCTTTGGAGATATTTTTTAATCTATCCGTATGTGTGTTGTTTTGAGATCGCGCAAATAGGGTTCTGTACCAAACTGCAATGTCAGTATACAACGCTATACAACAGAAGATCTTTGGGAATTATGTGTAAAGTTTGTAGATCTGTTAATGAAACTTCTATACTTTATTTACACACATATTGCTATCGTTTTCTTTTTCTTTTTAAAAATCCTTGCCCCACTTTAGGGTTTTCTCCTGTATCGTGGGTGTGTTTTCAACCTCTGCGCTAACCGTGCCGTCAAATTACTACGTGTATTTATATATATAATTAATATGGAAGCAAAAAAAAAATACAGTAGATAAATTAGACTGACAGTCGATTTCAGCCAATTATTAAATATTTATAAGTGAGTGTTTTTTGCACTGCCTCCTTGGTCTAGTGGTCGCAAAGCGCGACTGCTGAGCATGAGGTCTTGGGTTCGATTCCCAGGTCGTGCAAAGTGTTATTGGGATTTTCCATCAGGAATTTCTCAGTAGAAACCTCGGAGTCTGGATTTGTGCCCGATTGTTGGCAAAATTCTCGCCGCCTAGTACATGGGACTAAAAACATAACTGGCGAAATGTGGGTGTACTAATGGGTACACCTCTACCTAATCCTTCGGGGATTACAGGCGTTATGTTATGTTATAAGTGACCAACGAAAGTTTTCGGATCTCATGAAGTACAGTAAAATAATACCGCAGTACGAATCCGGTGACAGTAAGAACCCAACAGTTGCAGGTGTGTGTCAGTTCTGTTCTGTGCTCAATAAGGTATTTTGAAAAGTAGATACTCAATCAAATATATTATAGCAGTCTTGGTTCACCAAATGGCGATCAGAACAACTGACACCTAATAAAGATTAATTTTAATGCTTAGAAAGAAGCAGAATTATTGAACACTACGTTTGACCCAAGACTTCGTCCGCATAAATGTCGGTTATCGCGGGCGAAGACGAAGTCGCCGAATAAAATGTAGCCTATATCCTTCTCTGGAGTTTAAACTTACCTTGTATCAAATTTCATCAAAATCGGTTCAGTGGTTTAGTCGTGAAAGTGTAACAGACAGAGTTACTATCACATTTATAATATTAGTGAGGACTAGCTATATCACGCAGTTTCAAACGCGTTCAGTTTTATCTTTCAATACTGCTACGCTCCTATACGGCATAGCGTGTTATATAGCCTGTGCTATTCCTCATGATTCTGACTATCATATACAAAAAGACTTTTCCCAATCCGACTGGTGGTTTCAGAGATAAGCAAGTTTGAACAAACAAATAACTCTTCGGCTTTATTATACTAGTATAGACAATCCAATGAAAAATGTATTGTAACCTCTCTAAGGCGTTTGATTGTGTTAATCATGAGGCACGTCTATCGAAATCGAAGCAGTGTAGGGATAGACTTAGCACTGTGAGATACTTGTCTTTTAATTTTCTAAGAACATAATTAAGTAGGTATCAACACTTTTAATATTTTGTATTTATTTCTACTTTAATAAATTATATGTACAATATTAACAAATATTCTTCCGCATCGCCGTCAACTGAAAATGTGTCCATAAGACTGCCGGCATTGCCACGTTGGATGGCAATGCTTAGCCTCTGGCCAAGGAAATCAACCAATCCTTTGGACAACTGCTTAAAAAGGCCATGAGCACAGGTAATTAGAACTGTGACCACTGGGGAGTGATCAAGGTATCGGGGTTGTGTGGAACTCTAAGTTATACTCAACTTAATTGAAAGGCATAATTTGCTTATTTTTTTTTATTTTCAAGAAGCGTGCTCACTCCATGAGTCTGGAAAACGACTGCTTTAATCTATAAGTATTATATTTAATTATTTATATACAAATATATTTAAAAAAGTCTGGTTTCTTCGAACACTTAGGACTCTAAAATGGCTGGACCGCTTATTATTCGCTTTATTAATATTTGTGAAGCAGATTAGAAGAAAGATAACAAATGTTCTATTTTATATGTATATAAAAATTAATAAATCAGTATAATAAATAAATTAATTTTGTGCTAACTACAAGTTTTTGTCTCATATAATTAGTTGGCGTACCTGAAGGGACCATGTCGAACTTTTTTTAATTACTTATATAAAATATTTAGTAATTTGGTGCCGATTCCCTTGTTCACAAACTAGACTAAATTTAGAGAATTGACATCTCTTACTAACATACAGTGAACGGAAAGGACGGTGACTTTCCGTGACATTAAAGAACTAAGTTAGAGATGTCAAATTAGTTTTGCCTTGAACTTCTCCGTATTTTTAATCCACACGTTTTAAGATGTCAACTATAACTGTATGGATATGTCAGATGGACTAAATTTGACAGCTCTTATTTACATTAGTCTCTTTCTTTATTTTATTGGACAGAAAAAGATGGAAATAGTCTAATTTTAGTTTAGTTTGTGACCAAGGGAATCGGTACCAATGTCGTATTTAAAAATGGCTTATTTTCTAACGACGATGATGTCGATAATTATTTGGAACAACGTACACAACATCATGCCTGCAATCCTCGAAGGGTTATGCAGAGGTGGAGGACGTGTATTTAGAACAGATTATAGTTATTATTGTGTCAAAAAATAATTGGAATTTATTTTCGTTCCTGAGTAGAACAGTAAGTTGTGTATAATATATTATACCTAATTTGATTAAATTAAACCAAAATAGTATTACTCAATATTTATTTACCATGGACCAGAAAAATAATGTCAATAAAGAAATTTCTAATAAGCTTTTTGCTCTCGTTAATGTCGAGACAATAGTTTACATAACTATAGATGATGCCATCAATCCATTGTTCATCATTCCGCAGGAGAGTGCACCTTCTCCTCGTTGTATTCTGATGTATCCTTGTTCACCAAAACTTACGTCCCATGAATTCTTAATAATCCAGTATGGCACACCATTTTCTGAAACGAAATTAATTTTTTGTTATAAAGTAAGAGTACATAACATCATAAGGCATTGTTAGGCAGATGTTTCAAGTCCCATGTAATAGGGGGCGAGCCTATTGCCATCAACCGTGCAAAAATCCAGACTTCGAGGCTGCTACCGAGAAATTCCTGATGTAAAAACTCAATAACATTGATCCTGCCCGACCTGTGATCCCAAGACCTCATGCTCAGTAGTCGCGCTTTGCGACCACTAGACTAACGAGGCAATTAGAGTAGTTATAATTCGTGAATAATTTAAATCCCATTACATACCCACTCCGTAGCCCACCAGTAGAACAGCATGATTTACTGGCCCTTGATTGCAAGCTTGGTCAGAAAAGACCCCTCCACGATAAGTTTGAAAGCTGTTCGCCTGTAAGCCTAGAAAAAAAGCATGAGATAGATATTAAAGCTGATACTAACATGAACGCCGAGCCTCGGACGAGTCGTCAGAAGCTTGAAAGTCTGACAATCAGTCTACCTAGGGGTATCGTATTACCCAGTTAATGGGTTGTGGAGGTCAGATAGGCAGTCGCTCCATGTAAAATACTGGTATTCAGCTGCATCCGCTTAGACTGCAAGCCGATCTCAAAGTAGTTGGGAAAAGACTAGGCAGATGACGAATGACTAACATGAATGACGACTCAGGTGTTGTGTCAACATGTGATGACTTACCAATAGATATAGGTCCGACCTTGTACACTAATTGTTTTAGTTTTTCTTGTGATTGAATACTGTAATAATTACAGTCAGTTAGCCTCACGGCTGCTTTGCCTGGGGTGAATTGACAAGTTTGTTGTACACGAACGAACGGATAATCAGCTTCTGGCTCTATACCGCCTTGCTGAATAATTGATCTGTCAACAAGTGTTATGATTAATTAAGGAAAATTATCTAAGATATACCACCTTACTCATGCAAGCTTTCTTAATCAAATAATCGACGACGGTTTGTTAAAACTACTTTGTCGATCTCTAAATGTTATACATTTGTGTATATAGCAGTGCTGTTTTCTAAAAAAATCTTTAGTTTTAGGTAAAAAAGGTTGGATGTCACTCATCAGAAGCTCGAAAGTCTGGCAACCAGTCTTACTAAGGGATATCGTATTACCCAGTAACGGGTTGTGGACGTCAGATAGGCAGTCGCTTCATGTAAATACAGGTGTTCAGCTGCATCTGGTTAGACTAGATGCCGACCCCGATATAGTTGGGAAAAGGCTAAGCAGATGATGAAGGTTGGTAGAATTATTTCCTCTGCACTCAAATATATCTGTACTTGGTAATTACTTAATTGTATCCTGTGTACTTGGCTAGTTTGCCATTGAGATTGGCCGTCGTGACACAAATCGGTTTGGAGAATATTAATACATGATTCTAGAACTCCTCGTGTGTGCGACGCTGCAATACCTAGAATCTCAAAAAGTATTGAACATCTACTATCTAAAATCACCTTCCTGATGGATGTCCCTTTTACCCTGTATACGTATTTACCTAAACGCCGAAGTCATATATCCTCCGTTACATCCAAGTGAACCCTTATCACAATCAATAGTTTGTTGTTCAGATAACTCTATGAGTCTTCCATGCTTGATTGCGTATTGACCCTCGATATTTCCTGTAAAATATATTTTAAATTAATAATTAGTAGATGTAGTCGTCGAGGGAGACCTAGGAAACGCTAGTATGTTGACTTCGGAACGTTTATGGGAGATTGACCAGAGAAGGCAACACACAGGGAAGAGTGGAACTGGAAAGCTATGGGAGTACCATAGTGCAATAGGAGGAGAATACTTAAAGGTACAGCTTATTGTAAAACATAAAACATTTATTTTTTTAAAGAGTATGGATAGTTTCTTACCCATTCTTCACCATGCGAAAGTACCTTTTGAAATGGGTAATTCGAGCCATTTTACTTTCTTTCTTGTAAATGACGTTCAAGTGCTTATTAATGGTCTAATAAACTAATTGAACTAACTTTGACTTTTAACTTTGAGGTTGGAAAAAAGAAGAGAGTGATATTTTCATTAATATTTAAACGATTTTTTTTTTGATGAAGTCACTTTTGATTCTCGTCGCTAATTGATATAAGAAATATATATAGTTACTAACCACTTGCACTAAACGCGTAGCACCCTCCACATTGGTCTTGGTTTTTGACTCGAGTGACAGCGCTGTGTTGACGCCAGTCGAACGACTCAGGCGCATTGTAATTGGGAATCTGACTATCTGTTACCTCGTTGCATTCCCCGTAAGTCAAATTTGCAAAGGGTGTACTTCCTAAACCAGTGTAACGTTTAATGAATTCATCTTGAGTTAGATCCATAAATTTTGTTATGCCTGTAATAAAATAAATTTGTGAACAAATGTTTGTAACTGGAATCTTTCTCCGTGTGGAAGTTAAAAATACCATAAAAGATTCCATGAGACTCGGCAATAGCGTAGCTTTCTATCATTGAAATATTTTTTGTAATCAAACCAGTAATTCCAGAGATATACCTTTTCACACAAACGAAGCAAGTTAACTTCTTAAATGATAATACTTTAAGTGAAGTTATCTGGCGGAGGGTGATTTTTCTTTTTTATATATTATATATTCGTTAACATACCAAATTCAGCGTGATCACTTTGTTGATTAAGAGCGTTTGCTTTTTTTAAGTTTTCTCTGAATATTTCAAGCCTCAATTGTTTTTCGTCTTCGTCAGCATATACTTTGTTGTGTTCTTGTATAAATCGCTCAAAGTGTATATGAGCATGTTCGTCCAGGAACAGCGCAGGCGCAGTTTTGGACGCCGCAAGCGTCGCTAAACAGGAACACAACACAAATGCCAGCGGTGACATTGTCGCTTAAACTCTAAGAATCCAAGTAATTTAGCTCAGAAAATTTGGATTCTTTTATACATGTTTTTTTTTTTTATATTCAGTAGTAACTCTTATCATTTGGAAAATATGTAAAAAACAAAATACTTTCTTTACAAAATTTCAATATTTTCCTTTATTACCATTTAATGATTCAAATAAATGTAATAAAACATAATTATTTACCCAAGTATTTCAATACTTTGAAAATTTTTAATACATTTAAGTTATCTACTAAATAGCTTGATTATTATTAGACTTAGATTATTAGAGTAGCTATAAAAAGGATTATTTGATGGTACAAGTACTTATTGTTTGCTTCAATTTCTGAGCAACATGTTCTTGTTGTTTTTATGTGCGTTTTGCATCTCCACTGCCTGGTCCATACGGTCCGGGCCACAATACGCACTCGAAGATGCAGAATTACATTTTGAGAACTTTATAAAGGAACACAGCAAAGTATACGCTGATGACAATGAGAAGCAAGCCAGGTTTGAAATCTTCAAAATGAATTTGGAGGAAGTCAATCGATTGAACGAAGGGCAGGATGATGCAGTTTTTGGTAAAACTGACATTTTGAACATTTTTTAAATTTATTTCCTTTATTTATATTTATCTACACAGTCCCCAGAGCCAGGAGCCAGGATCCGGCGGTCAGTGCCTCGGAGTCAGGATTTGTGCCCGGTTGATGGCAATAGGCTCGCCCCCTATTACATGGGACTAAAAACATAACTGGCGAAATGTGGGTGTACTAATGGGTACACCTCTGCCTAACCCTTCGGGGATTACAGGCGTGATGTTATGTTTATGTGTTTTATCTACATAGTCCTTGCTTAGTCTAAATGGATCGACACACATCTGATTTTTGTCCAACTAATAAAACTCAAGCTTCATTCTCTATACCCTTAGATCTTTTAAACTAAGCAACGGAATTCAATACTGTTTTAATCAATAGTTAGAATTATTCAAGAGGATCTATCTAGGATATGTATCTATTATATATTGCAACCGTGCAAACCAGGTTGCTAGTTTGATAATGTGTTTAACAGAATTTTCAGTAATTTTCCGATTATCTCGTAAAACATTTATTTATCAAGATTGGTTTGTTTTGTTTCTGTATTAATTTTTCTTCCTATTCTTGATCTTAAGGATAACTAACAACTACTTACAAGCAGCCTCGGAGTTATACAGTCACCAATCACAAGTCAACCAGTATTCTAGTATTTGATACCAACTGCAAACAATTAACTAAACTATTGACTTTTAAATGACAAATATTTGTAATAAATATTGTAATGTTTCAGGTCCGACATTTTTCATGGATCTGACACACGAGGAGTTCCTCAGTACGTATACAGGTTTGGAACAAAATGTTACCGATTCGTTAATCGGTAGATCCAACTCGTGCTCTTGCGCATCTGATGAAGATATCGAAGATGTTGATGCCCCTGAATCATTTGATTGGCGTCAACAAAATGCCGTCAGTCCAGTTAAACAGCAAAAGAATTGTGGAAGTTGCTACGCATTTAGTGCCATAGGTTAGTAGATTGACTGACTGATTGATATTCCCATCTAACGACTCAAAGGTCATACAGACAAAAATATTATTACTGAATAGCACTACTGTAATGTAATGTCGGTTTAGAAGATAAGGCGCCCGCCTCTTATGCATGAGGTTGCAGAATCGGTACCCGGCAAGTACCAATGTGAATTTTTAAATTCATATTTACTTTCTAAGATTATCTGGGACATTACTGACATCGGGAAAGTTGTGAGAAAACCTGGTCTTATAATTAACTAGCTTGGCCCGCGACTTCGTCCGCGTAAATTTCTGTTATCGCGGACACAGACGAAGTCGCGGAAAAAATCATCCACGTCCTGTCATTTCAATTCGAAACGACAGGTGGCGCCATCTATGATCATAAGAACGTTATTGTGTTTTTCCCTCGGAAACAGTACTTTTTTTCGGGATTAAAAGTACCCTATGTTCGTCCCTGTATACCTAGCAACGTATATCCAAAATTTTAGGATGATCGGTTCTGTGGCTTAGGCTTAAAATGGTAACAAACAAACAAACAAACTTACTTTCGCATTTATAATATTAGTTAGGATATAAGTCTGAAATCGACAATCCGCCGTGAATAAGCTTAATGATCAATGCTCGTGCCTCCTCAGATCATGCCTTTGCTCTGCATTGGGACAATAGGCTGCAATAGGCTGTTATTATTGTTACTCTTTCAACATTTTGAGCTTCAATTTTGGGCGGCTTAGACACAACGTGTGTACCTATAAATTCTTAGAAATACTTAATGTTAAAACGTTTGTACCGCAGGAAACATTGAGAGTCAGTACGCCATTAAGTACAAGCAGCAATTAGATTTGTCTGAACAGCAGATAGTAGATTGTGATAGAATGAATAATGGCTGCAATCGTGGATTAATAACGTTTGCTTTTAGGTAAGTTGTCTTGGTTTGTCAACTTGGTTTCTATTTTATTTTTGTATATTATATTTTTTGAAAGACGATTAACAAAAGGTACAAAGGTAGGTAATATGGCAGAGGTGAGTGGCAACGCAGGGAGGGGTCGCCTTATTGGTGAGGTTCTTCAGAAAGGTCAGGTGCGGAGTACTCGTAACCGGCATGCTTGAATGAGGAGATGTATGAACGTAGATAAGGCGAAAGGAGTACGTAAGGACCGTAGCAGGTGGCGTTCTGTGGTTTCTGCCTTATTATATATTTTTTTTAATTATTTATTTTTTAAATTAGTTTGTCATATTTTCTAGGTATCTCATCGATGTTGGTGGATCTGAAGGCGAGAATGACTATCCGTACCGTAGCGCTCGAAAACGGTGCCGTTTTGATCGAAGGAAAGTACAAGCCAAGGTAGTTGACTGCAAGTCACTCTCTTTGAGGTCTCAAGAGAAATTGAAGCAACTCCTTTACTCATATGGACCTATATCTATTGGTAAGACATTTTGACTCATTTCAAATTATGGTTTTGCTTATTCCTTCGCTATTATTTTCTGATCCGGGATCCAAGACAGTTGAATTGTTTCTCCGAGACTCGTCGAGCTTCTCTGGCACATGCCACTGTTGATTCTGGCTTTCAGGAGTTGCGTGTTTCAGTGGTTGGGAAAAGTATGGAGGGCGTGTACCAAAAAAAATATAAAAATGCTATTTTGGTAGGTCTTCTGGAAGCAAGCGCGATGCTCATTGTGAGGGTCCTTGGGTTCGATAGATAAATATATGGGTCGGATAGATAAATATATAAACGATTGATCGATAAGAATTAGATTAATTTCCGTTTTTCAAATTATACTTATTAAATAGACTTTATTTCGTTCTTATGTTTTATTCCAGCAATCAGGAGTTCGGGTATCAAAACTTACAGAGGAGGTTTAATAAGAGATTCAAGGTGTAATGTGGGTGACGTTGATCACGCGGTTTTACTTGTGGGATATGGAAAGACACGTACGTTATTTTTAGTTTTCTATCTAGTCTGTAATGTTCCATTTTTGGCCGTCACGGCATTTGAGTCGGTTTAACTGCCAAAAAAAGCAATGCAGTTCTCTTGATGAATTTAGGTGCAGTGACTTTGAGGTGATCTGGCAATCTCTAGCATCGTTGCATAACAATCACTTCATCTGAATTTGCAGAGTACTGCAGAGTTTTAATTACAAGTAATAATTTTTCAGCGAATGGAGTACCCATCTGGATTGTAAAGAATTCTTGGGGAACAGCGTGGGGTGATCAAGGCTTCTTCTACATGGAGCGCGGTGATAACGTTGCGTCATGTGGAATGATGAATCTTTTCATGTCAGCCGCTATCATCGCCTAGATATCATTGGATACCTATTTGACACCAACAATCAATTGATATACTTTTTAGTTTTGACAAAGTGACGTCACCGTTTATTGTGCCCATACAGAGCCGGGGCAGAGTACCGGCAATTTTTAGACAACTCAATTGATTAACTATTTATTGTTTTCAATGAAACTAAAAATAGAATTCTACTGTTAGTTGAAAATTAATGGGGTTTTCGGTTATTGGTGTCAAATAAATAATTATTGAACCCTCTTGACAACGATGAACTAAAGGAATATGAAGTCACATAATTATGACAGAATAATGTATAGACCATTTTTGCTATAACATTTTAATGTATTATATACCATATTCTGACAAATAAATAATTTTGATTAATATAGTTTTTTTTCCGTACCTTGTTTCCTCTTGTCTTCTTCTTCCTTTATCGTATGGGCAGAAGGTCTTACGACCGTACACACCCTTGTGTCAGAGTTTCTAGACCGCCTCCTCCCCCTTCCTCTTGTTAGGTCGATTTAAAGCTAAATCTAAGTCTACGGAGTCAACGCTAAAAAAGAAAATAATTCAGAGGGACAATTCCCGTAAGTTTAACAAAGACCGCATTCTAATCTAGTTTCTTTTTTTTTAATACCCCTTTTTGCCTACATTTTTGACATTAATTGTCGCTGTGTTGAGATTGCAACTGCATTTGAAACGTTTTTACTTACGAGAATTGGTCTTCAGAAAATAATAATATTCTTTAGACCGATTTCGGTCATGACGGCTAATCTCAACAGAGTAGCCAAGTACGCAAGAGATACGAGTATTATAGTGCACAAGTTTGCTCACAAACACAGGTGTACTCCCTCTTCCTTCACTCTCATAGTCCGATGAGACGGCAATCCGAGATAACCGGGAGAGACTTATTGCCCGACCTAGAAATCGAACCCAGGATCTCTTGCACCTGCGAACTGCCAACGTGGCAGTCAAATAGGAACTCGGTCTTCAGATAGGAATATAAGAAACGTGTTAGAAAATTAAATATCTTAGCGGAATTCAGGATTACATTCTAATAAGAGTATAATTGCTACTGTTCAAAAGCTGTGTTCTCACAAGCGGAAAATTGATCGCTGCGGGAACCGACTAATCCGGGGTTTCAATAGCGATATTGTTATCATGTATAACGCACTTTATTGTGGCTTTTACCAATTAATTTTGTCACTCGACTAGATGATCACGGGTGGGTCGTTTTGAATGACGTCACACAAAATGGTAGTGTGTATAGGATGAGCATAAGCTGGTTGTCAATGAGTGATATTATTTTTTGTAAGTTCACAGAAAAATATTTTCGCTTTTAGTTTAACTGTTTATGATTCTTGCCTTACCTACTTTGGTACTTTATACTCATTTATTTTTATTATTACCTACAGAGGAAGTAAATATATAGAAGATTCAATTAGGATGAACTAATATTGTTTTGGAACATTAACAAGGCGGGGAATTCGATTTTATCAATTTATTTAAATAATAGTATACATCCTTTTTATAACATAACGGGTGTAATAAAAAGGCACGTAGAGAAGTGAAATGTTACATATTATTTAATATTATTAAAATCATTTGAATTACAAGCTAATTACAAGCCTCCTCTTGAATTTACATTATGGTTTTGGACCAAACCTAGGTTTTGCTTCTTGCCTGGGTAACTTTTAATATCCTGTATAATCATTGTGATATCAAAATCAAAGGATACAACATTTAAAAACTATTATTCAGCCAGTAGTGGGTACACTACAATTCTCTTTTCAAACATATCGGTAGCTCCAAAAGAAACTAAAAAAAAAAACAAACCCAAACGGACTTCCTTAATCCGAATTTGCGCACAATACAAAGTTTACACTTCAACGTACACAAATATATAAAGGTTTTCAATAAAAAATATATCCCTGAGGATGTTAATGAAACTTCAGATGACAATGAGGATAAGCCTGGTGCCGCTATGTCTGATACTGCAGACAAACGAATTGAAGCCAATGATATTTTGAGTAAAATTACAATTCAATAGTAAGTGCCGATACAAAATGATGTTCCACGAAAGGTGTCGCATGAAAGGAGATAAGAAATTAATGAAAGAGAGGTTGAATTGCAGTTTTATTGGTCTTGTATTGAGAATTGATTGAATGGATACAATAGAATGTGAAAGGTGTACTTCAAGGTTGGTTAAATGAATGGTTTTCTGAAGTTAACGGAACTTTGTATGTTTCCAACTCTTATAGATAACCTTACTGTGCCCTTTAAGGTTACTTCAAAGAAAATAATACATACGGTGTTATTAAAGAAATTTGTTAAATTATTGATTTGAAGCCAATGTTTAAAAAATAATCGGAGGAAGTAGCGAAGCTTTTCTTCTCTGAACTAATGAATACACATAAGCTCGTGTTAGACATTTCCCTTCTCGCAACAGAGAACAACGATGCTAAAATGGAAGTCGGAACACAAGCAACTACAATCTCAGAAACAGATCTCAGAGATTAGATCTCAAACATAGATAGACTACTACAAACACAAGTTTCAATGAATGAATCTACAAACGACTGGACAATACCAGGATTACAGGAACGCAACATTGAGATCTTGGACAAACATGAATGAAACTGAATGTAAGTTTGTGAATGAACCGCGGAACGGTCTCATGTATTGTCACAAATTAAAGCCGCATTTGTAAATATTTGTGAATGAAATTCAGATAAGGGACGTCTTAAAGCTGAGTCTGTAGTGCTTCAAATGAACCGCTCACAATGAAGAGGAAGGCTTAAATAACTTCGGGTTTGGGTGAGGAGACTAAGTAGCAATTCCTTGTTATTTTCGGCTTTCCTTAGTAGTTCTTACTTCTGTTTTTATCTAAAAATGAATGGGGAGTAACGGCAGATTGTTCATAAGCTAGTAAAAGAGATTTTTATCAACAAGAAGCAATACTGCTCCTATCTAATTTGATTATGTCGTGTGCCTTATTGCTAGTGCTCAAAAAATGTATACATTCTTTTTCTTTTAAATAATGTATTAACATTATACGACTAACTAATTAATATCATTTCAACCTAGCCTAGCCTTATCCCAACTATTTAGGGGTCGGCATCCAGTCTAACAATGCAGCTGAATACTAGTATTTTACACGGAGTGACTGCCATTCAAATTCCACAACCCAGTAGCTGGGAAATATGATAGCATTTGGTTACACTTTCAGGCCTGTGACGACCCGTAACGACTGTCAAAGATCCACGTATTACAGTGGAGACCAACGACTTAACGTACTTTTCGAGGCTCGGAAAGTACGTTAATTAATAACATTTACTTAGGTAAGTATACAAAAATTCTTTAATTCATAACAAAGTAAAGTTTGTGCTTGGTTACCAACGGCAAATATAAGATCTCCCGAATTCTGAGAAAAAATGTTTTCTTAAATCTTTTGTCCTTCAGTTTGTATAATTTCTTTACCATATTTTTAAAACTTCCGCAGTAAATTCAACTTATGATTTAAATCTTACAATTTTCCACGAAATGAAACCTTAAAAATCGAAACAGGGGTCAAAGTTGACGTGAGGTAAAAAGTTTAATTTGCAGAACAATAGCTATAACATTTTAAAGAAAACAAGCCGTAGCTGAAAATATATTTTCAATGAAAAGGAACGTGAAAAATCTCTGTTTATTTTACTTAAACGAAAAGTTTTAAAACGGCTTTACGTGCCAACGGTGGACAAGAAATATGTTACCTTACTAAGCTCTTAATTAATGCAAAGGTAAATAACCTAAAAGTGTTTTTCCACAAATATGTGTTGATCATCATCATCATTGTATCAGCTGAACGACGTCCGCTCCTTGACATAGGCCTCCCCTAAAGATAGTCACAATGACCGCTCCTGTGCTATCTGCGTCCGCAAATGTGTTGATAACGGTGCATAATATCTTATCAAACGTATATCGGTTGATTGCCCAGGCAGGCAGGAGTTGATGGACCTTATAAATTACTAGCACTCTCCCTGTCACTTCGCTCGCGTGATTTTTCTTACGGATCCTAAATTTTTTTTTGATAATAAAATATAGCCTAGCACTTAGTGATAACGTAGCTTCCAATTTGTAAAATAACTCTCAAAATCGGTAACCTTATAAACTCACAAACTTTACCTCTTAATATAGATTTAGCAATAACCGACTTTAGGTCTAAAGGATTTCTTTTTGGAACAAACAGTGAACTGGTCAGAATTCATTGTATTAAAGAAATTGTTAGACTCAACAGATGCATTCGACACCTTGCAACACCTATGTGTAATTTGAAGCATCTGTCACTTCGCAAGTTAATTTCATAGAACTACGTATTTTTCTCTTTGTTAATTTATTGTGCGTACAAATAACTTTAATTCAACCACTTAACTTCCGGCAGAAGATGTATCAATTGTGCAATCAGTGGAAATATTGACCGGATGAGGATTTTGATGAAAATTTAACACAGAAGTATGAGTCTTACACCAGATAAGTTTAGGGTGATAATTGTGCAGAAATGAAAAATGAGACTAACAATTAGAATAGTAACAAAGTGATGAAATAGAATAAAGGTGATGCAAAGATATTGTATGGCTTGTATGGGACGGATGTGTCGTGCGGGGTTAGTGTTTGTGTGAGCCGTTGATGTATGAATGCATGTGGGGACAGTGTCGTATTGCAATAAATTGTTTGCGTGGGCGGATACAGAAATGAGTGGAATAGTTGTTAATATTAAAAATTCTCTAAGTTTATTTATTATATGGTACAATAAGTAGATATTCAATGATGGTAAATATTAAAAACTTCATTAAAAGAGACAACGTTCAAAGAAATTCTTGGTTAGGTGTCATTTGGGAGTAAAATTAACACTATTTTACAATGAATTTCAATTCTAATGCACACAGCTATGGAAATCTATCTCGAGAGCAGATTTTGTCATTATTGGTAGAAATCACGGGTACGTAAATGTGAAGAGGTAAGAGGTAGATAATTAATTCTGGATTAATTTTAAAATATTTAACACAACGAAGGCGACTCCACACACTTCCCGCTCGGACAACACACGGAAGACGTTTATAATTTAGTAATATTAAAATGTTTCCCATTGATCCCATTCAATAGCGCACGAACAATGCGACAATAGGTGTAGGTAACAATGACAACTATAGCAAACACGCGATGGACTTCAAACATTTTGGAAACGACGCAAAAGTCATAGATTGCAATTCCGAAATCAATATTTGTGATCGAAAATCTAAAGTCGATATTTGTATGCATTTCTAAATTGACACAGGACTGTGTGGTACTGAATCGGTTTTTATTGTTAGTAAAAGTGGTATTGTTGCGAATAAAGAGTGGCTAAGGATGGCTATTGTGTCCCATTGTGGCGGGTGTGCGCACACAATGACTTGATCACGTTTAGAATTTTTGGACAATTTCTGTCTGTTTTTGCAACGGGTTGCACCTTGGTGAACAGAGACGAATTCAGGAAGTATAAAAATATGAAAAATTTAAAAGTAAACACACATGGGCCTCTCAGTTCAAAACGTCCGTTTGTACATAATTTCCTTGTTCTTTTCTGTCAGCTTGTTTGGAGAGAAGTGGAAATAATGTTGTTTCTTACTCCTCCGCTGTTCTATTCTGATTAATTTAGTTGCAGGATCTAAGATAATTGAACTTACAGGCAATTTTCTGGCAGTTGCAATGGTAGGATACATAGTAACGGGATTGCCACAAAAAAACACACATAAATAAACTTGAAAAAAGATAATAATTTTAAACAAAATCCTTTGTGGCTCAAAGATTTATAAACGGTTTATATGTTAATTCCTCATAATAATATTCACAAAAATAACATAATAACTCAAAGACTTTCATAAAATTACAGCTAACAACTGCAACAAAACTTTTAAAAGTTAACAGATTAATTTTAACGTATACCCAGTTAAACCACGAAAATAATCACCCACGTAACCGTCCTGCCTAAATTCGTCCCTGTACAAATTAGTGCCAGTTACGGGGTGGTATATTTTTCCGAAACTACTTGTCGCCTGACAATGTGCCCTTTCGTGCGGATCAGGCATGCACCCGCCGGTACAAACGGGGGCAGAGATGCGCAAAATATGGGCTCAACGTGGCTCGATGGACCCAATTGTCGGACATTAGCTTTATAAAAGACGAAAATGTTTGGTATTTGACCGACGCACTACATTTTCGAGAATTCTATTGTTCAATTTATGAAAGAAATTTTTGTATCAATGAAATTTATTTTTTAATGTGTATTCATTTGAATTTATGTATATGTTTTAAGTTCGATTTTTCAAAATGCAATCTCGGCAATGGTACGTTCGCCAATTCCAATGAAACAAAAAATTAAAGTTATAATATAACAACATAATATAACATCACGCCTGTAATCCTAGATGGGTTAGGCAAAGCTATTTGTGGACCTTTATGTTTAGCGAGCCTATAGTAATAATATAAAAGGGGCTTTAATATAAAATACAAGAACAAAACTCAACAATTCTTACAAAATGGTTCTGTCTTTAAAGTATCTCAATAATTATTCCTCATGAACCTTCTCTCTTAGCAAATAAATAAAACATAATTGCAATTAACATCGCTTTACACAATTACTAGAAAAACTTCTTCGTTGTATGTTTGTATGTATTGTTCGTGAAAAAAGGCATTATCCGCTTCAAGTTGCCATGTGTTGGGCTTCAGGGCATCTCGAGGTAGTTGGTGTAGTTAATGAGCGATAGCGGCTAGCGTTTGATGGGTATTATCTTGTTGTTCGATTATGTCGTTTTTTTAAGACACGTTGTTTGGTTTTCGTAAAACATCCAAATATTATGTTTGCAGTCTCTCGAATAATGTAACACATTTTTATATTTTTAAAAACTATCATTTTATTTAAATGGTTTTTTTTAACTAGCTTATAATGTCTCACTGCTGGACAAAGGCTTACCCTGAGTCGTTTTAAGTATTCTTTACTTGTACCATCGCGAACTGTTAGGCTGATTTATATTTCGAACAATTTACATATTTTTTCATTCAGATACGATCATGAACAACGTTAACCCAATATTATATTCAAATAATATTCCTTTGCGCACTTTATCTTTTACGCATTTTGTTCGGCTATTAGCGACAGCGGCGCTATAAAAATTAACTCGCTAATCGCTCATAGCTTGTACCACCTACATCACTGGACAATAGTTATAACAGCAATTTGCCCACACAATAAACAATTGAAGTGTTTCTGCTTTATAATACTGACGCCATATGCTTTTTATTCTGTCCCACTAATTCCCGCTTAGGGGCTCTCGGTAAATGAACCTATTTTCTTAATACAACTGTACAATGCTGGCTGGTAAGAAATAATTATATTTTTTATTTAATTTATTAAAACAGATTGTGTAGGTTCCTTCAAAAAGGCATTGTAGGAACTTAAAATAACGTTATTTTAAACATTTAAGTAAATGAAGGTATTGTTGTGTAAAGTAAGACAAAAATCATTGTATTTTACTTTTGATCTGTTTTTGTTGAATAGTAAAGCAACACATTTGGCAAATTTAATTACTAAAATACCGCAGTGCAAAGGCCTCTTTTCATACAGGCATTGATCACCACGCCTGCTCAAGGTTTTAGATTTATAAAATATTAATTATAAAGTCCAGGTTTCCTCACGACGTTTTCCTTCACCGATGTCAATAATGTCCAAGATAAACTTAGAAAGTACATAATGAATTGAAAAAATCACATTGGTAGTTGCCCGTTTGCAAACCCACCACCTCTTGCACGGAAGGTGCCTTAACCACTGAGCCATCATGAAGGTAATTTAAACATTAAATGGAATTCGTTTGACGTAAATAATGTAATAATTAAGAAATTGTGTATTGAGTCGCTTTCGCAGAACAACACTTAACTTATCCAGTTCGAACACAACTCAAACAACTAAATAAAACCATTTTAACCCAATAAAACATATTCGAAATTCAAAAACAAAAAGCACACAGAGAAGACATCGTAAAAATTCCAAGTTATTCATTTTTCCGCACGCAGTGACCTCGTAGCGTGGAGCCGCGGATTTACTTTATAAATAACGCACAAATGAGACTGCTTGGACGCGCGCTAATCCTGATTTACTGAGGTATGGTCAGATAGCCCATGATATTCTACGGTAGTGTTCATATTGACGTGGGAAATAAAATGGGGAAGAAATATGTAAGTCCATGTAAAAAATAGTTGGAAGTTTATGTTGGTGCTCGAAGTCTATTGGGTGTATTTCTTTTTTGTGTTTCCGCGGTTGATGTATGATTTTAAGCATGTTAAATAAATATAATCCTTCCCAGGTTGTTTTTTGTGACGTTTTTTGTTTAGGTCTATCTAAAAATCGTTATTCCATGACATCGTGGCTTCTCCATTGAGATTTGTAATTTTTTAGGCTTTTTCTGTTATCTGCTCGAACTATGGAGTCTTACACGTTTGTCATTAATTCTATCACTTTAATCGAAGGTCGATATTTTTCCAATATTTCGATAGGTTAGATATTAAATTCTAAAACAACCTTAAATTGGTCATTTTTTATGTATTAATTTAACATAATAGTAATGTAATATACTTATTTTATAAAATTAAACTAAAAAAAAACTTCGTTATTTTTTTAGTTGTTTGAATAATCATAATTATTTTCTTTATTGATCAACCTTGTGGACAATTTATTATTCATTTAGGTTTCCATGGTTACGCAAATTACAGTAAACAATTATAGTAATCTTACTACCTACTACGATTAATGAGAAAGTTTTCACTGATGGATGTTTGCTACTCAATCATGCCAGAATGGCTGAAGGGAACTGGATGTTTGGCACAGATAAAGATTATAGACTAGAATAGCACATAGGTTACTTTTTATCCCGGATGAAGTCGAGGCCAGAAGCTTGTTAAATAATAAGGAGTAACAGAAAACTACCTATCATGTGATTTTGCGATGCGACAAGCATTAAATTACAAATTTTATTAAAATGGAAGATTCACACCAATTTCCAAAAATAATATACACTCGACTTTACATTCAGGATCATAGCTCATAACGCAGAATTAAATTTCAATTCCTAAAGCCGCGTGCACACAGGCGAGTTTGGTCGCGAAGTCGCCAGTCGCTACGTCAAGTGCGTTGACTGGTCGCATCTGATATATGCGTCGGCAATTAATGGCAGGACATAAATAATATTGACTGTAAAGTAAATATCTATAGGCTTAAGTATTGTTAGGGCTTTTGGTATCGTGAATGGAGTTTAGGAGTGAATTCAATTGGTGTTTGTGTTCGTGGTGCGACGAAATTTTATCTCTTTAGAGAACTCTTGAGATAAATAAGGAACTTCTAAGTAAGTATGCATTGGTAGATTTATTTTTAAAGCGAATATAAATATTTATTGATAAAATAGTCCTGTAATCAATAAAATAAGCCATTTATATTTATCGATAGTAAGTACGATGATTTTTATTTCAGTGCATGTATTTTCCTTCATCTCTTCTCTTGGCACTAGGTGTAGCATATTTAGTTCAAGTTGTGAAACAAAGAATTAATTAGCCAATCAGTAGCATATATGTGACAGACGAACAGTTTACAGTCTATCGTGAAGTCTATTATATTTTATAATACGGGTTGTAAAAAGGCACATGACAGCCCATAACTACGCATGCTATTAAGGAATGACCAATTTTTTTTTCTGCAAAATTCTTTTATTTTTGTTGTGGATTTCTGTTTATGATCGTAAAACATTAAGCTTACGAGTGTATTAAACAGTACACGAGTTGTGGTGGTATTTAAACGTCACCTAGAACATTTGAAATTTATCGTCTTAAAAAAACGTAAACCCAAGTTGCAATTAAAATTTTCAAAATCTTCATAACCAGAAAGTTTCCAGGTATAGTCTAGAACGGAAAAAAAATCGCAATGACGAGGAGAACAAGTGAGTTTTAGCTCCGTTGAGTACCTTTTTACAACTTGTTATATTTCTAAATATAAACAGCAACCAATTAACCCTGCAGTATGCACTCATCCTAACATTTTAGTGTACCAACAAATCACTTTCCATCTTCGTCTTCAAATTGTTATTGATCATCCATTGTGTGGCGTGCTCTGTGGCACATAATTCAGGATCCTGTCTGCTGTTTGGACTCTTACGGCAAAGGCGTGAAGCTGTGACGTATTGGAATAAACGATTACGTTTGTACGTTTTCTTGTTTTTAATGCATTGTGCAAATTGTTTATAGTGGTTTGTGCGGAGAGTTAAAATTTTACGTTTATTTTAAGCCGTATTTTGTCTTTATCTTGGTATTTCTTCTTGTGGTTATGTTAAAAATACACATATTTGTAGATTTCTCATCACGTAATTGAAGAAAAATCATTCAATGAGTAAATTATTAATTTTTTGACATAAGTACGTCGCTGCTGGGTATCTACCCAGCAATTAAGATACACTCACACGATTTTATAATTTATTATGTGTTTTATAAATATCTTAGACATTACTAAAACGTCTGAAGAAAAACATCGTGAAAAAACCTGAACTTATAATTAATACAAGTCCGAAATCGTCTATCCACCTTGAGCAAGCGTGGCGATAAATGCTCGTACCTTCTCTGTATGAGAAGAGGATAATAATATTAAAATGATTATAATCCTGTACTGTCCCATTGCTACTATCATCCCGTACTATCATCTATGGGCCCGTAGAGGCCAAAACTGGTGTTCCGAAATGGCGAGACGAGAACGCGGCAGGCCAAGCAGAAGATGGCGGGATGACTTGATGGACTTCCTCGAGAATTGGCAAGACGTAGCATAAAGTATAATAACAGGCTGGTATTCTTAATTTATGAGTAGACTGGCTGCCGGCTGGTTAAAGTTTAAAGTTTCATATTTGATGTGTGCAAAAGTAGTAAGTACTGTTACTGTAGCGCTGTCTTGTCAAATATTAGTTTCAGTTATTCTGCAGTATTGTTACTGCATCGACTTCTAGAAAACGTACAGTGTATTCAAGCGTCACCTCTATCACGCACGTGCATCCGACTTGCTACCAAAAGGGCGCGACGCAACACTTGCGCGCACTTATCCTAATGTAATCTGCTCTCACTCCATTTTCTCATGACCACACCAATATATCACAATTAATTATACATTCATACACTACGTAAACATAAAGTATTGTGTCCCATTTTGTCTATTTTTGAATTAAAATAACTGCCCACCGTACTAACTATGATATAATACAACTAATTATGCTCTATGGTAATTCTGTAGTGTAATTCCCGACAAAGGGTGTATACTTTTTGTATGGTAGTGAGTTTTGTATGGGAATTTGAATAGGTAAGTGTCAGAATGATTGCATTAGCAGGATTATTTGATTCAGATTGTCATTTTATGACAGTTTTTTTTTGTTAAGTATTTTTTATTACGGATTTATTTTGTTTATGGTTTCGCTAGGTTGGACTTGTTTGGCGAATTGTGGGACTTAATAATGACATAATTGTATTGAGGGATAAACATAGATTAAATATTGGTAACGGTTGGTGGTTAAAATAGGGAAAGTAAGATTTTTGTATTATTTTGTTTGTCTTTGCCCTTCATTGGGACAAATAATAGGTTAATATTATTTTTTTCTTGCAAAAAACAAAGATGTCTTGTTCTCTATAGAATTTATTCATATGGAATACCTTTAATTAATGCTTCCTGTACCAAGCTAATGAGACAACGGTAACCTTTATTGATAACTTTTTATTTATTTTCAAAACTCTCGAAATTTTTATCGAATTAATTTCTGAATGAAACTAAGAATGCCATTGTCAAGTTTGTAAAACTTTTAAACATTATTTAAATCTTCTAACACACTCGTATACTTACAAGTAGCAATTACATTTGCCGTCACAAAAACTAAATTCACATACCCCTAAAAATTCAAACCGATCTTTAAAATTAATCGTGTGAATATAATCTCTTAGGGCCCAGCGATGGGCGGGCCGCCCAGCATGAGCAGAACCGCCTCAGTTCCACGCTCCCATGCTCTCCTGGACACATTCCTGCAGTGTGCGACGTGGGTGAGTCTTCACACCACTCCCATGGTCCCCCGTGGTGGTGGGTGTTTCTCCATGGTGGCTGAGAAAATATTTTGATGGGGGAAACATCTAGAATCGTGTGTTGGGTGGAGAATGTAATTTCTTTGTTGGTCTGCGTCATTTTAATATTGTAATATTTTGCCAATAGTTAGTTACATAAAGTTTCTTTTGGCCAAGGAAATAATATGCCAAATGTAATTCGGTATTCCAGCTTAAGACCAAGGAGAATTGTAAGTATGGACACACAATTGATGGAAAATCTGTTAATTGACGTGAAAGTAAGTACATAACATAAAAAAGAAATTATTCACAAAAGCCCAAACCAAAAAGCAAGTATCGTCGTTTGTATGCTCGCGAGGAATGATAGGTTGTCCTATCACCTACCTAGTGTTTAAGGTTGGATGTAAAACATCCAAATGTATTTAACTGTTCTGTCGTTACGTGATCGATGATGTGCAATGCATCTTAGGTCAGGAAATCGTTCATCATAAAAGCAGCAGTGACATGAAACCATGTGAAAAATAACGATTTTCATTTTATTCATCAAACAAGCAAGATGGAGAACCCCTAAATTCCAGCCAAACTATTTAGTAACCTATCCCATAACACACATAATCACAGCCATAATTTTATTAATATATTCGTCACTTAAAACGATAAATTAAACTCTAATAATGTACAACAATTCCCATTGAACACAAGACAGCGGGGCGTCCCCCATCCTTGGCTAGAACTTGCAACTTTACCACCGCCTCTCCTACGGTAGGCGTATCTTCACGCAGAGAAGATTAAGGACTAGGCAGTAACAAACATTGTTAATTTTAACTTAGTCGACTAAGTCGAGTTACAAGTTAAGTAGAAAACAATGACTGTACATGAGAAAAATGGGCGGATTGATAGAAGTAATGAATTTGTTGTTACAGAAGTGAAAAGGTCCAAGTGTGAAAGGCTTGTTTTGTATGTTCCCAGGTTTTAGATTCGGTAATAATTTTATTGTGAAGCAATTTGTGTGATGAAAAGCGCTAAGCTGTAGTGTTCGCAGTGCTTTACTGTGAGAATTTAGGAAAAAAATGAGCTTGAGGTGGGCTGTTAATCTTCAGCAACGTGTGATGATAGCTTACATCAAAGACAATTAATCTCCGAGGGAGATATTTACAGAATAGACCTGCTATTTTGGTAAAATATGTCAAAGAGTAACATGTGCATGTAAGAATCTAACTTGAAAAATGAATGCCAATAAATGATAAGAGACATAACAAATACTTTTAATATCTGAGGACAAAATTCCAACATACTAGTGCAATTTTAAACGCATATTTGTGACATATCAACGTAATACTTGCTATTATTGGTTTGCTTTCGTTGTTGCCATGGTAACGAACTATCTTCGATACAATGGAATGATAGGTACCTACTCAAACCGAAGCCTTGCATCCGGACAAAACCTTCAATCTATTAACAATAGAAATAAAACTGATCAGCAGTTTACTCTTAAAGGGATGCCAGGATTCAGGTGTCAAAAATAAAAGAAAAAAACTAAAAACCCATTCATTGAAATCCGACGACGTATCAAATCTTTTTGTCACCAAAAAAATAAAAGAAAGGAAAAAGATACAAAGGCTGTGCACGCAATCTTAGAAACCAATATGGCGACACAATATCTTGTGTTATTTTTGGTAGGAAAGCTACTGTGAGAATTGAAATTAGGCATTCATCTGTTTTTGCAATGTTAGAAATTGATTATGGGGTTTACACTACAATAATAAAGGGTAAGGATATTGCAATATATGTTATTCAATCATTACCGTTAGTCATACGTTTGTCTTACTAATAATTTTAAATCTACACAAATCATAACATACAAATAATGGTCAACAATTGGTATTACGTAGATGTACTCCCACAGCATGCACAATAAAGTTAACAATTAGATAACAGACTAATAATAAACCCAAACCCAACCTATTTATACATTAGTCATATCTAGTTCATGTATTACTAATACTCTATTGCCCCGTAGGTCTCATGTTTGCGAGCATGACTGCTGGGTGAGATTTCCAGGTCAGGCAATTTTATTCGGTTGTTCCATGAGGAATTTCTCAGTAGCAGCCTAAAATTTGAAAGGTACTGTGGGCCACGTGCCTCGGAAAGCACGTGTGTGTTCATTCCATTGAATTTGGCTGCCATAACTGAAATTTTGTAGGGAGTAATATGGTAATACTGCTATAAAAAACAACAACTTTTTCACTATCATTATCTTTTCTGCCATTTTTTGGTATATTCTCAAGTTCTACTTCGCTTGAATCATTAATG
This sequence comes from Hoplodrina ambigua, assembly GCA_949774945.1. Taxonomy (NCBI): domain Eukaryota; kingdom Metazoa; phylum Arthropoda; class Insecta; order Lepidoptera; family Noctuidae; genus Hoplodrina; species Hoplodrina ambigua. The sequence continues at coordinate 1,485,311 of OX458969.1, read as the reverse complement.
TACTTATTGACAATATCAATGTCGTGTCATTATTTGCTTTATTTACATTAGTGTCATACTTATTCCTTAGTTAATCTAATATCCTCGCGGGTGTCAAATTAAGTCTCTTTGATTCCGCTGGAAAAACACCATGAAATATGGTAGCTTACTAACCATCGCGTGCTACCTTTACAAACACAGCTAAACTAAATATAATACAATGAAAAGAACACAAGAATCGTGTCCAACCAACATTAGCTTTCGCGAAATCGCCTAACGAAGTGGAAATATAAACGTAAATCGTTAAATTCGTGAAGCACGCGCATTAATTTGTCTGTGCGAGCGAAACAGATCTTTTAATGACGACGTCGCTGATGTAATAAAAAGAGTGAAATGTTTCTTAGTTGTTGATCCAAATTCTGATAGATATTTGGTAAAAACAGAACGATTGCATTGAGTTCAAATAAGTTGATGTCAGTGTACTTTGATGCTCTCTTAACCCTAGAAAGATAATCATATTGTGTAGTACGGAAAAGATACTCATGCGTAAAATTGACGCATGTGTTTTAGTTAGCTGTAGTTAGAGGTTTATTAAATTTATTTTAATAAAATCGTATGTTATATATATTTACACATATATTAGAATAATTAAGACTGCAGATAATTTATTTATAATTATTTATTTATTAAAAAAAAACAAAAACTTTAATCTTCTGCTATAAATGAACAAAAATTTTTAACACTTACTTTTTCCATTACTAATTATTTTTTACTATAATAATCAGCCTTTTTTTTGCACAAAATCAACAATTAGAATATCTTATATATATTAGGAACATATAGTTGCATAAAAATCTATTACAAACAGCTTTGGCACATATCAACGTTATGCTCACGACATATTATTTTTTTACATTTTTTACAGGACGCATTTGCCTTTCGCCTTATTTTAGAAGGGCAAAAAGAACAGTAAATACGTTTTTTTACTACAGGCTCTTCAGTAGTGTCTCCTGTTGTGCCAGTTACTTCATTTGGCAACATATTAGAGATATTATCTCGCAAATATCTTTTCAAAGTAGGAGCTTCTAACCGCCTACGCATAAACGAAGAAGACAGACCCAAGCCAAGATTCTTCATGAAATTTTTGCGACTTAGTGGCTTTTCTCTATAAAAGCTTCTTCTGTGTCGCTCTGCACGTCATCTTCACTTTCATGGTCCGCTGCTTCACTGTCGGTATCCTCACAAGGAAGCTCGTCGTCGCTTTGCATAAGACTGGCCAGGATATGGTCTTCGTCCAAGTTTCTACCCGCCATTGTTTTATATTTTTGCTTCAATATCTATAAAAAGAAACTGATAATACAAGTAATGATATACAGTTATAATAATATAAAAAAATAAAAACAAATTATACAAGTCAAAATCATAAAAGTCACATAAAAGATAATCATGCGTAATTTTGACGCACGCGGTCGTTATATTTCAAAATCGGTTACACTTACCATATTGACACGTACGCCATACGGCAGCTCCCAGCGACGAATGAGATGTCCTAAACGCACAGCTATGGATTCGCACTATTTAGAAAGATAGAGCTATATTTCGTAAACGCATGCGTCAATTTTACGCAGACTATCTTTCTAGGGTTAAGAGAATATGTCTTATGTCAGTAAAGCAATGGATGACGACGCGGTTGGAACAGTGGCTGAGCGATTGGCTGCTGCGCTGTGTGTCGTGGGTTTTGTTTCTACATGGAACAAATACTTGTATGGCCTACTGGTTATTGTTCCAGGTCTGTTTACGTGTGTATGTGAGTTAATATATTTATAAAAATACCAAGGATACAGGTGTAGATTCCTAGCGAGGGGTAAGAAATTTACTTTTTAAGAAAAAAACATGTTTATTTTAGTTACATTGTCTTCACATTCTGAATATGTTTATAAAACGAATGTACTTGTTACAAGTGATTGTAAACATTATTTATTTAAAAAGAGTAAGATTCTTGCCCATTCTTCTTCATACGAAAACTATTTTTTTTTAATTACGTTCAGAATTGCTTATAATCGTCTAACTGAAATGAATACTTTGTCTTTGACACTGGTACTTTTATTCTGTTCACTTCAAAATCAAAATAGATTTTTAAAAGGTCCAAGTTAAAAACTTTCGATCATGAATTTGCTGTCTCGACTAAGAGATACAAAATCGTGTCACCGAATTGACAACTGAGTCTAATTAAAACAGTGATGGTCAACAAAAAATGTTAACAAACAATATTTTTTACAATTACTGCATCTATATTTAGAATGCGATCCCGTTTGTCAGACTCACGCGCGTCAAATCCAATATGGCTGCCTCTGACAACCGTCATTGTTCAAACAGAAACGACACAATCTTTTTTTTACCTTTTTCTTTTATCTTTTATTCTATTCTGTGGACAATGGCGGCGCGCTGTGCCCGTGGTATTTTACTTACCTATGTTTTTCACTTTGTTTTTGGAGGGCGTTGAGTTTTATTATCCGGCTGAGCTAAAAAGTATGTTATTTTTTTTACACCTGTGAATGTGAAAACCATGCCCAGTTCCATGCCCTCTAAATAATATTCAGAATAACTCTACAACACTCTACAAGAGAAAATAATCAGAGAACAGCGAATTTGTGAAATGTATACGCCATGGACACTTATGGATCGAACATTTTAACGTTGCAGGTCAGAAGTAGAAATATCGAGATCCAAATGTTGAGCTCAGGTGATGTATAAAAGATTTCAATGTTTGAAAATGAGTAATGGGACTCAAAGAAAGTAAGGCAGAACACTTTGCAAGACGCGATGATTACAAGTGGAGTAAGACTGCGACCGAACACTGGCAGGAAAAGTGTGAGTGATCCTGCGGCGAGATAGACATTGTTGCCATCATGAGTAGAACCTGGATGAAACTGGGACGGGATTGTAGAGATTGGCACAAACAATGAGAGGCCTATGCCTAACAGTGTATGAAGTCGGGCTATGCACAATGATACAGTATATCATTTTCTATATTGACATGTTTTGGTCTCACAGATGAAGCTTGGTTCTAGCTCTTGTTAGCATAGGGATGAAGAATTTCGGCAGTTTGGGTCTGTGAGAAATATTGACCGTTGACTTGCTTCGGCCATTTGCCATTCAAGTTATACAGGCAGTTATGTAAGTTATAAGTTATTATTCTGACAACAAATAATAAGCTAAACCGTCTTTTTAAAATCATGTTTAGTGCGAACACACGCTTAGTACATCGTTGTGATGTTAGCACACAAAAGGGTCAATTCTTAAAACATCTGGTGGCAGAGCAGCATCCTTGGTCGTCGAGTGTCTAATCTCATAATTGTACAAACTCAAGGCCTCGATTTGCCACCATTGTCGTGTGACAATAACACAATGGCGTCTCGCATATTATCCATTCATATCATAACGTTTATAAATACGTTTCACGGTGGTATTATGGACGTTGTCTCGCGTCTCCCCGAGGATATCCAGTAACAAAGAATTCATCATAATAGCCGAAAGTTCGGTACGCACAAAGCCGTTCGCAACCCGTCATTTTCGTACCTATTGGCTATTTTATGACAATAACTCTATTGTTGTCGGAAAGGAATTGTTGGAGTCTTATTGTGTCCATCAGAATTCGCGAAACTGGAATTGTCTCTGCACGCTAACGAAGTTAGCTTGGGGCGCACAATTTTCTCGTCTTGCGCAGATGTTCGGAATCGTGACCTTAAAAAAGATTGGCCAATTTTACATTATCTTTGTTTCAATAACAAAGGATAATAATGTACCCTATATTAATAGAGGAGTAAAGCTGTTCGCTGGTATTGTTTGCGACAACCTCGAGTCAAGCTGTGCGTGATAATATTTAGTTTTTTCACGAGCTGGCCACCATTGTGGTGTCTGGTCGGCCTGGCCACTTGAAGCATTCTTTGTACAGACGGCCATGTAAAGAAATTCTAAGGTGTGTTTGTTTAAAATCTCCTTTCGGCTTCTGTAGGTTTGTGAATGGCTTCTGTTATATAAACATGAGCAATTATGACGCTGTTGGTTTTGTGTGCTTCCACGTATGGTACCATTTTGTGATGATCGTTGTATGTACTTAGTACATTCGTTATAGCTTTTACAACATTGTTGTCTGAAGTATAATGCTTAATTCACTTTAGTTCGAACAGAAACTTTTAGCATTGTACTTGAATGAAATTCTGAAGATCTGATTTCGAGCCATCAAAGTTGTTTGTGGGAAACTAAATGAAGTTTGAGTATTATTTCTTTGTAACCATCGCTAACAGGCTTATTTGGATGACGTATTCGGAATTCTATTATTTATTGGTTTGGCAGCAAAAAAAATGTTATTCGCCGTGAGAATATTCGTAGAATCAGACACCCCTAGTGTGAAACTATAACATTCAATTCAGAAAAGGCATTAGACTAGAAAAATTAACTGATCCTATATCTCAAAACATACGGAATTATTTTTGCTGCACAAGACCAATGCCATTATCAAAATTGGTGTTAGCTCTTATGTCGACTTCATAAGGGTCCATTCTGTATGAATCATCACTTAATACGCTGTCAGTACGTGTTGGTATTTTGTTATCGTTTATCTATTGTATGACACCCTTTGCTTTTATAGAATTAGCTTCTCTTGTCTTATTACGATCGTGGTCAGATAACAAAGGGGCCTGAATGGGATTTTAATTTGGACTTTAACTTTGATTCTATGGTTTGGGTAGGGGACTAAAAATGGGATCCATATGTGCCCGATTTTGGGAATGTTATTTAAAATAAAACCCTACATGGGTAATTTTAGGTATTAAAATACCGTAATCAGTGCAAATATATATATATCTTAATACCGTTGTGAACGATACATGAAAATACAGCATTTAAGCAGAGTATAAAACCGTTTTTCTTGTAGCCCTGTGTTTCAAAGTATAGTGGACTATAGATCAACTTCGCGATACAAGTAATACAAAGCAGCACAAAAAAGCTTTGATAGAAATGCCTTTACAATCACATCTTAACTTTAAAAGAGTTATTATAATCGAAACTAAAATTAATATTTCAAAAAGAAAAAGGTTTTGACTTCCAATTACATACACGGGACTGTCTCAAGGGGCATTAACCACTCGTTTACAATCCAAGACGTTAATTGTACAATTATTTTTAACTATTGTATTAAAACGAACGGTAGTTGGTTTCTTTGGTACATTGTGAGTGGCACGTGGTACGCAAAGTACCACTTCATAGTCCACTCATTACTGTTTAATGGGCTCGGGTAGAAAAAGTCTTCACTTGTAAAGTAGCTGACAAAGATACAAATACTGCTGGCTTAGAAGATTCTGAACCATATGCTGGTGGAACAAGGGTGTGAAGAGATGAATTTGAAAGGGTTGCTGTCATAGTGATGAAAGATTCGTTATTTAAATTTGACGTTTAGTATGTCAGATAAATTGTCGACCTAGAAATCGGTTGTTCGGATTCACCGTCAGTAATTACTTTGCTTGTACTTACTGTTCAGTATTTTAATTTGAATAATGTTTTTCATCTTTTTAAAATGGTGACTCTGTTATTTTTGTAAGTATGTTTGGATGATTGGTTTTATTCTATGTATGACGTAATAGATTCGTTAGTGGGAGTGAATAATTGTGTGGTGAAAACTTATATTGTGTTGAAACGTTTAAGTAATCTCTTTGTGTCTTTATTAGATTTTGAAATCTTTAATAATTGTTTTATAATCGGCATCGTTATTAACGCAGGTAACTTTGACTGTGTTCAAACCACACAAGATTAATTCAATCTTGTAAAACTAAGGATTTTTTTTTTCTAATACAATTTTTATTTCATAATTAATATATACAATATTTACAAGCTTAATAATAAAAATAAAATAAAAAACAACCAGACTAAAAAACTAAGGATTCGTTGAATCCAAAGACAGTAAACATATTCAGTGCTTACTTATGTGCTTGCTTACTTGCAAAAGTTACTCCTTATGCGGTGTGCTAGTGAAAGTCCCATCAAAATTAGTTCAGTAGCAGCAGTTTCGGAGATAAGCTGGATCAATCAGACAGACAAATAAAAAAATATTTGTATAGATTGAAACAGGTTAGGTTTTATCGAACAATTTACATCACTATCATTACAAAATCACCTTCCCAACTTAATTACAATCCATCCATACCCAACAATACATTTACAATCACTAACAATCGCTCACTAGACGATTGTCTCTGAGCTTCTTGGGTAACAAAAAAGGACATCAATAGCTCACGAGTGTTACCAGTTATATGAACGTATTGTAACACAAACGAGTTTAGGAACGGACCAGACTGATCGTCGCCGCACGCTTCGATACATTTAGGAGTGTTCAGATTTATTTCCTTGCATAGTTTTGTATACTCTTATTAAACAAAAAGAGAAAATGTAAGAAAAACGCAGTTTTTTTCAACTTAGCTGATTTTGTGTGAATGGCTATATTTAAAACAGATCAAAATAAATAAAAAGGTGATCCTCCTTAAAAGTTTATTCTCAGAAATCTTTATCCATTATAAAAATAATCCCAGAAAAATGTGTTTATTGTGTGAATTAGATACTAGCTTTTGCCCGCGTCTTCATCTGCGTAAATGTCAGACCCACAGAGGAAAATCCTTTCTTAGCGCGTACCCACAGTCATAATAACTATCTGTGCGTCAAATTCCTGCGCAATACATACAGTGGTATAAGCTATGTGTTGATATTTACTATAGCATCCACTATATTGTTCTTTACTATATCATCATTATTTTGCCCAATATCATTGTCATCTGAATTAGTTTGTGTTATTTAATGATTACATAAACAAAATTATAGTTAGTCATACTTTTGAAAGGAAACTTTTAACCTACGAATGAATCATTGAGTAGATTCATTACGACTCATATTATTCTTTCACAAATAAATAGATATGATATTATTATTAAGAAGAAGAAGATATTCAGTAAGAAAGAAGTGATCAAGTTCATTGGAGTCTGTTTCGGAAGCCGAGGACCAGTCATTGTAACACCGCCAAACTGCTGTGTCATTTTAATCAAACACCATACGTCATTCATCATCCTAACCTCTTTTAAAATCATTTTTAAAATAAACACAAAGAATGCGTTCGAAAGAATGCGTTATAAAAATATGTAAAGGATTTAACAGGTGTACAAGTCGGTTGCCGCTTTGTATCTAGCTTTGGGATTTTGGTCTTAGTGTGTGTTGGGTACAGTTTAATTTTGTTTGTTTGTTAGCTAGTGATGTCCAAGACGCTTGCTCAATGAAGGTTTTTTCTCTTCTCTGTCTACTTAATGTTATTTTGTTTTTATTATTAGATACATATGTTTTTTCCTATGTGTGAGCGGCGCATTCTTTTTGATTGCGTATGTATGTCCTCCTATCTTTAGTAGTTCGATCGTATCTCAATAAAATGGGTGTTATGGAACTTAATAGAAGGATTATTTTTGTCTTCTTTTTCTTTTGTTCGTTATCTTTCGGTAATTAAAAGTGTTTGCCGCTTTTTGTGGTGCGTTGTAAAGATATTTAGATGTAGATACTGAATGCTTTGCATTTTATTGTTTAATTTCTCGGATTATATTTTACAGGGGCTAGTTACTGTGTTTGTAACTTTGGAAAAACCGTTTTTAGTATTTAAGACAAAAAAAAAATATAAATAAAAAAATTAACTACAATGAAAAGAATAGGATTATCCTGTTCTTGACAATAGGTAATTCAAAAGATTACCTACCTCTTACAAAATACTTTTCTAACATTATAAAAGATTTTAATATTTCAAAAGGAAATGAATAATTATGCTTCTAAAGGCACCGCCACTTGTGAAACGGAAATATCATATCATATCCTGAAACTATTATGATTTATTACTTCAAAATACCCTACTTGTATGCGCATGAGTTGATTTGCGCAAAGAAACCGACTCCAGCCATCCGAAGCAATTTAGCGATCAATGGCGCCGATATTTACCAAAAAAAAGAAGATAAGCATTTGTTTTTTTTTTTACACCATACTATGATTTCATTTTTATAATAATTTCAGATTTCTACAAATAAAATCTCAAACAAACTTCTTTTTTATACTTTTGAGAATAAAGTACAAAATGGAACGCAACAAATAAAAAATATTACTTCTAAATCATTAAGCATGGTTCACATGCGCGGGTAAATGACGTCGCGTTTAACAACGCCCCATTTAACCGTATCGAATAAGTTTGCACAACAATCGCTCTTTACTCGATTCGACAGTTTTTTTTCCGCGATTTTTAACGCGTTCATTCATACTATTGTTCGATAGACAATATTGCTTGTACTAAGCTTTATATCACTTTGCCGGCGTGTAAATTCGATTATTTTTATTATACAGATGGTCGCTAATGGTCGCGTTTACCCGATTTCGATAAATCACGATTTGGATTGAGAGAATTTATTAAATGTTGTTATTTCGTATTTTTGATTTATTTCTCTTATTTTTCTGTAACTATGTATCATTCATGACTGGCTGAAGCTTTTTAATTGTAGCAGTCTTGTCTTAAACAAGAAGGACAAAGGAAAAGCCGATACCTAGATTTGCAGTGAAACAGCATTGGTTAAAAATGAATTGCTAAATCAAAATCAAATACCTACGTTTATTTGTTCATACAGGTAAGTATGATAGTCGATCATCAGCTAAATTATAAGGAAGTAAAGTTTATTTGTTTTTGTTTGTAGCAGGTTATCTCTGAAAGTAGGGGCTTGGTGCGATTACCGAAACTCTTAAACTGATAAAAAACTATACTATTACCGAGTGTTAGGCTATGTTTTATGATATAGGTACCTACTTGAGTTCCATGCGATCGTGACGCGGGAAGATGCTAGTTAAAAATTAATGAAAAAGTGTATGACACAAATATATTATGTAGGTATGTGTCATAGGAAATAATTATAATGGTGCCGATTCCCTTGTTCACAAACTAGACTAAATTTAGAGAATTGACATCTCTTACTAACATACAGCGAAAGGAAAGGACGGTGACATTCCGTGACATTAAAGAACTAAGTTAGAGATGTCAAATTAGTTTTGCTTTGAACTTCTCCGTATTTTTAATCCATACGTTTTAAGATGTGAACTATAACTGTATGGATGTGTCAAATTGACTAAATTTGACAGCTCTTATTTACATTAGTCTCTTTCTTATTTTATTGAAAAGAAAAAGATGAAAATAGTCTAATTTTAGTTTAGTTTGTGAGCATGGGAATCGGCACCAATGTCTATGATTAAACATGCTTTTTACTAAAACATTTCAACTAAAAGCAACATAATAATTAACATTTTAAAAAATATAAAAAGAAGAAAACACAAAAATGATCAGCTACCTCAACGGACCTTTTACAATCACCATTTTCCACGGCGAACAACAAAAGCATATTTTAAAAAGCAAAAATATTCATAATATCAGTTTAAGATTACCGGATACGGGGGTGACATGTTAAAAAACCCTTTTTCGAGTGTTAATGCCGTGACAAATGTAGAATTTATGCGGTTGTAGTGGTTTCGAGCCACCCCGCTGCGCGTGCGCTCCTCGCCTTAGGACGGCCATTATGGGACAAATAAAATAAGTATAGAGGTAAAGGAGGCCGCAGACCAGTGCGAAATGGTGGATAGAAAAAAATGTGTTGTGTGTTTTCGGAATAGTTTTAAAAACATGAAACAATGTTGTGTTTTGGGAACTATTATGACGTTTATGAGATATTGCTGTATGAGAAAGGTTCTTTGATTTACAATGTCTGTGTCTTTCTGTGTTTTGAAATAGAATATTAAATTAGGGTTTTCCTGATATTACAATGTTTGTAATTACAACCAATTCTGTTTAGTTTCTTCTTACTAATTGCGTCGTAATTTTTTTAAGTAATTTCGAACGGTTTTACTTGACAACTTTAGGAGGAAATATTTCAAAGCTGAGATTTTATTACAAAATATCATGGAGGTACTTATATCAATGTGACATACGTACTTTTGCAAGCGATTTCGTTCGCGTAAAAGTCAAATATACTATAAAACATATCCTATGACAGTAGGCAATAGTGTGCTTTTCTATCATTAAAACAATTTTCTAAATCAGTTTAGTAAATCCAGAGACACCACCTACAACCTAACAAACAAACTTTACCTATTTATAATATTAGTATAGAAGTATCTAAATATCATACATATACCTTTTTACCTTTTCAATTCACACACTCTCAGCTCCTAAAACGCCAAATAATAATTATTTCTAAACTGACTCTTAATTATTTGTACCAATGTACAATCTCCTTTACCAATAACATAAAAAATACATATTTTTACGCATGGCTCCATAATGATGCGGTTTGCAATCATTCGCGGCGGTGGACAGGGACATATTAGCGGGTTGCTCTTGATACAACCTACTGGGCTCGTGACATCATTGGATACTGAACACGGTAGCTGGGTCTTGGACCAGGTGGACTTTGAAGATAGATCTTGATAAAGTAGATTTTGGAGTGGAACATGATTACTGTTTTTATTCCTTTTATCATCGTGTGGCCCCAGTGTTTAAGGCGATGGCTTCTCATCATGAGGTTGAGTTTGGAACTAGGCACGGGCAAGTACCAATGTGATTTTAACAATTCATATTATTTCTAAGTTCATATAGGACATTACTGTCATTAGTGAAGGAAAATATCGTGAGAAAACCTGGACTTTAAATTATTAATAATATTATAAATGAATAAAGTTTGTGAGATTGTAGGGGGTAATCTCTGGATCTACTGAATCGATTTTGAAAATTCTTTGGCAAATTGAAAGCTACGTTATCACTGAGTGCTATAGGCTATATTTTTTTACCAAAAAGTAAGGGACCCGTAAGAAAAATCAAGCGAACGAAGTCGGGGGTTAAGCTATTAATTAATATAAGTCTGAAATCATCAACCCGCCTTGAGCAAGCGTAATGAATAAAGCTCATGAATTCTCCATATGCGAAGTAATTTTTGCAATATTTTTGTAACACAAACAGACAAACATGTCAACGCAATCAAAAACCTCTGTATTTGCAATCAACATAATAACTAAAGCTACACCTTAGCGTGACATAAATCTGTTTTACTTAAGACCTGAAAAAAGTTCACACCTAAGTTTTTAGTTCATTTGCCGTTAGCAAACACGAAACTAAACCTTATTTATATGCAAACAAGAGCGATAACTTTTTTTTTCGGTAGTCTAATAAGTTGGTATCTAAACCTAATTTAATTTGCACGGCTTTGTGTTGATTAATCACGAAATGGATTTGCGGCGACATTTTTAGAATATTTGTTCTGACTCCTGACCAATGTTCTGTCACCTTTTAATTTATTAAGTTATGTATTATTCATAATTTAGGCAATTTAATTTGGTAGGCTGTTCTTGAGAAAGGGAGCAAAAACTGACCATGCTTTATGAGATTTTTTCCTAATACCGCAAATATATTTTTTTTTAACCGCTAAATTCCAGATTTGTTTTGGTTAAATGGTTTGACTTTGGCTTTACTATGCTGATACTTATAATTTTCGAAAGAAAATCAGGTTTATTATTAGGGACAAATAATAAAAAGAGAGGAAGAGGGGGAAGGTAGGCTAGACGGGGCATAACGCTTTTTCCTTACATGACGAATTCTGTCAGTTAACTTTGTGTAAGTTAACTGCCAGAAATCGTCATGCAAGCCGCAATAAGTACCTTCGTTCCAAAAAATTCAATTTCACAATTACATAAAAAGCTCGGGATAAAAATAAAGCCTCATTATCACAATCCAATCTGGCGCACAGACCACCAAACCCACTCTCACGCTCCTGAGCTGGCACAAAAATGGCATTTTGACATTTACGTCACTCTGACACATCCGGAAGCCATCTTGGAATTTTAATCGAAAGCGATGGTATCTGTTAATAAGACATTGTGTGGAACGCTGCATTATCGCATGTGTGCCCAGCTTTATAACGAAGTATTACGTATTGTGTGTACACAATGCTGTAATTGTGACACTTTTGTTTTGAAGATAAGGAATGAGGTGGGTTTTAGTTGATTGCTTTAAGTTTGAAGATGTATAATGAATTTTGTAACTGATAAAAGTAACTCAATAGCTTTTTCTAATACCGGATCGTTAGGCAGGTAAGTTGTTTATGTGTTGAGAATTCTTTACTAATTGCGCACTTCGCACTCCGTAAATAAACTAATAATTTTATTGTTTCATACGTCGACAATTTCTTATAAATAACAAAAAAATACCATTTCTTTTTTATTTTAACAAATAACGTATTATTATTATTAAAATATTAAAAAAAAAATGAATGATTACGGTGTATAAACACGAGAAAACCATTCTTTTTTAAATTACTGTCTCTCCGTCTGTCTGTTTCGGCTAAACAGCTGGAACGATTTGGACGGCACTTTTAGAAAAAGAATAAGGATTCCGTGGAAATAAAAAATTGAACCCTATGTTATTCGACATCCACGCGAACAAAGTCTCAGGAATAAGCTTACACTAGCTTATTCCTGAGACTTTGATCACGTGGATGTCGCTATGTTGTTCGTACATAGCATAATTTGGTAATTGAACTCAATTCACATACCATACACCAGCCTTTCCCAAAGAGGGCGATAACGCCCCCTTGTGGGCGCTAGAAAATAATTTATTCTCAAAGTGGGCAGTAAACAAAATAAGTTTGGGTATCCCTGCCATACACAAATAAGTAAGAAATATTCAAAAACTAAACCATCGTTTCACTAAAACCCCTAGTTAACCCATTTTCAGCTCTAACCACATCAACGAAACACCTTCAACAACTCATTTACGACATACATGAATAACAATCACTTCACATGTTTATAGCGGCTACTGTGCCCAACAATAAAACGGTACAGACGGACGGACTGACGTACGGACTGAATGATATATAGACACCAATTAAATTGGTGTCGTAAGTTCGCGGCCGTACTAATGACGGCTACCGGCGGTCCCAAGCGGAACGGGGAAAGGGGTGGAGTCGAAGTCTTATCGAAAATTTTCAAAAAAAAATATTTTGTTAATATTTAAGAGCACAATCAGTTTCTGTTAGGATCAAGGTCAATAGTTAACGTTTCTCTAAATATATTGCTTATTTTTTCTATATTCATTTCATTTGATGCAAGGAAACACCAGTGTGGTTTTATTTAGTCAGTAAGAATCTGACAGGCCTTTTCCTTGGACATACATGAAGACTTTCCAACAGAAATGAAAAAAAAACTTTTAGGCTCTCACTTGACAAAAAAAAAGTACATACCAAAATTAAGAATAAGCTGAAAAACATACAACTTACTTGCCTACTTAGCTACAGCAAATACATATACGGCGTGAGTTTATGTAAACTCACGCCTTTTTCTTATAGGGGTAAGCAGAAAACTGAAACCTCAGAACGCCACCTGCTACGATCCATACATACTCCTTTCGCCTCATCCTCGTTCCGACATCTCGTCATACAAGCACGCCGGTTAGACTAAAAAACAGAATTAGACAAAATTACACATAAACAGAAAACACAGACAGAAAACAGAAAGAATTTAGATTTAAAAGCAGGAAATTTAAAATATAATATCATTAAACTCCATTCTCCTATCCGCTACCAATAGAATTGTTCCTTAGTCACCCATTTCTTACTCACAGGCCTATAACACAGGTTATAATCATTATTTCAAAATGTCCATTCTAACACCAAGTTTCACAGAACCTGTATATCATTTAGACATATTTATAGTAGCAGTAAACAGTTTTTAATTAACGTTTTGAAAGCGATGATCGCCTGCCTGTTTACGAGTATATCGACCAATTAGGATATATGGTTGTTGAAACACCTCGGAGTTTTTCTAGCCCTTCTTGTTTATATACCCAATTTGGTATAAAAGTTCGGAAACAGCTGGTGTAGTCTGTAAATACATCAGTTGGCTGAAGTGAGCTGACAGTTCCTAGCAGCGGTGGCAGAATCAGTCCGTTAAAATCGGGATGTCCCGCGAATATCGGGTTATCACGATTTGTACTTGAAATTATATTATGTCTCTTATCTTTCGACTTACTTACAGGCAATTTAAATTTTGTTTTGCTTTAATTACTTTGTAAAGCAAATCTTTAAAAGCAAGTAAATGTGCAGTTGTTAGTTTAGGACTTTTATTATTCTTAGAATAAATCCCGATTATTTTAGTCGAAAAATTTCAAATACCAGTTTTCCAGATCCGTTCAGCCGTTCTGGCGTTATTGAGTAACAAACATCTACAAACTTTCGCATAATATAATCTTCTTCTTCTCGTGTCGATTGACTCAAATTTTGTCCGACCAAAATTGAGCAACCTGAACAGCTCTGTCATTAGTAAGATTCACAGTGGTTTTTTTTTCATTTAAGTATAAAGGCAAGACCCTTTAAAAATCAAAACGATCACTACAGTACGAAAATCAATTCAGTCCAATAATAGAATCAGAAACTTATTTAATTAACTACCCCAAATAATTTCAATAGATAGATCTAGGCCATCTAAATAAGACTAGCACAAAATAGAGCACAACACAGGGGGATGATAGATACCCACTTAAATATTAGGGTGGTATCAGGACTGTGGTCTATCCCAGTCTTGTTCCCCCTCCTTCCACCCCCTCCACCCCAACAGACCGACCATTGGAGTCGAGTTTCTGAATTGTGTTATAATAGTTTATCGATTTTGCCAATACAATCAAACGTTTTGAATGTGGTATTGTTGTGATAAAAATAACTAAGTATAGTAACGTTAATTTAATATCTTGTGTCTTTATTTGTTTTTGTAAAGCCATTCGTAATACGAACTGCGAACGACTGCTGAACATAAGATCTTGTGTTTAATTCCCAGATTGTGCAGTGTTATTGGGTGTTGCCATCAGGATTTTTACAGTAGCAGCCTCGGAGTCTGGATTTGTGCCCGGTTGATGGCAATAGACTCACAGAAGTGGCGTGACGTTACGTTTAATATCCATGTAATTAGAAAATTACATGGGAATTAAACGTAACTGGCGAAATGTAGGTGTTCCTCTCTAACTCTTCAGGCATTACAGGCGTGATGTTATGTTTCTTGTTTAATTAGAAAAGAGTGTTCGTGGAAGGTCTTGCTTGTTCTTTTTCATAGAGACTTTGCTATATTTTGAAATTGGCAACTAGCTTCAACAGCGTTAATTCAAAGCACGTCTAAATGATTTTAATTGAAGTAAATGCTTAAACTTTGAACCTAATAAGAAAATAACGTATACAATAAAAATGTTAGCTATTTCATTTTTTCTCTACTTGATAGTTCAATATTTTTGCAGAAATAATGTTATTCACAGTATATTCCTGCTTTGTGCTATAGTTACATACTAATCCCACCGCCAATCCTGGTAACTCACTATGTAACACTAGTACTTGCTGAGTAGTTGTTTATCTGCCTTTCCTTTATTATGACGATGCGTTTTATACTCACAATATTTAGGATATATTACAGCCTTTATGTCGACATGACATAACACACCCACACCACGTTACGGGGAGGTCTAGGAAACCCATTTAATAAAAACGACAAAGCTATTAAACTGCTATAATATAAATAAACTTATAATAAAAATGAAATCATAAAAAATTTGACAAGGCATAAAAAAGCATCTAACATTTTTACGAATACACCTACATTATTTATCTAAAATTTTACATATACTAACTTCAATCAATACGAACCGCATATTGAGCGTTGCCTATAAAATTTTGATGTTGAAATTAATTGTTACAAGAAGTCGAACGGACATTCTTGGCATAACACCTCCTGTTGTAAAGTCGGTATCAATGGCTGCGTCAAAAGGCCTTATTCTGTTAACGATGCTTGATGACGAGTGTGGCGAATCGATAAAAATGTCGAATATCTTTGGAATGTCGATGTCGATAGATTTTCATTTTGGTGATGTGAGATTGATTTGATTAAGAAATAAATGATTTCTTTTTTATGTGGTTTTTAATGGAAGCATCTGGTATTACTCGTTAGTACAGGTACTACTGTTTTACCTTATGTTTTATCGGGTTGTGACATGGCTAACAAATACAGAGTGGTTTTACATGGATGCAATAGAATATTCTAAACCTTATACTGTTATAAACGTGAAAGTTTGGATGGATATTTGTTAATTGTTCTCGCTTAAACGGGTAAACGAAATACGCAAAATTTGTCACACATAAAGCTACTGATCTAGCTTAACACTAAGGATAATTTTCACAAAGCGAATTTTGAAATGTCGTCGTTCAATCTTACATATGGAGGTTACATTAATTCCGCACCTCGAGGGCGCAGATCATGAGTAAAGCGAATACCGGGCTCCCGAATTATGGTAGCAAGAGGAACCAAGAGGTTTGAGTTGGTTCCGTTCTCCTCAGATGGAGGGCATCCATTAGGATTAACCCACAAAAAATGGTGTCAAACGACATCTAAGTAAGTATAATGAGAGTATTAAAAACGAATTTTCTGTGTTATTGTACCATAAATCGCTTTAACAAGCTTAACGGCAATTAATGCAAATTAATTAATTCGCATACGATGACATTCAGTAATAAGGACGCGTAAAATTTCTTGTCATAAAAATTGATACGGGCATCGGACATCTCGTAAATTTTACGACGCATAAGATTCGCTGTTATTTGAATATAATATCATCTTGACTAGCAATACCCCGCGGTTTCACCCGCATTAAGTGAGGTCGTTGATTACTGCTCTACTCCCTTGTGTCGTAGTGGGATGTTAAATAGCCTTGTTTGATAAACAGGCTATATACGTAACGCAATTTTTTTATTCCATACTAGCTCTTGTCTGCGACATCGTCCGTGCAAAAATATGTTACTCGCAGATAATGTAGCTTTCTAATGGTGAAAGAATTTTTTAAATCGGTCCAGTAGTTTTTGACTTTATCCATTACAAACAAACAAACAAATATACAATTTATAATATTAGTGTAGATTGGATTCGTAGTTTCTAAGATTAGCGTGTTCAAACAAACAAACTCTTGAGCTTTAAATTTTAATATACCTAAATTAAATGAGGTATAGTTAATATTTGTTTTCTAATTTCATAAAACGCCCAATTAAAACCAATGCTATATGGATAATCTGTTTTTCTATAGTGTAGAATAAATAAAAATAAAATAAAATATCTACTTAACTTAATATCTTTAAAAAATAACTTGACCTTACAGTCTACATTTTAAGAGACAAATAACTTAGAATTTAATGCGTTTGAAAAGCTCAAACAAAAAAATTAAAAAGCCCAAGCAAATCCGGGACACTTCGCTAGTTTATTATAATCCCAGTTATTACGATTCAAGGGCACAGTGCGGTTTGTTTTGGCGCTAAAATAAAATAAAAAAACAAATGAAAAGGGTTGTCATTTTTAAGAGTTGGCTAGTAAACGATTTATGGTTTTGGTTACGATTATAATAATTTGGTTATTAGCTATGGTTCATACAGAATTTGGAAGGAATGTCAATCGAAGCACCTTCCTGAGCTAGAAATGACTTAGCTTTATGATCAAGTTAATTTTAATTATTATGGAGGCTATATTAATGTGAGCCATTAATAAGATTTATGGTTATTAAGAAATCGGTCAGCGTAAAACGAGGAGCTTGCTATGGAATTTAAGAAAAAAAAAATGTGTCGTGGGCTTGATCATGAAGAATTTGTTAAAGAATGAAAACTAAAGCAATATAGGTACACGTGAGGGAGAAGTAATTTCTCAAGTAACTTTTACGATATATACTTACTTTTACTTAATTGATGAAAAAAGTGAAGAAGAGATGGAGAAGTAATATTAGGTATACGCGCGATATGGTTTCGAAGATTGTCGTGCTGCGTAGCGTCACAGCCTAAAAATACATACAGTCGGTCGACGAAGACGTCTAGACAGGGCAATCGTGCGGGGTGTGAGGGGCGAGGGGCGGGCAAGCCGATCCCGAACTGCGAACAAAAATATGTTAGCAGTTCGGGATCTAAGATTCAGGGCTAGCGCGTGTTTGTTTTTAATTTATTTGTTTGTTAGTAGAGTGCAGTTAAATAATCTTATTTGTAATGACGTGCCACGTTGATAACGCTAATAGAATGGCCGACCGTCGCAAAAATATTTTTTTAATAGTTAATCGCACAGGGCAAATCCTACTAACAGTTTGGAAATCCTACTAATATTATAAATGTGAAAACGTAAAAATTAGGCAAAATAAAAGGCGGCTGCAAAATTTTGCATAATATATGCTTCATGGGTATCGTGTCTATGGTTTTCGGGGGTGCTGATGACGAAAATGAGGTCAAAATGAAAAACCAAGATGGCGGCCGCAAAATTTTACAAAATATGCTTCATGGGTGTCATGTCCATGGTTTTTGGGGGTGCTGATGACGAAAATGAGGTCAAAATGAAAATCCAAGATGGCGGACCTCATTTTTTTATGATTTGATTTGGGTGTCAATTTTCAGTTTAATTGGGGTGCTGGTTACGAAAATGCCATCTAAATAACTTAAATCTGTCTTAAGTTGGTCCTATAGCAAAAGTTGTTCAGTTTGGTGGCATGTAGCAAATTCTTTCCTATGTACCACTTACCATTATAATTTCTGAAATATTTCTTTTTCATTGACTATACTTACAGAAGCTAACTAAAACGATAATAATTTAAGAGTTTTAAAAATAACTGTCACGGGCAGAATTCAAGCCGTGACCTTTGCCGAATCGTAATGTCACACTGACTATTGAGTTATTTATTTATTTAAAAACTTCACTTAAAAAAGATTACAGTACAGTAAGTAACACAGTAACTAGTTACCAAGTCTGCATCAGTTCAATTTTTAAATCTCTTTGTATACGCCTCATCTGCATTTTTTATTGTCATTCAAGTTCTTAATAAATACATGCAGTAAAGAGCGGGTTAAAAAATGTTTTCATTATTATTTAATATGTAATGTTGTTTTAATTATAATTCCGGTATCGATGTTGATCTGCAATAAATAAAAAATTTCATAAGTATTGTTTACTTGTGACAACCCTGGCCGATGCGTTACTGTCTAGACGATGTCGGCATTTCACCAAAGATCAAAGGCGTCGACCTACTGTATGGTTTTTTATATTGTGGTAGCGTGTTGCATCACGAGCAAGTTCCTACTATATGCCTTTTTCTATTTCATAAATGATTAACGGTCAGCAACAATGATCGATTAACATGATTACTTTTTTATTTCATTTAAATAGATACAAAATAACACAATGCACTGCTCCTCAGAATTTCAGGCAATAGCTAAGGATATATTCTATCTTAATTTTATATCCATTTTGTATTTCCTTCAATATTGTGCTCAATAATTACGATTTAATCATTTTAATGGTTAATAGACTTTTGTTGCTGACTGTACTTTCTAAGTGTATCTTGGATATCACTGATATCGATGAAGGACAACACCATGAGGAAACCTAGACTCACTATCGTTAATGAAAGCACCAATCAGCTTTGAGCAAGCGTGGTGATCAATGCTCGTGTCTTCTCTGTATGAGAAGAGGAATTTTCCTGCAGTGAGACACGATAATAGGCTGGTAATATACGCTGTGATAGATTGAAACGACTCAAAAATAACTTAATAAAAATATGGCTTATGCCACTATATCAACGTACCGTGACGATGTTAAACAAATGACAAACAAAACACAGGTATAAGAAAAGACACACACTTATAAATCAGCCGACACAATCGGTCATACAGTGTGTGATGAATTATTAGCTTGTCACACACAAATGATGGAAGGAGACAAAGAGGTTTTTGGAGCAATTCTGACATAAATGTGTCTTTGAGATGAAAAAAAGATTACTGTTTTTACAAATAAATTAAAAAAACTATTGCAAAGTAAATGCTACTACAGCATAAATGAATATTTAAATGACAAATTTATACAACTTGAAAAATAATATATAATATACAATATAAACAATAACCATATGAAACATTGTATTATAATTGATTGTAAATAGATTGTTATTAATGTTTAATTTAATGTAATGGATGTATAATTTATGTAATGTATTTTTAAAATAATTTAATGAATGAATGTTTAATGAAATTGTATAATTAGGATAAGTATTAGTCTATAAGTAATTTTTGTTCTATATAATAATAATGTATTTTGCTGTGCCCTACAGGGTCCACAATTGTGTCAACAATATTGTTCACTACCACCTACTCATGTACATTGTGGAATGCAATAAATGAATTGAATTGAATTGAATTGAATTGAATTGAGATGCAGAAACACTGGCCCAGAAAATATTACATTAGACAGTTACAAATATTTAAATGTGTAATATTAATAATTAAATCCTTCTACCAATAAAATCGGGAAAGTTACTGAGAATGGATAGATAAATGAACGTTTATGTATGTTACTCTTTTAAGCTTAATCGGTTAAAGGGAATTTGGTGAATTTGGCACACTATCCTAGCTCAAATTATACATAACATCACGCCTGTAATCCCCGAAGGGTTAGGCAGAGGTGTACCCTCTGTAGTCTCATGTAATAGGGAAATATATAATATTATAATTTCTACTCCTTTTTTTTGTTCCTGTGGGATAATTTAGAACTATGGCTGAATTTTGAAGTCTATGGGAGGTTGAGAAGGAGAAACAATACTTACTTAAAAAAAAATGTTTTACAATTAAATTCAGAATCATAATAGACGTGAATACAACTAAATGATGAACACCATTCGTATACCTATATTTAGTTAGCAAAATCAGCTCACTAAACTGCAAGAGCGTCTCACACTCGTGTCACAATTTCTGAGCGTATTTCGTCTCGCGGACAAAAAGCGTAACGAATCAGAAACAGGTAGAACAACAAAGACAAACACATATAAATCAGCCGATCATACGGTGTCCGGTGAATTATTAGTCCGTTGTGAGATAATGGCGGCGGGCGGTGAGACAAAGGTTTTGTGAGTGACGCGGTTCTGTTCGTTGGGTTCCGTAGGTATGTTAATAGAATAAAATATTGTAAATATCTTTGTCTTGGATTCGATTCCCAGGTCGGGCAAAGTGTTATTGGGTTTTTCCATCAGAAATTTCTAAGTAGCAGCCTTGCAGCCGAGTTTGTGCCCGGTTGATGGCAAAAGGCTCGCTCTCTATTACATGGGACTAAAAACATAACTGGTACACCTCTGCCTAACCCTTCGGAGATTACAGGCGTGATGTTATATGTATGTATTGTAAATATATAATAATTTGCATTTAGGGCGTCTACTGTGTTATTATATTTTGGCGGTATTTTGGTTATTATATTAAAATGTCGTCACAGTACTTGGTATTACCTTAAGACTTTTATTCATACTAGATGTTGATATTTCACTAAATCAATCATTTAGTAGTAAGATTGCACATTTATATGATTTGAATAAACTTAACCTAACTCTACTATGTTACGCAAATTTTTAATGACGGCCATTTTGTTTCTTACCCGACAATAAAACAACACAAATTATTTCTTTAGCAAAATTAATTACTTATGTGACATTTACAAAAGTAACAATGAAATTGTAAAAAAAAGCAATTGTTAAAAAAGCGTAGGTTAATATAACATGACTTTTCCTTAAAATTCTATTAAGTTATCAGATGTGACATTTCCTTATAAAAATATAAATGAAAGAGAGTTTTTTCAGAAGGACACACAAGGAAAACAACATAAGTCTATGTCAGATTTTACGGCCCGGTTGACAAAGTGGCTCAGCGATTGGGTTCTGTGCTGCGTGTTGCCGGTTCAATTTCTGCGCGACACAAATAATACGCCTGCAGGTAGTTGTTCCTGGTCTGGTGGTTGGTGTTAATGAGTTTATATTTTTGTAAACGCTTGCTGCGGGTTGTTCGAAAGAGATACCGCGCCCCCGGAACGCAAAGGGCACAAGAAGGAACATGGATGGGTTTTAGTCAGTAAAAGTCTGACACTCCCTCCCGCCCCGCCCAGGGCGGGGGAAGTCACTTGATGATTTCCCATCGGTAAAAAAAATAAATAAAAAAACCCCTGATTTAGGAATACATACCGTTGTACTTCACCACCTATGTATTTTTATCTCTCTCTCTACTTTATATGTTTTGTTTGTATAAAGCATAACATTTCATATTTCATATTTATTTATTTGCATACCTTAATGTGTTTATAAATGTTACTTGGCATGTATTTATAATTATATTTTATTCTCGAAAATTTTCCTTACCTGTGCACCTACTACGTTTTGTCTCTGCATCACCCTAAGGTAGACTGGTAGAAAATGCCCAAGGCATTAAGTTCGCCTTTGTACAGTGTATTTTTTTTACATGTGCATAAAGTTTAAATAAAAAATCATGCTGTAGGACAAACTATAATAGAGAAGAGTATCTGGGAAAACAAGGAAATATGGACTCTAAATTGTTACAGAGTTAATTCTCATAATGATGGTGAATATTCTTCCAAACATTTTCTCTCCAGAATTAATACATTTTGATGCAGAACCCTGAATTATGACAAAGCGGCGGTCGGCCGCGTCTTTTGTCAACATTGGGCGTTTTATCAGGTGCATCTTAAAAGCTGATCGAACAATAAGTGAATCTTAAGCGTTCACGTTATCAACGCTATCACGGATACGGCTAGGTGTGGTTCTGATGCTGTACTTTGTATTTTTAGTAATTTTATATTTGTTTTTATGTTTTTCTGTATGAAAGTCTAGTTTTCTTGCAAAACTTTTAGTAACTGTTTAGTAACTTTTATTTTTTTTCGCTAATCTGATTTTATTAGCAGATAAATTTTTAATTTATCAAAGATTTGCTTTGTTATAGTAATAACCCAAGATAACCTAGAAGTACTGTGAGGTGAATTATGAAAGGTATGACGTTGTTTTGTCTTTAAATGTATATTTGTGTTTTATCTTCTTTTTATTTTTAATTTTATCTGTGTCTTTGATTGTTTATATAGTTAAAGTAAATAAATAAAGATTCTAAATGCTAAATTAGGCTTAGAATTATGTTTGCATATATTCCTTTTGTTGAAAATTTCTTTTTCTGTTTTTTTTTTCATAGTTCGCTTTTACCCTGTATTATATCAAAAAATATTTAATTTAATATACTATCAGTGAAACCCCACTTTAACCAGATCAAAAGTAACCGCTGCATCGCTGTCCTGCCCAACCTTTATAATAATATTATTTTCGTAAATATTTTGCGTCGATCGCAACACTAAGATTATGACAGTCGTGAGATGAACCGATACTATCCAATGACAATCGATTTTATTTCCAAAACAATTGTAAATCGATACATTGACTCGGTTTAGTGTCATATTGTTTCGTACAAAAATCTATTTTATCGATTCTCTTTTCATTTGAATCTCTCGGTTAGATGTAAAAGGGTCTAATCGCGTTTCTTTTTGTACATCTTTTCATCTTTTCTAAATATGAGGGTTATTTGTCATTCATGATTTTAGGCACGAAGGCTTTTACATTGGTCGGTACTTTAAGATGATTTAAAGATACTATATTACTTGAGAGCTTATTAAGACTACTAAGTATTTGAGTAGACTTACATCAAGCAAGTCAAGATGAAAGTAACGTGGGAAATTTCCTAAATAAGACATTATGAAGATTCTGATGGAAATAATGAGAGTAATATAATTTCAAGTAAGAATTTTAAACGACTAAAAGCCTGACGCAGAGCACTCAAAATCAAATTCCAAACTGCATAAAAACCGGGTGAAATCCCAATTCTTTTTAAATCACGTCATAATAAACACACTTATTGTGGTTAAATAAGTTTGAAGCTCTAACATTTCTGATTCGGGATTTTCTTTTATTTCTTTTCACTGCACTGTGAGGTTTTATAAGGTGAACTGTTACCAAAAAGGTTGAATACGTCTATAGTAAGTATTGTGGCACTTCGGGCAGTGATCAAACGACAAAGACGCTTAAAAATGTACTCTAATACACCAACTTAAATTTTCCATTCGCTGCTAACTCTTCTAACTTTATAATCATCTTCCTAAGGTTGGTTTTTGATTAGTTTTTTCAGTGTGAGGTCGGGTAAAAAGTAAAAAGCTGTGGTTCTCATGATAATGTTATTATTCGAGGCTTTGGAACGAGTGGGCTGG
The DNA here is from genome assembly GCA_949774945.1 of Hoplodrina ambigua. NCBI lineage: Eukaryota > Metazoa > Arthropoda > Insecta > Lepidoptera > Noctuidae > Hoplodrina > Hoplodrina ambigua. Next base: position 1,461,110 of record OX458969.1, on the reverse strand, counting down.
TGATCATAGCCTATTCTGTTGGTAGAGGAGCAAGCGTAAAGTTCTTATTGTAATGAATGCGGTCAAGTGCGAACATTTTGATTCAAAGGGTTCACGATGTGAAGGATGAAGGATACAAATTGGATTACCTTGGCAATTCTGTTGCAGTAATTTAGCTGGTTCGTGGTTTTTGTTAGAATATATGATCTAAATATATGGATGTACCTACATTAAGTGGTTATTTGAAAATAGCAGAAGTGTAACAATTCCTTGTTCCGAACTTATACATTTGATAATATTAATGGACTTAGAGATAGATATGGATTGGAGATATTGGGTTATGCAGGTCAGATAGGCAGACGCTCCATGTAAAATACTGGTATTCAGCTGCATCCGTTGGGATTGGAAGCTGACCCAAACATAGTTCGGAAAAGGCTAGGCTGATGATGATGAGATTTAGACCAACAATAAGTACTATTAGGCCCGTTTAAGTCAGTTTGGGTTATCTTTTTAATCTGACATTTATTTAGTGCATAATTAGACCTTACTGAGAGGAAATAACTTTGAAAAAATTACTAGTAAAAATCAAAACACTACTCAAATATTCGTCTGGATCACATATCACGGACCCCTAACCATTATTAGTTAAGCTATACAAACATTTTGTGGTCCAAGCCGAGATTAAAGTTGTAACATAGGATAGTCAAGCGCAGTGTATGTCACCTAACCGCCTTTACAAAGCAGATAATTTACTTATGAGAAACTTTCAAAGAATAATAATCATATCTTAAATGTCCGAAGTCGGGTTACGTTAAATTATGATTTAATTTGAGAAGGTGGATAGGTTATAAGTTTATAAAGTAGAGCTAATGTTGAAAAATTTACGTTTGTAAGTAAGATTTTGGAAATTGTTTAGTATTGACTTGTATGATATCATTGGTACGTGAGAATCAACGTATTTATAATCATGCTAGCTTCTGGTCGCTACTTCGTTCGTGTCAAAGTTGATTTTTCCCCTTCTTTCTCTTATCATCCCCTTGGGAAATTTTGGAAAATACTTTCTTAGCGGATGTCTAGTAACTATAAAGTACCTAAGTCTGAAATCCCCAATTCAACTTGAGCAAGCGCGTGTCTTCTCTGTATGGGATGGCTGGTATTTTTTTTTACTAGATAAACAAAAAACTATTTTTTTTTAAACTATCTTATTTAATTATATCTAGCTACGTTAATCTCAAATGATGCTGCGCACGCATCTTGCCTCTAATACACCTGCATCAAGAAATATGGAAACCTCCTACCTTATCTGCATTAGAATAAAGACATCCAACCCAAACCGAATCAGACCATGAGAATCGAAACAAAAAACCATTTAAGAAATCGTTGACATTACTCAAACCGGGACTCGATCTCTCCCTCCCCGCGGCCACATTCCTACGCGACTGCGCAGACGCACCGTCGCCGCACGCACACATGCGTGCGCGCAGGGAGGCAGAGAGGTGTTTGGATTTGAATTTATAACAGCGTTTCGATTGGTTCCTTGTTGTGAGTCGTAAAGATAAGGTTTATGTTGTGTTTCGGGAGGGTTAAGAATTTATAATGACATTGAAGTAAATTAGACGAATTTTGAGCTAAGTAGGTATTCAACGGATTGGGATTTCTAATCTCAAAGTCAAAGTTAGCTAGCAACGGAATCTTAAATAGCTATTTAATTGTTGTTAAGGATATTATTAACGAAATTCATGGTATGGGAACGCATCACAAGATTTAGAAATATTTAACCCTAGTTCAGAGTGCAAGTCATAAATAAATCTCATCCTTTGAAACGCCTCAATAGCCATCAGACAACAATACGAAAAATTACGATGACAAAAATAATTTCACACATTTACACTACGAAAAATTTATGTTGCAAAAATGTTATACAGCCAATAACTTACTAATTCAAACATTAATCCTTATAAGTTTCACAAGTATTGTGTACCAACACAGCCGCCCACGCGAAATTCACATAAATATGCATTCACACGCATAATTCCCGTCGTGGCATGTCGACATAAATATGGAGTGAGCTTTGGCGTTTTATCAGCTCCAGCTTTATATGAGATACGTGTACCTAGACGATGTTATGATGGTTTATGTCGAGGTGCTTCATCTGAATCTGAATGACAACGATTCTTCTTCTTCCACAGGCCTTATCCCTTGTTCATTTGGTGTCGGCTCTCCTAATTGTTCTTCTCTTACGCTGCATTTTCTAGGTCGCAAATGGGAAATGAAAATAATTATGTATTTGGTTTTAAATATTAGATCTTACTTTACATGTTTTTGAGCTACGATTATGTTCTCATCGTTGTCTTTCTCTTGTAGTTTGTAGCTTGCGCGAGAGTGATAAGGATATAGCTTAGCTTGCTTAGCATGTGCTAAGTAAAGTCTATTTATCTCAGCCTTACTTAAATGTCTGATAACAATTTTTGCATATTTTCCAAAATAATGTCTTGAATATTAAGGTGACTGTATTCTACTGTTATGATTTCTGCATTTCGTCAGTCGTGAATCATAAGTTAACCCAGTTTAAAAAAAGTATTGTGAACGAAATTCACATTTCGACTTTCGTTTCAATTGAACCTGCAATTTCACCGTAATCAACGAATAACTCACTGACAGCATAAATGGCCCCTTTTCGCCATTAACATGGTTGCTCTATTTCCATACAGGTTCCAATGATGACTCCATTCACCTTTATGAATTTCACAGTAACCAAATGCCACTGTTAACAAAAATGGTGGACAATACTCACCTTCATACAAACCTTTATAATGGAATTCCCGCTAAATTTGCTCCAAACGCCCGCAGTGTCGCCCAAACGCGTGAAATTATCCAACAATGGTCGGTAATGATCCTTTACAAGTGAAGAAATAAAAATAAATACACAAAACATTATTCCTGATATATTTTACTGGTGGTTTCAGATTTTCAACCCTGTGTTCCGAGACACAAAACTCATATTCCTTTTTGTCTGTCCGCAAAACTGCATTGACAATTTTGAATTTGGACAAACTTAAGCGCACTTTATCAAAAATGTTCTTTTACTCTTATACCGATGGCGTAAGGTTGGAAATGCTTCAGCATTCCAGAAATTATCTGCAAATACGGTAATTTTTCTGCACTTTCCTAGTCATTACGGCTAGATCCGCGGGGTGCTTCAACATTGTTTTGCGAACATTTTCTGGATACGGCGATTTGTGTCGTTTGTAATACAAAAATAAATGTATTGTGTTGTACAAAAGGGTGGCTTCCGCTAACCTACAGTGTTTAGTTTTGTGGCCTATCTCATCAGATGCGGGCTTCACAGCGGGTTGATTTTTGGTCACAAATTGCTTGTATTGTATTGTATTTTTACTGATTTTCTTAAAGCCATTGTTGGTGTGGTTTTACGACATAGGTATAACCGCTGTAACGTTTGTGTTTGAAAGAAAGTATAACTGTTTGGTTTTGTTTTACAAACAATAGCAAAATTGGCTCGAAAACCAAGTTTTGTAAATACGTCGTCATGGTTGTCTTATGAGGAAAAAACAATATAATAGCATATTTAATCTAGCTTTGTTATTAGTTATTGCATTAAAGTTATTTCCAATAAGTACCTAATGATGTCTATTAATAAATAGCATTAAATGAGTATTGTCTAATGATAAAATAAAGATTAGGTAGGATAGTAACTACAAACAACAGATTTTCAATAGCCCTAAGACCAAAAAGAGACTCCAACCACGGGCTAGAGCCGTTTATTTATTATATTTACCAAATGTTATATAGGAATATGGATGAAAGGTGATAATATTTAAGGCATCACTGTACCCAAACCTCTATAGACAATATTTAAAATTTTTTTAAATCAATATTTTAATACTAAAGGTTAAGTTTAACCGAAACCGAAACCGTTTTATAATTTCACATAATCCTACATTCTCAGATAAACAAGGCAGGTGCACCATTAGATACAGCCAAACAATGCACATCTACAACAATTAGTGCAACAATAGTCGCGCGCGCAGATCCAAGGTAAAATCAAGGTGTGCAAGCGCAACATGTTGGTCGGTTTCACTTTTGCTGATTGTTGTGTTGTGATTTATGTGCGTTCTCTTTGGTTGGTTGGACTTCCGGATTTTAGTAGAAATCAAGGATTTATTTGTTGTTACTATAGAATCGTTAAATTGAACTGTAGAGTCAACAAAAGAGATTGGTATGGATGCCATCGATTTAAACTTAACTTAATTAATCAACTGTTTATTATCTACCTACTTACTTTTTAAATTAAAGTAAATTTTGAAAACATCCATTGGTTTCTATATCTGACCACCCTGCATATCTTTTTCTTTTGTTGACTGTACACATTGTGGTTACCATTTTTATGAGTTTTTTTTTTCTAAATATGCCGCTTTAGACACTCATCGTTCTAACTTTTTGTAGTAACTAAGATTTTTTCTCTCAAATTTTTCAAAACTAATACAATATCGCAGTATTAGTGCATTACTTAAAATAGAGTCTCCATTTAAAATATCCCATTTCACAGAAATTCTCTACACATAAATAAAATAACATAACCTTAGGAATAGCACGTAAAAATCTCACAGGCACAATGAAATTTAACAAGCACGAATAAAATATCGACCACGAAGTACCCTGGACTCCAACTAGCATATCTTGACCCCCACTTCAGTTTACATCATCCTGATTTCCAGGCCGATTTAAATTGGACTGAATAATACCGTGGGTAGACCAAATTAACTTGACCTCTTTTCCAGTACGCGGTGGAGTTCCATTAATGTCAATTGAAATTGGACGGGGGCTCTGCCTATGTTATTTACATCTGGCAAGGTTTTTCTTACAATTGGAACGGCCGATTCGTTGCGAAATATGGATCGTCTCTTGAGGATACTGCTGAGGGCATCGGTGATAGGATTTCTGAAGATGTAGGTTTGTTCGTTTGTTATAATAAAATTATGGTAAGTAATTATTTAGAAGTCAATGCAGATGGCAGTGCACCAAAAAATAAACAAAACAAGAAACAATGAAGAATAATAACCATGATCTGTTAGTAAGTGTGGCTGGTAGACAGTTCAAAGATGACTATTGGATGAATGATTTGCCATTCTACCAGTAGATATTCTGGTAAGAAGAAAAAGATTATTCTAAATTATTTGATAACTATGTCAATGTTAAAAAAATATGGGATTTTCGTGAACTTATTGTCGACCATCACTAAACAGAGATCCACAGAGGCATTGTACCGACATCGGCACGACATTAACATAAATATATTTCACATCAACCTGACCTTTCCCGAATAGACCTTTACTTTTGGGACCAGATGACCCACGCTTCCGTTGAAGCAAAGGCTTTGGATACCAAACTAAAACATTCATATTTTAGAATTTAAAACAAGAACAGTGAATAGATGCTGGCTTAAGAGGAAATGGATTTAACGTAGTACATAATGACAAATGTCAGTTGATGGGTGTTAATATTGAAGATATAACTAATATCTTAGCCGAATGTTAAAAATATCTATGGCAATACTTGACAAACTGAAAGTCAGAATCAACATTGGTAAACACCAGAAAAGCGCCGAAGTAAGGAAGTTCTACGAGTCTGGGGAAAACGATTCAACTGTCTTGGATTCCGCAACGAAAATGATAAAAGAACCGCAAAGGAGTAAAAAAATATGATAGTCGCTTTTTACCTTCAAACATGCAGGAGACAACAGTAGTAGGTAAATAGATACAAAGTGACATTAGGCTTATAATTTTTATTGAGATTCTATCCAATATTTTATTGAAAATCTTTTTTCCTATTCTCAATACAATTTTCTCAGTCAAATCACCATACATTACCCGGACCGCATGATTTCGAGTAGATTTTTGATAGAATCAACAGTGGGCCTCGGTGGAGTGGTGTCGCCGTGTCGATAATGTCTTCCCCTCTTAGACCCGTTTGAATACGAAGTAAAATTCGGTTTACCAAAGTTCCCGTTTTCAATTCAACGCCGGAAAAGTTATAGATTGTTATTTTGTGAAGGGTTTGTGGGTACCGGAATTTTATTTAGTTTTTTTTTTTTCTGTGATTCTGTTGGTTCTGTCTCCATTTAAGCTTGGGAGTGTTTGGAATGGATATTATCTAGGATCTCCAATATAGTATCTGCTCTTCAAACCTTCAACTCATAGAAAATTTTATGTTTTCTTCGACTGCGTTTGTATTAAACCTGCAAGTACCTCTCAAAGCTATGCTTGTGCTTAGTCTCCAAAACAGCCATTCATGATTGCCAATGGCCACTGATCAGTCACTTCAATTGTTAATGGTAAAATATGGATGTATGAAATTTGCAATTAATCGTGTCGAATATAGTTCTGCTCCATTTTAATCTTCGTGGGTAGATGTTCTATTATCATTATCAGAACCGTTGTAATCAACTTAATTACATGTAACGTTAATAATAAGCTGTAAACAACTATTCCTAAACAGGTTTAAACCTACATCTATGAATACTCCTAAATTAAATTTACGACCATATCATTGTCTAACTATCACATTTAGACGTCACCAAAACGCATTCCCAGTGCACTAAATCATTCATTAAAAGGAACAGGTTCCGTACCTCATAGACTGTTGTCTCAACCTTTAGCGGGACATAAACATAATAACAAAACACACTTGACATTATATTATCTATAAGCCACACGCGGAGTCTTTAATAAAATCGACCAATTCGATAAAACCCACAAAGAGAATAAAAAGTTCCCTTATACAGTTCAAGAAATACTGGCAGCTGACAACACCGTTCTCATAGTGAATTATAATATACATTGTTATCACGTAGGCCGAGACGTCGTTACAAACAATAAAAGTAATTTTTACGAGTGGCAACCCCTTCGTTAATAAATTAAAAAGTTAGCTGACTAGGGTTGTGAAACAATGCTACTTCACCCTGTTACCAAGAGATCTAAGTTTTGTCGCCCTAAGGTAATAAGGGTGGATAGGGCTGCTATAAATTAAGAACTAATGAAAATCCTTTTGAGGGGATTTATTCATTCCATTTTATAAATGAAACCAAACCAAATTGAAATACCGTCATTGTAATGGGTTGTTTAAGAGCAAAGTTGAGCTATAATAACTTTTCGTCTCTTTTTTATGTAATTTCCGTAGTCGTTGCTTCATTAGTCTGGATTGTAAGTTCTCTCTCAGGTGATTCGTTTCCTATATCGATATTTATAATAGTCTAAATAATATTATGACGAGATTATTTAATTTCATCCAGGGAATAGTTTTATGGTTTAGATTTAATTCCTTGAGTTTTAATTCTCTTAGTGTTAATTTATTTATATGATTCTACGGCTTCCGACATGTGTTTTTGGATAAGGAATACGATTACTGATTAGGTTCCTATGTGATTACAATAAAAAATAACGATATTTTTTATTTATTATAGCAGATTTAAACGCAGAGAATTATTAGATTTTAAACGCTTTTGAGAAGCCTCCCTTATTGTATTAACAGGAAAACAGAGCAAAAAAAAACAAAGTGACGCAATGTGGTCTCACAGTTAAAACAATTAACGAGGAAAACTGTTACTTAATGGAAAAGTTACTTATTTACCCAAAGTTGCATAAGGTTTAACCTTTTCAATTCACTCAAAAAAAAAAAAATAACAACAAAAGCTCAACCCTAAGTAATAGTGACATCTGATTGGGTATACACAGTTTTGTCAAGTACCCCCAAATTAATTTTTGAGAACAAAATCCATTAGCGAATGGTTCTTTTTTCTTCACATTGTTCAGGGTTGTCCCATAATTTACGCGAAACTCGATTGAAGTCGTTTTTAAACGCTAGGGCGGTGAATGCGTGTTGCGTACATTGAATCAATTTACGTTCACACCTGGTTTTTGTAACCCTTATATTTTCCATACCAAGGTTGGAGATTGAATGGGTTTTAGTTTCTGTGGTGGATTGATAAGTTTGTACAGCCGTGTTTTCTTGTCAAGTCTATGATTTATAGGGTCCAATTGTCTATAGTAGAATGCGTGTAAAGAGAATATTTCTATTTGTATCGTTATCCATTACTTTTTGTGTTACTACGTGCGGGTTTACATTTAATTCGGTATTGTTGCCAGTGGCATTTATTGCATTCGATTTATGGTCGCTAAAGGGTTTTTTTAAGTCGTTTCGTGTGTTAGGCTTTTAGATATTTTTATTGGCTTGAGGTGTGATAGGTGTGGAAGAAGTGAAATCATTGTTTTGTTGTGGCTTTCTGGGTAAGGTTCTTTAAAGCTTTAACCTAAAAGAGAACATTTATTTCCTACTCTGTATATACTTTAGGGTTAATTTATTATCGCTACAAGATACTACACACCTGTATAAATATGAACATAACAAAATATTATGTAAAAAGATAATTTTCCAATTGTTTTACTCATTAAACAGACAGAAAACAAAAGCCAATCGCATACGCTATTGACAATAATCCATAGTAACAATGGAATATAAAATACAGAATATGTTTTCAATTAAAAATGGAACATATTTACAAGTTATTAAAAAAATAAAAATGGTAACAAAAGATTGTACCGGCGATTCGCAAACACGGCAGGCTATTGTTTCGAAAAACATCAGCTGTGTACATCGGGACACAATAAATGTAATACCCTATTCCGTATTCATATAGGATAATCCACACAATAAACCCTGTGTGCGACGATCAAAATAACTATAAAAATACAATAAGCAGCTTATACGTGTACCCTTAATGTGTGCGCCAGTGTACACGAGAGAGATAAAGCTATATGAGTAAAAAGAACGGAGATACCGAACAAACGTATTCAACTTTTGACTCAATAATTTGTTTGGTCACGGCTTTTCATGATACATGATAGAAAAGCGCTTTTAAGTGTACCTAAAGCGAAACTTAAATTATTTTATATTGGGTCTCAATAGCTTTACGATTTTTTCATTATGAGTCAGACTGAATTTGTAAAGATTCTTCGTGAGTGAGTAACGTTTAACATTATTATTTGATGTCAAAATATTGCTCGACAGTGGAATGAAGGCGAGGTATTCCATACTTTTCATTGCTGGACTAAAAAACTAATTCATATATTATCTGTTTCAGAAGATCATCTTTGGCATGCCACCATAGTAACGATACTAGTTATCTTGGTATCCAACATGACATATCTGGTCCATTTTGTTACGTTTTGTTTCAAATCTGCGTTCTATCCTCTATAATTATTCCAAAAAGTTTGCATTTAGACATAATTTTCAACCGTTAAAAACGTCAGCCTCAAAATTCGAATTTCAAATTTTAAATCTATTTCAAAATGGCGGTTCATTGTTACCAATTAGGTGAAGTGTATCGAAAAGACTTAATCCTATTGGTTCATTGTAAGCTCAATTATAAAGAGCGTTTATGCTTTATTGTGCTAATAAAATGTTTGAGCTATTGTGTTTAGAATTGGGTCACATTTGTAACGAGTACAATGTTACGTTTATGTAATATTTTACGTAGGTGTGCATGGTTATAATGGAAAATATTATGTGTAACGTGTATTTAACAAGTTCATTCATGATGTAGAACAGTATTTGTAGTAGCGTCGTTGTACTGGGAAAAAGAACTCACTCAATCTTTCTCGTCTGCCTCGTTGGTTCAGTGGTTCAAAGCCTTTGGTTCGATTTCCAAATCAGCAAAGTGATATTAGGTATTTTCATCAGGAATTTTTAGTAGCAGCCTCGGAGTCTGGATTTGCGCCCGGTTGATGGCAATAGGCTCGCCCCCTAAGTACTGTGACCCTTAGACGTAGGTTGTCACTTGTACCGGGATATATTTATTCAATCTACTTGATTGAAACACTTTTATTCATTAAAGTTCGTGTATTGAATGATTTAAACCGTAAAGTTCGTGTATTCACTTTTGATAAATTATATTTGTTACTTGTAGTTATTAGTCTAGGCTTGACAGCCGCTGACATACGGTCTGCTTCTATTCTAAATATCAAAGTCATATTTATCTCATATCAAATAGTTTGCATATGGCTCAACCAGCCAGGGTCTCTGCAGTACCTCTGCTTAATCCTTCGGGGAGTACAGGCGTGATGTTATATTCAATCTATCTCCTCCAAAAAAGTTCCATTCCAACTAATATTGTAACTTAACCATTTATATCACACTCCAAAAACGCCGATATCTTTTGGTGACGTCACATAAGGCCGGTGCACATCTGCCCTTTATCGTCTTCGATCTAAAGCCGCGCTTAGCGAAAATACTCATTTATCTTAAATACGATCTGGATGTGCCCTAATCTGTCTTTTGTAGTTTTTCTATTTGTTTGTGTATTTGGGGGATGTTTTGTGCAATTAGCTGATAGCTTAGTGTGAGTGTACGTCAAGGATTATTGGTGTAAAAAATTTGGAAAGTTGATGTTAATTGGTGTTGAAGTTTAAATCGTTTTGTTAGTTGGAATGTTTTACATTTGAAGTTGCAAATATTTGGAGCTTGCTGTATTAATGCACTGGAAACGATAATGATCATAAAGCAGTCGTGATGGCCCAGTGGTTAATTGGTAATTCCGCCCTCCTCGCATGCACGAGGCTGTGAGTTCTGATTTTGTGAGTCAATCTGGCGTCTTAGACACAACTTGTGTTCTAACATATTCTGAGAAATACTTAATGTTAAAAGGCTAGAATTGAAGGAAACATTAAGAGTCGAAACGCTAAATTAGGTAAATCAATGAAAAAATGTTTATGTAAATCGTTTAAAAATAAACTTTTTGTTCAAAGAAATCAAAAAGTTCTAAAGACAGCGGTTACTCATGTAAATAAAACAATAATTATTTTTGTAATACGTTAAAAAAATACTTTACATCAAACAGTTTTATACATAAACAAATTGCCAGTTCACATTTTTTTTAATTTAATTTATTCAATATGTCATTTGTACATGGTATACACAGTTGTCTTATATAATTAGATGGCATAAATAATAGAACCAGTACATCACATATAAAATGGGTCATAGGATTACAAATAAAATTGATTACAAAGAATTTATTTATACAAAAACCCATAATTCTCTAAATTACTTACTCTACATACATTCAGTAACAACAAAACAGAACAAAGTACAAACAAATCAATAATCAAAGATACCGTCCCCGCCATAACGAACATCTTTGTCGAAACTTGGACTTTTATCATTTTCCCTTGCCACTGCCGATGACAGTTCACCTAATTGATTGTTTTTTTTTTCTATTTTCTTTTTTCCCTCCCTCCGTCTTGGCGGGAAATTTAAAAATCGCTTTCACAGTCCGTTCTCAAAGTTATGATTAGGAATTCAACTATTTAAATCGAGATTGGAAATATGCAAATGAAAACAGACTTATTGTGTGTTATCTGTGAGCTAATAAATAGTTGGGATTTCAATTTTGATTTGGTAAAGGTATTCTGATTTTGTTTGGTTGTCTAAAAATATTTTAATCATTTTTTTCAAAACTTTTTTAAGGATTTGTATTTTTTTCTCTCTACTTAGTTCTTAATGGTTTCCAGTAAACACATTAAAAGAAAAAGGTGTTGCATTATTTTCCTAAAATCACTAAGTAAATATGCCACTAGTAAAAACATCTACAAAACAAAAGAAATAATGATATGGTTACGGGTTTCATAAATTATCCCTAAAATAAAGACAGAAAACACTTTTTTTACATCAACCAGTTAAAATGGGACTAACCGTAAAATTTTCTAGAACCATTAGCTATTGTCTATGCGCCATAAACCCATAACGTTTCTATTAAGTCGCCAGTGTAATTATCTAATACTCATTACTGTGGTTCCGAAACAGCACGACATTTCCAAAATACAACGGAAAATAGTTTCAAATAAACCAAGAATAAAATACATATTCCTGTAACAAAAACCACCAAAATTGCAGTCTACAGTGACCTCCAACTTTGAAATATAAAAGAAAGAAAGAATAATTAAATGTCCACAAACATCTTTGTTGTGGACAATGCAGAATAATGTAGTCACCAAAAGTTTCAAAAGCGCACAGTGGAAATGCCGAGAGACCTTAAAACAACAGTTAAAAATAGTTGACATGGCCATGGAATGTCTTTCTTTCATAATGTTCCTCTATTGTGTATAGATGTCATAAAAATTAACTTTAGAACCATCGGCGATAGCTTTGATGGTTCAAGATATTACTTCACTCCCACCAGCTCCTTAACATCCCAACGGCCTTCCTCTTCCTCCCTTAAAGTAGGCTCTGCGATCTTCTCCTAAGGTTCAAAGTCATGTAACAATAGTTCATTAGTTATGTTCAATGGATCCAAAGTCGATGCTTTTGTCTAAACAATTACAGTGTGTATTGTAACAGGCATTCATTTGTGTTTCTTGTTCTATTGATACCAAGTTTTTGTTCCTTGGGTGTCCGAACCACATCATAAATCAGCCGTTACAGGCGAATGTTATATTATTTGCATACTTCAAAAGTAAATTCTAAATGATTTTGTACTCTATCATTGATGTGGTAGAGTTCTTTTTCATTTGAATGGAAGGTTAAAAAAGGTCGGCGAGTAAGGTTTGCGCGCGCGCTTCCAAATGATGCTCTTTACTATTGACGTTTCTATTCAAGCAATGTGCGATGTCTGATGTTTTTATAAACGATAAATTTTCAATTGTCAGTCTCCATTGTGAATTGGCGCGTTCTTACAATAGTACCAACTTACAGAATATGTTCCTCGAATCACTCTCAACTATCATCTATTTGAGTTTTATGAAGATTTTGAATTTAGAGGCCGCAAATGTAAAGATTGTCGTAAATGAAACCACGCAACATTGTTGGGTATTTTAAAGATATTTTGAAAACGTTGATTGGTGTGGTTTATTTAGTAGAATGAAGACATCTAAAGGCAGACAGCATACAGAAGTAAATTGCCTATTCATGGCTCGTGACTGATCGTACGGAACCCGGAACAGTGTGTAATCACATAGTTACGCGTGTAATTATAGTTATTCATGTCTGTGTTAGAACGTACCGTTAAATTGTAAAATGCTTCTAATACTTTCTGCTTGAATACATGACTGGAAAAATAAATAATGTACAATCACTCTTTGTACTGTCTCCTCTATGTGTAGTTATTCTATTATATAAATACACATACAAGCAAAAATATGGATTGTTGCTTTGCTAATTCTAGTTGTCGACTTAGATATTTTGATATGTTTATTTGGTTTTCTGTGTATAAGTTTAACTATTTATTTTCAAAACGAAATGTCTGCCTTTATTTCTACTTAACTTGATTTTACCAAGCCGATTTCTGGATATAGCAGAAGGCGAATTTTACTAATAGCAGCTACTAAGTAGCATTCTCATCTCAGTGACAATCAATGTCAAAATATGCAGGTAAGTTAAAATGTTTTTGACATATTGAGACTAAAATTTGATTGCGATCGTTTCTAAAAGTATGGAGAGTTGTCGCTAACATGTGTAACAGGTAAGCTCAAACGACTCACTAAACGATTTACAAATTATTTGGATATTTTGGTTAAACTAAACTGTTTTTTTTATAAATTTTATCTAAATCTGCAGGTCTAGTCTGTAAAACTCTAGAAGCAAGCTTGAAGTGAGCTAGCATCCCACCTAATGCTTAACAGTTTACCCAAATTTACAACGAGAAAATATTACAAAATAGCGCTACAGTGCTTTAACCAGTTCATTGCTTAATGAAATAAAACAATGAGAGAGAAAAAAAAAACATTACCTAACACAAACCAAAACTGGGAATGACTTAATCACAAAACTTGAACTTCCAGAAACTGATTCATCACCCACAAAGGGTTCAACATTTTTATCAACAAAACTGTATTACGCAGCCTGCGATAATAATCTACTTTACAAATTGTACAATGGTAAACAAAAAAGTTACACGAAATTTCATAACAGGAAAAAGCAAAGTTTTTTTTTGTGAAAAAAAATATTGTGTAACTTATGCAACTTGGCGAGTTGCCGAATCCTAAGAATTTCATTCTTTTGTTAACAGTTTAGGCGTCGACAACACTGTTGGTGTTAAATGTCACTGTTTTCTTTTGTTTTCCAATTACACAACACTTTGGAATGTTAGCTTTAATCGTGATTGTTGAATAATATTTTTTTTGAAAAGCAATGGGATGATTAAATAAAACGTAAACAATGGTTCTTGTTATTATTTTCGCTTTGAGAAGAATGTTGAATTTTGTTTTTTGTATTTAATGTGAATGATCTATATACTCGTTTTAAAAAATGAATCCCTATTTCCCTTGGTCACGGCATCACGCGTGAACGGTTGGACCAATTTAACAAAAAAAAAATATAGTGTTTGTTATTATTTTATTATATTTTATTCAAAAGGAACAACAAACAGCTACAATATATAGTTTAGATATGAAGGAATACACATAACATTTGAACAATATTGTAGCCCACAACGCTGTTCACAGATTTACTGTGGAATTTAAGATGAGATAAAATTAATTAAACGCTAGAGTACTATTAATACATAATAATATTAAAAGCTAAACTTAACTATCATGTCTATCTAAATTTTACACAGAAATCAAGAGAGCTCCTTAAGTAAAAGACTGTTAAACTTACTGGGGGGACAAGCAAAGATGTAAGATGTTATTGTTAGGAGAAGGTTCTTATGAAAGAAAGAAAAAAAAATGACGGTACGAAGTTCCCTGGGTCAGTTTCTATATGATTATCAACTGGGCTTTATCATCAATACTTTCAAGATATATCTTCAAAGAAACACTTTATTTTAGCCCTATAAGCCTCGATTAATTTTCGAAATTTTTAGTTCCTTTGAAAATTTTAAATAGTTTTTCAAATGAGTTGTCTAAAGTCGTGAGTTTATGTATGTATGTTGTCAAAAAGTGAGGTCACAGTTTAGTATTGCCATAAAAAACCTATGGGAGAATCGCGTTGTGACAGGATAGATGGTGCCCAATACCTAATTGTACCTGTCCTCATAGGCATGGTGTCATAAAATCAACATAAAAACAGACAGACTTAATTACTTTCACGTTTATAATATTAAGTGCGAATGCTGTACACTTTCCTTTTTCCTTTCTCTCTTACATTTATGGTATTTTATTCATGGTGTTTGATTACACACTCCTAACACCCTCATTTTTACACCCTCCGCCACAAACTTCGTCGCCTAAAACGCTAATCGCTTTAACTTTGTGAAGACGCTCATTTGCCTTTTCAAGTCACTTTTGTTCGAAGCCGACGATGCAATGTCACTTCGCCGAAACTCTTAAAACGACTATATCAACGTTGCTACCAAAATTAAAACTTACGTTCGAAGTGTGAAAGTTGAGTTTGCTTTGATGGTGTTTTTTGTCAACTTTGATGTGGATGATAACAGAACAAATTGAGAAGTGTCTTGTTTAATTAGAAGTTGCTTCTAAAAGATGTCTGTCTCTACCGACGTGGATAATACAAGGGCCTCCACCAATTAGTTAATGGTTAGATTGTACGATTTTAATGAGATTTTATCTTTGGTAAAAATTTGAGGTCCTTTATTTTGGATGGACAACAAGATAATAAGAAATGTTTGGTAGACGTCGGGTACGATTTAATTGTCACTATTTTTCTTTTTTCTTATCTGATTTTGAGCTTTACCTGAAGCAAGTCTTTAAAGGGTTGTTTAATTATAATTTAATTATAAAATCGTGACATCTTTTTAAAAATTGCTATGCTCAATATAGAAGCCTTGCTTAGCGATAACTACTATAACTTGTACCTAGATTCGTTCAGGAGGTTGTAAACTATTTTATAAGAAAATAGGAGACGATAAGACATCCCTAAGGGTCCAGAATTGTATTGTGTTTAATAAAAAACACGCGGCTCAGTGGTTAAAGAGCCTGTCTTGCGCGAGGCTGCTGACAGGTGCGAGTATTACCTTTACAATTTCATGTGTATTTTCTTAGTTTTATATAGAACATCACTGCCATCGGTAAAGGAACTCATCGTGAGGAAACCTGGACTAATAAATAGTCTGAAATCGCCAATCCGCCTTGATCAATGCTCGTGCCTTCATTGTATGGGAAGAGGTTTGCTCTACAGTGGGACAATAGAAGGCAGGTTCAGACTTCTTGAGTCTGCTGTATTTCCCAGACGTAACTAAATGCAATATTAATTTCTTACCAAAAGTTAAAGAGAAAAATGTTCTTTCTCTCTCTTTCCTACTAATAAACAATTCTCTACAAAATGTTAACATAATCCTTTGTTCACCAGCCGCTTGGCCGATCAAAACCAACCATTGCTAATTAATTAAATAAATTAGCACTAACGAAAACCCTGTGGTTAACTGAGTAAAAAATTAAACGAGTGAAAAGCTTAATTAACGCGACGAGGTTTTAATATCAATAATTTTTAGTTTAAGACACCCTCTTTGCGGTTCTAAAGTTACGAAGAGGTGTGTGTACGGTCTGGATGCGGTAATCTCAAATGAAAATGATTCTCTTATGATCTGATGCAACCGAAACACAAACCGGCCTCGTAGTGTAAAAAGTGTTCTTTATGGGTAGGTTAACATCTGACGGAAGGTACGTCGAACGTTGCGTCTTTAGTATGGTCGACGCACTAACGCATCATTGGTTATGTGTGAATGGTTGGATATTTCATTATCTATTTGACTGTTTCTACGTTACGCGACCGACGTATCTTCCGTCAGATGTGAACCAACCCTAATTTCATTATTGACAGAAATATAACTAGACCGCATTTCTTAATAGAGTACTAGACTATTTACAGGCACTTTTGAATTGTCAAGGTGTCGGTCAGTTAGTTACGCACTCCTGAGTGTTAGACTTTGATAAAAATCATTATAGAAGAGAAAAATTAATGAAAATGCCGCCTCCACGAGCGTTCTGCATCTCCACCAGCCCAACTACTCCACGCTATAATTGCACAAGGCGCGGGTGGAAGCGTCGGCAGAAACGCTAACTAATTGCCATTGAAAAAAGGCGAAAGCCCGACTGAAAACATTCCCAACCAGCTTTGATGTTTTTTTTTACTAAAACCGAGCCTTTTGCCCTCAAAGCTTGATAAGCTACACTACCCTTAAACTCGTAATAAGGCACTTTGATGCAGGTGTGACGTGCTCGCACGTAGAAAGAAGAGTGTCGAACCACCTTTATATTTGCCATCTTGTAAAATGTGAAGGTTTTTCTTTTGGGGTGTTATAAGTTGGCTGTTTGCTTTTGAGGCCAATTAAAGTATTTTTTTTATTGGTGCTGCAGCGGAGTTTTGTTGTGACGGGTAGGTATTGGGGAGAGGACTTGTTACCCGACTGCTGAGAGTAAAAACAGGGTTATGGTTTTCATACGTTGTTGGTTTAGGACAGTGGTTCTTAACCAGTGGTCAGCGGATCGTTTGTGTACGACGTCGTCATCGGTGTAGCCAATCTTCTGGTTATGAAGACTTTTATAATAATTTAACCTCTTGTTAGCAACCAAGGGTCTTAAAGTAATACCTCATTCACAGACACAGTAAAATATGTCCACGATGACATTAATTACAAGAACCAATAAAAGCAATTATTAATTTAAATAGCTTATTATTTATTGTAACTATAACCTTTATTATAACAGCCATAGATTATTACGAAACTTAAGTTTTCCTAAAACGATGACGTCACATAGAAACTCTAAACCTATCCCAATTCAAGTCAGATGGCAGGTCAATTCTGCTCTGAAAACTTTCATGCAATAATAAACTTAATTTCTAAAGTAACAAGGCATAATATCTATGTGTACAAATTCAAGGTACTATGAACTCATTTTGACCAAGGGTAGATTCTTAGCACGTTAACACGAGGTCATGCAACCTGACGACTATTGCCCGAAGTCGTAGAAATTGTTGTATAATGCCTTAGTATAGTAAAACAATTACAAATATGTGTGAAGTTTTCAATCATCACTTATGAGGGTAGTATTGACTTTGGAGTGACAGTTCATGCGTTCATTGACTGACTGGACAGTGGTTTGACCTGGTGAGGTTTGTCTGAATCACTGACCTTAAACTCGTAGTTTATTTGCTCTTATAGGTAACTTAGGAATGTCGTGATGGCTCAGTGGTTAAGGCTCACGCCGCTTATGCATGAGGTCTTAGGCAAGTGGTAATGTGACATTTCCAATTCATTCATTTTATAAATATATCTTGAACATTACTAGAATTTCTGAAGGAGAATATCGTGAGGAAACAAGGACTTGCCTTTTATTCAATTTCCAATAATTAATATCCACATTCTTAAATTCAAACAAGGTAAAAGTTTCAACAACAAACAAAAGCAACAAAATAATTTATGTTTTGTGCGTCACTTTCGCTTGAATAAGTTTCTCTTTTTTAACTATTTCTTTTACTTAAAAAAATACAATTATAAATGTACTTTAAAACAATTTAAAATCTAAATAAACAGTTAAAGATTTGGGTCGTGGGGACAGAGGTGCACGACCGACGTATTGTTTTACGCACGTTACAATACGCGCTATCAAAAACAGTAAATTTTTACACCAAAAACAAGAATCATTTCCCAGCAATATTTTTTGTTTGTGTAGTTAACTACTACGTATCCGTCGTAAGCCTTTCTCGCCACTGGGTCCCAGGCCATTCTCACAGTAACTCAAAAACTAATTGTTGGCAAAAACTGTTGTCTGCCTCGTTGGTCTAGTAGTTGCAAAGCGCGACTGCTGAGCATGAGCTTTTGGAATTTTCCATCAGGAATTTTTCAGTAGCAGCCTCGGAGACTGGATTCGTGGCCAGTTGATGGCAATAGGCTCGCCCCCTATTAGATGGAACTTAAATATAACTGGCGAAATGTGGGTGTACTAATGGGTACAACTCTGCCTAACCCTTCGGGAATTACAGGCGTGATGTAATAAAAATGATAGTGTTTGACTCTCTCATTTCAATTCTTCCACTAGATCTCTTTTACAACCAAAAAACAAAATTTATGTTTCGTTGTCCAGTGTCCTATTAACTATTATAATTAATGTGTCGGATCGCCTTAAAAAGAGTCGGAACAATAGTTTTAACACCTCGCTGTGTCGGACGGATGTGGTAGGAGCCCCGCCCCCCAATTGTTTAGCTCTAAACATAGTTATAAACCAGTTCACTCTTGAACCTCATACACCCACGGCACGGAATTATTAGAATATGTGTTCCTACTTGATTAGGGGGGCCACGATATTGAGGAATCTTGGATTATTTTGTTTTATTTCATTTGGATGGCAAATAACCTGACGGGCCACCTCAGTGGTTACTACTGTTTACAGACAACTGCAATACCAGAGGTGTTGAAGATGCGTTGTGCCTTCCAAATGAAAAAGTTTAAATGAGTAATAAGCCTGTCCGAATTGTAAGAATCTTTTTGCGTTATTAGTCCGTTTAACGAGGAAGGTGGACAAGGAAGACTATTAAGTACTATTAAGTACCTTCTTCTCTCTTACTTATCTGCGGGCTTTCTCAATCTATGAATGTAGGTGAAGCGAGCTTGAGGTGAGCTATCAATATCTAGGTCGGATAAGCACTGCTGCTTGGTGGTGTTAATGGTTCCATGATAATGTGCAAAGATATGTTAGCTCATTATCCTACCTGCTACGAAATCATGGTGTTACTAAGTTGAGACGCGTACCTATACCTGTTCCACACAATGAATCATTGTCTACAACACTAAACTTCTGTTCAATAGTTCTATTCCGGCCGAGCCTGTTGAATAATTACTTTTCCGGCTACTGTAGTCATGGCAACCGGGGTATCTAACGAATATTAATATAAAATGAAATCTTAAAGGAATTTGTAGAAATATTAACATGGCTGGTGCGGGTTTACTCAATAAATTATAATTAATAATTTACAAATTTGTGTCGTTGTTTGTCTATATTTAAAATCATGTCTAATTTTCTATGCAAATTAATTAATAATAACACGATGACCACTAACCGTAAAATAGCAGAATTTCATCAAAATTGTCGACACTTTGAATAGAAATACATAACTTTACATAATGAAAGAGTTGTATAAATTGAGATTATTGGCACAAAAAGGCGCCACAAAAAATCGCCTACACATTTATCATAATAATAAAAAGCTATCATCGACAAAAAAATAGAAAAAAAGCTTCGGCATGAGTTGCGTTCCACGGCTTTGAGTCGCCGACGACGTTCGAACCATTGTTTTCAAATCGGTAAAAGATCCAGTTCCGCCACTGGAACACACCGCATTAATTACACGTAATTGAATTTCGAATTGGAACGATGACATTTAAATTTTGGCGGGATCCGTTCACTCGGTAGTGATGTGCAACAAAGACGCCGATTGCCACAATCGAGACCTCCCGCCGCTACACATAATGGTATATTAGAAACATCGAATAGTGAAATGTGTGTAATGAGAATTATCTGGATTGCTTCTGTTGTAACGGCAGGCTTGAGACTGATACACGCTTTTATTGTACCATGAATAGCATTCTTCACTCCCCTCTATTCTAAAAGATTATTTTATATTGTACTTCCCTTTATTATGAGCAAAATAGTAATCAGATAGTTTATTAGGTGCGTTACTTGCAGAAATGCTTGGGAACTCCTTTTATTCTTGCCCATAAAAGACACGAACACCTATTTCGGTAAAAAGCTATTAAGATACGTATAAAAATGTTAATGGCTATATTTTGTATAAAATGTTGCCAATGGTAAGTTATTCTAATTTATACAAATATTTTACGCGAGTATAAGTAATCTTCATTAAATTAAAATTCAGCTCAGCGGGGGTACTCGAAGCGGGGATTACCATGATAATTAGCGGAAAACTCTGTGCGATGTGCATTCATCTTGGTAGCGATTATTGTTGGATTCAATTTTGGTCGACTTTATCGTCTCGGTCATAGAGTTGATTATTGTGAAGAATTGTTGGATTCTTGACAATCGGCGGATTGTCTCGCGTGGATGCGTGCATCCCCGGTAGTCGTGGCAGTCGAGGCGTCCACGTGGGACTCCCTGCAGGGCCGTTGATTGCCGACGAGTGTCGTTTTACGCCGATATGGACAACACTATTGCCAAATTTGAAATTAGAGGTGTTATTAGTGTGATCAATGAAATCAGGGTTCTAATACATTCGACTGAGCGACCGTTTGTAAATACTTTTTATAGGTGTTTAAGTATTTTGTGTCTATTTAATAAGAAGGTTTATGTTAAAATATGTATGTTAATGATTATATAAAAATAAAATAAAAACGTCTAATTAAAAAACTATTTCATTAAAATCGTAATAAAACTTGTTATTTATGAATCATATTTTTCCGGTTTAATTGATTTTGTTGCGAAATATTTTTATAGTTTTTGTTTTACTATTATGATTAGTTAATCCTAGGAGACATAAGATATTATTTTCCGCTTATTTTAATCTGTTTTTTTATACCCTTGTCTGTTGCCTAGCTATAATTGATACCTTTGTTTACAGGGTATAATAACGCGCATCAAAACTAATTTGTTCCCCATGTCTATCCCACTTCTACCGTTAAATTAACTTAGGGAATTATTTGCGTGTATCGTGACTCGGTATATTTTCACTAATACTTCATTATGTTTTTGAATATTTCGGGAAACTGAAATAGTTGCACTATAATTTGCGTCATTTTCACAATGTTATTATGAAAATGTAAAAGAAAATAATCAAGGTTTTAAAAATGGGGACCTAACTTATATATTGAATTTTTAAAATTGTTTGATGAAATTATGAAACTAGATGCGATAGGAGATACCTTTTCAAAGTTTTTTTGCCAAATCTTTAGTAAATGAAGAGTTCAAGGCGTATTTTTATTCGTAAATATCTCTAGTACTGGTCCGATTACAAAAAAATTGTAGAAAGCTACACTACTACTATTTCCGCGTGTCAGGTTATATTTTATGGTATATTTGACTTTTAAGCAGTAGAAATCGCGGGCAGTAAACTAGTAGCTAGTACTTCATATAAATAAAAACCTATTCAAGAATATCTTTATGAAAATATATTAAGTTTCACATCACTATAACAACATTTAAAAATGGTAGTTTAAATCGCATCTACATAACTAGGTACTTATGTTTTAAAAACAGAAGACATCACTTATCAACAACACGTGTATATAATAATTAACACATTATAACCAAAAAACATTAGCCAAAGGCAGCGCTAAAATGCCGCCTACCGCCGAATGACGCAGCACCACCTACCTATCATTGTTCTGACGTGTTATTCGAACAATAATTAGCAGGCGATACATAATTTCACGGGAATTATAACGCTATTAAAGTTGGTAGCCGAAGCGCCATTTTTATTACCTTGATAGATTTTGTTGCGTTAAGTTTTTTGTTGAAGGCGTTAATTGAAAATATGATTTAGATTTGCGTTAATAATGTGCGAACTAATATTATACCGTTTATACCGGTTGTAGGTATAGTTTTTATTAAGGCTGAGTACCTATTGAAATGAGAATTGTTTTATGAACGGTTTGTTTTAATCCTCCGTAGGTAGGTACTTATTCCACACTTCCATTCTCTTTTTTAATGTATGTTCACCGAAATCTCAGCCAATTAGCGACGGATTTTCAAAATTCTTTTGACTTTTTCGACTTTTTTATTGGAATGTGTATACTGCTGAGATGTTTCCATATTGATTTCGTGAAGATCTAATGTAGATATTCGGAGATAAACAATGGAACTTGTGATTTGGTTACTGGTACAGTACTGAAGATTAAAGATAATGTTGGTTAGTTTTCTATCGGTAGTCAAATAGTCATGGTCTTCCAAGATACTTCATGAAACTCCTCATCGATGAACAGCACATTTATACCCAGGTACCGACTACAAAAGGAGATCATGCGAAAAATGAAACACAATACATTAGCATGTTAATTTACGTAGTGAAACCGAAAAGTGACAAATAAATACTTATTTTTTTACAAGAATAGACCGTTTTCAGAAACTACAAATTGAAAAATAACTTTACTTTTGAAAGTCTGTGTAATACAAAACAATAAACAAAACCACAGCCGCTTTTTTTTTACACGATTTGTACAAAATCATGATCTATAATTGAAACATCCAACAGAACCCTAATATGAAAGGTATATTCAACAAACACAGTCCGGTGTAAACTGAGACAGAGTTATGTAGTCCGTCTGTAATCCGACGCGACTATCTCCGAAAACATTGTTGTGCTGAAAGACGACGAATGTCCAATGATCTGAGGGATTCATGTGAGAAAGAACCAGCCAGGTTTGATAAATTAATTTAGGTATTTTAAATGGTTTTTTAAATAATTTTTTGTTACTAAGTATTTATGGAGTTATAAGAGTTGGAAGTGTATCAAGATTTTTTGGATTTGTTTGTTAAGTTATGTGTTATTGTTAGTTTACTTATAATTTTAACAAGCTTTTATTTAGCTTCCACTGTTTTGCAAGTATGTAAGTTGTCTTTTCAAAATTTGCACATCATTTTTCGACCATTTGTTGGCATCCGATTGAGCTGAAATTTTGCATACACTTTGAGTTCTGATGGCAATGCAATGGCCAATACTCAATATTGTAATAACTTTAAATTAAAGCTTGTTTCTGACGATATATTTTTAATTTTAAGAGTATAAAAAAGGACAAGAAAGAGAAGAAACTTCTCTTAGATGTAAAAGAAAACTTTGTGTAATGTCTGTCATGACATATACAGGATGCCAATATCAGATGGGCAATCTTTCTTTTCGAAGGGCAATTCCACTAACTTTTAAAAACTCATTCTGTGAAAATAATCTTTGAATGTTGAACATTTTGGAATTGGCCTTCAGATCGTTGCAGACTTAATGGCACATAAAGTCTATCGTCTACGTAAATCCTTTACCACATAGCTTTTAACACATCTCCATTTACCAACATTGATTTAAACTGTCACCTACAACGTAAACCTGCCCCAAATTCATCGTGCATCAGCATACCACCATCCAGATACCGTCCACATTCAAACATCGAAACCTAATTTCCTGTCTCAGATACAGCGTGGCCGCCGGTCTAAGCCTAAAGACAAATACACGAACAACACCATTGTCAAACGACCTGTCACCCCCTTCTGCGCTGTCCACCTACCAACTGATGGAGGGGACTTGTTATAGAAATGCGCGGGTCATGGTATACTGGACACGTTGACCAAACAGTCCTAGAGTATTGTGGTGTAAAGGAGATCTGAAAACTGAGTGTTTGATGTGTCTCGATTCGTCTGGCGTGCTCAAGTAGTCAGATTCTATAGGTAGAGGAGGTACTAGGACGATCGACGGTTAGTTAGCGCGTATTGTGTGGTGTGGAGATTGTGGAGAACATATATTAGGTATGCTACCGTGATTTTGAGTGGCATGCTCGGGACACCTAAGCTACCCAAGGAGATTTTTTCAAAAGTAGTCTACTGCGTCATGATGCATACAACAAATATTTTCTCACACAAACCAGTTTCCCAAAAACGTCATCAATATTTGTGAATATTTTATTAAAAACGACTTCCGTTAACCATAACTGTCATTAACGGTCAAGTTCAAGTTATCCAATGCCCCAAACAACTTCATATAATTGGTACGTAAAAACTCCAACCAGGATTTCATTCAATCTCATCTCATGCGATTTCTGCAAATCCAATATTTATTTCCCACAACAAATATTTAATTTGAATGCTCCAGATGATATCAGACAGTCACATGCCCGCGATGAGCCCCACACAATATACTCTTGGACAATACCTTTAATTTTAAGTACGACCCTTTGTCCGAACTCGGACGAAGTATTCCGAAACCAAAGTCCGATATTTTGACCGGCAACAGTAGCCTTGACGACAAAGTTTACGAACTTCGGCCCGAGTTCGGACAAATTATTGTTTAAAACTTTTTTTTCTCGTAATTACTGTATAAACATTGGTCTCGCTGGAAACTGTTGCCAGTTGGTAAAACGTGGACTTCGATCGTACCCCTTTTAGTTCGAAAAGTTTGTTGAACAGCCATCGATTCTTTTAGATTGGTTCTTCAGAAAATTCGTACTACTAATGTTGCTATGTTTTGGATGTTGGAAGAAAATTTGTTAGGAAATAAGCCTATATTTGGCCGAGGATGTCTACCAATCTCAAGTTACGTGACTTACGAGTAATTCGTCGGCTTGGTCAGGATTAAAATTTTTCAAGGCACTCGAAGTTTCTCTCATATAGGAAGCCTTTAAATGTACTTGAAAGTAAGACTTTCTTGTTGAGTATTTTATTCATGTTTAAAGTAGGTATTTCCTGTAGCATTTTTTATGGCTGCTACAAAATGTAGGGCTCTATCATCGAGTATCTGAGTTAACAAAACTAACAAACAATCCACATTGTGCTTCTACCCTACAATTCATGAATACTCCTTAATTCTTCCCCCAATCATGGCAAACTTCTCACAGCCCCAAAGACTTTGCATCTCATATCAAAGTCGCATTAGCAAAAAATTGACACGGGAACTTTTGATTGACGTGGACGTCTGTATAGATATGTTTGGAAACCAGACAATAGCCGAGTTCATAGGTCGCTTTGTTGAACACAGGGACCGACCTTCTATTGTCAAAGAAGACAGTGTCGCGCTTTGGAACAAAGATGGTAAAAGAAAGGTGATGGAAAAGAATTTTGTTAGACAAGTTAGAAAAAAATTGACAAGAAGAATGTTTAATAATAGAGGACAGAGTGAATGTGACGATTATGATGCATTACTTGAGCTGTCTTAATCGGAGAACAATAAATTAATATGAAAGGGAGTCTCAAATTATGAATTGGACTAATTTTAATCTCTTGTTTGTTTAGCGGTTTTAGTTCAGTGGAAGAAGTAGTTTGGTGAGGTCAAACAAGTTCAATTGATATTGTTTTTTTTATGATCATTTGAATAAACTTTTAAAAAGAAATCAGATCAAATTTCGTACATCGCTAAGGACTTTAACAAAACATCTAATTTAACTACACCTATTATTATATACATTGCGTGTTTGAGGACCCTGATAGACCTATGGATAAAATTAAACCTGCAGGTTTGTCTCTCCAAACTAAAATCAGAACATTTTTGAAGGCTTTTTGACTGTTTTTAAACTAGATAGTGCATTTTGGTTAGTATTTCTTGTTTGTTTATTTTAAAATAATTCAAAAAAGTGTCGATTCAAGCAAGTAGTGAATAAGTACGTAAATAAATACGTTCTTCCAAATATCTTTCAAAAATCCTCTCCATAATGAGATGCTGACCCAACGGACTATCCTGGGAATAGTACACTTCGTGCCATAAATATTATCCGTTATCATACAGTTATTAAATCAGTACGGATCATAAATCTAGGACAACAGGAGTGACCACCTCGTCCCACAATATGGTGTACTCAAAATTACATTAAGCCGTGTTACCATAGCCTTTTATGAACTAATAATGTGCACCACAGAAAAGACTTTGCATATAAATCCCCTAATTACTTGATTCATAGTGAACTAATCTCGACTAGGCCTTTATGGCATTTGCATGGGGTTTTTTTGGGGACAATTGAGAGTGATTTAGGGTGGCCGGAATTCTGGCCGTGGACCGTGGATAGGAAGAGGTGTCTAGTTTGTACAGAGGCCGACATAAGTGTTATGGGAAAATCTAAAAAATACATACATAGATGCAATTCTTTTATTTTTGATTATGATGTTCAAAAGTGTCTTGTAATTGCCTAATTAAAATAAATGATTTGACTTTGCCTTTGACATGCATATTTATGTGTCAGTAATTGTCAGAAAGCAAAACGTAATAAGTGTAGTAATAATTATTAGAAATCATTGATTTTTTTTCGCGTTTTGTAAAATCAGAAAAATCCAAATTTACGCACAGTGAGGTGTATTTATTTTACTGGGCAAACAATTTAAACATAAAAAGCACCATTCAACCCTTTCACCGCTATGTCCGATTTTATGTACCTTTTTTAACCACACCAAACTTTACGACTGTACATATAACTTAAAAAACCAACTGCTCGTGACACGCAATAAAATGGATTAACGCAATTGAATTGCCCTTACGTTTGTACCAGGCCCTCACTATACCGGGCCCTTACGGTCGCCCGGGCTCATTCACACAAGAACTTATTACATTTCATATAAATTAACATATTATTACGAAGGTGACACATGCATTTTGTTACAATTGTACTTTTCTAAGATTTATATATGTAAACACGAACGTGAGACAGTAAGTGGAAGGATGCGTTCTATCTCATTGTGTTCAGCTATTCATTTGCTTATAAAGGGTAAACTAACGAACTATTGTTATCATGACTTATTTTTCGGTGTTTTTTTTTTTCTATTTTTTCTTTCTTTTCTTTAGCCGTTGATGTCGCTATTTGCACGTAATCTAGGCTGAATGATGACGCGTATTTTTTTCACTTTTGTTCGCGATTGTACGGTAAGTTAAAATAGATTGTGTACTATTTAATATTTTTAATTAGGTTCACTTCTTATTTGGTCGGTTACTGATTCTTAGATTCTCGTCCTCGGTGATAGAATAGTTGAATAGATTTTGATGTTTATTGTTTGCTAACCGCCACGAAATAAGTTAACGGTCATAGTAATATGCAGCAGAAGAGAAAGTGCTTTCGACATACAATCACGATTCAACTTACAGTTTAAGATAATAATTACTGGCTTTGTTTATCAATTTCGTATTATTAAATTATTGCATTGTCATCAGTCCTTGATAGGTGTGCAAAGTTTCAATTTCATTCGACGTTTGAAAGTGGGTGAAAATCATGTTTGAAGATTCTGTTTACTAGATACAAGTGAAGCTAATAAAAGCATGTTCTAAAGACAAAGAGGTCGCCAACTCAGCTGATTCATAGAAGGGTATGAAGTGACACTTCAATTGTCGTTGACCGATACTAAGTACCTCCGAAATGCAATACTTCAACAGAAAAACAAATAAACTTTGTTTTACACCGAATAATAAAAAAATACTCATTTTCATTGACTCATACTCTCAAAACTCTACCATTCAACAATTTATTTGCACTACACTACAACAAATTACACATAGTTGCAGGAAAAAATACCTAAAATCTAATCTCATTAGGAACAACAAACACTTGAACATTCACCGCCCGCTCTCGACTCAACGAGCCAGTTTATTTGGCACGCACTGTACACTGGCGGACAATTAAATCGCAAATAAAATTAAACACAGTGCGATGGATTATCGCGTATTATCGAGGGTGGTTTTTCGTTGCAGTTTAACAAATAGGAGTGTGAAGTGGTGACTGGTGCTGGTATTATTATTCGCTGGGTGATTTTGTTTGGTGGGAGTGTAATATTAATCGGTGTATTATTTATTTTCTCACATAATTACTTCACATTCTCAGGAAGTGTGTGCTGTCGATTCTCTCATTTTTTCTGATGTAGTCATTTAAGTTATTAATACTTGTCAAATAAAAAGATCAAATCATTTATTTTAATTATACCATTAAAAGGTAGGTTCTAATAAACCCATTTACGTGCAAGAAAAAATATAATTTAATCTAGGTATGTAGATGCCTTTTCCAATAGGTAGTTTCGTATGAAGAACAATGGACAAAAATCTCCATACTAACTTTACATACTCATCAATTTATTATCCTACCAATTTCCTACAGAAAATGTACAAATATCAATTGAAAAGTCATACGATTAAAACGTAAAAAACCAACCAACTGTATACGTTGGATGAATTTTCAAAACACATTTCACCAATTAATTAAAAACCTCCGCACAAATCATTTACAAGCCAGTTATCACCACGCTTACCCCTCGCTAGTCCCACTTGTGGGATAAACGAAGCTGGAAGCATATTGTTTGGACCATAGTTTAAGTTACCATCAATAATGGATGTCCCCTTGTGTAAAGGGTAGTCTGTAAATTTTTGTGACGTTTTCGGTTTGTTTTTAGTACATTGCCGGGTACTTATGTGACAGAATATTACAGTCAGCAAAAAATAAAAATTAAAAAAAAATTGTCCATTATTTTATAACTTTAATTTTCTCAATCAGTATCTACAGATTATTATCGTTTTTTTTTTTATTTTGCGGAGAATTCATTCTTTATCTAAAATAAGAGTAGCCTAAGTTACTTTTTTATAATATCAGCTATCTGTCAATGAAAATTCTATTTAAATCGGTCCAGCCGTTTCGGAGATTAGCCGGAAAAAACAGACAACGTTTTTAAAATTACTTTTTTCGTGTTAGTACCGTGTCAACGTTCAGGAAATAACTGTTATTTTAGATATGACAAACAGACACTTTAATTTTATCTATTTATATAAATATAATAAAATGTGAAGAAAAATAGATAGATAAAAAAGCGTGTAAAAATGCAAACATTCTAACAAAACCAGCAATGGTAGTCTACCCACGAAATATCTATGAGTCGTACTCAATATGTTCCACGAGGGAGTTGCATTAATCCGTTTTAAGGGGTGAAGATTCAATTGGAACTGATTTCGATGGTCCTCCAACGATTTTTGTGTGATACGCCCCTTATGTTTGTTGGAAATCGATTATCGTATCGAAAGGAGAATATCGATTTTAAGACTTAAAAAGTAAAGAGGGGCAATTGAGGGTCAAGGTTGTCTGTGTAGCAGTTCAGTTTCAGAGCATAGATATTTGGCTATAATAAAAACTGGAATTGGTAACAGATCATACGCGACATTAATTTTCCAGTGTTCCTAATTCAACTTGCCGAATTTCTCCATCGATTTTAATGATAATCAAAATCGTCAATTCTAGAAGGCTGGTCAATTCCGGGCAAAGCCTTTGCCATACAACTTGACAATGCTGCCAGTATTTTGAGTTCATTATTCTACTATTCATCCTATTCTACTAACTAATAATAAACGCAAACGTTTGAGATGTTGCTTATAACTCTGTCATGCTTAAACGGCTGATCACAATTTGTTGAACATACATACCTATAATTATTATCCCATTTTTATAACCTTCTGGAAGGAGCAACTAGATTAAATTCTATTCATTTTTTTTTTGTTTAAGTCGTTCAAAAGTGCCTTATAATGGCCTAATTGAAATAAAGGATTTGACTTTGTGTTCCCATGGTATAACTCAGGATTTTTGTCTCGATTCCGAAACCTACTCAGACGAAGTCGTGGGCAGAAGCTTGTCGTACGCAATATTACTATTTATAGATTTTATAAATAATTCAAAATGGATTAAAGTTGTATAAAAAATGCCCTTTACATATTTACAAAACGTCACTTTCAAAACTATCTCAACAAATTGTTTGCTCAAAAACGTACCACGCACCTGTCATGTAGGTACCACTAAAAACAAAGCCTTTGACAAATGTGTCTCTTTCACGTGCACGCGATGTAGAGGACGTTGCTACTCCACCGTACAGTTGACTACTTACTACCGAAACAGAAGTTTGACATATATTGTGTCCATCCCTTTGTGTTTAAACGACTTTTTTAAGACCTTTCGTTCCACTTCCAGTAATTTGGAGTAACTTTTCAAAAATAATGGGAACTTATTATGAGATAATGGTTTTAAGGATAGGTTCTTTTGGGAATATTAAGGTAATGATGGGCTAGTAGCTGGAATGGCAGTACAGAGTACTTTAGTTAACAAAAGGGATCACATAACTTTGGTTGCACAATTTTCATGTGGTCTTTAAAGCAGTTTCAGTTTATTATAACTGATTCAGTTGCATTGAAAGTTTTTACATGAATAAGTTTAAGTTATAGGAACATGAGGAAATGAATGTGAGAAATCGTACACTGTTAATTATTGTAAATCTTTAGTGAAATGTGGTGATCAATGCTCGAGCCTTTTCTGTATGGAAAGAGCTCTTTGCCCTGGAACCATTATATAAGACTGATAATTTAGTATAGAGACAACCATCTGAAGTTATGTATGTGGCTTGTAAATAAATATAGGTTCCTACTTATTTTATATTAGGACGATTAAGTACCTGACCTGCGAAAGACTTGTTAATTTCCAGCAAAATAATAATAACGTTTTTACAAAAAATACCGAATCATAACACTTTGCCCGACGAATTAAACCCAAGACCTCATACTGAGCAGTCGCGCTTTGCGACCAATGAGGCAATTTTATGACTGAAATGATCTAATTAGCAACCTACAGTAGCGTTATTCGTGCCTTCCGTATGACTCACTGAAATTCATTTTCATCGAACCTCAACCAACAATGGTGGTCACCAACGGTTGATTGAACCAAGAAAAGGCTTTCACGGCGTTGTACGTGTAGCATTAGCATCTGTGGCGATAACATCTGAATGACAAAGGCTATGTGAGCGTGTAACGCGGCTCAGCTCGGCTATCTTTTGTCATTACAATCACTTGACACTGTTAGTATGAAACAGTAGGCTAGAGCGGATTATGAAATAGTTTTAAAATAGAAAAGTCTATGTTCGACACGTACAGTAGCGGTCATAAGTGGACTAGCAATCTCACAAAGCAATATATAGACACTGCGCATTTTGAGGTGTACGTAGGTACTGTGTTTAATACATCACTTTTACACACAGATGTAGGTACGGCCTACTCCGTGTGTTCACAGCAATTTAAACCTTAGCATGCTTCTGCACTTATGACCGCTTACTACCGCCACATAAGACAACAACAACATTACCTAAGAATAAGGAAAGAGGCGAATGGCACCACGGAACCAAATGATGAAGACAGAGCAGGGAAAGACAGGGAAATGATAAAGAGAGGTTACGTGCGGAGGCCTGCAGAGGTGAGGATCAGTGTGATCAATGACGGTATAAAAACATTTGAACACAACTATATCGTTACTGCTGTAAATAGACTTCCATACAGAAATATAATTACTGATTAATTTGATATTGATACAGTAAATCGTTCAGCACTTCCAATTAGACTACAATTACATTAATAAATTGATATGGATCACTGTGCTTGAGACGATTTTAGAAATTGAATTACAGCCTAAGACGATTTGTTAATTAATACCTACCTTATTTTTAGGTTCATTAAAATAACTAATAGTACGATTTTATATCGATTTTAAATTGTAATTTAGATGTCATTGGCTTTAGATGATCTGTTTCCGAATTTTGTTTTTAATTGACTATTCTAATATAATAAAGCTGAAGACCTCTTTGTTTGTTCAAATGTGCTGGAACTTCCAATCGCATTGGAAATATTCTTTTTGTATATGATAGCCAGATTCATAAGGAATAGATGGATAGACTAAGTAACATCACACATGAGAGCAAAACAGAAACTAAATAACTAATAATTGCCTTCCGATCTTCTTAAATTCTGTTGTTTTGCATTTTATGTTAATGAACCAACACAACATAGTCATGCCTTTGATAACGAAGCATTATCTTTCAGCTACCTACAAAATCCAGAATCGAACTTCTCCTAGTACTACTACTTGATCTTCTGCATCTCTTCTACTGTGACCTCCGGAATCTTGTCGCTTTGTTCTACCAGCTACCCGAGTTAGCGTCGCCATCCTCGTTACAGACTTTGAAAATTAATGAGTGACTTTGTCCACGGACGTCTCAATTCTGATCTCATTGTTTGTTATGAATATAGGTGGCATTGTCAGTAAAACTACGTGTTCTAGCTTGTACTTCAATAGTGTGTTTGGTATTCATGTCTGCTTGTGTGATGTCTTGTTTGTATTATTGATTTTGATTTTGTTGGTGATAATTGTTGTTTGATATTGTTTTGATGCTTGATGTGGTCATCTTCTGTCTCTTCCCTTTGGCTTTCCACTTTCTTTTTATCTTGATATTAATGGCTTGTGTTTTTCGTTATAGTACTTCTCATTACAATGGTGTGCGTACACGACACACAGTACGTACAGGTATTTACAGAATGCTGTAAGTTCCTATACTTACTGCGTGTCTGAATCTATGTTATAACAAATCTAGTTGTATAAAATTTTCAGCACCTAGTAGCCTTATTTTCATCAATTGACTACAATATTGACATATTGCTCTACGGAAGTTAATTTAGTATATACGGTAGTTGATTTTCCGTGCCACAATACATCTCCTCTTCTCCTACAAGCAACTATATAGCTACCAGCTGCAAAGGGCAATTCAATACATCGTTTTTCTTCTTCAGAGCAAGGTGTTACACAGTTCTACATTTCTTAATAATTCATCGTTTAATTTGTGTGCAAACGTGATCGCTGGATGTGGCGCACAATAGCGCTGTGTTTAGCTGTCACTCACGCTGCGAACAATAGGGATGCGCTTAAAGTATCCGTTTTGCAACAATGCGACGAATAGTGTTGTTTATGTAAAGGTCCACAGATAAGGGTGATTGCAACCGTCTGGAGCGTCAGCAGAATATTAATTATGTGGAAGCTGTTGTGTAGAAAGTGATACGGAGATAAGTGATCTGAGTAAAATGACTTCTTTTCTTTTCTCGACCAGACAACTACTGTACTGTACTTAATATTTATTTTGCAATGTCTTTTTTATATTAAGCTTAATAATTTAAGAACCTACCTGTAGAAATTACCTACTGAATTACTAAAATCTGTTATTTGTGTCATTATTTGGGGTTCTAAAAATAATGTCACAGGTCTTATCATTTAACAATATTTTTCCAAAATTAGTAGTCTAATCAAAATCAATATCTCATATTAAAGTTGAAAATCTTTATTTTTTTCCAATAGATTGTTCTGCTGTCGCTACACACCGGCCATGGGAAGAGGATTACAGTATCTCGTGTCGGCGTGACGTCATGAATGTAAAATTAATACCGCGAGACATAACGCGAGCTGACAGACGCAATCGTTGGGAACGTATTAGTAACGTAGAATGTGTAAATGCTGTTGATATTATAATAGAAACTAGATGTGGAGAGAATGAGGTCGATAATAGCAAAAAAAGAAAAAGCGAGGAGTAAAAGAAAGATCAAATATTCTGGAAGAGTTTTACCAGACAAAGGTTTCATAGAAAACTATTTTTGATCCGAAACACATTTGTTATTATGGTTGAGCTGGTTCAAGATAACAAATACAGAAGTATGATAATAAAACTGAGTTTTCTAATTTTTTTAAGAAGCTAAAGCACAAATTAAATATTAACTCAAAAAACTGCTGTTTTATAATCAATAAGACTACCAAAATAGCACAAGCGCATACAAAACGATTATAAATATTAGGGGTAACTCCGCACCAAGATATAAAGACCTCTACACTATAACTTATAATTCTCCTGACCGATTTTCGGTCACGGTGCAGCGGTGGATCTTTTAATAGAGTGTAGCCAAGTAGGTAAGTACGTAGGAGTTTTCCTCATTTTCATAGTCTGGGGTGAGATCAGGCGCAGGAACAATGTGCTTTTCAAGGCACGAAAGTGTCACACTACCAGCTTCCAAATTCCAGGTTGCTTATTTGGTAATAGACAAATCCAATAACACATTACTTGACCACTGAATCGAACCCAAAACGCATTTGCTACCACGAGATCAACGAATACGTAGAAACTTTAGGAGCAAGACGGATCAACTTTAACTGGTAGCAGTCCAAAGTAACAAGATCCCCAATTTCTTATGAATAACAGGTCAGTATAGACCAAGTTATGCTGGGTAAGAACCCTAATGTGAGAGTACAAATACGCCGCATTTTAGCAAAATATCTGGTTGTTTCTTTTGTTATATTATATTTTTAGGGTGAGTGAGATCTGTATTAATTATTTCTTTATCATCTCATTAAATCATTTTTGATGTTAATAAAACTAGTTGCATTTGTTTGTGAATTTCATGGTGATTTGCAAATGATTATGACAGTAGGTATAATCCTTATAAAGAAAATAAAAATATTTGCTGTCTGTTTATGTTCTTAGGTGTTTTAGGGGATTTGCTAAAAAGGGCAACAGAAGGAACAGGGTTGTTTTTTAGTCAGTAAAAGTCTGACAGTCCCTTCCGCCCCACCCAGGGCGGAAGGAGTCATTTGATGATTTTTACCACCTAAAAAAAAAGGGGGATTTGCTAAATTAAGTAGGTGATTCGAACAATATATTATTAATTAAAGAAAGAAATAGTTGATACAATCAATAATTTGCCTATAATACGAAAAGTAGGCATGACAAAATTCTGAAAACTAAGAAAAAATCTTAGTCGATTGCAATTCCAAGAACAAAATATGGCTGCTCCAAAAGGTCTCAACACAAATGGTCAAAGTCAAAGCAATTGTTTCAATTAGACCATTTTCTTCACTTTTAAATGGTCAAGGAGTCGGTCAGAAAGTTTAAGCTAGTTGAGATTTAACACTCCAAAGCTGAACTCCTTTCTCATAGCAACCAAAGGTGAATGACCCACTTCTTCATCCAGTAAGCACCTACTTACCAACAATTTTTGCTACTTTTCCACAACATTTCTGCCTGACCCCAAGCGCACAGCAGGCTACCGTCCTCGATAAGGAACAGCGAGAATTTACGAGAACTTCCCGTGATGGCCGCCGGCCTGAATTAGCATGCAATGGTGATACTAGGCACGCAGCCATCAGAAGAGATGTCTGCTATTGGAATTATTGTAGCTAAATAGATTTATAATAATGATTTACAAGGAGAATTCCTTTAGAATGAAGAGATAGATGAATTCGTGGACTTTGTTGACCAATTGTGATGTTAATATACGGGAGTACGTATTGTGTGTAAAAGCTCCAGCAGTATTGGTTGATTGATTGAAAAATGAATTTAAATTCATTAGAAATAGATTTGAAAATTGCGTAAATGTATGCAACACAATAAATACTGCTCGTAATTATTGAGCTCGTAACCTTGCACGCAATAATGAATGAAAGGCACAAAAACAAATTGCTGGT
The DNA here is from genome assembly GCA_949774945.1 of Hoplodrina ambigua. Lineage (NCBI taxonomy): Eukaryota > Metazoa > Arthropoda > Insecta > Lepidoptera > Noctuidae > Hoplodrina > Hoplodrina ambigua. The sequence continues at coordinate 1,425,193 of OX458969.1, read as the reverse complement.
TTTTCTACGCTAATCTTATGCAGTTGAATTGGTGTTTTATATTGGCAATAAAGAGAACACTTAAATGGCAATAATAATAGTGCCTTCAGATAGCCTCATGAGTTTAAATTTGTCTGTGAACACATAAGTAGAAGATCATTGTGATATCAAAACCCACAAAAGCTCTTTATACTTTAAAGAAACAAAACGTTACCTAATTGGAGATGTAATGCCCTAAAGTACACTTGTTCCATAACAATGGACGAACACAAATGAAATCCCGTGCCATGTCAGTATAAATCTAAGAGAAAAATACTAACATTACCTTTTATTAGCTGAACGACTCAATTTTAAAACATCCCAAAATTTGAGCATTTACGCAAAGAAATATCAACACTATTTTAGATGAGGTAAGGTGGGGAATGGGTTGATAGGAAAGTGCTGTCGATTTTACGAGAAAACATTTAATAAATCCATAATTAATCACTTAAGTGGGTTTGTACGTAGAAGGCTATAAAGGAAATATTGCTTAAATGTCTTTTGATATTGCTGGGTGTGGCCCGATTACAATTATTGAAATGGCATTTGAAAATCTATTGAATTATCTAAGTTTTGTAGACTAGATTGATAAAGGTAACCAACGTTTTGAAACGGACTACATTCAAACTAATAATATTCAATTTTCTAACTGACAGACTCATTGATAATTTGAAAATCCCTGCACCTGGTTTAATGGAAACAAATATATTGACTTTCAAGGTAGTAAAGTCGAAGCTACTGATACATATCTACTGCAGATAATAACTAGCCAACAATAACTCCAATATTCAAACAAAATTCATTCATCGCAGAAATATGTCTTATGTCGCAATTTCATAAACATCGAACAAAAACGATGATTATATTTAATACCAGCCTATTACTATTTCTCTTCAGGGCAAAGGCCTCTTTTCATATAGAAAAGGCACGAGCATTGATCACCAGGTTTCCTTAAGGCAATTGGCGATATTAGACTTAAAGTCCACGTTTTTTCACGATGTTTTCCTTCACCAATGTTAGTGATATCCAAGATAAACAATAAGACGACCAAAACAATGCCTGCCAATAAATACAAAAAGCACAACAGAACCATTTCGTAAAAAATATTACACCTTAAAGCTTTGTTTTGCAATTTACCAGAAAATATACAACGAAACGCAAATCACTAAATCACGGGCACCCATCAGAAAGCATCTTTGTTTTCAAGCACTCAGGGAGATCTTATAACGTTGCGGTCGAAAAAGATGCTCTTGAAAACCTTCTTTTGAAAATCCTTCGAAACTCATAAACAGTATTCTGCATAAAAATCAACCTTATCATCTAGATCATAAGGAGTTGCGGGAATAATAATGCTGCAAAATTCAGTTGGCACAATTTTATCGAAGGCAGACAAATGAAGTCATACGTCAAAAGCGTCAATCTCGCGTCTCGGTCGGTTAACCCGACCGAGCCGTTGGAGATGCGACTTTTACGACATAATATTTCAATATGCTTACGAGGGGTTATCTCGTTGTCCATTCGCATAATCCAATGTGGTGTGGGTTTGTGGAGGTGTAATTAGGTTTCGAAGTCTCAACAAATGTGTTTAAGTTGTGATAAATGAATATTGGTTTTAAGTTGGCGCCAAAGTAATGTCCTATTATGACGATGATGAGGTTATAAAGTTAAGAATTAACAAATTATCAAATTACCACAGCTGTAGGATACCGTAATGTTAAAAAGCTGTAGTTTTTTTTAATTCGAAAGGAAGTTTGTAACTAATTAATATCAATGTATATCAATACTGATATTGTCAACAAGCAAAGTTTCTTATTTTATGAAAGAATAAGATTAATCTTGGGGAGTACCGGTCGGACTACAAAAAAATTATACATAATTTAATGTTATCCGTGTGCCATAGGATGTTTAATAATATACTGGACTACCAAGCACAACACAAGCTTCAACATAAAAATCTAGTTAGTATAGTAGTAAACATTAAACTCCAATTAACAATAAGAAATTGCCTAATTACTATCTATGACGATATAGTTTTGCCTTCTACATTTCTGCTGTTTAAATCTAATGAGAAATCTTGTTCATCTACAACCCAAACTAAAATCCAAAACTATAATAGTCCTACGCTACGCAAAACTTTACGATCAATTAATATACCTAAATCCCTTCACAAATCTTCTACCAATTCCCAAAATCAAATTCAATCTGAGCTGAAGTATAAACACAGAAAGGTCCAAAGCCATGGACCGTCAAGGGTCCAAAGCTGGCCGTCAAAGGTCGGTTCAGTCCGAATGGGCACTAAATCAGTGCTAATCCGACCATGACATCCCCCGCCCCACACTCGTCTTTATTCCTCCACAAAGAGAGACGAACGTTAAACAAAAATCTCGTGACGAGAGGTTACATCGAGAATTGTATGTTAATCTAAGGTTAACTGGAGTTAGCTTTTACGTGTGCTCATTTAAAGTTTAAAATACCTTGAAGAGTCAGAGTAAGAAAGTAATTCTCAAATAAAGCAGCCGCCGCGCCGACTAATTCAACAACATTATCAGCTTATAATAGTAAGTATGTGCTTAAATCTACCAGCCAAATCCCCGTCACGTCGAATGACAATAATAACAACAGCCACCTGCACTATCAATGACATCCCTAAAGCTTGACGATAAACATGAAAATTAAACGCTAACCATCACTTCAAAACGTCAAATATCATCCACGGTGCAACCCACCAGACCATACCAAGAAAAACACTGAATGCCAGCATAAATCTCTATGCGCATTGTTGCCTGTCCACGGACAACGCGCTTATAAACACGGCCAAAGCTGGCCAGCCACGTCAGGTGGCCGTAAATACCGATAAACAGCCGTAAATGGCTTCAAATAGCTTTAAACGGGGATAAGCTATTTATCCTCGGTTGCCGTTAATAGAACGAAGCGATCGGTGTCATTAATTTGTGCGGTAATGGGCTTCGATTCGCGATGCTGAAATTGTTGTGCGTTGTGTCGCATTGTGAAGCTATGGAAGGTGTTATGGGGATGGTCAGAGCAGAGATAAATGTATGGGACGATGTATGGACAAGCAAGGGTCGAACTAATTATAATTACCAGCGTACACACAAGTAACAATATAGTTTAGATTTGCACAAGTCATCGCAGACGCATTTATTAGCTACTAATGGCTTGTTATTTATCCTGCACACTATAACACATAATTGTGCAGGTCAAAATTTGTGCAAGCATAGTGTTACATTACCGTACACGTTTATCTTGGAATATCACTGACATCGGTGGAGTAAAAAATCGTAAGGAATCCGGGACTTTTAATTAATATAAGTCTGAAATCGCTGATGCGCTTTGAGCAAGCGTGATCAATGCTCGTGCCTTCTCTGTATAGGAAGAGGCCTTTGTGCTGTAGTCTGACAATAATAGGCTAGTTTTATATAGTTATGTGTAAGACTAGCATAAGTTCAAGTAAGGCCGTCAAGGTCGAATTTCTTTACGCTAGTGGATTTAGTCAGTATTTTGTAGGTATCCTGTCTCCAATATTCCAATGCATTCCTATCTATTCAGACAGTGTATATTTGTGCCAACGAGGTCATTCATTTCATCAATTACATTCCTTTCTTTTGATGAACAGTTTCTTAGACTCTCTTAGAAGACAGTATCGTATAAAGCGTAAAACAAGAAATAAAACATGTGAAACGGCACCATCAATTTCTTCATCCCAACACCAACATTGGTACCAACGTTGGAAACCGCAACCAACACCCATGTTTGTTAACCAACGCGTTCGATAAGTTTCATTATTTATCTACCATTGTTTGGTGCACATAAACACAGTGTTTTATGGGCACAGAGTCAGTTTCCTAACAACTCTTTAAAGCCTATAAACTCTTTAGGGTTTCGGAGAGAATTATGTTTTTAGTGCTAAAGTTTTAGTGCTGTCGAACGTAGTGCTGATACGAAAAACCTACGTGATATTATCTATACTTTTATCATAAAGAGGTATAGAAGTTTGTTAGTAAAGTTAATCTTTGGAAGTTTTTTCAAAATTCTTTTACTGATAAAAATCTACAAAGTTGCCAAGTGTCATAGGATATGTTTTATGGTAAACTTGACTTCCATGTACATAACATACGCGGGTAGATTGGTTTTTAAAATTGCATTACATTAGTTTAAATTTTATAGAAATAAAATTACATATTTAAACACATCCCAAGATGAAGAATTGGTGTAAAATAGTAGGTATTAAAATTATTCTCTTATTTGTAAAGGCAAACAGATGGCCAATTCTACTAATTAAAATTATTCAGAAACTAGTGGTAACCTTATCTCAATGACAATCAAAGTAAAACAAAATAGACAAATTAGAGGCATTTTTGACAGACTAAGACTAAGTTTAGATTGTGATCGTTTCTAAATGTTATAAAGCAGTCTTTCAATTCTTTCCTGATTAATGTACTAAAGATAATTTACCCAAATCAATTATACCCACCACAATATAACAGGGCATTCTAAAAGTACTTGGACTCACCCTTAACACTTTTCCAAATAAATAATACACATCTAAATAGGTGTAAGTAGTGACATGTTCAACAAACATCGTATTGAACAGGGCGCGACGTGTCAAATGCACGGCGGCCATCTTGGAAAATGTCGTGATTTCCTTTTTCGGGACTACTTGTAGTGTACTTGTATTGTGGTATTATAGAGTTCATTATGAATCAACAATGAATGGGGTAAGGGTTGGGTGTAGCGTGAGCGATGTGGAAGACGTGTTAAAAATATGTATGGCAATGGTAGACAGGATTTTTATTTTCCAACTATCTTGTAATGCCTATTTGCTGGTTTGTGGAAAATTAACAGCATATTACCCGTTGTTTGAAATAAATATAACCTGAAAAGTCCTTTTTGCATATTTTTATGTAAATGATTCATACGAAAATTATTTTTTTAATAATAATTTTAAAATTTGACATTCATCCGAAGCAGCAGTCCATTATGCATTGTTTTTACGACTTTTCTAACCCTCAACCCTTTCAATGCTGCAACGTTTTACATCGCGTGTCTATAGCATATCGCTCCGCTCCTCCTGTCCTTTCACCCTACACATTACGCCCAAAATGACAAAGAACTAATGTCATAATATTTGAAGGAGACCTAAACGCCGCCACTGGTCCACCTCGCAGCCACCTCGCTGGTCACAGCAGCCGTGTCAACAATGCATTTCCTGTCAAAAATACTGATTAAATAACTTGTATGTATACAAGAAGCGCCGGTAAATATCGCTCTCCATAAACGAGAACATATAATAACTGTGCTCACGTCGAATAATATAAGATTGTTGGAAATAGCTTTCTATGGACAACAACGTTTTGTGGTTTTGTGAAAGTTGAGATTTTATTTGTTGGTGTTGATATGAGATGGAAAGCTTGTCGCGAGTTATAATATGCTTCTAAAATGTATGATACATTTATTGTTGGTAGTATGAGATCTTATTGAACTTTTATGTACTTATTTGTAAGACTACAATACAATAACGTATAAATAATATTCATCATCTTGCCAAAGCAATTGGCTCTTAATGTATACAAAGATTAGGTCTTCATTTTTTTTAGTTTAAATCTAAGTACTAATAAAACGTATTCCAGACATAAAAAATCTACCTTCATAATCAACATTTCAATTTAAAATTTTCACTGTCAATGAGTAAATTTTTAAAAATAACCACGAACACGGTCGATTCCGTTTTGAAAAACATATTTTTTGTTTGAAAAAATTGCAAATTCTACACAGACCTATCTCATGAGCAGTCACAAAGGATAATGAAGTCAATCTTCAGTGATACTCATTTCACTTCAGTTTCCGACGTGAGGGCAGACAGACAAACAGGCCCACGTGGGTGTAAAGTGGCCACTACACACAATCCCCGGTTTGTTTAAGTAATGGACTATGCCAGGACCATTGACAAGATAGAGGAAGGTGTGGAGACGGCATTGTTCTGTAAAGAAACGATCGCATCAGGCAATCAAAAATGCCTCTAATTTTGACATAGACATAGATTATCGCTAAAACGAGCTTGTGATAAGAATTTTAACGTTTTTCAAATAGTAAAATTGGCTTTGAATAGAATTCAGAGAGTTTATACATGCTACGCACATAGCTACACAAAATTGCACAAAATGGTGGGTAGTATTTTAATCGGAATTTATGGAAAAGTAGTAAAAGAGTCCCTTAGGCTGTCTTAAACCTTTTTCAATAAAACCAACACTAGCTCTTTCCCTAATAAGTCGTATTGTTACTCTACATTGACCAATTAAACAAGAACAAAATATATTTTCCTAATGCCCTCTCCATTCCTCTGTCCAACACTTCGGTGGCGCGTACTACAGAAGTCGTCGTTTATTTTGTAAACGTGTGTCCTTCTCAGAAGCGTCACACAGCCTCTAAGTAGGGTTATCATCATTATTTGACCAAATTAACACTTTTAACCATAGCATGGTCCACCCTAGTTTCCTGTATTTTAGGAGTTGTTGTTATTTTTACCTTATAGGGTGAATGGAGTCATAGTCTTGTTGCCCCATAGACCTTTACACACCTTCGGTTTTTCAATCGTAATGTTATTATTAATGTTATAATGTTATTATTAATGTTATAAAATGTTATAATTATATCCAGATCACAGAACAAGTGTGATGATCAAGCTCGTGCCTTCTCTGTATTAGAAAATGCCTGTACAGCAGGATAATAGGCTGGTATGTTATTGAAATAATAATAAACAATTGTAAACTATTTATTGCAAAACGGTTCATGTGATTACATAAAATAGCAATCTCTTGAAAGTAAGACTATGTGCCCTATCACAATATAATAATAACTGACCAAGCTAATTCATTATTCTCAAACTTAGAAAGAGTTTTTAGATCTTCAAAGGACAGTTTTGATTCTATTTCATGATTCTATAACACCACTGACATTTATATCAGTTTTTTGTTTATTTAGCGATATAATATTTGTCCCCTAAGTTCTAAATTGATGTACTGAATCGATAGTAACACTTTGCGTGTCAATCTCCCTTTCACCACATATTGTATTATATAACTCGTCTAACTACATAGGGTCCAAGAATTCAAACACAAACTAAACAATCCACTCTCAATTTCAATCCCAGTCTTCCAAGAAGACAAAAGCTCTCGCTACCAATATTACACACGATCCAATTCTATGTTTGTTCGTCACATTAACACTGGTTGTTAAGGCATTATAAGACAAACACTGGTGGCATGCCAGTCTTGTTCTTACAGTGATAATTGAACGGATAAAGAAACGAATTAGATCTGGTGGAGTTAACGCTTCTTATTTGTGTGTTACAATGTTCTGTGTTGGTTTTCTGGTCAACTTTTGAGAGGTTTTGTGAATTTTTGTAGGCTGTGGTGTGTTGGTTTTGTGGGTGCAAGTACCTACAGTCACTGAGCCAGATATCTTTCTCTCAATTGAATTTTTGATAGTGAAGGATGGGAGAGTGTCTGTGTTTGCGCAAATAATTGGGCAGTATAATATCTTTTGCGTTTTTTGCTAATCAAAGTTAAAGCATTTATTTCAATTAGATCATCTACAGGCAATTTTGAATTATCAAGTAGTCGGTCACTTAGTCAAAAAGTTAAAGCTAGTTGCTCGTTTCAAAACGTAAGTAGGCCACTATGGTGACGAACAAGCAAGAAACTCCTCGGCAGTATCTTCATAAAAGCAAAAGCAATGCCAAATCCTATCACAACAAATACAATATAATCTCCTATCATCAACAATATCTGTCCAGCAACACAAACAATCAAATTACATCTCAACAAAAGATTACAATAACGGATCACCCACACATTCCCACGACTCATTTTCTAAAATGGCCGACTGACAGATGTCATCGAAATGTCAATAATGCTAAACAAACGCGGCTTTGTATGACAATCGTAGAGAAATACTTGTATTGTGAATTGATTGGTGATAATACTGGCATATTATACATTGCTGGGGCTGTTTAGAAAAGGTCCTGGAGTTGTAGTGCTTGGTGAGCAATGTATAGCTATTTTTTTTCGTAAAACTTTTGATTAGTTTAATAAAATTGACTATATCAATACCTACAAAAATCATTTCTAGATGTTTTGGCCTAATAGGGTAAGCTGTAATAGTACCCACTAGGTATTACTCTATTGTTAGGCCAGCTATGATCTGTTCGTTCCTCATCGCTTCATCTTGTTGCTAGCATCAATATCTACACAACTTCTCCGGAAATAAAAATATGTAGGGGGTACAGACCATCCCATATAACGATGGTGATATTACAAGAAATCTTGTTTTAAAGTTTACGTCACATATTACCCATAATACCCAGTCTTAGGTATTAGGTAAAGGGTATCCTTAACTTGCCTAGTCATTTATGACTTGAAGCGATTTACACTTTCATATTAACATAAGAAGTACTAACTACGTAAACATGAATCACTTTCCTGTCTATAGAATCAATATAACATAACATCACGCCTGTCATTTCCGACGGGTTAGGCAGAGGTGTACCCATTAGTACACCCACATTTCGCCAGTTACCACATCAGTATAAATAATAATTAACGCCACATTCTAAAGTGATAGATCACAACCAGTAAATCGAACTGAACACGCCAAGTCTAACAACGCAAGATTTAACACAAAACGCAACACAATGCGTTTATTGAAACGCAACAAAAGGACGCTGAGCACGTTAACGAAACGTGACGCATTGTCGTTAAATACTGCGATTAATTAAATTAAACTCGTTGTTACGTAAACTTTTAGTTAAGTGTCGAGGTTTGTTGGCTGTACGGCGAATATTGAATTTATTAACAACTAGATTAGGCCCGCGACTTCATCCTTCATTAATGTTGGATGCAGATGAAGTCGCGGATTAGAAAGTCATCTTAACAGGATACCGTGGCCCCGGAACGTAAAGGGCAACAGAAGGATCAGAGTGGTTTTTAAATCAGGAAAAGTCTGAGAATCCCTTCGCCCCACCCAGGGCGGAAGGAGTCATATGATGATTTTTACCACCTAAAAAAAAAAGCCTATGACCTTTATTGTGGTTTTTGGTAAAACCTAACGAGTGACCTTAAAAAATTGATGACTCTGAGAATAATTTGTGGATGCCTAAGATTTACATAAACTATTATTTAGTAACAATTTAGGTACCAACTCATGAAGCATACATACGTTTCTAAAGTACTTTACTAAGTCATTCTAAAATCAACTTCATTCACGCTTACGTAAAATTGATATTTGTTTAAATACCATTGACGGAAACAATCGTTTGAATAGGCTTTAGACATCGTCATTCGTCATTTTTTAATCCATACAGCCCATTATACAAGACTCATATATAGCGTCAGTGCTAATTGGTTTTCTATACAATTCGTGACATCATAAGAGTTAGGATGTTTGTACAATTTATTAGCAAAATAATGTTAGTACTAGCTTTAGTCATCAAAACCAGAGCTTAACACTAAACTACATCGTTAAATTTTCTTTATAGTACCAGCCTATCTATTGTTGAATGAGTATCCCACTGAGGGCAAATGCTACGCCTGCTCAATGGCGGATTGGCGATTTCAGACTTACAACCATATATCCTATATTATAATAGGGTAGTTGACTAAGAAAATATATTTACTCCATCATTTAGATTACTAAATAATATTGTATACGTATTTTTCCTTTTGTCCGGCAAACAAAAAATTACGAAGATACAGCGCTTGGAAATTTCGTATGACGTCACGCCGTGCTACAAATTTTACCACGTTATTACGTCAAAGCCACTTCTAAACTTTGATGTGATATATCTTTGTAATTTTTTATCTAGTTGATAAAACAAAAAATACGTGTTCAATATTTTTTAATATCTTACTGAAGGACTAAATCGAATCGATTTATTTTTACCCAGGCAACATCCCTATTGCGAAAGTAACTGTCTGTCTGCTACGCTTTCAGGGCAAACCACTGAACCGATTTTCATGAAATTTAGTCCGTAGTAAGGTTGAACCCCGACGAAAGATATAGGCTATTTTTAATCGCTATTTCATCTGGATCCGTGATAACCAACGTATACGCAATGCGATGCGTATGCGCGTAAAATGTCGTGATGGCGAGAAGTTCCACATTGCCCCATCAAGTCGCCACCCTGCTGTGGCAAAATAGACTGCATCAAATTTTGCAAAGAAATATGCCCCACTAATTTCATACTATTGTAAAATGTTGGTGGATTCTGCCGCACCAGGGTTGACATATCGGAATTTGCGTAGGAAGATTTGCTATATTTGTTTCTGTATAGGTATACACAGGTGTGCTTGCGCACTTACTTGTGCTCTATAATATCTCATGCGTTAGTCTTGGTTAGAAGTCGGTTAAAGGGAGGATTTTAAATAAAGAAGGATTACAAATTCCTGCTTTCTTATTATTGTTACTAAACAAACTCGTCACTAGGGTTGTCAATCAAGTTTAAATAATAATAAGTGACGTGTACCCGTCAAAAGTTGTCCAAAATCGCATCGGGGCGCGATGACCCACACTAACTATGTAGACCAAAATCCCTTACTTTGTTTTGTCGTCACGACGTCCGTCACAATGCATTAGATTTCTGAAAGAAGCAACCCTAAGGAGTAGGGTGACCAAATGTTTGGTCCAAGATGAATGGTCAGTTTCTTAAAAAGTTTGAAATCGGACGGTTTTGTGCGTGATAAAATACATTTCGAATAGTTTTTAGATTACAGATGTGTATGTCTGACTAGTTTGACTATACAATTGCATATCTAAAAATATACAAAACAGATTTTAAATGTTAGTTTTATTCAGAATAAAGTACGGCAAAAATATTAATTACTTACCTTAAAAAACACTATCAAACATATCCCAAGAAAAACACCAAACGCATGTACACACTACTAACCCTCAAACGCTGACCCGTCCAACTTCTGTTTTCGTCTAACAAAGAGACTAAAATAAACTATCATATAATATCAATAATGTGGACACAGACGTTCGGACACATGTATTTTAAATACGTATTATTTAAAACCAGTTGAAGGGGCACCGCGCATTGTCGTAACTGTTTCAGGGATGTCCGATTGAGATTCCCATGCATTATTCGAACAACAATGCTATCGATTTGTAGGGGTAAGTAAACCATGTTGATTCTAAATATTCGTGACGTGTTTTCTTAAGTTATGACACGACTGACGTTTATTTGAATTTGATTTTAAAAAGAATCAAATTGACAGGTCGTTTTGTTAAAGAAAATGCTTATGGATAACAATTTAAATATATCTTGTATAGGGCATACAAAAACTCAATATCACTCAGAAATTATTCACAAAATCTCGAATACAATTTGACTCACAAAGCTGAAATTGTAGGTAGTTTATTTGTAGAAAACATCAGCTAAAATCATCATCATCATATCAGCCAAAGGACGTTCACTGCTGGACATAGGCCTCCCTTAAAGATGACCACAATGAACGGTAGTGCGCTGCCGCATCCAGCGCAGGAATGGATAATCTAAATCTAAACAAATAATCTAAAATACTATTACTTAACGTTTACAGCTGAATTGTATTAAGCAGAGAGTATATAGAATAAGACTTTAGGTTTTTATTAGAATACATTTTAGGACAGAGCTTAATTAAGAGGGGACCTTCACTTCCAAGCGGACAAAGTCTCTGGCAAAAACTAGTAATTTATATTTTATTTAGTCTTCTTTGTTTATCGTATGGGCAGTAAGGTCTTACGACCCCACACACCCTAGTGTCAAAGTTTCTAAACCGCCTCAAGGGCCTCTGACATGGTTTTGAGAGGGACAGTAAGTGTAGTAAGTCCAGGTTTCCCCACGATGTTATATGGTGATTATATTTAGTGTATATAAATGATGTTGTTTGATTTGAAACGGACGTTGAGAACAATTTCTTAGAAAGATATACCATACCTAAATGGTTTGCCTCTGAGATAACCTTTTAACTTGCTATAAAGCACGTACCCACGTTTCATATACAGCAATAAATCCTCCCATGATATTCAGGTACAAGCCATTGTGTGATACGAACACGACTTCACGCCTGATCTTCAAATTTCATGACTCGTGTACTTATATCCACTTGTTGATTAATAAACCCCAACACAATCACCATAAACATTATTACTAGAACCAAAAACCACCTTTATGGGCTGTAACGTCCATAAAAGACACACATTTAGGTCCCAATAAGACCTATCATTGTGGGAAAGCCATTAAATATCCCTTCAATCAACTTTTACGAGCGATATCGCATAAAAATATTTAACTGTTTGTTTGTACTTCATATTAACTGTATGGTCCATTATGCCCAACAGTGGGGTACATGCAATCTAATGTCGCCCCTATATCGACAGTGTTAAGAACTTTGCGAAATATATTTTTTATTAAATTGTGGTCTCATGAGACCCTTGCAGCGTTTGGAGGGTTAGATTAATTAGTGCCAATATTAGTTTTGTGTCGATTGCAAAGTCGTAAAAATGTTGTTTAGGTGTTTCAACAGATTGAACTTTGAGTTACAAACAAATCTTTTTTAGTTAAGTGAAGAAGATTAAAGAAGGAGAGAAGAAGAGAAAAAGAGTTAAAATTATTTGTACAGATTTATAAGTATTGGTTGCTACATCATCCATATAAACGCTGGATAACGCAAACACAGGTGAAATTGCGTATGGAAAATTGGGTAAAAGTAAACTATATCCATGTCCACGATTTAAGCTTCTCTTTGTTCATAACGATCGGTTCAATATGTTTGCCGAAACGATGGAATAAAGAGACAAAAATAATTAATTTCGTATTTTTATTTCGAAACACTTAAGTAAATTTAATATTCATCATCTGCCTAGCCTATTCCCAACTATGTTGGGGTCGGCTTCCAGTCTAACCGGATGCAGCTAAATACCAGTACTTTACATGGAGCGACTGCCTATCTGACCTCCACAACCCAGTAACTGGGTAATACGATACCCCTTGGTGAGACTAGTTGTCAGATTTTCGGGCTTCTGACGACCCGTAACGACTGTCAAAGATCCACATATGACAGCCGGGAGGGTAGGTCTCTATGGAGAAGGATCAGCAAGTAACTCCACGGACACTCTTTTCAATCAATATCAATATCTTAAAAGAGGAATACTAGAAATCTGGTCGTATCGGCTTGACCAATGGGAAAATCCAAAGTCTCCTCAGTAGCAGTTACATAGGTATTCATAAAAATTACTCAACAATACAAACAGCTGATAATCATACACTCTCAGACAAATGGCGACCAACCCGTCATTCTCATTTGTCTTACAGTGGTCGTAATAACAGAATTATCGGCGACCATTGTTCGGTAAAGGGCAAGAAACAAAAAATATATCCTTATCTGATGGACTGCGCCATTAAAGCGATACTCGTCTTAAGATGATGGCCATCACTTGTCATATTTACAGGGATGGACTAGGATGTGTGTGAGTTTCTTATTTATGAGGACAACAAACTCAATATTGTAAAGTCTCTTCGATCAGGAGTGAGACCGTGCGAGTATAGACTCGCGCGGTAAAGTGCACTTCAGTTGCTTTTGAAGTTATACGAAATTGCAACAACTATCAGGTGTAAAAACACACTTTATGTGACTGAAAGTTACATATTTTTCTAATCATTGATATTTCTCACAATAATAGTGTGTGATACATTGCATAGTATCATAAACAGTAATTTTTCAAACGTATATGATGTACTGAGAAAGAATTTATTAGATTTTAAGATGACAAAAAAACGTTTTATTAAATTACTGTTGGCTTTCTAAAATATTGATTATTTTTAAATCGAGTCTGTCCTCAATCCAGCCCTGCTAACATCGACATAAACGCTCACACCTAAAAACCAAACTAACTACAAGGCGAAAGCTCCAACTTTCACTCGAAGTCCTAGCTCCCAAGACCTCCATGGAACAATAATGTATGGTCGTTAAAGCATTCGTTGCAGCTAGTAATCTTGATGGCGATAAGAGTGCTGGAGCAAGGAGTGTCCCTTTGTGCCTGCGTCAATCACTGATCGATTGAAATGGATCGGAATACTTATTAAGATAGTAGCTTTGTAGTGATATATTTTAGAGTACGTTATAATGGCTGGTTTGTGATTGTTGGGTAGGTATTGTATCTACTTTAGTACTATTTTCTAGGTATCACAGTTAAGTGGCTTTGCCAACATATCTAGGTCTCTTTTTAATATCTTCATTTCATTATCTTTGACGGCTTTGGTATAATTGTATTCTATTACATCTTTTTGCAAGACTATTCTTCTTGAATGATCTTCTATCAGTACTTTTACATGTACATCATTTTGTCAATAATTGATTGTTCGTAAACGTAAGATAAGAAATTCTAAAAAATGAGTAGACAAACATTTTCAAAACTAGATTAAAAAAAGCTTAAGGTAGTTTTTAATTTTGAAAAAATTAACATAATACAATGAATATGTAGAAAACTTGACGTTGCTCTGTATCCAAAAATGATCTTTTTTTTTTTTTGAAAGATGTGTAAGTACACACCTTTCGTCAAAGATATCAAGTGTAATTAAAATCTGTTCATTAATTTCCAAGGCTTTGTTAGTTAGTAATTTAGTATGATATACCGTACAGCACAAACAGTCTTAACAGAAGGATGACCATCAAAAAAATAACAAAACTTTCATCTAATTGAATAAAATCACAATCTAATTTACAAATTAGCGCGGCGCCACATTTGATTCACAACAATAGTATCCTTTACAAGTTCACAATCTCCATCTTACATAACTTTGACAAAATGACAGTCGCGTTAGTGGTGTATCGCTAAATGACATTGTCGCTTGTATGCTTTTGTGGCAAACAGCCCCATTATAACGCGAGCGATGCAAATCAACGGATAAAAGCAAAGGCTTCGGTGGACACGACTGAGGAGGTGGTGCAAAGTAAGAAGATGAAGCGGGGTTTGTTTTTGATGTAAAATGTATGAAAGCTAAAGTATGCACATTTGAAGCATCTGTTTCTTTGACCATAGGAGAAATTATAGGATTTTGGGGAGTCTACGGGTTAGATAATGTTTATCAAGTCGTATAATTTCTGAGAGTTTATGGACTTAGATACTTTTTGCAATATAATTAAAGAAACTTAACATAAAACGAAAGAATACATTAAGTTCACAAACTTCATGTATTCTTTAGTTTCTGCTGCTATTTTATTTCAATTAAATTAATTAATTTATTTAATTTTCAATTACCTCAGTGTATGATTATACAATGTGTATACCTAATATTATGATGTTAATGTAAATCAAGTCAAATCATTTGGAAGAGCTCATGGACTTGCATATTTACTGCAATACAATTTAAAAAACTTTACGTTGTTGAGGAATCTTAATGACCTCAGAGTTTAATCAAAGCTTTATTAAAACTGAGATAAATTTTCTGTACCCGCTACATCTCAAAACTCGACCCGCAACCTCCAAAAGCAAAATAAAAATTTGTCACATTTACTTTTCGTGGTGATTAACAATGAATGCTAAAAAATCTATCATATTAACACATGACGGTGTGTGTACCATCAGCTGTGGTACCACGGCACTGTGTGCTATTGACGACAATATATAATTGTTCGCTAATAATAGGTGCTATTGCGTGTCGTGTGGACATTCAACAATATCGTCCATACAAACTTGGAGGATGTTGGCGTTTTCAATTATCCTTTTCAAGAGCGTGATGATCCTTTGAAACTTAGTTCAAGTAATAATAGTTGTGGTACTTTGTATGTGTTCTTTGTGAATTATTTATGTAAAACTATCTTCTGTTTAACCGCGTCAGTGTTGATATGTTATCCCTAGTTAACCGTTCATTTTTCCGGGATAAAAGTCTTTATGCTATTCCAGACTATAATCTATCTCTGTGCCGAATTGTATCTAGATCAGTTCAGCTGTTCCAGCGTGATTAAGTAACAGACATCTATCCATCCAAACTTAAACAAAGGATTTTTACATAACTCTTTCTTAGTGTCTTCTTAAATAACCCTATACCTAATCATTTCTTTAAGTACACAGCCTACTTAGCATTTGTGTGATCTCAACTCTAAATGGTTTAGATTTATCTCCTTATTCAATTTATCAACGTTCTCAGAACGTTTTAACTCTTAATAAGCTGTCTGATGAATATTCAAGCCGAACAATAACAAAGTTGTCAAAGTATTCGAAGCGAATTATGCCAAAAATATTTAGAAATTATCTTCACTTACGAATCTTGTGAATAATCGAGTTTTTTCACAATGAACGTCAGACTCATTTGCTTAATTGCTACAAAATCGTAACAACAATATACATATCAGTTGCCAACGCTAATATTTTCCAATAGCCGATTATCTACACATACGGGTCGCAACAATGGCGGGGCGATTCGTCAGGCCCAAGTTTACGTAACTTTACTAATAACGACATTAATAACAAGCGTATTTTTTGACACAAATTGTCGAACACGCTCGTCAAATATTGTCCAAATTACAAATATACTAGTGCCTCGCCCTCGTAATTTAGACCTTACGGGATTGCAATAATGACTTTTCGTGAATTATCTTCGGTAAATTTAACATTGTCAAGGCGTACTTCGTTAGTAATTAGTGCGCTAACTCGGCCGACACGAGCGTCATTGTCAAGTGCTTTATGACATCCGCGTTTAGCTTTACTGAATAATATTTGTGGATTTTTCAGTTCGTGTATACCTCATTTGTAGTTAGTACAAAGGACACAATATTTTTTGACGACAATGGTACCTTTCAGTGGAGTTTTGTAATCTTTAACAAATTTCCACTTTGTTATTGGGAAGGTTGCATAGTAGGTTATTTCAGTTGACGTTTCAATTTTTCAAACATGCTTTGTGCTTCAAAAAACAGTTTAAACAAATATTTGACACATTTTGAAGGTAGAGCAAAATTTCGCAAATATGTCTATAATCTTTGGAGGCCTTTTTTGGTTCAATTGTTATTTTTAAGGTTGCAAATGAGTGAGTATTTTCGATAAATTCACATAGATTTCAAAGAACTTCAGCACGTAATGATATTCAAATTAAATCTTATAGAAGGTGAATTCTTCTAATTAAAAACGTTAAAACTTTAGTCGCAATCTCATTTCAGCCACCTATAGTATCAAAAGTATAGGACAAACACAGAAAGTACGAAATTTAACAGATTAAAACTGAGCTTAGAATAAGAACGTTCCTAAAAGTTATTAAAACTGCCCCCTTATATTCAAACACTCTTTTCCACGCATGCAAAACAACAATGACTGTACAAACCCTCAAGCGACACCCACTCAAAATGTAAATCGAACTCACTGACCAAGCTTTTAAGAAACCCAACTATACCTCTCGATATAACTGTTAAACAATCAATCTTCAGAAAGACCCTTTTTGCATAGCGTTCGGATTTTAGGGATAAATGGGCCAGTCACGCTCGTCCAGTCTCCAGGGTACAGAACCGTTTAATGCATAGTTGGAGATTGTTAGGGTGTGAGCCTCGATTAGGATCAGCATTGTGATAGCACGGAATTGTTTGGATGAGCTAAGTTTCCGACTGATGGACGATGAGTATGTGTTTTGGTTGTAGACAAGTGTGAAGCTGTTGTCGAGGTTATTGTGGATATAGTTTCAAGTTTTCACAGCTGCTGCTTAACCATATCTGGCGATAATTTCAGAATTAAGTTGATTCTGATTTTTGCCAGTCTCCAAGACAAACTGATTTGGTGAAAACATCAGTTGTACGCCCTTAAAAGTCATACTGAGTGGAAATGTCCTTGAAAAAAGGCCAGGACAAGGCCAAGGACACAAGGAATATGTAGTAGTTAGGTACTACTATTCTGTAGTTACTTTATTAATATTTGCGGGGCTTTTCACCTACAGTGGCCCTTCTTAATGGAGAAAATAGCATTATATCTACCCTCACTGTCATAGTTAGATGGAACGTCAATCCGATGCCACCAGAGAGAGATCAGGCTCAGGACCAACGGCTTTCCGTGTTTTTCGAGGCGCGGGAGTGTCACACCACCCATGAATTCCTTATTAAAAACCCAGCTCTAGTTGAGCAGTTGTTACTTGGCGTCGTTATCTACGTAAAAGAGAGATCATAAGCCAACATTTCCCATTTCATCTTCGTATCACAAACCCTGGTCACAAACACAATCCAATAAGTTAAATAGCTGCCTACAAAGTTAACATTACGTAGTTCTAAGCATTCAATTAAACATTTCCTATTAAGTCTCACTTATGAAACCTAATCAACCTTATACATGTGTTTCCTTACAATTTTACAAACGTGATCATGAATATATGCAGTTCGCAGACGGCAACTGTTGAAGAAACCTTGTAATGTACGGAACGCTTTGATTTGGAATATAATTAGCTAGTGTAAGTATGCGTCCGTGGTTTAATGGAAATGGAAGGTGCAGTTTTTTGTCGTCGTCAAGTTTCAGGAGGCTGTAAAAAAACTGCGATACTTGATCAATCATTCTTCTTCTTCTTATCATGTGGGTAGTAAGGCCTTACGTCCCTACACACCCTAGTGTCAGAGTTTCTAAACCGCCTCAAGGGCCTCTGACATGGTTTGAGTCGAACAGTAAGTCCAGGATCAATCATTAATAAATACTTAATTGCTTTATTAGTTTTTTTTTGTTTGACTGTGTTTAAGAATACACCTCTTTTAATGAACGGAATCACCCTGTAGCGTATGCGGTAGGCACAGTCGCATGACTATGTCATTATGTGCGTGCGGGTTCCTCGTCCCACCTGCCTAAAACCAAACGCAAGATGGCTAGCATGAATCAGAAAATGACATAGGTACTCGAAATACACATAGCATACTGAATCAGATTCACGTTATTCATTTAAATATTGAGAGACTGAGGAATCTAATCTTAATAATTATGAAATCAAAATATCAATAACAATTACATTAACACTTCCCCATAAATAAAACATACAAATAACCATAAAAATGATCACTAACAGAATTAATTTCAAAACAACGCAGTGAGATTAATTCGGCGTGCAATAATTTTTATAGCCATTCTCACAAGCGTGGCCCCCTTGTTGGGCCCATTTGCATAAGAATCGTGGGCCCCTCGGATGTCACAGTCAATATGCGAATGTCTGTTTATTTGCTTAATTGTATTTGCCACCATATAATTGATGCTGGTCGATAGCTTGTGATTAAATGACGTGGTTTATCTTCTTTATGGGGTTGGATAGGACTCGTGCTTCCAATACTGGTTTGAGATGTCGCGTGGTTTGCGTGTTATTGATGGAGAGGATGTGTTTTTGTGTTTGTACGTGAGTCTGGACCTACTAATAATACACGCCTATTATTATTAAACTGCAGGGGCAAAGCCTTCTTCACATACAGAGAAGCGCGAGCATTGATCACCAAGCTTGCACAAGGTGGATTAGCGCTTTAAGCAGGTTTCATCAACAGAAATGTCCAAGAATATTTTTTTGTTAGATTGTACTTGTCATTAAAACCAAAATATTATAGAATTGCCGTATTTCAAAGTCAAAAAGTCAAAGTCAAATTATTTATTTCAATTAGGCCAATAAGGCACTTTTGAACGTCAAACACAAAAAACAAAATAGAATTGAATCTAGTTGCCCCTTCCAAAAGGTAGTTTTGTATGGAGAAGAATGGGCAAGAAACTCCATACGTACTCTTTTAAAATCAATGTTTACAATATTTGTTTACAGAATCATACACGACATGGCACGTGAAAGCAATGTATGTACCCTATAAAAAAAAACTAATTAATCATAATAATTAAAAGGCACAAATTAAGAATTTAAAAGTTAAAATATGTTCAAATATACATAGTTTTCACGTGTTTACAAATATTGGAACTACAGACGACCACTCATAACATCTCAACCAACATGAAATAGTGTGTGAGTCCGCGCAATCTATAACACACTTCAAAATCAATAATCAAAAATAAAACAAAAATAAAACAAAATTAAGTATTAAGAAAAATGAAAAACAAAAAAATAACAAAAAAAACATTAATAACCAGTTTGATTTTGTCTAGAATGTATCATTTCCAATTTCAAAATTGAATAGACCTACCAGAAGACGCTTTTCAGATTATTTTAAGTTGTCGGTTACTATGTCACTAGTTTTAATCTCCAAAAACGTAACATTAAAAACATGTACATTTAAAAGCAATTCCTAATCAATCAATTAGTCATTCAGCTACATATTATTATTAACCAATCAACTTGAAGTCATCTACTAAGTTCTAGACCATTTCATGCCTAACCGAAGTGGCTTCATTACCTCGTACCATCACGCTAACGACCCATGGAGGGGGGCACACCGCAAATTGTTCACGACCGACTTGTCACCAAGTGTCCCGCTTGAGTGCCACTGTGATATTGTACAAAGATCTAAAAATAAGACCAGTATGTGGGATGTATGAAAAGATTTGAGACGTTGATAATGTTCAAGGACAATTTTGTAACTGTTCCATGTGTATCAGTGGAAGTTCAATAAAATAAAGAGGAAAAACTTAAACATCTTGGTTACTGTTAAAATGAATATCGAAACATTTAAATTCTTGAACATAATGCAACATAGCTTGTCATTCGTAATACTGTGGCTGTAAAACAACCACAGATTATAATATTCTCATCTATCGCCTTCAATCTCTCAAATAGTTTCTATATAAGTAAAATATCTTATTGTCAGTTTATTATTGAAATAATTACTAGCTTTTGCCTACATTTTCGTCCGTGACTTTCGGCTAACGAGGATGCAGACGAAGTCGCGAATTACAAAGTCGCCTTTCTTGGGATTCAAGCTTAGACTGTACCAAATTTCATCAAAACCGTCGCTGTCCTTTACTATACACTGATCTATCCAACGCCACTTTTCTAAAAGGATCGATTCTGCAAGTGAAGTAGCATACGTGTCGTTCAAATCAGATATCTAAATTAAACAGACTTAAAAATCCAAATGTATGATTATATTAGAAACTACCACAAAACAGCTTTGATACTTAACAAACTAATGCCTATTACTGGCACACAAGTTCCCCACAACCCATACATACACACACTTCAAAAAAATCATAATTTAATTCACAATATCGCTTACAGAACACAATGCGAACCAAACGAGACCACTCAAAAATCTATTCAATTTTCAAGCGGACACACATAGGTATCGCTTTTGTTACCCTTTGTTCCTGAGCGGGTATCATTCACGTATTTATTATATTATTAAAAAGATATACAACGTATATTAGAGGTATAGAGGTTCAACCGTGCGTTAAGAAGCCGTGGTATCCGGTTCTGAAGAGGACGGGGATGTGCGCAAATACTTAGAAGAACTGGATATTATTTTATTATGAATTTTGGCAGAAGGAACCATGTTGTTAGGAGAATCTGTCTGTCCTTCTTCATTTAATACGTAGGTCATCAAAAAATTAAATTCAAGTCGTTTTATTTCGGAGAATAGGATCTAAAATTTTGTTATAACAGATTTGGACTTAAAAAATCGACTTATAATATTAAGTTTGAGGCATGAGAATTGAAACAACAAAGCAAAATGATGCATTTAAAAAATATGGAGCAATTTCACCCTTTTCTTTAAAATTACAACAAGCTTTTAGAAAGCCTTATTAAAGTAAAAGAAATCACTACAAAGCTGAACATTTGTAATCAACACTACTTTCAAAATCATTTCAACTTCCCAACAAAATATTACTCACAAGCTTTGAAAAGAAATTAATAATTCCGAACCACAATCAAATACTTACTACTCACAACGGATACAATACACACTACAGCAAAATACCTCATATTTCATACAAAAATCCAACTAAACAATTAACAATAAAACTCATTGTAAACGATAGCTCGTATTCAGGAACCGCACAAAGAACGATCATAAAAATCATTCTAATTATATTTACCACAATAAGAGCACTCGATATATTAACTTTTGTAAAAAGAAAAACAAAATTAATGATTGCGACTAATTCGCAATAAAAATGCCACATGCGAACAAACATGAGTATGGGGGGACAATTATAACAAATTACGCACACTACCCTTAAAACTCGAGTGAGATTTGCATTGAATGGCATTCACGTTTTTTGTTGGTTACCCCCACCTTGCCAACTAATAACCAACCCTATTACCCTAATGATAATTCTCAAAATCATTTTATTCAACAGCAAGCACAAAAATCCTTTCAACACCAAGCATCATCTGAAGGGTCATCTGAACATTTCAATCCAAAATCAAATCTAACCCAACAGCACAAAGTAGAAATTGTCTTGTTACAGACTTTACGGAATCACTTGAATATTAAAAGTCTTGGTAATTATTCAGGAATTCATCCATCATTAATCACAGCGAAGGGGGGAAGGAGGGCAACGTTGTAAAAATGATTGTTGAAAAGATAAATCATACAAGACACGGTGGTGACGTTTATGGCGATGTGGACACGTGGGACGTAACACATCCTGATTCAGATCCTGATGTATGAATTGAGCACATTGTTGGTACAATCATTAGATAAAATTATGAATATTTATTTGAACTAACAATAGCACATTTTTCTGTTACCAATGCATTTATTGGCCATTGTTGACTTGAATTTGCTATTCTCCTTATGTGACGAGCTAAAAGAATATGTTTAAACGATATATTTTTTTGTAATACCCACGAGTAGTTCATCAACATCATCATCATCCAGCAGTGGACGTCGTTCGGGTGATGTGATGATGATGATGAAAATCTACTTGTCTTGCCAATTAGTGTCAAGTGATTTTCTGATTGTTTAACCTGTTTCCTTCTTTATTTTAGAATAATTCATTGGTAAATCAAAAAACACATGCGTAACATCACACATCACTCATAATACAATACATAATTTTGTATATTAATTTTTCCCGTTGGATCTAGTATTAAAAATAAATTGTTTTAATTATTAAATCATAATGTTATTAAGAATATAAGGTGTAGGTTTATTGCTTCGTCCAAATTAACAAACCCAATGGTAACAGAGAAGGCCAGTTCAGATGACAACAAAATCTTAAAGAAGTCTCAGACAACAAAACGCATACCAAAGATTGTGAAATAAGTAATTATCTTAATAAAGTAAAACTCATTTTCAATTTTAACTTTAGTAATAGACGCAATGCTACTAATGAAAACAATTAAAACCTAAAACCAAATACATTTACAACACAAATTGTAGATCAACACAATATAGATTACACCACGGCCATTATATGAAACGTTATAATAACTACAGCTAAAATGCACGTAAGAGCCTTTCAAAATGAAAATGAGTCCGGGTCAATCACTCACTCACTGCTGAATGAACTTCGTAACATTCTAGACCCAAATTCGGTGAATACTATTCATCCTAAAACATTGTAACAATGGGATAAATAACTATTGAAACACCGTATACCCATTAACCCAACGCGTAACTGTCAGGCGAGAACTTTAACAATTAACATCGTCCAATAATAGAAACTATAGTACAATAGTCCTCACTACAAATTAATTTATTCATATACAAAGGTCAGCAGCCGAAAAAAGGAAACGTACACGAATTTAAGCCCAACCCAACTAAAGACAAAGTTCAAATTTATTTGGATGACATGCTAGTTTTTGGTGATACGTAAAATGTTGGCGAGTTTTACAACGACGCTTTTAGGGCTATTTTTGTTTGTCAAAAGTGAATAAGGGAAGCGTTTGGTACACTTTTTTATTTTTTTTATTTGTAGTGCACAATGATACGACTGCGATTTTTCATTGCGACACATTTGCGGCACTAATGCCATTCGCGATAGTTTAATCGTTGGTGACAAAAGCTTTTTTGTTGTATTCAATTCATTGTGGTTTGTCTAAATGTTGATTGAATAATGCATTTTAATTGAACTTTCATTGCCTTCGTTATTCATGTGGATATTGTGTGCTCTCCTTTTTTAATGGCCTGTGATTATTTTATACCTACGGTATTCGTTAGATCATTATGAAAACTATTTGTCTTATCTGTACAAATAAATTAAATTGATTCGTATACCGCAACCAATAACACAATGTTTACAATTGTTATCTGTCTGTTTGTTCCGACTATCTCCGAAACGGCTCTACCGATTTTGACGGGACTTTCACTGGCATATAGCTGATTTGTAAAGAGTAACTTAAGTCACATTTAATTTAAAAAATAAAAATTGCTCATAAAAAATATAAAACCCCGCAGGATTTTATGGAAATGCTTTGAGTTAATGAATAGGGGTAATAATTGGGTTATAATATTATGGGGAATTTCTCAATACCAGCCTCGGAGTCTGGATTTGTACCCGGTTGATGGCAATAGGCTCGCCCCCTATTACATGGGATTTAAAACATAACTGGCGAAATATGAGTGTACTAATGGGTACACCTCAGCCTAACGCTTCGGGGATTACAGGCGTGATATTATGTTATGCTGGGGTTCATGATATGTCAAGAAGCTTAATAACTAATCACCAATTACATCAATAAAAAACATCTAACATATCAAAATCTTTCTCCGACAACCCACAAACATGTATAAAATCACCATATTCCATGAAAATAATCCACAAAGCACTTCAATTTCATTACATATTCTCGTGACAAAAATCAAACACGTACATCTCCTTAGAAGAAAATCGATGGTATTAAATTCAAAGCACAAGTCTCGAAATAAGGGTTGCCATACAATAAAACGTATGCCTTATTTGTATGTGTACTGTATTTTATTTTTATTTCTCTCTTTACGTCGCAGGGGGAGTAATCCTGGCGCTCGTGTGTTCGTCTTCTCGGAAAATAATGTTAATGCGTCCTTCGTTTTTTATTCGTGGGTAGGTATTAGTTAAAAATGTTTTTGCGGATTGTTTTTCTATTTTTGTTTTCTGATTTGGTTTGTGTGGGAAAGGTAATGTACAGTAAGCGGTCATAAGTGCAGTAGTTTGCTAAAGTTTAAATTGGTGTGAACACGCGGAACAGGCCGTACCTACATCTGTCTATAAGTGATGTATTAACACAGTATCTACGTACATCTCAAAATTGCACACGGCGTCGGAAGTTCGTAAATTTAACCACAGTGACAATCTATTTCTTTGTGAGATTGCTACTCAAATTATAAGTAGCATCCCGGCTACGTAAACCTTTCTCTTGAATCACTCAATCTATTGATGAAAACTGCATTAAAATCCTTTGTGTAGTTTAAAAGATCTAAGCGTATAGACGGCGGGAAGCAGCTTTGTTTTATACTACATCATCATCATCTGCCTAGCCTTTTCGCCACTATGTTGGAGTCGGCTTCTAGTCTAACCGGATACAGCTGAATACCAGTATTTTACATGGAGCGATTGCCTATCTGTTTTATACTATATAATAAAGATAAAGATTGTTTCAAAGTCATTGTTTCTTTGCTTCATCATGCTCCTATTGACGATTGCATTGACTATACGGTTAGCGTGGTGGCTGAGCGATTGGCTGCTGCAGTGTCTCGGGTCCGATTCCTGTACGGAACAAATATTCGTATGATCTACAGATAGTTGTTCTGTGTCTGTGGCTGTTTGTGTATGTCATTTTATACGTTTGTAGATGCACCCAAGGTACAGAAGAAATTACTAGTGTGTAGCAACGTTTTAAAAAAAAACCTTTACGAAAATTGTTTTATTTTCGTTCGTGTGATTTTCTATGTTAAAAGGGTCAAAGTCGTTACTAACAAATAAAAAGGTTTTCGAGATAAGCAAACTAAAATAAAAACGTAATGTTTTGAAGGCACAATAACACTTCGTTAACCGAATAATGGTGAAATAAATAACCCTGAATATTTCTAAAGAAGCAAAATCCCATTAAAACTATTTTTACGTCTTTGAGACAATTTTAAAGATGGCCTCACAGTAAATAGAGAATAGCTTAATCAATGTACTAACGAATTTGTATACATTCTATATGTATAATGTGTACAAAAAGCTTCGATTTCATAACACGTTTAGCCACAATCTGAACAATTTTAAACAAACCCACAAGGCAACATTCAACAAAGACCGCCATACTATGCAACCTCTTTTGATAGAACACAAAAAGCTACCCGGTCTTTGCTTAACTAACTATTTAAGCAACACTAACTTTAATTAATCTTGACAACACCATTGTACATATAAATATCATTTATCACTTTCAATAGGTATCGACGCGAGAAATTTTCGAATCACGATCGAGAATGCCATTATTGCAGTTTATTTTATAAACTGGCAACACTGGCCATCAAAGCTTTTGTCTTGACGACGTTTTGTTTGTGGCATTGACAAGTGAAATGTTTGTGAATTATTTTGAAATGATTCTGTTGGGTTTATATTGAATTTTATGTAGCATGATTGATTATACTGATTGAAAATATGATCGGGTTTTGTTTTTGTGTGTATGTCTAGTGTATGTACATACTACCTACGTGAATATTTTTGGAAATTTCTCCATCTCGACCTCATTAAACACAATTTCGAGACTGCCTATCTGACCTTCACAGCCTAGCAACTGGGTACCTAATACGATACTCTTGGTTGTCCGACTTTCGAGCTTCTGATTACCCGTAACGACTGTCAAAGATCCACGTATGATATCCGGGACCAACGGCTTAACGTACCTTCCGAGGCACAGAGGAGTTTCGGCGTGTAAAAATGGTCACCCATCCACGGACCAACCCCGGCAAG
This sequence comes from Hoplodrina ambigua, assembly GCA_949774945.1. Classification (NCBI taxonomy): domain Eukaryota; kingdom Metazoa; phylum Arthropoda; class Insecta; order Lepidoptera; family Noctuidae; genus Hoplodrina; species Hoplodrina ambigua. The sequence continues at coordinate 1,398,349 of OX458969.1, read as the reverse complement.
CATAGCTTTACCTAATAGATCGTTCCGTGCGTCTGTTATTACTTAGCCACGAGTATGTCTCATGACTAGTAATACTTTCACTCTTATAAATAATCATTCAACACCATCAGAATCAAAGTATTGTTATATCTCATTTTAAATGAATTCAGGTATATCAAAACAAAACTGGCGATATGTGGGTGTACTAAAGGATACATCTCTGCCTAACCCTTAGGGGATTACAAGCGTAATGTGATGTTATGTATGCATATCTATTAAACAAACTGTGGCTAAATTACTTGATAAATCGCTCCATCTTCATACACTACCAACTTCAGGTCAAAAACGCACAATTTATACATTTTACGTTACATTTCTCTAATAATAGCAGGGGCTAGATTTCAATTATTTGCCAATCCGTTACCTGTACGGGCACAGTGGTCCTGACTCGATTGCCTCCCGTCTGGCAGTACCTACGCCGGAATCGAACTCCGGTCCGCACAATGAAATACATCTAAATAAATAACACGGACTTCTCATTGTGATGCCGTCTCCATACAAAATATATTTTCACTACAATACCCGCGCTGGGAACGGGGAAAATAGGGCACACTCGAACGGGAGAAAATGCTCGAATTCTGGCAACACTCGGGCTTAATTCGTGATTCCGTTTTTGAAAATTTGAATATTATTGCGTATTTTGTGTCGGTGGCCAACCAATTATAATGCGGGGCTTGTGTAGAATGATTTTGAATATAGAAGGGTTTTCGGTTAATTTATTTTTATTAAAGAAGGACTTTGAAAAGTAAGCACCCAAGTATTTCAAATGAATGACTTCAGATAGGTATATTTATTTTTTTATTTCCCAATTTACATCTATCATTACAGAGAAACCTATTGCGATAGTGTACTTAAACTCGTATCTTAACTTATCACAAACTTAGGGCTGATTTTACAATAGTCAGATAACTTTTACCCAAGTAATATGACAGTTTGACATATTGTCAAACCGCCATTTTTATCCCTCCGTTAAGAATTATTCTGACGATTGAAAAATTAGCCCTAAATATAAAACAAACACAAAAAACATCATAAAACAATTTGGTTTATATAAAAAAAAAAATAACTTAAACTTAAATATTTATTAATTACCACAAAAATCTATTAATAAGCTTCATTATTCCAAACTTAACCTTCTTTCAACTCCTTAAATATCAAATTAACACAAAATCTTCATTAATTGACAAATTAATTTACTTTTCGACAGACAAATCCACTTGAAGAATCGGCGAAACCCTTTAAGGACCGTGGATCTAAACAATGACCTGCCGAACTAATGATTAATTCAAAAGTCGTTGGATTCCTTTCGTTTGAAGGCCAGAAAATACGCGATAAGTATAAGCTAGTTGTTAGATATACGCGATAAGAATAAGCTGTGAGATAATTTAGTAATATTTTAACTTTTATTTTATTTTGCCACTTACCGGCAAATAGGCTCGCCCCCTATTACATGGGACTAAAAACATAACTGGCGAAATGTGGGTGTACTAATGGGTACACCTCTGCCTAACCCATTGGGAATTACTAGCGTGATGTTATGTTATGTTCGCCAGTTATGTTTAAGTCCTATGTAATAGGGAGCGAGCCTATTGCCATCAACCGGCCAAAAATCTAGACTCCGAGGCAGCTACTGAGAAATTCTTGATGGAAAAACATAATAATACCCTACCCGACCTGGGTATCGAATCCAAGACCTCATGCTCAGCAGTCATACTTCGTCCACTAAACTTCACTGCCAAAACAAAACATAATTATACTTATATCTTTTATAATTGTCATTCTACAGTCCGCTAACTTTATAGCTCCACAGTAATAGCTAAGAACGGTATAAAATAAAACAATTGATTTGAAAAACGCCCCCGCACATAAAAGGGCTCCTAATTATTAAATTGAAATCCCTGTTTTAAACTCACAATCAAGGGGTAGGGGGTCGAATGGATCCCCAAGTTGTACAGAAACTAATCTAGAATAATATTGTGTCTGTATCTGGGTCGTCTGTGCTAAATTTGTGTCTATGAATATTATTTGTAAGTAATAAATACCTACTATTTTTAAAATAGGCTAATTTAAATTGATTTTGAAAATTGAAAGTTATTTGATGTTGTTTTATTTTGTTTTATAATTTAATGGACAAGTTTTCATTGTATAAGTTTTTTGTTATGTTTATAAAAAGTATATTTTGAGTTATTGCGGAATAAGACAATGTTTTTCGTAGTATATTTTATCAATGTAAGCGCGCAACGCCATCTATCGGGTGGTGTGGAGCAAATATTTAAAGTGCGTTCCACGAACTAACTGCTTTTTTAAAATCCTACGTAACATAAAAATTATAAACAATGTCATGTTAAAAAAGAATTTAAAACATGAGTCAAGTATTAAAACTGTGCAACAAATCTGATAACTTTTTATGAAAATAAATCACAATATGATTTTTTTTCGCCAAATTTTAAGATGCAGTCTCTCTAAAAACGCGACAACACAAAATATGACATTAAAAGTGTTGTCTTTGTATAGTAATTAATCTTATTGTCTGATCTTTACCGAAAAATAATTTCGTATTGTCAAAAAACCCAAAGCCGGTTCGTACACGTTAAAAACCTTCTTTAAAATAATATTGAATGGCTAAAATAAATATACCTAATCATGATTAATTATACAGTGCAATGACACCTGACGTGTGTTTATACAAGGTATATTTATAATGAAGGTATAATACTTGTAGTGTGGGCAATTGTATGTATAACTGTACAATTTAGTTTTTTGAAGGGTTGAAGGCAGTTTTGTTGTCATGTATGTACTAACGATGTTAAACGGTAAGTCTTGTAGACAATTTTCTGTTTAATGTTACTTTGTTGAGCGGTACTGAGAATGTTTATCCACATTTTTGAGGAAAATGTTGTTTCAACTGCTGCCGATAGGAAACGAAATTTACACTTACCAAATACCAAGAAAATTATAAATAAAGTATTTTTTTAGAAAAGCAAATAATAATCATCTAATTAATTAAATAACTTGTAATTTAAAAGCTATATGTGCATTCATTATTGTATACAATAAAATCTTGTTACCCCTGTTGACGCTGCATCTAAATCGTAATTAAAAACTTATCAGAATTAATTATAAACTTCAGAAATCTAACATGGAACATAAATATGACTTTATACTTTGTTTAATTGTAATTCATTAAAATTTAACAATTAATGTTAAATAAAAATCATTGTTAAATTACCTATTGTTGTCTACGTAATGATAAGTTTCCGTCGGAATTAAAACTCAGATTTCGTTTAAAAGTGTTTTGTTTAAGTTCATCTTTGACTGTCAATATTTAGTCGTAATTGGCTTTACTATTGTTCATGTCTATTTAAAAGGTCAGAATATTAATCGTTATTAGTAAATTGATATTTAAATCTATTATAACCTGTATAGTCAATTTCGATTGTGTAATATTTTGCTTTGTGTCGCTACATATGTATAATAACTGTTTTATATTACTCATACAAACTGTTGAAATCGTAACAAAGCTTTCCAAAATTCAATTCAATATTTCCATTCAGTAAATTATTAATTTTATTTGTTATATTTTCAATACCACCCGACCTATCAGCCTAATTGAATGGAAAACGACTAACAACCAACTATTTATTCAAAACATAATCAAAATTAAATCATGTTGAATACCAATTATCCTTAATAGAAACTGAATGTCATTTAATTATAAAACTACATTTTAGTTCAAAGAGTCTCTCTATGCCCGGAAGTCGAACCAGCCATAATTAACACTAAAACTGTCAAAATAACTGATGACATAATCAACTGATTATTAAAATAAATCCAAACGTGTGAGGAATCTGATATAAATAATAAATTATGAATAAATTAAAAGAAGAGAGAAATTAACGACGAAGTTAATCTTTTGAAAGTTATACGACGGAATTGGGAATGTTCCCATCTATTCATCCATTGCAGTCAATTCATCATTGAAGTCAATGACTCCTCAAACTAATCACCTAAGTGAATGTTAATTCAATTATTTCACTTCGAACCTCTCAACACGTCAAACAAAATTAAAAGGGTGTCAATTAAAACGATAAAGTAAAATAAAAACAATTTAGTGTTTATTTTGTATGGCATTTAACAAAGTTATTTTCTCAAATACTATAATACATCGTTGGTATTGACATCGATAATTCAATTAATACACTATTATATACATTTTGAGATGTACTAAATGACTTAAGATTAAGACAACTAGTTCTTAAATATACATCTACTGTTGGAACCAATAAATAAATTATACATGGAATAGGAAAGCAGGGCAACCCTGAAGACACAGGTAAGAAACAAATAACTCAACAAACTGACGTTACGTTAGTACTAAAACAAAATGCAGGGTTGACAATACACGACTTAACTATTCGGCTACATGAGACACCTATAGAAAATAATCTCTTTTTGGTACCAATCTCACTTCACATAACTAACGAACCGGCGCTACTTTACCTTAAATATTTATAGACGCATCAAAAACAAAAGAAATCACAGTTAAACTCAATTCGTCCCCTCTCGGGTCTACCTTAACATATTTACAAGCCACTTGATATGAGACTCACTTTACATCATCAATTGTTACTCTAGAAAATAAATAATGTTCATTACATTCTTGTTCACAGTCTGTAGCACTATAACTGCTGGATCCGTCTCGTGCGGGGTTGCCGAACCTCGAAAAATACGCATCTTTCAAGGAAGGCAGGTTGGTCTTCAATATATGACGGAGACGGGCCGCCTGAGCTGGTCATCATGCGGGCTGTGTTGTGTGGGGGTGACGGGGGACACTGGTGATGAGGGCGCGGCGCCGTACTGTGGGAACAGCGACGAGGGGAACGGCTTCGGAGGAGCCGTCGGCGATGTGTACAGCGATGAGTAGAACGACGACACCACGGCCGCCGCCGATGACGACACCGTCGGCAACTTCTCCGTCGGCGCCATCAGCTTGGAGAACTGCAGGTGATCCAGCTGGTGTGGGAAGTACGGCGGCACTGCAGAGTATGATAGCGCGTCCAGATGACTCACTCCATGGGCCGGACCGGCGAAGTATGGCAGCGGGAAGCTCGGGAACGCACCGGCACCGGGCGCTCCTCCCTGCGTGGGGGGCTTGGGCTTCCTGCGCGGCCTGTACTTGTAGTCTGGGTGCTCCTTCATGTGCAGAGCTCTCAACCTCTTAGCTTCATCGATGAATGGACGTTTCTGCATCTCAGACAGCAGCTTCCACTCCGCACCCAGCCTCTTGGAGATCTCTGAGTTATGCATCTTCGGGTTATCCTTAGCAATCTGGCGTCTCTGCAGCCTGGACCACACCATGAACGCATTCATGGGTCTCTTGATGTGTCCCTCGGACTGCGGTGAGGTCGCCGGCAGCGGCTGCGGCACGCTGGGATACTCCGGTAGCATGCCCGGGTGCATGGAGAACGCGTACGGGTGATGACTCAAAGTCGACATAGCGATTGAACTTTAATTACTAAGTCGTAAGTTCTGCTAGAGCATTAGCTCTATGGTTGTGTATGGCACAAAGCGGTGAATGAGCACAGACGAGAAGGTGATTGTGTCACGTCGAAGACGGACGATAGACTGGCGACTCGGTATCGGGGCCTTGTGGGTATCGAAGTGAGGGAGGTGGGGTTTTTGGGCGGTGAGACGCGGGCCAATGCGGGGCCGGTGAGTACAGCCTGCGCCCCTCCTCTGACGCTATGGTCGTCTCGCTCTCTCACACAATGCGTGTGTGCGGGTCTCTTTCTGTCGCAACAATAGAGCGGCGTGCCGTGGCGCGGAACAGGCGTGCAGCTGTTCGGAGCCATGTCAGCGACTGAATGCGGCTCAATGCATGATGTAACTGTAGTAATAGAATACTTTACATACTTGTATTGTGGAATTTGGTTGTGTACCAAATAAATGGTTGATATAAATAGACCACGAGTGAACGTTTGAATGTCACCTTTTTTGTGCGAAAACTCAACACACTCGTAGTAATAAAACGTATGAGCTTTTAAGTTATAAGCGATTAAACATTTTTTATTGACTGGTAAACGTTTAAAGAGAACATTCGAATTTAGTGATTCATTCTTGATGTTTATTTAGTACGTAATCTTGGTATCACAATATCATAAGACGTAATCCTCTATCGGTACTAAACGTATACTGCTATGAAGCTTATTTTATTGAGTTTGACATCGTAATGATCATATGGAGAGCTTCAACGATGATATTAGTTGAAAATTAGAACGTAAGACTGTATGATCAGCTGATACTATTACCGTTAAATTTTTAAAAGCTTAAGAAAAATATACTTCTGTAGTTGAATTAGTGGGTAAACTGTAGAGAGTAAAGTGGAGTTGAGATTATTACTGATACAAATGAGTTGAAGAGTCAACGAATTTCAGAGACCGCTAATGAAATTGTATAAAAGCAGGAGAATGATAAGGATCGTATGAATTTATTTTGGCAATTACATCAACCGCGATAGATGGCGTTGTATATATCTATACATTTAATATAATATTAATAAACACGCTAATCTCTGGAACAACCAAAACGAATGTTTTTATAATATGATAGCTTGATTCATGAGGTATGGTATAAAATAAATAAAATTAATTTAATTCAAGTAACAAACTGCCTCGTTGGTCTAGTGGTCGCAAGCATAACTGCTGATTATGACGTCTCGGGTTCGATTCCCAGGTCGGGCAAAGTGTTATTGGGTTTTTCTATCAGGAATTTCTCAGTAGCAGCCTCGGAGTCTGGATTTGTGCCCGGTTGATGGCAATAGGCTCGCCCCCTATTACATGGGACTAAAAACATAACTGGCGAAATGTGGGTGTACTAATGGTTACACGTCTGCCTAACCCTTCGGGGATTACAGGCGTGATGTTATGTTTATGTTTCAAGTAACAAAACTCATATACAAATAGATACATAAAAGGATACAGACAGGGTAACAAGCACAGTCAACAACAAACATTCATCAAGTGACAGTATGTCTGTTGTAGCAATGCCTGATATAAGGGCAATCTATTCTGTGCAGGCTATAAAACATCCCGCTTTAATCTACAGCTGTAAAGCAGTAACCAGAGACGTTACTCAACCGGCGTAAGTGTGGGAAAGAAACCAGAGTGGTTTTTAATCAGTAAGAGTCTCATAGACCGAGGGCGGTGGACATCCATGAGGATATTCCACTCTGGACGTGAAAATAAACACGTGGACGAAGTCGCGAGCTGTAGCTAGTTTTTTATGTTGCCTGAATGGCAGTGTTAAGATTTCCCGCAATTTAATTACCCCTTGTAAATATATTAATAATTATCTTTCGTTCTGAGTATGGTGATTTGCTAACAAAGCCACTGAAATTTTAGTAGACACTGAAGGATTTTCGGACACTTTTGGGAATTGGCACAGGCAGGTACCAATCGTTTGTGATTGTCCCCTTGCAGTAACTGTCAGTGTGTCTATCAATGTGGTACTGGTACTACTAATGGGGAGTAAAAAGATACATCACTGCCCAACAAATTAAATAACTTGGAGCATTTTTTTTTACTGGGAAACAACCTTATCGGGTAACAACGTTTCTCTTTTATGGTAATGCGCAAAGGCAAGCAAAACATTGTACTTACGAGTGCTTGCAACAGTTATAGGGGTCGTGGTGGCAATACCTGTTTAAAGTTTAGGTACCTATAACATTTACCGCTCAAAGCCCGGCTGTTATACTGGTATGATAAGACAATAGAAAATCAATTGTGTCTCATTACGTGGGACTTGAGCAATTAAATCTAGTTGTCATAAAATGTGCCAAAAAGTTGTTGTTGTTGTCATGACCTTGACCTTCAACATCTCCGTAACCAGAAAGTTCCCAGGCTCGGTCTAGAACAAACAAATATCTCTAAAAAAACATGTAGCTTAACGTTATAGTGACGTCATAGCCAAGCTATAGATTTCACAACTATACAGAACTGCCCTATGCTTAACAATTTGCGGATTACAAGCTCGACTTGATCTCGAATAGAGCTTTGACCTTGACCACGTTTTGGCGATGTAGGTATGTAAGATAATGTAGGTATTCATGTTTTTTTGTGTGTGTGCTTGTCGTTGAGTAAGTGATGAATAAAAGAATTTGAACTAAATAAAAAGATGTAGTAGAAAATAAATCTAAGCTAATAGGAAGCCACGCTATCCCTGAGTGATATAGGCTATATTATATAATACAAAAAATTAGGGACCCGTAAGAAAATGGACATAAACCAAGTTCCGGGCCGAGGCTAGTTCATTATAATATTACAATTCAAAAATTCTTACCGTTTATTCGAAATAAAACGTTTTGATTTGTATACTAAATACACTGCTCAATAAAGTCTAAAGATAACGCTAAAGTAAAGTCACACATTAAAATATATTTTTTTGTTGTAAAATCGCTCTTATTACAACCGCAGTGTTTACCTTTACGCGCTGTCGTCTGTACATCAACTTATTTTAGAAAATTATTTAGAATAATACTAACCATTAAAAAATGTAAATGTAATTTAAAAAAAAAAAAAACAAATTGTGTTTTTTAGAAAAAATATGGGGTAACTTACCTTTTTGGATTTTCGACAGTATTTGGTTTTTTTTCTCGTGATTAACAATTATTTTCGCTTTCTTGCAGCCTTTGATACTGAGCGTTACATTCAAAAGGGGTAATTAAATACCACTACCACATCAAACTGCAGACGCCATATTGATAATGTAAATAGTAAACGGCACGCGTGTCCAGATCAATTTCAAACTGTAAATCATATAAATAAGTACCTTCACAAGTTCGCATCCTTAACAGCTAAAAAGATAAACTTAATCTAAACTCAATCATATTTTTGAATGCTCACGGTACCGCAGGACTATAAACCACACAATATATTATATCACATAAAACAGGAACACTAGAAAACCTTTCACAAATTTAACTTCGATTCTTTATAAGTTGGTCGTAAAATGGTCGTTTCACGGATTGAATCGGACATGCTTTATGCCATTGTTTCATAGGAATGGTTTGTGGCGACACTATACTGTCCAATAACTAGGATTATGCTCGTAAACACATTCTACTATCATAAAATAACTTTTTCATTATCACCCTGTATAAACTTTTAAGACTTAAGTCTGTTTTCAGCTAAAGAAATTTTAACTTTATTGTTGAGAGTATAGAGTTTGTTTTTCGTTGTTGATTGTCTAAATACAGGATCGTCTTTTGTCTTAGTGAGATCTAAAAGTACTTCCAAGAAGTCTTTGATAATAAAATAATAACAAGCCTGAATGTGAGTAATTTCTATATTTTATAGCTGAAACTTTAGTTTGTTCGCGTTTTGTTAAAAGTTTATTAGCAATCAAAGTTTTCGTAATTCAGCTTAGTCGTAAAATGAAATGGCTAATGGAAATTAATAATTTCCTTTTATAGTCAAAAACAGTTACTTAGCTAAATTTAATTGCTGTGAAGACGTTTTAGTTGGACAATATTATAGTTCGTTAAAGTGGACATTTAATATTTGTTTGCAGGGGATTGAGGTGTAATCATAGTTTCTCACCAGAAGTTAAGTTGGCTTGAAATCCTTAATTTATTATTACTATAAAAACTTAGCCTCGGAGTCTGGATTTGAGGCCGGTTGATGGCATTAGGCTCGCCCCCTATTACATGGGACATGAACATAACTGGCGAAACGTAGGTGTACTAATGAGTACACCTCTGCCTAACCCTTCGGGGATTACAGGCGTGATGTTGTGTTTATGTTATATTATAAAAACTTAGTCAAGTAGCAAAAATATAGTCAACAGTTAAAGTTTTTTTTTTTTTTTTAAATAAATCAATAAAATTTGAACCCACAGGATACCGTGGCACTGGAACGTAAAGGGCAACAGAAGGAACAGGGTGGTTTTTTAAGTCAGTAAAAGTCTGACAGTCCCTTCCGCCTCACCCAGGGCGGAAGGAGTCATTTGATGATTTTTACCAACTACAAAAACCAAAAAAACAAGTGTGAATTCAAGTACTTATTTTTATAAAAAGTTTATTAATGAGCAAAATAAATCTTATTTATCGACAGTTTAAACTTCCATTAACACGATATTTTCAATTTTTAGTGTCAACTGTTTATTTTTAATGTAATTTTCAATTTGAAAGTCCGGTGTAGCTAAATAAATAATTTGCAGTAAAATAATTTTAATTATATATCTTTATTCTCTTATATTACCTTGATTCCCCATACTTATAGCTAGAAACGGTACAATAAATCGTTAACACAACTCACAAGTCGATGTCAATTCAATGAAACGTTAACGACATTATACTACTAACGCCATCTATTGATGCAATGAGGAAAATGCTAACTCAGTGAGCTTTTGATTTGTTCGATTTTTTATAGGGTTTTTCTATAATGTTGTTTGTTTTAATGAAGGATTAATATGACTTTTTACAAGCTTTTATTTAGCTTGCACTGTTCGTATGTAAGTATGTATGTAAGTTGTCCTTTATTTTGCAAGCCATTTGTTGGTATCCGATTGAACTTTAATTTGGTATACACCTTTATTTCTGATGACAATATAATGTCCAATATTGTAATTAAAAAAAGAGGTTGTTTTCAAAATATTTGTTTATTATTATTTTGGTGGACTGCTGTTTCGTTATGGGTAGCTGTAATTATGCATTACAATTCTGAGTCCGTAGATCAGACATAGGTAAATTCTATAAAGATGAAAATTTACCTGTAGGTACTTACCGCAATATAAGATGACTGCTGTTCCAAAGGGCAGACTGGAAAACGATTACCGAACGACGACTAAACTGGAAAGTAGCCATTTTCGTAGAAACCATCAGTTAATAGGTAAAGTAATATAGTAGGTACCTCAAAAATAGCGATTCGTCAAAGCAAAACTTAGCAATATAACTTTGTTGTAATATTTGCTAAGCAGCTTAAAAAGTAGTCATTTAAAAATGCATATCTATTACAACAAAAAAACAACACGAGCCAGATTATTAAGTAGTAAAGAACCTAACAACCAATAAAATAAAACTGATTCTTATCACCTCATTGTGTCAAAAATTAAACAATAAAAACAAAAGAACAATAAAATAATACAGATGAAATGTTTTTACTAAATTATTTGACGATTATTGTTTAATAACTTGAAAGAACAATAGTATTCAAGTAAAAATAACTTTTGACAGTCGCCGTCAACATTTTCAGGTAAAATTTTGAAACAGACTATCTCGACGTCGAGAAAAAAACGCAAATTCAATGAAAATATGTCAGGCTCACATCACAGCTAAAACAAAACACACCCTAACTAACATACTCATTACATAGATATCATTAATTAAAACCGCAACAACAAAAATACAGTACATAACGAGATATAAAAAAAAAATGTCACAAAGGAACATCGCACCTAATTACTTATTTCTCAACACCGCCACAATACATCCGCCTGCAGACATGACCTGGGTATCTTCATCTCGCTCTGTCACCATAAAAAAGAAAGAGAGGAAAATATTAGCTAGTTAGTCCTCGAATGCCGTTGAGCTTCGGATAGTGACAATGGCGGGGTGAGCACAATATAGGCTTAAAGCCTATTCGCTCCATCTTCCTATTTTAATTTACGCAAATTTCCCATGACACTTCACCCGACATACCATTATGGTTGGTTTTTTTAAAGGACCGGTTGATTCTGTTTTGGTTAGTTAAAAGTTAATCGACGGTTAACTCTAACATGGAGTTTACAACAGATTATCGTTTTATTCTATTTGTGTGTAACGTATCGTTATGTTTAGTTAGTTTGTTTGCCACTATTTTTTTTTTGTCTTTGGTCTTCTTCTTTATCGTTTGGGCATTAAGGTCTTACGACCCCACACACCCTAGTGTCTTTGGTAATTTCGTTAATTAATGTGCGATAACATAAAAACTTTCTTACTTATTATTTTTATGTCCAAAACAGAATCGTACAATTTACCAATCGTGGCAAAAAAACATCAACAAATACAGTTCACACAGATAGACAACTCAGGAAAACAAAGAAAAAACTCTTCAGTTTAACGATCAGTAAGCCTTTTATTGATCGTTAAAATATAGGAGACCTGCTTGGATCAAGCTTACTTCTTTTTCACTAACAAAAGTGGCTAGCTCGTTACGAGACCGTTACAAATCAGGAACTGCTTTTTCGGAATGCATCTTGTTGATCTATCTAAGAGGTTTTCAAGAGGTTACCTGACTTTTCTGCAATGCCCTAAACATTAAGACCTCCAGGCAGGGCCCAAAACTAATAAACCAAGCAACTACATCACTAAGGCCACCCCCTGGGGGGTACGAACCACGGCTAAGGGCTGCCGTCGCTGACGGAGGACAGCAAAGGGACAGGCTGTATCGAATCTCGATTGTTTACGGAACCAGAAACTGCCACTAACCAAAACAATTAACCCAACATCCTTAATCCCCGTTACCCACAGTGCCACCGGTCCTTCCTGCATCCTATATCCTATACGTTACTTTTGCAGAACCTATTATCTTTCACCAAGAATGCACTCAGTTAATGACCTCCCAATGATAATGGTCCATTGTGGTGCCTACGCGCAGGCAATCTTCATAGTGCTCTCATTGTTAGTATGAAAATTCATTTATAGATAGGTTTTTTAATAAACTAATGAATGGTGTAGGGTGTTTTTTATTTTGATTAGTAACTGTGTGTTGTTTATGTAGGTGTGGATTTTGTCGGGTTGATTTGTTGTTTTTTGTGGGAATATTTGAATGTTTTCACTTAGAAGTTGGGATAGGTAAGTGTGTGTTTCAAAATTATGATAATTTATAAGATGACTATTTGAAGATGTAGCAAATAATTTCTTTTAGGTTTTGATGACTTGTTTTACAAGAAAAGCTTTATTCTCCTTACTAGCGTTATTTAGTTACAGTTTTATCTCCTTACTAGCGTTATTATTTATATATTTATATATTCAGTAACCAGTTTTTATAATAACAAAGACTAGGCTTTGATAAATGGACGTACGAGAGCAATAGGCACCTAATAACGGTTAGAAATCAGAAAATAAATTCTACAAAATAAAAAAGATCACAATGTAATCTGAGTCTCAATCTGTCGTCAAATATGTCAATTTTTAAGACATTGATTGTCGCTACGATGACATTGTGATTACATTTTAAACGTTTTTAATTAGTGGAATTAGGCCTTCAGACACAAGACACATAGATAAGATCACATTTTTAAGCAGATTTGAACACTGAAAGCAAAGTCGCGCGTGTAACACCGATAGCATAATTACTGACGTCATAAAACTTACACTAAAATCACAACAAAACATCTTCGTAAAACAATAACTTCCAAGCAACCCACATTATCAAACAAATGGCGAACAAACAATACCAAAAACAAAAACTTTAAACGCCGACAAACAGACAAACAAACGACTAAACAAGATGTCTTCATAACCGCAATAAATATCTTTGTTTCCAAAATAACGGTTTGTAAAAACCAAATTACACTTTCGGATCGAACGATTTCGCTTAAGGTAGAACTTTGTCATAAAAGTGAGTATTGTCGTCACAGCACAATGAGTTTTGTCATATTGTCAAAACAATGAGCAACCGTTTCGTGTTTTTGTAATGACGGGTGGTGCTAAAGACAGACCGTTCGATTCTCAGAAAGTCTTTAGTTTAACAATTTATTATAATAACTGCATAATTTTTGTTTTAGAAGGATATTAGTAGATTCGTTCCAGAGGTCAAAAAAGGATAACCCAATTTTACTTTGTTTTCGGGAATTACTTTTACCCGCGGCTTCGTTTGTAAACTAGTGCTTATTATCGATTCATTGAAATGGAACAAAGGTATGAATAGTGTAACTAATTTTTTTTTATTCGTAATACAAAAGTAGTAGGAACTTGTAAGTTTGTAAGTCGGTATTGATTCAAAAGTGATAAGCGTCCCTAAGGACACTCATCACTTTTGGACATGTCGCTATTAACGTAGCCACATGTCCTCACAGCATAACAATTAAATAAAATTTAAGTACCTACCTCGTCTACTGAAAGTTCTTCAGAATCTATGAACTGAAAGTGCTATTCTGTAAATAGTAATCTCTGAAAGTATAGGTCCGATTCTAAAAATTACAGAGAGAATAAATAAACTTTCTTCTACATAATAGAAAGCTACACTATTAGCCCTTTCGCGCGATAGTGGCATATTTATTTTTGTATTTATAATATGATTTTTACTTTTTAGATTAAATACAAACTTGTTTCTACTTTGCTATTATGTACTTTTTTTATGTTGTGTGCGTCATTTTCGCTTGAATAAACAGTTATTCTTTCTTTCTATTACGCTACTGAGTAGTATTATAGGTTTTTTTATATGGTATACTTGACATCCATGCGTAAGAAGTCGCGAGCAAAAGCTTCTTCTTCTTCTTTATCGTGTGGGCAATAAGGTCTTACGACTCCACACACCCTAGTGTCAGAGGAAAACCAAATTAACTAAATAAAGGGGCAACGACCTGGCAACAAGCATTAATAACTGGATTCCCAAACCAGGAAGTGTTCATTCGGTTATCTTTCTTGCTATACATAAACAAGATTGTTCCCTAATTCAAGGAAATAATGGAACTCTGAACCAGTTTATTTAACCCTAACTAAAAGTGACAATAGACAGGGAAGACGATAAACAACTTTCATGGGAAACTACTTGATTAAGGAAAAGAAGATACGGGCATAAAATGACACATCACATAATAATATTGGCGGAATGTGGGTGTACTAATGGATACACCTCTGCCTAACCCTTCGGGGATTACAGGCGTGATGTTATGTTATGTATGTTTATGTTATAATAATATTATAGCCGTTAACTAAGCACTTTAACCGTCAAACTCAGTACCTAAGATTGAGAAAAAAATATTGCTGGAAAATGACTAAATGAAAAAAAAAACACTGTTCATCGGTGCCGATTTTTCTTGTAAATGACTCAAAACAAGAAAAACACAGTTAACACTGTGACAGTTAAAACTGTCTAATGAAAATTACAGATTTGACTTTGACATTTATTTGCCAGTGATTATAATGTAAAGATGTCAATGAGCGATCGCAGTCTAATCAATCTGTTAAAAAAATCTCAAATTTAAATACACTTTTTCACATTGATTGTCATTGAATTGAGATTGCGGAAAGATTTTGACCGGTTTTAATTAGTAAAATTGGCTTCCTGGTATAATTCGACAAAAAAAATACTTAATTAAAAAACTTAAAAAATATTCCTCGCACCTAACTATCAAAGTTACATCTCTTCGCAACTCTGCCATTTTTGCGCCACACAACTTTCTAATTAACTCAACGAGACAATAGAAAGTGCGACACATACACACAGAAAGACTGAGGGTGACGACACTGTACCCTTTAATATATATAATTTTCCGAACAACTTAATATCAACTCTAAGCTTTAAAGCAAAACGTTCAAAATTACGTGTCAAATGCAAAGCTAAGGGTTGTCGCGCAAAAGAAGTCGTCAAACAAAATGTAACTCTAAGATATTAAAACAAAGTCAGCGTCTGTGTGCAGTTTCAATATCAAAGTTGGCTCCTAGGGTTGCCAACAAGTTCATTATGCACTTAGACAATTAGTGTACGCCAGCGGCCGAGTGTGGCAGCCCTGAGTCCTTCCGGTGTCGCGCCTTGCTCATGGAAGACTGTTAGTTAATAATACTTACTCATTAGGGATTGAAATAAGGGAGGTTTCTTTTGAAATTGGTCTGAAGTGGACACCGTCGAAATGTGAGGAGGAGGAAGTTGGACAAGGAATTGAATTTGATTTGAAATTGGGGTGATAATTGTTTCGATCACTTTTATGTTGGTTTTGGGATAAATGTGGCTTTGATTCTAACTATCTTTGGTAATAAGCAGAAGAGCTTTTTTGTTTGTTAATTTAAACGCAATAATTTCTAGGGAAACATTAGGATTGGAAACATATTTTTGGATATGATAGTCAGATTCTTGAGGCTTTGTAACATTACACAGGTGTAAAAAAAACACGCGGATGAAGTCGCGAACAGAACTCAGACAATAAGAATATTTGTTAAGATCTCATACAAAATTGTAGGTCCTTTATCTTGATTATAATTAAGCTTGATACGTACTCATAGCTCATACTCAAAATACATAAATAAGTCTAAAAATTTTGTGGAAACCATTTTTAAAAAGATTTTGAATTCTTGTTTAGAGCTATTTAAAGTTTCATTTTCCTTGGTCCATCTTAAAAACGGTTACTTCAGGTAGAACTGTGGGAAAGGTGTTCCTATCTGCCATAAACTGTCAACAAATCACCGCTAACAGATTATTAAGAGTTTCAACCAAAATTGTTCCGCACGTTATTACTTCAAGCGACGATAGCTAAAACCATTCCAACCGGATTCCTTGACGAGAGACGATAAACAAACTACAAAATTATACCCGACTAATATAAATAGACTAATAACAAATATATTTCCATACCAACACACATTTCTAAATCCATCTCGTAACATAAATGCAAAATCAGAAATATCATGTTCCAACTTGAAATTTCTAATCCGTATGCAAACAAATTTGAAATTCTAACATGATACGCTTAGAAATGTGGTTAGGTACACGCTGCACGGACGTCGGACCACCGCGTGTATCTATCGAGGCGAAATCCGAATGTAACCGGTCTAAAATCCCCCAAAATCCGGCCGGATCCGGCGGGATCCGGCACGGCCTGAATCCGGTTAGTGGATCAACATCACGGAAGCATTGTCATGGACAACTGGACGGATGAATGTGGTCAGCGTTTAGTTCGGGATTTATATTGGATTTTACTAAAGTCATGTCAGTAACACGTCGCCCTAACTAATTAACACGCTCGTATAGTTTTGCCAATATTAGCTACATGTGTTTGTGAAAATTAGTTACTAGAACTGGAACAAATTGGTTTAGCCAATGTTTTAATTAATGACGATTTTGTGATCGACGTAATTGAATCTAATCAACTATTTTCATTCTAATTTGAACTCTGTTATTGAGGAAGTCAAGGGGAAGACGTAGTATGGGAGAAATGGATACTGTAACAACGACACACACACAAAAAAAAAAGACGGGTTGCACTCCGGGAGTGCCGGCAGAAGTGAAAACTTGATTATTAACCGGCAAGCGCCCTGCGCTGCCTAAACGAAACAGTAGGCCCAGGCATACATTTTCGCCGCGCCGTAGAGAGGGGATAGCTGTCTACTCTCCATCCGTCTTACGCTTTCTCGATCAGGTCACGTGTCCTGACGCGAGTTTAAGATTTTATACCCATTACAGAAAAAGTGCTCAACGCCGCTAAAGAAGTTTTCACTTCAAAAAAAATTTTTTTGTAATGTTCTAACGTAATGTTATAATTTTGTGTAGTTATCATCTTTCAAAAGAAAATTAACTGTTTCCAAATTATTCCACATGGAGCTGTTAATTTGAGGAATTCGTGAATTTGGTTCTTTTAAATCTTTTCTTTCTATGCATAAATTCATAATAACACTAACTAAGTACACAAGCTAACACCAATATGTAATTACGAAGCTGCAATTATTCCGCGAACGTAAGTCAAACGCAAACATATCGACTCGACTAATATTGGCGACGAATCAAACAGCGCGCGGGACACAATAGTCGCGCGACGTTGCGACAAAATTGGCTGTTTTCACACGCGTCTGCTAATGATTACATGTTGGTAAACGATGTTTAGAAGTGTGCGATTACATTGTTGCACGGGAATTTTGGTTGATTACAATTCTATTATTGTTTTATGTTTTAAGCTATAACTGTTAATAATAAATAATGTGTGACGGTTTTTAATGGTTCATTTACAAAAAAACTCTTTTACTGATAATAAGCCTCGTTGCACAATGTACGAAATGTTACTTTATAGAGTCTCTATGCTTTGCCATTTGGTGTACGAATATTATTTAGCGATAAGGTTATTTTTTCCAATTACAATTCATAATTTTCGGAAATACAGTCAATGTTTTAATGTAAATAATAAATAACATGCAGTAACATCAATATTGTAGTTAAATACATTCAAAAATGTCAATAAAATAACAATGTGAATGAAATCAATGAATTAATTGATTTTATTCTACTAAAGTATTAAAAACTTATGTGCTCCAAATTACAAAGATTTTGTCAATCAATTTTCTAGCGACAGAGAATACCTAATAGTACTTCTGTTAATTCGCAGTTCACTCTTATAGTAGACTAAGCTCAGATTATTAATTGTGTCTACTACTAAAAACTAACTAAACACTAACTAAAAACTAACACACAAAACTATCTTTTAAAAAAGACTGAACTAAATTTCTCGTACCGTATTACACGTGACAACGCGCCCGCGCACCGTGTGGGCGTATGCAACAACAAATAGCTACTTGCGGTACAGACGTGTGATCAGATTCGTCGTCGGTTCAAATTAGCTCGCGCGTTTGTTTCGGCACCTATTGTCGCAGCTCTGCTATTGTGTCGCGGGTGTGCGGCGAGCCTAATGCCCGGTTTCTTGTTACTGTTTTTAAAACGGTTTCATTGTTTGGTTTTAATGTTAATTTATTTTTCGTTTTGTTAATAATAGAGGTCAATGAATGTTCAATTGTTGGACCAAAATACAGAGGAAACTAATAAAGGTGCTTTTTTTTGCGACAACTCCGTCACACTTTTCCAAACCACTGCAAGTCCTATCAGTAAGAATCTACAGAGGCGACAAGAAAAGCGTCAAGGCAATGAAACTTGACGACTCCCGAAGAAACGATTCAGCTGTCTTAGATCCCACAACGAATGAACCAGAAGACAACAGCGTAGGGGTATGAAAAAAGATATTATAATTTCCACTCCAGATCAAGCAGGCGACAGAACTAAGTCAATAAGCACAAAGGGACGTTAGCAGTAATTGTCATATTTTTTGTAGTTAACACTGATTAATTTCGCGTCTATTTTTTATAAAGCATAAGTTTCAATTTAAACCTACATAAATTTGTTTGCTGTTTAGAATTGTAACACATATGGCATATTGAATAAGTTTAACGTAATTAATTGATTATGAGAGAGAGAGTAAGCTTATTTTGGCAAAACTAAACCCGCTTAAAATATTTAAATTAATCTTCAATCTTAATTTTACATATGCTACGCGAGCTACGATAAAACCAGACAAGTGCTACGAGCCTACGCGCGTAGCAGTCGCTACGGTTATACTACGTTTAGTTTGTAGGCGATAACTACGCTGATTGAGTTTGATGATATTCATGGAATAACTAATTATAGGATTGTTTAACTTGTTTAAGTGATAATAAACATAATATTTTAATGAAATAATAGTATTGGCACTAATTGGCGTATAGGTATGTGTTGTAGGTATGTATCAACATTCAAATTATTAACTTGATTGTACTTACATGCTATGGTTTTCTATACCTACCTAATATCATTACCTATCTACCTAATATAAACCCTCATAATCCCCAGGTCGGGTCAAAGTGTTATAGGTTTTTCCATCAGGAATTTCTCAGTAGCAGCTTCGATGTCTGGATTGTTGACATTTTTTTTTAATAATTACATACATACATAAACTCACGCCTTTTTCCCATGGGGGTGGACAGAAACTACAGAACGCCACCTGCTACGATCACTAATTTGTATAATTAGTGTAATGTTTTGCACGCCGTAAGTTAAAATGTAACTCCACTCCAATTTCTCAGTAGCAGCCTCGAAGTCTGGATTTCATCAACCGAGCGGTTGATGGCAATATGCTCGCCCACTATAGCATAGGACTTAAATATAACTGAGCGAAATGTGGGTGATCTTATAGGTACACCTGTGTCTAACCCTTCGGGGATTACAGGCGTCATGTTATTTATGTATCCTAAATAAATAAATAAATTACTCACATGCAACTTCAGAAATAACAAGTCCCTACATATTTCTAGTACTTACCACAGAAAAACTCACACGCATAAATAATATTACACGCTCATTCAACAATTGTGGGATTGTTTCTTCAATCGTGTCGATATAATCGTAATATCGATTACATCCAGTTCTCGAGTACTCTCGACTCGAGAACGTTGTACTGCACCCCTATACGAGAGAAATACTTCAACCCGTTTTGTTTTCACCCCTATTGTTTAACTGTAGTGAGATTTCGAAGATAACATTTAAACTAAAGTTTGTATTGAATTAAAAATATACATACGACTTTCAAAGAAAAACCAACTCTTGATTCATCAAAACTAAGTAGATTTTCGTTTGAGCTTAGCTTTTGAAAAGGTCGTAAAACTTTTTCAGTAGTAACGGAATCTCAACTATTGTGCTTTAAGTTAAGGTGAATTATTCTTTGGCATAGAATTTAAAGTTCAAGTAGCTGATATAGAGTTAAAATACCTTTGTAAAGTCGGTTTCTTTGGTCATATAACGTCATTTGTTTTGTTAGATCGTATGATAAGATTTTTAAAAGTAATGTTAAAGTTAAACTCTTTACAAACAAACCGTATTATGAATGTTTACAGTCACAATAAAAGAAACGAGTTTATTGAGTGTTGCCACTTGTTTATATAATTTTTATAAATGTTACCTGCTTATGAAACTGTTTTGTTGTTGTGGAAACATTGAATAATAATTGAGTTGGTAACACCCGGCTGTTATTTCATTTTTGCTCTGCTTACAATGAAATAATTATGTTCGTTAATTAGGTTAAAATGCTGGCAATTTTTAAGTCAAAGCCTTATCTAACACATATCTTCTATAAAAGCGATAGGTCAGTTTACAGTTAGTAGATGTCCGTTAAGAAAGGATTTCTTTTTAATTCACCCCCTAATGAAGATGAAACTCGGGAGGAACGTAGAAGTAAACTAAAATACCAGAATTCTAGTAAAATATTAGAGCTAAGTTAATTCCCAAGGTGTCACTGGGTTTCTCCATTAGATTTTTTAATAGCAACCTTGAGTCTTAATAGCTCAGTCTCCTCTCATGCACAAGTTTTTGCGTTCGTAGCTAGGCATGGGCATAGAAGCACAAATGTTTCCTATTTTATATGTACTTTTAGTTTGTCTTGGACCTCACTCACATCGGAGAGTGGGATATCTCGAGGAATTTGACTTATAGAAGTCTGACATCACCAATCCCCCTTAAGCAAGCGTGGTGATCAAGGCCCAGCAGTGGTGCAATAATAAGCTAGTCTTATTTCTTATGTTACTGTACTGGTTTATTTACCTGGTAACCGGTTGATAGGCTGGCCTAGTGTAGGATATGGAGACTTAAATATAAATAGCAAAATATAGGTGTACTTACTAACATCTTCGCCTACCACTTTCGAAAATACAAGCCATCTATTGAAAATAATTTAGAAAAGTTAATCTTTATTTCCAAACGCTTTATTTCCCATTTCCTTTTCTATTGAAGAATGATCAATACTTGTTGCCCATATTCGTCCTAATTTCTCACAAAAGTGTCGCACGAAAGCCTAAATGGCAGACGCTATCGGTCAGCTGACTGCCCAGCCGGGCGGCAAATCGAATCATGCAGTAAATTGAGCGCTAATTTGAGCACCACACCCGTGGGAGCCACCGCTGTGAGACGTCTGTAGGGAGTAGGGGGGCCATTGTGTAGGGAAATTTAGGACATTTCAGAGAGAAATCGGTACAGAAAATAAAAATTATAAAAAAGCGAAAGGTCATAATTGGTCATACACTCAACACGGAATATACCTATCTACATTTCTATACTAATATTAGAGGATTCTTTTTTATTTTTGTTTGTTTGTAATGGATAAACTCAAATACTACTGGACGAATTTTAAAAATTCTTTCACCATTAGAAAGCTACATTACCTGCGAGTAACATAGTATATATTTTATAGTATTGACTTTCACGCGGACGAAGTCGCAGGCAGAATGCTAGATGCTAGATGTAAAAGATAAATTTTTGCTTTGGCGGAATTTACAAAATTGGCTCCCTTAGGGGATGGAACAGAGGTCCGACATTTGCGCGGACGAAATCGCGGGAAAAATTAAGACGCACCTTAGTTAAAGAAGAATTAAAAAATATCACTTACCTTAAATGATGGCGGATAGGGACCTGAAAAAAGACAAAACAATTTATTATATTTGCTTTTTAATAACCTAAGTATCGAAAAGTCATCTATAAAGCTAAATATTTAAATATCAAACTATTTAAGTCCCTGTTACTACATACATACATACATACATAAACTCACGCCTTTTTCCCATGGGGGTAGGCAGAAACTATAGAACGCCACCTGCTACGATCCTTTCGCCTCATCTACGTTCATACATCTCGTCATACAAGCACGCCGGTTACGAGTACTCCGCACCTGACCTATTGAAACCGTCCCCCTCCTCCCTCCTGTTACTATTGAAATATTATTTACTTTCAAATGGTGACAAAGTAGAAAAACCAAAAGATTTTTGTTTTAACTCTACAACTAGTAGCAAAATGAGACAGTATTATGAGCTATAATTAAAAATAACAACTCAAATAAAGAAAAATAACAGTAATTTACTTAATATTCGCTCATCAAGACATCATTATTTTTATATGTCGCCGTAAAAGTCATCGTAAGCAAGTGCAGTAACATTATTTTTATTAAAAATAATCCAACAAACGAGAAACGGAACGTGCAGGCAATTATCTCAAGTCCACGTTCGTTAAAATTGTATCGTTGAAGTAATTGCTTCGACAGAAAATCGTTGCATGATTATTTTATATATATATATCGAACAATTCCACAAATTGGATTTTTAATTACTTAGTCTTTCATGTTATATACAATTTTAAAGTATGTATTTGATTATGTATATGTTTGTTTATGTATTAGGTTTATTTCATAAGTCAACTACAATATTTATCACTAAATCAGGAAATAAATCTCCATACAAACTAATCAGGTGGTAGATTAATAGAGTAACCGAACTAAAGGGTGCTAAACAGAACTCTATTACTAAGACAGCGTGTTTTTGAATGTAGTGTTAAATATTATATAGCGGTATATTATTTACAGTACACTACATAATAAAATGGTCGGTTTTTAAAAAACCTTGATAGAAGCTTATGCCAAAGAATTACCGCCTTTTGCCTTTGTACCTTTTTGTTGCATAGAGTTTAAATAAATAAAGAATTAAATTTTTTTTTTATCACCGTGTAGGAGAATCTCCTAAATTACCTTACACTTGGCCACCCTACACCCCGTGGCTCCCTCTAGCGTCAGTACCAAAACATAGCCCCATGAGAAACACGCACCACCAAACCACTTGAAGATGTAATCGCGCCATTTTTTTTTGTTCTCCGGTCTCATTTTAACCTTTGTTTACGGTCACTATAGTGGTAAAAAGGTTCCCTTACAAGTTTGGAGTGCCATTTCAAGTGCTAACGATATTGAGAACCTCTAACGAATTTAATTAGGGGTGCCTTAAGATGACTGACTTTGTGTGAATTTTGACTTGAGCTATGGTTATGATTTTATGAGTTGTGTGCGATATTTTAATGTTAATCAAAAGTCAAAGCATTTATTTCAATTAAGTATTTATAAGTACTTTTCAATAGTCAAGAAGTTTTTTACTATTTGTAGGTACTGATTGATGTGTTTGGAAAAACTTGTACTTCTATGTAGCGTTATTTATTTGGTAGGTTTTTTTTGTTCATAAAAGACTAGGTTCTGTCCGGGATTTCGTCCGCGTCTAAGTTAGTTTCACCATAAAAACTTTGGACTCTCGTATCATCCTCATAAAGGGTGAAATCGAACCCAAGACGTGTTCAGCAGTCGCGCTCCGCAACCACTATGCCAACGAGGTAGTCATAGTGTGAAGACGACATACTTTGAATAAACCACCTAAATATGATAGTTACAATGTATTACTAATGACAGCTAAATTACGTTCATAGATCTATACATATTTACAATTGATTTAAATTGCTTACATATTTACAAATAACGACAAACACCGTTACATTACATTGGATATTGTAAAAACCTAATTGAAAAGAGTGCCGTGGAGTATCTTGTTCGTTCTTCTTTATAGAGGCCAACCTCCGTTTAGGAACTAGTTTCAACTTTCGGACTAACTGACCGAGTCCTTGACAATTCAAAAGTGCCTAAAAAAGTGCCTGTAAATGGTCTAATTGAAATAAAAGTTTTGACTTTGACTTTGAATACCACAATACATAGAAACATTTAACTACTGAATTCCTCAAATAAGCTTCATTTAGCACAACGCTTTTCCCATTTAATGTACCACCATTGACAGAAAACAATTTATTCAAATACAAATAAAAAAAATGTCATTGGTAAAGGACGTATCGGAAACAGCAAGATGTGAACGTTGGAATGAATCCCGATATTAAATGACGTGAAACCGTAACGTCACAGATAAGCCAACTTTTGCGAACGACGTATATTCAAGCTGGTTAAGCGAACAGGAGTAAGCAGCATTGTGTTGATATCTGTACAGTGGTTGGGAATGATGAATGTTTTTTTTGTGTTTTTGTTTATGGTTAGGGATAATCTGCTGGTGCAATACTAGCAGCAGTTTTGTATTCTCGTTCAAGGAGGTATTCAAAGAAGTAACTGTGCTAGTTATTGTCTAAATTTTTTTTTTAAAGTAAGGGTAATATATTTACAAACTTAATAATAAAAATAAAATAAAAAACAACCAGAATATAAAAAAAAGAGAAACTAAAATTAAATGGCATCAAAAAATTCATCCGCATCGCTGTCTACTGGAAATGTGCCCAAAAGACTGGCCGCATTGCCACGTTGAATGCAATGCAATGCTTAACCTCTGGCCAAGGTAAAAACCAGCCCTTGGGTCACGGGAAGAATCAACCAATCGTTTGGCCAACTCCTTGAAAAGGCCATGGGCACACGGACCCCACGACCCGAGAGTTTCCACCCCAAACGGCTCGAAAATATAGTTACCTGAAAGGGTACTATACTTACGCCGTTTGAGGTTTTCCGCAGCCGCAGCAGCAGCGCCATTGTCAAAACGAGTCAAAAATAAAATATATAGTTTTTTTATATTATTAGATTTTTGGAATTTAGCCATCTTGCCGCTAGGTTTAGACAGGCCGGACGATGGACCTGCACTCACACAGTGGTATGTTTGTATATTTAATTATACCTAATCGAATAAAGCTATTGTTGCTTCATCTTTCCTTTTACAATGTGTATTATATGTTTCAATCGTCAAAGCTTAGGTCGTACCAATGTTTTGTCCATAACATTCACACAAACGTCTAAATATGCATGAAATTTCCGTCACAAAATCTCTAAATATGCACGAAATTTCCAACATCAAAATTAATATTATCTCTTACATTTTGTTTATTGTCTACTTTAGAATAAGTTACTCCTTTAAGAAAAGTAATAGCAAAGTTGCATGGTCGTGTAAACGATCTTTATCAACGACCTCATACTCAAAATGTTTTAAATTATTATTTATTTTTTTAATCATTGATTCCATATTTACTTAAAAATTTCATTAATTGGGTCATCAATTTTTTGTACTGTCATCAAACCTTGAACTGCTCTATCCCTCAGGAATAAAGTCCACAACTGCAAGTGCAGTTGAAACTAAGTAGTTTAACGCAACACGACACGACCCCAGCAGGTACTAAATCATCAGAATTGTGGAGACGAACGATGAAATCATTTCTATCACAATAAATATCATCACAAAGCCATCATTATGACAAACAGACACACCCGCACACATTTTTAACAGAAAACTTCAAAAAGGAAACCTTTGTTAACATTCACCATTCTTATTTAAAACCGTTTTACTACTGATCATGCTAAAAACAACCTTAAGACACCGCAATAGAAGTTACCAAAACTGCCTAGAAAACTTTGCAGATTTGTATACTATTTACTAGTGATTAAGGTTATTCTGAATCTTATGCAGTTGCGATACAGAAAAAGAAAGTGTTTTAGTAAAATTGTTATGTCGACAAAGACTGCTTTCATTGGGCGGATGCAGGTTTTTTGACAAATGGCCAACTGGACGATTTGTCTCGTGTAGGGCGGCGATGGCAAAGAATAAGTTGAAAAGTCAAAAAAACAGATGTGGCTATCATTATCATCGGAACTTCCACTGCTGCATTTTCTGCCCTTCATTCTCCGATTATTTATTTTATTACATGAAGTTTTTACAGAGATGTTCTAACGTAATAGGTACTTTCTTAATTATAAATAAATCAAAAAACACAATATTTGAATTGTCGCCACTAACATACCTTACATTCACATTTGAATCACACGAGTGTGTAAACGTCATTCTGAGAATCCTTTAAAGTGACTCAATAATAAATCTTAGATATTGAGTGAGCCCTCCAGAATTTGCCGTCTCATTCTGAAAACTAGCCTCTGATTATACTGTCTTAGGTATACACTGAAAGCTAAAACGAAAAACAAATACACCTACTACACAGTCAGTCACCAATATTCATTTAGATTCATATGTATTTTCTAAATTTATTTTGATCATCTTGACCTTGTAATTAACATAATATGCCTGAAATTACCAATGCACCTACTTGGTGGATCAAAGCTCGTGCCTTGTCTGTATAAGAGGCCTTTGCCGGACATTGGGATAATAACAGTATTATTCACGAAGTCTTCCCAGAGGCTTCAAGGAAATAGGTACAAATAGATCCTCGTCCGCTATGAGACCTCTTCACCTCACATCTGTGTCAGGGCGGGCAAGCCCAGTAATGGTCATAAAAGGATGTTACGATATTATATCATTTTTCCCCGAGCACAATACTGAATGTGTACGCCGCCATTTCCGCTCCCTAATGCGTTCCCCCACATTAATATTATGTTTAGTATCCAAGAGTTTTTGTTGCTTTATTTCTCCGTGAATTTCAGTTTTGTGAAATAATGGTGCGATTTTATGAAAAAGAAACGTGTTATTATTTCACCAAAACGTATTGTCACTCTGATCTCATTACTAAGCACAACCTTACTAAAAATATATATGTAAAAGCTAGAAGTCACTCATTCAATCACTACTGATTAAACACGAAATATTGAAAACTAAAATTGTACAGATAGGTAGTTTATAGTCAATTATTAAACTTTATATTAAACTTTTTACAGGCACTTTTGTATCACTTTTGTATTGGTTAGAAAGTTAAAGCTTGTTGCTCTTTCCATAAGGCAGGCCTCTTTGAAGAAGAATGACCAAGGAACTCCACGAACACTTCAGGAACACAGGACAGGAACTTTTTTTAATAGTTTATTTGTACAAAAAAGACATAAGTACATAATGGTGTCTTATGATAAAGTTGTACAGCAGTGTCAAGGTTTAGTGTCGAACGACTGACTTCTAAACTAGGCAATAAACCTGTGTCTTATAAGCCAATGTTCCTGGCAAATACAGAAACTTACAACTATTACAATAACAACGATCGTGCAAGTACTTCTAAGGTAAAAATATCATGGGCATACAGTATATTATAAGTTAAGAAATTATTTTTACTACTAATTTTTTTTTTTAACTTGCGAAAAGTGGGTGTAATGGGTACACCTCTGCCTAAACCTTCGGGGATTACAGGCATGATGATATGTAATGTTGAAATTATTTTGATAAGGCTTTCAGTATAACTAAGGGGGACACTAGTGGTTAATATGAGGACTCTATCAACGTTATTACATTATTACTCTTACCAACTATCTAACAAATAAGCGATTTGAATTCGAATAAACTGTCCAATCTCTTCGCAAAAGGAACAATCACTCAGCTCCATTCAATCTAACATAGTTATAAAGCCCCAATAAACGAGCACTAACATTTAACTGTCCCCACATTGTAGACTGGCTAGCACTAAACTGGTTTAGCCGTTCATCTGGCTAAAATGCTATTTATTACCAATCTTGCAGCAGTGAATGGGTTAAGACAGAGTTGCTTCTTCCAATTCAATCACTTTGTTTCGATGACTCTAAACTGTTTAGTGAGGTGGGGTTAGATTGGCGTGAAATTTGGATTTTAGAGCAGGTTGAATAAAAAAGAAAGTTCTAGCATGAGGTACATATACATTGTAGGTGGCCAATCTCAACGGAGACAAGCCAGAGACTAACGACGCTAGGTTGGCGTAGTGGCTGAGCAACCCTGGCGGTAATGCAGCCGGTGGATGACGGCCACATCCGTTGACGGACCTGCCTTGTGGTGATGGCGGGTCAATACCTGCCAGGGCGCGGAATAATTCTCAGAACGACCCTCGTGCCTCGAAAAAATATAGTTGAAGGAATACCTTGGGGTTTTACTTGGTAGGAGTCGCGGAGGCAGTCCATGAGGAATAACCCACGAATTATAAAAAAAGACACACAGCTTCATCCTTAGACGAATAAATGCTGATAACCCCAGAAAACCAAATCCATGCCATTTTTTCCCAACCGTACTTGTACTGTATCTTATCCACTTCGTCTAAAATATTCTGAAGGCACTTGGTTGTCCTCCGGCGCTCCCTGAGGAGTAATTTGCATTATACATTGAATACTATTGTCTGTGCCACTTAGATAAGTGTTGAGGGACACTAAGTTTTATTAGACGCTTTAGAGGACTTTGTAGTTAGAAAGGTTTTTTAATTTTGTCGTGGTGGTGGTGTGCTTACAATCTTACTACTAATGTAAATACAAAAGTTTGGATGAATGTTTGTTACTCAATCACGCAAGAGTGGCTTAACGATTATGGCAGAGAGATAAATTATGGTCTAGAAAAGCATAAAAGCTTTTTATACCGGAAAAATGTACAGGTCCCTTGAGATAATAGGTAAATTAACTTTGATGCAGACGAAGTCGCGGGTAGAAGAAACCGGATAGAACCAGAACAAGTGCAAAAAGACGCTTAACTAAGCCGAAAGTTCTTCCCAGTGTTGTGATCATTTTTTGTTCTGAATCTGGACAATGCGTCGAAACCTTCTAGTTTCCTGCGGTGATAATATATTGAAGGACAAAGTTAAAACATAACACCTATAATTCGCTATTTTCCACATAAGGAAGTTTTAAATGATGTAACTAAACACGCACTCGTAAATACCTACAATGTTTTGCGTGCCCTATAAATGGGATAGTCAGTGATTTGGATAATGTTTATAACAAACTGAGTATGAAAGTTTCTCTTCAAGCAAGAAAAAAGCTAAGTAGTACAAACACGAACAACACTTGCAATAACTAACACCAAAAATGACAGCTAAAAACGTTTTCATTTCAAGCAAACTTTCCTAAACGATACAAAAACACAATATTTCACAAAAGTACGGCCATTTTGTATTTTTTATTATCACAGTTTACTTAACGATCCATTAACTTATTTTCAGAGAAGTAGTTATTTATTTAACTTTGTTTATTATACTACAGAAACCTTAAAACACCATTACGATGTCATTTTTATTCACAAACTTATTCTAGCAATAACTATTAGTATTTGAGGCCCAGTGAGACGAAAGTTGTAATGAGTTGGAAAAAATAATACAATTTTCCAATCGATTTGATGGTCAAATGGATTTCCTATCACCCTCGTTCCTTTTGTGAATATTTGTGTTTATCGTCGAAGGGTAGAGATAATGGCTGTTTTGTGTAGTAAATAGTATAATTTTGAGTTTAAGTGGTATCTTTTTGCAATAAACTATTTGGTGAATTAGAGTAATGCGTTGTTCTTTTAAAATAAATAGTACTGAATTATTTCCATTTCATTTGAGAATATTTTAGTGACGTAATTGCAAAGTCTGATAATAAATGTTATTTTTAACAACATTTATATTAATCAGCAATAACGAATTTTGGGACTATTAGAATGATAATACAGGTACTAGTGTTACATGACAGAACCTGTAAAGACACGAGTACCTATATATTTTGTTATTTCATTTAAATTTTTCACATTATCAGTCAAGTTATAAAGTGACAGAGATACTCCAAAAAAACATAGATTCACTACAACACACCAAATCAAAATAATTATATTGATATCTTCACCCTAAAAACCATTACAAATCAAATCGAAAGCTCCAGCAATCGGGTGGTGTGAAATAAATAATTTAAAACGGGCTAATTGAAAGCATACGGAACGTAACTCGATAGAATTAGTGTTGATTTTGTCCATGTTTGAACATCTGGCGCACTGGGCGCACTGTGTTTAAATTTCATTGTCTGTTTGTAATGTTGTTATGGGGCGTTTTTTGTTTATTGTGATGTAAGTGAAATGGATTGATCAAATATTTGGATTATTGTATTATTGACAAGTTTATCAATAGTATACGTAAGAGACCCGCAAGCTCTTACATATCAAATCCAGAACCTGATCCAACACCTGAAAAAATATTACACTTATGCAATGAAGGGATAGTTTGTCACCACAAGATAAGTAATAGGTATTCAAGAATATAATGTCCACAGAGTAGATAGACTAACACTAACATGAGTTTTCTATTATCCTACTCTTTATACGATCCAAAAAAAAACATTAATTGAAAAACGTAGAATTATTTGATATTATGGAAAGAAGTATATCCCTTCTAGTAACTAATGGCACAATCTTAAGCACAGATTATTTTACAAATCCAATCTCTAAATATACTAAATCGTAGGTCCTTATTTTCTTTCTGCTTGGCAAGTTACATAACTGAAATACTTAACTTAAATAAGTACCTACTCAACTCAACTCAACAAATCCACCATCTTTAATACGCGTCACGGATCATGAACCATATTTATATGAGAAGAAAACAGAGCCACCCCTTTAGAGGTCCTATAAATAACAGCACAGTTATCCCCCATAGGATGGCACAAACATGTAAACAAAAAATCATGTTCAGAGGTTCCGGGCACTCGACATAAGTTTGCACTAGGGATGGGGTAGTACGGGATTGTAAACGCGAGGTAGTTCTGGAGATTCGCTACTTCGCTCCGGGATGGCATTCTAATCAAAACTTATATTAAAAAAAAGAGTTAAAATTATTCGTTTGTCTACTAGGATTAACCTATAACAAAAAAGAAATCACTGGTGGACATACTGAGAATATACATATCGAGAATCATTAATTTTATGGAAAACATGACTATAAAGTGGTCGAAGTTCATTTTCATCACTCTGTACTGTTTTAAAGTATAAAAGAGGAAGCAGCTTGTCATTAGCTTGCGTTCATCTCTAATCTACCTTTAAACTACACCTACCTACTTCGTCCATGTATCAAGAACTCTACACATCGACAAACGCAAAAAATCTCGCCTATTCTATCCACCCCACATCCCTAGTTCCGAGTCATTTGACTCACCGTTAATACGTTTCCGTACACAATCCATTTTGTACACAAGAGTGTCGTTTCTGCGCACTGTGCGAGACCACTTATTGTTAGGGGACAGAGCATTATTTGGCGACTTATTTAGATATCGGAACCACTGTGCAACTATTAATGGATAATGTTAATGAATTGATTTTAGGAAGTTGTGATAGCTTTTATGATAAATTAACTTGATTAATATAGGTACCTAGTTAGGTAGTGAAATATTTATTGTGGTGTTAATAGTAATTTATGAGCATAATAGAGACGTTAACCATGGTTTGTGGACCGTAATATCAGGCGATTATTATCTAACTGCAGTGCAAAATCCTCTTCTCAAACACAGAAGGCACGAGGATAGATTACGAAGCACGTTCAAGTCTGGTTAGCGATTTGAGACTAATGTTAACTAAAAATTCAGGTATCATCACGATGATTTCAGTGATGTCCAAAATAAACTAAGAAACAACACATGAATTGAAAAAGTTACAATTATTTTCAGAAATAATTATTTCTTGAACACACATTTTCTTGAACAAAAACATAAACACGTTACATTCAACCAACAACAAAAAACGCTGTTACACGGTAAGTACACACAATCCTTAAAAACATTGTACCGTGAAAACGTTCGCGAATAATATCGTATTCAGAAATATTTTCACGCCTTTGCAATTTTATATCAACGCGTAGGAAAGTTGTTAGGGTCGACAAGTGAATAAAATACCGTGTAAATGGCAAAGTTGAATTTCTACGAACACACGCGTTGTGATGGAACAGAAAGGTAGGAGTTACTGGAAACGGCTTGAGTTACGATCGCTAGTTCCGTTTTAGAGAGTACGTAGGTATATGCAGTAGGTACCTATACCGACTAAATACAATCCAACAAAGTCACTTTAAATTCCTTAAAAAAATAAGTTTCATGACAGGTTACCAATATTACAGAATAACACTGCTGGTTTCCTTTAAGATTTTAAGAAATTAACTAAGGAAGTGTTCAGTTTTAGTAATTAGTAAAAAATCGATAATATTAAGTTGTTGCATGCCAGAAATTCATCTCTTAGTACATGGTATTTAAAGTGCAGAAGTAGTCATCATAGTATTTAATACGTGTCTGAAAACCTGTGCAAAATGATGACGTTTACAAATTAGGTACTAAAAATACAAAAAATAAATTATATATTTCAAATAAACCATTTACATACTTACATGTCATACTTTTGATATGTCAAGGAGTCAGTAAGTCAGAAAATTGAAGCTAGTTGCTCGTTTCATACAGTAGATTCCAAGGAAGAAGAACGAACAAGAAACTCTACAAACACTCTTTTAAAATCAATAAAATATTACAAAACAATCGGAATCTTTGATATACCTAGTAGGTGTTTAAGTTAATAGATAGATTTGTTCAGGACAAGAGTCTGTTTTTTTTTTTTGCACATCATTAAATATCTAAAGATTTTAAACAATGATAACTATCGGAACATTTCTAGTCAACGTCAAATCATTTCTTGCTTTCTTTACAGTGAGGCTGTCCCACATTAAGCATACAACTTTTGGCCCATTTGTGACTCGTATGAATATACACAGATCTGCCTAACCAACTTACTCTGCGGACCTCAAACAATACATCATCTCTTATCTAAAAAGAAATAAGGTTAAAAGTTGCATGGATAACGGTTACTTGGGCGGAAAACAACCATTTGTTTCCACCATACATGGAAAAAGCTGGATTCTCATGCTGCGATTCATCCATCATTCATTCTTCATGTGCGGTGTGAAAGACGTCTGTGACGATTATGACGTGCGCTTCGGTGTGACAACAGCGAATGCTGGTGACGACGCCTTTAATACCTTTGTGTTAAATACGTTTTTTGATTGTCAACGCAACGTTCTAAGTTTGTTGTACTTTGAACAGTTTTGTGCTACATTTCTACGTTGAAATGTCGTTTCTTACTAATCTTCACACGCGAGTTTCAACTTTAAAGTTAACAGAATAAATTCAATATTCGCTTAAATAAAAAGTTTGCTGAAAACCTTTTCAGCACATCACTAAAGTGTAACGAAGCTTTGATAATACGCAGCAGTTATTCGTCAGAATTGCATCTCGTGATCTTTTCCAGACCAAACCAGGCTCTTTCTCTTCGGCGCACGGTCGAAATTCCTCCACCAACACACTGATAGTGCTTAAGCCCAGTGAGATAGGTGTTAGACAGTTGTCTAGCATTGTTCTTGGCTCTTGCAGAGATGTTTTGGATGAATGCGTCGCATGATATTGAATGACGCGAGATGTGAATGTTTGTGAACAAGAGATACAGTATCAAAAGGATGCGTGCTGTGTTTCTGCGTCAAAAGCTGATACAATTCTGCCAAGTGCTCAACAAAGTAACGACTTCGTGTCGTAACTCTTACCTCATTGTTTGTAAAAGGTTAAGTAACCCGAATTTTGTAAGTATTGCACAACAAAAGGTTTGTTTTGCCAACTATTAAGTCATCAAGGTAAACAAAACGGATAAAACGTGTAGGAAGGGGGTTTTGTTCTCCAGTTAATGTTGTTTTTCTTGTCGTAAAGGAAATGTTTTTGAATTATTTTGATGCTTGAATTGATTATTTAATAAGTATAACAATTTTAATTGTTTATTACTAGCTGATAGTATTCTGTTGGTTGGTCTTATCCGTCAAATATACTTTTTCCACATTGAAAATATACTACTAGGTACCTATTGTAAAGGCGTAAGTTTTCTAGGATTGATGGTTTAATTAATTGATGGATGGATATTTGTTACACTTTCACAGCTAAACCTTAGAACCGATTATGATGGAATTGATACGGGGTTAGTTTGAACCCTAAGAAATGACATAGGCTACTTCTTATTCTACGTCTTCATTTGCGTCCGAACTGACATTTACGCAGACGAAGCCGCGGGTAAAAGCTTAGTAAAAAGTAAATACAATTAACAATACTACCACATAAAGTTATGCTACTCTTATATAATAACATTAAAAAAGCGTCACCGATTTTCTGGAACTTTTTGACAGTATCTACAAGAATTATGTAAGTAAAACTTTTAGTTCGAACGTGAGCTTTTATAGGTTTTCAATTGAAACGTGTTTCAGCAGCACGCGTACCGGGGCTGTGACGTCATAATACGCGTTTGTTTATATTTCAATATTCTTATGACGTTTGTTATTGAAGTGGTCGATGAACTCTGGTTGGGGGTCATCTTTATCGTCGACGATGACGCTGGTTATAACGACATGACTAAACTTTGTGAAAATTTGGTTGAAACAAATGTTTGTGTATTTTACTTACGTTTTGGAATGCGCATCTAGCTTCAACTTTCTGACTAACTGACCGGCTCCTTGACTATTAAAATGTGCCCTTATGGCTAAACGAATTTTGGGCTTGGTCAAAACCTTTAATGTTATAAAGGTATAACATTACATCACGCCTGTAATCCCCGAAAGGTGAGGCAGAAGTGGACTGATTAGTACACCAACAGTTCGCCACACAATAGGGCAAGTGCTTTTTGCCGTCAACGGGACACAAATCCAGACTCCGAGGCTATTACTGAGAAATTCCTAATAGAAAAACCCAATAACTTTTTGCCAGACCTGGAAATTGAACTCAATATAACAGCAGTCGCGCTTTACGACCATTATACCAACAGGCAGGTATAACTAAATCAAAAACAAGACACGTAACAAACAAATAAGTACCGAACCGAAAAAGGAAAAAGGATAACATTTTACATAAAAGGAAATAAGTACTTTTACACAGAAATTACTAGAAAATTCCACAACAAACAGTGAAAGACTGTATGTTTAAACATAGGAATATTCCGAGGTGGTTAAATGTCGGGTTGTTTATGAAACTAGGGTTAAATTGTAGGAACAAAGTGTCAATTTACCAGTGTACTGATGAGGTTTCTTTAATTACTATTTTAGTTATAACTGAAGACTTGTCAAAGGTTAAGGCTTGTACAGAGATGATGATACCAGTTGAAGTGTGCTTCACGACGTAGATTTAACACGCCGTTTATTACTCTCCTACTATCCACCTACTATCCTAGTCCGGAACGAATAAAAGCTACTCTAGTTTTAAATGGCAAAGCAGGTATACTTCATTGCACTAATCTATTGATAGATTTACGTAACGTTAGTTTTACCTAGTTATCTTGAACTAGGAACACGAGGTGCACAGCACGGTACGGCACGTTTTTTCTGATATGTGTTTGCTCTTGACTCCTGTCTCGGTCAGAGGCGACAGAGACAATGTCTACGAAGTAATGAACTTACCCAAAGGAAACCAGATTACACTAACTTTGAAGAAATTATGGTCGAATTTTGGAAATACAGACGCAGGTAGGGAGTGTCACTCATAATAAATTACGTATTAAGAATAACTCTAGTCTAGACTAGAGTTAACGAGAATAACTCTAGTCTAGACTAGACTAGAGTAACTGTGAGCAAAATCCTTGCCATCCGTACCATCAGCTCCATATAACACTTTAACAATCAAGTTTTCAATTAATGGAAAGCTTATTATAGAAAAATCATTTCGCCCCCCAACACAGGGGGTGAAGGGTGCACAATAATAAATTAATTAAACACCCCTTTATGTAACCCTGTGATCTTTGTTCGTCTAAATTGCCAATAATATCGAACAAATCGAAAATTCGATAATTTGGAATTGGCTGTATTGTTTGTTTAGGGTAATTTATTTACCTGTAAGACTTGGGTACATTACAGTCTTCATGTTTTCTCCCAATGTTGGGCTTTCTTCTGATGCTGTAAAGAGCTGGTAATGATGAAAATCTTTGTGGTAAAATTCTAAAGAATAATATAACACACGTAATATAAACAAGAAGGTTTAGTGGATTAGATTTACTTATCATATGATACATTCATACGCACAGAAATGATTCTTCATCCTCCTCCTTCTGTCTCCTTTAAAGAGTCTATCCACTACCGTCCGTCTCCTACCAAGATGGTCATGTTCCATGCACGGAGCGTCAACATTTGTCTGTTGATACGTTCTAGTGAGCATAGTATACCGTATCATGTTTCTTTCCGTGCCTGATACGTTCATAGCACGGTCATGGTTTAGTAGGTGTTAGTGGGTAATTAGGAAAGAAAGTTTGCCATTTAGACGCCGTTAGTCCTAGTTGGGCCATCTTTACAAAAATCAAACTCTTCAATGAACAAAGGTCCTCCATTTTTATCAAGACAAACAGATAGATAGTACACATCATACATTTATTGATTAATAAGGAAATAAGCGCTCTTCATCTCCTACTTGTTTAAAATTTTGCTGTGCCCGACAGGATTCATAATTGGTTCTATTTTTATTAATACCTAGCACCTGTATGTTTCGCATTATAGACTGGAGCAAAGATTCGACACGCAACATCACGCCTGTTATCTCCGTTGGGTTAAGCAGAGGTGTACCCATTAATACATCTATATTTCGCCTCTCGCCTCTTTCTCGGAGTCTGTCTTCGAGCTCGATTGCTGGCAACAAGCTCGCCCCCTTTTAAACATAACAGGCAAAATGTGGGTGTACACAGATTCAGAGATTCGACATTTTTGATGATGCAAATATCCAGCACATAACAAGCATTGAACGATTCCTCTTAAATGCTCGCAAAAACGAACCAATCACATCAAAAAATCTAAGAAAATAATGATTAACAAAATCGTCTTTCCTAAAAAATACCTTCGCCTCCACCAAGCATATGAATCAATTACAATATTGTGAGCAGATCATCAATCTATGAAGTGTCGCGTCATTGCTCCTACATTATCTCTGCCACAGCTTCCGACGGCATCTCGCGATGTCTCCGTCTGTAGAAAATGACGGGTGAAGTGGATGGATGTGATTTGAGAAGAAAATATTGTGAAAACAGCTGTTTGAGTGGATGGGGTTGTGTGTTTTTTAGTGGCTGTAGACAGCTTTGAACATTATGGAACTGAATTAAATAGTAATTGGTGACGCGGTGAGCGTGGTGGCTGAGCAATTGGATGCTGTACTGTGTCAGGGTCGATTACAACACGGAACAAAGTTAGACGTTGTTCCGGGTCTGGTTGTTTGAAAGTGAATTTATGTTTCTAAATGCACCTGCAGTACAGGACAAAATGCTAGAGATGGCCAATTTTTAGAAAAAAATGAACAACAATTCTTATAAAATATTATAATTTAGTTTTATTATAAAAATTAGTTTTTACATGACTTTTTCAAGGATTAGGACTAAAAGACAAATAACCATCATCATATATTTTTTTTGTTCTGGATCATACCTGGAAATCTGCCGGTTAAAAAACCTTTGAAGGTCAAAGTTTCAACGTTTTTAAACACTCATATTTAATGGACTTCTGTTGCATGCACCTATAAACGCAATGTTTAGTGTCTTACAATCCACGAAACGGTAAACAGTAATCTTTTACATAAAAAAAGTGTTACTGGATTTACTATTGACTTTATGGTTCTCTGAATGTTTTAGGACACTACACATTGTGGGACTGGACGTAATAGAACACTGGACTTTTTAGTACCTATACTAGACATTCTAGAAACTAGACACTGCCAGCCTGATTGGTTTGATTGGGATTGTGCGTAGTCAGCTATTTGGTGTAATATACCTCTGTCTACCCCTTTGGAAATATAGGTATTATATAATGTTCATATAAATACTTAATGTACTTTAAATCCCATGGAAACTTGCAACAAAACGACACCATGCAGCAAATTGTTATGACATTTATCATCCATTAGACTCCATTTTGTTCGAAATTATAACACATTTTCCATGAAAATTATATCTGTTTCAATGTTACAAGTATTTATCTTTATTTATATCTGTATTATTATGTGAAATATTGATAAATATCATCATTATTTGTAGATGTAATTCAGTACTATTATAACTCTATTTTTGGTATTAACTACAGCACAAATATTTCGATTCTGAATACAGAATATAAAGCCATATTGTGTTGCTGAGTCAACTGTAAATATGTCTTGTATAGTTCAAACGACATATGAATTGATATAGAATTTATTATTATGATAATGGTAAGATTTCTCTACAACTTAGATCATTTGAAAAAATGGACATATAGTGCATTAATTTAACATGTGCGAAAGTTACTATAGGAACACTGGTAATTATAGAATGCAGGGACATTTTACATGTACTAATTGATTAGATAACTACAGTGCATTCTACACTGTTAACTAAAGAAAAAACACTTTACAATCACATTATAAAACAACAATTGTTAGCTATCCTTCTAACTACTGCTTAAACAATAAAATTATGGCCTCAAAAAAACTTTTAAACATAATACTTCTCTACTGCACCCCAAACGGATAATGATAAGAGATCCTAGTGACGTCACTGGGAACGTAATGCAGGTCCTGATAAGCTTTTACCATCATCTGCTGGTTGACGACTGCAAATGGCCTCGGAGATATGCTCTCGATGGATGGCAGAGGCCTCAGATCCAAGCTCGGTAAGGGCTCTTCTTTAGGCCTTATAGATGATGGGACAAAAGTCGGCTGAGGTATTGAAGGCACTGTGTAGCTAATCATATTGTTGTACACAAACTGGTCAGGGTAAGAAAGCGCTTGATAATTCACTTCTTGACGCGGTTCCACTTCGACAAAAGTCTCCCTGGTTGTGTAAAGCGCTGGATTGGAAAACGCCGCTGTATCCAGCCGATTTTTCCTCCTTGGACGGTATTTATAGTCCGGATAATCTTGCATATGTTTGATCCTTAACCTCTTCGCTTCGTCAATGAATGGCCTCTTTTCCGCTTCATCCAAACTCTTCCATTCCAGTCCTAGGCGTTTTGATATCTCTGAGTTGTGTAATTTTGGGTTCATCATTGATATCTTCTTCCGTTGTAGCCTCGACCATACCATGAAGGCGTTCATGGGTCTCTTTATGTGGTAGGGGTTAGAGTGTCTTGTTAATTTTGGTAGGTGTCTCGTTGGTTGCTGCTCCAGTTGATATGCCATTGATGTTACCTCATTTGTCTCTTTATGCAGTAATAAGTGTTGACTTTGATACACGTTTGTAGTGTGGCAGTCCGGTTATATCACAAGTTCACCTCTCATTGCTTCTTTTAATTTGACATGGTAATTTTTTGGATTTTTCACTTCAAACCACTAAACATTGAGACTAGCATGGGATTTAGGTTGTTCAACACTTTTATAGACGTCCATATTACAGGGGAACTGTCTCAAATACCAAACAGAATTCTGAACATTATAATACTCATCTCTAACACGTTCGAACATGCACTGATGGTCGGTTTCAAAGCGAGCTAAGCCTGAATCGTGTCATTAGACCAACAATGGTCCGATCACAATTGGAATGGACAATTTTCCATGTATTATTTGGAGTTGAATAAAGAGCGGTGACAATGCATTGATTGCTCGCAAATTGTCAAATGATACTCGTCGTATGTTTTGTGTAAGCCGCGCCCGCGCACCGCTATCTATTAACTGTACGGTGAACAAAAAATGCTGTTTCAAATTTATTTATTTTTTTAAATTAAAAGACTGGAGTGTGAAATGTTGCTATTGGAATGGATAGATGATCAATGGTGTATATTACTTGCCGGATGAAATTGAAATCAATATTACCGTTCATTTCATTCACATTCCAATTGTTATCTTTTTCTATGCTTATCTTCGTCTAATTTTTATTTCGCTATTTATAGCTATGGGGTGTTTAGACACATCATAATAGCCATTAACTACGCATTCTGTGCATCAAACTAGAAACACTTAAGCAAATATTATTGCTGAGAAATTACTTTTATTTTTGGTGTGAATTATTGTATTACGCCATGTAACGTACACAAAACAGTGTGGTTACCTATTGGTTTTTAAAGTTCGTTAGAACATTTAAACGTAAAGTTGGAACTTTAACCAACCTAGAACATCGTGGTACAAAATGATCGCCATGATGGATAAAACTTGTAACTTTCAGCTTCGTTAAGCCTGCTTTTACCTCCGTTATATCCACAAGAACACCTCCGTGTACTTTGATAATACGACTATATTATACGAAATTGCTTATACGAGATATTTTATTGGAAACGGAATCTTTTAGTCTGTAGTGTTTTCAAACGGTACCTTACACGTGGTTTTCAAATGGCTTAACTCGAGGAACTTTATGCATTCATTCGACAGTATCAAGATTAAAAAGGGGTGAGCAGAGATTCTGCGCGTATTCCTTGTGGGACAGAGGGCATTGCATTGTTGAGAGTTCCTGATTGAGGAACCGGAAAGTGGATGCGTTTTGACAACATTTCATAAATATTGCATAATATTGTGTACAAAGCTGGTGCAAAAAGACACTTCAAGACACCGAAAGAGTTTATTCTCAACGATATTGAAAGGTATACCAACAATTATTTTACTAAATTTTACTTAGCTTCATGATTGTGATGTTTTTTGGTTTTCACGCCGTATTTAAATAATTTACTAAACTGGATATAATTTTCATAGAAATCGTTATCTTTTAATTGATCTATTGCTCCTCTCTTCTTGCCTCTCTTAACTTGTCGCACTTTCTCTAAGCTTACAGGTACAAACATACTACGGTGCTATTTAAAAGTCTTCTTCTTCAAAATCTGTCTTAACACCAAGATTCAGATTGGAAAAGGTATTTAAATTGTTTGTATATTCTATGACCAACCCAACTTTTTTAGAATGCATCTTACTTTACCCCTCAACCTTACGACATCTCTGTGTTCAATTTTAAATCAACCAGTACATAAGGACTTCTTTGGTAGGACTAATGCCTTCTAAAAATTCCCTACCAACCCTCCCTGCTCCCGATTTAATTACATAAAACTTCACTAGATGTCGCTACTCACTACGCGTTCTCATCCACACCTTATATTTTGCAACTCTGAATGCGAATAGAGAAACTAAGTACCTTGAATGTGATTGTGCATTGTTGGGGGACTCGCAATGAATTTTAGGAGCGGCTAATCCTTGCAACATAATGGTGAATTGGTGGCCATTGATCGATACGACTCGTTTTATCGTCAATAGATTACAAAAGACCGGTTTAAGCAAGTACTTAGTTCAAATTGTGAATGAAATTTAAAGGCAATAAGACTATTCTTTTCAGATATTCAGCAAAATAAAAATGTTTTGGCTTTAGTTTATTTTAAAGTTCGGAAATAGTTCAGTTTTCCGATAATATTGGAACATTACCAGGTCTCTAGTAACTCAAAATTCCAATTCAAAAGAAAAAAAAACATAACGTAAACAAATACCTAAATTGATGAAAAAAATCGTTACCAAAAACTGTTTACCACACGAAAGTTTGATGTTGTTTCAAAGCTATTCAAATATATTAGCACGCCATCTAGTTACAATTTACAGTACTACGTCCAGTACTTGTTGGCTAGTTAGTACTGTCAGCTATTTGTGCCACCACAAGAAGGCAGGAATTGCAATATTAAAGTTTTATCAACAAAATCTTTGAAATAGATGGCGCTAGTGAATAGGTAACTAACCAGTCATCTTGTTTTTTTTGTCCATAGTCGTAATTGTTATGGTTCTTTACTCAAAGGATGGTGTATTTAACATCTTGGCATGACTTTTTAAACTAAAATCCAAAAATATTTTGCCAAAATCAAAGTTGCTTGTGTTTTATACTTTGGTTTGTAAAAGAGTTATAGTTATATTATAACAAATTCAATCTAAATATTTTATGAAACAACAAACTATACCCAGATGACAAAAACTTCAAGGTACTTAATCCATTTAATACTTCTTGTATACCAACATTTCAATTCGATAATCGCCAACGTCCATACTACGTTGAATACACCGGTTCTCGTCCGATCACCGAAGTTAAGCAACATCGGGCGCGGTCAGTACTTGGATGGGTGACCGCCTGGGAACACCGCGTGACGTTGGCTTTTTTGCATTTTACGATTGTACTTTATTTACTTTTATATTATTTTAACATCTGCTCATAGTGTTTTGATACCAGCTATTTCACGTAACTAAGATTGGCAAACAGGTATAATTTTACTACAGGATTAGTGAAAACATTACTTGTTGAAATATATAAACATAACGACACGCCTGTAATCGCCGAAGGGTTAGGCTGAGATGTACCCATTAGCACACCAACATTTCGCCTGTTATGTTTGAGTCCCATGTAATAGGGGGCGAGCCTATTGCCATTATCCGGGCACAAATCCAGACTCCGAGGCTGCTACTGAGAAATTCTTGATGGAAAAACCCAATAACACTTTGCCCGACTAGGGAATCGAACCCAAGACCTCATGCACAACAGTCGCACTTTGCAACCACTAGACCAACAAAGCAGTGCCGTCAGTAATAGTTATATTTTTTATTTTAATTGCTCTTTAGCAAAGATCAAAATGTGAGATTAAAATACAAACCTTTTAAAAGGCTTAAAGTCAGGAGTACGTAATATTGTTCAATTAGTTCGCAATAAACGTAGACTTTGACTCAAAGATGAATTTTGTCCTAATAAAAAATAATCTTAAAACAAAAAATGTCCACCCACAGAAACAAATGCGAATAAATACCTACTTGAGAATCACGAGATAAATCCCTAACCAACAGTAGGCGACTTTGTAAATCACGGAGCGACATAAAGGGGAGTATTTAACGCCATATTTATGATAATAAGACCGTTGGCGCCATAATGGAAAATACAAAAAGCGCCCGCCCCGACCGTCGTAAGGCGGGCGAAAAGATGCGGTTTAGACCATACGACACGACTACGAT
Organism: Hoplodrina ambigua; assembly: GCA_949774945.1. NCBI lineage: Eukaryota > Metazoa > Arthropoda > Insecta > Lepidoptera > Noctuidae > Hoplodrina > Hoplodrina ambigua. The sequence continues at coordinate 1,355,128 of OX458969.1, read as the reverse complement.
ACGATCAAGAACAAACGCTAACAAATTTTTCCTGTTAACTTAACATGTATCTAATTTTATAATCAACATATTACAATTTAGTTCGTATGGTTCATGTCGCCTTTACATGTAGGTATCTACATTTTAAATTAACACAATATAATTTAGTTCATGCGGTGTTTACCTTTAAGTAATGTTTGCATTGTTAAAAGTTTTGAAGACATGTCAGTTGATGGTTAAAGTAATAGTGTAAACAATTGTTAATAAATGAAATATGTAAATATACAGACTGTTAGTGTAAACACCGTTGTCACTAAAACTATAGTTACTTGATTTATTATAAAAAATGTTTATTTGTATTTAAAAATAAATAAACAAAGTTTTCTTTCCGACACCGTCCGTAAATTCATGGATACCATGCGCCCGAGTTATTACGTAATCACCGCAAAGAGCGTTAAACTGCTGCACTGGCCGCCCGTTATAACTACCTACATAAGTTTTAATTAATTACATCATTGTAATATAGGGTGAAATAATTTTGAGTAAAATCTGCAATTTTCCTCAAAAATATTTATAAAAAATTATTTATTTAAAAAAAAAAGATATTTTTTTTCATTTATTATCTTCATCTTTCATTTCATTTTTTCATTTATCATCATTACGTTCTATTAGTGAAACCAAACCACTGGTTTTAAAGATAACGGTGTTCACACTAACACTGTATAAATGTTTTAAAAATTAAATATATCAAGGTTATTTTTCATCTGCTACTAATTATTATTAGGTACAGAGTGATAAAAACTTTAATTTACAAAAAGTAAATTCTCTCATTATTTCTAAATGCATACCATATTGAATTACAGTCATATTTAAATTGCAAGCACGGGATCCATCATCGGGATCCATCCGAAGGAACGCCCTTCGGCGTTCCTTCGGGGATTACATCACGCCAGTGATCCACGAACGGTTAGGCAGAGTTGTACCCATTAGTATACCCACATTTAGACAGTTTTGTTTAAGCCCCATGTAATAGGGGGCGGGCCTCTTGCCATGAACTGGAAAAATTCCTTATGGAAAACAAGACAACACAAGACCTTATGTCGGCTCAGCAGTCGCGGATTGCAACCACTACACCAACGAGGCAGTCGTGGATAGAAAAAAAGTTTAACAAATCGTATCCGACACGATGCGTTGAGTGGAATTACGTAGCACAGCTTTAATATCGCCGCGATTTTCTGACTCGAGGAGACGGACACGGATCCTATACTGTACATACGATACGTCGAATAGTAAAAAAATATCGTCGCACCCCATTTTAAAATCGCAAATTATAAAGCGGACTTTTAGTCTTAACTTATTGTTATTGCAAGTTTTAAGCCTTAGTTTTATGTGCGGATCGGCGGGCCTGCATCTATTTACGTTATATATAGATTTATTGGAGCCTCGCCAAGGAATGACTCCTCTTGAAGTGGCGCTAATGATAAAATACGGTCAGTTCGTGGACGATGTCTGATAAGATGTGAAGAAAATGCTTGTGTTGTACGCTAAAAGTGTTTTGTAGTACATGACATCACGCCTGTAATCCCCAAAGGGGTAGACAGAGGTGTCCTTATTAGTAAACCTATGTTATGTTTAAGTCCTATGCAATAGGAGGCGAGCCTATTGCTATTAACCGGGCATAAATTCAGACTCCGAGGCTGCTACTGAGAAACTTCTAATTGGAAAGCCCAATTACACTTTAACTGGGAAACGAACCCAAGACCTCATGGTCAGCAGTCGCGCACAGACAAACCTACAGTAGAATTATAATTTCAAAGACACACTTCCACTTTCGGTAATAAGTTAATCTAGCAACTAGACTCAATATGTTTTATTGTAAATTACTTCAAAATAAAAATACAAATTAAATAAATAACTCTGCCTTTTCATAACGGTCCAATTGAAGTTAATATTTTAAGTTTGACTTTGGTGCCGATTCCCTTTTTCACAAACTAGAGTAAATTTAGAGAATTGACTCTCATACAGCGATAGGAAAGGACAGTGACATTCCGTGACATTAAAGAACTAAGTTAGCGATGTCAAATTAGTTTTGCCTTGAACTTTTCCGTATTTGTAATCCACACGTTTTAAGATGTCAACTATAATTGTATGGATGTGTCAGATTGACTAAATTTTACAACTCTTATTTACATTAGTCTCTTTCTTGTTTTATTGGACAGAAAAAGATGGAAATAGTCTAATTTTAGTTTAGTTTGTGACTAATAGAATCGGCACTTTTGCCTATCATGCGTTTTAGAAAAATGCTAATATTTTTTCTGTTTAAATTGTCAATATACGTTTACTGTTACATACATAATCTATTTATATGTTAAATGGGCCTCTACATAACATATAACTTCATGTATAATCCCGTAAACAAATAAACCTCCACCTCCTCACACTGAGGCATTACCATAAGAAAATTCTACGAAATCCTCTTCACATAAAACCTATACAATATACACAGCAGCAAAAGCTTTTCACATAAAGACGAATCGAAGCCAACAGTCAAAGCACGGACAGACAAACAAACAAATATAAATAATGCGGGCGAATAGAAAGGAGTGAAATGTTATTCCTCCACCCTGTATAATAGACCGGGTGTTGGTACACATGCGTGGGATATCCCGGGATGTGTCTCAGGATAGATGTGAAGATTTTGATTGTAAGAAATGATGGAACAACAGTAGTCGCTCGTTGTTTTTTTGAAATTGCTATCCATACTAATATAATAAAGCTAGTTTTTTTTTTGTTTGAGTGTTTATTTGTTTAAATTCGGTAATCTCTGGAACTCCCAATCAAATTAGCTAGTAGCTTAGAATGGTTTCTTCTATTACACATGAAGAAATTTCGATTAATTTGAATTTTGTACACCAGAGCCAAAATTAGAGATATGTTTTGTTTCTGTTCCCTTTCTTTTTCTTTTTAAACGCTACCCCACTCAAGGAATTACTTCTGTATTGTAGGTACGTTTACAAATATACAAAATCTATACAAATATTTCTTCCGTATGGGAATCCAACCCGCTACTCGCAGCGTAGCAGCCAATCACTTTGCCACTACGCTAACCGTCCCGTCATCTCGTTCTTAAAGCATTTATGTCTGATTTCCATATCTGCGGGACTTTATCTCATGTGTACCCAACAACAGAAGTCCCTTTTATGTCGCTATTGATGCGATATTTTTATTTTCTAGCCGCTCAATACTGAAGCGAGATCGAGTTCACACAATACATAGTTTATCATAACACTTTGTATCGTAACATTATTATAATAAGACTATAGAATACGGCCAGTGTTTTGGGCATATTTCCAATTGACGGTGATGCGAAAGAATTTTTGGATGCTATTTAGTTTTAGTTTCTTTGTTTTAATTTTGATTATAGTGTTTATTTCAGGCTAAGCACGTTGTAATAAGTACAAATCCATATTATGTTAGTAGGTAGACATTATAGAGCTATGTTAATAAAATTAAAATAATTATTGTTTTAATAATTAAATAAAGAGTATAGAATAAAGCTTTTTCTTCAGGGTCTTGTTCTGTCAAAATTATCCAACCCACGACAATTTTTTTCCATTTTTTGTAATAATTGTTTAACTTTGTTCTGTCAAAATTAACCAAACCACGGCATTTTTTTTCAAATTTTTGCCGTGATTGTATACGCCTTACGTATACACTTTATTTTTAGTTTTATTTTTTTCGCAGTTTATTTTTTTTATTCTTTTCTCAGTACACGTTTGCGATATTATTGTTATGGCTGTTTGACGGACTTAATATAATTAAATATTGGTGGGCAGTGATTTAAAAAGTGAAAATAGTCAGAGTACCAAAGTCCCTTCGCTTGGAATAAGTATTGTTTTTATTACTTCACTATGCTACGCAGCTACGAAGCGCTACGGCACGGCTACGAATTTTCGTAGCCACTGCTTGCCTCGGATTTTACGCGTCGCAGTTCCACAGATGACGACATTGCTTTAAAATACATCTATACAAATATTATATAGAGGTAAAGATTTGTGAGGTTTTAAGGTGTAGGGTAATCTCTGGATCTACTGAAACGATTTGAAAATTCTTTCGCAAATTAGAAGCTACGTTATCACTAAATATTGTAGGATATATTTTATTAACAAAAAATCGGGATCCGTAAGAAAAATCACGCGGGCGAAGTCGCGCAGAAAGTGCTAGTTATGTAATATCCTTATTGCCTCTGTTTTTTACCAATATTGATAAGTTGGTCTCAAGATCTTATGATTTGATAACATTTTCAGATCTAGAGATAAGAAAGTTTACAATTTTTTAATATTTTAATTACACTCCTGTAATATAACACTCATTACATTCTCTAATCACTTCAGAACAATGTACTTTTACAAAGCAATTAAGCCCTTCCACACTGCCACAATAACACAATCTAGCGTCAATCGTAGCCCGCGACACGTACGACTTAGCCCCGAGCCACAATAACGATGACCCACATGCCCACAGGCCCACGGGTGGACATACAAGGTATTCATTTATTGTTCGCGTGATATTCTGCCCTTTCTTGAGGGAATAGTGTGGAGATTAGCATGTTTGGTGATGTTAATTAGTTTTGTAGGTGCTTTTTCTTTTGATTCTTAGTAGTATTTTATATATTCTTTTTATTAAATATATTTTAGTCTGTGGCCTCACTATTATAAAAGCAAATAGGCGCCGTCACTCTAAACACGAAATCTCAAAAACTTCGTGTTTGGTAGGCAGTTTATATATTTTTTTAAATTAGGAAACTTACAGCTAATAACAGAAAATAGATAAACAGTTAACTATAATTGAGGCCGATTACAAGTTTTCACATTTAGACGATTGACAAAAAAAAAAATTAAGAAGAGAGTAGGTTGGTCGTGATGTTTCTAAATAAGTAAAAAATATTAATCTTTTGAGTTGGCAAATAAGTGACGTCACAGTTCAGTAGTGTCATACTAAATCTATGGGGGAATCGCGTTTTGACAGTTCATAAAAAGTATGCCAATTGATTGGTGTATTTTAAATACCCAATCTGATTTAATAAAATATCGTGCCACGGTGTTTGTGGCCGCACACCTTCGAAACAGCTCGACCAATTTTCATGTATTTTTTTATATATTCGGTGACATGAAGTCGTAAAGTAAAGTAAATTTCATACCGCTGAGTGATAGGGATCCACTTTGACGTGGACGAAGTCGCGAGCACCCGTACATCTGACCTTACAGAAAATTGACATAAAAATTCAAGTACCTAATGTATGTTATTAATCGTGAAAATCCGAGTAATGCTGGTTATTAATACCAAAATAGTGTTGCGTGGGTATCGCGTAATAAAATTGCCCCGTAGTGATGTGCGCGCCGCTGCACTAAACGTCATTATATCGATACCGGACGTCATATGTCACCTCGACCCAGATGATGGTCGATAAACTTAATTTGTGGGCTGGGAATTACCCTGATTACTCATCAAGGTATGCAGTGAAATGTTACTTGCAAATCATGAATTTTGCAAGTGCAGTAAAATAGTGTGACAAGCGTTGTCCTGCTTTTTGTGGTTTTTCGGCAGAAATAAAGAGATTTCTTGTAAGTTTCGTAATTTTATAAAATAAATCTTTAAAAGCAATCAAATCTACAAGACTTTTATTCATAAAAGACATATTAGTTTAGTGTTTTATTAAAAATCTTATCGGCATCCATCTACACGGATTTATAGAGAAATGATTTGCATTTTTGTTTGTAATGGACCAACTCAAAAACTACTTAACTGATTTTAATAATTCCTTCACCAGTAGAAAGCTATATTATAAGCAAGTAATATAGAGACATAGGTAAATCCACATGGTATGAGGTCGCGGGCAAAAGCTAGTTTAAAAATATATCGTTTTTTTTTTCTTTGTCAATAAGGGCTGATTTAACAATAATCAGATCAGAACTTTTGTCCAAAGAATAAATATGACAGTTTGACATATTATCTCTACAAAAGCTGTCAATCCGCCATATTTATCACTCCGCTAGTAGTTATCTGATGATTCTAAAATAAGAATAACACCAACCATTAACGCCATTCTTCAAAAATTAGCCTATAACCATATAACACCATCCATTACCGCTGCCCATCAAAACAAAACATTCGAAAAAATGCTAAAATAGCAAAACAAAAATACAATATATAAAACTCCCGCTAAAACAGCGGTTTTGTAGAGAACAGAGGTTGGTTGTAGGTAGATGGTCGTCTGTAGCCCCGGGCTGGCGCAGTGACGCGGCAAAACGGTACATAACACGATATTGTGGCCGACACACCGGATTGTTTACTGTAGGTACATGTATGCCCAAAACACTTGCGAAATTTATATTTAAGAGTTTTTTTACTTTTGCTACCTAAATATATATAATAAAAACAAATAGGTCATCACGATCATCACACTCACTCATTCTCACTCACACTCACTCAGAGGTCGTAGTTAGTAGAAATAATTTTAAAAAATTCACCCTCTATGTGAATGAAACGGGGGTCCTACATTTACCCGGACGAAGTCGCAGGCAAAAGTAAGAATATATTTCACAAATACACCGTGGTCGTAAACAAAGAGAAATCTTTTACGTTATTTTATAATTGTCGTTCTTTTAGCGAATTCCTCAAGGTCTCTTTCACCACCTCTGACTTGACCAGATTACTTCAAGAATTAAACGAAATTTGTATTAAATCATCTACGAAGTAATTTAATCGGAACTAATTGAAACATGGTGAAATATACCCTACAAAAGTTATCTTACGTTTATAGGAATTTGACAGCAGAAAAATCAACCCATCTTTATTTTTTTATTTATTCAGGTTTGCCAACAGCTTCTGTATACATTAGATTTTAGATTATAAATATTTCAATCCCTATTACATGGGACTAAAAACATAACTGGCGAAATGTGGGTGTACTAAGGGTACACCTCTGCCTAACCCTTCGGGGATTACAGGCGTGATGTTATGTTATGATGTTATGCAATCATCGGTTTTGTTCTTACACAGTCGCCAAGAACAGGCTTACTTGTATGAAATCATCATGATATATTGTTCCCTTCAAAAACCTGAAACTTTACTGTTTTTATTTTACTCTGTTTTCCTCATTAACAGCTGTCTCCACCTGTACAGTGACCTGCCGGTAACCGAATCATGTCGGCCGCTCTGTTTCAATTTCACGTGCGCTCGCCAATCAAACGTCCACGCCGCTATAATGACTTTCTGTTTAAAATTATAGCAGATTCATAGCTTATTTTTATAGAGTGCAAATACTGCGAAGTTTTGCTAAACTAAAAATCGATTGGGAAAATCTAAAGAAAAAAGACTAATGACATAACAAACCAAAATAAATACAAATTAAAAATTAAATTGTTTTTTAATAATATTTGACCCCATGTATTAAATAAAATAATAACTATACTTGTGTCATTTCATACATACATACATAAACTCACGCCTTTTTCCCATTGGGGTAGGCAGAAACTACAGTACGCCACCTGCTACAATCCTCCTTTCATTTTAATAAAATGGTTTTTTTTTTTTATTAAATTACACATATGATTATTACTTAAATATAATAATACATTATGTCTATGAAGGTATAACTGTTAACCACGCATACTGACCATCAAACAAAGTAACATCAAGCAAAAAAATATTGCTGGGATTTATTTTGTATGAAAAATTTCAGGTTATTGTAGGTAGTGCGCAATGTCACACACTCAAAGCAATTTGCATACAGGAGTATGGAACAATACAGGAGTGGTAACAAAAATAGAACTTTGATCTTCACTATCAGCGTTATAAAAAGATTCTCAGGTCCCAAAGAAAATTATCGAAATGTTAGAAAAAATACATATGTGCCTTTTAACTTTATTTAAGGGCTATTTTTTCAATCGTCGATAAGGCAGATAAGAGGTTTGACAGCTTTTAAATAGAAAATATGCCAACCTGTCATATTTATTCCTTGGATAAAAGATCTGACTATTGAAAAATCAACCCTAAGTGTATTTTCGCGACAGTATTTGTTTTATATTTATGCCTATAGTACAAACTAATATTTCAAACAATATTCATCAATAAACCCTCTCCTAAACTATCCATCCGCACAACCAGATAGTTGGAGGGGCACGTCCATACATGCCCACAATTACGAACAGAGGTGACCATTAGTGAGCATTCAGCCAGGAATTGTTTGTGCCCGGAGCTTGTCTCATGCAAATTGGGTACCGTCTGCGTACGATGTATGGCTTCACACACGTGTATATTGGCATGTGTTTGCCTGGTTTTAGGTGTGTTTTGAATGGGAATAGGATACGAATAACCCTCCTTTTGGGCTTGCCGGAGTTGGGTAAAAAGATTATATTTTTTAAACTGCTTATGAATGTTTTCGTGATAATTGCATTTCAGTTTAGATGCCATTTCTTAATTTGCAGCACTTGGTACTTATTGTAGTATATAAACTGATCAGGGTCAGGATAGTGCCCCCGCCAAGACCAGCCCAGCGAAGCGCAACAGCACTACCTACCCTTTCTCGATGCGCTTTGTTGTTTTTTAGACCCTTATCACTTGGGTTTGAATTGTACCAGATAAACAAAATTCTCAGGATAAGTTGACAATGGTGCCGATTCTCTTGGTCACAAACTAAACTTATATTAGACAATTTCCATCTTTTTCTGTCCAACAATACAAGAAAGAGACTAATGTATAATCCATACAATTATAGTTGATATCTTAAAACGTATGGATAAAAAATATGGAAAAGTTCAAGGCAAAACTAATTTGACATCGCTAACTTAGTTCTTTAATGTCATCGTCCTTTCCTTTCGCTGTTTGTGAGTAAGAGATGTCAATTCTCTAGTTTAGTTTGTGAACAAGGGAATCGGCACCATTAGCGGACTTATTAAACGTATAAGTTTTAATTGCGTAGCTCTTATACTTTAGATTTTATTGATATCCCAAAAACCCTGATTACGTCATTGACTCACTCACCACTCACCTCATCACTGATGATCATCAAATTTTTTATGCTATTTCCTAATATCCTAAGGAAATTTGGTATTTAAATTAGTACAGTACAAAACACACAAACAAAGTAATAGGTACTCAAACAACAATAAAAATTCTAAAAGTTGGAATTTCCCAAAAATAAATTGTCATAAGCAACTTACAAAAAGAAGTAAAACCCTACCAAAAAAATTTTCCTGTAAAATGTTGCCAAATGAGACCATACTACTCTACTGTCAAAAAATTATCAGATCTCATATAGAGCCAACCTTCTAATTCTACAAAAAAGACTTAAGTGTTTGGTAAAGATGTTTATTTAAAAAATTAAATATAAAAACCTAACCTGTCTAACCCTTACCCTTCGGGGATTACAGGCGTGATGTCATGTTATGTTAAATATAAAAAATATATATATTTTTTTGTTTATAAGTAGGTACTGCCTGACATAGGTCAACAAGCCTGTGTTTTTAAAAATATTTGTATAATTATACACTTTTTGCACTTATAAAAATAGGATAATTTAAGAAATATTTTGGTCAATACTTTGCTAAGTAATGTAATTAAAATAACGCCAAGTTTTTACTCAACAAATCGGTATAACAAGTAAATATTCCTTATAATATTTATAATTCTTTTTTGTTTGAAATTATGTTGTTCTAGGACTAGCTAAGACTGAGCTAATTGATAGGTATAGGTATGGACAATTTTCAAAAATATTATTTTAAATAAAATTCGGTACAAAAAAGTGTAATCGATTTTTGTATTCTACTCGATATCAGCTTTTGATGATTATATTTCAAATACACCTTGATTTAACATAAAATGCTTTAGCACTTCAAATTAAATAAATAACAGCTTGCTCATCAGAAGAGTAACTCAATAGATACCTACTTAATACAAAATAAAGAAAATATACGTGATCGTTAGATTAATTAAATTAACATCAGTTAATTACTGTTTATTTAAATTAACTTGGTACCTATGTTGGCAAACAGTTAATGCGTTTGTTACAATAAATATTGTTTTCAGTGGTCAATAAAATAACTCACAGACTCGCAATAAATAAGTACTTAAATATTTCATACACATCATATTTATTTATAGATTATTTTTTTAAGATAACATTAATAACACCATACTTAGGAATCGTTAAACAACAATAACATTTACTCTATTAGATATTTAATTACGTCCACATCATTCAAATCCAATATCAATGAAATCAACAACCCAAGAATTACTTTTTGCAATTGACAGTGTGAACTCGCTCTAATGTCAACAATTAATTTGTGCAAATCACCGGTCGCGCTCTCCAAATCGAATCAACATTCGATTGCGAACAGGCGCGTTCTTTTTGCCCCAAGATTGTGGTTTAAAAAGAAATTTAATCTTGCTAATAAACATGCAAACACGAACGCGGCGGCTACCTGTTGAAGCGCGCGAGACAAACGATTCCTCAGCCAATCAGGGCCCAGCGGCCGCCCACGGCCCACCATCATTGGCCAGTTACTTTAGAGGGGGGAAATCTGAGGGGGGACAAGGCAGAGTTCGCCGTTAACATGACACTAGCAAGAAAAGCGCCGCATTGAGCTTTCGACGAGCTTTTCACTACGCGCGCGGGAATTAATCGGTTTGCGATATTTTGAATGAAGTAACGCATAAATTGAAAACAAAAAAATATTAATAGAACTGAAAAGAAACTGTTACAAGTAACGTTTGGAAAATAATGCGCGTGGAGTTTCGGAGTGGCGAAAATTAATTTTTGGAAAGTTGTTAATAAAATCCGTCAAAATTGATCTAACAATGTCTCTGGGTAAACAGCCCAATGACCACATAAAAAGGCCTATGAATGCCTTTATGGTGTGGTCACGGGGCCAGCGGCGCAAGATGGCGCAAGACAACCCGAAGATGCACAACTCGGAGATCTCCAAGAGGCTGGGGGCAGAGTGGAAGCTGCTCACTGAGATGGAGAAGAGGCCGTTCATTGACGAGGCTAAGAGATTGAGGTGAGTTTACTTTTGTTCGCTATTCATTTCTCTACAGAGAATGGTAAAACTTTGAGGAGAACTTTGATCGTACCTGGCATTAAAAAAATACACATATCTAGGGTATCATTGTTATAAAATCATAATTGTTTTTGCTTTCATTTCTTCGTTATTATTCGGAACATTTTTTAATTATCTTTGTATTTTATTACTCAATTTTGCCAAGTTTATTTAATTTCTTTATCTACGATTTATTTTATAAATAATATAAAGAGACGATATATTTTGTTAAAAATCCAAATAAATAATTAAACGGTGACTGGTGTTTAAAAAGTGAAGAAAATTATTATCTAACTGTAAACTCGTACCAATCACACCTGATTCTTAAATGATGATAATCTTTATTAATACAATTATGGATAAGGACCAAAACTGGCCACCCGTGAAATTGATACAGCAGATATTCTTTTTAAAATACATCAATAATATAACTTTCACGCTCGCTTAAATAGGTTTTATCTACTTTTAAGACGTCGGTAAACAAAGGACCAAAAAAGAAACAAGAAAAGATATCACTATCACTATATATCATTTTTTTTTTTGTAAATTCAATCACGCATTTTCAAGCAATATTTTCAAAATGTCAGCTCAATTGAATATCGGAAAGTCGCTCAAATTTAACTAGTGGATTTTATTAGCCGTAGAGACCCCGACAGGTGGAAGTAAGTAAAAGCTTGTTAATAAATACGATACGATTGCAAGATCTTTTTAATTACGAAATTTAATTCCATCTTTTATCTCATCACTATTAAGAACAAAACAAATATTTGATAACCCAAATGACTTTTTTAACTAACACAAAAAAATAAAGATATTTAAACTAAAGGAACGCACCACACACAGTTAACTTTCATTTGTTGAGCAAACAGCGCAACTCAAAGGTATATAATTTCGAGTCTCGTTCATTATCTTTTTTAATTTCATATCTGTGGGCAAACATTGAACAAAAGCCACACACCTGTATTGCGTTATCTGTGGAACAAAAAGCTGTATTTGTTTAGTTATAACATTTCTCCAAGCGAGCTGACACCGCGCTTTTAATTGTTTTGGAATTATTTTTATTAAATTCACTGCCTTCTTTGTTTTAGTTTTTATGTTTTACTTAATAACGGGAGCCTTTGTTTTATTAAAAGATACAGTCGCTGATGTTAAACAAAAATCTTTCTTCTATTGATGCATCTATAGGTATAAAACAGGTGTTTGAATGTAGGTCTGTACGTACAGTGATCACGGTACCGGATTGGGGTACCGATTACCAATAAAAAAACTGACTGTGATAAAACCTATTAGACAGACAGGTTATCAAGTCCTACTGTTCTATATTGGAGGCGTAATTATCTCATATTATTAAAATTTTGTAGGCAATATTAAAGCAGGTTGAAAATGGTTTATTCAGCCAGACTCTATGTAGTACTGAGTTAAAGCAGGAGCAAAGGTTTGGCCCTTCGTTACGCACTCGTTGAAACCTTGATTTAGTTACCGTTACAACGGACCCCAGCTTGTAATACAATTAATAGTCAGTCACCAACATCAATTAATCATTTAATGAAGCAGAGACTAAACGGGTTTACGCATAATGGTTTTTGCCTTTTCTCAAAGTATATATTTTAAATTTAGGTGTTCATAGTACTTTAAAGATATGCCTAAATTATTATAACGTCATTATATCTAAAATAATCTGAAGCTATCAAAATATAATGAAATAATATAATATAATGATCTTATAATTATTTAGGTATATCTTTATAGTACTATGAACACCTAAATAGCATAGTAATATATTTTTTCTTGTTTTTCAGCTTGAGTTAAAAAACAAGTAGAAATGACACGAGAGTAGAAGATAATTGGGATTATTTTTGTCAAAATGTACCTCAAAATTTCTTCTCTTTCGAAATAATTAAAATAATTCATTGAGACCACCTATAACAGTTGTAAAAGACACAAGTCGAAAGTTACATATTCTTCTAGTTCTTCTTATTCATTTTGTTCTGTATCATACCTGAGAACCTTCTCGATTTGAAGATATTGGATATTTAACGCTGATTAAAAAATTTGTTCTGAGCGTTCGTTTTGCTACACATTTGCATAATGCAACACGTTTGGCAAACCCATTAAATTAATTTGACGTTATTGCCTTAATTAGGTGCTAAGAGATTGTTTGATCGGCTCGTTTTGGTAAAATTAAGCTCAGTTTCAAAGATTGTTGATCACAGTTTTGCGGTTTTTAACAACAGAACTTAATTCGATACTACAATCAAAAAGTCAGACATCTTATAAAAAAAAGAAAGAAGGATGTGCTTTTTTAGTTAACTTAAACAAAATGATTCTAAAGATAATAATTATAAAACACACAGTCGTTTAGCGACACAATTAAATGTGTAAACAGAATGGTGCCGCCGGATGTTTGACGCGCTTATCTTTTAGGTATTAATTAGATATAAATGTGGGTTTTTTTTTTCTAATGATAATAAACTAGAGGTTTTATTATACTCTTTATTTAAATTTCTTTTTAAACGAGTATACTTCTTTTTTATTTCAACAACGGCTGTAATCGACCTGGATTACAAGGGATTTTCATTAGTTCTGACGGATTTTTCTTTAATAGTCAAGTAATAGAAAAATGTATAAAATATTAGATAATATTTACAATTTGATCCGAAAATCTCGTCAAAAATATCAAAATGGTATTTTTCTATTCACGTACTAATACTAACTCGCATATATTATATTAAAAAAAAAACATGCGATGCAAATGACAGCAAAACCCGATTAAAACCGAAAAATTGGTCCTTACGACCGCACACTAAAAAAAGTCACAACCCTTTCCAAAAAAATCTCAAACGCAACCACGCATCACAAATAAGCAACAAATCAATTTAATCTATCCATAGAGGTCGGTGAGAGGCGACAATTATCTGTTATTCATTGTAATAATATCTTGCATTGTTGGGGGGCGCGTTATCGGGGGTCGGCAGGACCATAAAAATGAGCTTATGCCTCCAGTCTAACTCGAGCACGGAGAATATAGAGCTGTTGTTGCGAATTCGGGTTTAATTGTCTGCTGGGAATTTGAGTTCGTGTTGTTTTTGAAAGGGGTATAATTTTACTAAAATTATTATATTTTGGTTTTGAACGCAGAAAGTAATTACAACTATAAAAGTTATGACAAAGCTGTATTCTAACAAAATGTGATTATAATATAAAAGGTACTTTTTTTAAAGGCCATTTTCAGGGGTTTAAGGCATCTATTTATAAATACGATCAACTTTATTACGGTACAAAGCCCGTTCGCAAAATGTAGAAAACAGTGGATTTTCTTTTTCATATTTCAGAGTTGCTCAAACATTCGTTCATATTAATTACATTTTCTTAAAAAAAAATACCTGTCTTTGCAGAAACGGTGTAATCACTTCAAAATACACGAAACACTAAAATCTATGTTACAATACATGCTTACATAATTATATAAATCAATAAATCACGTGACAAAGGAAAATAGGCTTTATATTTCCCTAATTAAAAGAAAATGCAATTTTCTGCAATTAATAATCACAACGGATTCTTAGATATTTCGTAGTATGATAAGTATTATCATAAACAAACCGTGCAGGTACTTAATACACTATCGTATTAACATTTCTATATGAGATGGAACAATAAGAATTAATTTGTAAGGGTTGAATTTATTAGCGGGGCGTAAGGCCGGGCGCACGCTCCACGTCAGAATTCATTTGTTACGTATATCTTACGCTTATTGTGCGATGGGCTTTAATAATCTTCAGTGAGTGTGATGTTAAATATTATAGAAAAGAAACAATGTTTTATTTAGTCGAATTTCTAATCGACTGTGACTGGTCAATTATAAAGAATGTTAATTTCAATCTTAAGGTAATATAGGTTTTCTAATATTGGGTAGGTCAAACTCTTTTTAAGTAATAGATGTAAGTCAAGACAGCATAAAGCAATAAGTTTAGAGCGGCTAATGTAATACATCATCACAGACTTTATTGCGCAATTACGTAGCCTTAAATCACCATTTAATCTAACATTAGAAGAATAACGATGCACCGTTATTACTATTTCAATGATAGCGTATAATAAGCTATTCGCATTATTTCACGATAAATATAAAACAATTTAAAAATCTCTAAAAGGCTATCACTTCAAAAATATAATACGATAACTGCCATTATTCGGCCATTATTTTTATAATGCTTTAATATTGGAGTATAAGTTATAAGTTTTATAAGAAGAAGAAAATGTCCCGTTTTACCTACGAGTACCATTACAATGTGTCATTAGGAACACAACAGTCATAACCCGATAACATCTTTATAGAGAAAAAAACATGTTTATCTTTTTACATAGTGGGTACATAATACATTATGTACCTACACATCTTCAGCAAACAATCCATAACCTACCATTGATTGAAGATAGCTCGCAATCAAATGATTTCATTGTTATAATCAATAGCAAGTGAATTTTATTTTGGTCCTTTGATCTGTACAAGTAAACAAATAGGATTGCGCAATTATAACATTTTTTTAAAATAATTAACTAGTAATTCTTCAAAAAAAATAATTATAAAAAACACTTAATCTTATCCCAAAAAACCTGATAAATTTTTAATTAACAGTAAATTAGAATTTTTGTTTTTAAATCAATAAACAGTAAATCCATTCAAAAACTTGACGTTACAGTTTACTTTTGCCATACGCCATTTTGATAGGTCATAAAAAGTATGTTAATTGATTTGTGGTGTTAAATATCCAATTAAAATTATTCTAGTACCATTTTTTTGATAGGATGGAGTGTCATCTGGTCCCTTCACGATCTAAAAAACGCCTCTTACGCAGCTATAAATGTGGCCATCTACTGGTATCAAAAAAGTCTACTGGTAGTAAAAAAAAAACACGTTTATCTTTTTACATAGTATATATATGTTGATACATAATGTACTACACAACTTCAACAAATAATCCTTAACCTACCATTGACTGAAGATAACTGACAATCAAATGATTTTATTGTTAAAATCAATAGCAAGTGACGTCACATGCAAGTACAAAGCGTTCTTTGTAAACGTTACAGTTATTTTAACTTATTTGTTAGTGATAACAATATCTACGGTTGATAAATGATGTATAAAGGGTATTGTGAAGACGTTTGTTTGATTTCCACGTGGGGAAGGAGAATTATGGGCTATCTGATTTGTCACTATCTTTCTGTTTAGGTGTTTTTAAGTTGTAGGCGTTTTAAAAATAGGTCATTAGGTATTTTTTTTTAATAACTTGTATAAAAATACCCGTCTTTTTTTGTAATTTTCGCTTCCTTTGGGGCAATTTTAATGAACCATATTAAGAATTTACTGTCATTATTGAAAACGGCATTAAGGCCTCTCATACATGGGAATGTGGTTCCGAATCCGGGCAAGTACTGTTAGTAGTATATTTTTTAAGTAGAGAGAAGTATATTTTATTTTCAATTCATATAAACTTTATCTTGGACAGGACCAAATTTATCTTGGACAGCACAGGCTTCGGTCTAGAAAACATAAGAAAACCTGGATTTATAATCTGCCTTCAGGAAGCATGGTGATCATTGCCCATGCCTTCTGTATCTAAAAAGGCCTTTGCCTCGATTTGAGTCAAAAAGAGGTTACGTAATACCTCCCTAACATTAATTTCATAGATGAACTAGTCTCATAATAACTAGATAGGAAAATGGTCCTTTAGTCCATAAAACAATCTCAAAGACAGCAACGGGAAGTTCATTCCACATTATCAATAAAACGATTGCTCAATAGAACCCAGACAGACTATCGAATGTTATTTAGTGGCCGTTATTGAATCCTCCGATTATGTGGTCCGATCAAACAAGTGATAAAATAAGTATGGCGGTAAACACAGGCGCGCCTTACACCATTGTGCTGACCGATAAGGCTGGGAAGACACCATGATGTCCCAAGTTTAAGTGTGGGTTACTTAAATCTATCAATAGTTATGTTGGTTTTATGTTGTGTGATGATTTCGTGGATTTTATTGGGGACTAGCTTCTGCGCGCGACTTCGTTTGCATAGAAGTCGTAAACGTAGTTAATGGGACTCAGCAGTGAAGTAGCTTTGTATCACTGACATAATTATCGTGATCAGAGTAATTACAGAGGTAAACTCTTATTAAGTTGTTTAGATTTTCAGAGAGAAAAAAATAGTGTTTTTTTTTCTTTTTGAGCACATAAGTTATTTCTAACTCAATTAATGTAAGCATAGGATCAAAAACGCGCTTTTTTATCATTATTTTTAATTAACAAAAAGCCTCTAGTACATAATCTATTAGTAAAGCTTACATAATTATGTCGAATTTGGCGCCATTGAATCGATAGTTTTATTTTCAAAGATGCACACACATTAACTGTTGTTCAAAATGTTCATTCATTATAACACAGGCGCATAATAGTTTAGAATAACCACCACCCTAAAACATTTAATACATAACAGGTAGCCTTCAAAAACAACCGTCAGCAAACATGAAAATAGTAGTTCATCGGCTCCCCTTTCGTGGAATTATCTGAAAAAACCTAAAAAAACTCTTTAAAAATGTACCACAATCATACAACACTATCTTCACCAAAAAGGCATTAATAAAAAAAAAACCCAATAACTTCATATTGACGTTCCAAATTCAATATACAAGCGATCCTTGATATCGAGAATCATAGTATAAATATATCGATATTTACCGAATTCGATTAGCTCCATAGAAAAAATACGCCAAAAACGTGTCCGATAAAAAAGCGTCGATAGGTTTTTTCTTGACCAAAGATATTGTGTTATTTTCCTTAGCGATATCATGTTTATTTGGTTAACAAACTGTAATGAAAGAAGTGATAGTGTCAGGTTCGACGACCTCAGTTTTTTTGGTTTCGGAGATAGGACAGTTTCTGTCAATGCTGATAAATTTGGTGTGAATGGGTGAGCTACTTGTGTATGGATGGACAATTTGTATGTTTGAATTTGTAGATTTTAAGTACTGGTTCATTACCATGTGACTTGTTGAATATTGGTTTCCATAGCAAACCAAGAGAACAGTTTTTCATCTTCTTCTTCAATTCCTTCATTTCGTGAATCGGGATGCATTCAATAATTATATTTACAAATGAGTATCGAGAAGTGACATTAGAGTAACGCTGCTACCGGCTATCAGTTATTAATTGAGTTAACAGCGATTAGTTTGGAGCATACGAATTAAAAAAATCACCGATCTCTGTAAACTTTTTGTTAGACTAAACTTTTGTAAGGCTAAAACAGGATGAATTAATAAAACGTACCACGGCCATACTGCAATATATTCCCCATAAATTAAGAGCGAAGATTGATCACATTCTCATTGTAAACTAACGAGTCAAATAACTGTAAACATTTATCGCAAATTAAATAAAAAAATAAATCTAAATCCGCTACACAATCAGTCTCAACAAACATTCACATTCAAACCTCAGCGCATTGACGAACTATCATCCGCCAGCGTGGTCCACTCGAATAATTACAATCGACTCGCTGACAATCGCGATTCTATCACAAAGCTCGCATAATCGGACGCTGTGTCGACTCATTCCCAACACTACAAGTCGTAAACACACACACCCGCGTTCCAAATTCAACTCTATTCTGTTTCAATACAATCCAATTCTGCTTACATTTCGAATGCATATAGTGCAGTGATGTACACAGATACCCGATTGTGACTGGGACAATGCAATAATCCGCGCATTGTTGAATCGACATTGTTGTTTTAAGGGCGGCCAGGCGTTCGCGACAATTGCACGCTTTATTGCATAAATAATAATGTTATATCGCCCAGCGGCGTTTCATTGTGGCATTTTGACGCTAAACTTATAGTATTGTAGGGCGAATTGAGTTATGCTTTCGATTTCAGAGGTATCGGATATCTTCCGCGTTTGTTTTTGCTGATAATAATCGTTGTAAATAAGTGTTGATGTTTGCTCGAGAGCGTCGGGGTACAGTGAGGTGGACGTGAGAGCTAACAATCGTGATGATAAAGTTTATTCAGAAATCGGGCGCTGGAATTAAGCCAACAAAGTATCTTTAGGAAAAAGATAAAAAGTTGCATTAAGCAGGATTTATACCCTGTATATGAAATATCTAAACTCCATTCGCATTTCTTTCTTTCTTTTGTTTCTTAACGCTTGAGCTTTTTAGTTTAATTAACTATTAAAACATTTACTGGCGGACCATTTATGGCGAAAATCCGGAAAAGGGTCAGAACTAGAACGATTACACAATCCAAGGTTAACCGAACCTTGAGTATTTGCTGACACTTAGATGTTAAAACCTTTGTTTTTTTTTCCTAGAGCACTACACATGAAAGAACACCCCGACTACAAATACCGGCCACGGCGAAAGCCAAAACCGCTTGTCAAGAAGGAGCCGAAATTCGGTTTCGGTATCAACGGCTTGATGGCGCCGGTACCAAGACTGGTGACGCCGTCGGTACCACACCCGGTACATCCCCAATTGCATTCAATGCCACATCACTTACTGCCAGATAAACCGGAGTTGAGCAGAGCCTTGTTCCCACCGCTACCATACCCGTTCTATCCGTTTGCGAAGCTACCATCTGACGATGGAAAGCTGGCAGCCGAGTTGGCGCATTTGCAGGTAATCTTCAATAAGGTATTGACTTACGAATATTTAGTTATACTATTAACCGAATCACACGAAAAATCCACAAACACATTGTAAGGTATCAGCTTTGGGCAAATTGGTAACAGAGATGTTTAGTTTCCCCTCGTAAAGTATTTTTGGTGTATAAACTAGTTTTTTAAACATTATATTTCTTGTATAAACTTTATTCTGCAACTCTTACAATAAATCATCAATATGAGTACAACTCTTTGAATTGTTGACATGATATCTTTAACCCACATTCATCCCACAGGCACTATATGGCGGCGCTTTATACAGCAGTGCTCTATACAGCAGCGCCCTATCCCCTTGCGGCTGTCCACCTCGCCGGACGCCATCCCCTCCCCCCGCCGATGTCAAGCGCCCCGTCGCCTACGTCCTCATGAAGAGTGACGAGGAACCTCCTCAGCACGTCATCTGAAGGCCGGTCGCGCTCCCGGCGAGGGTGTGGCCCTCGCACTGGGAGCGACCTTCCACCTCCGTGCAGGAGCGCGAGACCAGCTCACCTGACAGTGTGTAAGACTGAATGGAAGGTTATTGACTTTTGTTTCTATAGAATGGACACTGTGTATAGAGATGGGACATTGGTTTCGGCCGATTCTTTGGTTTCGGCAATCATTGGTGTTGGTTTTAAAATATAGTGGACAGTGAAAAAAAATGTAAAGCATTATCTTGGTTAAATAATACGCCGATGTTTGAATGATGGAATGGTGCTGATCGTGACATGAATTGTCAATGCATGTGCAATCAATGTTACTGTTGTGCAATGTATCTACTTTAGTTTCTCGTGAGGAGCACCTCGCACTTTGAATAGATAACATATCATAGAATTTACTCTTCAGCCGTGTAATTAATAGACGTTAGTTAGGCGAATTAATGTCAATTTTCTAAAAAAGACTATTGTATTACGTGTATACAGATAACATTGTAACCGATTTCAGATTTAATATATTGTTGTTCTTTACCCTTTTTTGTTAATATTTTTAAATAGTTTACTGGCTCAAGATATATTTCACCAGTAAATAATTTAAAACTCTAAACTTTATTAGTTGAAATAATCTCACTGTATATTTAAAACTCTTTGATATCCACACCGGATTTGTCTGTAAATGTAGCTAAACACTAATGCATTAAATGTATCTAATCACTAATAACTTGTAGTGCAATATTGTATTTATGTAACCGAAAAACATACATCATTATAGTAACATAAGAAGAACTTTGGACTCGAATAACTTAATTTCCACTATTTTGTCGACTGCGACCTGCTCTGAATGTGGGAGCAAATCACATTTAATGATTCGAAATTGGAGTCATCATGTATGTGACAAAATACCGTCACGTCACGAATAGTGTGAATTAAAATAAAACTTAAATTAGTAATTTGTAAATAGCACTTGTAAATAATCTCTACTAATCGTTTTGTTTTATAATAAATGTCTATTATAGTGCACTTACTTCATAAATATTTTGTTTTTATATACTTGAATTATGGTACTTAATCCGTTTTACAATAACTGTTAATTAGTTTTTTCGCCACTGTTTCTCTTAATGCCTAATCAGGCACCCTTCTGGAGGTCTGTTATTTTTTTTATGTTAGATTTTTTGCGGATGTTGGTCATTATTATGTAAACACTTAATGACAACATAACTAAATCTTGTACTTATTTATATCGGAATATAAGGGGGGTAAAAAGACAAAATCAGGGTTATATAGCCGTTAACTACGCATGTTGCCCATACTTAATGCTGGCTACATTGAGCAAAAATTAATACTGGGAATAGACTTTTATTTTTGGTGTAGAAAATGTTTATCGTATCGCCCAAAACATTGTTCTTAAGTGTGCATCCAAAAGAATAGGTGTCATGAAAGTTTTAGGTTATTTTTTTTTAAATAAACGACGCAACTTTGACCTTCAACATCTCCGTAACCAAAACGTACCTAGGTAAGGTAAAAAAATATCGAATGATAGTAAGAATATGTAACTGTCGACTTCGTTGTGTGTTTGTTTGTGTCTTTTTACACCCGTTATTCTCAACTATTATGTTTATTTTGTGTAGGATATAACATTCCTATTTTTAAGCGTTAGAAATTGTTTTTTTATAATTGAAGTTGATAATTTGAGAGCAATATATGACAAAGTGATGCAGATCGTTGTCTTTTTGATAGCTTTAACGTTATTGTGTAGAAAATCATCCGAACCAAATAAGACAAACTTTTAGATCCACAAATAAATAAAGATACTAGTGAGTCTATTACTGCCTTACTGCCGGGCAAAGACCTCTTCACCAGCAGAGAATTCAGGAGCATTAATCACCATGCATGCTCAGGATTGGCAATTATTAACTTATATTTATTTTATAAAAAGATCTCACTGATGCCCAAGATAAACTTAGAAAGTACATAATTACGATTGAAAAATCCACATTGATACTTGCCCGGTATCGAGCCTAACTCATGCATGAGAGTTGGCCACCTTAACCACAGGCTATTACGACACATATGGACATATGAAACATCACTAGTATTTTCAGCTCCTTTTCTCATAGGGTTGGGACAGAAAACCCGGCCTCTGGTTTCTACATAATATAAAAGCCGAAACCGAATTTTCCTGAGATGCTCCTCCCTAAGTTTTCTACACATTAACGTTAGAGAAGCGCCAACGTTTTTAATTTAAAAATATTTCTTCCATAAGCTATGTTTAATTTACCCACCGATTTTTTATATTATAGTTAATTGGTCTTATTTAATAGTTATAAAAATAATGTTTGTAAATTACATTTAAAGAATTATTGTTGAAATTATGTTGTTGTTGGAATTTAAGTTTATAGGTTTCCTGAAGTTTTTAGTTGTATTCAACGAATGTTTGATTTTTACGAATAATAAACGATATGTCAGAATAAAACGTGTTGTTTTAATACTTACCTATTATGAGAAAAAACAGTGTAGGTACCCATACCTGTAGGACATAGATAAAATGGTTTAATTTCGGCAAAACCGACACACGTCAAGATTTCTAAAATATTTTGAAATAACATACCATCACGCCTGCAATCCCCGAAGGGTTAGGCAGAAGTGTACCCAATAGTACACCAACATTAAGCCAGTAATTTTGAAATAATTTTATTGATTTTGGATATGTATGTGACACTTTTGGAATATTGAATTATATTTGACTTAATTAATTTAATTGATGAAAGATTGTGGTGCAAACCACAATCTTTCATCAATTAAATTAATTAAGTCAAATATAAGCAAGCAAAACTAAGCTCAAATGTTCTTGTGTAATATAATAAAACGCTCTATTAGTATTACTAGGAAAACAAAGAATGATATTTATATTCAAGTAGTCTTAAAATTAGTACTATGGAATTAAGATAACGGTATATTAGCAATTATAGCAATTCAATCTACGTAGCTGACATTCTCAAGTACAAAATCAGAAAAAGGAAATCATAATTGAAAAACAGACCTATAATATGAATTACTGGTATAACTAGGTTGGTAGCGCTTAAAGCTAAATTAAGTAATAACGCCCAAAATCTTAATTACATATTTGCAAAATAACACTCATAGTTTATTAACTTACCAAAACAATTTCAAAAAGATTAAACTTTCAATCGCCATGTGTTCGCCACTCAAAAAGTCAGTGGCGCGAGTATTTCTTTAAACAGAGGGGCTCCGGATTAAATACAGTACATACTCAATTATCGGCGAATAAACACTCAAGTGTGAACAATAAGGGGACACATGGCAGCTTGGGGGAATCGGGGGAGGATTTCACGGTTTTTAGCTTATAGAGCTTGGAGGAAATACCCTAGTAGCAAAATTATACTATAACTAAAGGTGACATCTCCATAAACTTTGTAAATGTACGACGGTGTATATAGTGACTGCTTGATGTATCAAGGTGTTTATAACAACAGGACTTAGCAGGACTTTTTCTCTATAAGCTGATACAGTAAAAATGTCCTATATATCGACGGTCCCTACGTATATAAAGACATGTTTAAAGGAGTCTCTTTTGACATGTCTTTATGTACGTAGGGACCGTCGATATGTACTAATCATTAGTATGTAGAACATTTAGTTTAGTAACTAATGGAATACTAATGGTCTAGTGGTCGCAAAGTGCGACTGCTGAGTATGAGTCTTGAGTTTAATTCCCAGGTCGGGCAAAGTGTTATTGGTTGTTTCCATCAGGAATTTCTCAGTAGCAGCCTCGGAGTCTGGATTCGTGCCCGGTTGATTGCAATAGGCACTTAGGCAGAGGGTTATCTTCATACTTGTCAGTCAACTACCATATTCAAACTACGACATACCATCTAAACTTCTTAATTCAGAAAACCGGTTCACTTTCTTGTGTTTCCAATTGTCAATTGAACTAATAATATACGTGATAGCAAAAATATAAATGGTTGGTAAGTATTTGGTATTCAGATACTACGCTACTATCCATACTTCATCGCACTTATCAATAAATAAAAAACGGTAAAAAAACGATACTTAACGACCTTCTCAACGAAATATATTTAGAAATATCAGGTACCTTAAACAACCTCATAAAACCAAACGAAATTAAATCACAGAAAAACCGTTTAAAAGCCATCGATGTGAGATAACAGACATTTAAGTTATCAGCAATTAATATTTTATTCACGTACAATAAAAAGACAATAATCACAGTTTATGTATCGGCCGGGGGCGATTAGAGTCGCGATCACGGCGGGGGGCAGCCCCCGGTGTAGGGCGACCATGAGGAGGATGCAGACAGGACTGGACTTCGGTAATTATTAATAAGTGATGAAGATCGTTCATTCATTTTTTGTGTAAGAGAGGTTGTATCGGAGATATGAAAATAATAAAATATGGATTTTGTTAACTATAATACAACATTAATTTACATCCTTACCATACGCAACATTAAAAAAGTAAAATATCCTAACATTTCTTATTTTTTTTTTCTTATTTGTAATATGTAACAAAGAACCCTAAACGAATGTTACCACATACCTACTATATACATATTCTTAAAAAGATGAAAAAACAGAGCAACCTTTTGTAAATACCTGGAACGTATTTTTAGATGCGCCTCTCGGATCTCGTGGTTCTAATTTTTAACTGCAAATCAAACTGAAACTACACAATAATTACCCACTCATTATTAAATCAATGTTTACAAAGAAATAAAGCCAGATAAACTAAAACTAAATTAGATTTTGTTTTACTTTATCCGGCTTGATTTCTTTTACTTACCCCGCACTCCGCCAAACCATGGCCACCCTCGAACCCCACAAACAAACACCCTTTAGCAGCTAATTGCGGAGGTGGCGCGATCTCTATTACATCCACCATAAATCCATGGCTTTACCAGATCATCGTGGCGCAGATTTGTGGTAGATCTATGCCACCCGTTTATTGTCCTTACAATTATGGCGTGTTAACCTACGTAATTTTTTGCTGTAGAAAACTTTGTTTTTATTGTATAGGCTGGGGGGGCTCGTAATCATCGTATAGTACTTGGCTATATTTTCCAAATCATTTCGTTAAATTAGAAAATGTTTTCACTTAACTTTTTAGACCTATGTAGGTACAAATCCTACTTATGCGTAGGAAGTTTTATTAAAATTGTTTCCTTCATTTCTAAAATGTTGGACTTGAAAGTTTGTGTATAATGCCGTACGCCGTAAACGCTCCTAAGGAAAATACAACTTTTTGAAAAGCTTTAATTTTTTTTAAAAATGGCTATTCTTAAGAAAAAAATATAAATGCAGTTGCTGTAGGCAATTGCATGGCCCATAATTTTTGCCTAACTTCTTTTATGATAAAACTAACCGTTTCTCTCAAAATTGCAAAAAAGATAATTGCGAACCTTGAATTTTTTTTTTCACACATTGGATCGGTCATGACTTTTCACATATGGTTTTTAGTGGTATTTTCAACATTCGTACAAATTTTCAGCTTGTTGCGAATTACTGTAAGCTAATCTACCCCTATTTTTTGAGCTAATTGGACCGGACTATATTATTATATACTCTACACCTACAGCAAGGTGAACTAACCAAAAACAAATATGTATAACATAGCGATTTAGGTTTATAGTTACTACCTACTTACCTACTCAAGATTTCATTCTATTCACTCCCAGTCTTCAGAAGAAGCTATATTCTACCTCCTTGTATGGTACTGACATGAAATAAGTAATATGTTTCAACGCGGTTAAGCTGTGGAGATTAAAAATAAAACTAGAAGAAAAATGCAATTCGCCGGCGGGCTCAGACGGACAGATTGAAAATTATACTGGAGGAAAATCATATCAAGTAATAATCTGCGACTTAGGAGGACTGGTCTGCTTATATTATATGTTTTAAAATGAGGTATGGATTGTGGAGGGGTATATTTTAGAAAAAGTTTTGTTATAAATATTTTTTACATTGTAATTGTAATTTTGATTTTGACTAATGAGTTAGTATTAAGCCAGAAAATTGTACGATTTGTTTTACACATTTTAGTACCTACTGCTTATCATCCAAATCCATTATGAAACGCAAACCCTTTCAACATACATACATAAACTTACGTCTTTTTCCCATGGGGGTAGGCAGAAACTACAAAACGACACCTGCTACGATCCTTACATACTGCTTTCACATCGTCCATGTTCATACATTTTGTCATACAAGCACGCCGGTTACGAGTACTGCGCACCTGACCTTTATGAAGAATCTCACCAATAAACAGTAAGATCAGTGTAGATTTTTCTAGGGCCCCTCCCTGAGTTTATCCCTTTCAAACAGAAAAATATTTTTCAAAAAATGTCCGATTCTATTAAACCGTCGATGAACGGAATACGTAAGAAAAAAGAATCCATACTGACCGAATATGATCCTATCGAATCGGTTAACTCAACTATCTTCAGTACATTGTAAACCACTCTGTAATGCTCAAAACGGTCGATTCTCCGTCCAATAAGTGCAGCACACACTCTAAGTAACCCTACAATGCTGACAATGACAGTCATTTGTCAGCCGACAGCCACCCAGACCGTTTACCTGACAGCCAGGCATTCAGCTCCACCTGAACGACAGCCATTCATGTTTGATTCATGACATTCAATGATCGGTAAGTGATAGATGCGATTTCAAACGAAATTACGATAGTGGTGTAGAAGGGTTTGTTGAAAATGTGATGCGTTTTGGAAAAGTTATTTAAAGAAGAAGCT
Source organism: Hoplodrina ambigua (assembly GCA_949774945.1). Classification (NCBI taxonomy): domain Eukaryota; kingdom Metazoa; phylum Arthropoda; class Insecta; order Lepidoptera; family Noctuidae; genus Hoplodrina; species Hoplodrina ambigua. The sequence continues at coordinate 1,328,114 of OX458969.1, read as the reverse complement.
TTAGCTCTAACTTAGGTATTGTAAAATGAAAGCTTATTAGGTAGTATTGGATATCAGATACCCAATAATTCCAAAATTCAACTTCTTTAAAATCATCATCATCATAACATCACGCCTGTAATCCCCAAAGGGTTAGGCAGAGGTGTATCAATTAGTACACCCACATTTCGCTAGTTATGTTTTTAGTCCCATATAATAGGGGGCGAGCCTATTGCCATCAACCGGGCACAAATCCAGACTCCGAGGCTGTTACTGAGAAATTCCTGATGGAAAAACCCAATAACACTTTGCCCGACCTGGGAATTGAACCCAAGACCTCATGCACAGCAGTCGCGCTTGCGACCACTAGACCAAAGAGGCTGTCGAGGGGGTGTACTTCTTTAAAAATACATTACTTAACCCATCGACTTTTCCATGTCCGAGGTCCTTGTAGCGGTTTAGAAACTCTGACACCAGGGAGTGTGGGATTGTAAGACTTTACTGCCCACACGTTAAAGAAAGAAAGAACTGTAAAATTCGTTTTTTTTTTATTGTTTTGAACTTAATAAATACTTAGTCAATTGAGACAGCAAATAAGTGCCGTCACAGTTTGCTATTTCCATGGAAAATCTAAAGGGAAATCGCCTTTTGACAGCATATAAGAAGTATGTACATATACGTACATTGATTGGTGACGCTACTACCCGAGCCTGTCTTCTTATATGTAAAGGTACTACTTAATATAAACAAACCAATCATCTGTTATCAAGATGAAACATTATAATAACCACATATTTTCCATTAAAAAGAGCACCAACTTCATTTGTTACATCTCTCAATCCACTTCAAATGACCACCCAAGTAATTAACTACAAAAAAATATTCTCTACTACCATAAAGAACAACGCAGTCATAAACAAACAAAACAAAAACATTCAAAAAAAGAACAAACGAGAAATAAAAGTTCCGTCAGCGGGTGTCATGGCGTCGGGGGCGCATAATGGCAATTTTTCGTATACACAGCGTCAATGCGATGAATGCGAGATGTAGCGTAAACGGCCGCCGACGTGCAAATTTGACGCCTTTGTGTCCGACGGCCGCGTGCGTGACCTGCATTTTAGCCCGCTCTAGAATCGCGTATTGGGATGGGAAGTGATGGCTTTCGATTGATTTTTAATGGAAAGGAAGCGACGCAAAACAGTCATAATTTTTTCAAGTCCACGGTTGAACGTCAGTAAAAGAAGAAAGATGTCCTCTGCTGTCAAGAATTCTTTAATTATCTTCTTTTTCTTAATTTCCATGTCAATTGGTCCATGTGAAACAAGCCGCAATATCGGTGCAATAAAATAATAGGGCGTAAAAAATGTCGATGATTGATAAACAATAGCATTATACCATTTCAAACCTTAACCCAAGATAAACACGTTGGTCAAGATTTGGGCCAATGAGTGCTATTTTATCGATGCACACATTGGACAAGTTGCGTTAGTGTATTATTGGACGTGTGATACTCCCTGGCTGCACCGCGTTGATGTACCTACTTGAAAAATATGTAGAGAAACAAATATACTGTATATATATATATATTATTCGCGGTACATACAATGAAAAAAAGTACCTTTACATAATGTAACATGATGTTTTGGTAGCGCGGTCAGGGAGATCCTATGTGGCTACGCCACTCACACTCTTGGACCAATCCAGCTTTAGACTAATGATGCTTAGATGCTGTGTATATTTTTAGTTTATGCTCAAATAAAAGGCCCAGAAAAAAAAATGCAAATGCCAATAGTCCAGAAAACACAAGGAAAACTATCGCATATGACACGTAATAGACACTCGCTTTCAATCATAGCGATTTCTGTAGTCACTTTGTCGGGTTATTTGTTTGTGCCCCGAGCGGCCCGGACTCACGGAATGTGAATCAAAGGGTTCGGGGTTTGACTCCCAAATGTTGCGACAAGATTTAATGTGAATAAGTTTAAGTTTTTTAGGAAAAGTTATGATAAAAGTTACATTAAGTCAAAAGATGTATCTTTTGACTTAATGTAACTTTTTTATATTTGATAGATAGAAGAAATATATCATGAATCAAAGTTACGTAATTATACATATTGATAACCGATCATAAGGTATTTCAAAAAATACCTTCTGCAAATTTCAATAGTGTTCAAATTAATCTACAACACATGAAACTACACATCCTGTAAACCCTTCCGTAATGTGAGAACGTGAAATCAATTCCTCGTATCAATTGATGTACCTACATCACAATCTACGTCAAGACAACAATCCTGCACCCCAGCTGTACATACAAAAGAAAACACCTAACATGAACCAGAATAAACCCAAAAAAAAAAACTAATATTCAAACACTGGCCGATAAGTTTTATTTGCTCTGGCGTCTACAATAATCTTCAGAAAGGAAGCGGTTGACGATGCGATACGATAGTGTCGTACAAAGGAGCTTATTTCCGTTGCAACTCTGCCTATAAAAACCCACATTACACCTCCATACACCAAACCAAAACCCACAGGAAATTCAACCTTGTATCTATGAAACAAGACCTACTACTATTCAGACGAAGTGTAACGTAAACGTTTGTAAAGGTGTATATCGTAGTGAAAATAAAAACTGAACAAATGTCGCGATAAGTTTTTGTAAGGGCGTTAGGTCGACAATCAATGACGAGTTTGAATAAAAGTGGTGAGAATGGACTAGGTTTTATGGGTTTCTGCCTATGCTGTTGTTGCTTTTGTGAGAATGAAAAGCATTTATGTTTAGAAAATCTGAAAATCCAACAACAAAAATTACAAAGTAATATTTAAATGGTTCTGTTTTAAAAGATGGTGGTAGGCTCCCAGTAGTAGATTACAAAAGTCTAATCTTGATCTTTAAACGCTCTATTTATTGCATTGCATGAAAATAAGTCTTAATTAAATGCAACTAAGTACATAATTATTTCGTATTAAACACTTGGCGAAAAATATCATCAGTAAGTACGCTGATGCTCCATAAACCCTGGACAATTAAATACGCGTACATTAAAAAAGACTATTAAGACTACTTGGCTGATCGAACAATCAGCACAAACCATCATTAATTTTCACAAACTACAGTAGCTTTAAAACCTAAACCCAACTAACTAAGTAAGTAATCTACCTACTGCCACGTCTCGTCAAACCCTAACTAAACGGAAGAGAGACGGCAAAAACCGACGTGGAGCGATAACACAGACAATGGCACCTAGTGTCCCTAACAATACTTCGTTTGTGACGATTCTTCGCATAATAGCAGGGTGCAAAACGCTCTGTAATTCGATAAAGGCTCTTTTATTATGAATTGTGGGCGTGTAATTGAGTTACTGCCTACACTGTGTTGTTAGTTCTGTTTATTTTGTTGGTATGTGGTTAATTAGCTGTTTGTGGAGATATTTTAAGTCGATTTTGTGTTAGTTTTCGGTGGTAATAGAAAATAAGATGTTTACAGAATTTTCAATGTGGCTTCAAGGACTTTTCACCCTTCGTGACCAAGACGTAAATCTGGGTCTCAACTAGTTGGACGACTAGGTTCAATTTTTTTGTCTTGATTGGAGCTTTTTAAGACTATTTTTTTTTTTGAGTCCCAACATAAAATAGGACTCTTGATGGTGTCATTTCTGGACTGGTTCTTCGTACTAAAAAAGTCATGCTTTACTTAGCCATCTACATGGCGAGAATTTTAATTAGGCAGCATCTAAATCCTGTTGAATCTAGATAGCCTTTATCAGCATGGTTTCTAGTCGGAAAAAAAATTGTTGGACCCTGAAGGATACTAACTATAGTCTTGCAGTTACCACCTAGATAACAGGTTGGCTTTATGCCTGTTATTATAAAAAAAAGAGTTCTAATTTGAAAGGCACTTGAACGAACAACACCTTATTTATTCTACTCTGCTTACAAAAGCTAATTAAGAGTTAATCTGTAGACATACACATATGTCTACAGATTTACTCTTAATTAGCTTTTTACACAGTCACGAATTGACCAGAAATGGTAAATTGTACAAAGTACACAGAAATCCCCATCTTTCTTATACTCTGGTACGACTTTAAAAATGTATTCCACATTTTCCAATTCTCAATACATCTCATCCGATGACGTCACTCCAAACATCCCGATACAAAATAACATAAAGCACACATTGTGCCGACGCTTTGAGGACTCGTAAGCGTTGCCGCACGGTTGCGCACGATCGCTGCGATTAACTGCGACTACAAAAACGCACGACAAAGAGCTCATAAGCATATACGACAGTCTAATCGGATGAGCGTATAAAAGTCTCATGTTCATAGTCCTATTTGTGTATCCCATTGCTTGTGGACGAAGATGTGTAGATTACAAGAAGGTGCGAAATGTCTAAGAAATTGTGGTTGGATTCGTTGTGACCCAAGAAAAAAACATAGAAGTTTCATTTGAAGGTAACGAAAATCATTTTTTAAACTCGTCATCAACGTCATCACTAGTTTTGTTTTGACGTAAATAAGTAAATAAAACTATTTTTGTAATACAAGATTTTTTCTCTTCTATCTTGTCAAAAATGTCTCAAAATAAAAACAAAAAAACTGTCATACCTACTAATTCAATAAATATTCATTTACAATAAAGTTTGGCAATATCCAAGATTGCAATACCTACATAAAAATTGGACACAATTTGAGAGGTGAATTTTAACTATTGCTCTCAAGCGACAAGTCTCTCATTACAAGTCAAAAAAGAAAAATATGATTGATTTACCACATCAAAACATACACCATATTAAACTTCACCATAAACCGCGCTCATACCCCATCCAGTAACTTTAGCTCAATGAAGTGACCACCTTACGCCGCAATGGATGTGAAAAGAGCCATTCTGTCCGAATAAAAAACGTACCGACCAGTTTGGGGACGCAACTTAGCTTTTTAAATCTCTATGCGATTACGTATCATGAATGGCAAGGGAATCTTTTAGAGTACCAACTTCACAGATGTCTATATTTAGATAATATAATTTTGGATAGTTAGTTATTATGCTAGTGTGCTGTAGATACCATACCGCGACAGCTGAACGTGGGGTTTTGGTTTCGATTCCCAGGTCGGTCAGTGTTATTGGATTTTTCCATTAGTTGGTGGTGTGGCACCGTGGCTAGGCGAACACGTAAAGCCGTTGGTCCTGATCTCTCCCCGGTCGTGTCGGATTGCCGTTCTATTGGGACTTCAGAGCGAGGGAAGAGGGTCCTAGAGGCCTAGGTTATTCTCCATTGAGATAAACCGTGTCCAAAATTCGGCCGAAAAAACATTAGTGAAGTGTGAAGCTGTGATGTCATAAATCAGATGTCGCTGTGCCGCCAGCGCTGGTTTAAAAAATTTAGATAAGAACAAATAGTGATTTCATGTCTTAAAATCAGTCTTTGCAATGTCTAGAATACCAACGATTTCAAAAATAAGTGACCATAGTATTTTTCTCAAAAATATTGTAAGCACTTCGAACAGTCGTTTTTGACGAAACTGGAACGAAGTCGTTCCCAACATTTTTTCTCGCCCCAAACAATAATATCGGAGGTCAAACACAAACAAAACATAAAGGACTCAGCGATAGAAAATCAACAACAGACAATATAGACGGTCGGTTTCCCTCGCCAAAGAATGGCGTACATAAATAATAGCGGTAAATAAGAGTAAAAATATTGAAAAGTGTCATGGCGGGCAGAAAGGCGCGCGAAACTTTATATCCTTGGGTTTCCGGCCGCCCGCGCGCCAAAATGGCAGAACGGATATTCGTGTATCGGGATTCGAAACGCGATCGCTGTGCTACGAATAAAAGAAAATGCTATAGACAATATTCTATTTGTTTGTTAGTTGTTTGTTTTCTTGAAATATTCGACTTACTTTAATTTTCTCAAATTTTGGCGCCCAACGTGGGACCAAGCATTATGTAATTTTACTACCTCCTGAAACTGTTAACAGCAATTTAATTATAGTAAATTGCTAAAAATGAAAACTTGAATTACTGTATATCCACGAATTTGAATATCGAAATGCTCTATAGCGCCTACGGTTAAATAAAAAACAAAATAATGACCACGCCATGCATAGCAAGCGATAAAATTCTAATAGTACTTATATTATATCGTAATAGTTTTATATTTATGAAAAATAGTAACACGTATATTTTTGTCTACTTATGTCGGATTAGCTAAATAAGATAAATAATGTTAATCGAAGAAAAGTCCCCAACGTTATGTTCATTCTCCGACCCAAAAACAACTTGTGTATCAGTACGCCGAAGAGCTCGCAGCTTAACCCTCTCTGTTTCGGCCATATTGATTTCTTTCATTTTCTTTTTCCACCCAAAGCGAACCATTTTTATTCCTATTTGTCCACCATTCACATACTGCAGTCCATCCAAATTTCATTTGGATAAAACTCCCAGGCAAGCGGTTTATGTTTCAAACTTTGATGAGAACACTGTTTTCATTAAAAATGTAGTTTGCAAAGCCAAATTTAAACTGTCAACATTTCTTAATCTAATATCCGATACTGGCCAAAAAAACATTTAAACCGATAAAACAAAACGCTATTATCTATGCCCCGTTCGTGTCCGGAACCGCAGGGGAGCGCGGCAGATTTGAAATTGGAACCAAATAGGCGTTAAATGGCGGCGTGCGCTGTCATAACGTCATTTGGCGTTCATCAGCGAGCGAAACAGCATCTCAGTTTGGTGCACGTTTTATTAGCGTAAGGAATAGCGGGGCACACTGACTCGGAAATTGAGATTTGCATCGGGGAATATACCGGGGCGGTGATTGCATTTTCTTTGCGAATGCAGCGTCATTTAATTTCGCTAGAGGCCGCTTGGTCTTGCTAAATTGTGTCCTGTCTGCTAGTAATTCTGTCGTCTTTGGATGACATAGTTTAGTTTAAATATCAGACTACGCTTATGAAATGCAATTAAGAAAGATGTATTTTATTTGAAAGCATGTATTTTGCTGTTAAAAACAAAAAAATTGAAAATTTGAATGTGGGTAACTAGGGAATTAAAAGGTTTTTGCAAAATTCACGAAACACTCGATACAGATTGGAAAAATAATAATAATAATAATAATAAACCTTTATTTCAGGCAACTAAAGCCCATAAAACACAAATACATAAATAAGTACAATAACTATAAACTAATACATATTTTAACAATAAACTTATAAACTACTGAACACGAAGTGTCGGCGTCGTGTTACGCTGCGAGGTGTCGCGTAGCTGGCCGCGGAAACGCCGATACAGCACACCTTTCGGCCAAAACTCTTCCTTGAGAAAGGTCATCAAATGTTGGGTCGGAACGCGCACAACAAATGAGTTAAAATTGGTGCTATGTCGCGCCTCCAACTTCACCACCCTCAAGGTCCAGTTGACTTTCACCCGCATGTACTCTACGATATCCTCAGCCTTCGTGGTATGATGCAAACGGGATACGTAGAGGAGCGTCGTCGGCACTGCAGGCCGTAGCAGCATGTTATGTCCTGCCAGCGCCGTCCCACACTGGTTGCGAGAAGTAGGCTTCTTCTTCTTTCTCTCCACCTTGACGAAGCCGTCCTCATCGCAAGCGTTCCTAGCCGCGCTCAATGTTGAGCGACACTGCTTATCTTGGTTTTTCTGCTTGTCGCTTTGTAAAATAGGCACGAGCGTATTTTTACAGGGCATTCTAGCTAGACTGCTAATTTTTAAATAATTTTACTGCCCGTATCCTCCTCAAAAGATTTGTTTTAGGATAACTCTAAAGCATATTTAAAAAAAACTTCCAAACACCACTTCATATATGCAACTGGATGTGAAAATCTGTAAAAATATTAAATTCAATTCATGAAGTATCCTCGGTTATGAATTGCGGCATTCGGTATAACATTCAAATGAATCGTGCGCAAAATAGAACCACAATTGTGGTGATAAAGACGATTTCTGTCTGATCCGACACACCTCATTGCCACAGAGAAAGTATTTTTGTAGAAGGTCTTGTTCATAAAATTACCAGCCCGAAGCCAAAACTTTCATAAAAAACAGCCTCCAAGATGGTCCACCTGATGGTAAGTTATTAGGTACCGCTGCCTAGGGTCAACCCAGAGGCTTTGCAGGTGCATTGCCGTCTCAGAGACAACCCTAGAAGACCTCATGTGCCTGAAATTACTGGCACATTATTTTCCATTAAACTGAGACACAGCAACGCTGATTTGTAGCGGAAATAGGTATAGTGGTATATAATAATTCCCTGCACGAGTCCATTCACAAAGACCTTTCAGTACCAAAAATAAATCTTTGATTGGTGTTTTTACATAAGTATTGAAATCTTAATCGAAGTGAAGGTTAAGGATTTTCCATCAACAATTTCTCAGTAGCAGCCTCGGAATCTGGAGTTGTGCCCGGTTGATAGCAATAGGCTTGCCCCCTATTACATGGGACTTAAATACCTGAGTGTAGAAATGTGAATCACACGGGAATCACAGGCGTGATGTTATGTATGTGAAATTCGAATCATTTAGATCATAAAAAGGCACTTTTTAATGCCATATACAAGAAAAAACAAAGAAATCTAGCTTTCCAAAGATTTATAGAGAAAAAACGGGCAAGAAACTTCATAATCACTCTTTTAAAATAAATTTATGATAGCTGTAACTCTATGGCGAATGAAATGGAGTGTGCCTTCTAGGACGTTGTCTGTCGTGTCATTACTTTTCGCATAAAACGGTGAGACGCCGAGGTTTTCTTATAAATTACATTACGTTCCGATCGATTCTATGTCTCGTGTGTGAATCTCGCTGTTTTCGCACCGGTTTCAATAAACGAAGATTTTTATTACATTTTTTTTCTAAATACCTGACAGTCAGAGTGCTGTGGTATGCAACGTGTGTCAACCGAATTGGGAAAGAGGTAAGATGAAAACAAAAGACGCGATTATTACATAACATCATAACATTACGCATGTAATCCCCGAAGGGTCAGGCAGAGGTGTACCGATTTGTGCACCCACATTTCGCGAGTAACGTTTAAGCCTCCTTATATAGAAGCAAGCCTATTGCTATCAACAGGGCACAAAATCAGACTTGAGCGAGCCTATTGGCATGAACTGGGCACAAAACCACACTTCGACGCTGCTACTGAGAAATTCCTGACGGAAAAACCCAGCAGCACTTTGTCCGACCTAGGAGACAAACCCACGACTAAGCAGTCAGGCTGTTTATGTCTCCTGTAAAAATGGTAAATCATCGGTATTTTCATTTGACAATTGAATGATATGATTTCAGCAAAGACCGCGGGCTCCAGTGATATCAAATAAATTTTCTTATATAGAAAAAAAGATTAAATAAAAAAATACACTCCCCTGAGATTGAGCAGACGGGAGGTGTTCCCATTTTGTACAAATTAAATTGAGTTCAATCTAACACCTCGCCCGAAACCAAATGCGAGCCGTGAACAGTCGCGTCTTACCTTATTTATTTAATCTATGTACCTTTTTTTCTTAGGTATAAACATCGGATTTTCTGGACTAAATAAAAAAAGAGTTCTTTTAAAGAAGTTATGTATTGGAATCATTGGTGTGTTTCCTTGACCAACCCATTTGTGCCACTTGCAGAAAATCTTCCTCCTGGACACGAGTTGCCATGACCGACGTGGAGGTCATGGTGGAGATTCATAGATGACTCTGCCCTGGAGTGTGAATGAGGTGTTGCCACACTAACGATGACACACTTGATATCGTGTCCTGCCTGTCCCGTTGTCTGCTCGTCACTCGTTGCCGAGTTTTGGGCTGACTCGCTATATACTGTCATCGACATGCTAAGAAGATCATTGGTTAGTGATGTCAAGCACCCAAATAAGCAATGTTTGCTTTGGCTTTCGAAAATTGACCCTTCGCATCAAGTAAATACGATTCCTTAAATCAAATTACATAAGTCAATCAAAACACATAAAATTTAAAAAAGAAAATCGAAAGTAACGACATTAAAAAGTAGATTATATCCGACAATTGATAGCAAACAGCTCGTTTAATGACTGGGTCGTGTCAACAGAGCGCTGAATGAACGTTAAGTAACGGGAACTTCCAATGATTGCCTCGGCTCTGGACGAGTGGATGGAGTAGAGATGGAGATAGGATTTATGGTGTATGGTATTAGTGAAATTGACGTTGAATTGAAAAGATAAAAGGATGTTTAAAAACCTTATCGAAACATAGGTTAGGATAGCTGCTTCTTGTGAGGTTTGACAGTCAAAGAACCTTCGGCACCTTCTGTCGCTAAATTCTTAACTGACGTCTCCTAGATACTTAACTATCCACTTGGCAAATTACAACTTCATGGGTCAAGTAATTTTCGTAATGTCGTGTTTAGTCAGTGATTGAATGAACTTTTGCCCGCAACTTCGCGTGGAATTCAAAGTCAAATCTGTTCATAGTTGACGTCTCCTACCTATAAACTAGTGAGCGAGTGACATTTCGCTTTCATAAAATACATAAGATGAACAAAACAGAGGAAGATACCTAATTATTGTGTCTTAAATAAACTCGCAATGATTTTACTCAAAACTCAAATTAATACGGAAACAAAAAACAAAATGGCTGAACAAAATCCTTATCTATTTTATAAAAAAATACATGAATTCATGTGGATATTTCAAGGAAAAATACTACGTACTAATATTCGAACAACACACAACACTAACCACCCCGACCAAACACAATTACACCAGCCGTCATCACTTAACAGAACAAACTTAAAAAATCGACCACAAAATCAAGCGTAAGACCCTCGTTATAACATTAACAAAGCGTATAATTTAACAGTCTGTTTGTATAACCGCACGATCTCAGATTAAGTGGGCGATAAATAAATACTTAACGTTTTAATCCATTTGCGGGAACGATCTAATTCACTGATATAAGAAATGAGAAGAATGGCGCGACAATGGAACGAGAGAGTCGGGGAAGATAGGTCTGAGAGGTCTTGATACTTGCGGAAAAATATTTGCATTTTCCGACCGTAGTACTGATTTTATCTAGAAATTACAATTGTTTGAAGAATATATAAAAACACAATCTTCTATTTTATATATGAATTAATCAGTATCTAATAATGTTTACTAATAATTCACTGTCTCTGCAGTTTGTGACTGAAATAAATGAATTAACTAAAATCATAGTAACCACTACTTGGTCATTTCATATTTCGAGAGAAATAAATTATTTGTCGATAGCCAAAAGGGCTTCCGGAAAAATAAGTCCATTGACATGGCAATTTATGATTTTTTACAACTCGTTAGCAACAGCGTAGATAAAAGAAAACCGGCTCTGGCTCTATACATGGACATGTCGAAAGCCTTTGACCGTGTAGACCATAGAATATTAATTAAAAAACTTGACGCATACGGGATTAGAGGTAACATATCAAATTTAATTAAATCATACCTACAAGATAGACAGCAAATAACCGTTATTATTAGAATATGTAAAAAACATGAAACAACATTTAAATCTAGCCCGAGAACAGTGATGTATGGAGTTCCACAAGGTAGCATACTTGGACCTCTCCTATTTATTATATATATAAATGACTTCCCAAAAGCATCGACCTATCCCATGACAATGTTTGCAGATGACAGCACTCTACTTTTCAATAGTGACCAATTAGATACATTAGAATCAGACATTAACTCTAACATAAAATCAGTAATAAATTGGCTAGAGAATAATAATTTGGTAATAAATTTAGACAAGACAGTAATAATGAAATTTCAACAAACAGTAAATAAGAATTTAAATTTAGATATAAAATATAATGATAAAAGGATTGATGAGACGAATGTGACAAAATTTTTGGGATTAAATATTGAAAGCACATTAAAATGGAACACCCAGATTGACAAAGTATGTAGTAAAGTAAACCAATTTTCTCACGCGCTGCGTATGCTAAGTAAAACGGCCAATCGAAACACTGTACTAACTGCATATCATGGTCTAGTAGCCTCAACATTAAGATATGGTATTATGTTTTGGGGAAACGCCTCGGGTAAAGATGTGGTGTTTAAGTGTCAGAAAAGGTGTATTAGAGCGATCTGTAACCTGCAAACCACTGACAGCTGTAAACAATATTTTAAAAGTATGAAAATTTTAACAGTTCCTTCAATGTACATATACCAGACATCTATGTTCGTCAAAAATAATATGTATAAATTTGACCGAGTAGGTAGTCAGCGTCGAGCAGACCGGCTACAAACTGTTGGTTCTAAAACTGCTTTACACAAGAACAGTATTTTCGTAATGGCTCCAAAATTATACAATAAATTGCCGAAGTGTATCAGAAGTGAGGAAAATGTCAGCCATTTTAAAAAGAAGTTGTTTCTATTTCTAGTTGAAAAGACGTATTACTCGATTGAAGACTTTTTAAATGACAAATTATGACTAAATTTAATTTTCTTTGACATTTTTAATAATTAATATTGAAATTCAGTTACTTTATTTTATGCGGCTCATGACATTTTTCAAGTGCTTCATTTATTTTATCCTAGAATTTATTAATTATGATAGTAAGATGACCAGCCCACTAATGTTATATTTATATTTGTATGCCGATTATTGGCCGAACATACAGATCAGCCAAAATGTATAAATAACACCTTTTTGTACTTATGTTCACAAATAAAGTTTGATTTGATTTGATTTGATTTGGTTACTATTTGTATTAACCAGTTACTAGGTTATGGAGGTCACATAGGCAGTCACTCCATGTTAAATACTGGTATTCAGCTGCATCTGGGTAAACTGGAAGCCGACCCCAACATAGTTGGGAAAAGGCTAGGCAGATGATGGTATCGCTTCACCTAGTAAACTGGTAAGCTATTGGACTAAATATTTTCAAACACTTGTGTAATTTCAAATGACATTCTTAATTTAAATGAATTGGCTGTCGGTAAAGCTCGTTTAAATGGAATAGTTCTTAAAATATCAAGACTGTGCCATCTACTGGACCATTGTTCGTAGACCACAAAAGTGTCAGCGATCAATTAATTTGGTTTATTGAGAACAGAGCCAACAACTCACTGAGATGAGACAAAGCTATTGGAAATAATTATCTGTTGTGAAAGAAAATAAGAAGTAACAATGTTCCTTTACTAAATACATAACTATTAATATAAATGGTAAATGGAACAGTGTTTAATCTACTTTCTCGTAAAAAGGAAATATTTGTTAAATAGTGTGGACAAGATAATAATTTTACTCCTGTGAGATAGTACAAATTGCTGTATAATTGCAGTTGAAAGAAGATCACATTTACGTCAAATTCCAGTTACCTGCCTACTTCACTAATTACTAATACTAAATCAGGTACAAACAACAGAAATACGAAAGCGGAACTCTAAAGACCCATTTGACGTTCACCAGATTTAAAAAAAGAAAAATTTGCCAAACCAGCCACCAAGAATAAGAAGTAATAAGCAGTTTTCTTTCGCGCCAAAATTGTCTTCCATAATAGCGTCGGCGGGAAGATAGCGTTCCCGCCATAAAAAGAGATAAACGACCGTTCTCTCTATTATTTTTGCTCTTTAACAAAGGCAATGTGTGCACCTGCTGTTGTCTCTTTCTTACACACTGTTGCCATTATCGCTGTCTCTAACGCGAGTGAAAAACAAAAATTTGTCCCAGCACCCACCCCCGGCGCTAATGTTCGCGCAGCGGCGAAGGAAACCGGCCACTCTGCCTCCTTTATAATTTACTTGAAAACCTAATACGTGTCAATTAAAATTTTATTAAAACCACAAATTGAACGCACTTGAGTGTGTATGTTAAGGTTTAATATTAATATTTTAATAATGTCGATGCTTTATTATGAGAAAATTGTGTTGGTTCCGAGAAAATTAACGACGCTGAGTGTATTTAAAAGGTTTTATGTTGTTATACAAGGAAGCTCACAATTTTAATAAATTAACTGTGTCAAAACAAATCTATATCTCTATCTAGTACTAAAGCATGTGTTCAACAACATTTAATCAAACGATTAAGTATTTGAACAGTTCTATTTTATAAAGCCTTTAATATCCATAAACAAATTATTAGAATACGCAACCCTATCTTCTTCTTTATCATGTGGGCATTAAGGTCTTACGACCCCACACACCCTAGTGTCAGAGTTTCTAAACCGCCTCAAAGGCCTCTGACATGATTTGAGTGGAACAGTAAGTCCCAGGTTTCCTCACGATTTTTTCCTTCACCGATGCCAGTGATGTCCAAGATGAACTTACAACCATATGGAGAGAGGCCTTTGCCCAGCATTGGAACAGTACGGGCTAGTTATAACGAAAAAAATAATAACCTACTAATTAAATGTTAATGTTACGATAAGGCTTTATTCAACGTCCAATTTCCATTTTTCCAATGGCAAACCTTTATAATTATTGGTTATATAAAAAATTTCAGGAACTTTTCCACCCAATGGTACAATACTTTTTAAAGCAGAAACAAAATGCCTTTGTAATGTTACAGAACGTTAACTATCACCAGTACTTAAAAAAGTTGCATTAAATTAAGTAATCAGTCATTTTTAATTATTTGAGAGGTTTCGCCGTAAACGACGCACTTGTCTCCAACACTCAGAGAAAAAGGCAAATAATGATAAGCCATTCTTTGTGTCTGAAATAAAAAATAAATTCTTATTCTAATATATTTATAAGTAATGTTAATTATTAGAGGAATAGACTTAACTAACGAAAATAAAAATAGATAGGTGACGGAATTACCACCGAAAGAGCTAATCTTTGTTTTTCTTTATCCTTCTTCACCTCCCAAGAATTAGCACTAGCCAGCAGCATCCAATATCCATTAACCTAACATATACGACCTCAAAAATCAAACTCACCTAAACCAACCATAAAAATGGCATAAAACCGTGAATAGACTACAAAAAATTTATTACTTCACTGTGTGAGTGCGACGCATTGTGTCGCGAAGTGGCTTTTGTGTCGCCATTCTGTGTCAACAATGGCGCCCTGTTTTGGCGGGAGAAAAAGGCGGGAGCGCCGTTATCAGCGGCGGCCATTATGGGGGCTTATCAGCGACACTTCCGCCAAGACTTCGCCCCTTTTTCTTTTACGGTCACGTCTGGCTCAGGTGAAGATAGTGGTTTCAGTTTCACGTTTTCTTCGTTTAATTTTTACTGTTTTGTTTTTTTTTTTCTTTACAAAGGTTTTAGTACCTTTTTTTTCAAAGTGTAAGATTCATCTTATCTGTTATCGTCTGTTGTAAGGAATCCTACAGAGGAGAACAGAATTCATAGAATGTTTAAATGTAAATTTCATTATTTTTTTATGTACCTAAGTGAATTATGATTGTTATGCGAAATAAAGATATCTCAAAGCCGCAATCGTGATGAACCAGTGGTTAAGGTGTCCGCCTCCGATGCATGACATTGTGGGTTCGCAACCGGGTCCAAGCAAATACCAATGTAACTTTTTTTATTTCATATTATGTGTACTTTCTAAATTTATCTTGGACATCTTCATTCGGTAAAGAAAAATATCGTGAGGAAACCTGGACTTGTCATAAATATAATTCTGAAATCACCAATCCGCCTTGAGCGAGCATGGTGAACAATGCTCGTGCTTTCTCTGAATAAGTAGAGGCTTGACAGTGACACCGAAAAAGAAGATTATTAATTCCGATAAACCTACCTTCCTAATCAGCTGTATTAGTTATAAGCCATAAGCCATAAGCCCAGGTCTACTCTGTAAAAATCTCCTTCAATCCCTAACATCCGTGGGATGACAGCTCACCTCAAACTCATCATCATCTGCCTAGCCTTTTCCCATTGGCGTCGGCTTACATGGGACTAAAAACATAACTGGCGAAATGTGGGTGTACCTACTAATCTCTGCCTAACCCTTCGGGGATTACAGGCGTGATGTTATGTTATGTGTATGTTCTTCTTTTTTTTTTTCAATAATTATCTGACGATTAGCATTTTATCTTTTTTGACGTATTTTTATGCCAAAGCCGTAAGATGCCTCTTACCGCCTTTGAGGAGAAAGAGGACAAAACTAGCGTAGTCGCATAAGACACTTGAGGTATAAAAGCATTGTCTGTGACTGAAATACAAGGCAATGATTGTATTTCTAACAAGAATTAAAACTGCTAAGGTAAGCTTATATTTATAGGCGCATTTTAGACCCCCGATCTCAACGACACAAAATAAAAAAAAACCAGATACGTAACGTAACGTAAACTGAAAACCGATAAATATTTGATTATTCAAGAAAAAAGTATGAATAAAGTTCATCGCCCCAACCAATAAAATATCACCTTATTCGCTTTCTGGGGCTTCACCGATCCTTAAATGCTCACTAAATACACCATTCGGGTTGTCAAAATGTAATATAAAAGTGCTTTCAATAAATAAGATAATTTAGGGGGTGCGGTGGGGGGCGCGGCGAGAAGGGGCCACTGAATGAGCTAATTAAGGCACCAAACGAAAGAAAACGCGAAGAAAAGCTGAGAAAACTCGAGGAAAACAAGAATATTCCGGGCAATGGAAGGGGACGGATTTGGGTGTTAGTTTGTAAAATGTTTGAACTGTAATAATTTACAGCGGGTACTACAAATGGCTTGATAGTTTTTGCCAGTATGGTAATTTTTATTTAGTTTCGTACTAATTTACATGCATGATGAATGGATAATGGCATTTAAAAATACACAATGTACATTTACAAATAAAAACTTCATAATTATGATCATTATGTGGATAACCCTTGAACTATTCTAAATTCGAGAAACGAGATCGTTTTGTCGTAGCGGTAAGCGCTACGCTGTCGAACTACGCTCGTAGCCAGTGCCTACGAAAGTTTACACGCTGCTCTGCTAGTTTCGAATTTTTGATGCAATGTTTAGACAGGCTGAATTTTAATTTTCTACATATCCTTCAGGAGGTGAAAGTACTTTTTAATACAAGCAACTTTTATTACATACAACAACATCCTTAAAAGTCAAAGTCAAATCACTTATTTCAATTAGGCAGTTTTGAACGTCATTACATGAAAAAAAAATAGAATTGAATCTATTGAATCTTACACACTCCCTTCGCCTCATCTACGTTCATACATCTCGTCATACAAGCACGCCGGTTACGAGTACTCCGCACCACAACCAACTTTTATTAAAATGGTACTATGGTACGAACCCTGATATTAAAAAACAATCTGCTGTTTCATACATTTGCAATGCTAGCGTTTTTTTGTAGGGACACCTAAATCATTTTTCGGTGTCTGTCCATAGTCTTCTTCTTATCGTGTGGGCAGTAAGGTCTTACGACCCCACACACCCTAGTGTCAGTGTTTCTAAACCGCCTCAAGGGCCTCTGACATGGTTTGAGTGAAACAGTAAGTCCAGGTTTCCTCACGATGTTTTCCTTCACCGATGTCAGTGATGTCCAAGATAAACCAAAGTAAATTATCCATAGTGAATTCTACTATATGTTATCGCAAGTAGGATTATTTTAACTGCGTTAATTATTTATTAAATTAAAATTTAACAGTTAGTATAAAAATACCTATGTTAATTACGATTCTTAAAACCAAAAAAAAGAAATATTCCTTAAAAAAAGGAAACATGAAACCCCACTCCCGACCTCCCAAATCCGTCCCTCCATCAAGAAAGCGTCCGTGTCCTCGACTCTGAATGGTCCGCTAACAAACTCTTTCACAAAAACACAATAATTACTTTAGACCGAATAAAAAGTGCTTTCTTCAGTCGGACAAGGGCCCTAATTTCACCTTGCCACCTCTCCTGACTTGACGTGGACCTTGCCTACAAAGACGCTTTATATTCCTTTATTTATGAAACGATTCTCCTTCAATTTGGATGCGAAGGCGGCGTTTGATATAGGGACGACGATTTTTGCCCGGGACGGCTTTTTATTATTGATTCATCTTTGTGTTAGATATTATTTTTTACTAGCTTCTGCTTGCGACTTTGTCTGCGTAGACTTTAGAATGGACATGAACAGAAGTGGGCACGGGTCAGCTAGTTATAAATACATGCATAAAATTTGATAAACGCTAAATAACTCAACGTTTATTAACGTCAGCAAAAATTAAGGCTTTCTTTAAAGAACGTGTATAAACGGCTGTGGTTTTTTCATAATAGTAATAATTAAATACCTACCTATATATTAAAATAAGTTAGTTACATAGATAATAGTTTCTCATTTTTTTAATTCTTTTGTTAATTAGGTATAGGTAGAAAACAACATTTTAAAGTTAACTGTTAAACTGGAAATACAAGGCTTTTTATTTTATTTACTATTATTTATAAACGGCTGTGGCCTATACTAATTTCTTGAAGCTACGTCATCGCGCCGTGTCACTTAAAATTTTCGGATTACTAGCGTCTCACCACGTTAGTTTTTTATAAATTTTTATTTTGTACTAGCGAACTGCCCCGGCTTCGCTCGGGTGCAACCTTTCAGGTGGATTGTCCAAACAAATTCTTTCATAAAAACCATGTCCGGAAAATTACGAACACAACAAAAAAAGAATCAGCCAAATCGGTCCAGCCATTTTCGAGTTTTCCGCTTAGCAACACATTTAGCCATTCATTTTTATTATATAGATTAGAAAATAGTGCGCCGCGCAACAAACAATTGACCAGATGCTCAGCTAAAGTGTTAAATTGTCATATTAAATTAAAATTAACAACACAAACAAAATGCGGAAATACGCAAGGCACTTATTTACAAAATCACTTATCTTAAACCGAGGCGTATGCAAGTGAAATATAGGTACCCGTCTTGCTAGAGGCAGTTAATACAGATTTAATTCATTAACCAACTCGTTACAAACGCGTGTTAAGCTATTAACCAACGTTCAAAGTTTACAAGATGGTGGCACACGGAGGTGTGATGTGGAGCGTGGTTTGCGCTAGATGAGACAAGTGTAGTGGGTTATGGGTAGGTACTTTTAAATGGTATCGCATTTATGATATTAAAACACCTTATATACCGAATACGGCTTAGCTGATTAAAAAACCACAGATGTAACTGCAAAAAAAAATGATGAACCGACCGGTATCGAAAACTTTAGAGAGATATCTAGGTATGTATTTAAAGATTCTTATCGACGCCGACGACTCGTCACCGCTAATTGAATATACATTGAAAAATTGTCTAAATGCACGATGCACTTTATATTTAAAACCTACTAAATACATAAACACGTACATATGTTTGCAAGAAGCTTTGACAGACGGACGGACGAACAGCCTTAGTAATAGGGGTCCCAATGGCACCCTTTGGAAACGGAATCCGACAAAGTCAATGTTTTGTCGGTGCAGGTCATATAGGTACGTAAGTACTTATTTACAAAAGCCGCCCCTACGACGACCCACTGACCAAAATATTACCTTCCTCCGATTAACGCGTTGAAACTAACTCTTTAGCTCTATATGCCTATTTGCGAATATACCTACTATATTAGTTTCAAATTAGTATAGTAAAGATTTGAATATATACGTACTTACCAAGCCGCATACAGGTGCAACCCGCTTTTCGCAGCAGTGGGCCAGCAACGCTCACGTTGCCCAATACGTAGCTCGACCGCTTGAGGATTTGCACTTTCACTAACACTAGTACCTAACACCGGCGACACATAATTCGACCGTCCATATAATTAAATCACCTACGATAAGTTTTGCTCAAGTAAAATCAAAAAAATATTCACGACACAAATAGTCAAGTATTCAAGTTTTTCTATTTTGTCTTTTCACTAGCGATCCGCCCTGGCGTCGCACGGGTGCAATGTAAATACATAAACTTTCCTCTTGAATCACTCTATCTATTGAAGAAAACCGCATCTTAGTACAGACGGCGGGAAGCGACTTTGTTGTTACTATGTAGAAAAAGACATTATTATAATACTCACTACCTTAGTACCTTATAACTTTTAGTAGTTATCACAATATTTTCGTTATTTAATGGAAACGGGTATCAACATAAATAAACATTATCTACGAAATAACACGGAAAATACGTATGTGGTGCTAATTTTGTTACCGCCAAAAAGAAGATATTATAATCTCTGGCATAGAGGCGTCTGCGTCTATAATGTTATTTTTAAAATTCGAAGTCACCTATGCAAAGGTCTCAAAATCATTCTGCCACGCAAAATTTTTGAAGACTCGATTTAAAGTACCTACCCACAATGGAGAGTATTAAATTCTTATCTTATTCAGTGAAATCGTTGCCGATCCGTGTACCGCGAAATTTCGCGCCATCCCGCGAGCGGCGCGTTCCAAATCACCGCTCAATCTAAATTATTGTGCAAGTTACGAACTAATCTTAATCAAAACTGCGCCAGCGGTTAAGTTTTTCAATAAAACACGCTTATCTCCCGCACTGGTGTAAGTAAACAGCTAATTACCGTGTTGAAAAGTTTCTACGTAAATAATTTTGAAAAGTTAGTTACTTAGTGTAAAATTGAAATTAAAATAGATACTAATTAAAATATTGGCATTTACCTAAAATATGATACATATGAAAATTACGTAAAATAATTAAATGTTTGTTTTATTAGGCAAATACATACCAGCTAATTTAACAAGCAAGAGGTTTGACATTGATTTTATTTGAAAATGTTACAGCTGATAATAAAGCATAGATGCAATTTGTAATTATTGTAATTACATGTTTCCAATTATAGTAGAATTATGTAACAAAATTTAAGACAGCATAACATTTCATTTTGGTTCCTCAAAGCAAACGCAAAGTTGAAGGAAGTTACTACAAAAAAGAATTCACCTAAAGTAGTTTTTATTTCCATGGAATTCATGCCTCGGTAGCGCCATCTATTGAAAATTGAAAATTGTATTCAAGAACAGCAAAGAGTAGGTACCACAGTTCTTCGCTAGCATAAATCAAAACTACTTGTCTGGTTTCATGCCTTTTTCATTGACTGCGGGAAAACACACACGTTGTGTTTCGACTAAAAAACGCGAGTGCGGCGCACACACACCGTATGTGTTTTTCTATGGCGAACACGCGAACATTGGTAGCTAGCCGCACTGGCGTTTGGCGTAGCGAATGTTCGCCCGCAGTCATCGGGTTAAAGATGGTAAATCATCAAATGACTTCTTCCACTATGGGAAGGGAGTGTCAGACTCTTACTAACTAAAACTCATCCGTGTTTCTCTTAATGCCCTTTGAATTCCAGGGCCGCAGTGGCTCTTTTGAACAAATTCCGCAACCCTGGCAGGCTGGTTTCCATGGCTACCAAACAAAATCAGAGATGAAGTGGCTGGGGTAAAGGGGCTGAGTGCTGTCAATCAACAAAAAAATTTCATAATAACTTGTTTTAGGGCTGATTTTTCAATAGTCAGATATTATTTATCCGATGAATAAATGACAGTTTGACATATTTTTTATACATAAGTTGTCAATCCGCCATATTTATCCATCCGCTATGATTTATCTGACGAATGAAAATTAGGCTTTAATTAAACAAAAGCCTACATCCAGTAAATTAGACAACATTACAAGACTCCACTAATCGCATACCAATACCCTGCCTTTCGCGAGGTAATCAATTAGATTTTATCAATATTCAATCTCCTGGCAGTCGACGGCGCTAATTAACAGCCGCTTGAAGCGCTGTTAACGCCGACTGATAAAAGTTTAGCCATCAACTGGCAACATTATTAAGCTGGTAGCACAAGTTTTGGGAACTGTGGGAATGTAGACTTTAGAGATTTTGGCGAGAGGGTTGTTTTAGACATGGGGTTTTCAAAGAGCGTGCTGTTAAAACGTCTTCTCTAAATGTGTATTTATAAACAGCAATGGTTTTAATGGAGAAATTGCTAGTATGGGGCAAAGTTTCTTTAAAAAAAAAAAACGCATGTCGTTACTTTTCTGGATAGATAGGTAGGTATTAATATAGTCTGTATGATATACGTATATATTTTATTCTTTATATAAAAAATGTCGTGAAAAAGTGTGGGTGCGTTTACAAAACGTAAACATATAAATTCACAATCACAAACAACCAGACCCGGAACAACTATCCCCGTACAATTGTTTGTGCCGTATGGGAATCGATCCCGAAACACGCAACGCAACAGCCAAACGTTTAGCCACTGCACCAACCGTGCCGTCATATTTTTTTACTTTTGCTTCATTAACCATTGTGCTGTGTTCTATACTGTAAATCGACATATTATGCTATCATGTAATCACCAATCAAGAAAAGTCGTGTTTCTTGGCACAAAATGAAGTTGTAGAAATAGTGAAATAAAACTTCAAAAATTATAAAATACCGATTTATCCATAACAATTTAATAAATTAAATAGAAAACTCGCAACAAAATATACAACACAAACCAACTTTAACGTATGTGCGCTTATTATAATAGCCCTAGCACCTACTTATTTAGCTTATACATCACAGGTTCAAGCTTATAGCACTAAAAATAGCAAACATTTTCCAGTGCGAGAGAGAGACAAAGCTATACGTTACCGATAGCTCTATCCCTTTTCAGCATCGGATCAATGATGCTATCAACAAGGCATAACATGGCCCCTGACTGTCCATCCTACGTCATCTACGAAGACCTCTTGCTTATTAAATAAAATAAAATAAAAAAACCTAATTGTTAATTTAGTTTATGAGTAATAAATTACTATCTGTAAATACATACTGACTCCCTTATATACAGTTTTATGCAGGCACTACTAAGGGATAGCATATAGGGATAGCAACAGTTAGCTATAGTAAGATATATGACATATATATCGTAATCGTCAAGTTTTTAAGACCATTTAAGCCGGACGGGAAATCATACAAACTTTCAAGTCGTTTTAAATGAATGAACTGATTCTACTGGTCTAGTCATCAGTGAACATTTTAGAATGTAATATGTATACTGCTTATACGTTCGAATATTCATAAAAATCGCTTCATTCCGAAAAATAAGGACTTGAGAATTTGAATGAAAGAATAAATACTCTTTAAAAAAAACCTATTTCCAATAACTAAATATAGGTTTTTCCTGTATCCTTCTAAATCTACGGAGTAACTGCTATAGTGATACCTGTTCGCTAGTTACAAAGAACTGCTTTAAAAAAAAACATCCTCCTCTTAGACAAATTCGTTCGAAAACATACTACATAGGTATTTCTCCAATGGACAGTCAGCATAAAACTCGTACAACTACACACGTATGACTTTTTTATTAGTTTAACATGATACTTTCAGCATTAAGCTCTTTAATTGGTATTTATTTGTAAGTGGTCATACCGCGTTATTGCGTCAAAACATTCAAGGTTCGCTCACATTATGTCGGGCCGCAGTGATAAAATGTGCTCAAATTTTTTGTACATACATAACGTCACGCCTGTTATCCCCGAAGGGTTAGGCAGAGGTGTACCTATTAGTACACCTACATTTCGCCAGTTATGTTTTTAGTCCCATGTAATAGGGGGCGAGCCTATTGCCATCAACCGGGCACACATCCAGACTCCGAGGCTGCTACTGAGATATTCCTGATGGAAAAACCCAATAACACTTTGCCCGACCTGGGAATCGAACCCACGACCTCATGCACAGCAGTCGCGCTTGCGACCACTAGACCAACGAGGCAGTCAAATTTTTTGTATGTACATCTAAATATTCTATATGCTCTATCGCACACTATACCGGGGCGCAGCGGGTCAGATTATTGCGCGGCGTATTTTGGTGCATGCGATGCAACTCGCCCAACCCCGCTGCGCCCCTTCAGCACTGTGCTGCAGAATGACGCGCGTACGTGTTATTACAATTGTGAACGTCCGGCAGTGAACTGTAACTTTATCCGTGGGCCCAAAAACTATAGAAAATAAAAATGCCTTAAATCATCGACTCAAAAAAAGGAGGGTATCCGTTAATGCGCTGCAACCCGGCGCCTCACTTATATACTAAGCATTTTGCACTGCGATGCGGCCCGCCCCGACCCGCTGCGACCCAACATAGTATGCGCGTACCTTTAACCAGCACTTTTGCTAAATTCCATTATCATTAAATATGTGTAAAGTGTTTTATCTACTCTAGTCTATTATCTACCGGCGTACTACGTTATTAAGGCGCATTTTCACAATTTCTAAGCTAATGTGACTCTTTGCTTCTGCTGGAAACTCGATATCATCTTCTGTTCAGGCGTCAAGCTCTCGCCTCGGAATCGTTTGTATCTGTAAAAACGGTTAAAAATATTCAAACAGTTTTGTTTATAAGCATGGTGATATATACTATTGCCTTCTCTGTCTCCTCCATAGAAGCCTACCTCCGTTTTGGAACAAACGACTAGCTTCAACTTTCGGATTAACTGACCGACTACTTGACAATTCAAAGTGCCTGTAAATGGTCTAATTGAAATAAATGTTTTGAGTTTGACTTATTAGAAGAGGCGTGGGTAAGGCCTCTTCTCATATCCACTTACTGTGGGACATTAATAGGCTGGTATGGTAACAAGCATTTACGACGGTAATACTTACATCATATCATAGAACAGTCTCTGTTGTATGGATAGTGAAGGCTTGGTCTCCGCTAAGGCACTCTCTATGTCTTCCTTGTACACCACAACCGACTCCATTATCTTCTCTTCACTCGCTGCCTAGAAAAACAAAAAGAAAATGGAGAGAGAATAGTCCATAGAAAAGTATCCCATAGACTCTACACTGTTGTGTAGAGTCTGTGTCTAGACGGTCTTCGTTATCATTCGGAGCACTTCGGAAGTATTCGGGCTATTGAGAAGATATTTCTATGACTTACCAATCGTGTCTCCAGCCGCGTCAGTTGTGCAGTGACTAGTATAGACTTGAGGTCAGCTGGCGAGTACCCTTCGGTCTGCTCCGCCAACTCTTGGAGGTCTACCGCCTCGTCTACTAGGACGTTCTTCGCCAATGTTCGGAGGACTTCGTAGCGGCCTTGCTGAGGAAGAAGAGCAGACTTGTTACTTAGACGGTCTATTGCGAGCCTTAAAATTTCTTTTTCACCTTGTTTTGATACTTGAATTCCCATTTCTATGCAAAAGATCCTAAATAAATTTTCATTGCATTGGAATTTGAACTTTATCATTTTTGGTATTAAGTTTAGGGTTACAAAACATGAGCTATATAAAGTTCTGAATTCAAAAATACTAACTCGGTCAGGCAGGGCGCAGTACACGTGTCTCTGCAAGCGACCGGCTCTCAGTAGCGCGGGGTCCACGAGGTCGGGCCGCGATGTCGCCACCAGCACGGGCCCCCGGGCCCCACCCTCGGCCCCGTCCAGACGAGCTAGGAGCTGGTTTACTACTCTATCTGTTACTCCGGTTGAGTCGTGCCCTCGTCTAGTAAAAAAGACCATCATGGTTTATGAAGTGCTGAGATTTATAAAAAAATGCATTAAATATTTTGTATATTTAAAAAACTAAAGCAGATAATAATTTTTCAAATTATAACGTTTATGTAGCTCATAGCTGTTACAATGATATTACACAGTAAGCTTCACCCAGCCGTTAGCTACAATTCTACAAATATGAAATGAAACATTATGTATCTAAGGTATTTGTATATTCCTTTGCCCATACGAGACCACATGATTAAAAATACTTCGTAAATGCATTATATTGTAACTGTAATTAATGTATGTAGTACTATTAATTAGGGATGTTACGGAGTTTCGACTCCCAATTCCTAAAACGGAACTTCGGATTCATTTTACACCTCTGTAGAAGCAACATCAATGCATATGTTAACACGATTTTGTAAAAACTTGATTGGAATGAGGGACCATAGAATTTCTCCATAAAGAGGTCTTTATAGACAAATTCTACGGACTTGTCTTGTCGATCATGGAACAAGCAACTAGTTTTAACTTTCTGACTAACTGACCGATTCCCTGACAATTGAAAAGTACCAGTTTTAATTGAAATAAATACTTTGGCTTTGGCTTTGACCTCCAACTTCTCAGGTACCTTCGATCTAAGTGTTGAAGATTTAAAACTGATTCTGGTTCCGATATAACCATGTCCGTAACATCCCTACTATAAATTAATGAAAATGCGTACAAAATTATAAAGCGAGGTGGACACTTACAATAGCCACTTACTTGGGCGCAAGACTGTCGAACTCATCGAAGAACAGGATGCAAGGCCGCTTCATGTCCGCTCTGCATTAACACAAACATACATTAAAACAAACATAAATATTTCACTTCAGGAAAGCCAATTTGAAAACAATATTGTACTATATTTTGCAAATAAGTTTTTATCTAAAGACTAGCACATGCCCGCCGTCGTCTGTGTTTTTTTTTTACGCTTCGTTTTTTGATACTATATTACAATCAGTAATCCCGTAGCTCCCTAGTAGCAAAAAGTTTTTAAAAATGGACTAGTAGTCCCGAAGATTAACGCGTTCAAACAAAAAACATACAAACTCTCCAGCTTTATAATATTAGTATAGATGTTTTACTACAATTATAAAAACAGGAACAAAATAGGTACAGTAAAATTATTTTCTAGACTCTTGAACTAGGGCCGGATTAACGATGTTGGGGCCCATAAGCGATATACGTCTTCTTGCTCACATTCAAAAATATTAATTAAGGATCTATTACATACAAACTTTTAAAGTTTCAGTCGAATAAATATATATTTTTTTTTATAGCGGTCTCGGGTCTTCCATAAACGGGGCCCCTAGGGAATTGCCTACACTGCCTAATGGATAATCCGGCCCTTCTTTGAACAAATATAAGATACATTTTGCTTACTAGCAAAATACAACTGTAGCAACTGTATTACTATACAGTTTCATAAAACCTTATTGTAATGTACGGAACACTAACTTGTCAAATATATCCCGCACAGCCTTCTCGCTCTGTCCGATGTACTTGGAGAGCAGCTCGGGTCCCTTCACGGTGATCATGTTCATGTTGGTGAGGCGCGCCAGGCACGAGCCGATGTGAGACTTGCCGGTGCCGGGCGGGCCGTACAGCAGTACGCCGCACGACTGAGACGGGAATAGTGCTGGGTACTGGTAAAGAAAACAAAATACTTCAAGATTTTAAGAGCGCTTACGCCTTACGACAAAAAACTGCAGATCTTTTTAGGGTGAAAGCATTCATAAATACAAAAATGACCAATATGAAATAAGAAAAAAAGATTTTTTTTTGTCTTGTGATCCTGATTGTCACAGTTTCCATAAGGAGGGTTCCCAGGATACAGGGTACTTCAGGATGTCTCGCTCACATTGCTGTTCCTTTAATGACTTAGCAAAAAATGTATTAAACAATTCAATTTACTGAAAAATAATTTGCCAAGAACATAACATGAACATAACATCACGCCTGTAATCTCCGAAGGGTTAATCAGAAGTGTACCCATTAGTACACCCACATTTCCCCTGTTAAGTTAAAGTCCCATGTAATAGGGGGCGAGCCTATTGCCTACACGCCAAGAACATAATATATATATATATATTTTTTTTCTATTTGATTGATTGATATTTTTAATTTGACACATAATAATGCTGTTGAAAACTGTAAGTTTTATTGATGACAATTATTAAATAGGTGTATAGGTATATATTTTTTTATTGTATTTTATCTATTGATTTATTGTTGCTAAAATTTTATTGTTACATGTTTAATTGTTTATTTAGTGTGTAAAAAATTCATTCAGATACAAATTATTGTTATTGATTAAATAAATAAATTGAATTAAAACTCACCATAATTGGCCAGAATATGCATTCAGTAAGTTCTTGTTTGACGTCTTCCAGTCCTCCCACGGGTCCCCAGATATCAAACTCGTTGGCTTTCTCTTCATCTTTTGTTATATCTTCTACGAGACGAGGTTTTGGATCGTTTGGGTTTGATTCTGTAAGAAAATTGATGCATTCATTTGACATTACTAATATAGTAAAGCTAAACGCGTTAATCTTCTCAACTCCCAGTCCGATTTGAAAAAATCTTATTATGTATGATAGCCAAATTCATAAGGAACAGTATAAAGTCAAAGTCAAAGTCGTTACTAATCGCGGGTGACTGTATATTTTGACAAAAATAACAGTTATTTTTATTTTAAAAGTGGCCTTAAAAAAAAGATAAAATATACTTACTTTTCTTTTTCACAGCTTTAAATATTTTCTTATTCAAATAGTCTATGATGTCTCTGACGCTACACCCGGCGGTGTCCGTCGCTAACTTGATGACGTCATCGTCTTCTATGTCAAACTCTTGCCGTATCTTGTCGTTTAGTAAGTGCTTGAATAACTCTGTTCTTTCCGCCTGCAAAATAAAGTTGTGTTTAATTTATGTGTTAGTAAACGCATCCACTATACAGGAGAAATTCCTAGTGTGGGACAACGTTTTTATGAAAAGAAAATAAAAGAAAGTTAAGACAAAAAAGTCCATGACGCTTACACAAAAAATATAAAAAAACGTATTATGAGTAGTAATATAATTATATAAGATAAGGCAGCACTGCTGCGTGCAGCGTGGTTCGGGAATCATACCTTTATAATAAACTAGCTTTTGCCCGCGACTTCGTCCGCGTAAATTTCGGTTATCGCGGACACAGACGAAGTCGCGAAAAAAATTACCCATGTCCTGGCATTTCAATTATTTACTTAAAATCATGATTCGAAACGACACGTGGCGCCATCTATGTTCATAAGAACGTTATTGTGATTTCCTTCGGAAACAGTACTTTTTTTCGGGATTAAAGGTACCCTATGTTCGTTCCTCTACACCTGGCAACGTATATGCAAAATTTCAGGATGATTGGTTCAGTGGCTTAGGCGTACAAACAAACAAACAAACTTACTTTCGCATTTATAATATTAGTTAGGATTAGTTAGGATATCGTACTCATAAAAAAAAGCAATTAAAAAAAAAAGTGAGATTAAACCTTTTCTAATTCCGGCACATCGAACTGAGCAGTGAACAGCGGTTTGCCGCTGAACTGCCTCAACGTTGGATGGAGATCCTTCATGCTCAATGACGTCATCAGCACGCACACACCAGCGCAAGTCTGTAGCAGGTGTTTTATTACTACTGCTAACCTGTAAAGGAAAGGATTTTATAAACAAGTTTTGTTTTAGAAAACCACATGTCAAAAATGTGTAATTTATGGTCGCACATAAATAGTCCTTTTTTATTTTTTTAAAATAAATAAATAATATAATCAAGCTGAAGAGTTATTTTTTTGTTTGTTTAAACGCGCTAATTTTAGGAACTGCCAGAGAAATTGGAAGAAATCTTTATTAATATAGGGTAGGTATAGGATGTATTACGTGACGCTTTGACCCACGGGAGCGGAGCAGTAACCAAAGACGTAACATACCGCGGGTGAAAAAAAACCACGCGAACTCGCGGGCAGAAGCTAGTATCTAATATCGAAACTTGAAAACTATGGATATTTTATAATGCACATTGTTCTGACTATTTTTTATCTATTTCATGAAGTAATGTTTTTCTACATAATTTAACCAAAATCTCATTCAAATATAAATTGTAGCTTAGCCAATACTTCAGTACCTTTGATAATAAGCAATATCCTGAGGCGAAGCACCTTCCATATTAGGCGGCACCAGGGAATCCACATCATCACATATCAGGACTGCCGGGCTATGCTCCTGGCACATCAGTATAGCCTTGCCGAGCACTTCAGGAATATCCTTACGACCTCTGAGGGATCGACAGTGGAGGATGTGGGACCAGACTGTAAGTTCCTTTTGAATTATCTGGCAGAATGAGGATTTGCCTGTACCACTTAGACCTGTAAAGTAATTTTTTATTATTATACTCGCGACCTACTGTTTACTCTGTGTCAAGTAATGCATAGCATTGTAGTTCGTAAAATGGCGTTTCTATGTTTGATTGAGATGGACAAATTGTATCTGGCATTTTGATAATAAAGATTTTACTTTACTTAGCGGATATGCGACATGTCAAAACATCAAGAATTTTTTTCATCTAGTTTTCAGGAAAGCAATCAAAAGCGAACAGACAGACACAAAAAGCGGGCTAGTTTGTAATATTTTTATATTGAATGGTTTATAATGTCTTTCACAAATTTTGAAACAACTTTTTTCAACAGAAAAAAACTTTAAAAAATTAAATAAAAAATTAAAGAAATCTAGGTAATAACACTTACCAGTAATTAAAACATTACTCTTGATCTCGGAAGCACCTTTAAAAGTCGCCTCTCTATGTATCTCAAAGTTTACATGAGACAGAACCTTCTCAATCAACAACTCCATTGATTTCATAGTCCTACAGTAATTCTTGTAGTCATAATCCATTTTCGATATCACTGCCTTAGGCATAGCCATGTCTGTATCATTTAAGCATTTAGCAGCTATGGTGCAATGCCTAAATGATTCCGAATTCAACATTGTGAACTTCAGTTTATCTGGTTTCAATTTAAATTGAATAAACCCAACACTGATTTGAGTATTCTGCTTAATCAGTCCGTTGTTAATAAGGAACTTTTTGCCGGAATGCGTGTTACTTATGACACAATTTTTGAAGCTTTCTATCACATCCATATCAGACTGTTTTTGGTCCGAATATGTAACTATATCTATATGGTCCGGTTGGTCTATGCTATCGCCTATTAGAGTGAAAATTATTCTCGTTCCGTTCTCTATATTAATTATTGCGTTTAAAGATTTCGGTATAAGTACTGTTGGTATGTTACTGTTATGTACCTCTCTGCATAAGCTTCTATAAATCACAGAGTCAATTGGAACTATTTCTACGCAGACATCATTAATTGCTATATTATTATTCTCACTGTCATCGTCATTATCATGTAGTATAGACGGTATACTCGTCATTGTAGACAAAATTATGGTCAAGTCTTTAAACTTCTCTTCAATAAAGTCTTCGTGTATAAATACTGTGTAGGGATGTATTAAATTCTTTTTACCGTCACTGTCGATAGGAACTGCTCGTAGGACTAACTTTTTCGGTACATTCAAATACGGACCAAGCATTCCTTTGTTTATAGATCCAATGTTTTTGAAATGTTCATTTTCTTTAGGGAGAGGGACATTAAATGTTGTTGGGTAGTCATGTATGCTGTTAAAAGCATCTGTTTTCACAATTATTTGGCTGTGGTTGACTAGAATGCCTGTTTGTTTTGGTGTGAACACTACTGGTAACGAAGCTGATATCCAAACAACTGTCTTTTGACTGGCTACTACTAAACGTAGTTGATCTAGTATGCGCATTTGTAGCAGTTCTACATTATGTTCCTGAAAATAAATTAATAATACATAGGACTAGAACAATTCAGTTATTATGTGTGAAGTAACAAAGAAATTCTATTATCTTTATAAGGTTTGCAAATGATGTCATGTGTTATTCAAACAAATTATCACTTAATGGATTTAAAGTCCTCAACTTAGAAGTAACAAATTATCTTCATATTCTTTGTTTGCAATTTGTGAAACCTCCTTTGGAAATAAGCCTCTTAACCTCAATCCTTGTGGCCATTAATCATTGCAGAAAAACAAAAAGTTTAACATACCAATATCTCCTGATCATCAGGACTATCAGTCTCCACATACAGCTTGTCCAGCACCTTGACATCAGCATACGGAGACACAAACACATCAGCCCCTTCCTCCAGGCCCACCATATGGCTGTATATGGGATTGCAGGCTATGTGGCCTTCTGGGACCCCACTGTTGAACACCACCCATAGGAGAATCTGCTTGTCTCTGCATAGAACTTGAACACACTGGTTCTGTAAAAGAAAATTAACTCTCAATTTAGAACCACACCAGCTGTGAAAACAATTATTTTGAAATATTAAAAAATATGTTTGGAATTTAATTTTAAGGTCAAGGTTGGAAACGATTTATCAACAGAATAAAATGGTTCCTGTTTATAGGACTATGGGAACCCAAGAAATATTTTGCACAGAAGTAAACAACATTCTAACCTCAATGATTTGCATTCGTTAACAAAACAAATACATTTTAAGACTTTACAGCAAAGATCAAGGTTCCTAAATGTAACCATTATATAGCTAAAAACTCACCTGTTCATTATTTGTGCTGTACTTTGGACTGATATAAGCAAAGCAAGTCTTTTCATGGGTAAACGATACTTTGAGCTTCACTCCACCCAACATTTTTATTTCAGGCACTGTAATACTTTCATGAGGTATTTCAAGTTTATAAATACAATTATTTTAATCCTTTTGATAACAATTATTGTTTTTGTTGTAATCTGAAAACAGAAAGTACAATGACCAGAACAATCAATTGCGTTTCGAGTTCCCTATATAGAAATGAGACAGAAATAGTATTACTTTGAACATTATAACAACGCTAATCACAACTCAAAATGTTAATAATTAAAAGAAAGTTAAAAATGCCAATAAGTAGTTATTTATTTCATGTTTGACCATAAATTTCATCTTAAATAGGTAAATTTCATTTTGTTCGTATGAATTTAATAAAAAGAGTAAGAATGATTGCCTACATGTTAAAATTGGAACATTCGTTCCCCGAACGAAACATCGGTGTTTTGACAAAAACGTTCCATTTTCTATAAAAATAACGTCGTAACATGCCAGTATTTCCTGAAGATTTAATCATAATCTGAATGATGTAGATATTCAAGGCTGAACAACCCCTTTCATTTATTTGTTAAAAGAGCTAGGGAGCAAGTACTGGGCACTAATCTAAACGCTGCTATCTTGGTAGTTCCTGAAAACACCTCTTGGTCACGTTACTTTTTACATTAATAACAACGTACTAAAGTAGAACGGAACGTAAATTTGCATCCTCCCTCCCCATTGGTTAACCGTTGGACCAATAAAATTTCAAAGTAGTTCAACGGTTTTTGAAGACGTTTCATCAGTCCGGTGTCTTGTTGAATTTATCTTGAAATTTAGATAAAAATTATCATTTTGAAATTAATATCAGGCCGTGCAACTTCTAAAGTAATCACAATACAACCAAAACGGCCGCCGCCGTTTATTAAATGTGAGTACAAAAATAACGTTGAATAACCGTTCGACGCTGTCTCGATGTTCGCTTGTTTTGCCTCCATTTTCAGTCGTTAGACGTGAGGATTTTGAAACGCTTGTTTACGTTGACACCGTATTTTTCTATGAGGAACCGTTAAATCATTGTTATACCCTGTGATTTTACCACGTTAATGAGTGCACGTGATAATTGTGGGATTGTTTCAGTACCTCCATAATGGCGCCAACAAGGTTGGCATCAAAGCCGATCGGCGTCAATGAGAACTTGAATGGTTTACTGGGGCATGGTATTACGACAAGGAGTAAGCAGCTGGCTTCTCTGAAGACTCACAAGGACGTTTTGAAAGTTCCAAATAAGAGGAAAGCTGATAGTCCTTTGAAAGATGTTACTGCAAAGCGGGCCGCGTTTGGGGACATCACAAATGCTTTCAACAAGTCCAGCGCGCTTCAGGATAAAGACAAAGTCATGGGGCTGAAGAAGGTTGTTGTGGAGAGTAAAATGCTTCCAACTGTGAAGGTTTTCATCTTTTTTTTTATAATTAACAGTCGAGGGTACTTCTATCCTTCGTAATAAAATTACATGGGCGTTTATAATGATACTAAGCCGTTAGAATCCATGTGGTTTAATTACCTAATAGTAATAATAACAAAGCAATTTGCAAGTGTAATATAGGTCAATGAACTTTCCCTCCAAAACTTTGCTGCAGAATGTGTCATTTTATCTACCTGACTATCTTCTAAATGGTATTTTTTTATCCTATAGTTAAGTAATCAGAAGTAAGTAGATTGCTTCTAAGACAAATCATTGTGTGCCTAATCAATTTTTAGCAAATAAGGCCAAGGTCAACTAGAATAATAATATGTTGTGCAGAGATAACAAAGTTTTTAAGTTTTTTTTTACTTATTACTTTATTTACCATACATTTCCTTCAGTACCTAGTTTTATTTATGGTAAGAAAGTAAGAAATTTCTTGAGCTTTTTTATTGAAATAAATACTTACACTTGAATTGATAACTATACTCTGTGAGTGCTATCCCAGGTAAAATAATACCTATAGATTTGAATAGACATATGCAAAAGCTATTAGATATTTCTTCTTCATCTTTGATAATTATCAAAATATTATGAAAAAACAAAACAAAAAAATTACTGGAATTAATAAACCCTTTTTATTTTTAGAGCATCAAACCACAGACAACCACATTAAACGGTAAGACCTCCAAAGCAAAGACACTGCAGAGAGTGGCCACAAATGCTATAGATGCAGTTCAGAAGCACTTTGCAAAGGATCCCCCCAAGCCGGTACCTACGCGGGCACAGAATGGCATCCTCAAGAACATTGTGGAGAAGAAAGACAAGAGTCTCAATCAGAACCAGAGCCAGAACTCTACAAAATCTGCAAGAAGTGATGTGTCTGAACCATCACTGTATATGACAGCTTTAGAAACTACGTTAGTTTTCATTTATTATTTTTATTTTTATAGAAATATCCTTCAAAACAATATTATTGACATTTGGGAAATATTTTTTAAAAATTATTTCTGAGAGGTATTATGAGGACAGTCTGTTCTAATTCTTCTTATGCCTTTTTAACTACACACTATACTGATCAGCAGCTTTTAAATCCTCATCTACAAAAAATTGTCGGAGAACTATGTATCACAGTATATTTACAGGTTTCTATTTGTACCTACACAATGAGCATATTTTCACAAATGTACAGCAGCATGGAGCAGTACATATAAGGGGTACCATTTTTGCAGTGGATGTAAACTTAAATTTTGCCATTATTTTCAACATAGGCATGAGGAAAATATTTTATTCACATTTACATAAATTTGAATTTAAATAAGACTCCGTGCTGTGTTGTATTCTAAGTTATTTGTTATAAATGCAGCAAACTAGCAAAATGTGGAAGCCCTCTCCTCATTACATTTACCCCTGTTTTAGCAGATTATGTACTTAAGATACATTATTCAAAAGCATTCCTTATGTGTATTCAAATCTTCCAATTCACCATTATGGTAACTTCTGTAAATGTTTTGTTTCCTGTGTCTCAAATATTCTTTGACCCTAATTGAATGACCTACTTACCAACAATTTTCAATCACATTCATGGTGATTTCATAGCCAATTTAAACATACTAACACTACTTGCAATTCCACCACCCAATTTATATCCCCTTGGTAGTTATTTTACAAAGACTTTTAATACATTTTTATTGAAGTATTCTTGTTATCAGAAAATAGAAATGATGAACTGTTCTTGCTCACAACTAGGAGTCCTGCCAATCTACCTGGTACTTGATAACTACTGTCTCTTTAGCAGCCCATCAGAAACCTCGAAGGAAGAGTACAAGACTATCAGCGAGAAGCTAGACAAGGTGAACCTTGATGACACAATCCGGTCTCTTGATGAAGAGACTGAGGAGCCTCACAAGCCGCCCACTGATGTTCCAGACTTTGACCAGGAGAACTGGAATGATCCATTCCAGGTCTCCAACTATGCTATGGATATATTCAACTATTTGAAGAGCAGAGAAGTGAGTATAGTATCCTATGAATGACTTTTAGTTTATACATTATTTAAATACAGACATTATTGACCATTAGTTCATTTTCATACTGTGTGAACTTGCAACCCTAATTCCCCAAAAATAATCTCTAAAACAAGCCAAAAATGGCATGGCTTTTAAAGCTTAGTGTGTTGAAAATTGTTAATGTGTTACAGGGAAAATTGGTTGAGAAGGAAATTGAGGGGTAGATACATATCCCTCTTAAAGTCAAGCTTTAATTAATGAAACAAGATCTTGTTCTGATAATTATGGTTTATTTTTAGAGTGCGACTAGTGTCTCTCCCTTAACTGTACCGCCGAGTGAAGTATATCGCGTGCGACTTAAATATAGATATCGCCTTCATTAAGCGATGTCGCCTCATGCGCTATCAATAACTAACTTTCATCTCCCAATTTTAGCGCCTATTCCCCATCGACGACTACCTCCAACGGATGAAAGGGATCACCTCGTGGATGCGGGCACTGCTGGTGGACTGGATGGTGGAGGTCCAGGAGAGCTTCGAGCTAAACCACGAGACTCTATATCTGGCTGTGAAGCTAGTGGACCTGTTCCTGACCCGGTCCACCAAGACACAACCGGAGAAGGATCATCTCACGAAGGAAGAACTGCAGCTGCTCGGAGCTTCTGCATTGTTTATTGCTTCTAAGTTTGACGTAAGTTTTATGGTTACTGAAACATGAAGATTGTATAAAGAAGTTGTTTAGTCTGAAGAGGCAACTACTGTAACCCTATTGATTATCATAATCCATTTCATTGTGGTTAAGGGAATGTGGTAGTTAAGCCTGGCAGATAACTGCATTCATATCATCATCTAATCTGATACTTCCATTACTAAACACTTAAGCCTCCCTATATCAATGACCAGACCTGCGCAGCTCACGTCCAGTGTATACTCTTGACCCCTACTAGCACTTCACTTCACAGGTCCACTTGCAACAGTATAAAGTGTGCCGTTTTCATCATTGTAGTAACTTCATAAACTAACATTAGCATATGTGTACAGGAGCGTATCCCCCCTCTTGTTGACGACTTCCTGTACATTTGCGACGGCGCGTACTCACTGAGCCAGCTGCTCAAGATGGAGATGAACATCCTGCGCGTCGTGGACTTCGACCTCGGCATCCCGCTGTCCTACCGCTTCCTCAGGAGATATGCCAGGGTAAGCACAGCTTTGAAGTACTGGCTAAGACTGGCCATAATGAATTTGGACCCCCTAGGTTACTGAAATCTTTAAATCACTCTTGCTATCTACCATTTCACCACTGAACAACAGGTCTCAGTCTGCATTCGTAATAACGATGTAGAAATAAACTACTATTACGTGGCGCGCCACTTCATATTACTATTTCAATAATAATGAGCAATTAATGATGCCGCTAGTCGAGCAACAATGACACGCTGATTTGTTTTTGTTTCAAGAGTCGTCTCTGTACGCACACATGCGTTGTGAGTCTTGTAAATACTATTACAAATACTTTCAAACATTTTGAAATTGTGGAAGGGCGCGCCAAGTTATCGTAGTTTATCGCTACTATAGATCTTCTTTACAACTGTGAGTGCAAATCTGCTTCATTTGTTGACTCAATACACGTTCAATTTTACTGTTGTATTGTTAGAGACAATTAAACATTTTTACTAAAAATAGAAAACCTTCATGGTGGTGTTTAAAAATATTAGACCCCAAAAGTTACCTATACTCATCTCTTGTGCCCCCTATGTGCAGTGCGCCCGCGTGTCGATGCCGACGCTGACGCTGGCGCGCTTCGTGCTGGAGCAGAGCCTGCTGGAGTACTCGCTGCTGCAGCACTCCGACAGCAAGATGGCCGCCGCCGCACTCTACCTCGCGCTCAGGATGAAGTCCATCGGGCACTGGACGCCTACCCTACAGTATTATACAGGTATTGGAGGATTTTACATAGTTTTTAAAGTTGTTGTTTTATATGAAATTTAGGGCGAACTGCGCTCATAGTTAAGGTAACAAAACCTGTGTAGTCTTGGGGTTTCTTGGTTAAAACATACTCGGCCATGTCCGGCAACTTCGAACCACCAAAACTCATGAAACTACATTTCGCTCGCTATTCTTAAGTAGGTCCAGAAGATTGAAAGTAAACGACGCAAACGACAACAGGTCGCGCAACGCGGTCTTCTTGAGATGTTTGGGGTTCCATATAAATTCATACAAAGCAGAAGTCGCGCGACCCGTACGCGGTCGCCAGCATTAGAATGGTACCTTTAGACAATCATGTCTACAGGCCAGCAAATACGATTTTGTCCAGCCACTGGAACTCACCATCAACCTTTTGATTCGCAGGATACGCCGTCAAGGACATCCTCCCCATCGCGATAGCACAGAACGCGACCCTACACAAGAAGCCAAAATCCGCCATCAGCACAGTCAGGAACAAATATTCCCACACGATCTTCTTCGAAGTAGCCAAGGTACCTCTGATCGAAGACGCCGTGCTCTCCAGCTGAGGCAAGCCCGGTGGCGCTTTACATGCTGTACAAACTATACTAAGGTGGGTCCAAATTTTCTAATAGATGAATAAAGTGTGTACATTATTTGGAGGCTAGTGGACGAACGATGTCTGACTCAAGTTGCAATGTACATAAAATTCACGCTTTTTCTGTGTTCGTATTTATGTAATTATTTTTTGTTGTTGTTTAATTTTCTAGCTTCATAACAAAGTTCTTATCCTTTATTGTTAGCTTAACTGTTTCGCTTGTGATTGATTGTAAATGTATTTTATTGGTGAATCTGGATTATTAGAAAACATTTTAATTTTCTCAGCGAAAGGTTTATGAATTTAACGGACTAAGTAGTCTGTGCCTTTATTATTAATTAATTGAATTACAATTTATTTTAGAGTTTATGTTTAGACGTATTTTTTAATAATAAATTCTAAAGGATCTTGCGTCAGACTGAACTCTGTCCGCGCTGCCGTAGACTAAGAAATCGCAATTGAAAACTTGTGTTACTTAATTATTGTTATGTGCTGTCGTATTTGAGATGTGTGATCGCTTCTAAAGTTGCGTGTAGCTCGTTCACGAGATTGAATCAAAACTGACAAAACTTCGGGCCCTTGAGCGAGCTACAAGGACAGCCATCCAAAAAGACCAATAAATGTAAGGTGCCACATTGGCTCATTAGTACTACGTTCTATTTTTAAGTAGTGACTAAACTAGACAATTTCCCGGGCTTACCGCCCGAGTGTAGAACACTGCCATTAGATGAACGTGTAGGTAGTGGAAAAACTAGATCAATTAAGAATTTGTGTTAAGCACACGAATTGTTAAGCGTTATAGACTATGGTATGAGTTGTTTATGCGAAGTTTATTTACTTTCGGTAAATTAATATAATAAAGACTGAAATGTTTGTTGACATGATCGAAAGGAGCGTCAGGATAAGCTGACCAGTATTTGTCGAATACATAATGTGCCATATAGTGCTATGGCAAGTGAAACTCGGATCATTTGACTAGAGGATGAAGCCTCAATAAATAACACCAGTTGAACAGAGAAACTAAGTTTCCACAAAACCGAGCGTTTGAATAAATTGAATAAAAGACTCGAACCAAAATCTCATCATGTCCTGTCTGACCTCAATAGAATTTTTACCAAAAATCAATGCCTAAAATCCACATTCCAATATTGTTTTACTTCTGCCTCGCTGCTTATTATATAATTAGAATAACGCTGTCTTCCTATAGTGAATTATAGGTGTTAATCGGCTGATGTATCAAAATGTATATTTATCAAAAACGTACAAATATTGTAACACTTTGATAAGTAATTTCCGGGACCGAGATTAAAATCTCTCAATGCGTAACTAGTTTGAAAGTTGTCAAAGTGTATGTTTTGTACATGAGTGCTTTCGCTTTTACGATAAATATGCAATGCTTAGGATTATTGTACGACTAGGATTTGTTAAATCTTTAGGAATCGTAAGCCTAGACTGTACAGTCGCGATCATAAGTGATATACATAAAATCAACATGACTCAAAATGGATTTAATTATTCCTGTTTAATATAAAAATAGTCTCGTCATTCTAGATTTTGTATTAGGTTATATTCTGTACTTGCAGTAACACTTATGTCCCCGACAGTACTGTGTAGGTTCAACGAGCGCCGGATGTGAAAACGTTTTTATACATAATATTATGTATTCTTGGCAAGCTTTGCTAATACTCTTTTAATTATAATTATTATTAATGGATTTTTGTAATGTTTTAATATAATTAATTTACATAGTAATT
Source organism: Hoplodrina ambigua (assembly GCA_949774945.1). NCBI lineage: Eukaryota > Metazoa > Arthropoda > Insecta > Lepidoptera > Noctuidae > Hoplodrina > Hoplodrina ambigua. The sequence continues at coordinate 1,288,247 of OX458969.1, read as the reverse complement.
ATTGTGAGATTATTCGCATCATTTGTCATATGTTTTGTAATTTATCACATTTTAAAGAGTACAAAATATTGGAATGTTATAATAATGTTGTTCGTTTAATAATAAGTTTTAGAATAATTGTCACTTTGAAAACTGTTTTCTTCTTGATAACATTTGTCGTCTAATTATACAAGGTTAATGTAAAACTGACTTGTAAATAAAAGTGATTTTGGTTTGGTAATATGCTTTTAATTGATATTTAAATACAAGATAAATCCCATGTTCTATAAAAAAAAAGAATGCTTTGATACAAGCGAAAAAAATGCCGTACTTGATCAACAAAAAGAAGTTTGCACAGGTCATGTCTGCGTCATTTTATCATTTATAAGATAAAAATCGCACATTCAGCCTTCTAAAGTAATCGCTGAATCAAAGATTATTCATCTGCAAGTCGGTAAATAACTGATAAGTAAAAAGATATAAATATCCGCCTATTATTGTCCCTCTGCAGGACAAAGACCTCTTCTCATACAAAGAAAACACGAGCATTGATTACCACGCTTGCTCAATTGGATTCGTGATTGCAGACTTATACCGATTATAAATAAGTCCTAGGTTACCTCACGATGTTTTTTTGTACCAATATCAGTGATGTGCAGGATACACTTGGAAAGTTTATATGAATTAAAAGACACCTTACCCGATATTGAACACAGCTTCGTGCATGAGAGATCTTGAACACTGGGCCATCACGTCAGGAAGCGGTAGTGTTATTCACCGATTTTACGTGACCGTCAACTTGACATTTACAGAAAGTCGTTTATAAAATTCTGGGTGCAATGACACGCAAACTAGTTTCATGAAAATATTTTCAGTTAATTTGTATTTTGACGGGAGTGTTGAGTGTGTAAATATTTAAAACATTATACATAACGACGCCTATTTATCATCGACCCGATCTGTAATATTTTTCACGGTACTAATTACCTTGTGTGATAGTATGACAGGACGGAATGGAATAAAACGTGTTGTACCCTAAATAACATGGGACAAGGGCAGGAAGAGGTGAATTATCTTGTATGTAAAATGTTTCTTTATTACTATACGGTCACTAATCTCTATAGGAAGAAGAATACAGACGAGATTCGAGATTTCCGCAAATTAATTATTGCTTTGTTTGGCTGAGAGTCATACCAAGAACACCTTCTTTTTGAGTCAATGAAAAAAAAGAACATAAAAATATTATTGGTACAGCAATAAGGCACATATTCGTATATGCTTAAATAATGCCACAAGCATTTTGAAATAAAACAAAGAAAATTATTCATGTTGTGATTTAATCACACTTTAAAAACAAAATGGTTTTTCCAGCAGTCAAACCTGACGTCTTGACTAATACATACAAAAAATTTACGAAACAATACCTACTTATATTGATAGGTAATCACGCTCGGGACAAGATGTCGTGGGCATAAACGTGGTCTAACTTATATACATAGCACAAACTATATTTAACAAAATGCATTTTCGACTCACGACCAAAACAGGTATTCCAAGAAAATTGATTAATTTCCGATTTCAGAATTTTGTCTAATAAATTACCAATTGATACATCAAATATTTATCACAATACATTTTTATTCTTTTACCGAGAAGGCTAATCAATTTAGAACGTATTCACAAATTATTGAGATGAAAATCATTAAAAATGACACATTAGGCTGGCTTTCCACTGGAGCGGTGTACTAGAAAATCGACCAATCTAGTCTCTTAGTTTCCAAAATGGAGCCAATTATATTAGTATTTTCCTCGTACAAATTAGTGAAAAACCAACCTTAAAATATGTTAATTTACGATCTGCTACACATGAGGAAATTTACTGGCTTTGTCTGCACCAAACAGGCATATTGAGAAGATTATATTATTTCTCAAAAACGGGACTCCTGCTTCCGCCGATGCGCACGCGCATGCAGACTGATAATACGCTTACAGTTTACATTTAGCTAATTTCCTCAATTAAGTTACAATTCCCATAGATCTAGATCGTGTAAATAACAGTTAGGGCACCTATAGCTAAAAATATGTAGATCACATTTCCTAAGATATCTAAAATCAGATAAGGCGTGATATATTAGGGCAGTTGTACATGTTACGGTGTATCGGAGGTTTTTTAGTTTGATATTATAAAATATTGCACATCGTACGGCATGTCAACGCATCGCCGGAATTAATTTGATAGAAGTGTCTGTCCCTGTCGCATAGTATAGCCTAGCACGGTTTTAGGTGACCAGATTATTCAAATCTGAAGAAGTCCGTATTTAAGTATTCTGTTGTAATAAAATAAAGCTGAAATGTCTTTTTTTTGTTTGATCGTGCTAATCTCCGGAACTACTGGGCCGATTTTGAAAATTCCTTTGCTGTTAGCCAAATAAATAAATGTAACTTAAAGCGCTCAAGGATAATGTAGCTTATATTATCCATGAGAGCTTTAGGTTATATTTCAATGTAAAAAAAAAAAATATAGGGATCCTAGTTTTAGATTAAGGCGAAGTGTTTTCATTGTTAACCAACATCGACAAATCCAAAAATAGAGTTATGATTTTAGCAGGCTATGTATGTATGTTCAGATGTTGATATCCTGTTCGTATTTTGTATTTTGACAAAAAAAATATCGTTGGAAACATGGTTCCGTTGCCCGGGTTATTTCTATCTCGCCTACATAGATGAGACACTTCTATCAAACCGTAACGTGTAAGTCCCCCTTCATTATTAGTAATGCCTTAATTCATGAGGTGACAATAAGTCAAGAAAGTCTGTTGCATCGTTCACTTGTTTTGGTTAAAACTTAAATTACGATCGGCGGATTAATTCAAACATTTATTTATTACGGCTTGCGTGGCGTCCAGTTACAACTTATTATGTAAGGGCCCGGCCCATTTCACCACCTCTAGAATATTTAAAATAAACAACCAGAAATTTTAAAAATGGAACGCCTGTAATCCCCGAAGGATTGGGCAGACGTGTACCCATTAGTAGGTACACCCACAGTTATGTTTAAGCCCCATATAATAGGTGGCGAGCCTATTGTCATCAACCAGGCACAAATCTAGACTGACGCTGCTATTGAGAAATTTCTGATGGAAAAATCCAATAAAAATGCCCGACTTGGAAATCGGACCCAAGATCTCATGCTCAGGAGTTGCACTTTGCGATCACTAGACCAACGAGGCAGTCAATGAAAGAAGATTGTTAGATACGAGATAACCAAGTAATTCAGTCGCAATTGATTTACAAATGGTGAAATAGGCCCAAATGTGAGAGTTAATTTGTGCTGATTATTTTTAAATAATAAAACTGTGATTGAGCAACAAAAAATGATTTCTGAAACGAAAATTATAGCCAATTCCTGTGATTAAAAACGTTCAAAATCTTGTCGCAATCTCATCTTAGCGACAAAGTTATTTTTGAGCGATTGTAATGTGAACGTTCTTAAAATTATTTCCCATCATATAGTTTGTTGATAATTCAGTCAATCAGTTACTACATTTTCGCGCTAATTTTTGTAGTCGCCCCTTTTTACATGGGACTTAAACATAACTGGCAAAATGTAGGCGGACTAATGGGCACACCTCTGCCTAACACTTCGAAGATTACAGGCATAATGTTGTCTATGTATTGATTTTCGTTTCAGAAACCCGGGCAAATTTACTGCTTTTATAAAATTCATTGATATTAAAACGATACAAGAACAAGTTAAATTATTAATATATTACGTGTTTCAAGATCCATGCAAGCCAATTCAAATTACGACAATAAACTTCAAATCACAGAAATATTCGACTGATCTCCAAAATTACACAAAATCATCTTACACTCGGTAAAGCTTGCAACCTATTGCCGCAACTCGAACGAAATAGGTACAATATTTAAATACCAATGACTATAAACAAAACTACACGAAGATATCGCTCCTGCAATAATACCTACACGCTTTCGAGTGTTCACTACGCTAACTTATCGCTATAAATTATATACATTACGCGTTCTATACACGTGAACGCTTCTAGTTATATTTACAATAAAGTTTTGGATGCTTTGGCTAACAATAGGGCACTCGCTTACGCCTATCTCTTAGGGTACTTGATACACTTCTAGATAAATGCCTTGTGTTGAAAAGAAGTAATACGATGATTGTTTTTGATTTCCATAGATCTAACTAAAGAGTTGTCATAGACTCCAGCCAGTCCTAAAACAACATTTTAGACGGAAATCAGTAGGTTACACAGATATAAAAGTTATTTTTTTTGCTGTTAATAGACACTGGGCATGTAAGTAAGCAGTAATACAAGTACCCTACAAGATGAGGTTTCAATTCATTCCTATAAAACTACGTTAATAATTTCAAGTTCGTTAGGAACGTGGTAGGCTACTGTATCGGAACAAATACACGAATTTGAACCCTATGAAGAGTAATACTGGGTTTATAATAGCTAGCTATGCTTCCACGTACAATATTCAAAGACGCTTCAGTATCGTAAAGCCATTAAAACCCGTAGTTTAGAAATATGAGTTGAAAACTTTTGCGTAAAAACTATCCATTACAAACATTAGATCTTACAATTGTAATTTTATAAAAGCTACTATTCTAAACGCTATATAAATGAACGTCCAAATAATAAATGTTTGGACTGTAAATCCGGAGAGTTGGCAAGAGATATCTTAAACGAAATTACTTACGCAAAAGTTTTAACTGACACATAAACATGATTACACACTATTAGCTAGGATTTGAAGATTTGTGGTTCTCTTGGACATCTGTGGACTCGTGTGAGCACTCGTTCATGGGTTGTGCGCGGGGCGAGACGGGCCTGAAGGTGCACTCCAAGGAATCGGAGTCTGGGGTCCCCGGGGTGGAGGGCGTAAGTCTGTCAGATGTGCACATACGTTTGGAGAGCGGTGAGTCGGCTTCGTCGCACCGCCGCTTGCCGGGCAGCATGTTGGGCCGGCTGACGGGGCTGAAGCTCGACGCTCGGATGGCGATGGGGGATAGGCTCCGCCGCGTTGTGTACTTCCGCGTCGGGGAGGGGGAAACTACTGGAGAAAACCTGGAAAGAATGGAGATTTTTATTGATCAATATTTTCTATCAAAACAAACCACTACACACTACTTTTATCTCATAAAGTATTGTTCTAGCAAAGTCATGAAGTGACGTCAGGTGAAACATAATTATAGTCACTATCTATAGACCAAATCAATCAATAGGGTAATTGACACAATAACCAAGACACAACTCCTTTAAAAGATTTTTAGTTGCTTTGAAATCGATCAAACGAATTAGTGCTTGTATGACGAATGAGATGTATGAACGTAGATGAGGCGGAAGGAGTATGTAAGGATCGTAGCAGGTGGCGTTCTATAGTTTCTGCCTACCTGATTTTTGCCATACATAATCTATGGGAGAATCGCGTTATGACAACGCAAAAAAGGGATGTCAATTGATTGGTAGTGTCAAGTACATACCCAATTCTTTGTTTCACAGTCAATGACCGATTCGTTAAGGGTAAGCTACCGTACTATCCATATATCAAGGCTACTTCTAGATAACCAGATAACGTTGCATAAACCAGTTCAAGTCGGAATAAAATAATTTCGTCCTAATTAGCATACCACTAAGCAGTACTAACCATACAATGACGATATCACAAGGCTCTAAGTACTATAACGATCAACAGCATAGTTCAATTATCTAAGCGTGAACATCGACTTATTATCTGACAATGACATCTAGGAAACATTCCTTTCTGTGGATAAGTTCAAATACTTCATTGGGGCTCTCGTCAGGTTTTACAAAAACATAATATGTAATTTTTGTTAATGTTCCTGGTCCTTTAATGCAAAGCTGAAATCTGCGCCACAAATCTCGCAGGACTGACCCAACTGTATGCATGACGTGTACATAAACATCCATAAACATCACGCCTGTAATCCCCGAAGGGTTAGGCAGTACACCCACATCACGCCTGTAATCCCCGAAGGGTTAGGTAGTACACCCACATTTCGATAGTT